>CM053784.1:394451078-395778578 GCA_028749045.1 Cupressus sempervirens | reverse complement strand
TTAGACATTCCTTTAGAATCTTCATTTGATTATGAAGATGATTTTTTTCATATTCCAAAAACTTTTCAAACATTGCTAGTCATTGAGGATAGTGATAAATGTCCTGATTCCTCTTATTCAAAGGTGTCATTCTTTTGTAAAATGATATCTTCAATTTCATATTATCAATCTAAGTTCCATACCTTGATTGAAACCATTTAGGATATTAAGGCCATAGAATAGGAACAAAAGTTAATGTTAATTTCTCAGGGTACTTGAAAACATGATAAGCAAAGGTGTGCTAGTCTTCACCTACAAATGAATATCTAGAAGAAGAAGTTATCTCTCCTTATTCACCTCCTCAATGGTCAATCCTTAGGTCTTGGTAGGATTCAAGAATGAATATTCCTCTCTAAACAATGACATCTTCTTCTTTAGGAAAATTGCCAATGTGTCACATTTTTGAATAAGGTCATTAACTAAGCACAAAAGGAACTTGAAGATTTGCAACAAGATGATATGTAGGAAATAGAAATTTAATTCTCTTAATACATTGAGAAGATAGAAGGTAAACCATCATCTATTCATATGTCTCTTCAAAAGGCCCATGTCATATCAGATGAAGAGTTATTATGCAAAGGAAAGCCTTGCTCTCCTTTATTAGGTAAGGCACTAACAACTGAAATATTAGAATAAATGGTCTCATCAAAAATAAAATAGAAAGTACATATGGTTTCTACTACAACTTGTCCCAATATCACACTTTTGGTCCATTTTCCATACATTAAGCCATATAATCTTCACTTTTTTCTTGACACTATTGTAGATAATAATATTGCCTACTATTAGTATTTTCCAAAGGACCAATGACAAGATAATTAGAGTAATTTGTGCTTTGGCAATGGAAATCATACTTCTCCCTTCATGGTACCCATTTCTCTCTTTGCCTATCAGGTAGAATATGATAATTTTGTACTGTTTGAACTTGATGGTTATGATGGATGTATAAGTTATCATGCTCTAGATACATAGGATCCCTTTCCTATTACTAATGATCATTTTCAGTTCAAATGAGTTTTTGTCCCACAACATAAGTAAAATGTAGCACTACTAAATAAATTGAGCTATTTTAGAAGAAAAGAGGTGACAATGGAGTATGGTTCACTATGAAAATTGATCTAGTTTAGTCTCAATTTCATGAAATACAAGAAATGTTCAATGAAAAGGTATTTTCTAAAGATTTAAAAAAGCTTCAATGACATTCGGAAAGTTCTTTGTCTCTCAAGGAAAATGCAAATGGTAAAGAGTTTATGCCACAAGGACATGCTAATTACTTTCTTCTAAGCAGGTTTTAACATGAAATGTGCAAAAAAGAGATTACAGATTTATTATCAAAAGGTCTGATCAAGTGTTAGAGTCTTGAATGATTTAAAGTCTTCTTTATTCTAGAGTCTTGAGTGTCTAAGTGTCTAATAAAAACTTTTTGTATCCTCTCTGCACATGTGCTTCATGAAATCATTATTGTAGATCAAAAGAAAAATTTAAAGTCCATCATGTTGTTCATGTTCTTTATTCCAAGTTATCTATGATTCCATTAGTCTAAAGTATTCTTTATTCCAAGTTATCCATGAGTCCATTAGTCTAAAGTCTTATTTAAAAAAGAGATTGTAGATTTATTAGCTATAGGTCTCATCAAGTGTTAGAGTCTTGAGTGAGTTAAAGTATTCTTTATTCTAGAGTCTTGAGTGTCTAAATCTCTATTAACTTAAACTTTGTGTATGTTCTTTGCACATACACTTTGTGTGATCATCATTGCATATCAAAAACAAAGTTTAAAGTCCATCATGTTCTTTATTACAAGCTAGCCATTAGTCCATTAATCTAAAGTCTTCTTTATTCCAAGTTATCCACGAGTCCATAAGTCTAAAGTCTTCTTTATTCTATTTGAGGATTTTTGACTTTTCAAGAACAATTAGTAGTTTTCCTATGATTGATCTCGCCCTTTTATGTAAACTAGAGAAATTATTACAACCACAATCAAGCACTAGTTGTTTACATACTAGTTTAGAAATGGCATGCCTTGATCTTTCTTTAAGATTTTCTTATCTATAGTCCTAACAAATTTCCTTATTTACTTTGGTATTAAAATTATAAATTTGAAGAAATGCAATATCTGCCATTGTACGGTTGGTGAGAACTAAGTGTTCCAAACACTTTGGCAAGTAGTAGTAATCAAGCTTCTTCCCAAATCTCTTTAAAAATTTAAAATGCATTGCATCATGATTTTTCTCATGCCCGAAATAGTAGCAATTTTGATATTGATCATTGAAGTATTTACCTAACTGGATGAGATTACAATAGTTGGCTTCTTGAATGTCATGCATTGAATGACATTAATATGTCCAATGAACATGATAATGAGATAATTACATATTGCATGGTCTTCCTTATACTAAATATCCAATCTATCCCATGATTTTATAGCCAGTCCAATCATTCCATTTAAGGCTTGCAAAATATATTCATTTGGTGCAACTGTAGAATTGTTGTTGATATTATTTTGATGAGTTTGTAAGGTGCTTAAGTGAATTTTCTTGGTAAGTGAGTGCATGGGCATTTATAATTTATCAAATTCATAAAAACTAATAATGAAAGAGCTTGGGGTTTCACGAATAGAAATGCCTCACAATTAAATAGTCATGGATTCTTATTGGTATTCATTAAACAATTCCATAAACCATTCTTTGGGCAATTGGATATCCTTCCATTTTATATTTCTAGTGCCCATCTCAAACATCCAAAGAATGGTCTGACATCTTACAACCTTGTAAGCTCATTTGTGGACATCAAGTGTTAGAGTCTTGAGTGAGTTAAAGTCTTGTTTATTATAGAGCGTTGAGTATCTAAATATCTAATAACTTAAACTTTGTGTATTCTCTCTGCACATGTGCTTCATGTGATCATCATTATAGATCAAAAAATAAAGTTTCAAGTCCATCACATTGTTCATGTTCTTTATTCAAAGTTATCCATGAGTCCATTAGTAATGATTCCCACTTTTTGGCCAACTCTGACACTAAAATAGATATTTTTAAAACAAATTTCATTTTCAGATGCATATTACTAAAAAATTGCAAAGAATTTGAAGATGATGTAAACTAGTGATTTGTAGCATTTTATTTCTAGTTTCTAACAATATTTTTAAATATTTTTTTAAATTCATTTGAAGTCCATTTTTCCATCTCCTTTTAGAAGATATTTATATGAAAATCCACATTTTCAAAGAGTGACAAGTCATTTGATCAAGATAAGTTTTTAAAAAAATGATAATGAAAAAAAAAAATTCATGGATAGAATATTAACATCAATATCTAGAAAGTTTAGTTGGTTTCATTCAATTTCATTAAAAAATATAGATTTAATTTAGTGGCAAAGTGATGCTAACAATAATTTAGACATGGCTTGTTTTTTATCAATATAATTTGATTTGTATTTATTGAAATTAAATTTTCTTGATTTTATAGAAAGGTAATACACATACCTTTGGTGGACATATTTTTTAATTTTTTATTTTCTCATTATCTATTTTTCCCGAGGCTTCAAATCAAGATTTGTGAAATGGCTAAACAACCTATATTTAATAAAATTAAAAATAAAACATCATGATAAACACAATATATACTAAAAATATAGTCATTAGAAAGCTTATTCAAAGTAGAACAATTTTCTATATTTAGTTTTAGAATATGGACCCATCTAGCCCTTATTTAGCCCTCAAAAGGGAAAATTTTGATAGAAATTTTAGTTTGTTTGTAAAAATTCCAATTTTTGGACCTTTGAATGAAGGGGGCTTCGAATGAAGCCCTTGTAGAGGTTTCAGATGAAAGGGCTTCATTTGAAGCCCCCTAAGGGATTATTTGGGTGGCCCAAGGGGGTTTGGATGAAGGCCCTAGTCCACTTTTCAACCACCTATTGGCCCTGGGGGCTTCGCTCGAAGCCCCTCATGGCAATTGGCATAAGGGGCTTTGAATGAAGCCTTGTGGGCCATGACTTTAAACAAAGCATTAGGGAGGCTTCATTCAAAGCCCATAGAAGATGATTTTCTCACTTTTCATCTAATTTCTTCATGATGAAAAGTGGGAACAACTATTATGGCCTTACCCTCTAAAGTCTTGATCTAGAGTCATCAATCTTTGGGAATAAGCTAGGAAACTATTACTTACAAAACCATTTGGAACACTTATTTCTCACCAATCGTACAATAGAAGATATTAAATTTTCCTCAAATTTGTAATTGTATTATTAAGTTAAATAAAGAAACTTGTCACGACCATAAATAGGAAAATCTTAAAGAAAGGATAAGACTTGTCATTGCTAAATCAATATGTAAACTAGTGCCTGATTATGGTTGTCATAATTTCTCTAATTTATATAAAAAGAGTTAGATAAATCACAAGAAAACTATTGATTGTTCTTGTAAAGTAAAAAATCCTCCTTATGGAAAATCTCATAAAACTAAAGGATTTTTCTGAAATAATAAAATTTTCAATAGAAAAAGAGAATGGAAACCTACATGCTATATTTACAAAGGCCCTCATTATGCAATGTACATATAGGAAAAGAAAAATGAGAAAAGTCAAAGTTAATATGGTTCATTTGCTTGGGATTTTTGATGAAGAAGAATATGAATATATTAATAGTTATCCTACAAAACCCTCAAATATTCATTTAGAATATGCATTTGATGATGAAGCTGAATGTTTTGATGTTCCAAAAAAATTTCAAACACTACTAGTCAATGAGGATAGAGATGAATCATCTAATTCCTCTAATTTAGAGGTGTTATTCTTTTGTAGAACAATATCTTTAAATCCATATTATCAATCTAAGTTCCACATCTTCAATAGATATATTTGAGGACATTAAGATGGAAAAACATGAACAAAAGTTAATATTAATTTATCAGGGTACCTAGCAACATAATAAACAAAGGCTCATTAGTCTTCACTTATAGATGATCAATTTAGAAGAAGAAGGTGTGTCTCCTTCTTCACCTCCTCAACCATCAATCCTTGGGCCTTGGCATGATTCAAGAATGAATCTTCCTCTCTATACAACATCATCTACTTCTTTAGGAAAATTCTGACAAGAATCTTGGCCCCACCAATGTTGCACATTTTTTAATAAGGTCATTGAACAAGCATAAAAGGAACTTGAATATTTTTAACAAGAGGATACACATGAAATAAAAATTGAACTCTCTCAATACATTGAGGAAATATAAGGTAAAGCATTATCTAGTCATACGTGTCTTCAAAAGGCCCATGTCTTATTAGATGAAGATTTATTATGCAAAGAAAAACCTTACTCTCCTTTATTAGAAAAGGTACTAATAGCTAAAATATTAGAAGAAATGGGCTAATAAAAAAATACACACAAAGTACATGTGGTTTCTACTATAGCTTGTCCTAATATCACACTTTTGGTCTAGTTTCTATCCATCAAGCCATATACTCTTCACTTTTTCCTTGACACTAGTGTAGATGTTAATATTGCCCACTTTAGGCATTTTCTAAAGGACCAATGGCAAGCTATTTAGATTGAGTTGTGTTGTAGCAATGGAAATAATACATCCTCCTTGGTTTGCACAATAACCCATTGCTCTCTTTGCTAATCAGGTAGAGCATGTTATTTTGTACAATTTGAACTTGATGGTTATGATGGACTTATAGGAAGTCATACTTTAGCTACATGGGATCCCTTTACTATTAATAAGGATTATTTTTAGTTAAAAGGAGTTTATGTCTCATGACTTACTCAAGTAAAGTATAGCACCACAAAATAAATTGATCTATTCCAAAAGAAAAGAGTTGATAATCGAGTTTGGTTCACTAAGTAATTGATCCAATTCAGTCTCAATTTCATGCAATACAAGAAATATTTAAATAAAAGGTATTTTCTAAATATTTAACAAATATTCAATTAAATTTGAAATGTTCTCTATCTCTCAAGGCAGATGCAAATGGTAAAAAGATTATGTCGTGAGGACATGCTAATTAATTTCTTCTAAGCAAGTCTAAACATGAAATATGCCAAAAAGAGATTTATTATCTAAAGGTCATCAAGCCCTCATCCTCTCCATTTTATTGCCATGATATGTATGTTCCCAAAAAGGATGAAAATAGAAATGAGCTACATGGGAAGCATCTAGTAGTTAATTACAAGCCTTTAAATGCTTACTTATTGCATAATCAATATCCTCTTCCCTATAAAGAGAATGTATGTAAATGTATTTATGGTGCTAACATCTATTCAAAGTTTTATTTTTCAAAGGGATCCTAGCAAATAAAGATCAAAGAATCTAATTAGTATAAGCCTAATTTATTTGTACTGCAAGGGCTCTACCAATAGAAAGTTCTCCCATTTGGAATTAAGATTGCTCCATATATATTTCAACAAGCCATGGATAATTTATTTCACCCATATTCTAAATTTTCTATTCCCTACATAGATGATATCTTATTTTTTTGGAAGGATCCTAAGAGTCATGTTGAGCACTAGAAAATCTTTCTTGAAGTATGCTTCCATAATACTATCCTATTCAACCCTGAAAAATCTTATTTTTGTATAGAATCCATTATATTTATAGGTACCAAACTCCTTCCCCATGGAAAGGTGGAAGCCTAGAGCCATATGTTATCCCAAATAAAGAATCTTTATGTCACCATTGTCAAAGAACTCCAATGGTTTTTGGGATTGGTTAATTATATTGTTTTTTTTTACCAAAATGTTTCTTCTAATAGAGCATTATTAAATAAGCTTCTAGACAAGAATCTCCCACATGAACCAATGAACATGATGCTGCTATCCAATGAATCAAGGCCAAATGTGCTGATTTATTTCCACTTTCTCTACCTAGATCAGGTCCTAATATTGCTAAGACTCATGCAAGTGATTCCTCTTGGGGACGAGTCTTAAAAGAAGTTACTGTCAAAATATTTATGAAAGGTAGGATGTTGGGGGGGAGGGTTGAATCATTATCCTCTAAATTTTTTATACCTGTTCAATTGAGATTAGCCCTTTGTAGTTTTATCCACTCGATAAACATATATCATTAACTACAATACTGAAATGAAAGTAAATGTAGTTAATATATCTTAACATATGCATGAAAATGTAAACCATAGAATCATCACACATAACACAATTATTTGGTCATGCAAAACCCTTGGTTATAGGGAGAACTATAGTGGGGATGGTACCCACAAATACATCACTATTGTAGTAAGAAGTTTCCTTATTAGGTCTATAATGGGGTTTCACTTCAGTGACTCACTCTCCTAAGATTAATACAATTATATCTAATAAGATCTACCTTGTGAAAAGATTTCACAATTCTCAACTAAGTGTGTATTCTATTAAGAGATTTACAATTAGACTGTTAGGTATATCTCATGAAAGGATTTTGTCTACTACATTGGTCAAAGAATAGTAGTAAATTGATCTCTTCAAGTACAACTTACTTTTCCAATAAGATCTCTATTTCTATTCCATGATTGATCGCCCATTGTGATAGATGTATCTCCTTTATGTCCTCTTATGCTTAATGATTTGTGCTACAATAGATATCTCTTGTCTTTCCATTGCTTAACTTAACATAGCAGTTATCTCCAATATCCTTCCTCTCACTCCCATTCCAACCTTTTTCATTGTTCCTTATGCCTCCTTATATAGTAATCTATTTTTCTTTTTGATCCTTAACCAAAATAGGTTTAGGAATCATCTATAATGTAGCATAGATCAAAATCAATGATCTAGAGTAATCCTTATCTTTTCCTTTTCCTTCCTTCAATTGTATTGGTCTCCATTATGCACTGAAATCATTGGAAATAAAATCACATTTACCAATAAATCTTACCAAATTGTTTCCTTAATCTTTTCAAATATAATTTCTCACTCAGTGAGATCGTTAGATATGAAATTCTATGTCATTTTATTTTTTTATGAATCCTTTGTCCAGCTTAGTGAATAGCATACTCTAGCTTGATAACTTTATTGTAACGTAGCGACCTTTCTACTTGGTTAAGCTTGATCTTCTTGGTGATGTCTACATTTAGTGAGTACTAGATTACTTGGGGTATACTAAGCCTAGTTATAATTGTCCTTCCTTATACTTCTCTTCTCCTTTTTTTCTCAAGAAAAATAGTATGGCTCGATGACTATGTCCACCGAGCAACATTCTTTTATCTCCTTTACTATCTTTTTGACACTATTGACAACATGAATGTGTAATTGGAGTAACATTCTCCCCCTTTGGCAAGTGACAATAAAATTATGAATGATAGTTAATAAAAATTGACTTTGTGAAAATTGTAGAACTCCCCCTACATATATGTTTCCTTCTCATCTTATCCTAAAACTCAGTTTAACATGTGTTTAGCAAAATATTTTGAAAACTTTTTTGTATAGAGTACAATCCACTTATCTCCTTATACCTCCTTACATGGATTATATTCTCATAATACATACATATATATAAACTTACATACTCCCCCTATCAATATACATAGTTATCCCCACTTTTTGACACTCATTCCAAAAAGCTTTAAAATGAAATGTTTACCTAAGTTTTACTCCCAAATGATCAGGAAAAAATTGATGATTCTTCATCATAACTCTCATGGATTTGTATCAATTGGCTTTCAATATCTTTAATTTTTGCATCTTAAGCTTCAGTCTAGCTGTTAGATCAATCATATAATTTGCAATTGATAAAACAAGGGAAACAATAAGATCTCTTGCCTTCTTAATATGCCTCTGCATTACCTAAAGATGAGGTAGTAGTAAATCTTGCATTTCATTCACTTACACTCTTGTTTTATTCTCTTCATATTAAATTCTAGTTAAAAATCAAACTCAGGAGTAATGTACATAAGATGCACTATGATCATCATTAAGTTCATCTAGACTTATCTTCAAATCTTCATCAACTTTGTTTAATTTATCCTTGATATCCTTGGTAAGTTGGGGTATATCATTCAACTTCTTAAATAATGAACTAAAATTTTGAAAAATAGAATCTATCTCGATGATCAATGTGGATGATTCCATTTGTTGAACAACAATGGTTTCAAAAACTTTCTCAAGAACTTTAATCTCAAACTTTCTTTTATATGTCTCCATAAGCTTAGCTTGAGAATTCTCGTCAAGTTCATTTAACTTCTCAAATATTTGAAGTAGTTGTTCCAAAATAGGAGCCTTTTCATCTAAGGTAATATCAAAAATAACATCTAATAGTATATCATTGATATACCACAATACATGTTTATGCTTCAACTCTTTCTGCATTATATATTGCTCAGATGTTCTACTACACATCTCTCCAAATATAGCTAAAGCCTCTGAGTCAAGTGTCTTGGGATTCCAATTTGGATGATCTCTTCATCAAATGTAAAGGGATTGGACTTAATGATAATAGTAGTTACCTTCTTATTATTCAGTTTCTTGCCCTTGAGGATGGAAATCTTTGCACTTGGTGATTGCCAAACTAGCATAAGAGCCTTTTGCATTAGACTCATCTGTTGAAGCTCATTTTTCTATTTCTCCTCTTCTTTCTTTTCATCCCATCCTATGATAGCAAGTATAACTGGCATGTATTGAAAAAAAAACTTGTGGTGTAGTACCAAATTGTGTCAAGTCTTCATTTTTATGTTCACTTAGTGAACTTAATTGATCATGTCCTTTATCTACCTCACTAGGAGGTATTTGGGCTTATGGCTTCTTGCCTGTAGTAGATTTATCTGCATTTTTCTCAATTGTGTCTCCTCTTTTATCTCTGTTTCCATCAACATTCTTAGTTTTGTGCTCAATATTTATCTCTTCATGTTAGTAATTTTTTGTTTCTCCTTCTTGACTAGATTTGACCTATTGTTCAATTTCCTTAGTAGATTCTATATCTATACAAGTAATTGTGGCTAAAGAATGCAACGAATCAATAGTAGAAGTATTTATACTTTGCTAGGAAACATTTTTTTCCTTTCAAAGAGATAAACAAAATGGCTCAAGATGCCCAACTGAAGAACAAAGAATCCTAATAGTTGGACAGATTATCATTGTATTGATAATCACCCCCTAAATTGTAAAGTACAACTCTCTCTTAAAAATATTTACACTAAATTAAAATAATAGAATATGTCTTTGACTAGAAGACATGAAGGAAATACTAACATTCATCCATCACTATGCAATGAATAGGATTATCAGATTTAAAACTTAGACAAAATGTAATGCCCCGCTTGGGAACCCAAGAGAAATAACCTATCATGATTCAATATTTACAAAACTATTTTATTTTTAAAGTTTAAACCATACAAAATAACAATGTAGAAACAATATACATATACACATCAAGTACACATAAGTAATTAGAGATACATTTTTTCATTCCTTAAGTGTTCCTTCACGTTGAGTTACATTTAAGAAGTTTATATTCATTAGTTTAAGTCTCAAGTACATGTTCATGATCATAAAGAAATAATAGATACATGATCTCATTAGCAAATTCATAAGTACTATTGATACAATGAAAATACATCCAATAAATAACATCTACTTCACATGTCACAAGGTAAGTGAGAATAGATACAAGAACATCAAAATACAAGATAAGTGCTCATACAAGAACATCAAGAAAACATATACAAGAACTCAAGGATATGTTAGAGATTCAAGAATATGTGATAATAGATACAAGAAAATTAAAATATCTAACTTATCTTTTTAATGTTGTCTAAATATTTTAATTACTATGTTGTCACTTATTACACAACTTACAATGAGTTACTCTGGCAGCCACTTTGGGCTCCAACCCCCATTGCAAGCCACTCCCATAGATATGCACCTAGATCACCTTCCCAAAACTGACAAACCACAATTGTGTCCCATACCGCAAAAGTAATATTGATCGAGTTTGGTTCCTCAACAAGCAACCCAAAAATAATTTTGGTTATCAAAACCCAAATTCACATAAATGCTAATCAAAAGACATCTCATAAAATAAATCTCAATTTGAATCATAAAATACATCATGACATCCAGTCAAATAATCATAAAAAGAAATCTAGAAAATGCCTTTGGTGCACATCTAAACTTGGCCAACTAAACAACCCATAAATAAAACCACCATGAAAATAAACATCACAAAACTATAAATAGAATATTTAAGAAAATACATAGTTTTCAGCCATATGATTTAATTTCATCAATTTCTCTTGTTTAATTTGGGTCATAAAGATATGTTTAGAAATAAAGTAAGAATATACATGTTAATATCAATTTTTATGTAATATACTTATTTAAATCAATAAGTATTTTAATGTCAAATCTCTTTGTGCATATAAAATATCATTGAATATTATCATGTTATTAATTTAAATAATCTTAAATCATAAATGATTTAATTAATAACATAAATGTATATTATTAAATTAAATATTAATCTCAATTTCATTTCTAAAGTATTAAGTTGACTTCTATTTAAATCCAATATTACTATTTACTTCTCCTTTAATTCATAATGCAACTAAAGATAACTCAAAATTGAAATTATAATTATAATTAAGTTATATACAATTTCTTTCATAATATTAAATATTCATAACTAGATGATTATATAGTGAACTCCACTATAACTTGTCTTGAAATATAATTAAATCAAAATTATATATTTATGTATTTGTAACTCCACTTGCATTGATAAATATATAATAAGTTATATCCGACTAAAAGTTTTAAAAGTAATTTATATTAAAACCCCATTTATAAGAAAATAAATAGTATTTATTTAATTAATTAAAATAAATATTTATTTATTTATTTATTTATTTATTTATTTTTGAAATTAATAATTAATCATAAAAAAAAGGTTTTTTCTTTTTTTAATAAATAAATCTAAAAATAAAAATAAAAATAAACATGCAATAAGTACTTTCGCATTCCTTTGATTGGTCAAATCGCATAGACATAATATACTTAGTTTTCTATCTTTAGTATATTTATTTTCATATGCATGTATATGTTTAGTCAATACATGTTTTCCTCTCAATTATTCTTTTTCTTTTCCAATGAATTTTGAAACCAAATTATTTTAGATATAAGAAGAATATTTATCTTTATCTAGAAAATTCATAATAATCACATGGTTTTAATGGCAATTTAAAATTGAAACCCTAGCTATTCAATTTGTTGTTTTCATCCAATTGAATTTTCCCTATATTAAAAAGAGTTTTAAAAGAATACAATCATAATAATTTCCTAACTTTTTTCTACATTTTTCTCAATCAAGTTTTCTTGAACAATAAGTTTTCCTTTTCAAAATACACAACATAATTCTTCATCCAAAAATCAATACAATAAATTAATAAGTATTATGCAAGCACCCAAGACGACACAAAATAAACAGGTCTTTCAATAAAATTCCATAATAGATTTTCAAACACTACCTCACAAGAACATCTAAAATTTGAGACAATTTGTGAACGCATGCAAATCCAAACCCTCCAAAACTTTTAAGAATTCTTTTGATCCAATTCTAAATTTTGCTCCCCAAAACCCGTGTGTATAAAAATAAGCTCAAATATCTTAATTAAGAGTTTGAGTCTACCTAGATTTTCCGGTTTTGAAACATGCAAAAGCCTCTCCTTTAAAAAAAAACTTTATTATTTAATCCTTTCATGCACACTTAAAAAACTTTTTAATTAAAATATTTTTTTTCTTCACTTTATTAATCAATGGAAGCACTATTTAAAGCATAGTTTACTATTTAAATTAATAATAATTAAAGCTCATTATTTAAATGTAACTCTAACTTAATTATTATTAATTAAATATTTATAATAAAATATTATTAAATTTTTATTCTTTTAATATTTTAATTCTCTTTTCATCAACTTCTTAAATTAGCCTTTTAGATTAAATCTTTTAAATTGAAGCACATAATTAATTAAATTATAATTAATTAAATATCATCATATTTTAAAATCTCTTTTTAACCAATTTTCTAAATTAGACTTCCAAATTAAGTCTTTTAAATTAAAGCATATATTTAATTAGTTTTAAAATAATTAAATATTCTCATACTTTAATAATTTTTTAATCAAATAATATTTAATAATTCTCAATATTATATGATTAACCTAAATATTATAATTAAATATTTTAACATATAAATCACATAACCAAATCCACGTAAAAGCATCATTACCAAAACTAATCAAAACTCAAAATGAAACAACATAGACAAAGATAAACTCATGGGTTTAAAAGGTTGGAAAGCCATATACATGTCCTCCTCATGACAAATAATTAAGTTATGGTTGGGATTAGACTTGAACGTTATCTTCCTATTCTTACTATTGAGTTGTTGTGATAAGGCACAATCATCTTGACAATTTAGGGAAGTCGATGCCCAGTACCTGTAAATCTGTATAAAAGACAAGCATGTACATGTGCATATATATCTAAATTAAACAAACAATGACAGAGAGCCATACATCATGTAGATCCTGACTAGCAGGTGACTGTGAATCCCTCCCTCAACCATATTAGGCACATCAAACATAAATGTAAAATACACACACACACACACATGCAAGTATGGGGTAAGTATAATAGTAAATCTTAAATATAAATATCATTTTCTAACACAAATATCTCATCATGGTGAGGACAAAATAAATATCTTTCTAGACACATCATATAACATCATCATAAAAGTAATTTTATTAACTAACCAAGAGCAATTAAAGCATCATCACTGCAAGTAAGAAATTGTTACAACCTGAAATAATTGATTACTCAACATATCAAAGTATTGCATTTCAAATATCAAATAAGGGCTAACACATCTATTGAAGAGTCATATAGAACTTTAACAACTAAATATACAATGATAGAAAAGGAGGGATATTACATACTACTCAATTTAAAATAGACTTACTCCTGGGAGCCGAATATCACTACTAAAATAACAAAAATAAAATATACAGTCACAAAATAGTATTTAAAATACCAAGTGTTATGAATCTAATTTTTAGTTTCATAGTACTATTCTTTCCAATTTTGCTTCTCATATTTTATGTTGATAAGTCTTGTTGTTTAATCTTGTTGCACATTTGGCTACTTGTTAACTAATAGTGCACAACATGCCCAGAGTTTTCAATGCTGAAACTTGAGCTATGATACCAGATGTAACGCCCCATTCGAGAACCCAACAAAAATAACATATCATGATTCGATGTTTGCTAAACTATTTTTTTTAATTTTAACAATACAAGATAAAATATGGAAGCAATATATACACATCAAGTACATATAAGTAATTATAGATAAAATTTTCCATTCCTCAAGGGTTCCTTCACGTTGAGTTATGTTTAAGAAGTTTATATTCATTAGTTTAAGTCTCAAGTACATGTTCATGATCATAAAGAAATAACAGATACATCATCTCATAAGAAAATGCATAAGTAAAATTGATATAATGACAATACATCCAATGAATAACATCCACTGCACATGTCATAGGGTACGTGAGAATAGATATAATAACATCAAAATACAAGATAATGTAATAACACTTATACATCAACTGAATAGAAGTCTTTGAGAAAGAATAAGAATGATAATGGTGCAATTGCATCCATGAACATCCAAAATCTATCCAACTGAGGTGGACTCAAATGGTAAGAAGACACTACCTCCTGACTGCATGGTCACCTAGTCAGGCTTCCACTCCCACCATGTAGGGAAGATAATTAATGATACACAAATGATTAATCAATCATAAAAAATTCTTAAGAAATGAATCCCAATAGCCAAATCTACCTCAAGATTGCACAAACTACTAAAGAAGAAGAGATAATTAAAATTGAAAGGACACTCAATCCAATACCAACACCACATATGAAGTCAACATAGAAATGATACTAGGAAGGAGAAAATTGGGTGGATCTTACTAGAGTGGATGACTTTCTGAATGACCTTAACAAAATGTTTAATGTTATCTTTTTAGTCAATGAGGAGGACTCTCTCATTTGAAATCTTAATCCTAATGGATTGTTTTTAGTCTCCTCTATGTATTATAATACCTTTGATGATTACCATGAACCTTGCTTGGCTAAAGCATGGTTCAAGGGTATGACCCCTAAAGTTAACATCTTTTTTGGATCTTATTGCAGGATAAAATTCTCATTATTGACATTTTTTTTTAAGACTTTGTCTTGTTAGTAGATGTTATCTCTGCAAGGATGAGGAGGAGTCGGATAATCACTTGACCATACATTGTTTCTACACTAGAAACTTATGGGAAAGGGTCTTTAGACTACTGGAAATGGAGTGGGTTCTCCCCTACAGTATTCAAGATTTGTTCTTACTATGGAAGTCACCCTCCTATAATGCCTTGATTAACAACTTATGGAATTACATTTTTCTTTATTTATGCTAGGGTATATGAAAGGAAAGGAATGTAGGTTCTTCATGGGTAAGGAGTCAAATTCTAATCAGATATTTCATAGGATCAAGAGGATGGTGACTGAGAATGTTAGGATAAGTGGTAAATTCCAAGAGCCTGAAGATGAGTGGAAAACCAAATTCATCAAGAATTGGAATGTGGAAGGGGTTAGTTATCCTCAAATTGAGAGAAGTCTTAGAAGTTATGCTAGATGAGACTATGCACCCAAGGGCTAGTATAAGGTAAATTTTGATGGGGCCTCAAAAGGTAACCCAGGGATTGTGAGTTGTGGTATTACTATCAGAAATGAAAATGGATATAGTATTGGTGCAATGGCAATCCCTATTGGAAAAAAAACTAATCACATAGTGGAAGCTAGTGCTGCCCTTTATGGACTTTTATATGCTAAGAGTATGAATATGGAGAAAGTATGACTAGAAGGGGATTCTTTAAATATCATCAATTGTCTTAACAAGGTCACTACTCCCTCATGGACTATACATATATTATATGAAAGCTATACATTTGATCAATGCCTTCATTGAATGTGTTGTTACTCATAATTATAGAGAACCTAATAAAGTGGTTGATTAGGTAGCAAATGTGGCTTGTAAAAGTCACATGAAGATGATATGGAATAATGGAATCATATCCCAATTGATGAGCTATCTCTGATGGAGTGCGATAGGATTGGTAGTAGACAAAAAAATTAATTATGAAGGTAACAACAATGAGGATTAATTATGAGATGCAGTAGATAGGGGTTTCGTGGATGATGATTAAGTATGATGTGACTACTCACTAATTACCACACAAGTTATGGGTAATTTTGCAAAAAAGACAAGCCTGTAGTGACTTCAAAGCCAAGAATTTGAACCTACTTAAGATCTTTGGAAAGATCATAATATTTTTCAAAACCAGGAACATGGTTGGCAGGAGAAAGAGGCATGAGCCTACAAATTGTCAGGAATGGAATCAAAAACCAAAGATATGGGACATCTTGGATCAGGGCAAGTTTACAAGCTACCTAGAGAAACTAAAGGGAAATAACCCATCCATCACCAAGTAGTTTCTCAAAACTTGGAAGAACAGTAGCATTCTGGTTGGAAATCAAAGAATGGAGGTCACGGAGGAAATCATTACCAAAGCCATAGGCCTAGACATGGAAGAGAATAACTTCTATAGGGATAGGAAGATGTCTAATAGAGTTGTGGATGAATTTGTGGAGTTGGCCAAAGAGAGAAATAGGTTGGTTAAAGTTAGTAATTCCTACTTTTTCCCTACTTCTATTCTAGACCTTAGAGGTTCATTATGTTTGTTTTTATTGAGTATATTACCCTAGATGACCACTTTACCAAGATTTATGGCCACCATTTCATGTTGGTTAATCACTTTAAGCATGGGGTTATGATAACCTTCCCCTTCTATCTTTGACCATCTCTGGATAATACCATTTTAACCCTTCAGAATGACCTAGAAGGGGATCATGCTTGTAATGAAGGACCGATGGTTCTAATTATGAATTTGTTAAAATAAAAGAAAGTGGAAATATCCCATTTAAGTAAAAGACCTTGGAATGTGAAACTAAGGGAAGTGAATCAGAAGAACAATTGGTAGTAGAATTAAAACTAGAAATAAAACCAAGAAAAATGAGAGATGCGTGAACATCCCCTCCAATGATGATCCATTGACTCAAAAGAATGAGAAGGACATGAGAGGTAAGAAGAATACACCTCAAGGGGATGCTGACAACAAAGATAATAATGATGTTGATGTAGAGAAAGATAAACTGGATCTGGATGAGGATAATATGAATTAGAGCTTTGTCCTAGATGATCATGGGTATATGAAGGGTGCCTTTGGCAATCATGGTGTGATGAAGAGGGACATTCACACTATGAAGGAGAAAATGTAGGATCTTAGAAGGGAGTTTGATTATCTAAGCAAAACCAATAGGGGTGAGAAGACTTTAGGCCAACATCTGGATAGGCTCCAAGATGTGATTGGGAATGTTGAAGATGTCACTAACATGATGAAGAGAGTCCCACCTCTTGAAGTTAAAACCAAAGTTGTGGATCAAATGGTAAAGGATATGCAAAAGAACATTGATATTTTGGACAACAGAGTTGATGGCATTGAGAATGTTTTGAAAAATATTTTTGATCAAAGTTGTTCCATTTTGAAAGCTATTGCTGAAAATATCAAGTTTCTACTTGATAAGATGGAGCAAGGGAGAAAGAACTAGGGTACAAAGGAGATCAAGGATGATCATAGCCCTAGAAAGCACACAAGGGAAAACTCAAAGAAGACAGAGGTCATAGATGATAAAGAGATCGATGGGTTCAAGGCTTTTTTTTGTTAACATGAACAATTTGGCTAATCAGGCTACTGACCCGCTGAAGACTTTGTAGTTGTCATGTTGTTGTCTTTCTATTTTTTTTTTGTTGTCTTTATTATCTACCTACTATTTTAGGGCATTCTATTCTGGCTTGTTTATTTTTTTGGCAATGATGCATAGTTTCTCTTGGACTTTTACTGATACTTTTCTTTGCTCTTTGTAAAAGGTTTTGGGTCCTTTCAAAACCCATTTTTACTCAATCAAAACATAAAAATACCAAATGCAATACAATATCATATTAAGATAAAGTCAATGTAAGGTACCCACCTTAAGTCAAAGGCCACATTTCCAAGAACAATAATCAACAAATAACAATTGTTATTAATAAAAGTTAATCACCAACAATAAGTACACCACCAATAAATATCTATCACTCATCAATAAAAGTTAGTTGTCAACAATAAATGGCATCCAATCAATAAGTAACAACTCACAATAAATATACTATCAAAAGTAATATCCAAAAAGTACACCATTAGAGGAAAATATAACAAAAAATCATGAAGGAGTCTCAAGTTACATACTACGGAGTTTCATCACATGGTCAAACTACTTAAGCTACCCTGGACTAGTCTCTCACTAGACACTGGATCCTTAAGCATTGAGTTACCCTAGACTAGTCACTATGGACCATAGACCCTCAATATGACACATGTGAAACCAGAATACCCTCTCAAGAAGATGAGGCAAATTAGTCATATCTCTCACTAGGTATCATCCCATTCCCATCCATAGCCTAAACAAGTGTTCAAGGCATGGGTAAGGCAAATTCTCTAACTTATCTTTTTAATGTTTTCTAAATATTTTAATTACTATGTTATCGTTTATTACACAACTTACGATGAGTTACCTTGGCAGCCACTTTGGGCCTCGACCCCATTGCAAGCCACTCCCACATATATGCACCTAGACTACCCAAATTTAACAAACCATAATTATGTCCCTTACCACAAAAGTAATACTGGTCAAATTTGGTTCCTTAATAGGCAACCCAAAAATAACATTGGTTCTCAAAACCTAAGTTCTCATAATGCTCATCAAAAGATATCTCATAAAATACATCATGACATCCAGTCAAATAGTTAAAATAAATCTAAAAAATATCTCTGGTGCACATCCTAACTTGGCCAACTAAACAACCCACAAATAAAACCATCACGAAAATAAACATCACAAAATTATAAATAAAATATTTAAGAAAATACATAGTTTTCAACCATATGATTTAATTCCATCAATTTCTCTTGTTTAGTTTGGGTCATAAGGATGTGTTTAGAAATAAAGTAAGAATAGACATGTTAATATAAATTGTTGTCCTAATACACTTATTTAAATCAATAAGTATTTAAATGTTAAATCTCTTTATGCATATAAAATATCATTCAATATTATGATGTTATTAATTTAAATAATCTTAAATCATAAATGATTTAATTAATAACATAAATGTATATTATTAGATTAAATATTAATCTCAATTTCATTTCTAAAATATTAAGTTGACTTCAATTTAAGTTCAATATTAATATTTACTTCTCCTTTAATTCATAATGCAACTAGAGATAACTCAAACTTGAAACTATAATTATAATTAAGTTATCTACAATTTCTCTCATAATATTAAATATTCCTATCTAGATGATTATATAGTGAACTCCACTATAACTTCTCTTAAAATATAATTAAATTACAATTATATATTTATTAATTTGTAACTCCACTTGCATTAATAAATATATAATAAGTTATATCCAACTAAGAGTTTTAAAATTAATTTATATTAAAAACTCACTTATAAGAAAATAAATAGTATTTATTTATTTAATTAAAATAAATAGTATTTATTTATTTAATTAAAATAAATAAATAATTTTTTAAAAAAAAAAAAATTTCTAAAATTAATAATTAATCATAAAAAAAAAGGTTTTCTTTTTTCAATAAATAAATCAGAAAATTATATTATATTTTTATAAAATTAAAATAAACAATTTCCGCATTCCTTTGATCTCTCAAACCACTCAACCATAATATACTTTGTTTTCTATCTTTAGTATATTTGTTTTCACATGCATGCATAAATTTAGCTACAACATGTTTTCTTCTAAATTAATCTTTTGTTTTACCAATGAATTTTGTAACCAAATTATTTTAGATATAAGAAGAATATTTAAGCCAATAGACTTGTTGTGGGAGCTTTTGCTCCCAAAAATTACTATTTTGCCAAAAATGTTGTAAGACCTCTTTCTAATTGATTTTTTGACAAGATATTGATAAAAATATATTTTTGTAATTTTCAAAAATTAAATTTATTCTTCACAATCTTAGTTTTAATGTTTTGGCAAGTTTCTATTTTGATTTCTTGTAGATCTCGTAGCTCATAGATTCACATCTATTTTCTGTTATATAGATTTGATCATTCAATTTCATTTATATTTTGAACATGTAAACAACATTGTAAATTGCTATTAATTTCTTCAATTTGATATTCATGTAATGTAGAATAGGCTCCATAAAATATCAACAAAATATGTTTTTTCTTACAATAAACAATAGTACACTAAAATAAATATTTTTTTGAATTTCAATTAATTTAATTTAAAAAATAATTATTATTACTTTTATATTTGACAGAAAATTAGCATAAATATAAAATTATTCACATATTTTAAAAGGAAAATAATTTTTAAATTGTGTAACAAATACTTTTTATTATTTATTTTTTAAATAGATGGTGTTTTTAATATCTATTCCAATTAAGTATGTATAAATCTTAGTATTTATAGTGCTATTGTTTGTGACAATTAAAATTCTTCTATTTTTTTAGGTCAAATGCTAAATTATATATATGAACATTAATAATTATAATTTCAACTTTATAGAAAAAGATCAATTCTATCAACCATACCCACGAAAAAATATTTCTATCATATCAGACTCTTTAAAAATATATAAATATCAAATTTTATTTTATTATCTACAATTAAAAAAATTATATGTATTCACAAAAAAATATATTCTACTTTTGAAAATTGAAATTATTTTCTTTGCCTTCTTCTTTTACAAGATCTTTATTTATGTATGGATTGTCATTATCAATAGTTAAACTATGTATATATGTTTAAGCTATGAGTATGTGGCAATTTGATTTTTATTTATTAGGGTTGATAGGTAATTTACATTATGTTTCCAATGTAGGATTCAATCATATATTTCTTATTAATAGAATTTGTAAACTATTATATAATTTTTTCAAGATTTAACAATTAAAAATATTTAAATATATTAATTATTGGTATATAAAATCTAAAAGGTCTTATTAGAAATCTTCTTCTTTCACATTCATATGAACAAATGACTCTTATCGGTTAATCGTTGAGCGTACATAAATGCACAATTGTTAGTTATTTTTATTTTAAAAATTCATGATAATCACATGGTTCTAATGACAATTTAAAGTTGAAACCCTAACTATTTAATTTGTTATTTTTTTCAATTGATTTTTTCTTATATTAAAAAGAGTTTTAAAAGAATACAATCATAATAATTTTCTTTCTTTCTTTTTACAGTTTTTCTCAATCAAGTTTTCTTGAACAATAAGTTTTCCTTTTCAAAATATACAACATAATTCTTTATCCAAAAATCAATACAATAAATTAATAAGCATTATGCAAGCACCCATGAAGACACAAAGTAAACAAATCTTTCAATAAAATTCTATAATGGATTTTCAAACCCTACCTCAAAACAACTAAAATCTGAAACAATATTTGAATGCAAGAAAATCCAAACCCTCCAAAACTTTTAACAATTCTTTTGATCCAATTCCAAATTTTGCTCCCTAAACCTATGTGTGTAGAAATGAGCTTGAATCTCTTGATAAAGGGTTTGACTCTACTTACGATTTTCGATTTTCTAACATGCAAAGGTCTCTCGTTAAAATACATTTTTATTATTTAATCCTTTCGTGCATACTTAAAGAACTTTTTAATTAAAATATTCTTTTGTTTTATTTTCCTTCACTTTATTAATCAGTGCAAACACTATTTAAAGCGTCATTTATTATTTAAACTAATAATAATAATTAAAGCTAATTATTTAAATACAACTCTAATTTAATTATTAATAATTAAATATTCATAATAAAGCAATATTAAATCTTTAATCTTTTAATATTTTAGTTCTCTTTTTATTGAAATTCTTAAATTAGACTTTCAAATTAAATCTTTTAAATTGAAGTACATATTTAATTAATTCAAATTAATTAAATAGCATCATATTTTAATATCTCTCCTTAATCAATTTTCCAAATTAAGTCTTTTAAATTAAAGCACATATTTACTTAGTTTTTAAATAATTAAATATTTTAATATTTTAATATACTTTTTTTAATCAAATAGTATTTAATAATTTTCAATATTATTTGATTAACCAAATCCACATAAAAGCAACATTACCAAAACAGACCAAAACGCAAAATTAAACAACACATACAAAGATAACTCATGGGTTTAAAAAAGGTGGAAAGTCATATACATGTCCTCCTTGTCAAGACAATTAATTAGGCTATGGTTGGGATTGGACTTGAACATTATCTCCCCATTTTTTCCATTGAGTTATTGTGATAAGGCATGCCCATCCTCACAATTCATGGAAATCAATTTTTGATACCTACAAATCTGTATAAAAAAATAAGCATGTACATGTTCATATATATCTAAACTAAGCAGAAAATGGCGATGAGTGGTACATTGTGTAGATCTTGACTAGCAGGTGACTATGACTCCCTCCTTCAACAATATCAAGCACATCAAACATAAATGTTTAACAAAAATACACACCAGACACATGCAAGTATGGGGTAAGTATAATAGTAAATCCTAAATATAAATAACATCCTATTCTAACATGGATATCTCATCATTGTGAGAACATAATAAACATCTTTCTAAGACACACCATATGACATCATCATAAAATTAATTTCATTAACTAACTAAGATCAATTAAAGCATCATCACTTCAAGTATGAAGTTGTTATAGCTTGACATAATCAATTACTCAACATATAAAAGTATTTCCTTTCAAAAATCAAATAAGGGCTAACACATCTATAGAAGAGTCATATAGAACTTTACCAACTAAATCTAGAATGATAGCAATGGAGGGGTATTACACAAAGAGAGATGAATAAATAGCCACACAACTAACTATTCCATCCTTCACATGATAGAGGAAAAGAGAGAAATTAAACATTTTAATCTGCAAGATGTGAGTATGTGAACCATATGATTACATACAATACATACTTGATAATAAAACAAGATATTCATAAATATGAAAATGACAACCATACCATTAATCCTAATAAGGAGAAATGAATACACAAGCCACATGATTTGTGATATAAACTCATCCTTATTTATGAATGTGACAAAGTGATGACACAAACATTTGTGTACTACTACTACAATCAAACATATAGAAAATATAAACTAAATCCCCCTATTTCCCTCTGCTATCATTTATATTTCAAAAAAAATTCCCCTTCTTGTAGCCACATGATTCTTGATAGAAAGAAGAAGGTCCTTTTTAATGGAAAAATCTTTCCAATAAATAATGTCTCCACCTTTTGGTTTCAAAATAATTGATTCTTGAAATATGGTTGATCCATCTTTTCTTTGTCATTATTTCCCAATGATATTTTTCCTTTCAAGGCTCCCTGCTTTAGAAACTTTAATTGAAAGTTTATAATAACACAACTTGTCATTAGAGAAGGATAGGTGGCATATCCCTTTAAGTTCACACCATAGAAATAATTTTATTGCCAATTGAAGGTTTGCATCCATTTGTAACTTTTGGGCATACTTCTTGACAATATTGATGATTACTTCATTTGATTTCAAATATGTTTCAATACCTTGATTTGCAAACCAATATTAGAGCATCGATTCACATAGTTTTTGTAGTCTTTGGGGCATCACTTCATGTGATTTATTTGTTAGCATTAATGCTAATGGTATTCCTTTGGGGGGGTATCCTAAGAATTGGAGAGTTATCATGATTGACATGTTGCATTCATGACTATGTTTGTCATTGATGTCAACATAGTATTATTTCTATGAAGACTGGCAAAGTAGCAGACATAGAATGAGATCATACAAACTATGGATTGATGATCAGATCAAGCACAGTTGAGGATGTATTCTACATTATGTCTTGATTATATGGACAAGAATGTGTACATAGAGTCAAAGATATGCAAAAGTTATTCAATATTTATAGAGGACAATGTGCAGACAGAGTACTTGAGAAGTGGTTTTTGATGTCAAGATTGTATCTCTAAACAGGGATAGAATTATGATTAGCATAGTTAGACAATAAAAGAAGATAGTATGATGATGACGTTAGGGAGTGTGTAAGGTGAGAAGTTGCACATGTGCAAAGTTGTATTTACTGTGAGCCAACATCAGTTTATAATTACAAAAGGATGTAATATTTTGCAATATCTTAATGAGGTCCTATTATAATTAATTGGGAAAGCCTCAAGGCCAACTCAAGGAATTATTTTGAGGATATGGTATAAAGGAAGGTTATTTTCCTTTTGGTTAAGTGTGTAGTGAATGTATGCAAGTGTGGAAGTGTGAATCATACAAGTGATATGTGAGGTTGGTAAATGCGTGTAAGCAATCCAAGAGATTATTGGATGTGAGTTTGAAGATCTGGAATTGAGATCTGAAGTGGTTTGTTCTAGTCAAAAGGACAAGGAAGGAGATAAGGTTATTTTATTTCTATTATTCTACAAGTAATAATGCATAGACTAGTTGGACAGTGATTCGATGGTCTTGCCCTTGAAGCTATTTGGATAATAGGTCCATCTACCTTCTACAACTCCTAACAAGGTTGGAAAGTCCTAACAGGGATTCAAAGTCTTCTAACAAGGACTAATATGTACTAAATGTATTTCATTGGCTCCTAATATATTCCATCCTCTTACAAGTAATTTTTATATTAGTACATCATTTTGTGGGTACCATCCTGATGGGGGTTTTCCCTATGATCAAGGGTTCCCCTAGTTAACATATATGGTGTTATTGTGTATGTGTATCTTCTTATGGTTTCTAATTGTATTGCTCACATGGTTAAGGATTAATAAGGTAGATAGATTTTTTAATTATTGGATAATTGATTCACCCCTCCTCCCTCCCAGTTATCTTGGTGGAATTTACTTTCTAACAATTGGTATTTAAGCATCACGTCCTTGAAGAAAAAACCTAATAGCTTAAGGAGATCAATGATGTGTCACTTTAGAAAAGAAAGTCCCAAATTTGATGAAGTTAACTATGATAGCTAGAAAGAGAAGATGAAGACTCATTTTCTATGTATGGGTCTAGGGTATTGGTTGATGACAAAGAATAGAAAGAAGATTGTGGAAGAAAGAAAACTTGAGGAATGCAGTGAAACTAAGAGAGATTTGTTTATGTGCAATATGCTTTCCAAAGAAGCTGTATTGTTAGCTCTTCCTTAAAGTGAATATAGTCAAGTAAAATCCTTAGACACATCTCATTCAATTTGGAAGCTTTATAAACTACATTTGAAAGTGATATACATGCTAAAAGAATTAGATTACAAAATTGGATATGCTTGTTTCAAGATGCTAGAATGATGGAAGATGAATTTGTAAGAAGCTATATTGGTAGAATATCAAAAAAAATTGTAGGTATTAAATCTTCTGATGGATCTAAAACTAAAGATGAGGTTATCTAGAAGATCTTGAAAATTTGACACCATCAGTCAAGAAAACATCACAGATGATTGAGCTAGTGATACCCTGCACTGAGAAATTTACCAAAGAAACACTACTTGGAAGATTGAAAGTAGTAGAAGTGAGCCTAAAGAAATCTGGAGATTTTCCTAGAGTGGAGAGATAATCTTTAGTGGATTATGTGTTAACCCTTCTTTATCAAGAAGTGCAAGCACTAGTGGAGACTATGCTAGAAACAAAATCTAGATTTGAGGAGGATAGAAGAATTGAAGAAGGAATTGCCCTACTTGTAAAAAGAGAACCTGGTGGTAAGAGAATTTTTAAATGCTGGACTTGTAATCAATTTGGTCATTATGCTTCTAAGTGTCCTAAAAGAGATAAAAAGTATAAGAAGAATTTTAAATCTATAAGGCCTAAAGATTGTTTCTATGCAAATTAAGATGAGTCTGAAGAAAGAGTTCAAAGTGAAAGTGATGATGAATTAGGATTTGTACCTATAAAAGAAGAAAATTATGAAAAATAAGTCAGGGAAGAGAAACCCCTATTTTTGCTAGTTGAAAAGAGAACTGATTAGATTATAGATAGTGGATGTTCACACCATATGACTAGAGACATAAAGAAGTTTGATAAGTTTACTAATCATGGTGGAGGAATTGTTAGAGTTGGTAACAATGCAACTTGTCATATCAAGGGAATAGGATCTATTACTCTTGATGGAAAGACTAACATTGATGATGTCTATTTTGTTGATAGATTACAATATAACCCGTCAAGCGTTGGATAGTTAGTTGAAAAAGGTTATCAGTTACAATTCATAGAGAATACATGCATTATCAAGGATAAAGATGGTAAGTTGATTGACACTAGTACAAGATCCAGAAGTAATATCTTTCAATTGAACCCTACAGAGATGACATGTTTGGTTGCAAAAGTAGATAACATATGGTTATGGCATAGAATATTTTTTCATATAAACTTTGATAATATTGTGAAGGCTAGTAGTACATTTGTTGTAAGATATTTACCCTAAATTGGGAAGCCTACTAATGTTGTGTGCAAAGAATGTGTTATGGCAAAGCAGAAGAAAGTTTTCTTTCCTAGAAAGAAGTTCACTACCACAAAAAAAATGGAAATTGTTCATATAGTGAAAGAAGATATTCTAATGATGACATCTGCAAGTGCACAAGGTCAAAAGTTGCATGTGTTCAAAGCCATATTTACCATGATCCTACAGTGGTTTTTAATTATGAAAAGATGTAATATTTTGTAATATCTTAATGAGAACCTATTATAATTAATTAGGAAATCCTTAAAGCTGACTCGAGGAATTTTTTTGAGGATATGGTGTAAAGAAAGGTTATTTTCCTTGTGGTGAAGTGTGTAGTGAATGTATGCGATTGTGGAAGTGTGAATCGTACAAGTGATATGCGAAGTTAGTAAATGTGTATAAACAATCCAAGGGATTATTTGATGCGAATTTGAATATCTAGTATTCAGATCTGAATTGGTTTGGTCTAATCAAGAGGATAGAGAAGGAGCTAAGGTTATTTCATTTCTATTATTCTAGATAGAATAATATAGAGACCAGTTGGACTGTGAGTTTGGTGGTCTTTCCCTTGAATCTATTTGGTTAGTGGGTCCATCTACCTTCTACGACTCCTAATAGGGTTGACACAACTCCTAACATGGTTGGAATATCCTAATAGGGATTCAATGTATCCTAACAGGGACTAATATGTACTGAATGTATTTCATTGGCTTCTAATAGAGTCCATCCTCTTACAAGGAATTTTTATATTAGTACATCATTTTGTGGGTACCATCCCCATCGAGGTTTCCCTAGTTAACATATCTAGTGTTATTGTGTATGTGTATCTTCTTATGGTTGCTAATTATATTTCTCACATGGTTATGAATTAATAAGGTTGATAAAAAATTTAATGATTAGATAGATGATTCCCCCCTCCCCCCTCACAGTTATCTTGGTGGACTTTACTTTAGATAAAATTCTTTTATAATGGTGCCCTATTTAGCATATGTCACTCAACTATTCTCTATGACTTGTAATTATAGCCAAAATTAATTACAATTGCAAATGAATTTTATTCATTCTTCCTCCATAAGATTAATTAGAATTTTCATGACAAAGGATTTTTTTATGTGAGATTACTACATTCCATGTTCACATATTCAAATCTCATGGATCTTGCATTCTGAACCATTAAAATTATTTCATCTAACCCTTAGAACTCAATACATTGATAAACCCATTGAGGTAGAAATGTACAAACCCAATTGAACCTATGATAATATGTTCTTTGAACTCTATGTTGGATATAATTGGAACAATTGCAATGTTTTCATTGCTGTCAAACCTAATTGGTAAGATAGTTTTCTACCTAATTAGAGTGCCATATCTAGATGATTGATGAAGAGGATTTGAGAAGGACATAACAAAAGCACCTAAAGGAAAGGTTGAGTTATGAGGAAACTACAATGGGTACTTGATTAGTTAGACTATAAAAAGATAAAGTGATTATTTAATCATGCTACAAGTGAAGAAGATAGTTGTACTAAAGTCTTGACGAAGTGATCAAAGAATGACTAAAAGTGTAGGCTTAACTAAGCAAAAGAGAAGAAGATTAAGGAACTTGAAGTATATGTCGAGTGATGCTAGTGTCAACTGAGCATTAGTATAATTTGAGCATATGTAGTGTCGATCAAGCATCAGTATTGACTAAGTGTCAGTATATGTGCCGAATAGAAGAGTTAGTAGTGACCGAGTAACCCAATGATGACCAAGCATTAGAACACAGTGTTGATTGAGGGACAAAATTCACTACAACATTTGGGGTCAAATTACAATAATAATTTATGACAATGATGTAATTTGTGATGATATTCTTTTTTTTTTGCAATTTTCCCTGATGTTGTTGTAATACTGATGTAAGCATTGTAATTGTGACACCCATGTAAGTATAAACAAAAAAAAAAGACATAAATCATTCCCAATTTATCTTGATTATGGAGAGTTGTGCACAAAAGAAGGTGGAGAGCTATGAATGAGGGTGAAGATCTTTGAACGCCATTGCACCCCTGTGCTTGGTGCATTTCATCTATGTGATATATCTCTACATTTCATTTCCATGCCCTTTCTCTATGATTTTTCTATGACCTCTACATTTTGTTGTTGTATCTTTGCTCTACTATTTGGTTGTCATGCCCTTGTGATCTATGTGTTTCATTTTCATGCCCTTTCTCTGCAATTTCAATGTTGTGCCCTTTCTCTATGATATTTTTGTCATGCCATGCCATTTCTCTATGATCTCATTGTCATGTTGTGCCCTTGCTCTATGATTTTTTTTCCATGCCCTAGCTCTGTGATTTTCTTCAAGGGTATGTAAATGTTGGTTTATTTTCCTTCTAAATAGGTATCTCTTTATATCTCCTTCTGAACATGTATATTTAGAGATCTTTTTAAAGGTGATTATTACATCTTAGCTACACAACAAAAAAATTGATCCAGTTGCATACAAATTCTAGAATCCAAATAATAATAAAATAAAACTCACTCAACTAGTGCTAAGTGACTTACCTCAAGATCCTCCACAAAAATAATGAAGGCCAAGAAAAATGGGCAGAGTTCATAAGAAATTTTACAAAAACATATCATAGCAGATATTTTTAGAAAGAAACAAGCCATAACCAATTAAAGGGGTCTATTTATTGATTAGCTGGGTTGATATATATGTATATTTAACTAGGTTATGGCTTCTACAAGGGAATGAGCCTCATGATTATGCATATGTGCTTGGTGCATTTCATTCTTGTGATATATCTCTATTGTTCATTGTCATGTCCTTTCTTTATGATTTTTCTCTAAGATTTCATTGCCATGCCCTTGTGATCTCTTTGTTTCATTGCCATGCCCTTGCTCTATGATTTCAATGGCATGCTCTTGCTCTATGATTTTTTTGCATGTCATGCACTTGCTCTATCATTTTGTTACCTTGTTGTGCCCTTGCTCTGTGATTTTGTTGTTGTGTTGTGCCCTTGCTCTGTGATTTCATTGCCATTCTCTAGCTCTATGATTTTCTTCAAGGGTATGTAAATGTTGGTTTATTTTCCTTCTAAATAGGTATCTCTTTATATCTCCTTTTGAAAATGTATATTTAGAGATCTTTTTTAAGGTACTTATTACATCTTAGCTACACAATAGAAAAATTGATCCAGTTGCATGCATATTCTAGAATCCAAATATAAATAAATAAAACTTACTCAACCCATGCTAAGTAACTTACCTCAAATCCTCCACAAAAATAATGCAAACCAGGGAAAATAAGCAAATTTTGCAAGAAATTTTACAAAAACATATCATAGCAGATATTTTTAGAAAGAAACTAGCCATAACTAGTTAAATGGATCTAGTTGTTGATTAGTTGGGTTGATTAAAAATTCCTGTAGAACTATCATCAGATTAGGTACAATAAAATGATCAATCTATTGTTCCCAGCTAGCAGGATCAAATACAGTTTCCCAAGGTGATAAAATTGTAGATGCAAGGAATTAAAGAATAAATTTAGTGAAGAGTTGAGTGTAAGGAGTTGAAGAAGCAAGTTTTGCTTATGTGTAAATGCCATAATACCGAGGCTCATTCCCTTGTAGAAGCCTCTACCATAATGACATTACCTCTAAACCATGTAAAGAATGTTGAAGTGGTTCCCAACCTTGAAACACTCTTATAAACATTTGATACTTGGGATCATCATAGGGAGACTATGCCAATACTTGAAACACTCTTATAAGCATTTGATAATTGGACTATAAATTCTCAAAGACACCTACAAGTGATTCCAATGTCATAGTACCTACTACAACTCTTTCTTAGATTCTATCTAGTGGCTCCCATAATATCCTCTATGTTGTCTAGTTGTTGTTTTTGTTGTGTAGTCTCTTTCTTAAGTTGCTCCTTCTCTTTCTCTTTCTAAAGTCACTCCTTCTCCTTCACTCTTGTGCCTTAAATTTTGATTATCAAACTTCTAAATATCTGCCTCTAGCTTATCTAAAATCAACTTCACAGTGTGTTGTAACTCTGGCATAGGTGTTTGATCATTGATAGATTTCATTTCAGCATTCAAGTTTTCAAGATTGGTCAACACCCTCACTTGTGGAGCTCTCATGTCAAGCACTTTTTGTATTATTTCAACACCATGTTCTTGCTTTTGAGCTAACAATTCTTCATATGCATTTTCTTGTAAGAGATTAATTTTGTTGAACAATTGTAAACTCTTAGATAGTGAATTATTGTTTTCATGTATGTATGTATGTATGTATGTATGTATGTATACAAAGAGATCTTGTGGATTGTGGATTATGGATTATAAACAAAAAAGAAAAGATAATGTGACATTTAATCATTCCTCATTTGTTTTGATTTATTTTGGAGAGTTGCAGGGGAAAGAGGGCGAAAAGCTTCGAACGAGGATGGAGAGCTTTGAATGTCGGTGGAGATCAATGGAGATCTAGGATTTTGTTGTTGTTCACTTGTGATCTTCGTGTCGTTGCTCTATGATTTTATTCAAGGGGAGAAGAGGTACCTATGTAAATGTTCTTTTCTTTTCCTTCTAAACATGTATCTCTTGTTCATATATAATAGCTTTGGTCAAATTTAAGGATAACTGATTATGATGATTATATGCATATGTGCATGTATGTATGTAAATTAGTTCACCGTATGAACTACTTTACATGCATACATACACACTTGCATAATACTTGTACTAAATTAAATTAATCATTCATGTCTTGAATTCACATGAGAATTTATCCTTGCATTCAATCGAATTTATTCATACCAAACTAAGTATGCAAAAATTTGTACTTAAAGATTATATTATCTCTTGGTGATTGAGTAAAGATCTCATGCATAATATCATTTAGGTAATGATCCGGTGCAGTCAAATTAAGTCATAATAGGTTCAAGCAGATGATCCATTTATATGTTACTTCATACTTGTTTTAGTAAACATTTTGTTTAACATAACCAATAATACTAGAATTATATAGCTACAACTAGTACTCTTGTATATTTTATTTAATCATATACATTTAAGACTATTATTTTTCTTAAAATTAGACTATATATTTGTTATCACTAAAACACAAATATAGATCTTTGATAGTTATCTTTTTTAATTTCAAGATCTTTTTATTTAACATGAAGAGTTTCCACTACTGGATAGTGGAATAGCCACAATGTGGAGCCATGTAACTCATGGCTTTTTCCACCAATTATATTTTTATTATATTTTTGTCCTTCAAAAATATTATAGGTGAATGTTCTTCTAATTTTCTATATATTTAAGAATTTTTCACTTTTCATTTGAAGAAATTTTCTATTATGAGATAGGGACATCTATCATAAGGATGGACATGCCAATTTTGATCATCCCACTTTCAAAGTTGATTCCCTTATCAAATTAATGAAACTACTTGCAACTAACGCTTTAATTTTCCACAACTTACCCAATCAGCCATTCACACAAACAAATAATCCCATATCCATAAAAAATATCTAATCTCTTTGGTAAGTGTGTCTCCTCTAAAGATCCAATACATGGAGCCATTATCATCATGAGTAGACTCACTCTCCTCAGGCGAATTCAATCGAAACTGTTCATACCAAACTAAGTATATAGAAATTTGTACTTACAAATTATATTATCTCTTGGTGATTGAGTAAAGATCAAATACAATTTTTCAAGGTGCTAAAATTGCATACGTAAATGTATGTATGTATGTGTATATGTATGTATGTATGTATGTATGTATGTATATATGTATCTATACATCTCATTGTCGTACCCTTGTGATCTCTATATATGTATGTTTTTATGTATGTATATACATATGTATATGTACATATGTGTATATATACATATGTATATGTACATATGTGTATATATACATACATACATACACATATGTGTGTGTATGTATTTATATATACACATACATATACATAAAGAGAAGCTTCTCTAATCACCTGCTGGGGGAAATACAAAGAGATAAATGTTTAGAAGGAAAAGAAAAGAACATTTACATAGGTACCTCTTCTCCTCTTGAAGAAAATCACTGAGCAAGCACTACTACATTTGGGCACGAACACCACAAATTATACCATTGTCATGAATTATCATCACAATTTGACCCCAAATGTTTTAGTATTGCAAAGGGCACAAAGATCACAAGGGCACAACATAACAAAATTTTAGAGTAAGGGCATGACAACAAAATGTAGAGATCACAAGGACATGAAAATGAAATGCAAAAATCATAAGGGCATGACAACAAAATGCAGTGATCACAAGGGCACAACAATGAAATCTCCACCAACATTCAAAGCTCTCCACCCTCTTTCGCATGCAACTTTCCACAATCAAAACAAATGGGGAATGATTTATGTCATGTTTTTTGTTTTGTTTTGTTTATATCTAAAATCAAATTCACATTGTGTTGTAACTCTACCATAGGTGTTTGATCCTCAATAACTTTCATTTCATCATTTATACATTCAAGTTTTCAAGTTTCCTCTTTATTATATAATCCTTTCCACCCAAAAAACCACTTTGTTACTTCATTAAAATCAGGACTTGAACAAAGCAAATGATTAAAAAAAAGTCCATATTCTAGAATCCAAATAATAAAACAATAAAACTCACTCAACCCATGCTAACTAACTTAGCTCAAGATCCTGCACAAAAATAATGCAGACTAGGAGAAATGGGCAAGAAATTTTTAGAAAAACATATCATAGCAAATATTTTTATAAAGAAACAAGCGATAACCTATTTAAATTGGTCTAGCTGCTCATTAGTTGGGTTGATTACAAATTCCTATAGAATTTTCATCAAATTAGATACAACAAAATAAACAATTAGTTGTTCCCAGCTAGCAGGATCAATACAATTTTCCAAGGTGATAAAATTGCATATGTAGGTGTATGTATGTATGTATGTATGTATGTATAGAGAGAAATCTTGTGGATTGTGGAGATCAATGGAGGTCTAGGATTTCATTGTCATGCCCTTGTGATCACTACATTTTGTTATGCCCTTGTGATCTATACATCTCGTTGTCATACCCTTGTGATCTCTATGTGTGTGTGTGTGTGTGTGTGTGTGTGTGTGTGTGTGTGTGTGTGTGTGTGTGTGTGTGTGTGTGTGTGTGTAAACAAAGAGATCTCGGCACAATAGAAAAACAATAAAAGTCACTCAATAGGTAGCATGACCATGGGTATTGTCATAAGGTTTTGAACATAACTATATAAGGAGTGAGTTAGGATGTATATAGGTTAACCTTACATTAATTGTAAACTACAACACAAAGGTTGCACTAGGGTATTGTAGTATTATAGTTATAGAAAACCGCATGATTCGCTTGAGTGGGTTTATGATGGCAAAGAGCTTTATTAGGTGAGTAAAGCTCACCAATGGTTATAGGAATACAGCTACATCAAAACAATTAGAAACCAAAACTACATATTCATTAAAATGAGTAGTTCAAGGGTCTTGATCTTGTGGATACAGGTATGTAGAAAGCCTAGTAGGCGAAGAATGCCTCTAGTGTACAGATGTCTTGGACATAGTTAGGTAGCACTTAACTATTTTAAGACATTATATGTTAACTTATGAAGCTTATATTTTAAGACATTATATGTACCTAGTCTACCTAGCTTTTAAAAATAGAAGGCTAAACTCTGCATTTCAACATTAACTTGACTGGTTTGTTTAGACCCATTGATTATTGTCACACACTTTTATATATAACTATATAAGGAGTGAGTCAGGACATATATAGGTTAACCTTACATTAACTATAAACTACAACACAAACGTTGCACTAGGATATTATAGTATTGTAATTATAGAAAACCCCCTGATTCGCCCAAGTGGGTGTATGATGGCGAAGAGTTGTATTAGGTGAGTAAAGCTCACCAATGGTTATAAGAATACAACTATATCAAAACATTTAGAAACCATAACTACATATTCATTAGAGTGAGTAGTTCAAGGGTCTTGATCCCATGGATACAAGTATGTAGGCAACCTAGTAAGCAGAGTATGCCTCCAGTGTGCAAATGCCTTAGACATAGTTAGGTAGCACTTAATTGTTTTAAGACATTATATGTTACCTCATGAGGCTTATATTTTAAGACATTATATGTACCTAGTGTACCTAGCTTTTGAAAATAGAAGGCTAAATTTTGTGTTTCAACATTAACTTGACTAGTCTATTTAGACCCATTGATTATTGTCACAAGATTTTAAACATAACTATATAAGTAGTGAGTTAGGACATATATAGGTTAACCTTACATCAACTGTAAACTACAACACAAAGGTTGCACCAAGGTATTACAATATTGTAATTATAGAAAACCACTTGATTCACCCGAGTGGGTGTAGAATGGAAAAGAGCTACATTAGGTGAGAAAAGCTCACTAGTGGTTATAGGAATATAGCTATATCAAAACAATTAGAAACCATAACTATATATGTGTTAGAGTGAGTAGTTCAAGGGTCTTGATCTCATGGATATAGGTATGTAGGTAGCCTGGTAGATGGAGTATGCCTCTAGTATGTAGATGCCTTGGATATAGTTAGGTAGCACTTAACTATTTTAAGACATTATATTTTAACTCAAAAGGCTTATATTTTAAGACATTATATGAACCTAGTGTACCTAGCTTTTGAAAATAGAAGGCAAAACTCTGTGTTTAAGCATTAACTTGACTGGTCTATTTAGACCCATTGATTATTGTCCCAAACTTTTAAACATGAATATATAAGGAGTAATTTAGGACATATATAGGTTAACCTTACATTAACTATAAATTAACATACAATGGTTGCACCAAGGTATTACAATATTGTAATTATAGAAAACTGCCTAATTCACCTAAGTGAGTGTATGATGGAAAAGAGTTGTATTAGATGAGTAAAGTTCACCAATGGTTATAGGAATACAACTACATCAAAATAATTAGAAACTATAAATACATATTTGTTAGAGTGCGTAATTCAAGGGTCTTGATCCCATGGATATAGGTATGTAGGCAACTTGGTAGGTGGAGTATGCCTCCAGTGTACAGATGCCTTGGACATAGTTAGGTAGCACTTAACCATGTATGTATGTATGTATGTATGTATGTATGCTTGTATGTATGTATGGATGTAACTATTCTCTACTTTAAAATGTCATCCACATGAGGGGGGGGGGGGGGGGGCAATTGAGCTTGCACCTTCTCGAATACTTCATTTCCATTATTTACTCTATCTGAATCAAAGGTATATAACTTTATCACTTGTAACTATAATTTTCAAATGGTACAAACCACAATACTTTCTTATAATTCTATGGTTCTCTTTGTAAGTTTATAAAATTGAAGTTTAAAAATGAATTGCATTTATGTACATCTTTTCAAGTTTGATATTTCTTTTTTTTTCCTGACTCATAATCTAACAATAATTTTGAAAACACATACTAACCAATTAGAGATTGAGCCAAAAAATTGTAAAAATGATTGTGTCAAAAGAGCTAAAAAACATGATTGGTGCATGATAATCATCTTTTTATGCTCTTTTTGGCACAATTGTTCTTATATTTTATGATTTTTGGTGAGAACAAAATTCTAAACTAATCAGGCAGGTGATCCAAAATTAAATTATAATTGGTTGAGGCATGTTTAAATACCTTATTTCACATGTTATTGAATGTTATGTGTTTATGTGCTACTATTAATGAATGTTAAAGGATGAACTAATGTTAGATGTTAGCTTTGGACATTATGAGATTATTTTATGGATGGTCATAATTGTTTTTTACTTTAGCTAATAATGAATGAATGCTATATTTTATTAATGAATGAATGTGAGATCCATCTCTTCTTAAGTACTCTTTCTAGGTTGTTGTACTAGTTATTAAGCTCAAAATAGATAAATCATGATTTGAAATGCAAACTTGGGTGCTTAACTTAATGAATGAGCACACCAAGCAAAAGACCTTGTGTGATGAAGGATTATATGATTTTCTACATATTTCACCACATAACAATGCATTGTAGGTTCACACACATTCTTAAGTAGACATTTGTAAGCACTAGGTATGTGAAGTTTCCATGCAAAAACATGTAGAAGCAAAAAAGGTCATGATGAACATTTTCGATGACATGTTTTCCAAGAGCATACACAAGTTCCTTAAGGTGACTTCACATTATTAAATTTTCATGTTTTCCAACACCATTTCCCTTCCTCCATATCCTGCACAAATAAAAAATGTTGCCTCCAACATTGCAACCATATGATAAATGGTAATAGCACATGCTCAAGCCATAACCTAGTTAAATTGGTCTAGTTGATGATTGTTGATTACAGATTCTCATAGAACTATCAGTAGATTAGGTACAATAAAATGAACAATCAACTGTTCCTAGCTAACAGGATCAAATACAATTTTCCAAGGTGATAAAATTTCATATGCAAATGCATCACTTGAATGTCAGGCCTGAAGTGCATTCCCTAATTTATAATAAATGGCTAGATATAAATTAGGCTCCATATGTTGGCCCAACAATGGAAGCCGAGGATATAACAATGCATGTATTGGTAAGTTCTCCCTACGAGGATCCCAAGTATCTATTGTTGAAGTTAATTTGGGCATCACTATATGATCCAAAATGTAATAAAGTATTGAAGCTAGTAGTAACTTCTCCCATGTCTTCAAAAAATGTAGCATAGGTTCAGGGTCCCTTAGCTCCTAGGAATTTGTAGCAACTATTCTCATTGCTAGAAGAATAACTTCAGTTAAGAGTTGAGTGTAAGGAGTTGAAGAAGAAAGTTTTTCTTCTGTGTAAATGTCATAATCACAAGGCTCATTCCCTTGCAACAACCATAACCCAATTAAATATATGTATATATACAAGCCATAACCCAGTTAAATGGGTCTAGTTGCTAATTACCTAGGTTGATTACAAATTCTTGTAGAATTGTCATTAGATTAGGTACAATAAAAGGAACAATCAAAATTATTTTTTTGTAGGATCTTGAGCTAAGTCACTTAGCATGGGTTAAGTGAGTTTTATTGTTTAATTATTTGGATTCTAGAATATGTATGCAGTTGGATCATTTTTTCTATTGTGCTAAGATGTAGTAAGCACCTTAAAAAAGATCTCTCTATATACATACATAAATACATTTTTTATGTATGTATGTATGTATGTGATGTGTGTGTGTGTGTGTATGCATATGTATGTATGTATGTAGGTTTTATCATGTGGAGATCTAGGATTTTGTTTTCGTGGCCTTGTGATTGCTACATTTTGTTGTCATACCCTTGTGATCTCTACATCTCATTGTTGTGCACTTCTGATCTTTGCATCTTGTTCATTTTATTGTACCTAATATGATTATAGTTCTATAAGAATTTATTGCCATGCCCTTGTGATCTCTTCATCCCAAGTATCTACGACTGCTATTAATTTGGGCATCACTATATGATCCAAAATATTATGAAGTACTAAATCCAGTAGTAACTTCTCCCATGTCTCAAAAAAATGTAACATAGGTTTAGGGTCCCTTGGCTCTCAGGAATTTGTAGCAACTATTCTCACTATTGGAAGAATGACTTCAGTGAAGAGTTGAGTGTAAGGAGTTGCAGAAACAAGTTTTGCTTATGTGTAAATGTCATAATCACAAGGCTCATTCCCTTGTAGAAGCCATAACCTAGTTAAATATACATATATATCAACCCAACTAATCAGCAACTAGACCCATTTAACTAGGTTATGGTTTGCTTCTTTCTAAAAATATCTATGATGATATGTTTTTGTAAAAATTCTTGCGAACTCTAGCCATTTTTCTTAGTCTGCATTATTTTTGTGAAAGATCTTGAGGTAAGTCACTTAGCACAATGGTATACACCTGCATGCTCAAGATGAAGATTTAGTATTATGTTATTTTTATATCTCATGAAAAGCTAAGATTGTGGTTCAAAATATTGTAAAGAACTTGAGCACATAGTGAACTAACACAAATGAGAAATGTGGACGTATGACTTAAAAAATAAAAAACTTAGTTTCCAATGGATTATTTGAAAATAAAAAATTTACTTTAAATAAATAAATCTTTCTATATGTCCATATATACATACATACATACATACATGTATATATGTATGTATGTATATATGTATGTATGTATGCATGTATGTATGTATATGTGTATATGTATGTGCCCTTGTGATCTCTATGTATGTATGTATGTATGTATGTATATACATGTGTGTGTGTGTGTGTGTGTGTGTGTGTGTGTGTGTGTGTGTGTGTGTGTGTGTGTGTGAGTGAGTATATGTGTATGTATGTATATAAATAGAGAGATGACACAATAGAAAAACAATAAAACTCACTCAACAAGTAGCATGGCCATAGATGTTGGTAAGTAGATTCCCCTTTCTTTCTCTCATTTTTTGTGTTTATTTCACTTGAACTATTATTTCTTAGGGGGCATTTTCTAATATTAGATTCATTTTATGCAGGAGGTGATGATGACATTCCTGGATGTACTTGTGTGATGAATTGCTCATGAGCAATGAAGATGGATTTCCCCTTAGAGTAGTAGGAGGTGATGAGGACATTCCTGGTACTTTAAAGATTGCCCCTTTCTTAAAGATTTTAGATTTTAATGGGGAATTTAGATTTGGGGTGGGGGGTAATCCAATATGCAATGTAAATTCATATGCATACGACATTAGGTAGAGCTAAGAAATACAACAGGTTTTCTTTTTTGTTAAAGGTCTTTAATTAGGTATTTTAAGTTATAGACCATCACAAGCATTGTTCATGATGATGGTCTATAATTTTAAAAACTTAATGGACCTATTGAATAAATGTAATCATCTTGTGTTTTATCAGCTCTGCCTGTTGTCCATGCATTTGAATGTAGCTGCATGTGCATTATCAATTCAGAGTGGCAGAATCTTATTTTGGATGTGATGGAAAAATGACATGCAATAGAATATGGAAAAATGGTGTCATTTTTGTAAGTCTGGAACATTTATTTTGTACTTTAAAGATTGATCCTTTCTTAAAGATTTTAGATGTTTTGGGGGGGGGAAGGCTGGGGGGGGTGAGGGAGGGCACAAATGAGCTTCCACCTTCATGTGGTTGGCCTGCTTAGTAGAGAATATTAATCTATTCTCAAAACCAAGTGAAGTTAAACATTAACCTATGATTATATGACAACTAATTGTGTGAATCTATTAGTTTTAGGCAATGTAGAAGGATGGTATAATTCAATGTGCAATCTCAATTCATATGCATATCACATCAGGTGGAGCTAAAAAAACCCAATAAGTTTGTATTTTTGATAGAGGTTTACATAGACTTATTAAATAAATGTAAACATGTTGGGTTTTTTTAGCTTCTTCTATTTTCCATGCATACAGAACGCAGTTGCACATGCATTCTCGATTTAGAGTGGAAAAATCTTATTTTGGATGCAACGAAAAAATGACATGCACTAGCAGATGGGAAAATGATGTCACTTTTGCAAGTTTTGAACCTTTTTTTTTACTTTAAACATTGATCATTTCTTAAAGATTTTAGATTTTAATGGGGAATTTAGATGTTGGGGGATGGGGTGTGGCCAAGTGAGCTTCCACCTTCATGTGGTTGGCCCTGATTAGTAAAGAATATTGAACTATTCTTGAAACCAAGTGAAGCTCAATATTAACCTATGATTGCATGACAATATTAACCTATGATTGCATCATAGCTATTCAATATTTGCCACCAATTTTTTAAATTAATATAGCACATCGTCGCAATTGAGATAGCTGGTCATTGATCCTGCAATATTCCTACCAAATGCCCATCCCAATTGTGATAAATGTTTTTGATGGCTTTTCGTTGGGCCCATAGCATTTTTGTTGCATAGACATCACAATTGCAATGATGTCTTCAATAGATTTTTGTCGCAATTGTTATAGTGAAAATGAACAATTTTCCAGAATGGTAGCTCAATTTATGACACTTGTGGTTGTTGCAATTGCAACAATAACCCTTGTCATCACAACTTGTGAAATAATAAGTTTGATGCCCATCTGATGGGAGCTAATTTTGACTGATGTTGGTTGGGTGATGGGTTACCATCATAATTGTGACAACTTGCCATCACAATTTGGGCCCAAATGTAGTAGTGATTTGACTATTTATGAGGAAATCATGATTTCTAGATGACATAGTTGATTTCTTGGAATATGTAAAGCATGTCAAAGATAAGGATTGATGAAATGAATTATTTAATTCAAGGAAAGAGTTATGTGAGCGATCAAAGACAAATATTTAAATAGAAGTTTCAAGAAAAGAAGAAGATGAATAGATTCATTGTATGTGTTGAATATGATCATAACCCTAAGATCTATGATAATGTTTAAGTGGAAAAATTTCATAATTAACTATTTAAGGAGGTATAAGGCTAATCTTCTAGAGGTTAGCTGAGCTAGTAAAGACCTAAGAAGGTTGGAACTATTTATTGGCAAACTTGAGCAAGAGGCTAAGAAGTATTGTGAAGAGGTGAAGAGTGATTGCTTGAAGAAGTGCCAAGTAGATTAGAAATAGAGATGATAAAGAAGGCTAGTTAGTGGATCACCTTGTGAACTGAATTATGATATGTATTTACAAAGTGAGTTGTATTTTTTAGATCAAACCTATTGTTACTTTCTAACCATTGTATCAGTATTGAAATCCTTTAATCAAGGTTGAACTAGCAGTCGTATATAAATCCTTTAATCAAGGTGACATTCTAATGGAATGTTCTAAAGTCCTCTAATAAGTTCACTTTAAATAGATTGATTAAATCCTTTAATATGGTCCCACCTAATAGTGTGTTTTGTAACCTTTAAAAGGGTGACTTCTAATAGATCTCACTTTAGAAGAGTGAAAAATTGGTAACATGTTATTGGTGGTTTTTCCCAAATTAGGTTTCCATGTTAAATCCTAGTGTCAACTTGTGTGGATGTCATTTATGATGATTTAATGTTAATTTTTTACATTCTGCAAGTTTGTTATTATTAGGATAGTGGACTGCTAGTTGACGTTACTGATAATCTGCTATAGAGGTCAAACTATTGAATGCTTAGATCTAGCTTAGTTGAAGTGTTTAAATGTGGAATTGGTACATCTGGAACTTGGATAATTGATTCACCCCCCTCTCGGTTATTCTAAACATTCTAACACTCTATACTATCTAAATTCTTGGATCGTTACTTTTGTATCGAACTTCTAAACTTTGGGTTGCAAATATTGGACTTTGATTCTAAGAGCATGGCTTTGAATTGCATATTTGAACTAGTTGTGCATGCTCCTAAACCCAAACTTTGAATTATAATTTAAACTTTGAACCACTGAATTTGAACTTGTACTTTCAAACTTGTGAACCTGAACCATGCATCTTAAACTTTCAAACTTTGAACCTTCAACCTTGTGAAGCAAAGTTTAAGTTCAACACAATCTTGGGATACTATGACTTTACTCATTAGGTTTCTCAAAAGCATTGTTAGCAATAAAAACCCATGAGAAACATAAATGATTTGAGAATTCCTTCCATGGGGTTGATTCTCAAAAAATTTGAAACTTGGGTGCTAAAAGCATGCCAACAACTGGCTCTAATTGGGGATGTGGGACATGAGGGACATGAAGAATATAGTAATCTCTGGTAAAGCCCAGTGTCAAACCTTTGGGAAAATAGAGTTGACACATAGTGAGAACAAGAGACCACTCACAGAGAGGGTAGAGAATGGGGTAACACCAAACACCTAAACTAAGAACACCACTAAAACTGAACAATGATACACAACTAACCAAACTACACCAACAAAAAAAGCTAAAACCAAGGCCAACTAAACTACGTATAATAAAAATTAGAGATCTAGAAGATATTTACTAATATATATGAGTGAGAAGATCTCACCATAGAAACTAGGATGAAGAAAGGCTTGTACAAAATTGTTTACCAACTGTGAGAAGAATGAGCCTTTCTAGACCAATGAGTTGCATCTATATAAGTTAATTGAATACAACCTAAATGCAACAAACTCCTTACCATTGCAAACCAAATTGAATGTACAAAAATTTCATGAATTGGTATTCAGATCTAAACAACCACAACTCGTCATAGATCTCTATGCTTTGTCATGCCTGACCACTACTGCTATTTTTTTGCTTAATAGGATTTAGTGGTTAAAAGTTTCTTTCTATTGTTATGTTCATATTATCTATAGAACTTGGTTTTATATTGTCCTTGGAACATGTGTTTTATATCATAATTTATTGTAGTCTCTAGATTATCAAGTTTGATATCTCTAATGTTACGTTATTGTTGTGAATGCACAATATTTTATTGGATTGATATTAGAAATATTGTATTTCAGTTCGATTTGAATTAACAGCTAAAAGACATTTATATTTAATTGTGATGTTATGCTTCAGTTTGTGTTTTACTGATGCATAAATGATAAATGATCTATTTGCTTCAAATACATATGGTTTTTTTACAGACTTACATAGTTTTGATTTCAAAGCATTCAGTCATTTGTAGAGAATATGGAGAATATAACCCTAATTTAATTTACTTGTGATTTGTGATATTAGTAAGGTTATTTTTTTATTTTATTTAATATATTATGTAATTCCAATTTGATTGATTATCCTAACTTAATATCTTTGTGTTTATAAGGACTAGAATATCCTTATGGTTCTAAGGTATATAAATATAATACCTATAGTATATGATTATCTATTGTTGTGGTTTCAGAATGAGGGATTTTAGTGGTAAAACCCTTATGGGTTTCAAATGCATTTTTAAAGGATTTAATGTTTTGTTCCTGCCAAATACATGGCGTTGGAAGAGGGTTGTCGTATCCATGGTTCTCTACAGAAGGTTACGTTCATTGAATGCATTTCATAGTGGGGTTTTCAATGGCATTGAAGGTTTCATCGCCATACTTTTTCAAGCTTGGATCTGTGGTAACGATGTCGCTAATTTGGCATTTTTGTTCTGAGAATGTATACCACTTATTTTCGAATGCTGTAAAGTCGGCAAAATGCAGGGGTTGTAGTTGGAAAGAGATTCTTTCATATGGGGATTGAGCAAGGTTTTACTGCATACAGCACGAATTATTATTTCCTTTTCTGCTATCATTTCTTACCTCTATTACAATCTTGTTGGTTGGTGTTCATTTTGGGAGTGTGGTTTGGAGTTGTGTATTTGGGGTTTCAACACCGAGCTGTAAAGCAGAGCTGGTGTGAGCATTCTTCATTTTGTGAATTCCAAATAAGAGCAATTTCTTACCTTCTCACTCTCTTTTTATAATTACATTTTTTCTTGTTTGTAAACACATGGTTCTCAGTTTAGATGTAGAAGAATCCATCATTTAAGCGTGGGTATAGACATTGTTGAAGCTCTATGGTATTGTACAGCTCTATGTGTACCCATACTTAAATGGGAGGCTTGGTGATATGTTTTGGATATGCTAATAGATTATATGGAGTTACTGTATTTATAAATTTGTTTTTTTTATCACTATCTTGATCGAGGGTTAAGTTTTAATCCTAAAGGGATGTCTATGAAATTCAGGGCATAGTCATTTTGTCAAACAGTTTGTGTGAAGTAAAGTATAAGACACGACATAGAGATGTCAAATTTGGAAAATTTGAAATATCTTAGGTTTCAAACATTTTATTGTCATAGTTCATACTTCTGATGGTTAATAGTATAGTATCGATTTTGGTTGCATTAACTAATAGATTGTTGACGGTTGGTAGTGAGGATTTGTCGTTGTCATTTTGTTTAACAGTTTGCATATACTGCGAGTTCTTGGGTTTTTGATAAACAGTCCAATCTCACTCGATATGTGATGTTTTAAATTTATTTTTATAGTTTATCATTGGAATAGGGAAACTTGTGATTTGGTTGTGATAGTTTGCAAAGAACTATCGATTTAAAAAGTTTGAACTTGCTGTCAAAACAACATACCTTCAGTGTTTCTCTGTTCTTGTATCTTGAGCTGACAACCAAACATTATCTATATCAAATAAGATATAAAATGGTTTATGATCATATATGACTGTCGTATAAAAATGGGAAAACCTTAAGTTGACTGTGATTATTCGAGAACAAATGATAATATGCCGATAATCGATTTACTTTGATATAACAATAGATTTTGTTTAATTGAATACTAACAATTCTTTGGTTACTTTTATTTTATTCTTTTATACACAGTAGATTGGATAGTATTGTAAAAGACAAAAATAAAAATAAAAAAATTAGTTATTAAGAAAATAGCAGGTGTTGTTGAATAATGGAGTTGTAAGTGTCAAAAAAGAACATCCTTATATTTGCAAAATATGGTCTTAGTTGGCAGTTATATAGAATACTGTAGTAAAAGTTTTTATAAACTTGGAAATTTGACTATGATTAGAAAAAGAAGTCATATTGATTTGAATGTATAGCCAAAAATGTATGACAACATTGTTATTGGTCAACTATTCAAACAATGATGGGATCTGAATTTGTAAGAAAACTGTCAATGGTGTTAGAATGTTGTATTACAATTGAGTCATAATGTTGAAACAAAAAGGAATTTATTTATATTAAATGTTGTACTCTGTTTTATTAAGAATCAGAGTTGTTTTTCGAATTCTATTGAAATGGAAAGTTGATTTCATTTTAAGTTTCGATTATGAAATATGTTGATGAAATTCATTTTCAAAATGAAGGTATCTTTTGTACTTGATCTTACTATTTAGCTATTTCAAAGGATAAGTAAAGATTGTTATGACAGCAGGGATAAATAGTATAGTACTAAGATTAGCAAATATCATTAAGTTAAGATGTCAATTTAATTGTATTTACGGGTTCTATTGTTATAATATTTGTTTCTGTTGTTGTAGTAGTCTAAATTTACCTTGGAAATAGGCAATGTTAAGATATGTTTGAATAGATTAAAGGATGTAGTATCATGTTGAAAACTGAGTTATATCTGTAGCATAAACATTCTTAGAAAATCTGTTTGATGTGTGTTTTAAGATTAACTGTGATGAACGTATATCGGGGTGGTTGAATTTGGTTTATCCTATTCAGTTAATTAATTCAGTGATAATTATAAAATGAATTGGGTGGGTTAATTACATATAAAAGATAAGTTGACCTTTCCTATGACTTAAACCTATATGGCTAAGTACGGAGAACAAGGCATATCTCTATTCTGTCAATGACAAGTATAGTAGAGAAACTCATTATGTGTTGAATATGAGCATACCATACATGGATGCAGTATCTTAGTGCCATAACGATGACACCTCAGTATATATATGTTTCATTTACATATTATTCTTAGTGCGATTTAATTTTGCAATTATGAGTAAAGGTTTACTTCTTGCATATTAATTTTGGAACTGCACTATGTAAAAGTGAATTAGATATCTGCATTATGATTTTTTATATGATTGGTCTAACATGCATGCAGGTGGATTACGCTTTTCAACTCAGTGTGTACTGAGCCCTCTTTTGTTTTGTGTTGCATTTTGTGTGATTCCAGGTGCTTCGAGATTACAAGTAGCTAAAGATGTTTATTGAAGTTCTTCTTGAAGCATTATTTATTTGCTTGTAGGGTCCATATTTTGGACATAGGCATTTAAGGATGAGATTGTACTTCATTATTGTTCTGAACACAATGTGTATTAGAATCTTTATGGAATCATATTTGGATGATAATTACTAGTATTTTGAGGTTTTTAGATTGAGAGTGATTCAATCTATGTTATTGTACTTATATTAAGTGGAAATAAAAAAAATTGTGTTCTTTGTTCTTGTTATTGGATTCAAATTTTGGTTCTGTAAGTGGAAGTGTCACATGCTTCACTAAGTTTCCAACATGAAACTCTCAAGACCATATCTCCAATTAGTGGCTAGAAAAAATTAGGCTCAAACATATTTACAATGAAAGTCATATTATTCATATAATTAGCATTCGCAAGAGCCCAAATTTTGGAAAAACAAATCAGCATTTAAAACATATTCAAAATAAGAATATATTTCGTTTGTCATAGGATCAACATTGATTGGATGAGCTTCATTATATTTTTCTACAACCACCTCTTAAAAACACTTTATCCAAGCTAAATGCATCAATCAAATTGATACTTTAATCTTTACCTTTAGGATCTTCTTGCTTGATTTCTAATAGGAACTTTTCAATAATCTCTGCCTCATCTAGATAATCGCCATCCAAGCAAGTTGATGATGATTAGGGTTGTAACCCCTCAACTTTCTCACCATCATAAAGTACTACATATATCTCATATTTTTCCTTTCCTTCTAAATTGATAGAGTCTAAGAAGCTTTCAACTAAGCATAAATTAATTTCAGGTTTAGTACAAGAAAGCTCATCTAAGGGAATATACTCTACAATAGGCTGATTTAGAGAACCATACTCATATTTATCCTGAATAGAATAGAAGACTTCAAATTTTGGTTGCACATACATGTGCAGCATTTGTCCTTAAATCTACTAGACAAAGAGAAATTACTAGCAGTTATAAACTTGGGAAAAGACTGGAATCAGGAAAGCTTTCTTCACTTACATCTTACTTCCTTGGTGAAGCTACATCATTTCTTTATCTGCAGGTAAGAGAAACCTCTTTGTGGTTTCATCTTCATAATGAATACCACTTAGGTTGCTTGGTGATCCTTGAGGTTGGGCTAATTCAACAAAATTATCAGCATGCTCTCTATTTGCTTAAAAAATCTCCTCTCCAAGAAGATTTCCATAACTATAGGGCTACCTCTTGAGGCATGATTCTATCCCATCTTTAGCACAAGATTCATCAAGAGGATCAGATATTGATTTATTTTTGCAAGAAAATGATTCTAGAATAGGGTCACCCCAAACTCTTACACATAAAGAATCATTTTCGTTACTATCTTCCACAAAATTAAAAGCTTCATATTCAGGATATGTATAAATTTGAAAGTTTCCATTCTCTACATTCATTGCAACATGGTGATCTTTTAGAATTTTAAAACTGGAGCTTTCAATGTCTGGAAAGAAAGTAAAATTAAACCTGCCATTTTCTTTCTTCGTATTAACCTTGACACCTTCCTGCTCAAGTGGATTTTTAGAGTCAAAGGATTGTAAGGAAACTTGGCAACAAAGAATATAACTGTTTCCACATAACCCATAATAAATCTGAAATAAACACGAAATTAAAATCCACATGCAAGAGAATAGACAACATACCCACAAAATTGTGACACAAGATATACCCTGGGAAACCCTCATTGAGAGAAAAACCCAACCTCCAAAAGCATCCATCATCATGTATTATTCAGCAAAAAATACCATTGCCATATGACCATGGAAGCCTTCATGGCCATAGTCATAACCGAGCAAACTATGTGAACAAGCATGAATCCACACATCCCATGTCATGCTTTCAACCTTCACAAATGCTCCTTTGGCTAACCTGTCAAGCCTTGTCCCACTCGACTCTTGCCTTTTATCTTCTCCTTGTCACTCTTACTCTCTCTTTTTTTTATCAACAACAACTACCCTTGTGGCTACTTATATAGTAGCAAGTCCCACAAAACCACCAATTGGTATTACATAAACCATGTGCTAAAACCATGTGCTACCTAACCCACTGACCCCACATTTAATATTGGGCATTTAATTATTTTCCCCAATATTAAATAATTACATAAAATACTTTCACAATGTTACAATACAACTCATCAAGAATATTTCATGGGAATCTTTACATGTTGCATGTCCATCTAGGTACAACATTACATAATAAAATAAAATAATAAAATAACAATATTATGCAATGTGTGCAACACACATTATCTCAACAATCTCCCACTTGTTGTATACATTGCATAGGGTCAATCCGTAGCCACATAAATGAACAAGGGAACAATCCCTCCTAGCACATCCACCATCATGGATCAAAAATACACCAAGTGCTCCATCCTGGTACCCGCAACAAAATCAATGTATCCAGCATCTCAAACATGAATGATCTCACCTCCTATTATGCCACTCCCACTAGACATACATAGAAGCCATCCAAAGAGAAAAACCACCCAACCTGTCGCATTAGAAGATCCTAAAATCTTGTACCAACTGAAATTCCAAGCACAAAAACTTGATCCAAAGGTAATCACATGTATCCGTAGTTGTTAAAATATCCATAGCTGAAATAGCACCCATAGCAAAGTGCCAAACCCATCCAACTATCCATACCTCAAAGGTATAACAAGTGAATCTCATATCACCGACATATCCAATCTATAACCTGCAATCACAAGCCTCAAGAGCAATACCTACCACATATATACCAAGAAGCTCCCACTACAAAATATAATGTCAAATCTACAACCAATCCACTCTACACATCTAAAAAAAGTGAATCCATGTAGTATCAAGGACATCCAGAATACATAAACTAATATCCTGCAAGAACAACTCTCATAACAAGTCTCCAATAGTCTCCCAAATTCACCACAACCAACAGAGGAAAGAGATAAAGGAATAACCATGTCATCTCTCACATGACATACATGAGCACAAACTAGTGATCACAATCTCTAACCAATCTCAAATCCAATGTAGGCAAAACTGAACATCCAGGAAGATAACCAAGACCGAAGAAACCATGCAAATCAAACCTGTATCATGTCCTTCTACACACACCTCTAGATGTAAACTGTGCAAGTATGATCTCCTCCATAAAACCCCAACAAGAAGCCTCAACAACACCCAAACCATACCATATAACTAATCATGGATGTAAGCCTCTCACAAGAAGATCAAACTCAATAAACCCATTCCTAAACCAAGGAATAACCATTCCTAATCCAAGGAAAATGCCCAATATAAAACCATCTCCCAAACTCAACCAACATAACAACATATGCACATGGAGATAACCAATGCTTAACCATCTCTCAAATGAACCCTCCAGAACTAACTCATGTACCATAGCTCAAAATCCATATCCATGAAAGACAAGCATAAATATAATGCAATTGAGATAAACAATGGGCTATACCTCTCAAGTAGCAAACTGTCGAGTAGACCAAGAGTGGGGAATGAGAATGCTCATCAAGATACCCAAGTCTCCAACCAAGACTCATCTAAGAAAAATCTCCTCTCAAGTCCATATCAAGTGACTGCCCCTCGGACTTCCTGCTGAAACCATCAACCGTCCCAACAAATACTTCTCTAATCCAAGAGAAATCAGCATCACCACCGTCTCTAAGTATCCATGAGCACCTGTAACCAATCAATCCATGCCAGCTCCAAATGAAACATAGCAATATCATGAAGTATCCAGCTTATGATCAGTGTACTCAATACTAAGAAACTAAACCAAGATCAATGTCCAAGTTCCAACCATGGCCTCAGGAACATAAACATGACAACATGATCTTACCATCTCAACTAAAGAGATAACATGCTCCACATGAACATACCATAACATGTCATAACTCTAAACACGTATCAAGAGTATACCATGACATAATAATGAAACCATCCTCATACCAAGGATAACATGCCAAATAAAAGCATAAACCACAACTTTGCCAAGAACCCTGTAAGTCCTCAAGATGCAACCATCTCCACACACCATGAAGAAACCATCTCCACATACTAGGAAGAACCATCTCCATACACCATGAAGATAACCAAGAACTCCATGAGTCCTCAAGATCTAACCATCTTCATACCATGAAGATAACAAGTGCACCATGCAAATGTCAAAGACGCTTCTGCAGCAACAGGATCTAAGACAAACCTCCAACATCTGCAAACACTCAATAAATATATCAATGCCAACAACTCCCACTCAACCGTGGTACCAAGTCACCTATGGCATCATAAAATCCATCCTCTCCAAACCAAGAAGATATAAACCAAACCAGGAACTAATCCTGCACTATCACCCCATCACTGTCACAAGCTCCCACTAAACCGTGTATCCAAGCTATCCATGACATCGTGATGAAAAACCATCCTCTAACCATGAGAATAAACCAAGGCATCAAACCATCAAAGAACTCAAAAGTGCACATCATGAGCTCCTCAAAAGAAACCAAATAACCATGATCCTCAACCAAGAAGATATACCACCATAACCAAATCAGAAAATCCAAGCTAATGAACATCAAGGATGTACCTGTATAACCAATCATTTCATGCCAAAAACCATGGCACCATGATCACATCCATGAACCGAGCATCTAGCTCTCAAAGTGTCCAACCTGTCAACATAAAATAGTCAACCACAATCCTCCACCATGACTGTACCTGGTAACAACATCTCATCCCTTCTACATGAAGAAAATAGTAAATCATGTGACTTAGGGCATAGACAACCCAAATCCAAGCCACCAATCTGAATATGCATCAATAATGAAAGATCAATGGGTAAAGACAACCCATAACCAAGCTATAAATGCAACCTGTAAGTATAGACCGCTTACAACACTGCACAACTTGTAGACCCAATAAGTCATCATGCATATCCAAACTAAACATTGATAACCATATCATCATGAGACCAATCTAAAATCTGAACTGAGTATACAATGACATCAAATCTTAAATCTTCAATGCCATAAACTCACAATGTTACCATAGTCAAAATATACCTATAAACTATTTAGATCAATATATCAACAAATAAATCATACCAAACTTGCACCAAATCTAAACCAATGTGTAGAGCTCTCCAAGAGCTTTCCGTTGACTACTCGAAGTCCAAAATCCGACTCTGTATGCCCAAGTTATGCCCCAATTTGTGCTCAAAATAAACAACATCTGACTTTAGGGCTCTTAAAAGCTTAAAAAAATCTCAAAATCATAGAACCAAACCTACACTATGTTGTAGTGCTCTGAATTAGCTTTCCAATGCCTATAAGAACTCTAAAATCCGATATTCTGAGAGAAAGTTATGGCCAGTTTACTAAGACAGTCTTTTGACCATTTTCAGTACGATTTTTCATTTTTAAATTTTTTCAGTGACGAAAATTTTGACGGGATTAAATTTGACGGCCATCACGGGCTGAAACTAAAAAACTCTTTCATTTCCTTGTAACATGGCCAAACTAGGGCATATTATATATCAAAATTTATGGAAATGTTGACCCGGATCCAATGGTGAGATCTATTTTTACCCAGGAGGTCATTTCTGCAAGCTACCCCCCAAAACCCTCATTTAAATGAAACATCCAAAAAACCTTTTTGTCCAACAATTTCCCATGCCCAAATATTTTAACATCCCATCATAACAGCAAATCCAAAGTCCTCGGATCTGCAATAAATCATTCCTATATCTTGCTCTTTCTTTTATCCTCTCATGCATTCCCATGGATTCAATCTAGGGTTATAATAATAAAACCATAGCTCTGATACCACTTGTAAAGAAACTTGGCAACAAAGAATATAACCGTTTTCACATAACTCATAATAAATCTGAAATAAACACGAAATTAAAATCCACATGCAAGAGAATAGACAACATACCCACAAAATTGTGACACAAGATATACCTTGGGAAACCCTCATTGAGGGAAAAACCCAGCCTCCAAAAGCATCCATCATCATGTATTATTCAGCAAAAAATACCATTGCCATATGACCATGGAAGCCTTCATGGCCATAGTCACAACCGAGCAAACTATGTGAACAAGCATTAATCCACACATCCCATGCCATGCTTTCAACCTTCACAAATGCTCCTTTGGCTAACTTGTCAAGCCTTGTCCTGCTCGACTCTTGCCTTTTATCTTCTCCTTGTCACTCTTACTCTCTCTTTTTTTTATCAACAACAACTACCCTTGTGGCTGCTTATATAGTAGCAAGTCCCACAAAACCACCAAGTGGTATTACATAAACCATGTGCTACCTAACCCACTGACCCCACATTTAATATTGGGCATTTAATTTTTTTTCCCAATATTAAATAATTACATAAAATACTTTCACAATGTTACAATACAACTCATCAAGAATATTTCATGGGAATCTTTACATGTTGCACGTCCATCTAAGTACAACATTACATAATAAAATAAAATAATAAAATAACAATATTATGCAATGTGTGCAACACCCATTATCTCAACAAGGATTCTATCTTGGAGTAAGCTTCTGCTTTACTTTCAACATAAGTATCATTAGATGAACATGAAACAACATTATCTTGCTAATGGAAAGGTTCAAGATAATGATTATTACATGTTTTCAGACAAAAAGAATCATCAACCTTATGTATGAAATGAAAAACTTTGTATCAAGTTGTATGCAATTTTGATTTTTTTGCCTTCTACAGTTGTTGTGGTGTAATGGCCTTCTAAAATTTCAAAAGTGAAACTCTGAAAGTCTGAAATGTCCCTTTTCTGATTTTTCATGATATTTCAAACCTCAAATCAGATCTTTAAAATCAAACAACTAACATCCCAAAGATCCACCAAATTTCTCCAGAAACCCCAAATCGGGTATGCTGAAAATAGTGCCAAAAGCTTCACAACTTCACAAATTATTAATAAATCTAAAAATGGACATTTTTACAGAAATTTTAGCAGCATAACAGCCTACAAAATGACATTTCCAGATCTGTATAGCCTGTACACAATAGTTCACAAATGTAAGACAAAAACTATGCTCATCGGGCTCCCGAAATTAACACAAAAATGCTCGAAAACACCACAAAAACACTAATAATCTATCTCAGAAGTTTAATCACATCCCAATACATATATTCAGCTCTATTTTAATGCCTTAAAGTCTGAAATACAGCAGCAACCCAAATTGATATGAAATACTCAATTGGAAACACCAAACTCATACCAAAAACACACTCGAAAACCCACAAATCTACACTGTTCAACACAAAGGCAAACTCTGTATGAGCATGCACATGGAATGGATTCAAACTCCTGTCCTTAGCCTTCCTAGAAACCTAAAAACTCCCGTTCTTGGGTCTCCCTGGAAACCTGCAAACTCCCGTTCTTCGGTCTCCTTCTCCACATGTTTGGCAGCCTTTGAAGAATAATAAAGAATGAGCAAAAATCAAGTTTTGGAATGAGCCCAAAATGCCTCCAAAACCCCTTAAAAGAGGGCATAACTGTAACTCACGTCCAATAGAGGTTAATAAAACATATTTTAATAATAATCTTCATTTATTAGTCCAACGGTTTCCAAAGATTAACCCCCTTTTTCCGAAACTTCACTTTCTTGGGCCTGCCTGCCTTAGCAAAGATTATTATTTTTTAATTATTTGAAAAGGGGACATGACAAGTCCTCCCCTCCCAAACATTGCTTGTCCTCAAGCAATGGCTGAACAATAAACCAATCAATCCACCTGGATCCCAAATGTAGTCATGAACTATACTACTACCAATTAACACAGGCTCCTGCAATATCCTCTGCAATATGACCAAGACGAATCCATAATCAAACTGACAATTATAGCTCAACCAAACTCCAAAATCACCACTACCACAGTCAAAAATCCATGAGACACAAACTCTTAGAACATTAGAACCCAAGTAAAGTGGACAAATCAAACTGCCAACACCATAAATACCATCAACGCATCCCACTAGCCTATACGGAATGTACAATCCAACTCTGCAACAATGGTGAATGCTCTCAAATGAAACTATACCAAGTATGGAGAATCCACACACTGTACAACCCCTGTAGTCAACACAACACTGTAGATCATCGGCTACTGTCTCATAACCATAACTCCCATGCACCCTTGATGGTGAAAAGCCATCACAAGATAAACAACAAGAAATGGAACCCAAACCAAATTTTCCTGCCATCAACTCCTCAACACAAGGATCATTTGCTAACTGATGTACATGCCCTGCAATATAATGTTGATTAAAAAAACCAACCTCAGTTAAAAGCTCACCATGAACAAGTGATACAACCCACTGTGACTGATCACAAGCTAAGTCAGGAGATGTCATCGCCAAAGGAGTAGAATCAATAACAACACCTGCTAAAGCATCACTCCAAAACTCCTGCTCTAAGTCATGTATTATCAAGCTATCAACTGCAGGACCTATCGCCATGTCATGCCCATCACAACTCTCATCCTGAGGCATCAAACTCACAGTGTAATGCCAATAGAATGCGCCAATCTCAGTCAGTGGCTCAGACTGTAATCCAGATGAAACTAACTGCAATTGATCATTAACCATGTTGGAATTGACTACTATCTCTGAAGATATCACCAAGGGAGTAGTATTACTAGTAGGAAGCATGCCAACTGTCGACTCACCAACATCACACATGCTCTTTGATACATCTCTAGTCTCTGTTCCATCAGTACCAGAGGCCACCACCATGTCAGGCATACAACAATCTGCTACAAAACTGAACTCAACTGAACCTGACTCTAGTGGGAATGAACCTGATATGCCAATGTTAGTATCGAGGATGGATGCATCCCCATCTCCACTGTCTCTGAAAATCTCGGCCATGGACATCCTCGGATCACCAAACACCATAGCTTGTGACTGTATAGAATCAGGTAAAGACTGTAGCCACTCTAACTCCATGGTCGCCTTAGCCAAATGAAACTGTGACTCCTTGAAAGCCAACTGTGTACTCTCAAGAATCTCAGAAGTCACCTCAAGTTGCTCAGTAAGCTCACTCGCCTCATCTTCCTTGGCCAACAATGCATCATATGTTGTACTGCCCCACTCCATAAGATAATCTTTGTCAGCTACCAACTGCATATAATTCTGTCTCAAAATCTGAATAGCCTCCCATAAAGAGTGGATCTCTGTCAAGGAAAGATAATTGCCTTCCTGCTCATCACTAGTAGGAGAACCCCATCCATAAACTGCTAACAACTGACGAGCAGCATCAAAATGCTGGCAAGCGATAGCAATGTCTCGATCACTAACTCTTAACTGATTAGGCACATGATGGCACTGGCTTGACTGCCTCCTACAAACCTCCTCTGATGCACTGTCTAAAGGAGTATCCTCAAAGTCACTAGTCTCTAGAGTATTACAATCCATACCCTGTGAATTAAATCTAAAGCTCATATCAACATACAGAGTATCAAAAAAATTAGCACTGCTATCCAACTCCTCTGTACCCAAGGAAACTAAGTCTTCAAAACTGCCCACTACATCCTCCTGGATGTCATCAATGCCAATATGATCCTGGGACTCATCTGTACACACTGCCAAATATGAAATATCATCAACACATTCCAGCAAGTATGGTTGACTAGATATATGAACAAAGCCCAACACCGGTGTATAAAAACTAATACAAACATCAGATAAGCTCCTTACACAAGAAAAGACAACATTGTGCAATCTGCTAATCAAATCCATGGTAGCACCCAAACAATCACTGCTAGCAAAAAGTGTTAATGATTTACAGTCAACTGAACCCCAAATGCCAATATAAGAATCTCGAGTCCATATCTGTAAACTAGAATTAGCTGGTAACTCAAGCAAAATCCTAACTTGAGTAATATGACCAATACCAACTAACTCCACATACCTGTCATGATGAGATAATGTAGTGACAATACTGTCTTCACACACCTTCAGCTAGCAGGATAAATCATGTGAAGTACTACTAGCCTCAACCTCATGTGACGAAGCATCTAACTGTGCCTGGTACTCTCTCTCAGAAAAGTCATGAATGCCCAATGTCTGCTCATCTACACCAGGTATCTCACCATCATGCACAACAACATCCTCATAATCATCATCCTTGAGGTCAAATCTATCTATCACTCTTTGACTAAAATCATCAAATGTAGTTACCTGATCATGACCTTGAGTAGTCATTCCATGATACCACCTATCATAGGCTGCATCTTCCAAGTGTAGACTTGCAATTTGAACAACATCACTCTCCTTCATGGGGTTAAGTGTGAAGAAGGTCTGTAATTTTTGTAGCCATGCTCTAGCTGAAATTTTATTTGTTCCATCAAAAGTAGGTGCTATAAACTTGCTTATTTTATTTTTGAGCTCTCTTCCACTTATGTCATGCTCCCTTCTGTACTCTTTCTTGGGCATCAAAGTGTTCATCATATCCACATATTCTCTAAAAGGAACTGAACTATGAAAGTCATCATCTAAGCCATTATAAGTAGCTCTTAATGTAATCAAGTTACCTGTAACCTCTTCCATAGGATTAATGGCTGGATTTGGTACTGGTGGCTCATCTGCAGGCAAGAAAATAGTTTTGGTTGATTTAGATGGTGTGGATTTCAGATTTCTTGGCTCCTCTGAAGTGCTCCCTTTCTCATTAATAGATGCAACTCCTTGTAGTTTTTCTGTCAATATTCGCAAAGCCTCTCTAGTTTCTGCCAAACTATCCACTGTTTGCTTCTGAGTATTTTGGATGTCTTGGAAGAATTTCTTTGCCATCTCATCTGGATCAGCCATATTTTTCCCTTCCTTGGATTTTGTACTTTTACTTTCAACTAGAGGTTTGATCAAAAATTTTTTATTCTTTTCTCGCTGCAAATATCTTTTTTCTCTTTCACTTAGTTGCATGCAACCATAAATTTTGACATGCAGCTGATTAGAAGCAACATGCAACCACCAAATTCACCAAGAACTAGCATGCATATTATTAGAAGTAGAATGAAAACATAAATTTTGACATGCAAGATTTGGGTAGTTATCAAAACTGACATGCAAGATCTAGGTAGTTGTCAAAACTAACATGCAAGATCTGGGTAGTTGTCAAAACTGACATGCAAGATCTGGGTAGTTGTCAAAACTGACATGCAAACTTCTACAACCACCAAATTCACCAAGAACTAACATGAAAATGATTAGAAGTAGAATGTAACCATAAATTTTAACATGCAGCTGATTAGAAGAAACATGCAACCATAAATTATGACATGCAAAATCTGGGTAGTTGTCAAAACTGACATGCAAGATCTGGGTAGTTGTCAAAACTGACCTGCAACTTCTACAAACCCTCAGGCTGGCAAGATCATGGCTCTGATACCACTGAAATGTCCCTTTTTTTATTTTTCATGATATTTCAAGCCTCAAATCAGATCTTTAAAATCAAACAACTAACATCCCAAAGATCCACCAAATTTCTCCAGAAACCCCAAATCGGGTATGCTGAAAATAGTGCCAAAAGCTTCACAACTTCACAAATTATTAATAAATCTGAAAATGGAAATTTTTACAGAAATTTCAGTAGCATAACAGCCTACAAAATGACATTTCTAGATCCATATAGCCTGTACACAATAGTTCACAAATGTAGGACAAAAACTATGCTCATCGGGCTCCCGAAATTAACACAAAAATGCCCGGAAACACCACAAAAACACTAATAATCTATCTCAAAAGTTTAATCATGTCCCAATACATATATTCAGCTCTATTTTAATGCCTTAAAGTCTGAAATACAGCAGCAACCCAAACTGATATGAAATACTCAATTGGAAACACCAAACTCATACCAAAAACACACCCGAAAACCCACAAATCTACACTGTTCAGCACAAAGGAAAACTCTGTATGAGCATGCACATGGAATGGCTTCAAACTCCCATCCTTAGCCTTCCTAGAAACCTGAAAACTCCCATTCTTGGGTCTCCCTGGAAACTTGCAAACTCTCGTTCTTCGGTCTCCTTCTCCACAGGTTTGGCAGCCTCTGAAGAATAATAAAGAATGAGCAAAAATCAAGTTCTGGAATGAGCCCAAAATGCCTCCAAAACCCCTTAAAAGAGGGCATAACTGTAACTCACGTCCAAGAGAGGTTAATGAAACATATTTTAATAATAATTTTCATTTATTAGTCCAACGGTTTCCAAAGATTAACCCCCTTTTTCCGAAACTTCACTTTCTTGGGCCTGCCTGCCTTAGCAAAGATTATTATTTTTTAATTATTTGAAAAGGGGACATGACAAAGTCTAGAAGGAATGTCAAATCAAGTACAATACTTTGGTTTAGACTTATCAGATTTCCAACACCTTTTTCATTCTGACCCACCTACATTTTCTCTTTGCGAGGCTAAGAATCTTTTTGTTGAATTTCTTGCTCACTCAAAATGAGGAAATTGCACGAGAGGGAAGAAACTAGAATGGGTGGATCAGATTCTTTCATCATCAACCTCTAATTCTTTCTCAAGCCATTGCACTTTTCCTTTCCATTCTTCTAGATCTTTTAGCTTGTGAAATATGTGGCATAAACTTCTCCACATCAAGGCGGAGTTGTGATCATCTTTGATGCTTAGGCTAGTATTTATGACATGAGAGATGCTTTCTTTGTAGTGCTTGAAGAAGAAGAACCCTTTTAATGGAAAAATCTTTCCAATAAATAATGTTTCCACCTTTCGGTTCAAAATAATTGATTCTTGAAAAGTGGTTTATCCATCTTTTCTTCATCGTTCATTCCTAATCATATTTTTAGTTTCAAGGCTCCTCGCTTTAGAAACTTCAAGTGAAAGTTTATAATAACATGACTTATCGTAAGAGGAGGACAGGTGACATATCCTTTTAAGTTCACACCATGGAAATAATGTTATTGCTAATTGAAGCTTTGTACCTATTTGTGACTTTTGGGCATACCTCTTGACCATATTTATGATTTCTTCATTTGATTTCAAATGTGTTCCAATACCCGATTTGCAAACCAATATTAGAGCATTGATTCAAATACATTCTGTAGTCTTTGGGGCATCACTTCATGTGATTTCTTTTATAAGGCTCAAGAATAAGAAGTGTACTCTTTCATTAAGGGCTCGTTTGGCTGTGGGCATAGGAATGGAGAATAGGCATGTAATATTGGGAATAGGAATGACTATTCCGATAACAACTATTTTTTGGAATGGGTATAAGCTCATTTTAGAGGCAAAATGGGAATATGTATTCCTATTCCCTATTCCAAGTGACGAACCAAACAAAAAATAGAAAACATATTCCAACTTTTCTATTTGTATTCTAGCAACCAAACGGGCCGTAAATGTTGATATCTTTGTTGAAGGCCTCTGCCCCCATTTGGAGAGTGTTACAAGGACATCGTTTGGGAAAACAGACACACGATTTTAATTGCATCACTACATATGAATTGCCTAAAAATTATATTTTAATGGCTATTCACAGAGATTCAAACCTTGGATCTTGGGATTTAGATGCTTCTTTTTAATTGGTAATGTCGATCATATAGATTTTGTTCCTATGGGAACCAACATAGTAATGCATGATTATCCTTTCCCAAACACATTAGGTTTTACCACTTTTCCAAATTTGTGGATGCTTCTCTTTTGGTGTTGAGCTTCTTTATGAGAGGGATTATAAACAAGTGCTATATAGTGGCTTAGTACTTGTCTTTGGTTTTTAATAAAGATATAGTTTTAATTCAATAAATTTACTATTGAAACATTTTAATTGATTAAGAAAATTTAATTATAGTTTTTATAATGATAATTGTAATAATAATAAATTATTCTAATTAATTATTAATTATTAATATTTAAATATAATTAATATTAATATTAATATTATTTATAGATATAAGTATTGATATATTTTGTAATGCTTATGGTATTAGTATATTTAAAATAAATTATAATATTAATATTATAATATTTCACAAAAAATAGTTTTTATATATACATATATATATATATATATATATATATATATATTGAATGACAAAAATTAATTCTAAAATACTATATTATTAAAAGTAAACAAATCACTTCAAAAAAATATTGATAAAGTACAATGAACTTAAAATAATATTTTATAATAGTACTTAGCTTAGGACAAAAGTACTAATTATAACTAATGAAATATATTACAATTCAATGTTACAAATAATTTATACTAAATATAAAACTATTTCTATAGCCAAAGAACATCATAAAGGTTAGAAATTTGTACTCTAACTCAAAACAAAACAAAATAGAAGCTTATTTTAAGAAGAAAATTTTGATGAAAATATAAAAGTTAGAAGTTTCTATTCCATGAAAATAGGTATTATAAGACACGTCCATTTGAACCAATGAAATTTGAGAAAATTACAATTACAAAAATAAAGAATTATACACATGAACTTTTGATTCATCTAGTTTATTTAATGAAACATAATAATAAAGAAATTTGATTGGTTGAGCTTCATTAATTAATAGAGTACAACTCAATAGAATAGTATTTACCTTATGGAAAGTACTAATAAGGCCCAAACTCCCATCTTTTAGCTTGGTTGGAAATCTCATTATTGCACACACAATCGTGGTGCCCTTTTTAGCACATGTCACTTGGCTATGCTCTCTAACTTGTAATTATAGCCAAAATGACTTATAATTGTAAATGAATTTTATTCATTCTTCCTTCATAAGATTTTTTTGAATTTTCATGACAAAGAATGTGTGCATCTTACTACATTCCTTGATCATAGATTTGGAGCCCGTGGATCTCGCAGCCATTAAAATTGTTCCATCCAATCCTTAGAACTCAATACACTAATAAACCCATTGACTCAAAAAACTTAAGAACCCAACTAAACCTATGATAATATGCTCTTTGAACTCTATACCATCTAAATTCTTGTATCGTTACTTCTACATCAAACTTCTTAACTTTGGGTTGTGAATCTTGGACTTTGATTACAAGAGAATGGATTTAAACTTGGAACTTTGAACTATAAATTTGAACTGACCACTTGTGCTCTTGAACCCAAACTTTGAACTTCAAACCACTGAATTTGAACTTGCACTTTCATACTTGTGAACTTGAGCCATGCATCTTGAACTTTTGAACTTTGAACCTTGAACCTTGTGAAGTAAAGTTCAAGTTCAGCATGAACTTGGTACACTGCCACTTTACACATTAGGTTTCACAAAAGCATTGTTAGCAATAAAAATCTATGAGAAATAGAAATGATTTGAGAATTCTTTCCATGGGGTTTATTCTCAAAAGTTTTGAAACTTGGGTGCTGAAAGCAAGCTAACACACTTGATGAATCAATTTGAGTATCTAGCTTTGGATATTTTTTAATTTGCACTATTACTGGTGTATGACCTAGGATTTATGATAATACTAACTTGGTAGTAGTTTGATCTTCAGCCTTTTGCTTGATGTTAGTCATGATATTTTCATCCTTCTTTATTCCATAAGCAGGATCTTTTCTAGATAGATCTTTGATAGTTACATTTTCATAATTCCTAGTTATATCATAGACCATATTATGCACTTCTTTTGCAAAATATTATGTAGACGTATTTTCATGTCATCTTCTTGATTATCCAATTCAAATGTTCGATATTCACTTATTTTTGGAGTTCTTCCTCTACATCTTTGATGTTACAAATTTTCTTCCAAATCATCTGAGCATCCATATCAACTTCTTATAAATTCCCTGTAAAAGTCAATATTTCTTTGTAAAAATAGCTAGTTATGTGTATCCAATGCCTCTCTAATTTTAATAAAACTAAACTCTAGCATAATTGTGGCAAAAAATATATCTTTCATCTATTTTTAAGTTTCCAAAGCATATTTCCATCTGTCATCAATTTTTTGTATATTTCATTAGGAATCATGTTTCCTATCTCTACAGGTGCATACTTAACTTGGCCATCATATCAATCATAGCAATATCCATCTTCTTTGTGTCCTCGTCATTCATTCATCCTACTTAACATACTAAAAAGTAGACAAACCACTATATTCTCTAAGATAATCTACAATTTTATCAACAGTTTTTGGTCTCTTGCTCAAACAAAAATCTACAATGACTTAAATTATTCGATATAGTCTATTCACCATCATCTTCTTTTCTTAGTTGGTTGGCTAGAAGATGTCGAAACATCCTTTCTATTTTGATATGTCTTGACTTGTGAATGTGTAGGTTAAGCAATTCTAGCAACACCTTTATTAAATGGTGTGGTCTTTATAACAACACTAGAAACACATGTTCTTGACCTTGTAATAATACAACTTGAAGGGGTAGTACGTTGTTTTCTCTTTGCTTTCTTTCTCTCAAGATCAACTAAAACAACAATATTTCCTTTTATCCTCCCCTCCCTCAACATCTTCACTTTTGTCCTCAATAATTATTAGGGTTGATTGCATTTCTTGACCAAATTTACCTTCAAGGTTAGTAATCATCTTTTGAGTCTTCTTCTCAATCCTGGGACCTATAGTGTTCAATTTTATTATTTCCTTTTCTTGCTTGTAAGTGTCAAATAGTTTGGCTTCTCTATTCATAGGTTCTTTTAGAAATTCCTCAATAGCTTCTAATTCTTGATCAACATTGATTTCATATTCCATGGGTTCCAACTAGGAAACCCTAGGTTCTACAACTTGGATTAATGTGTCATCAGTATTAACAAGAAAACATATTTCAACCTTGTATTTCTCTACCAGTGAGGGTGGTATCCTATACCTTTGATGCCTTCTTGTCTTAAATTCCCTAAAATATGCATTCATGACACTCTCCAAATTGTCACCCAATCTCTCAATAAACTCCTTGGTTTGATAAATAATAGGTTTTTTATATCTCAATTCATAGTCCCAATTGTAGGAAAATAGTTCTGCAAGTAGAAAATGCACAACCAGTAATGAATCGAATTTGCAAGTATTTATCTTTGCCACCATGTTTTTCTTTATGTTCTCTGATAATTACTTCAATTGTAGCCTGACAAGGTCTAGCTTTAGTCCTTTCTTCACAATTTTGTACACCAAGTCTATAGCTCTACAAGGCATCTCATTTGGCCTTCTAGATTGGTATATTTTGTAAGCTGCAACATATTTCCTAAATCTAGTTTCAAGATTTTTAATTGTTTCCACTTTTAGACCTCTACTATCCCATTCATCTACAATTTTTTTCAATCTCTTTCTTCGATGAGGTTCTAACTGCCTTGGCTTTGTCAGTGATGGGATATCTTGTAACCATGAGAATAACATATCTGGTAGTTTTTATTGGCTCATCTAGCCACATAGTCATGTTGTGATTACAACTTAAACAATTCAAATCCACTCTATCTTGAATTTTTTTGGGAAATGAAGAACATGTGTCAATCCCTTTTTTCAAGGTGCTTGTGTTCTTCCTTTAATTTTCCATCAATGCATAATTTCTTGTATGTCTCTCCCAACTCAAAGTCTCCAAATTCACTATTCTTACAATAATAAAATGCTCAAATGTCATGCACTAGGAAAAAGCTATGTGTAATCAATGAAAATGCTCTCATTTCATCAATTTTTTTTGCCACTTCAGGGTGAGTCTTGTACTTAGGTTCTTCACAATCCTCATTTCCAATCAATCTTACACTATTAACTTTGTTCGATCCTTTGGGTGCAAATCTTGAAGTCATATCATGAGGTTAGGGTTTTGATGAAAACTTGGCAATCTAGCTCAATTAGCACACTTACTCGATTTTCTCACACACACAGAAATCTTGGCCAATCACTTAAACTTTTCTCACACAAATTGCTCTTCTTCACTGCAAGTTTCTCTTCACTCTCGTGAATGCATGGTGAACAATTGAATAGTTCATTCCCTATTTTATATAAAAAGTTACATTTAGTACCTATGAGGATGTATTAAATATTTCGTACAACATTCTATTGGAAATTATTCAGCACTCCCCTTGGGATTTGTGATAAGGGCTTAATCGCCTCCTATGTATTATAAGTTGAGTGACGGTATGCTCTGATACCACTTACGAAGGACCACTCTGGTACCACTTGATAAAGGGCCACACTACCTTTACCAACTCATGACAAAGAATGCAACAAGATCTCTCAAGATCTAATCCAAACCCAAGCTAGCCCAGATCCACACTCTGGTAGAAACCTCTGAGAACTCAACTTGTGCTCGCAAGCCACCAAGCAACCTCCTTGTTTCCAAACCGTAGTCACTAGCTCTTCTCCAACTTTATCCAAGATCCAAATGTAAACTACCTCACATCCGGCACTCTATCTACACACTCACAAGTCCATCACAATCATGTTGTAAACTACCTCAAATTCGGCGCTCTGTCCACAGACTCAGGAAAACTCACTCTTCACTTTCTCCTTCTCTTTCACACCTTCTAGCTTTCACGCATTCAAGCTTTTCCTTCCAAAGCTTCTACTTCTCGAGCTTCTACTTCTCAAGCTTCTCCTTCTCAAGCTACTCCTCCTCAAGCTTCCACTTCTCAAGCTACTCCTTGAGCTTGATTAGAAATGCTCATATGCCTTGCTTAAATAGGCACTTACCACCCAATACATGACTTATCCACAACCTTCTAGAATTCCTCCACAACCTTCTACAACTTTCATAACCTTCTATAATATCCACAACTTTCTACAATATTCATAACTTTCTAGAATTCTACCCACGCACCTCGATAAATGGAATAACAACAATTTATTTTTTATTTTTTCTATTATGCCACCTATGCACCTCAAAAATAGAAATCTTCTTTTCCTTTCTTTTCTCCTTTTTTTTTAAATTATTTCTCCTCTAATTTTCGTCACTTTCTCTCTCCTCCAGAATTTTTTTTTTTTCAATAATTTTCCCATGCAAGATGCTCCTGCATCAGGTTGTATCATGCAATGACATATCATTCTTTTGGTGCAATGAAAACCCCACTCTAACAAGTGGTATTAGAGCTGGGTCAGAGGTTTAAATCCTCAAACCCTCAAGTAATGTTGAGGGGGATATTATTGGAAATTTATTTAGTACTCCCCTCATGATTTTTGACAAGGGCTTAACCATTTGTTGCGAACTATAAGTCGAGTGGTTCTATCGAGCATTGACAAATTGGTCTTTTAGTGCAAAAGAAACCCCACTCTAACACATCCTTGGTTGACATACTAATTCTTCATGCTTTACTTGGATGCTACACAATGCTTAGTTAATAAATACTTTTACCAATAGCTTGGTTAACACTTAGCTTCCAAGCACTAACTAACTTGGTGTGACTCAACAACTTATCCAAAACTTCATAAGTTGTCCTTATGCATCTTCTAATATGCAAATATGAACTTCATTTCACTAATTTAAGGAGCCAATGTAAGATATAATGTGCCATAGTTCTATACCTATTTGCATGATTAAGTTGGTAGTGGAGGTTTCTCTTGATCTAATGGATAAGGTTCCACCAACTATAGAATTTGATGCTCTACTCTCTTATGTCTTTCTTCTCCATGTTTCACCCATATAATCACAAACTTAATCAACATTCACCTTTCTTTTTCCTTTGGTATCGTCCTCCTTAGGTGCCAACACTTGGTATCTACAGTTCTTGCTTAAGTGACTAACCTTGTGATAGCAATAACATGCCATCCTATTATTTCTCCAATTATTATGTCTTCCTCCAAGTATAATCTCATATAATCAGTTGCAATGTCACCATATCTTCCACATGTAGTATAAATTATCTATCTGTTGTAATCCCAATTGAATTTATTACCTTTCTTGTTTGGTAGCCACTTGGACTTGCTTTGACTTCTATAACTCTGTGACTTATGTCCAAACTTATTACATGTATAGAAATATCCACTAAATTCATATTTCTTAGGGGACTAATTGAACTTAGATCTACATTCATATGCTTGGTGATAATACTCATTGCAAAAGTAACAATAACCATCAAATTTAGGAGTAACGTTAGTCTTACTAGCTTTGATCCTATAGACATTGGTTGTGTGTTCAGGTTTTCCACCATGATATCATGTAGGCTTATTTGGCTTAGAATTGGTGTACACATTTATTTTTTCAACTTGCTTTGATGAATCTCCTTGCTCACTAGTGGAATGCTCAGAATAGCTTAGTCCTGAAGTATCTATCTGTCACCTCTGTCCTTTTACTTTCATTAGATCTCTTTACCCTTTCATTGTTGTCTTTTTTAGATTTCATTTCACTCTTTAACTTTTCATTCTTAGATCTCAACTCAACTATTTCCTCTATCTTTTTGCCTATCTTATTATTTGCATCGAGTAACTGATTTACCATATCATAGTGATTCTAGGTCAGTCTCATGACCTCATCATATTTTGTATCTAGTCTTGTAGTAGTCTATCTCTTATCTTCTTTAGCCATTATTTTCTCATCCCCAACTTGTCTCTTCTATTCCAACACTCCACACATCCTCATGGATCACACTTCTAGTTCTCTTTTCATTGATTTCATCTACTCAGTAAGGTTATGGCTTTTCTCCAATAAATGAACTATGGTAGCATTAGATTCATCATACATGTTTTCATTAGATAGTTCCTCAATCATCTCTTCCTACTATATTGTGTCATTCACTTGTTTTAGATTATGGTAAAAGCAGGTTTTGAAGGGGCCCCGAAACCCTTTTAACAAAAACAAGAAAGATAGGCAATTAAGACCACCAAGAACAGTCCTAAAACCTACTAAAAAGTAGAATGAAAATAAGGTTTTACAAGGACCTAAAACCACTAGCAGAGTTCAATAAAAGTATCCAAGTTTTACAAGGACCTGGAACCTGAAATAAAGTTTTACCAAAAAATAGAACCAGAACCAAAAACATAGACTAGAAAAAGGACATATACATAAATGAAAACAACACAGAAGACCCAAAGCTTCTACTGCAGTTTCGTAATCATCTTGACAACCTCCTTCCTGATCGTAACAGTGTTCTAAATGGAGTTGGCAGCCAAAGTTGTAGCAGCTTGCAAGGATTTCTTCCTCAAACTCTACCTTGCCCTCTTACTCGAGCCCTCTGAAGAAATAGTATCCTCATTTACTCTTTTTCCAAGGCTAGCTGCAGCAGCACAAATGTTTGATGTTATCTACTCCATTTTTGTACCACTTTCCTTGATGAGCATTCTAAGATTTAACTCATAATCTTTAATTTTTTTAGGGATATCTCCCATTTGTACCTCCAAGTGATTAATTATGGCCTGATCAACATCTTGTTGTGTTGCATTATTTCCACTTTCTTCTTCAGCCCCATAATTTCATTATAGATCCAAGAATCAACTTAGAGAATAGAGTCTGCTTTGAGCTTTGCAGAATGTAAGAAGGAAAGCTTGTCGTCTCTCTGTGATGAGTCACAAAATTCATCAGTACTCTCATGTAGAGGGGAACCAACCTTTTCCATTTGTTCCTCCCTATCCATCTGGACCTCCTCTCTATTCTCAATAGGGGCTTCTTGCTAGACTGGATCCTCCTTTTGTTGTTCCCCAGTCTCCGTAGCAAGAGTCAAAGCCTGAACCATATGATCCACATCCTTCATAGTAACTGGTTCATCAATTAAGTTATCTTTTTCTTTAACACCCCCCCCCAGAAACAGTCTGATTACCTTCATTGTCAGAGATGCTCTATTCTGAGTTACTCTCTGATGTATCCTCCTCTTTTTCTTTATCAAATTTCCCTTTTGTTTTTGGATATCCCTCCAAATTTGAGCTGAATTCCCCAACATTTGTCACTTTCTCTTCCTTCGAGATATCCTTCTCAAAACCCTTAGAACTCTCCAACTCAGACTCAGTATCAACAATATGTTTATGAGAACTGGAGGGTTTAGGTTTTACCTTTTCTTTCCCTTGAACATTCTCATCCTTCTTACACTTCTTGGACAGAGAACCTTTCTGATTGTCAGAAGGAGTCGAAGCAATGGACTAATTTTTACAAAATCCCTCAATAAGAAGTATCAGACCTTCATGTAAAATAGGTTGAGACTCCTTCTTCCTATGGGCAAATAAACTTTGAAGCAACCAAAAATGCAAAAAGAAAGGGAAAGAGATTCTATCCTTGTATCTAAAGTGGTTGAGAAAAACAAAATGAAATTTGTTAACTCTTTTGTTCCTACCATCCAAGATAAAGTACTCACGAATGCAGCAAAGCACATCATGCCAGATACCTTTAATCTGCTCCACATCAAAGAAGTCTCCACTCTTTTCCAGTTGCTTCTCCTCAGCATCTATCTTCAAATTTTTTTTATAGGCCGCATTAGAGATACAGGTCTATTTTGAGAACTTTATGCCACTCGTGGGGAGCCCCATGACCTCGGCAATGAAGTCCTCAGTAAGCTTCACAGTGACTCCATGGAGAGTGACTCTGTCATCAACCTAATTTTTAAAGAAAGCGATAGTGATATGGGGTTTGAAGCCATGCAAACACTCCAGATAACTAACCACCTTCCCTTTTTGAAGAAACTTCCAAACATCCTAAAAAGCCTTCCAGTCATCATAATTTTTGGGTTCTTGTTTTTGTGGCTCACCCCCCATTATGCCAAGCAAACACAAAACTAGAAACACCCAGATACAGACCGCAGAGAGGTTGAAAGAAAACCAGTTTTTAGTTGCATGATTTGGAGGTCACCTTTTAGAAGATACGTGTTGAGACTACATTACATTCACATGAATGTACCTCCTTAGGGAAGGTAATCTGACAGCCGTAAGGCCACTCCACCAAAATATTAAATTGCTAATCCAAACAAATCTTTCCCACTTCAGAGTGAATGGCTTCATACTTAATAATCATTTTAAGATCAGTATGCTTTTTTAATTCCTCATGCCACCTCACCTTATGCCTCGTTTGAATAGCATAGTTGGCTATCTAGTCAGCAACACCATTGGCCTCGCGGTATGTATGGGAAATGACCACCTTTTCAAATTTTTGAATTAAGGTTTTGATTTCCATAACTGTAGCTTCAATAGACCATGAGATTGCATTTTTATTATTTAGGGTATTTATAATGTTCAAAGAATCACCTTTGAACCATAATTTGGAATACCCCAAATCGACAACTAGCTTAATAGTATAGAGGGCAGTAGTAGCTTCAACAATGTGGCTATTAGATTTACCAATAGGGAAAGCAATAGTGTCAATAACATTACCCACCTCATCTCTCACAACCCCTCCACATCCTGCTCTTCCCAGGTTTCCCTTAGTAGCCCCATCAAAATTCCCTTTGATCCATCCAAAAGGAGGCACCTTCCATTTTATACTCAATCTTGGATTATCAGTTTTCAGATTGGACCTTTCAGATCGTAAAGGGTTCTCAAAATGGAAAGTTTGCTCAGAAATTCTCTGGGATTTTGAGTTCTCCTTGATGGCTCTAATGATATTCTGACCAAGAACCCATCCCGAAAGATCTTTACTCCTAAAAAATTGATTATTTCTTTCTTTCTAGATTCCCCACCAGAGGTGAGGGAGAGTAAGTTTCCAAAGAAAAAGAGCATTAAGATCCTTAGAGGGGCAAAGCCAGCTTCTAAAAGAGAGCTCCACATTGTTTTGATGGACCCATGTTATACCCCAGAAGTTAAGAATCTCAGTCTAGACTTGCTGGGTGTAGGAGCAATTCAAAATCATATTGTCTCTATCTTCAAAACCATTTTTGCATAAAATACACCTGTTAACCACATTAATACCTCTTTTTTGCAAATTATCTAGGGTCATAATTTTATTTTGAAGCAGAATCCAAAAGAAGATATTAATTTTGGGAATGAGACCCTTAATCTAGGCTTGAGAGCAAAGAGGTTGACTTCCCTTATCCTTTGAGGCAAATATAGAAGATACTTTAAAATGGCCACTAGAGTCAACATGCCAAATAACCTCATCCTCAAGATTAGGATAAAGAGAAATAGCATTGAGAGATAATTGGATATTGCTGAAGCCTTGATCAACATCAGTTAAACTCACCCAGGAATCATTCTGCCAATAATGACTAACTAATATGCCAAATCTCTGCATGCATCAATCAACAAGATCATTGTTAAGGAAATCTTCAAACAAGGGATGATCCATTAACCAAACATCTTACCAAAATTTCACTTGTAGCCCATTACCAATTTTCTATGAACATCCTTTTCCTAGAGTTTTCTTGGTCCCCTGAACAACCCCCCATATAGAGGAAGGATGAAAAACATCGAGAGCAGAGAGGAAATCAAGAAGGATTTAGCATTGAAGAGGTACTTTTGTTTCCATATGGTACTCCACTCTTTGTTGTCATGATAGACTCTCCAACCTTGTTTTGCTAAAAGAGTATTGTTCATGCATCTAATTTTCCTAATTCCCAAACCCCCTTCTCTAAACAATTTGCAAACATTATCCCAAGCAATTAAAGGCATTCTCCTTTTCTCCTCAAAACCAGTCCAAAGGAAATTTCTTTGAATTTTTTAAATGGACTCAACAAATTTAGTAGGGATTCTAAAGAGACTTAAAGCATAAGTTGGTATGCTTTGAAGACAAGCTTTGAGAAGAGTTAACTTACCATCCTAACTTAAAAGATTCCCTTTCCATCCCGCAAGTTTCTTACTGAATTTTTTAATTAGATATTCCTAGAAGGTATTAGGGATCTTCATACCTAGAGGGAGGGCTAAGTAAGAAGAGGGAAGGGATCCTATATAACATCCAAGGATTTTAGCAATTTTATTTTGTCTCTAGATAGGGGTATTTATAAAGTACATAGCACTTTTATTCCAATTAACCAACTAACTAGAGGCAGAGGAATATGGCTTCCTTAACTTCAGCCTTACCCAAGAAGATGGTATCATCAACAAATTATCCATGAGAGTAAACAAGAGGATGGGAGGAAGGTTGTAAACCCTTAATGAAACCTCTATGGACCAAATCTCCAATATGCCTCCCCAAGCAATCAGCCATGATAACAAAAAGGATAGGAGATAAAGGATCACCTTGTCTCAAACCCCAAGAGGGATAAAAGAACTAAGATGAGCTTCCATTAACCAGAATAGCAATAGAAGAGGTAGAGATTAATTGATGAATAAGACCAACTATCTTGTGATCAAAATCGAAAGCAGACAAAATTTTTAAGAGGAAAGACCAATCAACTCTATCATAGGCCTTAGCAATGTCATTCATTTGTTGTGTAATTCACTTCCTTCTATTCATTGAATACTTTAGTTTTTATCTCATTTCATTGATCTAATTCAAAGTCATCCTTAGTTCTAGCATCTGATTCTCAATAGTCTTATCAAATCTATACCTTTCCATCCTTTGGATATTTGTTTTGAGGTGATAAAACCCTTTAACAAGAGAACTATCTCTAATACCAATTGTTGGAATATTTAAAAAAGGTGGGATGCTAAGAGGGTCAGGTGGGGTGGGGTGAGTAAACATCCTCTAAAACTTTTATACCTTTTCAATTGAGACTAACCCTTTTAGTTTTATCCACCTAGTATACATATAACAGTAACCACAATACTAAAATGAAAGTAAATTTAGCTAATATATTTCAACACATGCATGAAAAAATCAACCATAGAATCATCATACGTAACACAATTATTTGGTTACACAAAAATCCTTGGTTAGAGGGAAAACTCTGGTGGGGATGGTACCCACAAATCCATCACTTCTACAGAAAGAGGTTTCCTTATTAGGGATACAATGGGGTGTCACTTCTAGTAACTTACTCTACTAGGAGTAATACAAAGGAATTACCTAGTGATATCATAGTAATCTATTATCAATAAATTTCTATTTATTACCTAGTAATATCTTAGTTATTACCGAGTTGCAATAAACTGTTAAAATATGTAAATCAACTTGCAACACAAATAGCATTCACACAATTTGACACCAAGATTATTAATGTCAAAATCATGTTAAGAGAAAAACAACCTAGGATCAGTAAGCCAAAAATTTCACTCTTCTGAAGTTATCTCTGTTAGGAGACAATGTTGTTATAGGTTACATACACTTTGTTAACGTGACCTTGTTAAAGGATTTCACCAAAAGATCATCTAGACCTTATCATTCCTTGTCTTTAACTTAAAATAGTGGCCTAATTTAAAGTAATTACAAACACCATTAATCAATGTTACCACATAGGATTTCACAAACTTGTTAGGTTCACTCGGTACTTCCAAGATTTTCTATTACAATGGTTAAACAATAATAGTATAAAGTTATCTGTTAAAAATAACAACTTCATTTTCTTGATCAGATCTTTGTTCTCTCTATTTCTCTACATGATCTCTCTCTTGGATCTTCCTTCACTCTATTCTCTGACTTGGTTGTATAACTCCTCCTCTTTCTCTTTTCATTGCTCGGTTCACCTAGCTCCATAATTTCATGTTTCTTTCTTCTCCTTTGTACTTTGATCTCCTCTTGATAATATGATAAATAGAAAACTCAATAAAATAAGCTAGCAACAAAAACAACATGAGTAACTTTTGAACTAGCAACCTAAAATCATATCGCTCTCCTCCTTAAATAATTTTCTCATTGCTCCTAAATTCTTCCATCTTTTGCCACTTAATTAGAATCGTCGATCTTGGGTTTACAATAGAATTCCTTCATACAATGAACTTAAACATATAAAAAATATAACCTTGCATAGAATTTTTTGTCCATCTTTATCCTTCTTCAGTTTCCTTCATGAGATCCTTCTTGAATTTTCTCAGCATAGATCTTACAACAAACTTTGACTCTCACTTTAGACCTTCTTGAACTTTCCATATTTCCATCAAAAGCCAACCTTAGATTCTGAATTCTATACTTTTTCATCTAGTTGTGTCATGCCCAAAATATAGGGCAAAACACACCAACAATTTTTTTAAAAATAAATAAATAATTATATCCCTATATATTCCAAAAATTACAAGACAACATCTCTAAATTCTAAACTGATAATCGATTTTATAAATAAAGCTTCCATTCATGATTTAGTTAAAACAATCTAATATAACTTGAACAATAACAATTAAATCTAATTATCGTTTAACCACTTTAAACTTTAATTAAATCCTAACACTAAAGCATACTTAATACAACATAAAACTTACCCCAATACTTCTATCTCAAACAATTTAACATTCATATTAAAAATAAATAATCATTTTCATTTAAAATCTAACTATTATTTTCAAAATAATAATAATCATTATTCACTAACATTAAAAATTATCAACTAATTTTAACTTGCTAAAAATAATTCAAATCTAATACTATTTACTCTAACACAAAACCCCATGCAATTGTTACTAACACTTAACTCAAAAATAACTTAACATTTAACAATAAATCTTAACTTAAACTTAACATAATCTAAATAAATTAACTAACAATTGAATTTTAACATCTAACTCAAAGCTTTAACTACAATATTAAAAACAAAAATAATAACCTAACTACACTAATACTAACTAACTTCTAACACTAATTACTATCTAACTTTAACTAAATAAAATCTAACATATAAAAGAAACAAATGAACTTTACTAACACCTAATTTAAAACTTACTTAAATCTAATCTCTAAAACTTTAAAATAAATCCTACTTTATTACTAACTAAAATATACTTATCTTAAAAAACAAAATTTAATTCAAACATTATCTACCCCCAAACTTTAACCACTAAACAAAATAAAATAATAAAATAATAAAAATCGCCTAGTACTAATATGAAATAATATATAAAAAACCATCATTCTAATCTAAACATATCTTACAACCCTATTAACTAACTCTTAAACCTACATGCTAACATCTATTATCTATTATTAAATTACCCCTAAACACTTACCAATTTAAAATTTTGAAAGTACAATTATTGTAATGCTAAAATACTAATTCCTAATCCCATGCAGAACTTCAAAATAAATATTAATAAATACCAATCATAATTTATACTATTCTAGCCCCTAACTCATTTAACTAATCCCTAAAGCTACTAACTACATAAACCTCTCTCACTTGCCAAGTTTCTTTTTAATTCCTCATGGTCGCATGAACCAAGGAAGCAAGTGGGCTGGTCAAACATGAGTAAGCAACACTTTTTCCTTTATTGTTGCATGAGTTTTTATAAGGACAAGACATGGAGTGTTGTAGGAGGGAAGTAATAAAGTATGGCTAGACTTTTTAACTTATAAAAGTTATGTCCTCCTTGCAATTTAATTCCAACCATCACCTTGTTATGCATCTAGTTTTGGATAGAGTTGAATGTACGACAGAATGGGGAGAAGTTTTAAAAAGTAAGTTGGAATTTATCTTTTTATTATTGGAGGGTGGTGTATTAATTTTGCTCCCTCTTTTGTTGACCTTGGTTGACATCAACAAGGCAAATGAACCATTATGATTTAAAGTATAGTAGGTGTATCTTAGGATAGGAGAGAATAGTGGATAGGAGTGAATAGTTAGATATTTATATATATATATATATATATATATATATATATATATTTTTTTTTTTTTTTTTACACTACAATCAAATAAATAAAAGGAATCTTGAGGAAAATATGCTCTATTCAAAAAGGGGGAATTAATTTTTTCCTCGTACAAAAGGCAGTCAGCTTTTAGCTCTAAGAATGAACAATTTTCTCAAGCCCCATTTTTTTTCTTTTAAGTGTTGAAATTTAAATACAATGTATATTTTCAAGGCAAGGGGAGTATTTTTTTTCAAATTAAGTATTGAATTGTCCAATTTACATAATTAGCCAAGGGGGGGGGGGGGAGGGGGAGGATATTTATTTTTATTATTATTAAGGTGATAATAGGATTAAATAATACTTGAATATTCAAGTTGAAATTTTTTACTTTCTAACACTTATGAAAATTACGAAATGAAGTACCAATCAAATAATAAATTTTCTTTAACATACTTTGAATCTTAAATTACATAATCAAAGATCATCATTTTATCTAATTATTCTAAATCAAATGAATATGATTACAAAACATATGAATGTCATAGGAAGAGTGAAACATCATTTCATCCTTTTTTTGATACACACATACATATATTTGAATTACAAGAAGAAACTCATATGAAAGAATACTGCTCTCTTTTTTTTATTGAACCATTTGATTCAAAAGCTTTGTTAGGAAAGAACCAGGAAGAGAACCCAACATCGTGGCCATTTCAACAATAAGTTTAAAAATAAAAAATTTACACAAGATTACTATCCCAAGGGAAAATCTCCCAACATAATTAAATTTAAATAACAACTCTGAATTTCTTGCTTGGCTCCACAACCAGGTAGCCATTACAAAAACTGTAGCACATCAAGGTATTCATGGAGAGAATGAAACTGACCGAGAGACAAACAATTCAACATGAAGACAAAACAACATTTACTCCCATCCAAGTTTGCACAATAGGTTCTTCATTGAACCAGACTAGGGAGAAGGTGGATTTTTCCAACAAGAGACGTCAGCCGCAACACCATAATAGGTGCCCTTTTGGAGCTATAAACTCAAGAATTTTCATTCTTCCATTCTTTAAATTCCAAAACTCAAAACATAGTTTGTACTAATGAGTAGGGGCCCATAACACCCTACCCTCTCTCTCTCTCTCCTCGTCCGAAGAAGAGACTCTACACTATTGGAGTCCAACTAAAGACCACCTCTCGTACATGGTCACTTCTTTCCTATCCAAGGGTGAGTAATGTCAATACAGCCCATACAATCCCTTCGAAAATCAAAGCAAAATACTAAGAAAAAACATTTAAGAAAATCTATTTCAATCCCTTCCAAACAAATTCAACAAACACATGAACATACATATGCAAACAAAATGACTTAAACATGAAACACAACATGAACAAAAAGAGCTTGAGGAATTCCTACCTTCACAATAAGGTTATGGCAACTAAACAATTTGAAATGAGCTTCTCTTCTTTTTTCCCTTCTCCTTCAATCTTGAATTGCTCTCTAAAACTAGAGGTTGGGTGAACACTCTTTCTCTCTCAAATTTGCCTCTAAATAGGATTCTAATTCAACTACTTCCAAAATGTAATAACTCCCCCACTTGCCTAAAGGTTCTAGAGTCTTCTAACTCCACTTGTCATAAGGCTAACCTCAGGGTGGAGTTTAACTCGTCCAACTCATGGGTGAAACATTCAATTTTCGCAATAAAGCAAAAATGGGATATTTGGGTTACAATAAAAGTCAACAAAAGGGGCTAGAGGGGTAGAAAATGCCCCCAAGCCGTACCCATACCCCTTAGGTACTTAGTTTTCATAATTTTTGGCCTCTAGGACTAATTAGGGACCTATCAAAAAGCTTAGAAATTTTGGACTTTCTTACAACCCTCAAAAATGTAAATTAATCACTAATCTTGATTAGAGTAATTAATCTCGATTACTAATTGATTAGTAAAAAGGTCACTAACCTAGTCCAACCTAGATCTTTAGGTTACTCGGTTACTCTTACTTATCATGCTAAAATGCATATATGAATTACAAGTGTGAAGTGACACTATAAAATCACTGTTACAAAATATCAACATTTAACGATTACCAAATGATACATTCATTCAATCCACGATACAAATAAAATATGAACAATGAGGTCTGCATCTTTTATTAGACTAAACCCTAGTTTCCACAAATGGTACATACGGTTCAGTTCTGATTCTCCCTTAGATTTCTCGGCTAAAATATCTTGCACACTCATTGCACACATCAGTAGCTCAAGAAAATCACATGCATATATTTAAAACTTATTTGGATAGTCGCATAAATCAAAACATAAATCTTTCATTTAAATAACCCTTTCTAACTTTGGCGCACACATTTAGTCATCAGTAATTACATAATCAATATAACATAACTTATTCATTAATTCAAATAAAAATACTAGAATAATCATTATTAGGCGTGCATATACCTAAACATAATAAACATCACCAATAATGAATACTAAACTATCTAAATGCGTATAACCTAATCATTGAGGTACCATAATCAACAACATCATCATCAAGTGAAACACCTCATATAATCATTAGTGCAAATTAATGTTTACATAGTTGAGATAACGTAGTAGTTCTCGAATCACTAAGTATTTAAAACATGAATATATCAGCTAATCTCAGTTTCTATTAGGTCATCTAAACCATAAGACATTACTTCATATCCATTCTAATTCTCCTATAGCAAATTTAACAAAGAAATTCATATTTAATAAGTACATGCGAGGAGGGACCTTACAAGTTGTCACTCGGTAAACATAACATTTACTCAGGCAACATATACCCTGGTTAACATTGGCTTGCTCGGGCAACACTGTATTCTTCTTCCTTTAACATTTCTCAAGAAATATTGTAATCCCTCAGTGAATATAGTCTCACTTTGTTAATCTTGTGACTTGGTTAAGCTTGCGATCTTCAATAATTCTTAAGAATACATGATTGTAAAGCAATTAAACCAAAATTACATACATAATCATTGTCTAGCTCATTCAATTGCCCATTGAATACCTTGCATATCAACTCTAACTTCATCATACTTTCTTCAAATCCTCTTCATCAATCTAATAACTAAGACTTTGGCATCGATTACCATAGAACAACTTGTTGATGTTTGATAGCTTTAGTCAGCTAAACCTATAATATATAAGATATAATGTGTGTGTGTGTGTGTGTGTGTGTGTTCTTTATATTTGAGATATAAGGTTATTATTATATGAGAAAATATATATATATATATAAAGATATAAAGTAGTTATTATATTAATTATTTGATATATAAAGTAGTTATTATATTAATTATTCGATTAATGAATTTACATGTCCTATAAAGGGACATGCCTATTCATGACCTATTCTCTATATATAAATCTAAGAGCATGTTGCATTTGGAAGAAAACATACCAAATACATGGCAGTGCTATGACAATTTGCAGCAGTCCTCTAAAATTGAACATAGTATCAAAGCAAGCAACACCCAAGCCTATTAGTAATAAATATAATGGATAGAATGATCAAAGGTTTTGAAATGTTGTGATTGGGCTACCAATAATGAGTGCGAGTGAACACAAAAGAAAAGATTGTAAATGTAAAGAACCATTCACATTTGAAATTTTTCTTTTAAACTAGATACATGTTAGGCATTAAATGCTCTAAGAAATTGACCAATATTTCTATCATGACATGTCATTTGTTGATTCCTAATGCTTGAAGAATATGTTATTTGAAGATTGTCAAAAGTAGCTTTGCCTCTTGAATGCACACCACAAGCATTCACTATAAATTGACATTGCATAAGATCAAAGACTGTGGAGCCCTAGGACCAGGGGGAAACTTTCGTTCATTTAGGTCCAAGTCTCTCCCTCTATGTCATGATAGGAAATATTGAAATGTCACACACATAATTTGAGTTTGATATTGTCGCAATTCCATGAATATGTGCAAAGAGGTCCAAGGAATATAATTAAATATTTCAATATAATCGTGGTAGAATATTAATTTTTGGCTAGTGATATGGCCTAAGCCATTATAGCATTTTAATATCATTAAATTTTTTAGCCAATAGGCTATTTGTCGGAACTTTGTTCTTGAAAATTGAATTTTTGATGGAAAATTTGTTAGTTGGTCAGAAAAGTTGTTAGTTTGGCCAAAAAATTGTAAATTCTTCCTGTTAATTATTTACTAACCATTTTTTATTTCACTCCACTTTTAACTCTTTTTTTGATATTTCTTAGTTGTTATCTCCACTTTTAACTAATGTTTTTCTTTTTCTATTTATTTAAAAAATAATCACTTTTATCTCCACATTAGCTAATGTTGTGATCTCTATTTATTTAACTTTTGATTTTTAAAATTGATTTAGATTTTAGTTTTTAAATTAGTTTAAATTTTTTTATTAGTTTAATTTTTTCTTCAAATATTGTTTTTAGATTCTATAATTTATTTAGTCAATATAATATTTGTTAAAGACATTGCTATTTTTTCATATTTTTATTTTTATTTCTTTTATTAATTTTTTATAATAGATTTTTGACGGATTTTTTTAAATAATTTTTTGAATATTTGATAAATTGAATTTAAATAAATAATATTTATTAATTTATTTAAAAGATTTTAGTAAATATTATGATATTTAAATTGAAAATTATTAATAATCTAATTTGTTCACATAAGATTATATTTGAAATCTCCACTTTTAACTATTGTTTTTTTAACCATTTATTTAAAAAATAATTACTTGTGATCTCCACATTAGCTCATGTTGTGATCTCTATTTATTTAACTTTTGATTTTTAAAATTGATTTAGGTTTTAGTTTTTAAATTATTATAAATTATTTTTAATATTAGCTTTTTTTTTTTCTTTAAATATTATTTTAGATTAAGGTAAAAACAAGTTTTGAAGGGACTCGAAACCCTTTACAAAAAATTAAAAATAAAGATTAAGCACCACCAAGTTTTACAAGGACCTAAAACCTAAAGTTTTAAACAAGCAAAGTAGGTTTTAAAGGGACCTAAAACCAAACATTTAAACCATAAAAAGCAACCAAGTTTTACAAGGACCTGGAACCTAGAGTTTTAAACAAGATGGAAAACAAAAACCAAAAAAGCCGCCCAGACCAGCAACCAACACACTAGCTTCACAACCAGCGCCTATAGCAGCTTTTTGATGATGTTTGCCACCTTTTTACCTACTTATATAGTACTTTGGATAATGTCAGCTAAAGCTAAAACAAGAGCCCCAAGAGCCTCAGTGACCTTTGTCCTCATGCTCTACCTGGTTCTCTTACTAGGTCCTCCTAGACTCCTTGTCCCAAAACTACCAGGAGACATTATCTCCTCATTACTCTTCTTACCAAGACTGGCCACCACAACACACAGACTAGAAATGACATGTTCCATTCCTTGACCACTTTCCTTAATTAACAAAGCTCCTGCTCATATTCCTTGAGCTTTTCAGGGATGTTACCAATCTGTATTTCCATTTGACCTCTCATGGTGTGTTCAAATTCCAACTCTTTCTACATAACCCCCATTTTTTTCTTAAGAACCATATTTTTATTGTAAAGCCAAGAATTGCCCTGAAGGAAAGCCTCCACTTTAAGCTTAGTGATGTGAAGAAAGGAAAGTTCCACTTCCTGAGAATCATCCCTACCATCAACAACAACCCTAAGCTTAGAGTCAAAGGCAGTAGTAGATGTATTGATTTGGATATCAGTATTGATATCCTGCTTCTCTGCCATCTCCTCTTTTTCCTCTTTACCCTGGTTGTTGTCCTTAATGGCAAGATCTTTATCCTCAATTTCCTTACCAGTATCCTCCTCCATTTTCTCCTCGTTGACATTCCTCAGGTGGGAAGGGTTATCACTCTATTTCTTTTCATCCTCCCCAAGGGCTTTTGACCCAACATTCGAGTCAGTAATTCTATCCTTGTTTCCCTCCACATTATCTTTACCTGTTGACAACCCTTTGCTCCCAGACTATCCATCCAGGTTAGAACTAAGTTCCCCCATTTCTGTCTTGTTGTCATTCTTAGAATTCTTAGATTTTGTGATTTCCTCCACATTTTTCTTATTCCTCTCCCATTTGAAAACCTTCTTGCTATCACTAGTACCTTCCTCACTTTTAACCTTAATTCTCTTAGAATGAGGATCATCACTAGACCCTTTCCTCTTCTCTGAAACTAGAAAGGGCTTAATGGCCTTACTTTTACAAAGCTTTTCAATAAGTAATATTAAACCTTCATGAAGCACAAGATGAGAATCTTTCTTCCTATGAGCATAGAGGCTTTGAAGTAGAGAATACTTCAGATAAAATGGAAATGAAATCCTATCTTTGTGCCTAAAATGATTTAGGAAAAAAAAGTGAAATTTATGGACTCTCTTTGCCCTACCATCAAGAATAAAATACTCATAGATACATGACAAAATGTCCCTCCAAATGACCTTAATTTGTTTGAGGTCATAGAAGTCACTATTTTTCTCCAATTTTTTCTCTTCAATTTTCGTCTTTGAAAATTTCTTAAAAGCTGTGTTCGAGATACTAGTCTCCTTATTGAATTTTATCCCTTCCATAAGAAGCCACGTAAGCTCATAAATAAATTCTTCAGTCAAGTTCACTGTGATCTCATGCCAAGTGACCCTTTCTTCAAACTAGTTTTTAAAGAAGGCTTCTGTAATGTAAGGTTTATACCCATGGAGTCTCTTAATGTAGGTCATCACTTTCCCCTTTTGCAAAATCTCTCACACTGAAGCATTTTCCTTCCCTTCCCTTTAATTTCTCAATTCTTGCTTTCTAGGTTCCCCTCCCATCTCGAAATCTTGTTTTTCTCTGTAATTTACCTAAGAAATGGAAACAAGAAAAAAAAAAAAAATTATGAGTACTAAGGAGCTATTAACCTTACTTATGTGTTGAATGCAGGTCACAATAGCACTAAAGTACTTCTTAGGGAAACTCAAATTATCCTCCGTAAACCCATCACTCCCCTTAATAACTTTTCCAATCTTAGCAAATATTTCCTTCTTTAGCATGTGTCTTGTCATAATTAACTATCACCGTCAACTACACTTCCTTGCATAGGTCAACTTGCCACCTCAACTTACTTTCCCTATAGAAAACTTGATTGGCAATCCAATCAGCAACTGAATTGCCCTCCTAAAAAATATGAGAAAATAACACATTGTCAAATTTATTAATAAGGTTTTTTATTTCCATTATACTTGCCTTAATAATCCAAGTAACTGAGCTCTTTTTACTGAGCATATTAATAATGTTGAGCGAATCTCCTTCCAACCAAAGATTTTGATAACTAGAATGCATTGCCAACCTCATAGTATACAAAGTAGTTGTAGCCTCTGCTTTATGGGTAGTAGAAATCCCTATAGGAATGGCAATAGCATCAACAATTCTAGTATTATGGTCCTTTAGAACGCCTCCAAAACCAACTTACTAGGATTACCCTTAGCTACCATCAAAATTACCTTTAATCCAACCCATAGCAGGAGAATCCTATTTAACATTCTGCCTCTGATCATCAATTTTAGTTTAGTCTTCATAGGATTATTGATTTGAATTTCATCACTCAGTTTTCTAGGAAAATTGAATTTTTCCTTGATAGCTTTGATAACATTATGACCGAGAACCCACTCAAGAGTTTCTTTGTCTCTAAAAATTCTATTATTTCTTTCTTTTTGTATTTCCCACCAGAGATGAGGTAGAGAAATTTTTTAGAGAAAACCAATATTAGTATCCTTTGAATGACATGTCCAACTCTGGAAACATTGATCAATATTATTATGCAATCTAAGTTCCAATAGAGAAGGATATAACTCCACATTTTCTGACTATACCTACAATTTAAGAAAAGGTGATTCGTATCTTCATATTTCCTTTTGCATAAACAACATCTTTTGACCACATAAACCCCTCTTTTTTGCAGATTGTCCAAAGTTAAGATTTTGTTTTGAAGCAAGATCTAGACAAAAATGTTAATTTTAGGAGTAAGACCTTTAATCCAAGCTTTAGTCCATAAAGGTCTAATTCCCTTTTCCTCTGTTCTAAAAATAGAAAAGACTTTAAAACAACCCCTTGGTTCAATCCCCCATACCATTTTATCTTCAATATGAGCGTAAAGGCTAAAAGCATTCAAGATTAATAGGAAACTAGTAAAAACCATATTATTTTTAGCAAGATTGACCCATTCATTATTAATCCAATAATTCTCCACTAAAATACCAAAACTCTATTTACATCTTTCAACAAATGTTATATCCTCAAAATCCTCAATCGGGGGATGATCCAAAAGCCATACATCATCGCAAAACCTGATCTTATGCCCATTGCCCACTTTCTAGCTGCATCCCTTAATTAATATATTTTTGGCTCCTTGAACAACACCCCAAATAGCAGAAGGAGATTGGACATTATGATAAGATAGAAATCAAGCAAAGAAGGAGTAGCAAAGAGGTATTTATGTTTCCAAATAGAACTCCACTCCTTATTGTCATGATAAACTCTCCAGCCCTGCTTTGCAAGTAAAGCTTTATTCATACTCCTAACAGAACTGATGCCTAATCCACCATCTAATTTAGGCAACAAATTTTCTCCCAAGAAATTAAATCCATTCTATTCTTCTCCTCAGATCCAAACCAAATGAAATTCCTTTGGATTTTGTCAATGGTATTTGCATATTTAGCTAGAATCCTAAGAGACTCAAAGCATAAGTAGGGATACTTTTGTAAGAGAACTTGTAATAAAGAATATAATCATTTCCACATAACCTATAATAGATCTTAAATAAACATGAAATTAAATCCACATGCAAGAGAATAGACAACAAGCCCACAAAATTGTGACACAAGATATACCCTGGGAAACCCTCACTAAGGGAAAAACCCAGACTCCAAAAGCATCCATCACCATGCATTATTCAACAAAAACACCATTACAATACAACCACGGAAGCTTTCAAAGCCATAGCCACCATCGAGCAATCCATGTGAACAAGCATGAATCCACACATCCCATGCCATGCTTCCAACCTTCACAAATGCTCCCTTGGCTAACCTATCAAGCCTTGTCCTGCTCGACTCTTGCCTTTTTGATGCAAGAGCATCTTGCATCCAAAATAAAAGGGAGACATGTTGAATGTAAAATTTAAAATTTTTTTAAAAAAAATTTATAAAAAAAAATCCGGAGGAGAGAGAAAAGTGACGAAAATTAGAGGAGAAATAATAAAAAATAAAAAGGAGAAAAGAAAGGAAAAGAGGATTTTTATTTTCGAGGTGCATAGATGGCATAAATAGAAAAATAAAAAAAATAGTTGTCATTACATTAATCGAGGTGTGTAGGTGGCATCTTAGAAGCTTGTGGAAAGTTTCTTAAATCTTGCATTTAATATTTGTTGTGATCCATAAAGGAAATGTAATTTTCTAATTGGGCCACATGGTGGTGCTTAGTTGTAATTCTAGAAAGTTATGGAAGTTTTAGAAGATTGTGGATATTGTGTAGAAGGTTGTGGATAAGTCATGCATTGGGTGGTAAGTGCCTATTTAAGCAAGGCATATGAGCATTTCTAATCAAGTTTGAGAAGTAGAAGCTAAAAGGCGTGAAGTCTTCAAGGTGTGAAAACTCTAAAGGTGTAGCTCTTCAAGTAGAAGTTATTGGTGAAGCTCTTGGTGTGAAGACTCTTATTTAGGATTTCTCTTATGTTGAAGAAGTCATATCATCTTGTGGGTGTTGTAAGGATTTTTCAAGTATAATAAAATTATTTGTGAAGCATTTTTTTTTTTTCTTGGTCTCTATATTGTTGCATTCTTAGTTGTGAGTTGTTAGAGTGGTGTGGCCCTCTATCAAGTGGTATCAAAGTTGTATCTACATTAGTGGTATCAGAGCGGGAGTTCCTGAGTGTGTGGACAGATCGCCGAACGTGAGGCAGTTTACACCAGGATTTGCAAAGAAGGTTGATCTTGTGGCTGATTGATCTTTTAGATTGGTGGATTTGTTTAGGGTTTGCTAAATTTTTGGAAGATGCCTCCAAGAAGATTGGACCCCAAGGAAAATGATGACCTTAGTGAAGCGATGGAAGAAAGAATCTTAGAGAAGATAAGAGCAGAGGTCAAATCAGAGATTGCATTGATAAAGAGTGACATGATTGCTAAAATTGTGAGTGCTTTGGGTGGTGTACCTAGGCATGTGGGTACTAAAGACAGATATGACGAAGTTGCCGAAGACTTTGAAGCTGCTAGTGAGGATAGAAGTGATCATGAGGAGAGACCTATTGGAATTAGGACTACTCAGTTTTCTTGACCTGGATCTCAGTTGAAGTTGAAGCATAAGATGGAGGTTTCTAATTTTTCAGGTACTTTGAATCCTGAAGACCTGATTGATTGGATTGGTGAATTAGAGGACTACTTTGAGCTTGAGGGTATTGAAGATCCATTGAGAGTAAGGTTGGCACAAACTAAGTTGAAGGGACATGCTGCTCTTTGGTGGAAGGAACTGTAAAGAGACAGGGAAGAGGAAGGTGAAATGAAGATCACTAGATGGAAATTGATGGTGACTAAGTTAAAGGAAAAGTTCATTCCAGCTGATTATGAACTTGAATTGTTTAAGAGGTTGCAAAATCTAAAACAGAAGGATATGACTGTGAAGGATTACACTGAGGAGTTCTACAAGTTGACTATTTGGTCTGGGCATAGAGAATTGTCAAAGGAGAAGGTAGCACGGTATATTAATGGTTTGAGATTCAATATTCAGGATGAGGTTGGTATGCTAAATATTTCCATAGTGGAGGATGCTTATCAGTATGCTTTTAGAGCAAAGGAAAAGCTAAAGAGGAAGAATCAAGGTAGTTCTCGAGGGAAGGAGAAGCAAGATAGTTCAGTACAAGCTAAACCAAAAGCAAAAGGTGAACCAAAACCTATTGAGCAAAGAAGAAGGACAGGTGGAGGTGTATTCAGAGGTAATTGTTTCAAGTGTGGTCAAGAAGGGCATAGATCTTTTGAATGTTTTATTGGTAGGACAGCTACTATTGTGAATGAGGTTGAAGTCTAGGAAAATCAGCCTGAGGAAGGAGAAAGTTTGTTGGCTCGACGAGTACTAATGGGTAAGAAGACATTGGATTCTTGTCAGAGGACTATTTTGTTCAAAACTTGTTGTAAGTCTGGTGGGAAAGTTTGCAAGGTGATTATAGATATTGGTAGTACTGATAACCTTGTTGCTGAGGAGATGGTTCAAAAACTTGGTTTGCAGAGATTGAGACATCCTTGTCCTTATAGGATTGGCTGGTTGCAAGGTGAGCATGCTTTGGAAGTGAGAGAACAATGTCTTGTTGATTTTCAGATTGGGCAGTATAAGGATCAAGTATTGTGTGATATTGTGGATATGAACAGTTGTCATGTGTTACTTGGTAGACCTTGGCAGTATGATTGCAGGGCTATGCATGATTGTGTTAGGAATGTGTTTACTATTGAGAAAGTGTTAGAATCTGAAAAGATTAATAACCCAGAAAACTAGTGCAAAGAGTAAATATCTAAACTATGAATGCAAATGATACAAAATCAAAATAGCATCATAGAGTTAGTCTCCAAGAGAGTAATGCAAATGCTGAAAGCAAAATAGCATTAAGAGGATGCAAAAATAAGAGATGCAAATACAAGCCAGGTAGCATGCTTATATAGGCTAGGAAGAGGGAGGAGGTGGCAACACCAACCAATGAGGAGCAACCATCTATTAGACTAAAGATAGCAAAGTATCTTCCCAAGATAGCTAATGGATGCTCACATGTAGGAAGGTGACACCTCACAACCATTCACCTAATAAGACATGCTTTATTAACCTAAGCGAGATTATTAAAAGTGTAGGAAAAACCTAGCAAAATAGAAAAAATAAAAAAACTACACTAACACCCCCCCATAAGCGAAGCTTAGGTGGATGTAGAAATGGGTCCCGGCAACGAGGCCATGTTAGGTACCCAAGTACAATGCAAGAAGATGCAACCTCTGAAAGTGGGAAAAGAGAGAAAACCACAAGGGAAAAACCCTCCCCCAAAAAGAGGTAAGAACCTAGTGAAGAACTGAAGAAGTCTCCCACTAGGGAAATTGTCCCCTAAAACAGGAACAAGGAGTGATCATGAAGAAGCAGCATCACTGAAGCATGAAGAACCGCAAAACTCTGTCAAAATGTTGATCTGTAGAACCCCCATGGAAATAGAAGGCACGAACCATCAACCAAAGGAACCTCCATGGAAATAGAAGGCACGAACCATCAACCAAAGGAACCTCCATGGAAATAGAAGGCACGAACCATCAACCAAAGAAGCATAGAACAACAATATATCCTCCCCTTAAGGTAGGTGAGGTGGCAGGCAGCTGAAAAGATGGGCCAAAAATCTCCTACAACACAGGAGCCAAACACATCGAGACTGAGGTACAAACACAAATAAAGGCATGTGTCGTCGACACTACATGAGGAATTAGAGAAAGAGGGCCTATAAGCGGCAAACAACTATCCCCCCCATGGCACTTTATATAATAGTGCGAGTACAATGAATCACAATGATGAAAAGGATCCTGAATCGCAAGAGTGGCACTTTATCTCAGTGCGTTGCATAAAGATGCTTACAGTGAATATCAACAATGATCAGAAAAAACATAAAGCTAAAACAACAGAAGGTAAAGCCCAAAACGAAGCAACTGAAGCAACAAAATTGATCTCCGGACCTGAAACAAACAGAATATCTACCAGAATGCTAAAATGCAAAAGACTGAATAGGATGTGTCTGGAACAGAATCTGGAACAACAACCAACATCACTGGAAAGAGCACAGAAAGAGCTTTCCATCGATATAAAGAAGTCCAAAAACGGAGATCGGAAGCTCAAGATACGCCTCCCAGAGTGCAAAATAGAACATCTGACTTTGATTGCCATAATAGGCAACCAAACTATATCAAAACTCAAAAAAACTTATACTAGTATCTCTGTCTCAGAACAAGCTTTTTGACGCTTCTTTTGGATCAGAAAAATACTTCCATATGCAAAAGTTATGGCCAAAAAACCACAAGTAGGTCTTGATTTCAATGCATTACAAACCCTCATGAAGAGCATATGTTAAAAGTGAAACTTGGGCACAATAATCAAGGAAACGAATAGCACCACTGCAATCTACTCAAAAAATCATGCACTTTCAAAAAAAGAATCGCCTCGATATGAGGTCGTATGAGAAAGTTATGATCCTCCGAAGTTTCCAAAACAAGAACTGTGCACAGTCACGGCTGAGAATCTGCAATTTTTGAAGAATTCATGCATGAAAATCAAAAAATAACTCTAATAGTGGATAGAGCACAAAAAAATAGCGAAGGTCATAATAAGAATCATCAAAATTGGAGTCCGTATGAGCAAGAACGAGACATTTGAAAACTGCATTCAAATCTGCGGCTGCCAACGGAGAGGGGTATGGCTGTAGCTTTGCATGCTCGATTATGAAAAATATACAGCTTGCATGCAAAATCTAAAAGATACCCAGATGGTTTTTTGGGGCTGTGAACAAAACCCAGAAAGCGTTTTTCTTGCTGATGAACAGAAGATGTTGCTATAGTGTAAATCAGACGCCTTTAACAGAAAAAAACGGCTCCAAAAATCAGAAAACGACCCCAGCAACCAAAATTTGACATGCAAATTCTGGATCAGCTTCTCAAGTCCATCAATGGCATGCTAGAACCTGCAAAACTGATTGAAAACTCCAAATATGCAAGTTGGTTGTCAGATTTGAGATTGAAACCCCAGAGAAAAATTGTTTTTGTCAAAACTTTTCTGATTCTCAAGATCATCCAAAGATGCAAGAGAAGAGCATACTTCGTTTTTCAAAAAACTAGAATAAAGTTTATTTGCCCCCCCCCGAATCTCTCAAATAAGGAAACTAAAATCTACTCTTGCACATAGAAAAGCTCTGATACCATGTTAGAATCTGAAAAGATTAATAACCCAGAAAACTAGTGCAAAGAGTAAATATCTAAACTATGAATGCAAATGATACAAAATCAAAATAGCATCATAGAGTTAGTCTCCAAGAGAGTAATGCAAATGCTGAAAGCAAAATAGCATTAAGAGGATGCAAAAATAAGAGATGCAAATACAAGCCAGGTAGCATGCTTATATAGGCTAGGAAGAGGGAGGAGGTGGCAACACCAACCAATGAGGAGCAACCATCTATTGGACTAAAGATAGCAAAGTATCTTCCCAAGATAGCTAATGGATGCTCACATGTAGGAAGGTGACACCTCACAACCATTCACCTAATAAGACATGCTTTATTAACCTAAGCAAGATTATTAAAAGTGTAGGAAAAACCTAGCAAAATAGAAAAAATAAAAAACTACACTAACAGAAAGGTGGTAGGAAGTTTTCTTTGATTCCTTTGCAGAATGAAGGGCTCAGTAGGAGAAACCTGAGTGTTGGCAGTTGAGTTGAGTTGGCAAATTTTGAGAAGATTGAAAATCAGCATGGGAAGTAAACATATAGAACACCTGTGGTGGATGTAAAGGAGAAGAAGAAAAACAAGGGAAAGAGTGTGCAAGTTGAAGATTTGGAGGACATATATGTGAAGAACCAGTTTGGGATTTATATGCTAAATCCTGAAAGATGTTCTTCCAGCTATTAGAACATCTTTTCAGACCTGGGGAGTCTGATGCAGGAGCATCTTGCATCCAAAATAAAGGGGAGACATGTTGAATGTAAAATTTTAAATTTTAAATTTTAAAAAAAAAAAAATCTGGAGGAGAGAGAAAAGTGACGAAAATTAGAGGAGAACTAATAAAAAATAAAAAGGAGAAAAGAAAGGAAAAGAGGATTTTTATTTTCGAGGTGCATAGGTGGCATAAATAGAAAAATTTTTAAAATAGTTGTCATTACATTAATCGAGGTGTGTAGGTGGCATCTTAGAAGCTTGTGGAAAGTTTCTTAAATCTTGCATTTAATATTTTTTGTGATTCATAAAGGAAATGTAATTTTCTAATTGGGCCACATGGTGGTGCTTAGTTGTAATTCTAGAAAGTTATGGAAGTTTTAAAAGATTGTGGATATTGTGTAGAAGGTTGTGGATAAGTCATGCATTGGGTGGTAAGTGCCTATTTAAGCAAGGCATATGAGAATTTCTAATCAAGTTTGAGAAGTAGAAGCTAGAAGGCGTGAAGACTTCAAGGTGTGAAAACTCTAAAGGTGTAGCTCTTCAAGTAGAAGTTATTGGTGAAGCTCTTGGTGTGAAGACTCTTATTTAGGATTTCTCTTATGTTGAAGAATTCATATCATCTTGTGGGTGTTGTAAGGATTTTTCAAGTATAATAAAATTATTTGTGAAGCATTTTTTTTTTCTTGGTCTCTATATTGTTGCATTCTTGGTTGTGAGTTGTTAGAGTGGTGTGGCCCTCTATCAAGTGGTATCAAAGCTGTATCTACATTACTTTTGTCTTCTCCTTGTCACACACAACAACTACCTTTGTGGCTGCTTATATAGTAGAAAGTCCCACAAAACTACCAAGTGGTATTACATAAAGCATGTGCTAAAATCGTGTGCTACCTAACCCACTGACCCCATATTTAATATTGAAAATTTGATTCTTTTCCCCAATATTAAATAATTACATGAAATATTATCACAATGTTACAATACAACTCATCAAGTATATCCCATGGGTATTTTTTCATGTTGCATGTCCATCTAGGTGCAACATTACATAATAAAATAAAATATAACAATTTTATGCAATATGTGCAACACCCATTATCTCAACAATCTCCCACTTGTTGTATACATTGCATAGGGTCAATTTGTAGCCACATAAATGAACAAGGGACCAATCCCTCCTCGCACATCCACCATCATGGATCAAAATACACTGTGTGCTCCATCCTAGTACCTACAACAAAATCAAAGTATCCAGCATCTCAAACATGAATGATGCCATCTCCTATTATGCCACTACCACTGGACATACATGGAAGCCACCCAACTTGTCACATTAGAAGATCATAAAATCTTGTACCAGCTAAAATACCAAGCACAAAAACCTGATCCGTCAAAATATCTATAGTTGAAATAGCACCCACAAAAAGTACCAAACCTATCCAACTATCCATACCACCAAAGGTATACTAAGTGAATCTCACATCATCAACATATCCAATCTGTAACCTTTAATCACAAGCCTCAAGAGAAATACCTACCACATATATACCAAGAAGCTCTCACTACAAAAGATAATGTCAAATCTATAACCAATCCACTCACAATATCTCAAAGAAGTGAATCCATGCAGTCTCAAGGACATCCACAACACATAAACTAATAACCTGCAATAATAACTCTCATAACAAGTCTCCAATAATATCCCAAGCTCTCCACTACCAACAAAGGAAAGAGATTAAGGAATAACCATGTCATCTCTCACATGACATACATGAGCACAAACCAGTGATCACAATCTCTAACCAATCTCAAATTCAATGTAAGTGAAACTGAACATCTAGGAAGATAACTAAGACCAAAGAGAAACCATGCAAATCATAACCTGTGTCATGTCCTTCTACATACACCTCTAGATGTAAACTATGTAGGTATGATCTCCTCCATAAAGCCCCAACAAGAAGCCACAACAACACCCACACCATACCATATAACTAATCATGGATGTAAGCCTCTCACAAGAAGATCAAACTCATACACCATTCCTAATCCAAAGAATATGCCCAATATAAAACCATCTCCCAAACTCAACCAGCATAACAACATATGCAAATGGAGATAACCAATACTAAACCATATCTCAAATCAACCCTCCAGAACTAACTCATGTACTGTAGCTCAAGATCCATATCCATGAAAGACAGACATAAATATAATGTAACTGAGAGAAACAATGGGTTATACCTCTCAAGTAGAAAACCACCCAGTAGACCAAGAGTGAGAAATGAGAATGCTCACCAAGATATCCAAGTCTCCAACCAAGACTCATCTACGAATAATCTCCTCTCAAGTCCATATCAGGTGACTACACCTCAGACTTCGTACTGAAACCATCAATCGTCCCAACAAATACTTCTCTAATCCAAGAGAAATCAACATCACCATTGTCTCTAAGTATCCATGAGCACCTGTATCCAATCAATCCATGCCAACTCCAAATGCAACATAGAAATATCATAAAGTATCCAACTTATGATCAATGTACTCAATACCAAGAAACTAAACCAAGATCAATGTCAAAGTTCCAACTATGGCCTCAGGAACATAAACATGACAACATGATCTTACCATCTCAACCAAAGAGATAACATGTTCCATAAGAACATACCATAACATGTCACAACTCTAAACATGTATCAAGAGTATATCATGACATAATAATGAAACCATCCTCAGACCAAGGATAACATGTCAATAAACCACACCTTTACCAAGAACCCCATAAGTCCTCAAGATGCAACCATCTCCATACACCATGAAGAAACTCATCTCCACATGCCATGAAGAACCATCTCAAAACACCATGAAGATAACCAAGAACTCCATGATTCCTCAAGATCTAACCATCTTCACACACCATGAAGATAACAAGTGCACCATGCAAATGTCAAAGACACTTCTACAACAGTAGGATCTAAAACAAACCTCTAACATCTATAAACACTCAATAAATATATCAATGCTAAGAACTCCCACTCAACTATGGTACTGAGTAACCCATGGCATCATAAAATCCATCTCCTACATGAAGATCCTCTAGGTCTACACTCACAAAACCAAAGAGTCAATATCAAGTGAAATCAAGATCTCCAAACCAAAAAGATACAAACCAAACCACAAACTAATCCTACACTATCACCTCATTACTATCACAAGTTCCCACTAAACCATGTATCCAAGCTATCCATGATATCATGATGAAAAACTCATCTTCTAGCCATAAGAATCAACCAAGGCATCAAACCATCAAAGAACTCAAAGTGCACATCACAAGCTCTTCAAAAGAAACCAAATAACCATGATCCTCAACCAAGAAGATATACCACCATAACCATATCATAAATCCAAACCAACATAAACATCAAGGATGTACCTATATATCCAATCATGTCATACTAAAATTCATGGCACGATGATCACATCCATGAACCAAGCATCTAACTCTCAATATGTCCAACTTGTTAGCATAAAATAGTCAACCATAATCCTCCACCATGACTAAAGCTAGTAACAACATCTCATCCCTTCTACATGAAGAAAAATTAGCAAATCATGTGACTTAGGGCATAAACAACCCAAATCCAAGCCACCAATCTGAATATGCATCAATAATGAAAGATTAGTGGGCAAAGAAAACCCATGACCAAGCTATAAATGTAACCTGTAAGTATAGACCACTTACAACACTGCACAACTTGTAGATTCAACAAGTCATCATACATATCCAAACCAAACATTGATAACTATATCATCATGAGACCAATCTGAATAAACTGAGTATAGAATGACATCAAATCTTAAATCTCTAAAATATACAATGCCATAAATTCACAATGCTACCATGGTCAATATATACCATAAACTATTTAGATCAATATATCACCAAATAAATCATGTCAAACATGCACCAAATCTGACCCAATCTGTAGAGCTCTCCAAGATCTTTCCATTGACTACTCGAAGTCCAAAATCTGACTCTGTATGCCCAAGTTATGCCCTAATCTATGCTCAAAATTTAAAAAATCTAAATTTTGGGCTCTTAAAACCTGACAAAATGTCAAAATCATAGAACCAAACCTACACCATGTTGTAGTGCTCTGAATTAGCTTTCCAACACATGTAAGAACTCTAAAATCTGATATCTTGAGAGAAAGTTATGGTTATTTTACTAAGACAGTCTTTTTACCATTTTCACTGTAATTTTTTCTTTTTTTTGTGACGAAAATTTCGACGGGATTAAATTTGATGGCCATCATGGGCTAAAACTAAGAAAAAAATTATTTCCTCTAAACATGGCCAAACTAAGGCATATTATGTATCAAAATTTATGGAAACATCAACTCGGATCCCATGGTGAGGTTTGTTTTTACACATGAGGTCATTTTTGCAAGCTACCCCCTAAAACCCTCATTTAAATGAAGCATCCAAAAAATCCTTTTGTCCAAAAAATTCTACATGCCCAAATCTTTAACATCTCATCATAACAGCAAACCCAAAATCCTCAGATCTGCAATAAATCACTCATATATCTTGCCATTTCTTTTATCCTCTAATGCATTCCCATGGATTCAATATAGGGTTACAATAATAAAACCATAGCTCTGATATTGCTTGTAAGGAAAAATGCAATAAATAATATAATCATTTCCACACAACCCATAATAGATCTGAAATAAACAGAAAATTAAATCCACATGCAAGAGAATAGACAACATACCCACAAAATTGTGACACAAGATATACCCTAGGAAACTCTCATTGAGGGAAAAAACCCAACTTTCAAAAGCATCCATCACCATGTATTATTCAGCAAAAACACTAAATATTCGATACAACTATGGAAGCCTTCAAAGCCATAGCCACCATCGAGCAATCCATGTGAACAAGCATGAATCCACACATCCCATGCCATGCTTCCAACCTTCACAAATGCTCCCTTGGCTAACCTATCAGGCCTTGTCCTGCTTGACTCTTGCCTTTTGTCTTCTCCTTGTCACACACAACTACCCTTGTGGTTGCTTATATAGTAGCAAGTCCCACAAAACCATCAAGTGGTATTACATAAACCATGTGCTAAAACCATGTGCTACCTAACCCACTGACCCCACATTTAATATTGAAAATTTAATTCTTTTCCCCAATATTAAATAATTACATGAAATATTATTATAATGTTACAATACAACTCATCAAGTATATCCCATGGAAATCTTTACATGTTACACGTCCATCTAGGTGCAACATTACATAATAAAATAAAATAATAAAATATAACAATATTATGCAATGTGTGCAACACCCATTATCTCAACAACTTTGGAGGCAACTCTTAAGAAGAGTGACTTTACTAGCTTAACTGAACAAATTACCTTTCCAACTTGCCAATTTCTTGTTGAATTTCTTAACAAGATCCTCCCAAAAAGAATATAAAGGATTTGTCCCAAAGGGAGACCTAGGTAAATACAAGGAAAAAACCCTATAGAACAACCAAGGATATTAGCAATCTTACCAGGTCTAGAAAGAGGGATATTAATAAAATACAAGGAGCTCTTATTCTAATTAATCAATTGACCAGAGGAAAAAGAATAGAGATTAAGGGCCTTTTTGAGGTTCCTCACCTCCCTAACCTTAGCTTTATCTTAAAAATAGTATTATCCACAAATTGTTCATGAGAACAAATAAGAGGATGAGAAGAAGGTCTCAAGGCTTCAATTTCCCCTAAAGAGACCAATTTCCTAATATATCTGCCCAGACAATCAACCATTATAGTGAAGATGATTAGAGATAAAGGATCTCCCTATCTCAACCCCCTTGTCAGTTTAAAGAAAGTAGAAGAATGCCCATTAACCAGAACAACAACTATAGTAATAGAAACCATCTACATAATAAGCTTAATCACATTGATACTAAAACCAAAAGATAATAAAATCTTATGAAGAAAGGACCATTCTACTCTATCATAGGCTTTAGCAATATCAACTCTCAAAATAAACCCTTGATTATTAGAGAGAGATAAAGAATGGATATTCTCATGCACAGAGATAATAAAATTAAGGATTTGTCTACCAAGAATAAAACCATTATTTTTCTTAGATATAAGAGAAGGAAGCATATGCAACAATCTCAAATTTAAGACTTTAGAAATAATTTTATAAATCAAATTGCAAAGACTGATAGGCCTAAACTAATTTGGGGAATCAGTGCCAGTCTTCTTAGGAATAAAACATAGGAAAGTAGAATTAATTTCCTTCAACATCCTTTTAGCCCCATAGAATTCTTTAACAACATCACACACATCTTTACCAACCAAATTTCATTCTTTCTGAAAAAACAACATGGGAAAACCATTTGGCCCTAGTGACTTGTCCCCTCCTAATGAGAAAATAGCTTTATAAATTTCTTCTTCCTTAGGAATAGCACACAATAATCTATTCTAATATTCAAAAACCAAAGAAGGAATAACATCCAGCAACTCAACCTGATTAGTCAAATCAATTCCAAGATCTGAGGACATCAAAGAAGAGAAAAAGGAAACTATTTCCCCCTAAATTTCCTTTTCACCAGTTAGCTTTGTACTTGAAATTTGAGTTTTGGCTCTATGTTTTAAAGTTGACATATGAAATTTTTTTGTATTTTTGTCACCTTCATCTAGCTAAATAGATCTAGATCTCTGCCTTCAATAAATCTCTTCTTTAGTGAGAATATCATGATATTCCACCATCTTCTCATTTTCTTGCATCAGAAAATCCATAAAGTACCCTTCTTGTTGTATTATGTCTTGGATAGCTTGAAAATCATCTTTAATTTTAGATTTGCTATAAAAAATGTTCCCAAAAAATCTTTTTTTCTAAACTTTAACTTTCTTTTTAATATTCTTGAATTTAGAATCCACTTGAAATAGAGTCATTCCTTCAATATGTTCCACCATTCAGCCAATTGATCCTCAAACTATAGATGCTGCATCCACATTTCCTCAAATCTAAATGGAAAAAAAAAAAAAAAAAAAAAAAAAATTGAATAGCCTCAGCTCTAAAAATTAAAGGAAAATGGTCCAAACCAATATTTTGGATAGCCTTTAGATTACATACAAAATCTTTAGTTCAATCCAGTGATATTAGAACTCTATCCAGGTGAGCTTGGATACAGTCATTACCAACCCTTTTGTTACTCCGATTGAAATCAATCCCAATAAGATCTAGATCCATTAATCCTTCCTTATTAATAAAATCCAGTCTACCATCCAGCTAGCTAGCATTTCCCCCTTTTTTTTCATGCTCGTAAAGAAAAACATTAAAATCCCACAAAAAGATCCATCTACCATAGTATTCATTACTCTTAATGTTAGATAAAGTAGCCCACAACCTTTTTCTAGCACTCTTTAAGTTAGGTGCATACACATTCACAATATACCATTCATTATTTAGGGAAAGACTCTTTATCTTAACCACCATAAAATGTTTATTAGCATTCAATAAAGTACCTCAGAAAAAAGAGTGCTTCCACATTATCATCGTTCCTCCTAAGGCTCCTTTTGAACTACTAGCCATAATACAATAGTTATTAAAAGATTTAAGCTTTTCAGCTTTCTCTTTATCCATTTTGGTTTCCTGAAGCACTAAAATATCTAGTATGTGTTCTCTAACAAAATTTTGAACAATATATAACTTACAAATACTATTCAACCCCCTAATATTCCAAGTAATAATATTCATCGTAACTTTTTAGGGGTAAAATCTAGAATAGTTGCCTATTTCCCATCAACAATATTCTACAAACTTTCACTTTCTCTAGTTTTTTTAGACATTTTCCTTCTAGATTTCTCTAGAGTACCAACATTCAATTTCAGTTTTGGAAAGCAAATTTTCAATCTCAACTCCTTTAGATAAAATGTTACCTTTCTTCTTTATTTTCTTCCTTTGACTCTATTTTTGTTTGGGTTCTTTCTTATTTGAAATCACATCAATTCCTTTGGATTCAAGGACATTCTCAATGGATACAATCTCTTGACAAAGAGGAGGCACTTGAATCTGAGATTCAACAACCTGAATATTCTCTAATGCCAAAATATGATTCCTTTCCTCAAGAATTTCCCCTTCCTCTATCTCTTCTAATTCTTCTAAATCTTCCCATTCTAGCTCTTTTTTTTCCTACACACTTGAAGTCTTCTCTACTTCCATCTACATTCATGAATCTTATTATCTAGGATATCTTTACCTTCAATCACCTTCTCGGACATCGCTTTAGGTTTCCATACCCTTCTCTGGATCTTAGTTTCTTTCTTTTTTCCACATTTACCAACTTAGGTTGATTTTTAATTTTCAAAGGAGAACGTTTCACCTAATGGCTCTATTTTTTACAAGCAAAACAGGCATTTGGAATATCTTCAAAGATAATCTCTTGCATCCTTTTACCAAGTTTTGAATTCAATTCCACCTTTTAGGGAAGGTTCTTCAAATGAATGACTTTCACATAGATTCTAGCACACTGAAGTTTTGATCTAGAAGCTGTAACATTGTCAATAGCTACAAGTTCATCAAAAGATCCAGCTATCCCCTTGAAGATTTCTTCATGCCAGAACTCAAGGGGTAAACCAGGTAGTCTAATCCAAATCGGAGTAGTTAGGAAGAAGGCATTAGACAAATCCATATTGGGTTCCCATTTTTTAATTGTCAGAGTACTATTACCAAATGACCAAGGTCTACCACATACCACCATGTTTAAATCTTCCTTATAGGTAAAAACAAAGGAAAAGAAACCATTCATCATAAGTGCAATATCCACTTGACCATGGAGAGCCCATTTCCTTTTGATCATATTTCTCAATGCATCAATATCAAGTCTAGCCCCCAGAAATTTTCCAACTAGAGTGAAATCCATTGTCAAGATAGAAAAATCAACAATCAAATCTAGTATAAAGATTTGAAACTCACCTTTTTTCCAGCAGGATTTCGATGTAACCGAAGGAAAAGAAGATTTTCCTCAAATTCTTCTCCTGAACAAAGAAGACCACTTGCATTGATCAACTGCCAACTTCTCCTTCTTCTAGTCCTCTGCACTACAAACATTTGCATTCTTATCCACACCCTCCAAGAAATTCCTTTCTTGTAGTGGGTCCCTTTTGTGAACGTGACAGTTAGATAGAGGAGTGGAAAGAACATCCTTGTCCCCTCCTTTTGTGGAACAAGAACTTGATAGTTTGTCTTCTTCTTCCAAGGATCCATCACAAACCGTGTCTGACCCTGCAATTCCTATCAAGATCCCTACTTTTAGATTCCCTATCCCTCCAAGGTTAGTCCCTGTCACTGAGTTTCCTCCTTCCAGATTCTCGCCTACCAGCGCTCTAACCATTTCATTTTTATTTTTTTGAGAGAGATTACTTATCTCAAACAATGATACACTTCTAATGGCTTAGATACAATTTTTCTTTCTTTAAATATTGTTTTTTAGAATTTTCTATAATTTATTTAGTCAATAGAATTTTTGTTAGAGACATTATTCTTTTGTATTCTCTTATTAATTTTTAATAATAAATTTTTTGATGGGGTTTTTTTTAATGATTTTTTTTTCATATTTGATAAATTGAATTTAAATAAATAATATATATTAATCTATTTAAAATATTTTAGTAAATATTATGTTATTTAAATTAAAAATTATTAATAACTAATTTGTTTACATAAGATTATATTTTAAAAATTAATTATATTATCGAACACCTATTGACTTATTGTTGCAAGCACAAAAGCATGCAACTGCTAGTTTAACATTGTTTGTGAATCAACGTTTGAAAAAAAAAATGTGTGTGTGTGTGTGTGTGTAGACACATATGTGTATATATATACATATATCTATATATACACATATATGTGTATATATATACATATGTGTATATATATACACATATGTATATATATACACATATATGTGTATATATATACATATGTGTATATATATACATATATCTATATATACACATATATGTGTATATATATACATATGTGTATATATATACATATATCTATATATACACATATATGTGTATATATATGCATATATGTATATACACACATATGTGTATATATACACACATATATATATATACATATATGTATATACATACATGTATATATACATATATCTACATCTATATATATGTATATGTATATATATAGATATATATATGTATATATATACATGTATATATATGTACATATATATACATGTATATAAACATATATATACATATATATATACATGTATATATATATATACATGTATATACACATATATATACATATATATACATGTATATATATATACATGTATATATATATATACATGTATATATATGTATATATATACATGTATATATATGTATATATATACATGTATATATATGTATATATATACATACATATATATACATATACACATATATATACATATACATATACACATATATATAGATGTAGATATGTGTATATATATATATATATATATACATATGTGTATATATATACATATATATACATATATGTGTATATATGTATATATACACATATATATACATGTATATATATGTGTATGTGTATATATATGTATATATATACATATATATACACATACACATATATATACATGTATATATATGTGTATATATACATATACACACATATATATACATATATACATATATATATACACATATATATGTATATGTATATATATATGTGTATATGTATATATATACATATACACACACACACATATATACACATATATATATATATATACACATATGTATATATATATATATATACATATGTATACATATATATATACATATACACACACATATACATATACATTTACATTTATACATATATACATATATATATATACACATGTGTATATATATGCACATGTGTGTGTGTATATATACATATACATTTACATTTACATCTATACATATATATATACATATATATATACATGTATATATATATGTGTATGTATATATATACATGTGTGTGTGTGTGTGTGTGGGGGGAAAGTTCAATAATATTAATATTTGGAATCAAAGGACTAACAAAGTAAAGATAATTTTAATGCGTCATTGTCGTGAAGGACTATAGTTGGGGCGATAGAATACTATTGCTCTTCCCATAAATCACAACATTGGTGCTAACATCAAGAATTGTGAATGTCACAATTGAAATTTGTATGCTCATAGATAGTGTTCAATGCAAAATCCAGAATGGTCAAAAATGTAGTTTTTGAGTACCATTGACAAAAAATTAGAAATTAATATGGATTATACGTAAAGAAGTCCTAATTCTCTATTGCCTCATGGGATATTAGCAATCCATGAGTTTGGTGACAATGGGTGTTTGTAGTGGGTCCACTTACATGCATTGCACTTGACTTTTATTTATTACTCGTCACTTCATACTTATTAGTTCTTGTCGGTAGGCTAAGTACTATTGTGTCACTTGTTGGATTGATCGCATTAACTCGTTATTAAATGACCTCTTTTACACCAATTAAAATTTATTTCATTTCATATGTTTTTATAAAAATATTGTTTATGAAGAAATACATGTCAATTTTTTAACTATAAAATTTATTGATATTAATTTTCTAACTTTTAATTGGATGAATGAATCAGAGTCTTATATGAGGATTTATTAGATTGCGAGATGTGGTTTTTAATTTCTTGTATTCCTAATTTGCATTTTTTTAATCTATTTATTAAAAGTGTGTTAAATTTCTATTATAACACTTTAATTATTGTATATATATTTCTAGAATAGAAAACTATATATTATAATAGTATAATGAATAATTTGATGTTTCTTACTTTTCTAGAATTTTTGTAATTATTTTTTGAATTATAAAGGAATACATTGAAAAAAAATTATATATCATTTACTACAATTATTTATTACAATTCTTAGATAGGATGTTATTCCCTTCAATTTTTATTAATTAGTAATTAATTTTTTCTTAATTAAATTTTTTAATATTATACATTTGTTAAAAGTTTGAGTTAATATTGTAATTATTTCTTATCAAAATTATTATTAAATAGTTCTTTCAATTTTCATTATTTAAATATTGATATTATATTATAAAAATTTTAAAGTAAAATATTATAACACAACTAGTATTAGAAGTCCATGTACAAAGACAATTGGAAAATATAATATTGTAAAACTATAAAATTATTATTCAACTCATTTCGTAGGTATTATAATGTGTGAATCTTATGTGAATTCTAACTAATGCACAACTACATCATTGTAAAAAATGAATTACATTTAAATATTAAATAATGTCACTAATAGTTATGAAAGTAAACATTAATATATTTCATACATATGATAAATATATAATAAAATTATAACTAAATTTATATACCAATTTAAAACTAATATTATTAGAGGCAAGTACTAAGCCACTACTTGGCACTTGTCTTATTCCCCTCCACTTTGGCAATCTATTCACATCCTCATATTCATGAAAAATCATCCCTTAATTATGAATCGTTCTCATCTATTTTTTCGGTGCCTTTTAATACTACTTTATCTTTGATAACCACGTAGGATTTATAATACTCATACCCATCTTAAGGGACGTAACCCATCTAGGTGTTGATATGCTTAGGTCACTGTGATAATACATTTCTTAGGAATATTAAGTTGCTTAGTAGTTTGTTTAATATGATATATATTTAATGAGTTTATCAAAATGTTTTCAAAATTAGCTTATTAATTTGTTTAGGGCCTGTTTGGTTGCTAGAATACAATTAGAATAGGAATAGAAAATTAGAATTCATTTTTAATTCTTTGTTTGGTGCGCGAAATCGAAATTGGGAATAGGAATATGTATTCCAATTTTGCCCCAAAATGAGCAATTGTCCATTCTCCAAAATACTTGTAATTGAAATTGCTATTCCCATTCCCATTTTGAATTTTTCTTATTTGAAAATGTTTTCAAATCTGCTTCATTATAACTTCCTGTTGGAGCTCCCCAAAATGAAAAATCATGGCCATTTTCAAACTAATGATACTATATATATATATATATTCCTCAGATTCTGCTCACAGAAGACTAGCGCACTATGGCCAACGAATCACTCAGTAGCGTGATTCGATCGCTCGATGTGGGGATTTGGATTCACCCGCTTTACTATTTTTTGCTTCAGATTCTTTTTGCAAATGCCATGAATTTGTTAAAAATAAGCGTGTGAGAAGATGAAACCCTCTATATATTATGTTTTTTCTTTTTCATTCATAAAATTTGATGGGGTTCAAACCTTCAATCTTCAATTCAAGTTTGTGCAACCAAACAAGAGATAAATGGGATTGGATTGTAATTTTCTATTCTTATTCTCCATTTCCATTCCCATTCAAATTTTCTCTTCTAATTCCCAATTCCTATGCCTGCAACCAAACGGGCTCTTAGGGATTAACTTTATTAATTCTTATATTATCTTTATACTTTTTAGTTCATTATTCAATATTAATATTTTTTTATTTAATTATTTTATCGACTTATGATTATTTATTTAATTATCAATTAGTCATTCTATATATCCTTTTTAGTCAATTATAAATAGGGACATTGATTATTATTACATTTCATTATTGGGGAGGGGGGGGGTCGGGGGGGTGGTGAGGGGTCACTTCACAATTATGGAGACAGTGACAGACCATTCAACCCTATCATCTCTTGCCAACGCCCATATCAAACATCCACTATAGCCAATGGTAGACATAATATTTCTTGTTTGCAACTCCTGTATTTAAGTAGTTCACTAGAACTCTTCCTCCCTTTGTACTTCTCTTCCCTTGATCTCTCTCACATCTTGCTTATTTTGCCATGGCACATTGTTTGCATCTAACACTTAGTTGATGAGTCATCGCCCACATATTTTCCTTGCACCTACCAATAAACCATAGATACATGAGAGAACAATATTAACATCATTGTTCCACACTTACTATAACATTCATACCTATCATTTTAAAGCTTTAATATCTAAACACTAATTCATGTAAGTTAATAATTTAAAAATAATTTTATATGATTATTCACATACATTGAAATAAGTTTGTGAGAAAAGATAAACTATATGATAAATTTTATATAAATAATACATGATAAATTAATCAATAAACTAAACTAATTAAATAATTTTATCATGATAAATTTAGATATTTGTATTAATAATTATCAAAATGGATAAAATTAAATAATCATAGAACTTTCCAAAGATCAAGGACAATTGACTACTTCCAAAACAAAGCTAATTGTTATTTTAAAATGAAACATACATTATTATTATAACTTATACAATATAAACTAATATTTTAAATAACCTTATATTTATAAGTATATATTATAGATATTATATTCTATAGTATAAATTATTAAATATAAATAATATAACATACAATCAATGTATATTAATTTTTGAGTTACGTAAATTAGATTATGTATATAGTTCAGTTATAGTTATTATTATAAATTAAACTCTATAGTAGAAATTATTAAAGATAATTATAATATAATATATTTTTTATGTAGTACAAATTAAATTAAAAAGTACAAATCTAATAGCTTTATTGCCATCTTACCTCTATCTGTATCTTCCTCTCTATTTCTCTCTCCTCTCTATCTCCTTACCCCCTCCCTCTCTCTTCCCCCTATATATTGCCCACAACATCTCTTTATCTCTTCTTCTTTCTATCTCCATCTCTCCCTCGCTCTATATCCCCCCTCTCTCTATATATCTACTTCTCCACCTCTAGCATGTCTCCTCATATGGATTCCTCTCCCTCTCCCCTCTCCCCTCTCTGTCCCTCGCCCACCCTTTATCTCACCACCTATATCTCTCTATCCCTTATTCTTTTTCCTTTTTCCTCCTCCTTTTCCTCCTCTTCCTCCTCCTCCTCTCTCTCTCCCTCCCTCCCTCTTTATGTCCTTATCGTTCTCTCCTTCCACCTCTTCCTATTTTGATAATAGAGTTTGATTATCTTCTTGATTTAAATATTTTGTTTTAATTATATTTAAATTTTTGAATAGGCAAACTCCATGGTTGAAATCATTTGCTAAATAAGCTATCTACCAACCTCCCTCTTTATTTTTCTAGTTGTCTTTCCACATCTCTCACACCAAAGCGGAATGCAAAAAATTAAAAATAAATAGAAAGAGAAATCTAAAAGACGTTAATATGACAATGAGCCCTTGCTTAGTGGTGAATGAGTCTACCAAGAATCAAATCTTATTGAATAGAGATAAGATAGAGTTTGCCTTCCAAGTGAATACTCCTCACTCCTACTCGTCAAAAAGAGCACAAATTTTCATCAAGATAAAATAGCAAAATTTCTCCATAGTGACCTTCGTTGCTGGCAGACTTGATGCCTCTACTAGAGCAAATCTGAACTTCCATCAATAAAACAAATATTAATGTGTACAAATTTCGCTCCCTGCACTACTCCAAAAATCTACGCACGAATCATGGCATCCACTATTAGGCCACGTCATCTCCACTTTCTGTGGCTACAATTAGGTTGCTTTGAGCCAAAATTCGTCATGGAAGTGATGCCTCGTGACTTACACAGGATTTGACAGAGAATCCGAACAATTTTAAGTCGTTTGGCCGACATTTCTTCATAAGAATAAGGTAGGAGTTGCAGAAATTTTCTGTAGTAACATGCCCTCTTCTTGTTATATAAACGTATTTATCACTTTCCGATCTCAGGGGAGGGCGAGGGCGAGAGAAGAAGATTAGTGGGGATATGACAGGAATGTGAAGTAGGAAGGGGTGATTGGTGTCGGGAGGCGAGGAAAGATTTAAGTGGGAATGCCCAAAAGCTTCAAATCTTTCCTTTACCACCGATACCTATCCTTTTCATTCTACACTCCTGTACCTTTCTCATACGATCCCGGAAACTTCAAACCAGGTATGCTTTGCCAATCTAACTCTGTTTTTGCCCTTTGAGATCTATGGTTAGTAGCAGAGATCAAAGCCAAGAGGGATCACGAACTTCTAGGGTTTCTTTGATGTGGGTTTTTTTTGTTGCGAAGTTTTCATTGTTGTGGAGGTGTTTTAATGAGCCTCTACCTGTTTTCTTTTGATATTTATTGGGTTTCTGTGATATGGGTTTTTACTGTTTTATTTGATGCGGGTTTTTACTAAGGTTTTATTTGATGTGGGTGTTTACTGTAGTTCTTTTTGATGTAAGATAATTGAGGCTTCACCAAGCAAGGATTTTCGTTGCTCTTTAAAATGCTTCTGTTATAGAGACTAGAGTGAGGGTTTCGTTGATGTAGGTCTATATAATTTTCTTCGACAGGGTATCATAGGTTCCCATTGATCTGTGCATTAATGTGCATTTACCAAAGTGTCTTGGGTTAACAGAATCAGACTTTACTCAGTAAGGATCTTGGATTTTCCTTTGTTGATACGTGGGTTACACAGGGTTGAGTTATCTCTGTGAACTTAGATAAATTCATTTCCCTCTGTTTTTCTTTCGGTTCGTTCCTTATAGTCTTTTGGACTGGATACATCCATCTGTTAATGTTTTTTATATTAATTTTTTATCTGTTATTTAAAACTGATACTCCTGTATCAGTTTTTTATCTGTTAAAAAACTGAGAATGAAATGGTTACCTGACAGTCCTGCACTGCTTGTATGTGATAGAACAGTAATCTTCCCACACAGGATTCTGAGTATTTTTAAAATTTAGGAACTCCTCTTGTAACGCTCATAGTCAGAGAGAGTGAGCAACGAATAAAATTCACTCACTGAAGCTCTTCGTGGATAGAACTTCTAAGCTATTTTGGATTAACTCATAAACTTTGCCTAAAGAATTTTATCTCTTAAAGCTATAATTTATGTAGATCAAAAGAATGTAGTTCGAATTAAAAGGTACCATTCTGACAGATTTTGGATGTCTCTCTTATTGAAAATATGACTCAAAGAGATCGAGTCCTCAAAGCACAAGTCAATCAGGCATCTATGTTTGACTCCTTCACTAGTATTATTATCTTTTATTAAATATGACTGTAGGTGTAAGCTAACATTAATTTGTTTATTATTCATTTTATGTATTCACACCTATCTTTACTGTTGACATAAGAACTACTTTGGCAGTGTATTGGTTTTAACTTTGTTGTGATGATTGGATGTTGATTTCAGTCAATAATGCATCTAATCACAATAGAAGTCTCACTATTCTTTTCATTATAGTTTCTTACTCCTTTCTTTTGGTTGACTATTCAAATCCATTCACCCTCTATTAATTAAATAATCTTCTTTACTCATTGTTGTCTCTCTTCGTTGGTGTCTTTATTTATGCCATAAGAAACAAATATGAATGCCGTCAACGAATGAATAATCCATTCACCCTTTATTAACTAAATAATCTTCTTTACTTATTGTTGTCTTTCTTCGTTGGTGTCTTTATTTATGCCATAAGAAACAGATATGAATGCCTTCAATGAATGAATCAATCCCATGGCTACTCGAACATTGTTTACGTTTTGCTAATCTTTCAAAACACGAAGTAGTAAAGTGACCAAAATTAAGTCGAGTAACTTATTATTTCCCTTTATTTAGCCTCAAACCACCATAGATGCCTTTAAATGTCGTGGACATATACTTCAAGACTTTGGGCAAGACGTGTGTGAGTGTGTGTGTATGATTTTGAACTTAGAAAAATATGAATTGGCATTTGCACCTTTGAAGAGTGCAAGGCGTCGATAGTGTTATATATATCAAATAATGTCACTGAATGTTGACATAGGAGGTTTGCTAATAATATTTTCTGTATATACTAGAACATTAGAAAGATAATTTTAAAATCTTTATTATTTTGTCTTCCTTGCTAACCATGGAATACACCCTATTAAATTATTCTTTCGTCAAGGTTTGTCCTATCTTTTCAATAATTTATCTTCTATTCAACTTTGTTGGTATCTTTGCATCCTTTTTCATCTATAATAAACTTTATAGGATCTTGGTCATTCTGCCATGTACTTTGATTATCCTCCTCCAAATACATGGGTGCTACACGAGCATTGACATTATTATTAATGAAGTACAAACTATTGTAGCGGTTTCCATCATGATATGAGACACGAAGTGTGTGTGTGTGTTTCTAAGCTATCAATCTTGTAGATTTCAAATACTTGGCCCTTCAAATGGTGCACATGAATGTTAGTTTGAGTTACCATGGAGGCTGCATAAATATCACAATGATCCACCCAAGTTATATCTTTTTCCATTTTTTAATAGTATTTTTCAAAATTCATATCATCTTTATGAGAAAAGAAAGGCCCAAAGTCTGAACAATTCTCCATTATGTACTCCACTACCATACTACGATACTTTGAGTGTTGCTCTTGGTCACCTTCAAGTTGATTTGCTAGGGCTCTGAAGAAACAATTTCCATCTGGTAGCATTTGCACTGTTCTTATCCGCAATCCATTATTTTGAGCCATTTTTTCATCTTGGCTCTCCTGCTAACTTTCTGCTTCATCCAACATGACATTTAATTGAGATTGTTTGTCTTCTTCTTTGATGGACATGTCTGACTGACAAAGAGGTAGTTCTAGTTATAGATTTTTGTAACATATAATTCACATGGATAATGAAATTTATAATTCAACTTTACATATAAATCTTAAGAATTTATTTTAAAAGAGCATAATGCCATGTTCAACTATTTTGTAATGGTCTTAACCTTTGCCTAAATTATCAAATGTATTCATGTGTAGTCCTAGAAAATATGTAGATGACCAATTGTAGAATCCATTTATATGCAACCCTACACAATACAAATTAAATGAATTCAAGTTTATGAAAATGTACAGAAGGCAATACCTCTGAAGGTATATGAGACAAATAGTTATGGTTAAAAGTGATGGGAGAGCCAAAGTCAAGACTAATACATCTTTGTTAAGATGTGAGAATCCAGTACTAAGTTAATATGTCTTCTATATATAGAACCACTTAGATGTCTGTGACATAGTGTGAGGAGAATGCAATTGCATGTCTAATATATCTTGACACAATTCTACTTGAGGCAGTGACAAATACAATTTCTAAGCTCTGCCGTGTTCACATGCATGTTTAGTAAACTAAGACACTATTGGATTTACGGTCTTAACCTTTGCCTAAATTATCAAATGTATTCATGTGTGATCCTAGAAAATATATAGACAACCAATTGTAGAATCCATTTCTACGTAACCCTAAATAATACAAATTAAATGAATTTAAGTTTATGAACATGTACAAAAGACAATACCTCTTAAGGTATATGAGACAAATAGTTAAGGTCAGAAGTGATGGGAGAGCCAAAGTCAAGGCTAATACATCTTTGGTAAGATGCGAGAATCTAGAACTAATATGTGTTCTATATATAGAACCACTTAGATGTCCTTGACATAGTGTGAGGAGAATGCAATTGCATGTGTAATATATCTTGACACAATTCTACTTGAAGCAGTGACAGAGACAATTTTTGAGCTCTATTGTGTTTACATGCATGTTCAGTAAATTAAGACATTGTTGGATTCATGTACTTGTCACAAGGTTTTACCATTTACAATGTCTATACTTTCATTTTATAATTCTCCTTCAATTGTTATTTTTTGAAACCATTTGTCCTTAGTATGAAATATGCTAAGAAGATCACCACTAACTCTATGATTGGCCTTTAGAGTGGTTGACTCTCCATTTTTATTTCCAAAAAAGTTTTTTCTTCCTTAAAATCTTGTAAAAACATGAAGAGGTTCATTGCATTACATAAAGTCATTCTCAAGTAAGAAGTTAAAAATAAAAGGATGAAACTAAAATAAATTGGGAGATTAATTAAATAATTTACTTATATTATATTTTATCATGATTTAACAAAGAAATGATAATATTAGCTTATTTAGATTTCAAGAAATTTATGATTATGAAAGAATTGATTTGTTATTTTTTAACAAAATAATTATCAAATGATTTTTTTTAATGAAATTATATCAAAATTCTAATTAGAAGTAGATACCACATCATTAAAGTTGCTAATTTGTATTAATTTTATTTTTCTTTTCAAAATTAACTATAGATAATTAATTTTAAATACAATTAACATAAATAAATAATAATTATATGTTTACTTGAAAAACTATAACAAAATAACAATAATAGTATACTATATAAATTTTAAAATGTATATTTCAATACAATCTATCCCACCTAACAACACATTCCCACCTAGCCCTTAAGGTAGTAGGAAATGAGCAATTTATTGTAGGGCTTATTTTAGGTCAGTTCTATTTTGAGAATTTGAATTAATCACATTTGAACCAATTCACTCTGTATTCTATATTAATTATGAATAGGAGAAATAAGTTTTACATAAATTTGTTTTACAAATTCTTTTTAATATTATATTCCCACATCACCATCCATAATTTTTTAATGAAATACTTGAAAAAACTATAGGGGGGTGAGAGAGAGAGAGAGAGAGAGAGAGAGAGAGAGAGAGAGAAGGTTTAGGGTTGATGACATAGGTCTTTGAGAGAGATGGTAGTTTCATTACATCATTGCTAAAATAATCATATTGACTCTAGATCCCCAAGCTCCAAAATTTGAGAGCTCATCAAACAAAACCAATTAAACTTAAAAGGCCAAGCTATGAACCATAAAATTGTTGTAGCGTTAAGGTTGTTGCATATGTGAGTTTTATTGCTAAGGTTGCATAAGGAAGATGAGCCAAGAAGGGTACTTTTAAAGTATGCAGTCACACTTTGCACAAGCATTGGTTTCAAGAAACCTCCAAAGAAGCATGGTCAAGTGATGCAAGAATGAGAATTCTTGTTGGACAAATGTATTATGATGGGCATGGTATTCCGTAGAGTATAAAAAACAAAAAAACATGGTTCCAAAAGTTGCAAAATCTTGATTAAAATATTTGAATTAAATAGTATATAAAGTTTGCAATATAAAAAAAAGATGTTTTGTACTTTCCTAATTGTATTTATTTTGCACACAATTAAATTATTCTTAGTTTTCTAATTTCTTCAAAAAATAATAATTAATTTCAGATATATTTAAATTGTTACCTACTTTGAAAAATCATAAATCATCTTAGTAATGTATACATATATTTAATAAAAATATTCTAATATATATTTATATCCCTCTATCACTATTACTATTATTTTCAAACTTTACACCTATAATATAATTTAAAATAGGAAAATTTAAATTTTACCAAAATCTTATATTAACCCTACTACTCAATGTTAAATGTCGAGGGTAGTCTATCTCAATTTTACTATTTAAAAATAAATCATATTGACTCCATTGAAATATTGTTCAGTCTATCTCAATTTTACTATTTAAAAATAAATAAAATTGACTCCATTGAAATATTGTTCACCTTTTCCAATATATTTTTAAAATAAAAATTATTTTATCTAACCAATATTTTTGCAAAATCTTATATATTATATACGATATATATTTGTTATGTAAAAATCATAATAAATCTATTTTAAAACAAAATACAATATATATTTATATGTAACTTTATATTTCTAATGCTTTTATAAAATGTTTTGATATTTTAGTGTATGTTTTAATGTTTTGATATTTCTAATCGCACTTTTTGGAAGAAATCATTATTGTGCTCTATTTTGAGAAAAAAGTAGCCAAGTACCAGGTTTTGATCAGTTTTAACTAATTCTATGATTGTGTGTTTTTCATATCCATTTGTGAGTTCTTTTAAGAGAGCATGGAACAGAGTCTACTCTAAGACAACGATACTTTGAGATTTCTCCTTTGGCTGCCAAAGCTTATGTTCTTGTAAACATATTTTACATAAATTAATAATGCAAAGATATCAATTAAATCACAGTGCTTGAAACAACTCTCATGTTGAAAGCAATGCGCAATGAGAATCACCACTCAATAATGTGGAAACCCTAATTACTTTCAATTTAATGAGATGAATTGAATTGAAATCTTTAAATAAGTGGAATCCTTTACATTTTGGGTATCAATAACATCTACGCTCCCCTCCACGCACCACCCCCACACCCCCCCCTCCTTCGTCAATGTTTAGTAGTGATTTGGAGAGCGTAGATATTAAGGTTCAATTTTTTTAAAATGGTAAAAAATAAATATTGTGGTCATTTTTATTACTTTGGCAAAGAGATTCAACAAGAAATACTTGTTCCTAATGTCATTAATGCTTTGACTACCTCTCTATCTCATGGTTTGTTCTTCCTCGATATCTATAACTATCTACTTCTAAATACTTACTCCTAACATCACTCTCTCTCTATCTCATGTTTTGTTCTTCACTGATAACTATAACCATCTACTTATCATCCCTTTTTACCACTCTTTTTTCTCACTTTTACATGTTCACTTATCATATATTATATCCTTTATATTGGAAACCGAGTTTGTTATCAATTTGTAGGCCTAGTCAATACCTCTTAGAATGCTAACTCGAATGTCAATGTTAGTTTTGTTATTAACTTTTGTACTAATATAATTTACTAAGAATGACAACTATTGTTAAAGATCAAAATGATGAAATTTTATAATATTTTATTTGATTTTTCAAAACTATTATAATTATTTTATATATAATGATAACATTATTTTTCATAAAAATATAATATAATCTTTAATTTCTATATTAAATTTTTCTACACAATAATGATTCTATCTTTAGACAACCAAATTAAATTTCTATATCAGAATTACTATGAATGTGTGATTGTATTTTGCAAAAATATCTACTAGTACAATTGCAACTACCTCTCACAAAAAAAATCATTTATATTAATTATCTAATTTATGAATAGACATGGGACATGTATCTTCATGACTTATTCTCAATTTAAATAAGAGGTCGCGACTATTTGGAAAGCACATACTAAAACATGGCAGTGACATTACATTTTGTAGCAATCTTGAAAAATCAACATGATATCAGAGCTAAGCATAGTTACCAAAAATGAGAAACGAGAAACGTAACCTCAACAACAACGTGACGTGAAATGATTTTTTTTAAAATCACCTAAAAGAAATGTGTGTGTGTGTGTGTGTGTGTGTGTGTGTGTGTGTGTGTGTGTGTGTGTAATGTTACACATTTAACAATAAATAATAATTTACTAAATAAATTAAAAATATTAATTTATTAAAAATATTGAAACACGTTATATACACACACACACACACACATTAAAATTAAAATTTACTAGAAATTATTTATTTTTTCAAAACTAATTGTTAGCTCCATCTTTAATTGTATCATAAATAACTAATCCATTAATTTCAAAGATATTTTACTTATTTAATATGATGCATAACAAAACTAATAGTTAACTGCCCATACTATAATTAACCCCTCTAAATTACTTCACTTCACTTCATTGCATCTTCTTGCTGAGTGTTGATGGTTCTAAATTTAACATTTTATTTGTAAACTTTTTGCCACATAAAACATAGCCAAAATGGTCGTTGTGTGACAGGGAACCCATTTCGGCCGTTGAAACTCAAAATGATGTCCTCACATCACGTTTCTAACAACATAGGAGCCAAGTTCCAAGTGTAAGAAAAAAATATTAACTTTCATTTGACAAGGAATCCATCAAGGGAAGAGGATAACATATCTATGAAGTCAAAGAATATAAATATGAAGTCATAATATATATATATATATATATATCACAAAACATATACATTGAGATATTTGTAGAATGTATGTTGTGATATACTGGAAATTGGTTGTAGAAGACTTGACTTTACTATAAATCCATCCAATAAGATTATTTCTAAGACGATCAAGACAAATATGGGAATGGCATGCATGTTGAAACTAGACATGAGATTATAAGGTTCTGACAATGCCCAAGAAGATATAGTGCATCAGATGGCCCTGCATCAACGGTTGAGAAAAATAAAATAGTGAATTTTGAAATTTGTTCTATGTTGGAAAGTGATGAACATCTTCGCTATGATAGTCTCACAAAGTAGAGGGATGCCCAGAGTGCATTTAAAGATTACTCAAACATGACAATTAGAATACATTTTCATTAGTGTGGACCCCTAATCTATACTTCTGATGAATGCATAGAGTCAAACACATGGGAAGGTGGCTCACTACAAACTAGGGTTTAATATGAATTAAAAGAGAATAAAAAATAAGCAATCTTAAATGGAGCCAAGGAAATTTAACAGACGCAACTATCCTCTCTACATATTACACCATTGATTAAATTTCAAAAAAAAAAAAACACAATATTTAAAATTTAAAAAAAAAATCAGCATTTGATCTTCATGATCTATATATTTTGTGATTGAAAACACTGAAATTTTTGAGAAAATTTTCGTGGTTAGTGAGTAATGAAGTCAAGAAGCCCATTTTTAAAGCTATTCCTGATATTGCATATAAGAAAGACCCTTCTAGTGCATTGTCGATGACTCCACCAAATGTGATAATGGTACAAGATGTAAGAAAATGCTATAACTATTAGATAGGAAGCATTGGTGATATGGAGATTAGGGAAGCATACAATAAACTCTGTGACAATGGTGTTTTGAAAGAAGAATTCAAAATTGTTGAGAGAAAGGGATTAACATGAGCCTTAGATTTTCTAAATGTATTCAAGACAGAGTGGATAAGGACAGTGCTTAGCCGAATTCATGATGGTTCATTATGGCTGGGCAATGGACCTATCAAAATTACTAAGAGAATAATTCATAGGATTACTAGTTACCCAACCCTAGATCGGCCTAAGACACTAGGAAGTGATTGAGAAGAATGCTAGAGCTCCTTGGAACAAAAGAGGCATGACAATTGATAAAATTACTGATCCTTTGATAAATTTTGTTGTAAGGGTGACTTCACACAAGCTTTACCAATCTAGTAGATTGAACAGTGTCCCTTGTATAGTTGTGGATGTGGGATACAAAATTGTAAAGAAAGATCACACATATGATCTAGCAGAGCTACAATTACAACAATTGACGGAGAACCTTGGAGCAATCAGAAAGACAAAAAGTGCACAATGCAAATTTGGTTCCATATTAATTTGTATATTCTTTTATGTGCAAAGCACATTTCCCTCATTTGGTACTGTGGGATGGAAAACCAACAAATCAGTAGCAATACAGATTGGTGAGTACATTGAGCAGTTAGTAGAGAATTTTGAACCTTTGAAGACAAGTTATTTTGAAGACTTCAAGAAGTCGATGAAGGAAAGATTGAGAATACCAGTATCCTTAGTTGAGAAACACTGTGGTGATGTATGTTTTCTTGTGGATGTTGATTATACATTTGTACAAGCTGTTACACCAAGGGTAAGATGGTTGAGACCCTTAGGTTATGAAATTAATGTGGATGAAGCCTCTGCAACTATATTACCTTTACTTGCAGAAGAGTTAAATAAAACCGCAAAGGTATTTGGAAATTATGAGATGGTAAAGTCCAAAATTACCATGGAATTGAAGACTGCTTCAGCTTTGAAGAATAAGGAGAAGATAGTGAAGAAACTGAAAGCCAAGTTCGAAGAGGGTGTTGAGGAGGAAGAAGAAGAAGAAGAAGAGGAAGAAGAGGAAGGAGAAAACTAAGCACAAGAACCTCTTGCATTAACTCAGGGTATGGGAGAAGACCAAGAAGAGGAGGAGACTAAAGGTGCCAAGGGAGAAGAAGTCAAGGAAGCACCTACTTCTGCCGAGTCAAAGAAGAGGAAGGCCAAGGTCCAACCAGTGACTAAAGCTAAGAAGGTAGCTAAGCCAAGTCAACCCAAGCCCATTACAACTACCACAAGAGCCAGTACATGTGCAACTACACAAAAGGCCAAGGAAAAGACAAAACAAACAAAACAAGGAGGTCAAGAGCAAAAGAGACCAAGAAGGAAGTATGTGGCACAAGAAGATTCTGATGAAGAGAAAACATATGACAATAGCCAATTTAAGGTGGTGAGTCATGATCCTCTTTTAGATCTTGACAATTTATGTGAAAATGTTAGAAATAGTGTAGACCTATCAAGATTTGGTCATGTTGATTTTGATAATTTGGGTAAAGTAGAGAAAAATCAAGTGGAGGAGGCTATATATGCCATGATGGAAAAATTCAAGACTACTCCACTAGAACTTGCCAACCCAATGCCAAAGAGTCTAAATGATAGAGTTCAGCAAAAATGGCACTATTGTCTAGATTTGGAGAAACAAATTAGAGAAACATCTCTAGCCCAAGTGATGCCTAAACTAACTAAGGCACAAATTGCTAAGGTTGTGAAGAAGTATGCAGTTAGGTTTGTACCTAAATACAAAGCCTTCAACATTTTGCAAAACAACATTGAGAATGTTGTCAAGAAGACCACTCAGATATGGAAACTTACTTATGGGTTGACAACAGTAAAGGAAGGAGAAGAAACACCCATTAAAGTAAAAGATGATGAAGAAGATGATGACAAAGTTGACACTATTGGAGGAGGAATAGAAAAGCAAGAAGGTGACAAGGCAACAACTGAGGAAGAGCAGCAAGAAGAACGAAGTGTGCAAGACACACAATTGTCGAGTGTCAGTCCTCTACATGTCACAAGTGAGACTACTAAAATAGTAACTGTCAAGGATGTTTCTAATCTATCGGCACAGAACATCAATCCCCTTACTGAAGATGATTTGAAGAAGATCTTAGATCAGTCTACACTGCAAGCCAAACTTTGTAATAATCCTATTTTGGTTAGTGTGGATGAGTTACAAAAGTCAGTGACTGATGTTGCAAGGGAAAAGGTAAATCCACAAGAACCACCTTCTATCATCCCTCCAGTCACTAATGTACAACCTTGGTCCAAATTCCAAAAGATACATCTAACAAGGTTGATACAATTGCCAATATTGATACAATAGAGAAGAGCACAGTGGAAGCACAAGTTGCTACTATAGAAATAGGTCAGATAGACTTATTTGCACCTACATCACAAAGACAAGGTGCAAGTCTAGTCATTGTGGCAAAATAGGGTAAGCCTAAAGAGAGTGAGATGAAACCACAACTGAAGGAGCAAACTGCCATCCAAGCCTTGGTAACCTTACCAGTATTTGGCACTCCATCAAGTCATACTCTTCGGAAGCTAGGCACAGATGCTACACCACTGCAAATCTCAGTACTGAGCTCGAGTACATCAAACACAGAAGAAGTGATTCAATATGGAGATGTGAGCCTTGATGAAGAGATCATTTTGCCTAAGTTTGATTATGATACCATGACTATAGAACAAATGGGCATATTATAGCAAGCCCTAGCAAGGAAAAAAAATCAAGAAATGCTTAGAAGGAAGCACAAGCAAAAGTAGGCACTACAAGATATTAAAGACATCTTTTTAGATGCATTTAGTCTGCCAACTCCTAATGAGACCAAGCCGCTAATGGAACAGTTGATAGACATAGTGGAGAAGGTCGGTAACGAAGACCTAGATACAAATGCTTAATTACTTGAATGGTCAGCAAAGAAGTTCCAAAACAAACTTAATGAGAAAATATCAGGTAATATAGCACTAACACAAGTTGCATTGGTAACTAAGGTTGAGGATGTGAAGAAGGTACTTGAGAATATATTCTCATTGTACACTAAATTGTGTAATCCCTCACTCTTCACCCAAAAGACTAGAAGTCGCATTCTGAGTCTGGAGAGCCAGATTTATGCATGAGGTGTAAAACTACCGATGAATCCAGCTCAGAGTGAGAAGCACTTTAGGACATCGCTTCAAACACAGAGTCAGCTAATTGTATTAACAGCAGATGAGGCCAACATAAGGGCCAAACTAACCAGCATCTAAGCAACCCTCAACCCCCATATGGAAATTTTTCACAAGGAGCTAGGCTATGTTGAAACCTTAATGAAGAAAGACCCAAATGTTTCTACCTTAGATGGTCTAGTCCACCTTACTGTCGAGCTAGCAATCCAAATCAAGTCATTGGATGTAGGATGTGAGAACTGGGATGCATCTCTCAAGATGATATTAGATGTCCATAAATCTTTTTTGAACAAACATACAATAAGTGTAGAGCCCATTTGACATAAGTGTCGAAAAGGGGGAGAATAAGAAACAGGAGGAGAATAAGATAAAGAGATAAGATAAAGGGGGAGACATATTTTTGGAGGAAATGAAATAGAGCAAAGAGGGAGATATTACATTTGGGAGCAATAAAGAATAAGAATTTTGGGGAGATACAAGGAGAGTAAGAAAGAGCAAGGAAGTATCAAATGAAAGAGTATCAGTAAAGCATCACATGAAATCAAGTTGTATCAATAGAGAGACACTTACTCAATAGGAGTACCAAATTTTGGATAGAGAACAGACATATCAACTCAGGGGGAGTTATTAAATTTTGAGGTATTTAATTGATTACAAAATTTTGAAAATTTGAAAGTATGTATATAAGTCGAGTTGAGATATGTTATGCTCGTAAGATTAAGGATGATAATGTATATTCAAGTGTTTTTGACATTCATGTCAAAGGGGGAGATTGTTGATCTCAAATTGGTTTTGACAAGTGAGTGTCAACACACTTAAGTTATTTACTTAGTTCATGTCGAAAAAATAACATATGCCAAGCAAACCATAGTCCATGCCAAGTCATAATGAGTGTTAGTAGATGATATATGTCGAGTGATACAGGAGCTAAGTAAATAGTGGATGCCGAGCAATACAGGTGTCGAGTCATAGTAGTAAGATCAATGTATGTTGAGCATCAAAAACTTCAAATGCCAAGTAAGATAGTTTTGACATATTTGTTTGTAATGGCACAAACAACTATGTAAACCATTTTTAAGCTAACTTAAGATTGAATTTTGATATTTTGGAGATAAGGACGAATCTTAAGTTGGATTCCCTATGCAATTACATGCAACCAATTAGAAAATGGGAAGGATTAAGTGGCAAAATAGATGAATCTTAGCTGTAGATTCATACCTCACCCTAAGTCACTAAGTCTTCTTAAGGAGGACAAACCCTAAACTCTCTATGATGGTTGAAGGAGCGAAGAGAGAAGTTTGCATGCGCAAATAGAGAATTCATGGTGGCTTAGAAGTTATGAAGTGAAACAACATTGTAGAATTAGTTAGAGCATAACAGAGGATAGAGAAAAGGATATAGCAAAGAGACCTCTGATCAAGAAGGATCAAGAAGACATTGTTTAGAGGTGATCTGTTATCAAGCAAGCAAGTGCTAACCGTAGGATCAAAGCTGAGACATTCTAACAAGTGATTTCAATCAAAATCTCTTAACAGAGTAGTCCTAACTGGCTATATGAAATCCTTTAACAGGGTGCTTACTTAGTTGTAAATTAAAATCCTTTACCAAGGCACACTTCTAGCAGGGTGTTGAAATCCTTTAACAAGGTGAGACCTAATAGTCTTTGTAAGTCTTTAATAGGCAGACCTTTCACAGGGTAGATCATGTTTCATGGTCAAAACATTGTGACTTTCATTGGATACACTTTATTACTGTAGCAATGAAGATTTGTGGGTGTCATCCCTCCCCAGTTTTACCTTCTCATTGAAGGGTTTCTAGGTAATCATATCTAACGTCACTTGTATGATTGCTTATGTGTTTACATGATTTAAATGTATATGCTTTACATGTTATTTTAGTTTACTCAATGAATCTATGAGATGGATGTGTAGTGAAAGTTGTATGGGCCTGAATTTAAACTACCGATTCAACCACCCCCCCCCCCAGAAGTTTACCTTTCCTATTGTAATTTCAACACTTTCATCAATGTTAACATGGTATTAGAGTTAGATTTGTTGCAACTGTTCAGGTTTTTTGAAGCTATTAGAAGAACAAGAGTTTGAGTGGATCAAATCTATGATTTTAAGATTTTTTATTACAACAGGGGGTTCACTTCTTTTTCATGCACTTAAGAAAAAATGGATCTCGATGTTGATCTCACAAAGCCCAAAAACTCTTATTTTTATCTAAGGCATGTCCAGTTTGGACACTACTACAATCTAAGGTGAAAAAATTCTCCAAACTGTACATGCTTCCCAAGGTGACGATTTTAGTGTTTTATGTCAAAAAAAAATTAAAATAATAATAATAAATTGAAAAAGTTCTTTATAAAAAGAGCATGCCTTATTGGAAAAAAAGAGGCGTTGATTTATTCAAAGAGTTGGAAAAAAAAAACTAAAAAATACACCTTTCAAAAAATTCTTGCAAAGGTATGATGACATCAGCAAGTAATTCATAGAGTTGACATCAACGGTATTATAGGTGAAGTGCTAAAGTCATCAAATTAGGTGCCAAAATTTGGTGGCCATTCAACCGTCATGTATTTGATTTTATTATCATAATGAACAACCTTGAGTTTGTTGGTCATATCTAGAGCATACGATTTTGAAATTGGGCAAACAAGATATCAACAAAAAGATGATTTCAAGACCTATCCAATGGTGTAGGTTTGATCTTCTAGTTTTTCCATTTTGACCTCTATTTTCATAGTCAAAGTCAGAAGTTCTTTTTTGCACTCTAGGAGGCATGTCTTTTGCATCCAGACTTCAATTTTTTGTCTGAAAAAGGCGTCGAATATATCTTCTTGAGAATTATTCATATTATCTTCTATTTTTATCATAATATTTTTAAGGTATACATGATTAAAATTTGAAGTTTTTTTTTCTTATCTTGTTTACGCTTTCTATCTAGCTATTAGGGATTGGTTATTTGCATTGTGGGGGGTGTTTTTATTTATTATTTCTATCATTTATAGTAAAACATAAATATATCAAAATAAAACCCTTCTAAAAAAATGGTTGAGACCTTTTCTTATCTAGAACTTCTGACCCCACATAATTATCACACATGAAAAACCTCGATGACAGAAAATATCCATTAAAAAGGGTTGTGGTCTTGTTTAGAGGTAGTGCAACTTACAAAGGCCTTTTGAGGGCATACATCACAGGAACAAGATGGATGAGGCCATGGGGTTAATTGTTGTATAGGTTTTAGATAGTTTGTACGTTCATCTTGATGGGTGTAATACCTCTTGAGAGATGTGGGCTAAGTCTAAGAGCTTATTCAGTACCATCAATGAGTTTCGAGTACTTCAGATAGACATAGAGATTACCTCTCTTGTACTTGTTTCTTTTCCCTCCATTGAGGACTTCATGATAAAATTCAAATAGTAGATATCTTTGTTACATGGTTGTGGGAAGAACAAGACTGACATAAAGTGCATTTACCTGATTCTTTCTAAGCTTCATGGGAACTTTCAAAAAAAAATTGTACCGTTTATTCCACTAACGATGATTTGGGTCCGCAATTTACCATGCCATCCTTTGATGTTTTTTGTGATCATTTGACTCAAGAGCAAGCTAAGCTCTCTCAATTGGATTCCCTTACAAGATCAAAGAATCAAACATTGGTAGCTCACACATCTTTAGGAAAGAAGGAGAAGAAACATAAGTCACAACCTACATAGCCTCAAAGGATTCTAGTACTCAAATCTCCTCAAGCCCACCTTCTCTTAAAGGATAAAAATCAAAGATTGAAATACTGAAATGTCCTTATTGTCAAAAGTCCACTCATGACGAGTCATGTTTCTATGAGAAGAAATAGATGGATATGAAATATAGGTTTCAAATTTGACCACTCTGAAGAAGAGAAACATTGATATTTGTTCTTCTACTTCTCATAGGGATTCTTCATCATCATTTCAGATAGATAAACAAGCCACGGGAAAGGGTCATGCATTATGTACAACTACTACTCCATATTCCTCTTGATGACTACTAGATTTAGGTTCTTCACACCATATGACATCTTCTCAGGACTTATTCTCTTCTTTTGAGGCTTCTCCTACTCCACACATTTTGATGGAGAACAACACTATTATGACTATATGTGAGAAAGTTTCTATTAACATTGACGATGGTTCATTCCATGATGTACTATGTGTTTCATCTTTTTCCTTTAACCATCTCTCTATATATTAGATTGCTCACAATGGGACAAGGAAGATAGTTGAGTTCACACGAGATTCACTACACATAAGAGATAGTGAATTAGGAAATATTATTGCTATAGGGATTGTTGATCAATCTTCTCACTTGTACTCTTTATTTGATTTGGTCCACCATCTCCACTATCAAAGAATCACTCTCTTTCTTCAGGAGAGCCTATTGAGGTGAAGTCGGGTCATTTGAAAATATGAATTATTCCTGAGACAAGTGTTGTGACTTGTACACCTCCACCTCATGTTCAGATTCCATATGTCGCACAAGATTACTCTTCAACATTTTCTAACATTGCAACTCCATTCATCAAGCCACCTAGTATTTTTATTAAGGATATATCAAAGGACATTTGCCTCCTCCCAAATGACAAATTCAACACATCCATTATCCCACCTCCATTGGAGATTCCATTATAGGATGCTCATGCATTCTCCTTTGAGCATCAACTAGGACTTCTAGCTTCACCTTAAATTTAGGGGTTTCATCTTCCCTATCCACTACCTTTTTTTCTTCTAGATTGGAGCTACATTGGTTTGATCATAGACATACATGTGTTCTACCATTCTAGGGGGCTATGGAGTCTTGAGCCTCTATCATGGGGGGTTTCATTCTAGTTATGGTTTTGAGAGAGTCTTTTGAGACATATAATTGGCACTTTCTTTTCATCTCTTTTTGGAGTAGAGTTTTTCCTATGTCATTTTCTCTATTTGTCCACTTTAAAGATATATGGTTATGATTGGTTACCTCATCAGGCATGTTTTTGGGACCCAAGTTTTCTTTTAGCATTGTAGTTCCTTTGCTTTATTTCTTTCATTGTTTGTAGTTGCATTATTTCTCATCTTAAGGGGGGTGTTAGAATAAATAATTAATTTAATTACATTGATTAAATTATCTTTACTTCCTCCTTAACATCTCCCTTTATGCTCTTGCATTGCCATTTAATAATTAAATAGTAATTATTATATGACTTTTACCTCTTAAGGTTTTCCTTTTAGGTTTTATGATCTTCTATAAGGATTGATCCATTGTATTTTTTTACTCATTATTTTATTTGATAAATATATTCTTGCATATTTTTAGAGCCAAAGCCTTGCCTTCTCTTGTCTTTTCTTCTCTATGACAGGTTCTTGCATGCAGGTGTTCTGTGGGATCTATAGATTTGTATTGCTCAAATCATTCAAAAATGATTTTCTTTTCTTAGATCATATTATTTAATTAAAAAACCTTATCCTAATTTAAAACCTAACTTTAATTGTGATGGATACTCTAGCCCTAATGATAATATAAATCCTAAACCCTTAAGCATAATCCTAATTAAAATCCTATCTCAAACCAAAATATTAACCATAATGTAAACCCTAACTCTAATGATAATCTCAACCCTCAAACTCAATACCTAATTCTAACCCTAATCCTAAATTCTAACACTAAGCAGAATACTAACCACTGTAGAAATCTTTACCCTAACCTTAACAATTAGTATAATCATAACCATAATCATAATCATAATCATAAGCCTAACCATAAGCCATAAACCATAAATCCTAACCCTAAATCCTAATATTGACATGATGTAAACTCTAACAATAATTCTAATCTCAAACATTAATCCTAATACTAAACCTAAATATTAACTCTAAAAAATATTAACCCAAATTGTAATACTAACCATTGTAGAAATCTTTATCCTAACCTTAACAATTAGTATAATTGTAAACATAATCATAACCATAAACCTAACCATAAGCTATAAACCATAAATCCTAATCTTAAATCCTAATATTGACATGATGTAAACTCTAATAATAATTCTAATCTCAAACATTAATCCTAATACTAAACCTAAATATTAACTCTAAAAAATATTAACCCTAATTGTTATACTAACCATGATGTAAACCTTAATTACCAAATAACCATAATTCTAATAGTAAACCTAAAGTCTAACCCTATTCATAAAACTAATAACCATCTCAAAATTAATTTATCTTCATAACATTTCATGTTGGAAACAAATCTAAACCCTTGAAATAAGTCAACATGGTATGTATATATGGTGCATAACACACATACAACTCACATCATAAGTTTCATTTTCTTAGATTATTTTTATAGTTAACACAGTGGCTCATAACATGACTAGGTTGTAAGAAATTCACACTACTTAACATAGCATATTTGTGATGGATAAGACCTAGTAAAAGGTCAAAATTTTCAAGTAAATTCTAGAAGTTTAGGGAGGATATTAGGTGACTTAAATTATCTAACATATCTTTCATAATGTGTTAGAAGACCTTTCCCTTTCTTTCTCAAATTTCTTGGATTTTAATATTCTAGTTATGCAATGTCACTTGGCAATAATCGACCTAGTCTTTAAGTATGAAATTTATAACTTCATATGTTGCATATGATTGATTTAAGTCTTTGAAGAAAAAATGTTCTATGATATTTTGAGTCTAAATATCTCTTATCCTTAAATTATTTGGTGGAGCATTACATCAAGTATCAAGGGCCATGTATTTGTAATATTGTGATGTCTTATGTTATTACCCATGTGATGTATTCTAGTTGACATACAATAAAATAAGTAAGTATTTTTTGATTTGGTTGTGAGATTTATGCTTTTGGAAAATACAAAAGCACCTTGTTCAAACACATTGACTTGGAAATAATCAATGTGATGAAGGTACTATGAGATTAGTTCACACAAATTAGAATGACTAGGAGGGCATTGATGTGAGGGAATACACTAGTGAAAATATCACACACACACACACACACACACACACATACATGAAGGATCAACAAGTTCCACCCTATATTATTTAGTGATACTAATAAGGTTTCTATTAAGAGAGTTCTATAATTGAGCTAGAATAAGGAGTTCCTTGTGAAGCACTTCAATGAGATTAGTTATTAATTTTAGAGAGATAGAAATAACATTTATATGATAATATAACCAATAACACAAATAAAATAGAGGACACAAATATTTAATGTGGTTCACCCAATCCCTAGGCTAGATCCGCCTAAAAAATGGTTCAATATTATTATCTAGTGATTCAATTTTGTTAGTGTAATAAAGTATTTTCTTATTAATTAAATAATATTAGTTAAATTATAAAGTCACTTATTATCTCTATTTTAATTAAGCTAAACTATGGGCATATAATAATTAGTTCTTTTATTAATTATTATCATGCAACCTAGGTTTTACCTATTAGGGTTTTGATATCCTTTTATAAGGATTGATCTCTTTGTAATTCATTCGTTCACTTTTGATTATAGAAATCTCTTTTTGTTCATTGAGAATGTCTCATCTATGGATCTAGGAATTCTAGTCTCCATAGCTTTTGCTTCTCTCTTTTTGTGATAGGTGTTTGCATACAAGTGATGGGAGCTGTGGGGTTGATCTTTCATAAACTTCAACAAATTTGATTACAATTTGCAACCCCTTGAACCTCAATATCACTTCAAGAAGCTACTAAATCATCATACCATACTCAAATCCCTAGTCCTAAGACGTTTTATACAAGATTTTTTCTTGTTACAAAATTGGGGCTAGAATATGTTGTTCAATAGAAAAGTATGTCTTGCCTAGGGCACTATCCCTAGACCTCATAAGAAGTGCTACCCCCACACCCCCATATAAAAATATGGGGGAAAACCACACTGAAGGAAGTAGGGAAAAATAAACCTCTAAGTATGATTAGACTCCACATAACAACATCAATATGATGCAACTGATTATCATGTAGCAGAGGGTTGAAAGTCAAATACATGAGAATCACAAAACCCTTGGAATCCCATGTTTTGCAACCCTGTGACGTTGTGTTATTTCTCATGTGATTAATTATTGTAGTTATTATATAATGGAACAATTAATTTCTTTGTGATTTGGTTTTGATCTTGAGTATTGGATTACTTGTGAAGTAGTTCAATGAGATTAGTGTGATGCAACTTGATTACCATGTAATGGAGGAAAAATACCCCCTAGTTTTGTTTATACCTGCTAGAAATGTGTAGATGCCCTTGATTTAGGCTATTTGATATGGATATAAATCCAATTATATGGTGTGTTGATCCTAAATAGATCCCTTGTTTAGTATTAGTGTACTTTAGAGTGTGTGTATGCTTTTGACAATTGTGATTAGGTTGCTTGATTTGACCTAGCGATTGTAATTTTACTCTCATTTCTAATGTATGGCATAGTTCTTAATTTTTCTCTCAATCCCAATTTTCCCTCTATACCACCATAATTTGTAATCACTTTGGGGTGTGAAATGTAATGATTCTTTAGCAATTATGTGTGTCATGCTATACCATGGATATGGTTTTTCTATGTGCTAAGATAGTTAAAATAAGTGTGTGTGGCATGCTAGTCAACCAATCCAAGACATGTACAAAAAAGAGAAAGAGTAACTAGCCCTAGAAATTTGTGTTATGCTAGTGTACTCTATATGTTATAATTGAATGAACAAAACTATATGAAAATAAGGGGACAATGTATTCCCCTTCCCTTTAAGATATTAAAATAATTGGTTATTTTAACATCTTAAGGAAATGATAAATAAGGATAAAGAAACTTCAACATCAAGATAGTATCCACAGGCAACACTCAATTTGAGGCATCGAGATCATAGTTCCTATAAGGCCATGGAAGGGAATAATGTAATAAGATACCAGGCAAGAAGTGAAAAAGAAAATCGTTGTAAAGGATACCGCACTATTATGAGGCTCCAAGGTAAGTGATCTATCTATCATGAAGACCCAATTGCAAACATTGTAAGATCATATGTCATGTTATAAATATATAACACACAACCAAGGAAATAGTGGATCCTTGGGAAAATGGTAAAAATGGATAGGGTTCCCTTTTCCCTCAATTTTACAAGAAAGGAAAGAGAAGACCCATTATGCTACTCACAAAACGAACTATGTATGACAATGAGCCCTCATGAGATAGGCTAACAATGTTACATAGTGTGGATCAACATAATAGGGACTTAGATATTATTTAAAGAAATAAGGATTGAAACACATACCGTGATAAGGATATATGTGAAAAACCTCATTATCTATGAATATTTTAATCTTTTAATATAATGCTTGACAATTGTTAGTAGAGTGATCATGATAATGGCAATATATGCACAATGGAAGATTCATAAGTTGTTGACTGTGTTTCTTTCTATGTTGGAAATATAAGAGGAGTAACCAAGAGGTTAGGGGTGAATCAATTACCACAAAAAAATTCAAAATCCCTTAGATGTCAATATAAACTTCTCATTAAGCCAAATCCTTGCACTACTCGGTTAGAACTAGATATGCACTATAACTTGGTTAACAAAGCAGTCTTAAGATATTAATGTGAATTAACATTTAGTAATTTAGTTGCAAAAATATAAAGCATTAATAAAATAACATGAACACATGAGACATAAAGATTTGACATGGAAACCCAATTTGGAAAAACCACAAATGCAACTAGTTACAACTTTTCACTCTTCTAAATTAAGCTCTATTAGGATCCAACCTTGTTAAAGGTTACAAAATACACAGTTAAGTGAGACCCTAATAGAGGATTTGAATCACCTTGTTAGAAGTCACCTTGTTAGAGGTCTTAAGACACTTCAATCTAGAAATTCCACTTTGTTAAAGGATTTACAAAATGATTTTTAAGCCAACTCTGTTAAGAGATTTCTTCACTACTACAATTGTTAGAGAGTAACAATGATTGACTTGATTGATGAAGCAACTGACTTTGTAGATTTCAAATCACTATTCTCTCTTATCCTTTGGATCCTTCCTAATCAGAATATTCTTTGCATTTCCTTGGATGTTCTATCTTCAATTAGATATCCTTCTTAATTCACATCTTTCTCATTCTTTCTTATTTCACATTTCAATCCACAACTTGACCTTTCACGTATACGAATCCCAATGTCAAGTCGGCTTGATAAAAATAGTTATTGATTCTAGTTCCATAGATAACGTAATTTCTTTGGAGGCTACAAATAAATTTATTTATAAATAATACCTCATTCTTGTCCTATTAAAGTTAGTTGACTAAATAAGGGCAACATGTTCTATTGAATCATAAATCTTGGGTAGAATTCAATATAGGGGAGTATAGGGACAAAATCCTATGTGATATTCTTCCAATGGATGTTTATCACATCCTCCTAGGTAAACCATTTTATTTTAATAGGAAGGAACACCTTGATGGTGAAAATAATTCCTACTCATTTAAGAAGGATGGACTAATGTGCAAAATATAGTCTATATTAGAAGAGAAGGATACAATGCAGGTAGACCCTAGTATATTAATGGTTGGGGAAAGAGAATTCCTTGATAAAATGAAGCAAGAATGGGGTGTAGGGTTTTCTTTGGTGTTGAAGCCAAAGGAGGAAGAAGAAACCAAGGAGAGGAAGTAGAATTATGTGAAAGCCCAAGAATTTATTAACAAATAACATGATATCATTATTGATGGAACCCCTAGTTCACTACCCCCTAAAATGAGTATAAGCCATTAGATATACTTAGGAACAAGAACCTCTCTCCATAACAAGGTTGCATAAAAAATGTCCCCTCAAAAAAATGAGAAAATAACCAAGAAGGTGTAGGAGTTGTTAGATAGTGTCTTGATAAGAAAAAACATTATCCCTTGTGTTGTCCCCATAGTTTTGGCTCCAAAGAAAGGTGGGAAATGCAGAGTGTGCATTGATTCAAGAGTAATAAATAAAATCACAATAAGTTAAATGTTCCCTATACTAATAATGGATGATTTGATGGAATATTTAGGTGGAGCAAGGTACTTTTAAAAGATTGCCCTTAAAAGTGGATACCATCAAATAAGGATTAGAGAGGGGGATGAGTGGAAAAAAATATTCAAGAGAACATAAGGCTTGTATGTATGGCTTGTGATGTCATTAAGACTCTCAAATGTACCAAAAACCTTTATGAGGTTGATGAGTGAAGTCTTGAAAGATTCTATTGGAAAATTTATTATAGTGTATCTAAATGATATACTCATGTTTAGTATGACTAAAGAAGAACATATAAGGTATTAAGATATTGTTTTAAGAAATCCTCGTGATGAAAAACTACTGATCAATATTGAGATATGTGAGGTTTTGAAATAGGAACTTGTGAGGCCTCACCCTGACCCAGCATACAATAGATGATATATTTGCATTTTGATACCTTGTGACTCAATGTTTTGACACACTTTTGGATTGGTTAGATAGTGACTCACATTATTCATTTAGTTGTGATGTTTACACTTTGGTGCCCTTTACTCATGTTGTGTACTAAGACCTATCTCAGGGGTAAAAGCACAAACCTGTGTCACCTTTTTATAGAGGAAAAGGCTAAAAAAAGTATAATTGTTCATCTTCAATGACATAAAAATGGTAGTATTATTTAGAATTTGATAATGATTTAAACTAATGAAATGTGTAGAAATGGATAAATTTTAGGATTATAATTTTAAATAATTATTTCAATTAAGAATTGATATATTTTCCTAATTTTTAAATACAATTTTTTACTTGCTGAAAAACGTTGAAAATTAGGGGTCTAGTTCCCACCACAAAATAATGTGGAAATAAACATATTTATGTTTGATCTTAGATTATGTTATAGATAACATATATAGCTAGAACAATCAAAAAATTGGTTTTAGACCTATATTTTATCTTTTATAACAATTCAAAACTAACTCATCTTAAATCAATCGTTTTCATCTCCCACCACATTTTTCAAAAACAAATCTTTCCTAACCAAAAGAAAAATTATACAATCTTGAAGAGGACTCTTTCCTCTAGAACGTCGTGCGATTTTTAAATTTTTTTAATATGATTTAATATTTTTTCCTTTCTCAAACATGATATCTTTTCGAGTGTTAAAATACATACTTGTAAAATTTTTAAATTACAATACACTATATCTAATTAAAACACTATAAACTCTATATGGGAATACTCTTGAGTTTGAACTCTACAAAATGGTGTTTGTATGTTATTAAAAAAAATCATAAAAAATAGTAGGGGTTATTGAACCGTCAATTTTCTAAAATAATTTTATTTCTTTAGTAATTGGATACAAACTATTATAAAACATGCATTTAATAGATATTTCCAATTGGAAAAGTGTGAGACCTAGCTAGAGTGAATTTGTCTAGACGATATGTTTGAATAAAATTGGTTTTTAGATAGAAATAGTCAAATTAAGTCATTCTGATAATTCAGCCTAAAAGGTGACACAACTTTGTACTTTTACCCTCATATATTTTAATGACTTAATGTATATGCTTTCAATGTTTCATTGTTATGATAGAAACTGAATCATGGTGATACTCGAAATGTTAAATGGGTATGTTAAGGTATAAATAAATGTGGATGAGTAGATCATGATATTTTAATGTTACAAGTATTTCATATAATATTGCTTAGAAAGGAAAATTTAATTGAAAATAAATTAATATGCATATCAAATGTTGAAAGCCATTATGTAATATTGATTTGTTGTACATATATATTTTTATATGATTTTTCCTTGGACTACTAATGCTCGAGCTTAGTGTACAAGGAATCAACCATGAAATTTAATTGGTGAACCAAGGCCTAAACTTATGTGATATAAATATTTGAACCTTGTTGTTATGTACTTTATTTTGTAAACATGAATTATATGTGTGTAGTAGATTAAATCTATTTTGTAACTAGAGACATGTCATTGTGATGTGTAATGTGCCTTATGGTGTCACTTGACATTTGTAATGTCCATGTGTGGATGATATGTCAATTAGGGTTTTGGCAAGAAGTCACTTAACCTAAAACTAACTCCAATGATGTACCCAAGTTAACCCCACTTGAAAGAGTTGCTAGGAGGTGTCTCCATCAAGTTGAATTTTGAATTCAAAATTTCTAGTGACTTTAGAGGGCTAAATTGTGGTCCTAAGGTTCCATTTTAGTGGAAATTAGGTACCCATATGATAGTAATATAAGTTAGGGCTCTAATTTTCACCATTTGAAGGTCTAGATAACTTTAGAGACCCTCCAAATAAGTCATTTGCTTAGAATTACGAAAATGAAGTTGTCCCATGACATTTCCCTCACCCTCATACTTGGCCAAGCTCACATTTTTGGGAATGGACAATAGTGTAAGAGAAGAGGGGCTTATGTTATTTCCATAGTGAGATAGTGGGTGGGTTAGAGGTTTTGGAGGCCTTTTAGAGGGCTTTGGGAAACTTAGTTGAATGTTCACCCACTCTCTAATTTTAGAGACAACTAGGGTTTTGGAGTTTGGAAGCTAAGGGAAAAGAGATTTTTTCTTAATATTCATTGTCATTTTTCATAGGACCAAGGTCGGTGCATCTTTCCATAGAATTTCTCTTCATTTGAATCTTGTATAATGGTGTTGCAAATATGAACGTATAGGAATTTGATTGTATATTGTTGTTATGTTGTGTTGAGATGAGCATGAAGTATTGTTGTATGTTGTTTTCCTTCTTGGTTTTGGTTTTGGATTTGAGTGTTGTTTTGGGTATGAAGACTTCACTCACCCTCGGGAGGGAAGAGAAGTCTTGGGTGAAGGGGTTAGTTGGGATTGACAATGTAGTCGAGAGCCTCTTCTCATGGAGAAGAGAGGAATTTCATGGAGTATGGGCTCCATGAAGCCATGGTTACTGACCTTGTGTTTTTGGGATGATAAGGGAAGTTATTATGGAGAGAATAATGTATTGTGGAAGCCTTGTAGAGGCATGGTAATTTTCATGTTATGTTATTTGTAATAGTATAGCAATTCTCCTCTTGAAAAGCCCACCTTCACCCTTTTGTTTATGATTCCATTTGTGATCCATTGTAAAGCCATTATTGAGGGTGTTAAATGTTGTAATTGTGATGTTTATGCATTTGGGTGTGTGCACCGAGTTGTGTGCCAAAAACATGACACCCCTTTTTTTTTAAGTTTGTAAAAGCACGTATGCGCTATAGTGTATGTGCACTATAGTGTGTACGTGCTTTTAAAAATTATAAATGGGTTGCAAACTCGTAGCCCATTTCGTTTTGCAAGGATTACCTCCTCATAGTGTGTACACAAGTTGAAGGAATTGAAGACTTTCACCACCTACCTCCTCAAAATGCCTCCTCGTCACCGAAGTTCGAGATCGAGATCACATTGTATGTTTTCTACTCTTGTTTTTGCATTGTTTTATATGTTTTTGCATTGCTTTGTAGGTTTTTTCCAATTTTGTTTTAAATTTGTTTATTTATTTAGATTGCAATTGGTTTCTTATCAGGAAATGTCGATAATGAACTGCTAAATCCCCAACAAGATCAAAACCAAAACTCTCCACAAGATCCAAACGAAAACCCTCCACAAGATGAGAATCAAAACCCTCCACAACAATAGCAAGAAATTATGAAACCTACATCGATTGGAAGACCTCCTCTTGACACACAAGACAATATAATAAATGAAATAAAAAGAGGGAAAAATGAATTAGAAGTACTCATTGGTAGGTTGAAAACTTGTGGATAAACTAATCCAATGAGAGCACAATTGGCATCCTCCCTCAAGTCCATTATGACCCATGAAACTTTTGTTAGTGGTCAGTTGGATTTTTGGTGTGTTAAGAGGGCTGAACAAAAAAGATATTATGCAAACAAATTATCATATTAAGATGTTTTAAAAAAAAGGAGCAAAATGTAGCATTTGTGCATTCTTTAAAAAGCCTGGTGAACAAAATACTATCAGAGAGACAACTAAAAGGTTCCCCATCCATTGGTGCATACATTATGGTATTAGAAATATTTTTTGGGATAGATGGTGGATGATCTTTGATGCCCCTTCCTGCAATAATCATGAGGTTTCAATGTATTTCTTAAAGAAATTGTATTGTGAATTTGTCCTTGGGGAGATCCCCAATTATTTTGATATATTAGAATCTCAGGGTAGAGGTGGGTGGTCATCATTTGAGAGGTTAGGGACATGTCGTGACCCTAATGTAGTTAGGGCACCTATTGTCAAGCCACAAGGTGAGCATTTGATTATTCCTTTAGTTGTGAAGGAACATATAGAGGCTAGCACTCTAGGGACTATTAATGCTTTGACACGGACCCTCATTCATTACATGAGTCCATTAGTTGAGGAGGAGCCTTCTGTGTGTCGCAATCACATGTGCACATCATGTGGATCCTTATGCACATTTTGGCAATCATGTTGGAGATGGTATGGATGTTGGGCTAGTCACTGATCAGTTATTGAATGAGATATTTGGCATTGACACACAGGTAAATTAAATTATAATAAACTAATTTGATCACATTTCGTATGTATAGTGAATGACTAATTAATTAGCATGTATTGACATTGTTCAAAATTTAGGGTCAGAGTGTTGGTGACCCTAGTAGAGATCCCTCAGCCCCATTTTTCGTCCCGTTGACAAGTCCAGAGGTATGTATTGATTAGTCATTTAAATTAATACATATATTTATTAAGTAATTATATGAAGGATTGACAAAAAAAATTATAAATGTTCATCAGTTCTCTATTGGACCATCGACATTCACTGGGGACTCTGAGCCTAGGTGTGATACAAGCTTTGTAGAGGTAAAAAATTTCATGTTAATTTAATTCATTTGATTATATTTGTTTCATGTTTTATGTTAAATGTAACTCGTATTGTATGACATGCAACTCTTGACATCTGAGACTCCTCGTCTTCGGCAGTCCATCGATTGTGGAGTTGCTGCAACAAAGGCTAGTTCAAAGCCATTGACTGAGGTATGAAAGAATTTTCTTGATTTTAGTTGTTGTTTATAATAGTTAATATCAAAATTTCTAATTTTATTTATAATTGATTATATTGATTGAATTGTTGTAGGGCCTTGTTACACCCGATCGTCCGCAAGCCTTTGTGGTGGACTTATAGAGTGACTATTTGATGGCGGTAAGAAAATAATTAGTTTTGTGTGTACATATATTTGATTTCAATGTATAATAATTATTGATTCATATCTACTTTTTTTGTATCAGCTCAAGTTAGAGAAGAGCCTAAACAAAAGGACGAGCGAGCATGTGAGGAAGACCCCATCATCTCCATCATCTCCCTCCACATGACGACCGAAGACCTCTAGGGATTTGTATCCTTCCCCTCATGGGAAAGAGAAGATATAGTTGGTAGACACACATGTATAAGCATCAGTGGACATATATGTTGGATTTAATGTCAATGGACATATTTGATATACATTTGATGTATATATGACATTTTATATTTGATGTATGACATATATTTGATGCATGACATTATTAAACTTATGACATTATTGATTAATATATTATATGTTTGTTCATGTATGACATTATTGGTTATTATAATATATTATGTGTTTGTTAATGTATGACATTATTGGTTATTATTTTATATTATATGTTTGTTCATGTATGACATTATTGGTTATCATAATATATTATATGTTTGTTCATGTATGACATTATTGGTTATCATAATGTATTATATGTTTGTTCATGTATGACATTATTGGTTATTGTAATATATTATATGTTCGTTCATGTATGACATTATTGGTTATCGTAATATATTATATGTCTGTTCATGTATAACATTATTGGTTATCATAATATATTATCAAGGTTGCATGGGTACTTGTACCCACACCCTTGGTACTTGCACCCATGTACCCAAGTACCAGGTACACGTATCCCAAGTACCGGGTACTCAGTGGAGAGCATCATAGCTAAGGACCTTGATTGAGATTTTTGATTATTATTATTTTCAATTTTTTGTTTGTGTATCAACTTGTTTATCAAGCTTAATTCAATACCTAATTAGTTTGAAACTTTGATAGAATATTGATTAACAATAAACTTTATCACTATTCAAGCATAAAATTATCATTTCCAATATGTCATCGTCATATGATTTATGATCTTGTTCATGTTTAAAGTTTTCCTTCTCTATTATTTGTTTATCAAGCTTAATTCAATACCTAATCAGTTTGAAACTTTGATACAATATTGATCAACAATAAACTTTATCACTGTTAAAGCCAGAAATTTATCATTTGCAATATGTCATTGTCATATGATTTATGGTCTTCTTGTTCATGTTTAAAGTCTTCTTTCTATGTTATACATCTAAACATTTATCATAAATTATTATTACAAACTTATAACAAATCTAAAATTGAAAAGAATACGTTACATTTGCAAACTATGTCACTGTTCTTGATTTGAAAAATCATTGTCATGACTCATAAACGCAGGTTTTATATAAATATAAAAGTATAATTAAAATTAAAGTTTGATATAACCAAGTACCCCCATCCCCTATTATAAAAAATAGTTGTACCCATACCCGTACTGGTACCCTAAGTACCCCAAGTACCCCCGTCCCCATGCAACCTTGTATATTATATGTTTGTTCATATATGACATTATTGGTTATCATAATATATATCTCATTTTTATTGTTTACATTTTAAGTACATTTCATGTATTTCATTTCAATGTAAATTGTATCCAAAATGATGCAGAGTGCTCACACCAAAAGCTAGTGGATTCCCAGCAAGAACACTTTTAAGGAAAACTACTTGTGGCATTTAGTGACTCTTAGGGATGATTTGGTTTGACGTGTCTGAGAACGTTTGAGCACTCAATGGTGTGGGAGGAGCTTGGGGCTAGTGTTTAACTAACCACTCGAAGCTAACAGAACATACAGTTTGATCCCACAACAAAAGGTGAGAGAGATTTGGCAGTTGGCAAAATTGTACTAGCCAACACTACAAGTTTTAATATCAGCCAAGATGGCATCACAAAATAAAAATAGAGCAAGATCTCCAAAAAGTGAGAGAGGTTATTGTAGGTATCCACAACACAGTCCTATAGCACCTAGAATCGCATCCATACCTCGCACGAGCTCTGAGATATGCCCCATCAAAGATCACCGCCCTATGACATTTAGTGACTCTTAGGGACATTTCGGTTCGGTGTGCCTAAGAATGTTCGAGCACTCAATAGGACAGGAGGAGCTTGGAGCTAGGGTTTACCCAGCCACTTGAACCTAATAGAACAAACAATTTGATCTCACGACAAACGATGAGGGAAATTTGGTAGTTGGCAACATTGTATTGGCCAACACTACGAGTTTTAGCATCATCCAAGATGGCACCGCAAAATCAAAACAGAGTAAGATCTCCAAAAAGTGAGAGAGGTTATTATAGGTCTCTGCAAAGTAGTCCTATAGCACTTGGAATCACATCCATAGCTCGCACAATCTTTGAGATATGCCCTATCAAAGATCGTTGCCTTATGACATTTAGTGACTCTTAGGGACATTTTGGTTTGGGGTGCTTGAGAATGTTCAAGCACTCAACGGAATGGGATGAGCTTGGGGCTAGGGTTTACCTAGCCACCTGGAGCTAATGGAATAGACAGTTCAATCCTATGACGAATGGTGAGGGAGATTTGGCAATTGGCAACATTATACTAGCCAACACTACAAGTTTCAGCATCACCTAAGATGGCGTCGCAAAATCAAAATGAAGATAGATCTCCAAAAAGTGAGTGTGGTTATTGTAGGTCTCTGCAACATGGTCCTATAAAACCTAGAATTGCATCCATACCTCGCACGAGCTCTGAGATATGCCCCATCAAAGATCGTTGCTCTATGACATTTAGTGACTCTTAGGGATGTTTCGATTCGACATGCCCGAGAATGTTCAAGTGCTTAACAGAATGAGAGGAGCTTGGGGCTAGGATTTACCTGGCCACCTAAAGCTAACAGAATAGATAGTTCAATCCCATGACAAACGGTGAGGGAGATTTGGCAGTTGGCAACTTTGTAATAGCCAACACTATGAGTTTCAGCATCACCCAAGATGGTATTGTAAAATCAAAATGGAGTAAGATATCCAAAAATAAAGAGAGTTTATTGTAGCTCTCTGCAACATGGTCCTATAGCACCTAGAATCGTATCCATATCCCAAACGAGCTCTGAGATATGCCCCATCAAAGATCAATGCTATATGGCATTTAGTGACTCTTAGGGATGTTTTAGTTTAGCATGCCTGAGAACGTTTGAGTGCTCAATAGGATGGGATGAGCTTGGGGCTAGGGTTTATCTGACCATCCAGAGCTAATAGAATAGACAATTTGATCCCACGACAAATAGTGAGGAAGATTTGGCAGTTGGCAACTTTGTATTGGCCAACACTACGAGTTTTAACATCACCTGAGATGGCGTCTCAAAATCAAAATGGAGTAAGATCTTTGAAAAGAGAGAGAGAGGTTATTGTAGGTCTTTACAACATGGTCCTATAGTACCTAGAATCGCATCCATACCTTGCATGAGCTTCGAGATATGCCCCATCAAAGATCGCTGCCTTATGGCATTTAGTGACTCTTAGGGACGTTTCAATTCGGCATGTCTAAGAATGTTTGAGTGCTCAATTAGACGGGACAAGCTTGGGGCTATGGTTTACCCAGCCACCCAGAGCTAATAGAATAGACAGTTCAATTCCATAACAAATAGTGAGGGAGATATGAGCAAGATATGTATGCCTAGGCCACTTTGTGCAAGATATGAGCAAAAGTTGCTAATTATGCCAAATTGGGTCTTTTTGAGTTTTTGGTCAAGATAGCCTAGGATTAGGTGTTTTTAGTTGTTTTTTAATAGTTTGGAACCTTTTCCAAGTCCTAGAAGTGAAATCTATTGAACTTTGCATTAGTTGCACTTTTTGTGCAAAATTACAAAAGTTGTAAAAGTTGCTTAAAAATGCAAATCTGACTGGAAACCTTCTAACCTTCGGAAAAATGTTTCTCATACTCATATACCCAAGCATGGATAGTTACAACTTCCCAAACTTCCATTTGCAACTTTTTTGCAAAAATTGTAAAAGTTGGTCGAGCAATTTTTTGAGCAACATTGCAACTTTTGAGTGATTTTTTCTCTTTACATATTTAGGTCAAATGGATCCATCTAGGACCCTAGTTAAGATTCTTAGGACCTATTAGGTAACTAAATACCTTAGTTTCTTATGAATATTGAAAGATAATGAATAAGCAATTGGATACCAACTACATCTATTAAATATACAAAGGAAGATATAGAAAACTTGCTTAATAGAGAGATTAATCTAAGAGAAAAAGACATTTCAGAAGAAAATGGTTATCTTAGTGCCATCCAGGGTATGCCAATTACTTAGGATGAAGAGACAAAACCTACAGCTATTGGGAAAGAGTGCACATGTACATAGACACAAAAATTTTAGATAGAGTTCAGTAACAAGTGCTATAGAATTGTCCACGGAGCAATGGGAAGTGAAGCTTGAAATTGGCTCATTCGTAGGCAAAGAATTTGATTGCACACTTCATTCTAGCACCATAAATGTTTCAATTAGAAATGCCTATTCATCAATGGCCTTTTATTTATAGGACTTGGGAAGCCAAGATACTCAAGTTGGGCATGATCCCTCAAAGTTCGAAATATATTAATGGTCTTAACAGAACAACAAAAAGCTCATTACCACCTTTAAATGGAGACTTCAGTTTAAATGGAGATTGTGAGTTCCCAAACATGCCCTAGTCAAGTAGATGATTGGTTTACAAAGCAACCAGTAGGAAACGGGGTCATGGAAATGAACTCGATGAACTAAGCAAATTTTTTTGTAATCATTCCCCCAACGGTCACAACCTTTCAAATTTGGTTGGATCAGTTGGGGAAGACATTCTAATGTAGAGATCACAGCCTTATTCTACCAATTACCTCCTAGGTGTCTAATAGCACCCAACCCACTGCAAGATGCCAATTTGGTTTACCAACCTTTGCCAAATTCTGACCTATCTCTCTCCAAGTGGACTCCACTTTCCTAAGGTCTTTCCCCCTTTCTAGGGCTCTTGGCAAACTTGGATCCAATCTAGGCTTTATGGGCACTAGCCCTCAACCAAATAAGGAAAAATATGCAACCAGGTTTCAAAAATTCAAACTTGGGCTAGGATCAGCATCACTAGGCTCATACCATTGGGATTCATGTGCTTTTAAGGTCCTAACACCCCCAATGGGTCAATTTCCCAAAATTAGGCCTAGAAATCCTAGTAGGTCAAATTTTAGTTTTCCTTGGCAAACTTCCAAAGTTTCCAAAGGACAAGGCCAACTTACCACCTTTTCAAATATCCTTTGCCTAGTTCTTGAAGACTTGAAAGGATCAAGGGCTGACTCTATTCCAACATGTCCAAAGTCCATTTTGGTCTACAAACCTAATAGGCCTAATTAGGTTGGGTTTCCGAAGCACATGCTTGAAAATGGGTTTACAAAATCAACTCAACCCCATAGACCTCTTCCTCTCCTTCCTAAAACTCTATTTCACCTTTCACTTGGGTTCAATCAATCAGTTTGGAAGTTTGAATGCCACTTCTTCTTTACTTCCAGGTTGAGCACATGGAGATGTTCAGCCTAGGGCCTGTTGGTAAAAATAGCAACCCAACTCCTCTAGGTCTGAAACTCTACAATATCAAAGTACACTTCCCTAACTTGCATCCCCCCAAGTGGCATCAAATTCCAACTGTGGGATTGCAAGTTAGAGGCACATGTTTGCCAAAACCCTTGAATTTAGGCCCAAACAAGCAACTTGTACAAAAAATGCAATAACTTGAGCAAATAAAAGGATTAAACCTTAAAACCAAAATAAAATGAAGCCTAGTTCATCAAGTTATCCAACCATGTTAATTTATCACCTTTCCCAATCCGTACAAATCTTCACAACTCACGAAAATAGAGAAAATGGCAGAAAATCAGAGTTTTATTAATATAAATCTTCACTAGTTTGTACCACTATGATGTTTTCTTCATGAAAATCCTTTTATAACACATATTCCTTGCCTCTAATGGTCATAACCATCATTCAAATGGTTAGGCCAACGTTAACCACTTTTTGATTATTTTGCATTAAATGTTATCATCAACTTTGCATTTTTGCATGACAACATTGACATTTTTGTGCTAGTGACCTCCTAGACACCTAAATTCTTGCCTAATGATCCTAATAACACCTAAATCCATCTAATGACTTCCAAACTCCCTATTGCACACAAAGCAACTCAATTTCCATAATGTGACCTTTAGATCAATGTGGTATCCTCGTTTACAATGACACCAAGGATTCAATTGACCTTACAATTGGTCTTGTTACAAAAACCTTATTGGATTGAGTATCCTATGGACCTATTAAACCTATTTGTCTTGGTGCCCTGCACCACCTTCATATAGCCCTTTCAGGCGGGTAGAAGGTACAATGTAATGTTTTGGCATTGAAATCAATAAAAGCAACCCTGTTTTCTACATTTTTTGTGAGTTCTCTGGATGGCATGGATATGTACAGATGCCTAGGGATCTTTGCCTAGTATGGTTGGATAGATGATTGAATCACCTTTCTAATGCAACTAGTTTGAGGTTCTAAGGCTTTGTAAAACTCAAGTTATTCCTTCTTTTTTTTGCAAACAGCCTGGATTTTGAGGGTTTGTAGGGTTTTGAAGAAAATTGGGTTATAACTCCAAATTCCACCATAGGAAAATTATGGACTTTTGTGGAATCCTTGTACTTCTAATGCACTTTAATATTCTTTTGGTTTCAGGTTTTTATATGCAGGGACAAAGGAGAAATATGATGCCCTAGATGTATATACCTTATATGCATCAATACACATTATTGTTGTATCAACATTTTAAGACCCCAAAACTTCATGTTTTGATTTGTAACTTGGAAAACAACATATTTTGGACATTCCTCAACTAACCTAATTGGTCTCATGTTTTTGGCACGTGTCTAAGCCGTACCTCCTTTGTAGATGTGGCATAATTAGCCCTTTTTGTCTAGTTGGTATCCCATGGGTTATGATAGTCTTCTTTATTATAGGATCCCTGCACTTTGAGATCTAATAATACATTAGAAATAGCAACTAACCTTTTTTTTTAACATCTTGATTCCATTGAAAATATACAAGTAGCAGACCAAAACCTCATTTCTTGGGCTACTAGGAATCTCAGGGGTTAATGAAGGAACTATGCCTTCTCTTTGTTTTGGGGTCTCCAAATCCAATTAGTATACCCATGATGATGTAAGAACAACATCCCTAGTGTCTGGTTTTATGATTTCATGTCTGGTGTAGGTTTCATGTATTAAGTCATTCTAGTGATTAAGGTGCAAGTGTGGGGTCTTAAGCCTTGTTTGGGCTTTCAAACCTTGTTAAGGTGTTCTTGTGGGTTGTACTCTCCCAATATACCTTGTTAGTTCCCTTTCACTTGCATCATTTGGAAACACTAAAATATTTTATTTCCAAATGCTCAACCCTTCACCAATTCCCAAACTCCTGCCATTCACAAATCAACATGCTACAAGAGGTCAAATCCTTTACGGTACTTGACCTAGGGCTTGATTGGAAAAATCAAAAAACACATCCTCCAATCTTTAGACCCTGGAATCTTAAAAAGGACCCTACTAACTACCATTTCCCAAGTGTCCATGAAATTTAAACCAAGGAAATTGCAATTAGAGGCCCATTTTTGTTGTGTGCACCAAAATGTTGTCCTAAAAACCTAGTTTCACTAAAAATGCAATAACTTGAGTTAGAAAACATGTAGAATGATGAGACTAGAAGAAAAAGAAAGTTGATTCAAATCTCTATCTTAAAAGTTGATTAGACCTAGTCTAAAAGTCTCTACATTTTGTGCAGCTTGCAAACAATAGTAAAAATGACTCGAAAACTGAATTTCTTTCTTTGCAACTTCTTCCAATTCATATATTAATGCCCTCCAGACCTCACAAATGAGGTATATATATCTCCTATTTATATTTTAATGGTCAAAACCAATATTTTAATAGTTATAACCCTTTCTCCACTAAGTTGCAAATTTGAGCAACTTTTACAACTTTCAAGAATGCAACTTTGCACAAAAAGTGCAATTTTTACATTTTTCACTTGACTACTTCTAGGACTTGGAAAAGGTTCTAACATACCTAAAGCCAACTAAAAACAACTTAATCCTAGGATTTCTTGACCAAAAACATTAAAAATCCCAAATTTTCCTAATGAGCAACTTTCGCTTATAAATTGCTTAAAGTGCCTTAAGCATACAAAATGCAAGGGTTGTTTATTCTAGCCTAATTAGGTTTTAAAAAAACATGAAAACCAAAATATAAACCAAGTGCCTTGGTGCTCTGCACCAGGAACATACCCCCAAACATGACTAAAAAGAGAACAATGACCATGGACACAGTGAAATTGGTGAAATGCAGCAATAAAACTCTTCGTGTTTGCAAGTTTGCAATAAATGGCATCTAATACCCATACTACCACACCTAGGTCCAATGATGCTTATTCTACTTACAAGGCTCACTTGGAGCATAACACAACAAAAATGAAAAAGCGAGGGCCCTATGATTGGTACAGGAGCACCCCTCTTATGAAATCATGTAATCAAGTTGTTTGGGTCATTTATGCCCTCTTTCCAGTTTTCTTTCCATGTTTTCAATAAGATCATGATTTTAGACTCCTAGATTTTCCATTAACTCATTTACATAGTTAAAATACTTTTTAGGCACAAAAATGCAAAAATGCAATAAAAGCTACAAAAGTTGCTATGCAACTTTACAACTTTTTGCATAACTAAGCAAAATTATTTGTAATCATGTTACTGGATATGCAAAGACTTGGCATGTAATCAGGTCTCAAAGACCCAATTGCAAGTGGATATGCAATGTTAGTATGTAATTGGGTCTCACTAACTCAATTATAAGAATGAATTATAGATAATATGTAGTCAAGTCTTCAAGACTTTGCCTACAAGTGTCTATAAAGAAGATATGTAATCATACCCTAAAGACTTGATCGCAAGTGTAGAAGAGATACAATATGTAATTAGGTCCTAGAGCTACATTACAAGTTGTAAGTTCAATACATGTTGATATGTAGTCAAGTCTCAAATACTTAACTATGATTGTGTTAAGAGGGTGATATGCAATTAGGTCGTCAAGACTAGATTGTAGGGATGCAAGACTTAACCTGATGACATATGAAGATGCTTAAAGAGCTTGCAATCAATTCCTAGAGACTTGATTACAATACGTGCCTATCAACATAGAAGGATGACTTATTGGTTGGATCTTAAGGCCTGCCAACCACTTAGGCATGAGAAAACTTGCAATCAAGTTTGTGAGACCCAATTGCATTTTGCGAATGCATGTTTATGACTTGTAATTGATGTCAAGGACCTTCACTAAATATGACAAGTAAGACAAACTATTCACATGTTGAGATTCAAATATCAACCTATACACTAGTAACTATGATGATAATGCAAGGGCATTCAGAGACATAAAAAAAGGGCCTAAGAGACATGAGCCACAATGCAAATGGATTTTTGTGTAGATTTATTCTTAATTCTTACCAAGCAAAAATCAAGAGCAACATATTGAAAGGTTATGTTAAACAAAAATAATGTTGATGATGACCTTCAATCTACCTTTGAACCCTTTTAAAGAAAGTCACGTCTCAATATACTTCGTTATTTAAGATGAAACAATATGTGCATTGTTCAATTCACTTGCTTCATATGTTCTTTACTCTTTTCTATCCCCGCCTATATAATTCAAACTTCTACTACATGCAAAATACTTTCTAGTCTCCCATTATGTTTGGTATCATAAAAGGTGTTAAAAGATTGAAACTGCATGAATTATTCTTCATAACTACTTTATCTATTTGTTCAATAGACTCATTTAACCATAGTTGAAAATTTGGTTGGATCGTAACTACTTTATCTATTTTTGTGGTTTTAGTTGCAGAAATGTAGGTACAAGGGAGAAAGATGATGCCCTAGGTTCATGTAGCATATATACACCAACTCACTATCCCCAAGAGATCATATAATTCCAACGATGGGATAGTGAGTTACACCATTATTTCTACAAGTTGTTGAAAACAAGATAGCAAACTGTCTAAAACGGAAAGATTTTTATAACTACGAAACAAACAACTTTCAAAGAAAACTTCCTAAAGAAAAAAAATGTTCTAATTAACCCTATCTATGATTCCATTAGGTACAACAATCAAGGACAATGGCAAAAATGTCTTAAAACTCAAAAAATCAGTAATTTTGCCTTCAAAATGTCATGCCACAACACTTGTCCGTACAAATGACAATTCCTATGCCTATTTTAGGGTTAGGAAGGTATTTATATGTCTTCTTAGGTTTTTCCATTCCATATTAGGGCTTGTGTCGGCCTTGAAGTTTTAAAAGGAAAAATCCACCATTTCTTGCAAAATCAGCATCTTTGCAAAAATTGCAATATAGCAACTTTTGCAATTTTTTCTTGCTTGCTCTTTCTAACACTTCCAACTTGTTAAATGGGCTATCCCTTAGCAATTCCATGCTAGTGAACCTTCCCTAAGCTAGAGACTTATCCCTTAAGTTGCTCATTTCCCTATGGTAAGGTATGCCTTGACTTTTAGGCCAATTAGTGACTCTTCCAAAGACATTGTGACTTCCTACACCCTAGCTATCACACCTAGGTCTAATGACGCTTATCGATGCAGAGCACACAACCTATTTTTGCCACTTGGTTCTTAGACCTCTAAGGGTACCCAAACCCACACCAGGATGATGTCATGGTTACCAGCCTTTGCCAAATGATGACCTTTACTTATCCAAGTGGACTCCACTCTTTTGAGGTCCTTCCTTTTTCCTAGTGCTCTTGGCAAACTTGTTTCAAAATATGGCTTTAGGGACACTTGCCCTCAACTAGGCCAATTAAGGAAAAACAAGTAAAAAGGTTTCAAGACTTCAAACTTAGACTTGATTCAGCATTTCTAGGACTAAACCAATAGGATTCATGCACTTTCAAGGCCCCAACACCTTCAAAGGATCATTATCCCTAACTTAGGCCTAGAAATCCTAGTAGGTCAAAATTTAGTTTTCCTTGGAAAACTTCCAAACTTTCCAAAGGAAAAGGAAAAATTATCACCTTTTCAAATACCCTTTACCTAGTTCTTGAAGACTCTAAAGGATCAAGGGTTGACTCCATTCCAACATACTCGAACTCCACTTTAGTCTGCAAACCTAATAGGCCTAATTAGGCTGGGTTTCCAAAGCAAGTGCTTGAAGATGGGTTCATAGAATCAACTCAACCCCATGAAACTCTTCCTCTCCTTCCTAAAACTACATTTCACCCTTCACATAGGTTTAGACAATCAGTTTGGAAGCCTAAATGCCACATCTTCTTCAATTCATGGCTGAACACATAGGGATGTTCAACCTAGGGCCGACTGGTAAAATATCAAACCAATTCCTCTAGGTCTGAAACTCTGCCATATCAAAGTACACTCCCCTAACTTGCATCCCCCAAAGAGGCATTAAATTTGAGCCTTTGCAAGTTAGAGGCACATGTTTGCCAAAACCCTTGAATTCAGGCCCAAAAAAGCAACCTTCACAAAAATTGCAATAACTTATGCAAATGAAAAGATATAACCTTCAAACCAAATGAAAATGAGACCTAGTTCATCACGCTATCCAACCATGATAGTTGATCTCCTTCACGAATCTATACACATTCGTACAACTCATAAAAATAGAGAAAAAGGCAAAAAATTAGAGTTTTATTCATGTAAATCTTCACCAGTCCATACAACTATGTTGTCCTCTCCATGTATAACATTTTTAAACATGTATTCATTGCCTCCAATGGTCATAACCATCATTCAAATGGTTATGCCAATGTTCAACTACCTTTTCAATTATTTAGCAAGAAAAGTTGTCATTTTGCATTTTTTTTGCATTACAACATTGACATTTTTGCTTTAATAACCTCCTAGACACCTAAATCTTTGCCCAAAGACCCCAAGGCATTTAAATCTATCTAAAGACCTACAAAATCCTTATTGCATACAAAATAACTCAAATTCCTCAAATTTGACCTTTGGTTCAATTTGGTATCCTAGCTTATAATGACACCAAGGATCTAATTGACCTTACATATGGTCTTGTTACAAAAACCTTATTCAAATGACTAATCCATGGACCTATTGCACTTCTTTACCTTGGTGCCTTGCACCACTTATTACTACTTACAAAAGCTCTGTAGGAGCACAATTCAACAAAATTGAAAAGGTGAGGGCCCTATGTTCCAAGGTGCCCTTGCACCATTTGGTGGTTCTAGCACGTGTCTAAATAGTACTTCCTTTACAACAGTGACCTAATCAGCCCTTTAGCCTTAATTGTTGTCCCCATGGGTTAATGCAGCATTTTTGTGCATGCAATGTTAGCACTTTGGAATCTAACAATATATCAGGAGTAGGAGATGTCTTGGTGGTTAGTTTTTGCTTCCATTCAACATTTACTAAGTTGCAGGCCATAACATTTCTTCTTGGGCTACTAAGAATCGAAGAGGTTAATGAAGGAACTATGGCTTTTTCTCAGTTTGAGGCCTTCTAATTCAGTCCATATGCCCTTGCTAATGTAAACATAACATGCCTTAAGTCAATGTCCATGGTTCCATGTCTGGAGTAGGTTTCATATATTAAGCCTTTATTGTTGTCAAGATGCAAGTGCGAGGTTTTGGGCCTTGTTTGGGCTTTCAAACTTTGTTTAGGTGTCCTTGTGGGTTGTACTCTCCCAACCTTCATTGTTAGTACCCTACCACTTGTATCAATTGTTCAAGGTGACTATACACCACTCGTTCTCTCTCTCCCCCTCTCCCTATTCAATCTAATGAACCAACTGGATTTTCTCTACATTTTAATGTCTCAAGTATTTCTTTGTGGTTTGACTCGCAAACTTTCCAAAGAGTATTATTATGTGGTTTTCCACCATATTTTATCAAGTGGATATTTGATGCAACAACAAGGTTCAAATAATGAAGAATCTTCCTCTCTATTTACTAATCCTCGAATAACCACAAGTTAGGGTTCTTCGTAGAATATTGTCTAAGCCATGTGTCGATTACAACCACTGCACTGATATGGTACTCTAAACCTTAACCATCTATAAAAAAGTGATCCAATCTTTGTTTGGCTTGGACACAACAATACAAATAATAATATGTCCCTTTTGCATTGTCTTTAGGTGCAATAATAGCAAAAATATGGCCTGCAGTGATAAATGTACAAAATGTAGTCATTAATTCAGAAAATACTTAGGTAAAAGTTATAAATTTACATATTGAAATTACAAAGATATATAAATATATATATTTCTAGGTTGCACTAGATAAGACAAGTGGTCAAAGTCAGTAGACAAATTCATCTCTACCATTTCTAGTGCTTGTGGGGGACAATAGGTGTCAATTGGGTCCAAAACTCATAGATCCCATTTGTCCACCCATTCAGTCGACTCACAATCATCCCAATTTTTCTTTGCACATGATGGACAAAAGCATGTTGTTTTGTGTGTGTGGATACTCCATGAACATGCATCAAAGCTTCTAAAAGAGTGCAACTCACTTGATCCTGTTAGTGTGCAACAATCCTCATATGGTGCAATGTTAGTATTATCTATCAACCAAAAAAATCTATGAATCGTATACCCACCTTCCTTACCTGGACCCATTGTAGTGTTACACCATTGGACGATGGATTTTGCATCTATCACAACTTTGTACTTTAGTTCTTCACAAGCTAAGGCTTTTTTGATGCATGCGCCTGCACCATCGTTCTCTCCCTTTCCATAACCAGCCTCTGTGAAATTTCACATACATTGAATTCTACACAACCTGTGCATCCTACTCAACCAATAGAACATTTGTGCATTCTTGAATTGAGATGTGCAATTGTCTGACCAAATAATGTGTTGATAATATAGTATGCCCATGTTAGCCAAATCTCCATAAAATATTTGAAAACAACTATATGCAAACTTTGTAGAATGTGATCGATCATCGCTAATGTAAAAATGGTACTCCCTCAAAATCTTCCTATCATCCTCTGTACTTGTAGCTGAATGCATGAATGTTATGTGAACAAATATGGAAACCTGTTGAGAAGTATAATACTTTGCTTGCACCTCATTTTGTGGTTGTAGTGTGTAGTTCTCTGCGAAGTCTACAATCGAAACAATGGTATCCAATGGAAATGTATCCTTGCACAACTTGAATTGCAAATCCAACCATCAAGCTCTATGTGTATGTCTTGCATACTCGTAAATAATCTTTTCACGAAAAATCTTCATGAACTCATACATTGGAATCTTTTCAATGACTAAATCACATCTTTTACCCTATTTCTCATCTTTTAGAGCATATGTCGCTAGCTTATATTTTTTGTAATCTACTATTTCATTTTCAATTGCATGTGTACTATCCATATGTTCACAAGTTGATAAAAATTGTGAAGAACCGCAAAATAAGTCTGTACCATCCAAGCATGATGTCTTGTAAAATTGTTGGTCGTCCCCTATTTCACATAAAATGTTGGATATGAATTCCCTTTAAAATCTCGGTGGCTCATTCATGTCACAATCTTACAAAACAAACTTAGAATGCAAAAACACATGTATATGCTTAAAAACATCAAAATGATTAGAAAATTCAATATATATCCTACAATAACAAGTTGTGCATTTGTGATTTATCTTCACATAAAAAAGTTTTACCCATCTTGAAAAATCTTTGACTTATTTGAATTTGAGGATCCATACCAATAAATTTTGCAAAAAGTTGTGTCTGAGTTGAGTCCAAAAAATGTTTTGCATGTGGGTCACAATTTTGGCTACTAATCCTCCTTCTTACAACATCTCTTTGATTAGGGGAAACGAGTGTGTTATTTTTCTGAAAATCTTTGATTAATGATTTCAAAGCTTCACTAATTTCTTTATCCTTTCGCAGTAGTCTACCGCTAAATGTCCATAACTCATTTTTTGTTGGATCTTCCAATCTCTCATGCCTTAGCATGGCTCTCCTTAGAGTACCTCTACCAATTTTCAATGTTTTGTTTGTCTTTCTCATGAGTCAAGCTTTCTTCATTTGGGTACTTACTATTGTCAATGTAAGTACTCATCTTGTGATATTACTATCTTTGGGGCATGATTTAGAACCCACTTTGTCATAAGCACTCATTAGATTCTTTACAATGATTTTTTCATTTGAATCATCCATCTTTCTTAGCCCAAGAATCTTCGTGATAGGCCTAAATTTCAAATTTCTCATCATTTCAACAAATAATTGGCATTGACCTATAATATTTAATTCTTCAAAGAATATTCTCCACATAAGATTAACTTTTCTTTCACAAGTACACTTGCTAATCTTGTCAGGCATTGATTTCAAAATGTTAGTATCAATATCAATCAATTTTTTTGGTCTTCTAAAACAAATTCTAGAAGGTGTTATAATCTCTTCCATTCTCTCAACATTTTGAACATCAACATAAGGTTGAGTGTTTGTCGTACCTTGAACCGAAGATGATGTGTCTTGGCAATAAGTTGCAAAAGATGGAATATCGCCTACTTGATATGTTGATGTTGTGCCTTCAACATGACATGATGGAGTGTGCACATCGTCGAATCTACAAATTAGCATCTCTTCAACATGAGAGGATGATATGACTCCAACATTAGAAGATGGTGTAGCTTCACAATTCAATTATCTTTTTGAGCGTAACAGTCTCATTCATTCTCTTTCTCTTTCCAATTCTTCTTCTTTGTTTCTTTGTATCAGTGGTTCGTGTTCCTCTTCGACAATCAGTTCTTCATTATTGCTTTGCAACTTTCTTTGTTCACATAGTAGTTTCATTTTATCTCTTTTAATTGCCAAATCTCTCTCCCTCTCTTCATTTGCTTGAGTTTTTAGTTTCTTCCTTGGCATGATGATGCTTTCTATATGTCAAATTATTCAAACATTTGAATTACTTACAATTTGTAAATTACAAATCATTCAAATACATATAAAATTACAATTATTTCAATGAATACACAATATATATTAAACAACTTGCCAAATTTCTAACCACGTCCAAATAACAATTCATTCAAACATACAAATTTCAATGAGTTCATTATATATTAAACAACATGTCAAATTATAATCAAATTTGTCTCTATATAACAACAAAGAATATTTTTAAAAGACTACACTAACCTTTTCTATAGAAAGAATATTCAAAAAGCCTTCAAATAGCGTATCTAAAAAATTGAATTTGGTGTTTGCTAGCTTCAAATAGAATGAAAGAATGTTGAAAAAACCTTCAAATAGCATTTGCTAACTTCCAACAGCTTGAAACTCGTGTTTTCTATCGGAACAACAAAATACACAACAGACAAAAAGTAGAATATGGATCAGCAGGGACCCAAACTTGCTTTATGATCATTTTTTGGTGTTTTCACATAGTGCATATGCACTATAGTGTGTACGCACTATGCGAAAAATAACTCCCTATCCCGCCATCCCCCATCTCCTACTCTCTCTCTCCTCTCCCATCCCATACTCGCTCACTCTCTCTCATCCCCTACTCTCTCTCAGCCTCTCTCTCCTTTCCCATCCCCTACTCTCTCTCTCTCTCATTCTCCCTCTCCCACTGCCTACTCTCTCTCACTTTCTCTCTCCCATCCCCTACTCTCTCTCACTCTCCATCTCCTAATCCCTCTTCCACCACTTTCTCTCTCCCATCCCCTACTCTCTCACCCTCTCTCCTCTCCCATCCCCTACTCTCTCTCTCTCTCTCTCACTCCCATCCCCCTCTCTCTCTCCCTCTCCCACCACCTACTCTCTCTCCATTCTCCCATCCCCTACTCTCTCTCCTCTCCCATCCCCTACTCTCTCTCACTCTCCCTCTCCCACTGCCTACTCTCTCTCCCATCCCCTACTCTCTCTCACCCTCTCTCCTCTCCCATCTCCTACTCTCTCTCTCTCACACTCCCATCCCCCCTCTCTCTCTCCCTCTCCCACCGCCTACTCTCTCTCTCTCTTCCCCTACTCTCTCTCTCCCCTCTCCCATCCCCTACTCTCTCTCCTCTCCCATCCCCTACTCTCTAGATCTCTCACACACACTCCCATCCCCCCTCTCTCTCCCTCTCCCACTCCCTCTCTGACCACCTACTATCTCTCTCTCACTCTCTCTCCCTCTCTACTCTCTCTCTCTCTCTCTCTCATCCCCTACTCTCACTCTCTCTCCCATCCCCTACTCTATGTACCATCCCCTACTCTCACTCTCCCTCTCCCATTCCCTCTCCCACCGCCTACTATCTCTCTCTCTCTCCCACTCTCTCCCTCTCTACTCTCTCTCTCCCATCCCTTACTCTCACACTCTCTCTGTCCTATCCCCTACTCTCTCTCTCTCTCTCTCTCTCTCTCTCTCTCTCTCTCCCATCCCCTACTCTCACTTTCTCACTCTCCCTCTCCCACTCCCTCTCCCACTGCCTAATGTCTCTCTCTCACTCTCTCCCTCTCTAATCTCTCTCTCTCCCATCCCCTACTCTCTCTCTTACACACACTCTCATCCCCCCTCTCTCTCTCTCCCTCTCCCACTCCCTCTCCCATCACCTACTCTCTCTCTCTCCCATCCCCTACTCTCTCTCTCTCCCCTCTCCCATCCCCTACTCTCTCTTTCACACACACACACACATCCCCCCTCTCTTTCTCTCTCTCTCCTCTCACATCCCCTACTCTCTCTCACTCGCTCTCCCTCTCCCACCACCTACTCTCTCTCTCTCCCTCTCTACTCTTTATTTGCCACCCCCTACTCTCTCTCTTACACTCTCACACTCTTTCCCATCCCCTACTCTCTCTCTCTTACACACATTCCCATCCCCCCTCTCTCTCCCTCTTCCACTCCCTCTCCCATTGCTTACTCTCTCTCTCACATCCCCTATTCTCTCTCTCGGGCTACTCTCTCTCTCCCTCTCCCATCCCCCACTCTCTCTCTTTCACACACACACACACACTCACATCCCCCTCCTCTCTCACACACTCTCACACTCTCTCCCATCCCCTACTCTCTCTCTTACACACACTCCCATCCCCCCTCTCTCTCCCTCTCCCACTGCCTACTCTCTCTCCCATCCCCTACTCTCTCTTTCCCCTCTCCCATCCCCTACTCTCTCTCTTTCACACACACACATCCACCCCCCTCTCTTTCTCTCTCTCTCATCTCCTATCCCCTCCTCTCTCTCACTCACTCTCCCTCTCCCACAGCCTACTCTCTCTCTCACTCTCTACGTCTCTACTCTCTCTCTACCACCCCTTACTCTCTCTCACACTCTCTCCCATCCCCTAATCTCTCTCTTACACACATTCTCATCCCCCCTCTCTCTCCCTCTCCCACTCCCTCTCCCACTACTTACTCTCTCTCTCCCATCCCCTACTCTCTCTCTCTCGGGCTACTCTCTCTCGCTACTCTCTCCCCCCCTCTCCAATCCCCTACTCTCTCTCCCCTCTCCCTTACCCTACTCTCTCTCTCACTCACACACTCTCATCCTCCTCCCTCCCTTGCTCTCTCGCTCCCACTCCCTCTCCCACCAGCTACTCTCTCTCTCTCTCTCCCATCCCCTACTCTCACTCTCTCTCCCATCCCCTAAACTCTCTCTACCACCCGCTACTCTCTCTCTCACTCTCATACTCTCTTCCATCCCCTACTCTCTCCCATCCCCTACTCTCTCTCTCTCTCTTACACACACTCCATCCCCGCTCTCTCTCTCCCTCTCCCACCACCTACTCTCTCTCTCACTCTCTCTCCCATCCCCTACTCTCTCTCCCCTCTCCCATTCCCTACTCTCTCTTTCATACACACACACTCCCATCCCCCCTCTCTCTCTCCTCTCCCATCCCCTACTCTCTAGATCTCTCACACACACTCCCATTCCCCTCTCTCTCTCTCTCACCTCTCCCATCCCCTACTCTCTAGATCTCTCACACACACTCCCATCCCCCTCTCTCTCCCTTTCCCACTCCCTCTCCCACCACCTACTCTCTCTCTCTCTCTCACTCTCCCTCTCTCCCATCCCCTACTCTCTCTCTGACACCCCTACTCTCTCACACTCTCTCTCATGCCCTACTCTCTCTCTCTCTCTTACACATTCTCATCCCCCCTCTCTCTCTCCCTCTCCCACTACCTACTCTCTCCCCCCTCTCCCATCCCCTACTCTCTCTCCCCTCTCCCATCCCCTACTCTCTCTTTCTCTTGCTCTCCCTCTCCCACTCTCTCTCCCTCCCCCATCCCCTACTCTCAATCTCTCTCTCCCATCCCGTACCCTCTCTTTGCCACCCCTACTCTCTCTCTCTCTCTCTCTCTCTCTCTCTCTCTCTCTCTCTCTCTCTCTCACACACACACACACACACACACTTCCTCTCTCTCCCCTCTTCCATCCACTACTCTCTCTCTCACACACACACACCCATCCCCCCTCTCCTCTCTTTCTCTCTCCTTCCCTCTCTATGCACTATTTAGGTCTTAATAATGTGTACGCACTAAAGCGCACATGTGCTATTAAGACTTAAATTTTCAAAAGCTTTAAATAGTGTGTGCGTGCTATAGTGTGCACACACTATTTAAAGCTTTTCATTCTACCAAGTCTAAGGCTTGGTGTTGCCTTGGGGATCCAACCCAAAGGTTTGGAGTCTATAAACTAGTCTAAGACATGTTTTGCTACAAACATACAAAAAAAAATTGATTTTTCCTATGTGCTCTCCTTCAAGTTTCTTCATAGTTGAACATCGATAAAATCAGATTACATGACATTGTAGGTCTCTATATTAGCTATATAACCATATAATTTATTTTTTATTTGAACTATTGCAAGCCTTTCAACTATAATTTCTTTTGAATGTATGTCCATTTTTTGTCAAAAACCAACATCTACTAATTGGGCTATAGATTTTAGCTTGTTCATCAAATTTTGCAACAACTTAGTTTTTTAAAAACTAGACTCCATTCTACACACTTTGAAAAAAAGAATTTTTGATTTTAGATTAGTTTTCAATAATTTCTAGGGGGAGCACACAGATAATTCACATTTTTGGGATTTGCCTAATTAAAAAACTCATTAAAAAAAATACACATTATAAAATTACCCAAAAATCTAGGATAAATTACATAGTGTAAAGTAACTTTTGACCAGAACGATTAAAGAATTTTTTTTTTAAAGTTAAAATTTTAGGGGGGCCACACTTTGTACTATGTTATGTTTTTTTGGAATAAATAGTACCACTTTCTATGGCCCCCTTTTTTGAGGACCTAAAACTAAACCATTTTGAAAAAAAAAAATAGTAGTTTAGAAACTAGATTCAAAGGACTACTACTTTTTTTTTTGTCATATCTTAAAATTTTGAGCATAACTATCTTCAAATTCTTGTTGAAGTTCAGAAATTGTTGATTTCAAAAAAAAGGTGTCCACTTATACCCCTCTTTTGGCACCACAACTTGGTGCACTTACCCATTTGTAGGCTTGTATGATTGTGACCCGTTTGAGCCTTGGTTCTCCTAGCTCAGTAGGTGGCCTCATTGAGGCCTAGGTTGGGAGGTGAGACTCCATGGTTTTGGCTTAAATGTATTTGTAGGTTTTTGTACTAAATGGATCAAGTAGGAGAAGCTTGGGTTTGGTCATCATGTTGGTGTAGTGTGAAGAATTTTTTTTTTTGATATGTTGCATTTTACATAGTAATGGAGATCTCTCCATCTTGTTCATCTTATTGTATTGCATGATTGCAAAGTAGGAGTGAATGATTTTATGAAAAAATAATATTTTTTGTATCATTGTCGCATTTAATTGTAGTTGTATATCAATAAATTAAAGTAGTGAAGTATCATGATAGGAGAAGTTGTAATGTTCAGCTATCACTCCAAGGAGTTAATCCATTGTACTCAATATACATTGGAAACAAATAAGTGTGTTTGAGTTGTTTCAACATTGATTCATGAAATGATAAGAGAAATTCATCCCAAGTATGCTTCAACTGTGAGTGGATTATCAATATAATTGGATTCAATATGTAAATATATTCATAAGTTATAGTTGTATTTATGATGATATGAACAATTTTTTTCACAAGTTGTGCTTGTTGATGAACAAATATTATATAGATTTATTAGTCCTTAAGTAGATAGTAGGTTCAATGGTTCCTAAGTTGTTTCCATCATTTCCAATATAACATGTCTAACCAAATCAAAAGCATAACCATAACAACATTATAGAAGTTAGTCATTTCATTAAACTAAGGTCTTATTTATTTAGCTCATGAGCATAATATATACATTAGATGTCAACATGAAGCATATATAAAACAAGGATGCATAGCATATAGTTCGTGTTGTTGTTATTGCAGTAGTCAGGTGATTTGTGTACGTATTTGAATTATAGAAATTTGAAGTAAAAAAATAATAGCTTGGTTTTGAGATCTTTATATTTCATCAATTAAATTTTTTATTTTGTGCGAATAAATTTTGAATTATTTAATTTCCTTTCAAGAAACAAGAGTGTAGATGTATATGTGAATTTTGATATCTATCATTAACCAATCTGTTTAAAACGTAGCAGCAGAGTCACTATAAATGCTAACAAGGAAATTGCATATGTGTAAAATTTTAAAAATATAAAGGGGAAACCATCTGTCAATGTGAACCTATTGAGATAACACATATTTTAATGGAGATGTGGATAAGAGGATCAAATTTCTTTTGTTCAAAATGATTTTGAAAGAAAGCTTAACAAAATTCATGCTAAAATGAAATAGACCACATTTTAAACTTAGAACTTCCATACCACTCACTATACTAACTATGCAAAGCATGGAGTAGAAAACATTCTCAGGGTTTATTTATTTTACCCCAGATAAAGAAAAAATAGATTTTGGCAAACAATTCAAAAGGTATAATGTTAATAGTCCATAGTTTCAAAATCTTTCCACAATCCATCATTTGACACAAATTTGTAACTGTTACTTCAGCAATATGTTTATGCAAATAATTTGTCTTGTTTCCATTAACTTCATAGTTTTTGTGTTGTCTTATATATGAGATATAAGCATTATTTATAGTACATATTAATCTATGTTTCACTTTAAAATCTTATGCAATTTTATCATCATGAAAATGGTCAATAATATGGCTTAGAATGCATACCAATTATTTATTTCTGTGATTCCCATTAAAAAAAAAAATCTATCATATTGGCAACTTCAATGTTTTGAAAGGTTGGAGTTGACAATAATTCATTGAATATTTTGGCAATAATTTGACAATTTTTCTGAACATTGAAAAATATCTAAATTTTTATAAATATTTTTCAAGAACATGATATATCATTGAATTTCAGGAACATACTATTGTTTTTTTAATATATAGATAAAAAATGGAATTTAATACAAATGATAGGCTAGAAAACAAAAAAATGTTGTATTTGCCTCTATTATTGCCATTTGACTTAAACTCATAAAAAAATGAAGGTACATGAAAAAAGTAGCATGCAAAACTACTTAAAGAGTTATGTTATGTAATGGAGTTAATTCTATTAAAATGTTTTTGAAGAAATAGTGTAGAAAACACAAGAAAGGAATAGAATCATATAAAAATACTTTTTTAATAATATTTGAACCCAATTTTATGAACGTTGTAATTAATAAGAACTTGAGCTCAGTAAGTTTCATTCTAAAATTATCTTTGGAGTTTGCAATCGTTTAAGGTTTGTTAATAGCAAAAACAAAATTGGGTAATTATCATTGATGTTGCAGCAAATCTAACAATCAATAGTCAGTTTGATAGCATATGCAAAAAGTAGACTTCATAGTCTTTTGGTAGTGGAGCTGTTCAAATTTTGCTAAGATATTTATAGTGGACTTTAATTTTATTGACAAATTTGATCTTTGCATGGTATGATTTTAACTTTTTTGATATTAAATGGATTTCCATTTTAAAATTTTGTAAGATGATCGCAACCATGAAAATCAAAGGTTTAGGAATTTTGTATGCTAAAAACAATCATAAACAATAAAATGTGCAGCTCATGAAGGTAAGGGTAGTTGTACATGTAACATTCAAATTGTCCAAGACACAAATATAAACTATGAAAAATTACATAATAGCAACCATGATAGCAAAAGCATTTTAAAGAACACAATGATTCATCAAAGAGAAAAGAAAATTACATATGTATGTCAAAATATCTAAATAATTAAACCCTAAGAGATATTTGTGAGACAAGATGACACGCAGTCGAATACTACAAGCCATACATGAAAAATGTGAATGATACCAGTGTGAAGAACTAGATCAAAATAATTTGCTTACCTGAAACGAATGAAGTTGTCTACATATTTATGATCGTTATTATGTGTGTCTGTGATGGACAATGTCGAATGGGTTTACGCACAAAATAGGACTCAAGAATTTGCCTTTTAAGAGTTAGATCATGACCTTAAAATAAGCTAACCTATGCATTTTTAGCTCCTCAACACCGACATTCAAAATGATATGATGGCTCTAAATGATTTCATTATTCTTGAAGGGATTTTACAGTGTACAAAGATTGCTTTATTTATTCATTTTACTATTAAGCCACAAGTAAACTTCTTTAAATGTACATGGTGGTAGGCTAGATTTGTACTATATGTTGGTCAAATAAATAGTATTGAAAAATGAGTTTCAACACACTTAACCATTTTCACTATGTATGCCGAGTACACAATAGATGCCGAGCCAAAATCTTAAGAGGTGTCGAGTCACAGTTAGTGCCAAGCAGATTACAGTATAGTATGTGTCGAGTGATTTAGGAATTATTCATGTGCCAAGTAACAGAATCATTCAGATGTTGAGCAACTTAGAACAACATATGCCAAGTGATACAAGTTACAATAGGTGCTGAGCAAACCAGGAAATGTAGTAGATGTCGAGCAATCCAGAAACAGTGTGTGTCGAGCATCAGTAATACTTCATGTGCTGAGCAATGCAGGATTAGCATAAAAATTTGTATTTGCACAAACTAAGATGAAAACCATTTTTGGAGCTAACTTAGACAAATTTTGGAGGAAAAAGGATAAGGATGAATCATTTACATTCCCTATGCAATCTGCATGCAACCAATCAAAAAAATGGTGAAGGCATGCAACCAATAAGAAAAATGCAAAGTATAAGAGAGAACTTGAAATTCAATTTGGATCGTAGATCCATACCTAACCCTAAGTCTTTGCATTCTTTATAAGGAGAATGAATGCACCATTGTATGTATAAAATGATAAGCTACAAAAGGGAAGATTATAGTGAAATTCCAGTGTGCACAGAAAAGACTTAGTGAAAGGGATAGCATTTATATCCAGTTGATCAGAATTAAACAAGGGACATATTTAGAGATCAGATCAAGCAAGGATCAAAAGAGAAAGAGCAGATCAAGTGCCTGAACCCAGCAATTCAAGATTGCTTTCAATCAGGTATAATATTATAATACTCTCTCACAGTTGTATTAGAGGTTAAAATCCTATGGTGATAGGTTGGCTTAACAACTAGGTAGAAAAGTCTTTGGAGAAAGACAAGAAAATCCTATGTATTAGGTAGGTTTAACAGCCTTTATGTAATTCTTTTAACATGGTGACACTTCTTGTAAAGTGTTTGAAAATCCTTTCAATCAGGTCACTATTGACACAGTGTAAAGCCTTTAACAAGGCAAACCATCATAAGTGGTTGAACTCATTGCTGCAGTAATTTTTGTGGGTGTCATTCCCACCCCAGTTTTACCTTCTTATTCTTGGAGGGTTTCTAGGTCACCAAAATCTCGTGTGTTATGTGTTGATGCATGCTCTCATTTTATGTTTGTTTACTTGCATGCATATTAATTTCAGTTATATGTTATTAAGGGTTTGAAAGGATAACAATTGGTAATTCTGATTCACCCCCCCGCCCTCTCAAAAGTACACTTCTCATTTGAACATTCCAACAATTGGTATCAGAGCATTGGTTCTCATAAAAAGAATTCTAACAGCTTGGAGAAAAAGGTCAGAAGATGGAAGTTTTCAAACTTGGGAAGATCATTGACAATCAGGTGATTGATGTGCAACTAACTCTACACAAAGTAGAGGAAGCTAGAGAGGAACTGAGAAAATCTTTGAAAAGAAGAAAAGAGATAGCCATAGCTGAAAATGACATACATTACAAGGAGATTGATACCACACGCGTATTTTTCAATGGAGATTCCATGGAATTTGATGCAGCAATAGCAGAATTAATGGAGAAAAACAGGGCACAAGCTAAAGAAATCATATTACTCAAGCTTGAACAAGAATCACAAGCCACAATGCTTTGTGAAGTAACTGAACAAAATAAAAGAGCTATTGAAGACAAGGCCATGATAGAAGATGACAAGAGAAATCTCACCAATAGACTGGAAGAGAAGACAATTGAATTTGAAAAGATTTCAAAGATGCAAATAGACACCTTGAGCCAAATGATGAATGCTCATCATGAGCTAAATATGAAGGACATTGAGATCTCCACCTTGAAGATGCAGAATGAACAATTGCAGAATGAATTGAAGAGTTAAAAGGAAATAGCAAAAAGCTACAATAAACCTAATGAGGTCATCAAGTATTTTGAGAAATTGATGAAATCACCAAGGGCAAGTAATGACACTACAGGACTTAGCTACATCAACACTGAACAAGGAGAATCATCCAAGGCTACAGAGGAAAGAATAAACAAAGGTAAGAACACCAAACCTACTTGTCATTTCTATGGTAAAAAGGGGCATACCTCTAATGTATGCAGGAGCAAGAATAGTCATCAGCATTATAAGCCCACAAATGCAAGTTTTGGTCACAAGTGCAAAAAACAAGGACATTTAGCACAAAACTGCAAAACCAAGACCATGAGGACACCAAGATTTGAGGGCCACTGCTACAACTGCAAAAATTATGGACATAGAGCTTTTGAATGCAAATCAAAGCCTATATGGATACCTAATTAGCCTACAAGAAGAACCAATCATGTACATCACTACAATTGGGATTACAACACCAGGTATAGCTATCACTATTGCCAAGAGTATGGACACACTCCTGAAAATTGTATAAGGACACATTTTAAGGGAAATTACAGTAGATGGTTAAATCAAACCACTTGTTTTAGTTGCTTGAAGACTGGTCATACTAGCAGGAACTGTCCAACAAAGGCCAAGGCACTCAAGACTGAAGTTAATAAGGGCAAAGAAAAAGTTAATGTGGAACACATCAAGGAAGATATGAAGAAGACATGGCAGAAGAAAGGTAAATGCAGCACATCAAATGGAAAGATCACTTCACCCAAGAGGTCAAGTGATCACACCTCATCAAATTAAGCACTAGAAAGGCACATGGGGCTGATACATATAAAGATGTATCATACATCAGCCCAAAAGAACATAGGAACATTGCAAAGAAGAAAATCGCATAAGTTAAGATGCCAGGATAAAAGTTAGAAGATGATACCGAGTTATCTTTGGTTGCCGAGTAAAACTCCAGTACAGGCCGAGTTAAACAGTCTAGTGGATGTCGAGTAAAGAGATAACAGTAGTTGTCGAGAGAGTAAAATACAGTTGATGCCAAGTTGGAAAATCCTTTGTAAGCCGAGTGTACAGCTGTAAAGCACAAATGCAGTAAATGCTAGGTTTCAAGCCTAACAATGGTGAAAATCGTTAATTTTAATGACATTCAAATGAAGAGCAAAAACTAGAAGAGCTAAGAGGCAATCAAGCAGCTACCTTACAGTCATTCACATCAAATACAATAGAGATTCAACACGAACTCATCGATCTGAAAGTATTTATTAAGTGTCGAGCTACGCAAAGTTTCAATTTTTTTATTTTATTTTTAATGCATTTTAAAGCCCTTGTTTGGTAATATGGCTTCTAGCTCAAGAAACCCTAAGGCTCAGAGAGATCATGAGATTCAACTGGTTAGCAATGAAGTTAAACAGCCCAAATTTAGACCGATCCTCGAAGTAGCCTATAAAAATAACTCGGCTAGTGCATTATCTATCATTCCACCTAAAGTCATCACAGTTCAAGACAGAAGGAAATGCTGCAATTGTAAAATCGGTGCCATAGGTGATCTAGAAATCTTCAATGCCTATGATAAGTTATGTGAGAATAAGATATTGAAGGACGAGTTTTCAATCATTGAGAAGAAGGGTTTAACTAAAACCCTAGTTTTTCCCATAGTATTTAAAATAGAATGGATTCACATTGTTCTGAGCTGAATTCATGATAGATGTCTGTGGCTAGAGTCAGGACCTGTCAAGATTACTAAGAGGATTGTACATAGGGTTACTGGTCTTCCAACCTTGGATCGACCAAAAATATTGAGAAGTGACAAAAAGGAGGTAATTGAGAAGAACACAGGCACAAAATGGAACAATAGGGGAATGACTATTGATACTGTGAATGACCCCCTACTTGACTTTGCTGCGAGGATAATTTCACATAAATTTTATCAATCTAGCAGACTAAACAACATTCTCTGCATAGCTGTTGATGTGGCATACAAGTTGGTAAAGAAAGATCACACCTATGATCTAGCTAAACTCATGTTGCAACAAATCAATGAGAACTTAGGAGCCATAAGGAGATCAAAAGGTGCACAATGTAAATTTGGCTCAGTTCTCATGTGCATATTCTTTTATGTGCTGGAAGAATTCCCTTCAATTAGGAAAGTAAAATGGGATTCTAACAAGACAGTAGTCACTCAAATTAATGAGTTCATTAATCAAATGGGAGACAATTTTGAAGTCCAGATGACTAGCTATTTTGAAGACTTTAAGAAGTCTATGAAGCAAAGAATGAGGATACCAATCTCACTAATTGAGAAACATATCAATGACATATGCTTCTTGGTTGATATTGACTTCACATACATTCAAGCTGCAATACCAAGGATAAGATGGCTAAGGCCATTAGGATATAAACTGGATATTGATGAAGCCTCAGCAGTAATCACAGCGTTGTTAGCAGAAGAAATTGATAAAGCAACTCCTCACTTTGGAACTTATGATGTTGTTAAATCCAAAGTTGAGACAAAACTCAAAACTGCTTCAGTTATTAAGAAGAAGGATAAAATGGTGAGGAAAATAAAGAAGACATTTGGAGCAAATATTGAAGGTGAAGCAGAAGAAGTGGAAGAAGTGGAAGGAGACAGTGAAGAAGAAGAGCAAGGGCAAGAAATAGAAGAGTTGACACAAGGGCGAGAAGAAGACAAGGAGGAAGGTGCCAAGGAAGAAGAAGTCGAGGAAGCACCTACGCCTACCGAGCAGAAGAAAATAAAGGCAAAAACATAGCCTACAGCTCAGTCAAAGCCTAAGAAGGTAACAAAATCAGCTCTAACCAAGCCAGCTCCAGCCAAACCAACAGCAACAAGGGCCACAACAAGAGCATAAGCTCAAAAGGCCAAAGAGGCAGAAAAAGAAAAGAAGAAAGCTACTGCACAGCTGGCAAATGAGCCCAAGAAAAGGAGATATGTGGCTCAACCAAACACAGATGATGAAAGGGTAGAATCAGAAGATATAAGTCAATTTAAAGTGGTAAGTCATCCACCAAAGTCTTCTGTTCATAAATTATGTGCTAAGGTTAAGAATGGAGACTTAAATGATTTGAAGAATGTAAATTTTAATAAGCTCACAAAAGGTGAGCAAAATAAAATAGAGATATCTGTATATAATATGATGGTAGAATATAAATATACACCTCTTGAACTGGATAGCTCATTGCTGAAGGAATTGTACAAGATTGTAGAAGAAAAATGGCATTTTTGTCTGCAAACTAAGAAAGAAATAAGGGAGTCTACTTTAGCAAGGATGTTACCTGATTTGACTAAAAGTCAAATAACAAATGCAGTCAAAAGGTGCAATAGTAGATTTACTCCCAAATACAAAGCATTTAGTATTCTACAAAATAAAATTGAAGAGGTTGTAAGCAAAACCACAAAAATGTGGAAAACTATCTACAAGAAAATTGATGATGTATTTCATGAAGAATATAAGGTAGAAGCAAGTGCCAAAACAAAGGAAATAAAAGGAGTAAGAAGAAAGAAGGTAGAGAAGAAGAAAGCAGAAGAGAAGAAAGTGGAGGAAGAAAAGAAGGATGAAGAAGAAAAGGAGGAGGAAATAAGTAAAGAAGATGAAAAGGGGATAAGTGAGCAACAAGAATAGAGTGTGCAAGACACATAATTGCCACCTCCCAGTCCTCCTCACTCAACTACTACACCTGCAGAGATAGTCATCATAAAGGATGTTACTGACAAAACAACTCAAAACATCAACCCACTCACTGTAGAGAATCTCTCAAAGATCCTTCACCAATCTACTCTATAGGCACAATTATGCATAAATCTTGTATTGGTGAGTGTAGATGAAATACAAAGAGCAGCAACAACACCACAAAGTCAAAAGGTGAAGCCAAAGGTACATCCTTTTACATACACAAAAGCTAAAGTTTTGATGCTGCCACCACCACCTCCACCAAGTGTAATTATGGATAATGTTTAGACGCTGAGAACAGAGGAGAGGAAATCAAATGAGAAGGATGATGCAGCAAAAGAAAAGGAGTAGGCCGCCATTCAAACATTGGTAGAATTACCAAAGACTATCACTCCTACTAAGACTATTCAGGAGCATAGCACTAAAGCTATTCCATTGCAATTTTCCACACTAGGCTTGAGTTCAACAAGAGTGGCCAGGGTACTTCACTATGGAGACCCTAAACTAGATGAACAAATTGAGATACCCTCCTATGATTCCAAAACTATCACAATGGCACAAATGACTGAAATGCAAAATGCATTGGATAGAAGGATGAGGCAGGAAATTCTAAGAAAAGAGTTTAAACAAAAGCAAGCACTTCATAATATCAAGGACATCTTCATGGGTGCCTTCAACTTGCAGTCACCAGATGAAAGAAAACCAATAATTGAGCAACTATCAGACATAGTTGATCAGGTGACAAAAGAGGACCAGGACACCAATGTTAAACTAATGGAATGGTCAAAAAGAAAGTTTCAAAGTAAGGTTAATGAGAAGATATCAAGTGGCATTGCACTTGAACAGGTAGAGTTGGCCAAGACAATTGATAAGGCCAAAATTGTTCTTGAAAATATTTTTTCATTATATAGGAAGTTGTGTGATTTTTCAAATTTCACACAAGAAACTAATCAATAAATAATGAGCTTGGAAAGGAACTTGAAAATCTCTAGTATGTAATTACCTAGAGATCCAGCTCAAAGTGAGAAGCATTTTGCACAGACACTTCACACACAAAAGGAGTTAGCTGTGCTAACAGCAGAGGAGGCAAATATAAAGGCTAAACTAATGCAAATCCAATCCTCTATAACCCCTCATTTAGAAATCCTCCACAAGGAACAAGTTTATGCTAAGATAGTATTAAATAAAGATCCCAATCTTTCTACTCTTGATGGACTTGTACACCTTGCTTCAGACACTGCCATCCAACACAAGTCATTGGACATTGCATTGGAGAATTGAGATGTAGCTCTGAAAATAATAATGGAGGTAAATAGCAACTTTTTCTCTAAATATGGTATTACTCCATAGAACCCTTTGACATTAGTGTCAAAAAGGGGGAGAATGAACAAAGGGGGAGATATATATTATAGGGGGAGTAATAAGAAAAGGAGGAGATATGTAATTAATAGGGTAATTACTAGATTTTGACAAATTTTGATCATTCTTTCATTTTGAGAATAAAGTGGAATAATTGTAAATAGTCAAAAAGGAAAGTCAAGGAATAAAGGAGTGAAGAAGAGATGTAAACTTTTGGTAATCACAAGGAATACAGGTACATCACATAGATCAAATATAACATACAGGGTCAGAATGCAAAAATAGATCAAAGGACAAAAAGGATCAGGCATATTGGCATAGAATTTCAAATTCAAAGGTGCAATCAATTCAGGGGGAGTCATAAGATCATCAATGCTTAGTTAAGTGTTTTTGACACTCATGTCAAAGGGGGAGATTGTTGGTCAAATAAATAGTATTTACAAATGAGTGTCAACACACTTAACCATTTTCACTATGTATGCCAAGTACACAATAGATGTCGAGCCAGAATCTTAATAGGTGTCGAATCATAGTTAGTGCCGAGCAGATTACAGTATAGTATGTGCCAAGTGATCCAAGAATTATTCATGTGCCCAGTAACAGAATCATTTAGATGCCGAGCAACTTAGAACAACATATGTCGAGTGATATAGGTTACAACTGGTGTTGAGCAAACCAGGAAACGTAGTAGATGCCAAGCAATCCCGAAATAGTATGTGCTAAGCATCAGTAATACTTCATGTGCCGAGCAACACAGGATTAGCATAAAAGTTTGTATTTGCACAAACTAAGATGAAAACCATTTTTGGAGCCAACTTAGACAAATTTTGAAGGAGGAAAAAGGACAAGGACGAATCATTTACACTCCCTATGCAATCTGCATGCAACCAATCAGAAAAATGGTGAAGGCATGCAACTAATAAGAAAAATGCAAAGTATAAGCAGGAACTTGAGATTCAATTTGGATCGTAGATCCATACCTAACCCTAAGTCTTTGCATTCTTTATAAGGAGAACGAATGCACCAATGTATGTATGAAAAGATAAGCTGCAAAAGGGAAGATTATAGTGAAATTCTAGTGTGCAGAGAAAAGACTTAGTGAAAGGGATAGCATTTATATCTAGTTGATCAGAACTGAAGAAGGGGCATATTTAGAGATCAGATCAAGCAAGGATCAAAAGAGAAAGAGCAGATCAAGTGCCTGAACCCAGCAATTTGAGATTGCATTCAATCAGGTCTAATATTCTAATACTCTCTCACAATTGTATTAGAGGTTAAAATCCTATGGTGATAGGTTGGCTTAACAGCTAGGTAGAAAAGTCTTTGGAGAAGGACAAGAAAATCCTATGTATTAGGTAGGTTTAATAGCCTTTTTGTAAATCCTTTAATAGGGTGACACTTCTTGTAAAGTGTTTGAAAATCCTGATAACCAGGTCACTATTGACACAGTGTAAAGCCTTTAACAGGGCAAACCATCAGAAGTGGTTGAACTCATTGCTGCAGTAATTTTTGTGGGTGTCATTCCTACCCCAGTTTTACCTTCTTATTCCTAGAGGGTTTCTAGGTCACCAAAATCTCTTGTGTTATGTGTTGATGCATGCTCTCATTTTATGTTTGTTTACTTGCATGCATATTAATTTCAGTTATATGTTATTAAGGGTTTGAAAGGATAACAATTGGTACTTCTGATTCACACTCCCCCCCCCCCCCCCTCCTCGCCTCTCAGAAGTACTCTTCTCATTTGAACATTCCAACACTATACTCTAAAACCATTTAATAAATGATACAACAATACAACAATGTTCTTTTGTCAGCTACCAAAAAATCAAATTGAATTCAAAGTGGGCCTTATCTTTTGACTTGGCAAATAGTAAACAATGACTAGATATCTACACTCATCTTTTCGACAACACAAACTTAGATAAAACAATAAGATTTATTTATTATCTAGATTTCTACCTCTACTAAGAATCGTGCATCTGTCTCCTACCTCTTCACACCAAGAATTAAATGTTCATGTGAACAACTGCGCAGGCAATTGAGTAGATGTGACAGATATTGTCTTTAACTCAACACGTTTATAGAGGTATTCAATATCCATATAATAGTTGAACAAACTATCGATAAAATATAGATTACTATCCATAAAAAATCAAATGCAATCCAAAAACACTAACTGTTCACTGTACGATCAAATGAAGTAATAGGAATTAGAAATTTTTAAAATGAAGAAATAATTGTTCAATATAGAAACATTATAATCAAATAGTGCTTTGAAAAAATTATTTTATTTCATTGGTTTAATATAAAAAAGAAATGGACTTCTACTCAATACTATAGTATCTTGCGTACAGTAGGAACTAATAAAATGGATGAACAAAAAGGAAATTAGAAATGTTCGCAGAGTGCATCTAATAAATGTGTGAAGAGAGAGATTTAATTCCCCTGTCAAATCTCCAATACAGTCCTATTAGAATAACCCCAGAGAATATTCCTAGAAATTCTTCTATATAGAAGATAAATAATATAAATTAATTACTTAGCCTAATATGAAAATATGGAGAACCCAAGAAGGTCATGTGACTATGTTTGACATTTGATAGGATTCTCTATAACAAAAAAAACACATGTATATATATAAATAATCCTACTATCCTAAGGACTTATCATAGGAGAAAATAGGGGTATGCTACACCTATCATGGAGAAACCTTCAAAAAAAAGAAAATGAAATGATTGTTGATGAGAATGAACCCATTTGGGTTGGTGACCTCGCTCTTCTCTCCCATCATCAACGCCTTCAATCCACCTCACCTGCTCACCTTCCATGTGTACTCCCTCTCTTTCCTCATAGACATTACCTAGCCATGCATACCTCCTTTCTTTTTGTTGGTGGAGCTACCTTAATAAATATCGTCCCCAACAAACCCTTATTCCTCCCACTTGCAATGTGTACTCCGAGGAGAGAGTGTGCTACCATAGATAGGGAGGACTGACATTCCCTTGGGCAGTGCACACCTTCCTTGGGGAGCCACCACCTAGGAAAGGGATAGGGATTAGGGATTATTTAGGGGAAGTTAAGTAATAATTTAATATGATTAGTAACTGGTGATTGGAATATAATCAGTATCTAGTGTTTTAATTAGTATTTAGGGATTTTCTTTAGGAAATTTTTTATAAGTACTAAGTAGGATTATGGCAATTATTATTATTATTATTATACTTTATTTCATTCATTGAATGCAATTTTTCAATTAGATTAACCAATCAAATTAAAGAATTTAAATTTTTTTATAAAACTTATAATGTGTATATCTATCTTTCATTTTTCCTTATTTTATAAATACTATTTTGTGTTCATTCTATTGGTCTATACTATTTTCGGTAGGGAGAAAAATCAATTTTCCTTAACAAAAATACATATATTTTTCCAACAACAATAATGATAGCTTTATCTTTTTCACAATTAGGACAAATTAATTAAAGTTTTATCTTCCACCTCACTACCTAAGACATAAATGCATGCCTAATCAATAATTTCTTACCAAAGATTGTAAATATATTAATCTAGGTTATTTTTGAAGTTAAGTTTATTTAAAATCTTACTAAAAAACTAATTATCATTCATTTAAAAATACATTGACTTAATTTTTTGTTCATAATAATTTAAAATGATTTTGTTCTAATTTTAAAATTAAATTTTTTATTTTAAATTATAATTAAATTAATTAATAACAAAAGTATATTTTTAAGAATATAATGATTTGATAATTTTTTACTATAAATATTTATAAATTTTGTTACAAAAAAAATTAAATTAAATTTTTAATGTTTTATATTTTCTATTTTAAATATATTTATTAGTTTTACATTGTTTCTTACTTTTGTCAATCTTAAAATGCTAACTTTTTTCACGCTATCTTTAACTAGCTATTTTTTTTTTCAATCTTGTTTTAATTCTTTTTCGCATTTTAAAATTTGTAAAATTAATATTATTCTTCAAACTTGCTAACTCTTTTGTTAGTTTGGATCAAGTAGTCAACAATTTATATTTTAAAATTTAATATTTGAATTTATATTGGAAAAGGTAGAAACAAATACTCCATTGATAAAACTCAATTTTATAATTGTTATTTAAATATTTCTTAAAATAACATAATTCTTAATCTTCTTTTTTTAAATTCTCTTCCAATTATCTCTATTCATCGTCCCTATAATAACATATCATTATCTCTCTTTTAAATTTCTTTGCTCCTTCATTTCTATCTATAAATCTTTATTATCATTATCTCTCTTTTCAATTTGTCTTCATATATATAAATCTTCATTTTCCTTCTTTTCTAACTATTACGATGAATACATCTCTTTAACTCTCTCTTTAATGTGTCTTTAAAGTACAAATAATAACATCTTTTTTTTGGATATCACGCAGATAGAATCCCATATTGTATCATTTATTTTTTATAAATGATCCATTTATCGCTTCTTGTGAGTCGGAAGGCCTTCACTCCAACAACTTTGTCATTGCTCCTTTGTCACTATAATGTACTTCCATCAGTGTAGTCTTTCGAGCTTCTTAAAAGAACCTATAAATTTTAGTGGCCAACGCTCAAACAATGATGTGACTAGCCTAGGGGCATGAAGTCCATGTGCATTGGGCTATTAACTAGCAATAGGATCACTACTTCATGTTCATCAATGCACATTTATTAGTTTTTTTCTTACTTCTCTAAAAAAAAAAATTCCATCTTATTTCTACTTTTTATTTTTTCAACCCACAACACTGCAACCATTATGCATATGGCAGGAACTATGACACTTGCATCTCTTGTTTTAGTTGGGTACTTTACTTTGTAGTTAATCAAGTTGTTAATATTTTATGAATGTGTTGGGTGCTCTATTTTATTAAGTAGTATTTAATATGTTATAAATATTATTAAACCCTTTATATGTTAATTGGCATCATGATTAGACTTAGGAATTTTATAAATGGATATTTCTTAAGTTAGTAGAGGTAAATAGATCATAGGGGTTTAGAGTTTAGACATGTATGACTTCTTAGTTATATTAGATATTTATTTTAGTTGTGAATTAAGTTTGGGAAGGGTCGTATTGGGGAACCTTAAGCTAATGTGTATAGAATTACTAGGATGTCCCCTAAGGTTTTTTGTTGGATAGGTTAGTAATGTTTAGATTTTCTTAACATTTATTTATGTTGTTTTAGATTTGAACTACAAAGTTAATTTGGGATTTAATAATTATGTTTAGTGTTAGTGAAAAGTATCTACTTTAACCATTTAATAATCTATGGGACAAACTAGAGGCATTACAACCTTATAAAACATTAAAGATTACATGTTCGTTAGGTGGTGAACTTTCTTCCTTATGTTAGGAAACTGTGACATGTTAACCTAACATTTTAGAATAATAACTTAACTAGGTCGAACTAGTTTTGAGTTGAAATCCCTAATTACCTCTTTGGCTTAATGTTGTACCTTTATTTTTTGACCTAATAATTAATCAATCGAACCTTTGCCAAGTGTCCCTGTAGTAATATAAACTTACGGTTTCAAACTAGTAAAGTATGTTACCAATAGTAACTCTACCTCATAATGAAATGTAATTGAAATTTATTTGTATGTCTAAATTCTAGAATCTAGAATGAAACCATATCGCTATACCTAACTCCACCTTAGATATTTTACCTCGATTGATGATTTAAGTCTAAAACTGGAACCCAATCGCGAAACCTCAAAAATGGAACTCAACCTTGCCATGATGTTACCTTCTTGTAATGCATTCAATGTTAGTATGTAATAAACTTAGTTATTATCATCAAAAAAAATGTTGGTGTGTTTTTGCCCTATTTTTTGGGCATGACAGAACTTGTGTACCTAGGCTTTGTGATCTCTCAAGGAGATTTGAAGATGGATCCAACAAAGGTTAAAGTGCCAATATTGAATTGGTCAACTCCTAGCATTGTGGGTAATGTGAGCCTTCATGGATTGGCTACTTTCTATAGAAAAATTATCAAGGTATTTAGTGAGATTTGTTGTCCAATTCTAGACACCATAAAAGGAGGCAAGATGAAATCCTCGTGGACTAATGAAGCCCAAAAGGGATTTGAATACTAAAATAGAAGGTAGTTACCCAACCTATTGTGGTATTTCTTGACTTTAATAAATTATTTACCATTGGGTGTGATGCTAGAAATGTAGTAATTGGGGCAGCCTAAAGCCAAGAAGAAAGGTTAGTAGCTTTCTTCAATGAAAATTTAAATGATGCAAAGAGGAAATATTCTTCTTGTGACCTTGAATTTTATTCAATGATATAGACCTTAAACAAGTGGAGGCATTACCCCCTACCCAAAGAATTTATAGTGTATACTAACAATCGTGCATTGAGATTTTTAAATTCATGGGAGAAATTGAGCCATAGGCACATGAAGTAGGTGGAGCATTTGAGAGCTTATACATTCACTATAAATGATAAGAAAGGGAAGGCTAATAAAGTGGATGATCTACTTAGAAGGAGATTGATGATAGTCCAAGAAATTCAAATGTAGAGCATAGGGGTTGATGCATTCAAAAACCTGTACAGTGAGGATGAATACTTTATAGAATCATATAAGGTATAAACAAAATTTGAGAATAGCTTCCATAGTAACTTCTTAGAGTACATTGAAAAATAACCTTCTCCTTGAAGGTGGGTAGTTGTGTATCCCTCAGGGGTCAATGAGGGAGAACCTAATATAGGAGAAGCATGATTAGGATCTTGGTAGACATTTTGGTATAAATAAGATATTTGAGCTACTATAGAGATTCTACTACTAGCCTAGGATGAAAAAGGATGTCAGAAAGTATATGGAATTTTGTACAACCTATCGAAGAGAAAAGGGATATTCATCAAATGTTGGTTTATATCAAACTTTTTCATTTCTTAATAAACCCTGGGAGGGCCTTAGCATGAATTTCATGATAGGTTTTCCTAGAACCAATGCTAGAAATGATAGTGTGTTTGTGTGGTTGACATGTTCAGTAAGATCGACCACTTCATCCCTTGCAAGACAACTCATGATGCCTCCCATATAGAAAATGTGTTCTTCAAGGATATTATAAGGATTCATGGGTTACCCATGAACATGATTTCTAATAGAGATTCCAAATTCATTGGGAATTTTTGGAGGACAATTTAGAGAAGGTTTGGAACCAATGTTTTATTCATCTCTACTTACCATCACCAAAAAAATAATCAAATAGAGGTTTTCGATAGGTCTTTGTGGATTTTGCTTAGATGTTTTACTAAGGAGCATGGTCAAGCATGAGATGTGGTGTAATACCCCTCTAATCCTAATGAGTATCAGTAGGGTATTGGAGATGTTTTACATAGGATTAAATATATGAAGGAATTGTTAGGGTGTACTTAATTATATGTTTAGTATTTAGGAATTTCACGCTATATGACATCTATCTACTTGACAACCTCATAAAATGTTCTATAGGGTCTTGATTTAATTAATAAATCAACTAGATTCTTAATAGTTTAGAAGTCTCTCTATTATTAATGCATTATTTGGGGTGTGTTATGATGTTTAGAACATGTTTTGTATCATACATTGATCATAGTATATTGTTTAAATGTGTCATTAAAATTGTACCTTGATTCACACTTTTTCAATATCATGCTTTCAATTTCTTGGATAGACATGTTGGTTGTGGAATCTCTCTCTCTCTCTCTCTCTCTCTCTCTCTCTCTCTCTCTCTCTCTCTCTCTCTCTCTCTCTCTCTCTCTCTCTCTCTCTCTCTCTCTCTCTCTCTCTCTCTCTCTCTCTATGCACATTTACTCTACTCGATGTATCTTTTGGATAAGGAGAAGCAATTGCAGTCACTTCTTTGGGAGATCTACATGTTGAAGCACTCCTCCTTTCTTATCTTTAATTGTTTGTATATACGTATTCATATGTATTATAACTTGTTGATCAGTCATGCAGGTGTATACAGGTGCCATACATCAACTTCACCTAGATATACATGTCTGGGAGTGCCTTAAAATCTTCAAACCATTTTTTGTTGAAAAGTATATGCAACCATGGTCTATATAGGAACCTTGAGATTTGATTTCTTTATTAGAGAGTCAGCTAATAGTTGAGAATCTTTTCAAATTTTACCTCTAATTTGGTATTGTGACATTTGAATTTTTTTACACTAGTGGTTCTTTGCATAGTTGTGATTTTGAGATGTTATTTTGATATATTATTTGTGATTTATGTGATATTGATTTCATGATGTCTACGTAGGCTAATAGAGTATATTTATCTGAGTATATATGGGTGCACACATGTATACCCGAATAAATATACATTTACTATTAGTTGCATTTGTTTCTTTAATTTAAATACACTGCAAGTCTAATTTAATTGGTTAGTTTTGTAAATAACTAAGGTTTAAAAAAATAGGCAAAATATAATTAAGAGGAAATCAAAGATACTAATAAATAGAAACCCACACTAAAATTCCCTAGGAGACTTGAACCCATGACCTACCACCTTTTAAACACACTAATTACCATCTCACTTAAGATGTTCTTCATTAACCATAAAGGAAGAGATGGATAATAACATGGAATTGGAAAAAAAGTTAGTATTAAGAGGAGTAAAAGGGCATGGGAGTTGAACCCTTGACCCCTTATGTGAGATTGTAGCGACTTGACCATTGAACCATGTGAAATATTTACATAGGAGGTTCACGGAAACATATAAAACCCACACATTAGTTGGCCATTTAAATAAATAAATAGAGTTAATAAATAGGTTAATTTATTATTTAATCAAACCTTAATTGTAGCAGTTGCAATGGTTGTAACCATGGAAATGACACATTCTACCCCTATAAATTTGGGGGCTTTCACAAGAAGGAGATCAATGGAGAAACTCTGTAAAATGAAAAGATTATTTTTTAAAAACTATAGAAGTAGTGATGTAATTTAGTCTACAAATCTTCAAGAACAAAGGAAGGGGGTAATTTCTAGAAGTTGAAGGAGATCCATGGGAGGAAGATCAGGGGACTTGGGAAAACTCTCAAGCCTCAATTAACTTACAAATTCTATTTAAGTAGGTAATGATATATCTCTTCTCGCCCTCATGTTACTTTAAAATAAGTCAGGTAATAAAAGAAAATCAAATAGAAAAAAATTAATTGAATATTCTTCTGGTATGTGTGTGTGTTACTTATCCTTGATGGATGCCCATGGTTGTTTCATGTTCCTTTTCAACTTGCATTTGGATTTAGTGTGTTTTTTAAGATGTTTGTGGTTTGCTATGAGTTGAACTTTGTGGATGAATCTTGGAAATTCAATTATTGTCATTCCTTACAATTTTTGCATTCTCTGGAACAAATGCATATGAATACTGTGCAAATATCTGTGCATTCATATTATGTCAACATTTTTTGTAAAAATGCACATCTTTAGAGTACATAAGCATATCTTTAAGGAATAAAATCACAACAATATAAAATAGATGTGAAAATATATTGCACAAAAGTGCATGCCAGCTTAATAAATGTGCAGTTTTGGCCAAATGTAGAAAAGCACAAAAAATATTGCACAAATGTGGAGGAAGAATGAAAAAATACACAACACTATTACATGGATACATAGAAGTAGTAAACAAATACATACGTATATTAAACAGATGCATAATAGTATTGTTTATAGCTTTCCCAATTAGACAAAATTTGACCTCCAGAGTCTCATTTTAGTGTTAGGGTAGAACATAAAATGAACATTTAAGTATAAGTGGTGGCATATTTTGCTTTCCTTATACTTTAAGTTACATTTTATGTTATACATCATGTACCTTTTGAGATATGTTTGAGCCTCAAAGGAGTTAAATATAGATTTTAAATTCTAGAAGTTTTCAAGAAATTTTAGCCTTAGTTAGATTTTAGGAATCAACAAAACCTTGTTATTAGAATATTCATAATAATTTGGGGGGGGGGGGGGGATGAATTATTTATTCTCAGGTCCAAGTGTGTCAATTAAATTTGTAACAACTTAATCAATCTGATAAAATCACTTGACCTATATAGCAACTTATTAGCAACTTAACTTATTCATTCATTACTTGATGCAGTGTAAGGCATGAGTATCCCCAAAGGAGATGTCCTAGCCCCCCCCAAAAAAAAACCACACAATGGAAACAAAACAATAATGAAAGATCTGATACCAATTCACGCAACTTTATTCATAAAACAACTATTACATGCAATGTGCCTAGCTATAAGGCCTTCCAAGTCATGGCCAAATACAATAGGAATTACAATAAGAGTTCTACGAGATCCCTTAAGATCCAACCCCAAATGTAATGCCCCACTTGGAGATCCTTGGAACAAAGATAAATATAAGCCAAGATAAATTTTTTAAACAAGTATGGATGCACATGGCATACAACATACGAGGATCACAAAGATCGCAACAGAAAACTAACCAAACATCCCGACACCAACGGATCTCCAAATGTCACTACTGACCAAAACAACTAACCACAGAAGACACCCAACCAATTTCAAATCAAAAGATTCTGAAATCAAAATGCAATGCTAGGGGATTGAAGAACACCTGAGAGGGTAGCCAAAACACTTCCCAAAAAGTTTGGGTCAAATCAAAAAGTGCTCACTGTCTGCTCAAACAAGTTTGTGCAAAACCCAGGCGATAATTTAAATCAACATTATGCGATACTTTCCAGTATTGTACAACCTTCCTCAAGAAGAGGTGCGACATTTTTAGGGTTTGGGTGACACATCTCAAAAGGGTGTGCAATACTTTACAAGTATCATATGACACTTCTTCAAAGGGGATGAGATACTTTCCAGTATTGCATGACATTTCTTCTTAAGAGGTGTGATACTTTTTAGTATTGCACAACATAACTCCTTTGGTCGTGCGAAACTTATAGTTGTATCACCTAATGTAGTTGGTGTAAAATGAATACTAATACTAACAAGAGCATTCACACAACTAAACTAGTTAACACTTAAGATAGGACCAAAGAAGACAATATGGAGGAAAGTAGACAAAGAATGGTAAACTCCTAAAGAATGGTAAACTCCTCAAGCGCTTCTCATGATGATGAAGTTATGTCCCTGATGAGAGGGGATGTATGCTCATGGTGTGCTCAAACTTCAATTGGATGGGTGATTATCAAATGTGTGTATGGATGGGGGTTCCAACAATGGAGGTATGAAGGGATTTCAGCATTATCATGGTATTTTGGTAGTTTTTAGGCTCTCAAAATAGCATTATAACTTTGCATAAAAAGTGGATTCTCTTTGTGAATGGAGAGGGTTTCATTTATAGGCCAAGGGGTAGTGAAATGGATGGTCAGGATGCAAGGATGGTTAGGGACGACTGAGATGCACTCAAAGGGAAGCACAAGGATTGTGCTTGTTTAGAGCCAATAGGGAAGTGACATTTGTCACAAGGAGGATGAGTGCGAGAGGATAGGATAAGGGTTGGTTGAGGGAGTAATAAGTTGAGTATGTGAGAGGGATGTAAGAGTCATAAATGTTGGAGGGTGAGGGTGAGGGTGAGGATGAGTTTGTTGACTTTAACTTGGTTAGCAAGTCTTAACCCTTGCTTAAAGATGTGCACATGTTTAAGAGGGGGATTAGGCTTAGCTTAGAAAGGGGGTTATGGTTTAAGTGGTTTAGCTTTGATGGGATGAGTTAGTTAGGTGGCTAAGTGAGTTTAGTATGGGTGAATGGGTTGGATTAGGGGTAAAGGTTGGGTTTAGGGATGTTTTTAGGGTTTAGATATTTTATTAAATGATTTATTTAATAAAACAAGGGTATTTAAATAGATTTAACAATTTATTTAATTTAATGAGGAATAGGGATTTAATTGATAAATTGATTGTGGGTTATCTTTTGATTTTATCAATTGGACTATAGTTAATTTAATTAATTAATTAACTAGGGGATGAAAATTAATTAATTAAATAGTAAATGTTTAATCAATAACATCCTAGGAGATGGCTAAATAAGATTACCTAGTGATGTAATCAGATTTAGGTGTCTACATTTTGCCCCTCTTTGACATAGTGTTGGAACAACACTATTTCAAAGAAGTTCAGATATAAACAATGTGAAGAAGGCTTTTTGAAGCAACATGGTTGCCCTAGTTTCGAGTAGAAGAGGAGAGAATGGATTGTGTGATGCCCCCTCAAGAAGGTGGTGAGGAGAGAAGGCAAGGCTTGACAGCTTCTTGAAAAGTACAAAAATCAAGGGCGAGCAGGAGGACTAAGAGTGGCTAAGAGAGGGGTTTTAAGGAAGCTCATACTCTCGCTATAGGAGAATGATACAAATGAAAACCTTGTGCACAAGGATAAGTGATGGGTAAGAACACTTAGTTATAGGGGGAGGGGGAGGGTGATTGGTTGTTTTGAAATTGAGCCTAGGGAAGTGATTGGAGAAGATGGTAGGGTGGGAAGATTATGATTCTAGGATTAGGATTGGTGATGACTAAGATTATGGTTGATGTAGAAGCTATGATTATGATTTATGCAGGAGCTATGATTATGATTGATGCATGAGCTATGATTATGATTTTATTTAGGATTGGATACAATGGGATTGATAGATTGGCTAGATCATGATGGCAGGATTAATTAGATGGGATGCTTTGATAGGATGGGATTCTTGGATAGGATGTGATGTTTTGGGAGAATGTAATTCTTGGATAAGATGGGATGTTTGGAATTCTTAGATAGGATGGGATGTGTCGATAGGATAGGATGTTTCAATAGGACGGGAGGTTTGGATAGGATGGGATGTTTTGATAGGATGGGATGCTTGGATAGGATGGAAGTGTGAAGGAATCCATTGAAGCTTGAGCGTGGGGGTGTTCCAAAGGGGAGCACCACCATATTGTTCAGCACTTATTTTGATATAGGAAATTTGGCGATATGCCAAGGTTACTAAGAACATCAAGGCCTTTGTACCAATATTACATGGGACTGATGTGAAACAAACACGCAAGAATTGCCCCAACATCACATGAATCCTAGAAGAATCAAAGTGGAAATGATACTGGGTAACCCACAAGCAAAGGATATTTCCCAAGTGCACCATGTAACCACAACTGATCACATCTTTGTAATATGCAAGGGTCATATCCGACTGACTCACAAGCAGAAAAGAAGATGAAAAAGAACTAATCAAGACCTTGCTCTTGAATTGCCCCATTCATAACACACCGTGATATAAAAGATTGTGGTGACCTAGAGGAGGGAACAACCCAAATTGCTTGGAAGAGATACTTTAAGAACCAAACCTGAAATCCAAAAAAAAAAAATTGAAAAAAAAAAAGTAAATCCATGAAAAAGTAACGTTTTGCCAAAGAGATCGATAGGACTTGATACTAACGAACCAAGATCAGATGAGAGGAAGGATGCATCTTGCAAGGATCTATTGGTAATATCAAGGACTAGGATGAGTTAGGCAATCAAAAAAAAATAGGACAACATTTTGATGACAAGGGATCACGTATAAGGAGTCACTAGCACCTAACCAAGAGAACTGTAACTGTGATCAAGCATGAACAGACACAAAGAGATGAGAGATATACGATAGTACCAAGCTAAGGACCGACACACAAGGAAAATACAACTCATAGACCAGAGTATTTACAAGGGATTATTGGACAAAAGCTTAGCATGATCTGGTAGCAACAGGAAAGATAAAGATGAAGAAATAGTGGATGAAAGATTTGGGGTGAGGAGTTTAGTAGATAAAAAGGTCGAGATGAGAAGATAGAGGAAAAGTGTTGGATAAGGAGATAGAGGAAAACCTCAGGATGAGGAGATAAAGAGGATGAAAAGCTCAAGATGAGAAGATAGTTTGTGAAAAGCTCAAGATAGTGGGAGTAAGAAGCTTAGGATGAGGAGATAGTGAGAGAAAATGGATTAATGGTGGGTAGGGTGATATGGATAATGGAATAATATACAAGAAGATAATGGGTGGGAAGGATGGATCCCAATGATGATGATTGGGGCATGACCAAGGAGTGCAACAAGGTTGGGCAAAAGATTAAGAAGGTGATGGGATAAGTTAAAAAGATGTGCAAGGGGATTGTGTAGGGGATGGTAGATTTTGAGGAGCATTAGGATATGAATGGATGACATTGGGGTATATGGGGATAGCCTAGTGTTAGATACCAATGTCAAGAGATGTACCAGGTGATGGAAGGATGGAGAGATGGTGAGAAGTGCAAGGATAGGAAAAAAAGGTATGACCAGTTTGGGGATGACTAGATGAAAATAGGGCTGGGATGGGGGCGTAAAATGGACACAACATGGTCTCTAAGGAATATAGTGCCCCAGTTATAAAGTTATTCAAGAGGAGTTTTTATAAGGGGTGGAATAGGATGGAAGAATGGTCAACAAGAGGATAAAGGAGATAGATGGAAGCTAGGAGGAGTTTTTTTATGAGGGGTGTGATAGGATAGAGGGGTGGATGGAAAGAGGATAATAAGGTAGATGGAATCTAAGGATAGGAAAGGTGGATGAGTAGGGAAGATAGGGGATAATTATGTTTGGTGGATGAGGGTGATGAAGGGATTATATGGACGAAAGAATGGGTGGATAAAGGATAGGTGGATACAAACTTTGAGGGGAAATGGATGTCAAAAGGATGACCAAAAGCATGTATCTGGTGGTGGACTTTATTGTTATCAAGATCTGAAGGAGGATGGTGGGTGAAATAGATAAGATGTGGTTGGTATGGTGGGATGAGATGGGTATGGTGGGTGATGGAAAGTGCCCCCAAGTATGCAGAGCATTTGGATGGAGGGATTACGCATGATACTTGTTTGCCGAGTTTTCATCATGGTACTTATCCATGGCGCTTGAATTGCCAAGTTTTCACTAGTGGATAATTTTTATTTATTATTATTAATTTTTGTTTTTTTTAAAACTTTTTCGATGCATTTTTACTCATAGACGTTGGTAGGATGGGGAGAAAAAGTTTGGGTAAAGGAGTAGAATGGTGGGTGGGAGTTGGCAGATAAGGGATGGGAAGACATAAGACTTATGGGTAAATAGATGAGGAAAATGGACCGATCATCATTAGCACACACCTTGAGAGGTAATGAAGTAGTGGGAAAGATGGTATTGAACGAGGTGAAGGAGAAAATGGAGAAGGACAAATATAAGGACTACAAGTAAATTTGGAAGATGGAGGATGGGAAATTTAGGGTAAGAAGCATATGGACTAATAGTGGATTGGGGGGATGAAGGACGTATATGTGGAGATTTGGATAAAGGATGAATGGATGAGGCTTTTTTAGTAGCATGGATGGATGCCAATTGAGGTTTTTCTTTAAGATGTATTTCTATTACGAGCATCTTGGATATCCACATGATTTTTGATTTTGTAGCTTGGGCCTTTGTGGTCTCTTGACATTTTCTTTGATTGGGATTACATGTTTTGCTTTTGGAACATGTATTTTAGAAGGGACATGTCGAAACTTGGATTTTTGTGGATTTGTGGATTTATATATTTTTATTTTGGCATCCAATATGCTTTTATTAGTCATGGTATGGGAACAAGAGTATGAATGATATGGAGGGATTAGAGATGGAGTGATAGGGTGTGAAGGTTGGAAGGGATTCAAGAAGGAGTGCCTCTGATGATCTAGCTAGTGGATTTGAGGGGATGGAATGATGGATTGGAATATAGGATGCGGAGGCATATAATTGCCCAAAATGGATGGAGGGAATGAAGGATATCGACCGAAAACAGATGGAAATGAGGAAGGAGTAGGTCCCAAGATAGATGGAGGAGATAAAGGATTCAAATGAGGTATATAAGGACCCATAATGGATGGAAAGGATGGGGGATTTAGATAAGGGATATACGAACCCAAAATGGAGAGTTGAAAAGAAGTTGTAGGAGAAGGGCCCAAAATAGATGGAGAACAAGAAGGATGGGAACTTTGGGGTGAAGACAGAAGGACTTGGGACCATGTAGGGATAGAAGGGATGCCAACATCTAGAGATAGACTTTCTTTCTTTCTTCAATATAATGTTCGTTATTTGGAACGCAAGATGTGAGTCCATTACTACCTGAAGGAGTCAAAGCGTTGGATATGATAGTTAGTTCTTCTTTTATGGATCTATCATCATGGATTATAGGGTATGTATGATCATGAACCAGAGGGGATGGAAGGATAAGATCTTGATTTGGATGGGTTGATAGAAATGGATCTTGAGATGGAGTAGGTAAGATGGTAGGAATCAAATATGGAGGGAATGGTAGAAGTAGATCATGTAGGGGAATAAGTGGAAGGGTGGGGTCTTCGTTCGTGTCATGAGATATTTCAACATGCTTTTGGACAAGATCTTGATAGGAATGGATGAAAATGGATGGTATGATAGGAGAAGTATGGATGGTTTCTTTAAGTGAGGTAGATGGATGGGGAGGAGGTTCTGCAATAGGGATGGGTTGATGGGGGATGGACTCGTGAGATTTAGTACATGGGATTTGGGTAATGCTAGGAGGACAAGATGTAGATGGGATTTGGAGGGATTCGATGGATTAGAAGTAAGGGATGGAAAGGGTTTGGTAAGTGGGGTGGATGAGATAGGGATGGTAGCGATAGGATGATGTAAGAGGAGTGATGGGTGTGGGAGATGGATTTGCTTTGGGCTTCCTTGTAAAATTCCTTAGAGATGAGTGTGTTGGATTGGGAAGAGTAAGGGGATTAGGGTGATGTATTGTATGACTAGAACTGGTTAGAGGATTTGGAAAGTGGTGTGGAGGATATTGGGATGGTGGATTTGGGCTAGGGATGTAGCTACTAGAATTGTTCTGGAATGGTGGAGACTAAGAAAGGAAGGTGGAGGAAGATGGATATATGATTGATGTATAAGAGGAATATGTGGGCACAATATATGAAGGAGGTAATGATGAGGATAATAATGGATTTCCCTTGTCAAAGGCATGGTAAGGATGTGATTAGGATGACAATGTTTTTGGAAGTTTGAATGAATATCTAATGAGGCAGTGACTGCGCTAAGTATGCCTTTCATTTGGATTGAATGATTTACCAAGGTATGAAGTGGAACAAACTAGACTTAGGGTTGTTGTGAATGGACTTGCTAATAACCATTTCAAAGGATAGATAAGTGATCTCTTTAGCAAAAAGATTTGATTTTTTTTGAAACACGGGGATGGTTTTAAACACTCAAGCACGTCAAACACACCAATAGCCCTATAAGATATTGTATGAGGATATACAAGCTTAGCTATAGGTGTCCTCAATATACGCAAGGTACGTGAGGCCCAAATCTGTAGATGAAAGAAACTAATGTCACATAGCCGAGAGGTGACAGTAACCCAAATCTCCACCTTCACTTCCCAAAGGTATAAAGTTCTTTGGGGCTTAGCCAAGAGTGACAAGATTACACTTCCAAGAGAGGTGTCTTTTGATTCACCTCCCGATATTTATACTCCACTAGAATGCTAGAGTTGAGGTCGTCCCAAAGGATGATGAAACCCCTAAGCAGGCCTCCTAAAAAGTGTAAAAACAAGACCACATAAATGATCTTGGGTTTAAAAAACACTTGTTCTTTTCCAATTGATGACTTAGATTTTGTAATCTATAATTGAAGACACACGTGTTTATGGCATGCAATGTTCATTCCAACTTGATAGCATGGTCATCATAATAAAGATTGAAAGTTCATCAACTTAAGTAAATTGAGTGTCGTAAACATAAGAAAATCACGCGAAAAAGCTTTGAAACTGATAAGAATGTTTGTCCTTTAGAGCATTAGAGATTGAATGAATACTTTTTAAGCCCCAAAGTTTAAGTGTGTTAATTTGCAATGTTCATTGATTTTTAGGCATTCAAGATTGAGTTAAAGTGTTTTATGCCCAAATTTGAAGTGTGAGGTATAGAAATGATTATTTGATCCTTGGCATTCAAGATTGTATTTGTTGATAAGTAGGAGATAATTTCCACAGCAAGTCAATTTGTGATATTGCTATTAGGATTTAACTGTGTGATTTTTGAGTCAAACTCATTGACCCATATTTCATGAGTAGTGATTCAACACGAATCCATCTCTCATGAGAATAAATGGAACACTTAACACTCATTGGATCTAGGTGATGCTCACAGGGGTGATGCACTAGGACTTCCCGTGAGTTCACCCATCCCAGTACTACTCCAACCTGAGTGCGCTTAACTACGGCGTTTCCTCCCCATCCCAGTACTACTCCAGCCTGAGCGCGCTTAACTATGGAGTTTCCTCCATGGAGGAAACTCCGTAGTTAAGCACGCTCAGGCTGGAGTAGTACTGGGATGGGTGACCTCATGGAGGAAACTCTGTAGTTAAGCACGCTCAGGCTGGAGTAGTACTGGGATGGGTGACCTCCCGGGAAGTCCTGGTGCTTCACCCCTGTGAGCATCACCTAAATCCAATGAGTGCTAAGTGTTCCATTTATTCTCATGAGAGATGGATTCATGTTGAATCACTACTCATGAAATATGGGTCAATGAGTTTGACTCAAAAATCACACAGTTAAATCCTGATAGCAATATCACAATTGTATTTGTTGTTTTAAGCATGCATTTCAATGAAAAACTTGATTTTAGTCCATGGCATTCAAGATTTATTTGAGCGACATTCATTCAATGAGAGATATGTTTAAACATGCAAGTTCATTCTAAGAAAAAAAACCTACAAAAAAATATGGTTAGGTTTTTAAGATGCTCCAACGTGTAATGCTACAAAAAATCAATTTTATTAGTTACCCAAAAATCCCCAAAAGCAAAGCTTAACTATGGAAAAAAATATTTAACTTTTTTGTTCATTTTATAGGCGTAAAAATGCTTAGAATTAGCCCTATCCTACATAATCACCAAAAGTCAAAATTCAATTTATACTCTTTAAAAAATAAAAAATCGATCCTACGAGGTAAAATAGTGATCCCATGGGTAGGTGATAGCGATCCCACGGGTATAGGATAACAATCCTGTGATGCAAGAACATAGGTGAGAGGCAACGAGATTGCAGTACGGAGAATTGGTGAAAAAAGTGTAGAAAAAATGGGTCACGGGTTAAAAAGTTATAGAGAAATCCCATGAAACAGTGATCCCGCAGGTTCTTGGGGGAGTGTTTCCATGGACAGACGGGTCAGTGGGTTTGCCTGAGGAAGAAGAAACTGGGGTTTAGGGGTTGACCAATTAGGTAATAGCGATCTTGCTGGTGAAAAATGGCATTCCTGCAGGAATAAGGTTCGCAGGGATGCAAGGGATGTGCTTATGACACCTCGCTTTCGTGGGTTGGCATTCTCACCAATTTATGGTTGCAATCCCACGATCATGGGATCGCGTTCCTAGGGTGGTGGGATCATGAACAATATGTGTTTGAAAATGAAAATTGATTATATGGTTGAGAGCGCGATTTTCAATGAGAGACTTGTGTACTTGCAAAAATATTAGCAAACCACCTGCACACACCCACAAGCACAAAAAGTCATTTTGGTTAGCATAAAAAATATGATTATAGTGACCCAAATGTGGGGTCCCACCAGGCGTGCCAAAATGTATCACCTAATCTAGTTGGTGTAAAACAAATACTAATACTAACAAGAGCATTCACACGACTAAACAAGCTAACACTTAAGATAGGAACAAAGAAGATAATATGGAGGAAAGTAGACCAAGAATGGTAAACTCCTTAAGAGCTTCTCATGATGACGAAGCTATGTCCCTGATGAGAGGGGATGTATGTTCATGGTGTGCTCGAGCTTCAAGTGGATGAGTGATTATCAAATGTTTGTATGGATGGGGGTTCCAACAATGGAGGTATGAAGGGATTTCAGCATTATGATGGTATTTTGGTAGTTTTTAGCTCTCAAAATAGCATTATAACTTTGCATGAAAAGTGAATTCTCTTTGTGAAGGGAGAGGGTTTCATTTATAGGCCAAGGGGTAGTGAAATGGATGGTCAGGATGTAAGGATGGAAGGATGGTGAGGGAGGGCTGAGATGCACTCAAAGGGAAGCACAAGGATTGTGCTTATTTAAAGTCAATAGAGAAGTGACACTTATCACGAGGAGGATGAATGTGAGAGGATAGGATAAGGGTTGGTCAAGGGAGTAATGAGGGAGGTTGAGTATGTAAGAGGGATGTAAGAGTCATAAACATTGGAGGGTGAGGATGGGAATGAGTTTGTTGACTTTAGCTTGGGTTAGCAAGTCTTAACCCTTGCTTAAAGTTGTGCACATGTTTGGGAGGAGGATTAGGCTTAGCTTAGAAAGGGGGTTAGGGTTTAAGTGGTTTAGCTTTGATGGGATGGGTTAGTTAGGTGGCTAAATGAGTTTAGTATGGGTGAATGGGTTGGATTAGGGGTAAATGTTGGGTTTCAGGATTTTTTTAGGGTTTAGATATCTTATTAAATGATATATTTAATAAAATGAGGGTATTTAAATAGATTTGAGAATTTAATCAATTTAATAGAGGAATAGGGATTTAATTGATAAATTTATTGTGGGTTATCTTTTGATTTTATCAATTGGACTATACTTAATTAAATTAATTAATTAACTAGGGGATGATAATTAATTAATTCAATAGTAAATATTTAATTAATAATATGCTAGGAGATGGCTAAATAAGATTACCTAGTGATGTAATCAAATTTAGGTGTCTACAATAATAAATAAGAAACATGGGTCAATGAGTTCAATTGAAAAAATTATACAATTGAATCCTGATAGCAATATCACAATTTGACTTGAAATGGAAATTATCTCCTACTTATCTCGATAGATATTGACAAAAATGTTAAAAGAAAAAAACATATGTTCAACATATAAGTATATAATCAATGATTATCATTTTCTAAAAATAATTCTGAAATGAAATAAAAAGTTTTACATTTACACATGTTTACTCACAAGTAGTCAATAATTATATTAATAAAAACCACTTCAATTATTGCTTTACTCTAGTAACATATAAATCATGATGTATTAAAATATATTATTATGGAAGAACAAAACTTTTTTCAATACTTTGAAATTAATTTATACATCACAAATTCAATCAAACGTTGATTGGAATAACAACGATCAAAAAAGTTGATTGGAATAATATAAAAATGCAAGCAAAACACCTACATGTGGAGTCCTACCAATGTACAATCATAATGACTGCCAAATTTATAGGGTACTATTTGAAAAAGCATTGAAAAAATAAATATTAACATTAAAAAAATTACCACAACAAAAATTTGGAGTGGAGACAACTTAAAATATACTTCTAAATAATAGAGTGGAATGAATTGCAATATAATGTTACATTTTCACAATAATAACAACAACAATAGTAGAGCAAGAGCCTACAACACAATGGTAACTTGTGAGCCTCTTGTGTGGGAGGTCTTGGGTTCAAATTTGCTTAACACATAAAAATGAATAATTACAACAAATAACAATAATTAAACTAGGCTTTGGTTGTTGAACAAAACAACAACAATAGTAATAATAACAAATTTTCAAAAAATCATACTAAATATTAATTCTTTTAAATTTTTGAATTATATATATATAGTAGAAATTAAGAACTAAATTAGTTGATACGAGTATTAAAAGGATAGAAATTTAATTATTTATGATAGGTGAGAGATTAAAATTTAATTTAAAGACTAGGTATACTGTAATTAGAGAGTTGAGTGTTTAATATGGAAGTAAAAATGATCCATATTTGAAATTTTGGTATTTGTAATATTTGTTTCTTGATATTTGAAATAAGAAATATTGGTGATATTAAGGAGCATTTTCCCACTTATGAGTAAGAATTGAAATTCAAGTCCTATTTATAATTTACTCATATATTGAAATTGAATTCATATTTAAAGTGAAAGCTATAAATAGTACCAATAAATATACTTAAAGTAGTATAGATATATCAAAATAATCTATGTAAAGAAATGTTGATATATATCCATTATAAAATGATTAAAAATTAATTTACTACGTCTAAAAATATTTATATTTTTGTGTATCTCTATTACAAGTGCTAGAACAAAGGTATCGATCTCCTCAACTTGTGTTCCTCTCTCAGTGTTAATGGTTCAACCCCTCTCCTACCGTTCATTGTCTATCAAATAAGAGTGAGCAACTCGAGTTACTTATGTTATGGAATGGAGCAGTCGACCGAGTGGAATACTAGTGACACTCACTTAAATTTTTTATTATAATTTTTAAGAAAAGAAATTTATATCTCCAAAGTTTACAATTTTAGGAAATAATTTTATGTAAAGTTTATTATATATATTTAAAAAAAAATACTTTGTTTATAATAACATTAAGATTTTGACATGTAGATGATTGTCAAATTTAACCTACAAAATAAATGTTAACATTAACATACTCACACAATCTCACTCCACCCACTCATTCTGTCATTGTAGATCATTAATGAATACTATTGAATCTATACTAATTGTTGATAATCAATGATTGTGCTTACTTAGAGGGTGCTTCAATATTGAATTTCACTTGATTATTCATTTAAATATTGATTATAGTTGATGTTTGACTTAGGGCCACTAATCATTGGTCCACCTTTTAATGAAGACAAACTTGCATGCTCTTTCTAACATTATGTAGTCATTTATGTGATTGCTAGATCTTTACATCGATGGAATATGGAATAAATAGTAAATAGAAATTGTCAATTATTGATGTAGGTTGGTAAATGACTAGTTAGAAAGTGCACTTAAAGTGTGCTTAAGATTGAATTTTGCTTGATTACTTGATGAAGGTTGATTGTTCTTTTGTGGGAGGATCCCAAATTACTCATCCACCTTCAATGTAGACAATATTGTATGCTATGATATATGTTATTTAATCACTATGTGATCATTGGATCTTCACACTAATTGTTTCATTATTAAGAGTCAATTGTTGATTGTCAATGCAAGATGATAAATGAGTATGTTACAAAGTGCACTTAAAGTGGGTTTAATTCCAAAATTCACTTGATTATTTGTTGAAATATTGGTTGTTGCTAGCAGAATAGTCTCCCCACCTTTTAAAGAGGACAAAAAGACATGCTCTTATGAAAACTTTCCAATCATTATGTGATAATTCAATCTTCTAGTAATATGTTATGAGATGATGCCTATAAATACATATTTTTAGAGGTAAAATTGATTGTTGTAGATGTTTTTAATTAAGACAAATAGGCTTTAAAAGGGCCCTAAAACCTGAACATAAAGGAATAGTCTACAATAGAGTGCAAAAGGCTACAGACCAAGCCCGAAGGCAAAAAGAAAGAACATCTCCCTAAACAAAGAAACTAATAGAAATAAAACCAAGGCGAGATGCCAAAGGCAACCCAAAAAAAGCCAAGGCGCTCAGATGATGTCTCTCAACATTTCAACTGCATTGATCTCCAACTCAAACAGCTTGCCTGTTGCCTCCTTCATCTCAGAAAACTCCTGCTTAGGGGCCACAGTTTCCTTTTTCCTAGTGTTGGATCTAGTTCGCTTCCTTGCACCTTCATCCAAGGTCTTGTCCTTTAAGTTGTGGGTGTTAGGGTCCTGCTCCTTGCTGATGCTCTGGTCGTCCGCATAGTGGATGAACTTCTTGATGTTCTCATTGTCCTTGAGGATGCTAGAGTTCTGCTCAACTATACCTTGCATTGTCCTGCCCATTTCATGAGTTTTGTTGTTGACATCTTCCACCCTTTATGTCTATTCTTTGTTCATCCTCGTTGACCCTATTTTTTAAGCTATAGATCTCCCTTTCTAGAGTGCTCATTATGTGTTTGAGGTCAAGGATTTCATGGAAAAGCCATTTAGTGGTTCAATAGCTATCCACCACGTTGTTCTTCGCATTATTAAGGACATCCATGTTTGGGTTCTCCTTAGTGATGTCATTGAGGATAACCAGAGTGGGATCAATCAACTTCTCCTGCTGGATTCTACCCTCTTCATCTTCCTTGACTTGAGTTCTAATTAGATCTCGTTTAATGCCCATATTGGCGAAGCAAAGTCAAAGTTCCTCCACACCACCTTCTTATCCTTCCCCATGACCGAGTATCTGTAGGTAGTAGTGCCAAAGTCCTCGTAACCTTGTTCAAGTCCCTCCCTATCTATGGGGTCCCCTTCCATCTTCTCACTCTCCTCCCCCTGTTTGTCCTTGTTGTCATCCATGGTTTTCCTTTTCTAATTCCCTAACATCGATGCCTCTTTCTCTTTTCTTGCCGACACTTTGATAGTGATGGTCCTCTTGCTCTTCTTTGATTCCTCACCATCCCCTTCCTTGATTCTCTCCTCATCCCCAACACTTTCTTCACCCGTGTCCATCCCTTCAACCCATTCATTATAACCCTTATCCAATGAAGTGTCAATGTCTTGTGTGGGCTCAGGGTGCACAATTTTCTCCTTACTGTCAGTTTTGAGGGCTTTTTTCCCCACACCATGCAGTGGAGACTCAAAGTCCTCTGAATCTATGTGCATCTCAAGGCTTTCCTCCATATCTAAAGGTGAATAAGTCTCCTCAGACTCATCAGAATCCCCTTTTATTTTCTTGCGCTCTTTCATATCTTTCATTTGTTTACCAATAGTCCTAGCTTTGAAGTATTCATAGATTAACAATAACAGCCCCTCATGGAGCATTGGATTTCTAGTTTTCTTTTCTTTATACTCATTAATATTATCTTTTATGGACGAGTAAAGGTAGAAGTGGATAGAGATTTTCACCCCATACCTGAAATGATTGAGGAGCATGAAATGGTAAGTGCATATTCGATCAAACCTGGTATCTAGAGTAATGTATTTGATGATGGCACAAAGCACGAATCTCCACAACGGCTTGATGGAGCTCGAGAGATAATGGGCACCTTTCTTCACCAGCGCATCTTTCTCCTCTTGGTTCTTAGTAAATTCCACCACCGCTTGGCTGAAAATTTTTCGTTGTTTGTAAAATTTCTTCCCAATAATAGGGATCTCAGTTATCTGGGAGATGATTTCTTCCATAACAGAGAACTCTGCCCCATCGATTTTAATTGTGCCCTCGTTCCAATTTTTTACCATACTTTTGGTCATAGAGGGTTTCCATCCATGGAGGCATTCAATGTAATTCATTATTTCTCCTCTCCTCAGGATGTTCCACACCTTGGATCTTCTTCTCCACTTCTAGGCTTCATCCTTTGGTTCCCTCCTGTATCTTTCCCCAACCATGGTGTTCTTCTTAATGTAGTCTCTATAGTTGATATCGAAACCCTTCAAAACTTGCAAGCCTTCAACTCTCCTCGTTTTCTTACACCTTCTTTTCACCTTGTGAATTTGCTTCCCACAATCAGTACTTGACATAGGTTGATGGATATTGTAGATATGGGAAGTATGAGAAATATCATACTTCCACCTCACAACTCTGCATATTCCCCATAAATCATTGGTTATCTTATTAAATCTACACATGTTATTACTAACCATAGCCTGCAACTTACTAACTTTCATTATAGCATTTAATTATACCCAATCTACTTGGGATACAATCCCTTTTGATGACCTTATTAAACTCTAACGGGATATCATGTCCATCCATCCACTTAGCCATCTCATTATACTTGACTGCCCAATTTGCCAACCTGTCCGCCACATTGTTGGCCTCGCGATACTCATGTGCCACATAGGTTTTTTCAAAAGTTTGCAGGTGTTGGATGCATTCATCAATAATATTTGAAGTAGACCAAGTAGGCTTGTTTCTCCCACTGAGGCAATCAATTATATTTTTAGAGTCTCCTTCCAGCCAAAGGAATTTCACTCCAGTTTCTTTTGCTAGCTTGATTGTCTGGTGCACTACAATGGCCTCTACATAATGATTAGTTTGAATCCCAGGGGAAAGTAGCAATCCCTTTCCCATGCTCATTTCTTATGATGCCACCAACCTCGGTCTTTCCCAAATTGCCTTTTGCTGCCCCATCAAAATTGGCCTTAAGCCAACTAGTAGGTGGGAAAGACCAGCTACATCCCTCCCCTTTGTCTTTGACCATTGTATTCAGATGGGGGATGGAGCCTTTGGCGTTGGTGTAATTTTTTGTCAAAGCATTGAGACATTTGTGAAAAACCACTTTGGCTGATTGTTGTAGATGTTAAATAGAGGTTTTGAACTTTTTACGATTTATAAATGCACACAAATGCAAGATGTAGGTAACCAAGACAAAGGTAATATACATGAAAGAGACAGAATCGCCAAAATACAAAACATGAAATGGTAAGCAATGTAAAAGGAGATATTGATAAGTTCATAACACATTAAAATACACAACCACCTCAAGACAAGTCAATTTAACAACACCTAATGAGATGGAATGCAAGATTTATGCTTTTGGGGTTCCAATTCCTATACTGCTTAAAATTGAGAAGGAGAGAGATGATAAGGATATACAAAAGATAAATAATGACATTTTTTTTGTATGACATAACTAAAAAGATAATGTATGAGGGAATGGAGAAATATTTGAATGCACCTAGAAATGGAATAGGATGAATAAAACTTTAGATTTGAAATCTTGACTATTAGAATCTCGAAATGACCTATAACCACTAATCTAAGACCCAGAGACGTGTCTGTATCATGCTTGATATTTCACTGAATACTAGGAGCCCATTGCTATGTACACAAGTGACATGTTGCCATTATCATCATGTATCCTAGGTTTTCTACTATTAAAAATTGTAGATAATCCGCCTTAGTCTCAAGAAGGCTTTGATTGCTCGATCTAAGATCTTTTGTACTTGCAAATATGAGATTTGTGTGTGTGGGTGGCTACATAGGGGCTTTCCTTGGTCAACTCCTTATTTTGGCGATTTCCAACTCCATAGATAGCCAAATTAAGAGAGGCAGTATGTAGTGATCATGAATCTAGAGTACATCTAAATTGCTATGAGCCAAAATGCACAAATAAAATGTTAAGATCTACCCCAAGTGTGATAAAGTAAACCGCAGTATGAAAATGCAATCAATGTGTGATTGAGACACTACAAATAAAAATAGATCAAGAAAATAAATATATAGATCTAAACGTAATAAGAAACCATACCATATCATAAGAGGAAGAGTACAAGCCATTCATGACTTAATGATCTCCAAGCCATCATCATAACATTTTTGTTTCCATGATTTTGAAAATATGTTTGAATGCTTGGATGGTTGAAAAATGATAAATTTTTGTTGTTGTAGGTTTGATTCAGAAGTCCTCACTTCGTGATAAATAAGGAATATGCATGTAAAAATTGGTGCATAATAATGTGCCTAGACAAGAATAAATTACAAACATGGGCCAATGAGTTCGACTCAAGAAACCACACAGTTGAATCTTGATAGCAATATCATAATTTGACTTGATATAACAATTATCTCCTACTTATCTACATAAAGATTGACAAAAAAGTGGAAAGAAAAAATAAATATAGTGCATATAAATATATAATCAATATGAATAATTTTCTTAAAATAATTCTAAAATTAAATAAGAAAGCTTTACTATCACACAAGTTTATTCATAACCAATTATTGTGTTACTCAAATACCATGTAAATCATGATATATTAAAATATATTATTATGGAATAACAAAGCTTTTTAGAATAGTGCACTACACATTCAATTAAAAGTCGATTGGAATAAAAGAAAAAAGTAAGCAAAACACTTACATGTGGAGTCCTACCAATGCACTCTTGTAAAACACAATCAATGCCAAATTTAAAGGGTGTCATTTAAAAAAATATTACAAGATAAATATTAACATTTAAAATAATAATAGTAATAATAATAATTATTAAAAAAAACATACTTAATATTGCTTCTTTTAAACTTAAGAAAAAGTGATTTTTTTCATAGTTAAAAAATAAATAAATACGTTTACCTTTCAAAATATCTATTTAGTAGATATGAATATGAAATAGATAAAGATTTAATTATTTATTTTTGATATGTGAGAGATTTAATTTTAATTTAAAGAAGTACAAATTTTGTAATTAGAGAGTTGAGTATTTAATGCACAAGTGAAAATGATGTATATTTGACATTTTTGTATTTGTAATATTTGTTTCTTGGTATTTGAAATTAGAAATATTGGTGATATTAAGGTGTATTCTTCCACTTACAAGGAATGAAAATTTAAGTCTAATTTAAAATTTATTCATATCTTGAAAAAATTGAATTAATAGCTATAGTGAAAGCTATAAAGAGTACCAATAAATGTATCTAAATGAATACTATCAAATCTATATTAATTGTAAGTTATCATTTAATTATTCATCACCTTTTAATGAAGATAGATTTGTATGTCATGGTTAATGCTATCTAGTCATTTATGTGATTTCTAGATCTTTACATCAGTGGAATAAATATTAAATACAAATTGTCAATCGTTGATGTAGGTTGACAAATGACTAGTTAGAGAGTGCACTTAAAGTTTGGTTAACATTGAATTTCGCTTGATCGCTTGTTCAAAAGTTGACTATTCTTTTGCCCAAGGATCATAAATGGTTGGTCCTCCTTCAAAGTAGACAAGTTTATATGCTCTTATAAATGCTATTCAATCACTATCCGATCAATTGTTGATTGTCAATACAAGTTGATAGATGAGTGTTAGAAAGTGTACTTAAGTGTATTTTAATACAAAAAATTGCTTGATTATTTGTTGAAATATTGATTGTTACCAATGTTAATAGCTAATAATCACTCCACCTTCTAAAGAGGACAAAAACACATGCTCTTGTGAATAAATTTCAATCATTATGGGATAATCTTCTACTAATATGTTATTAGATAATGCCTATAAATACATAGTTTTAGATGCAAAATTGATTGTTGTAGATGTTAAACATAACTGAATCTTCCCCTAATGTAAATGTAATCAAATAATGTTTATAAGGATATAACTCCTAAGGCCCATTTAGGGGCTTCCAAGGATTTATCCTTCAGATGGGAACAATAATCATGAATCTCTTGAAAAGATAGAAGGTAGATGGGTTAAAGTGCAATTTGATGGAGCATCAAAAGGCAATCCGGGAAAGAGTGGTGCTAGGTGCGTTATTCTTGATGCAGGGAACTACATCCTTTTAATTGGAGAAAAATCTCTTCCAGAAGGGACTAACAATATTGCAGAGTGTTCAATTGCAATCTTCGCTATCAAGGTGGGAAAGAGAAAAGGACACAAGAAAAGCCATCTTTAGGGCGACTTGCAAATAGTAATCAATGGTATTGTAAAAAGTAAAATTAACACATGGTTCTTAGACAAATACATCAAATGTACAAGACGACTATTGTAAAGCTTTGAAGATTATAAAGTATCTCACACACTATGAATTGGGAACCAAATTGTAGATAAGTTGGCAAATGTGGGAGTTAGGATGATGGATAAAATAGAGATGGTGAATGATTTCTCCCACTTTCCCATGTTAACCCATGCTCATTTGAGATGAGTTAGCAATGATGGCAACACATGATTAAAATTCATTAAATGGAGGATGGCTACGATGGGGCACGTGAGGAACTTGTTCAGCATGGAAAGAAGGTGGATGGAAGTACTAAGGATTTCAACACTTTGGGTGGCGTGTAGGGGAACCCTATAGATGTAGCAACTTTATAAAATGATATAATTTTACCTTTTTTGGCATAACTTGTGTGTGGTTAGTTGCAAATAACTTTTCTAGAAAAGTTTGTGCGGGAGCAATTGTAGATGGAACTATGGAGGTAAATTTCTATCTAGACATTCCCAAGAAGAAGCAGACACCTAGATTTTGATTAGAGATCACTCCACGTAGGCTGGGGGAGGTGTTTAGGTTCGATGAGGACATGTTCATTATGACTGTGAAAAAAATGGTTTGGCGAGGAGTTCATGGTGGGAGATTTCCGTCCACGCACAATTGTGGACATCTCTCTCTTTTGTGCACGGGCTTTCCTACTATCCCAAAACAACGAGGAATCCTTGAGAATGGTGAAACTATTTGTTGAGCCCGAGTGACATTTGGGAGTAATGCAGTGGCTGCAAATGGCAGAGATTGGAGTGGGTTTTCACACAAATAAGGGTAGATGGCACTGTGTTGAAGGTGCAAGGGAAGGATTCCAACCCTTACTGGTGTTTGGCACTTCAACTCTAATTGTCCAATGTGTGGGAGAAACCAAGACATCCTAGATGAAGCTAGTGGCATACATGAACCAGTTGGAGGTTGATCAACAACGTTTGGCAAAGGAAAGGAAGCACAAGCATAAACATACACCAAGCAAGGTTCCTCAACGAGATGCAGGGATGATTCAACAAGAGGTGTCTCAGCCTGTGCTGGGGAGAAAGAATACCAAGGTGGAGACTAGTGGTGGGATCATGGTCAGTGAAACCAAAGAGGAGATGATGGTAAAATGAGGCTTGAACGAAAATCAAATTTGACATGTCTAGCTTGCATGCCCATTTTGTGTAACAAGGCTATGACTTTTCCCTTGTAGCTGTGTAGTGTGTAATGTGTTTGTTGATGTGTCAATGAGTGGATGATGGGATGGCTCATTGAATCTGTGGGAGGGCTAAGGTTGATCAAAATTTAAGGCCTCTTTTTTATCTTATGTAAAAACTTTATTTTAGAATTAATAGAATTATTACATATTTAAAAAATATAACTCCTAAATCAACTGCCAACAAATATACTATAATTTTGTCTATTTATAATAAAAATAATAACTACAATCTCATAATAAATAAATAAATTAAAAAATAAACTAATAAATTTTATCATATATAAAAATCCACAACTTAATAACATTAAATTTTCACAATTCATAGAAAAATACTAACGAGATTTCCAATAAATTAAGTTGGACTTTTGCCATCTACATTTTAGAGCAGATGATCATATCAACTAATTATACCAAAACTATTAAATTATAAATTAAATCAATACGTTATAAACATTTACCGAAACATACACAAAATTGTCAAACAAAGAGGAAAATTAGACGTCTACCACTGACTAATTTGAAAATACCTGAAAAAAAGAAAATAAATCTTAAAAAACCAGCCCCCGCAGAAATAATGAGGACAGTTACTCCCACCGATTCAAATTATGTAGAGCGAACCTACCTCTGTCTCATTAATTAACTTGTGGCGCACTTTTCCTCGACATAAATGGTGGTGGATCCCGCCTCCATTATAACCTCTAGCGTTCTTGCTACACATTCTACCACAGCGTTCCGCAGCCCTGACCTTCCCCGCATGTGACCGCACCAGCTCCGCTAACTATCAAACCAGCTGCTCCTTAACGCGACCTCACAGCTAACTGGACTGCAAATCTCTCTCCTTCAGCGCTTCTCCCCAAGGGTTTTGTCCGGAGCTTTGCACATTAGTCTATGGCAAGTGATCGGACGGACTTGCGTTGGTGTTCTGTCGGCTTTACTCAGCAGCATTTGCGCTTGAAGCTGAAATGCGCAGGACCGATTGGTAAGGCCTGAATTTGATGCAAAATGTGAGCTTTCATGGTGTGACTTGAACTACAGAGTTAAGTGCACCTGTAGTAAGTTGGCAGTTTTTTACTGTACTTTCTGCCTATGTACCTCGTCCTTTGCTGGAATGCAAACAGTTGTTACGGCATTTTCCAACAGCATTGTAATTATGCAGGCGCAGAGATTTACTTTTATGGTGAGATTTAAGAGAGGAGGTGAATAGTTGAGATTGTACCGACATTGATGTTAGAGGCAGAGATAGGCAAGCCAAGCTTTTGGGATGACGTTCTAGGGAGGAGTGGTTGATGTTTAGAATGGGGTGTATAATGACGAAGCAGAGTGAAGCCCTGGAATACTCGGGGAGTCCCAGGGAAAAATCTTCTCAGCTGTCATCAGGAAGGACGTCCATTAAGCAGGATTGCGGTGAAGAGGAGGGATGGAAGACGAAAGTGAAAGCTTTTATGGAAGAGAACGGCGAGGAGCTACCGAAGCGGAGGGAAAGTCGGATGCTGCCGCAGGGTGATTCCAAGTTTAGGCCTCGTAACATTCCGAGGCATTGTGAGGGAGAACAAGTTGCTGCTGGATGGCCTGCTTGGTTGTCTGCTGTGGCTGGAGAAGCTATCAAAGGCTGGATTCCTCGTAGAGCAGATACATTTCAGAAACTTGACAAGGTCAATTTGCTTTTTAATAACTGCCTTTACTTTTGCCGCGGGTTTGAATTCAGATGAATGTCGTTGGGAACTTGGGAGCACATTAGATTATTGGTTTTACGCTTCAGGCTCTTTGCATTGCGAGCTTTTCTTTCGCTTTAGCATGAATTACAGAATTTCCAGGGGGATGCATCTAGACAGTAGTTCATTCAACTTGTAAGTCGAGACACCAAGCAGCTCCAGTATAGGAGCATGAACACATACCCGGATCCACATTTCTGGTGTCTGTATCTATGTATACCTACATTTTTTTATTTATTTAGTGGCAAATCGCGTTTACCTGAATATGACTGCATTAGTTTAGCCCAAATGCCAAGTCTTAACACGAGAATACTTACAAGTGCTTTCAAGCTTCCGTGGTCCATAATAATTATAGGACGTTGTTTCTAGAAAATCCATGATATTATTCTTATAAATCAATCCTTACAAAGACGTGTCAGATCATAATGTTTAACCCATCAGTATTGAGATGAGTATGGATTGAAGGTTAAGCGCTCCCTAGTCTCATTGAAGTACAAGATGTCATCTGAACCTCCTTAAGGACAACCCAAATTATTTATAAATGTAAAATATGGTCTTTTTCTATAAATCAAACCTCCTTGACGTTTGGGCCGATTTATGAGAAGAGAAAATTATATACCAGAATTTGTTCAGTCACTGAGATTTGAAGATGTTATGTTTGTTCTAGTCAAAGCCAGAGTATGACAGGTTCTGTGATGACTTTGTAACTGATAGCAATTACATTGTCCTAGATTGTCTAGATATTATGTTCTAGGCTTATTTTTCTGGTATAGCCGATCCTATAGCAAGTTAAGATTTCTGTGGCATTAGAGAACCATATTGGTTCTCTTTTTTCTATTTCTTTTGTTAATTAATAATCATTTAATTCAATTTTTTTGTTGATATGCACCTTCCACCCCTACATGAACCATGTGAATTTAAGATTCTGGTAGCTCCAAAATTTGAAACTGGGGTTACGGATTGCATTATCCATCTGTCAGGATAATGTGGAAGGCACTTTCCACCCCTACATGAACCATGTGAATTTAAGATTCTGGTAGTTCCAAAATTTGATACTGGGGTTACGGATTGCATTATACATCTGTCAGGATAATGTGGAAGGCACCTTCTACTGAGGTGAAAAGCTTTAGTTTGTTAACTGAGATTAAGCTCATGTTCTGTAGGCATCGAAATAGAAGGTGGAACTGAATATTCTTGAAGAAAAAATTAGCACCCTATCAAATATTTGCCTACAACATTTTAAATAAATTGTTAATTTGCAGGGTTCTGCGGAGTCTCTAGGTCAAGGGATTTCATGGACTCAGCTCTGAGTTTTGAGGATGATAAGTATTTGCCCAAAATATATGGATGGCAGCAGTTGGTTGTTAAAATAAGTTATATAACATGTAAAAATTAAAATTTGGAAATTATTCATAAAAAATAGTAAAAGAAATTGCATTTATCATTTATTTAAGTAGTTTGACAACAAACTGTAATGCCAATATATATGGGTGAACACTGAAATCCAAGCATCTTCACTAAAATCATTATATTCACTTTCTAAATCATTTGGTAGTATCCATGGTAGCATTGCATAAAGTTGTGATTTACTTGACAAAGTATAAATGTAAGAAGAATTAAAGCAATATGCATTTCATTTAACTTAAGTCAGAATAACTTTTTAGTTTTTGCTTTTTAAAACCAAAATGGGGGCTTGGGGGTGGTGTTCCCTATTAGGGTTGAGAGGCAATGCCCCTTGTGGGGTCTAGTCGAAGTGTCTTCATTGAACCTTTAAAGATGACAGGCACCTACAATGTGCTTTCATCCTTTTTTTTCCCTAATTCTTTCTCTTTATCTTCTACTCCTATTCATCTTCCTATTGCAGCTTCTTCTTGTCGATTTGAAATGAGTGCAAGCAAGAATTTTTATAGTTTTTAGTCTTTAGATAGTAGGGGCCCTTGGAGGGATCCACTTGTATTCAAGGTTTAAGGTTTTTGTTTTTCAAAAATTTATTTTATAAAATGACATGGCGACACCTTGTTGTCTTTGGGATTTTGAAGGAATGATAGGGGGATGTTGTGTCCTTGATTTGCCATTTTAGGATGTCCTTGCCCCATCACTTGCAAAATGCTGATCTTGTTGTCCTCATTCTACCTCACCCAAGATGATCCCTATCCATTGTCTACAAGATTTATTTGACCTTGGGCTGTTTGTGACCCTCTATACATGGGCTTTACCCTAGAAATATGACCTTGAGGAAGGTTGTATGGAACAATGTGACAATGTAAACCATTTAATAAAGCACATTACCCCATGTGACAACCATTGCATATAATAAAATGTGTTGGTCTCATTCCTACATATATATATATGTATATATTGGAGAATGGGTAATTAATTTGGCGTTGCATAGATGTGCACATGATGATTGGGTTCAGGTGAGTTAGTTAGCTATCTTGCACTAAGTTGTTTTTAATAACTGATTTCACTTTCACTTTCTTATTGTTGAATTGTCCTGATGTAGGTCTCAAAAAGTCATAATTATCTATGCGATCCATCTTTGTCACATTCATCCACTCTTTGGGGTCATCGCCCTCTTTATTCATTTCTTGTCATCACTCCTATTGCATTGTATGTATACCTTAATGTCCACATAATCTTGCTTTGTATACCTTTGCTCATCTTGCCACTCCTTAGGACAATCTTGAGACAAATTGTGGGCTTCCCCATCTCTACCCATCTAAAGAACCACTCGAGTGAGGTTGATCCTCTCAAGAATGATGCTTAGGCCTACAAATTTGGGAGTGGTGCTTGGTTTACTATAATTGGGGGGACTAAAGGTATTGTGGTTCAGGAGACTCAAGGCGTGGCTAAAAAATGTCTAGCATTGCAATTAAAAGCTTATTTGGAATATATATATATATATATCCTTAACTTGTCTCTAACATGTGGATATAAATTTTAGGTGCATTGTAATGTTCTTCCCACTTCCCCCTAAATCAAATATGATGACTTTGATAAATAGAAAGGGCATTGTCACTAGTGAGGGATGCACAATGGGGGTAGCTTGGCTAAAATTACTATAAATATGCACTTTAGGAGACTAAGAAGAGTAGCTGTGATGGTAGACTATTAGTAGAGTCTAGGGTAGAGAAGCACCTTACAAAATCTCACATCTATTACTATAGAAGAAGAAATGATGCCCCTTGGAGGGAAACATCCTTCTAGATGTACTTGGAAGTTTTGTAAGAAGTTTGGTAGTGCTCTGAGTGAGGTAGCTAATTTAGTTGGGGTATTGTCATATTTGGTACATCATAGTCCTTTGGACTCGAACAATCTCCATTGCTAGTGCTCTTTTTCGAGGAGTTCTTCCCTTTTATGGCCTCTCATGTGTTAATGTAAACCCAATATTCCATTTGCTCTACCCTCTCACGTCTTCAAGCAACCCTTGCCCTTGTCCTCCAAAATCTTCTTTGGTCTAATTTCTCCATTGTGACCTTATTTCATCATAATTGGCAATGAACTATCATACACTAAAGTCTAGTGTTAATCATTTAGAATATGAGGCAACTTGATGCTATTGTTAATACATTCATTTAGAAATAAAATCATAACATGTGGTGGCACATAAAATGCTTTCAGCATACAATAAGATATTTTTCATCAGACAAGCAATATGATGAGGAGATAAGGTTACAAACAATGGTGTTCGTTAGCTATATTTGAGTTTCCAAAAATATAATCTTTTGTATGATAGGTTACATGTGTATCAAAGTGAAACAATCCTACTTGTGTGTGTTTTTGATGGTTCCTATGTTTGCTTGCTTGCATTTGTTTGGCCTAGCTTTTACTCATTTTTGCTTGTTGGTAGTTATTTACTATTCTTTTTTGATTGTCTTCCGACCTTTGTTCTTGTTCTCCTTCTTGTTGGATTGTTGTGCAGGCATTTGCTTGCATTTGGTGCTTGCTAGTTCGTTTGCCCTGCAGTTGTTAGTGGTTGTTCTGATGCTGGTGCTCTTCTCTACGACTTGCTCTTGTAGTTTTTCATGTTTTTGTGGTTGCTTGTGTTCTTTCTCCATGGTTTGCTCTTTCTCTTCGTAGTTTGCGGGCTTGCTATTGTTGGTCCCTGCATTTCTTAGGGCTTTTGTGTTTTCTTGAGGCTAAACTCTTGCGGCTTGTGGTGTGGCTCTCTGCTGTTGTTGCATATGTCTCCTCTGCTCGTGGTTTTGGCTCCATTCATCGACTCTTCCTGTGTGGACGTTTGTGCTTGTGCTAGGCTCTTGTTTGTTCTTTGTTAACGGGTACTTGCGTCTTCTTTGTCTGTGGTGGTGTTGCTTTTGCATGTTCTTTGTTTGGTGTGCCTCACAATTTCTTTCTTGTTTGGGCCTCTCTGTGTGCAATTGTTTCTCTGTCATTGTGGTCATTTTTTCCCCTCTTCGCAATTATTTTCATGGATATTCTACTGGCCTCTTCTCAATTTCCTCTCATCACCTATCAAAGGTTGGTTGATAGGGTGGCTAAGCATGAGACTGGTAATCTCTCCTTGCGTGAACTGGTTAATTCCCTCTTTGTGTTGCTAGTTGAACTAAAGCAATATTTGGACAATAATTCTTTGTAGTCTACTAGTTTTTCTGTAACCTTGAATGCAGTTACAATAGATTTAAAAAGACAATTGATTCTAACAGTGAATGGTTCTAAGATCTTTGCACCATTAAAGACAAACAAGATGATTTAGATTGCAAACAAACCTCACTTATGACTTAAATGGAACAACTTAAATCACATGCTTCAATTTGCAACAACATTAGCTCTGCACCTCTTGCTAGTGTAGATAAACTTGTTAAGGATAGATTGGCTAACGAACGTGTTAGACGATCTCGTGAGCTAAACTTGTGTGCTCGTGGCCTCTCTTTCTTCCACGAACCCCATTTCTATTGGGCATTCCTTCCTTTGCAATTGGCTAGGCTTATTTCGTATCACATTTGATAGGGCTGTTGGTAAAATGTTCAGTGCTCTTCTCGGGATTCGTCCCAAGGGCTTAACCACCTCTTATGTACTATAAGTTGAGTGGTTGTATCGAGCACTAACAGATTGGTCTTTTGGTGCAACAACAATCCCACTCTAAGAAGTGGTATCAGAGCTTGGTCATAGGTTCGAATCCTCAAACCCTTGGGTAATGCTGAGGGGGTGATTGTTGGCAAAATGTTCAATGCTTCCCTCAGGATTCATGACAAGGGCTTAACCACCTCATGTGTACTATAAGTTGATTGGTTGTATTGGGCACTAACTTATCAGTCTTTTGGTGCAACGACAACCTCACTCTAACAAGGGCTTGGATTGGCCTTGATGGTACCTTGTTCCTCAAAATCCTTACATTAGTTGACTTGCTTTAAGTTCTTAGGTTTTGAGGAGGAAGCTTTTCCCTCTTCCTTCGAAGATCTACCTTGATGAGGATCACACTAAATCCTAGGTGTTAGAGCTGAAGCATTCTCGGGGGCTTGTTGCGAAGGCTTGGCACAACAAGAAGTGGGCCATTATTAGGAATTTCAGAGCTGTTATTCAGGATTACCCTCCTCTTGGTTGGGGACTTAGAGTGGCCTCCAAGGCCAAATGATGGTCTTAGCAGTAGTTTGATAGGGAGGAGTCTCTCTGTGGCTTCCTTCTTGTCTACTGTGGGAATGACAATGATAATTTATGGCCCTTGCGAAGGTTTTTCTAGGATGCTATTTGTTCAACAAATAGTCTTGTGGTTATGGAGACTTTGAGAGCCTGGTCCACCCTCTCCCTAGCTTCCCTAGCTTCTTTGCTTATTAGTCTTTAGAGACGATACTAGGTCTTTTGGTGGGGTTAGGGGTTTCGGGCGGGGGGGGTAGGGGGGTTGCTTGTTTAGTTAGAGACCGTCTTTTTAGTGTGACTTTAGTGGTTCATGCCGACAACTCGGCTAGGTTTTTGTGGATATGTGTCAGCCATTCAACGCGTCACCATAGAAGCATCTTCATTGTGGCTTGCTATTTTACACTGACCTTTTGTTATGTGGTTCACTGTATGGTGAGTGGTGACTCGTTTGTTGATCTCCAGAGCATATCACTAGGTTTTTAGCTTTGGGTGACACCATCACTTTGGATGACTTTAATGCGCAAACTAGAGACCTGCAAACTCCTCTCCATGACCCCGAATCCGATTCAATACATATGACCGAATTAGATAAAGGCTCCCTAGGTTTACAATGCTCCTCCGAGGATAGTTAGGGACCCCTCACTAGGTATGGCCGCCATCTTCTTCAGTTACGTGTCCTCGGATTTTGTGATCCTAAATGGGCTTTCCTTCTTTTTTGGTTTCGATCTTTCACCTATTGGCCTCACTGAGGCGATGCGAGTATTGTAGATTTTGCTCTTTCCAGTGCTTCCCTCATCACCTCTAACAGTTGCTTCACCTCGCCTTGTCTCCCCCTGGCCAACCATGCTCTCCTTAGCCTTACCCTTAGGGTCTCCCCCTTGCCCTTCACCCCTTTGCTACCTCCCACCCTCTTGTGGCAACTCCACTCACCTGCACCTCCTACTTCATTGAGAGGGACCATGACCTTGTCCACCAACTTAGGTAGTTCCTCCCCTAGGATTTTTTCATTGATAATGAGGATGCTCCCTCCATGTTCATCTCACTCGGGGTCGCGTTGTGGGAGTTTACGCTCCTTTCCATCCCCCACTACACCTTCCCTCTTTCTTGCAGCCCTAAGCGTAGGAGTTCTTGACCCATGAATCCAATGGTTTGATGAGGAGTATAAGTCCTTTCACCACTCTGTTCGCTTGACCTTCTCCACCTTCTCCACCTTCTCCCCTTATTTCGTCTAGTTGAGCCTCGGCTACTGTAGTTTCCTCCACTGCAAGAAGCGGTTGTTCCTTACATTGTAGTGCAGATCCCTTTTGTGCGTCTCTCCTACAATCTCTGAAGCTCTTCTAGCGTACCCTGTTCCCTTGCCATCTTCCCCCCTCCATCTTGGATCACAATTCTCTCGTCTCTCACACCTTCACTCTCTATGAGATACCTGGTCAGCCCTTACTCCACCTCACCCCTTTGCCTCCCTGCCACCTTTTCACAGTCTCCAACATTAGTGAGGCAATTAGATGCATGAGTATTAGTAGCGTTGCTAATGAGGAGGGGTTCCAAGTGGAGCTCTTCAAGCTTGGTATCTCTGTTTTGGGCTCCGTTCTCACTATGCTCTTTAATTGGGTGGTGTGTATTGGCTTTCCCGACTTTTGGTCATGGCAAATCATCTATGCTATCCATACTACTAGTTTAGTCTTGGACCCCAACGACTATAGGATTGTATGCCAAACTACAGGTTAGATATACATTTGCCAAACTCTATGCCATTGTGTTGAACGCCATCTTATCTAGGGAGCTTGATTGACAACATTGTCGGGTTAGGGGGTAGGTCGGTTTTTGTACAAACATTTAGACCATGGATCATATTTTAACTCCGCGGACAATTATTGAGGAGGTTCAACACCGGTTGACAAATGTCTATTGTAGCTTTGTAGATTTTCTGCAAAGCTTTTGATTTGGTTCCTTAGATGACTCTCTTCCAGAGACTTAGGGACGCTAGGATATCTAAGCATATTTTGATGGCTATCATGAGGTTATATGAGAGGGTCGTGAGTAGGTTGAGGACTCCGCAAGGATTTTCAAACTCTATTTAGAGCACCATCAAGGCCAAGCAAGGCTGCCCTCTCTCCCCTACTCGTTTTAGTATCTGCATTGATGAGCTTGAGCCTTTGCTCTATGATGTCTCGTTGCATGGTGATGATTGCTATTTACACTAGGACTTGATCTCTATATTACCATTCGTTGATGACTTTTGGCTTCTTCTCCGGAGGGGCTTCAACGACTGCTTGATGGTTTGGCCTCTTTTTGTGACTTTCATTAGCTTGTTGTGAACCTGGGTAAGACTTGGGTTATGGTCTTCAACTGCTTGAAGATCTCACATCTCCATTTCTACTTTTAGGTTGATGAGATTGAGATTGCTTCCTCTTATACATACCTCGGGGTTAAGCTCTTTTGTCCCTATTTCAACTTGAGATTTGCGACATAGCCCAGGTTAATAAGGGATTCAGATCCTTGGTTGTGCTTGAGAGATAGTACTTTAGACACCACTTTTAGGATACCATGACCAAGTTGTCCCTTTTGGACTCCTTGGTTAGGCCGACTATCTCTACGAGTTGATTGTGTGGGGACCCTCTCTACCAGAGTCCGATTGGGTTGTGGTCGAGAAAGTCTAGACTCTCCTTCTTTGACGCATTATTAGATGTCACTAGTCTACTCTCCACAATATCATCTTGGATGAGTTGGGGCTCACCCTTTCAGATTGGAGACCATCTTCGATTTGTTTTGGTTTCTCCATTGGCTTCGGTGCTTCACGGACTTTGTTGAGGGTTGCCACAGGTACTCCTATTTGGCTTATTGTTCCTTTGGGGTGATTGTTGGTTCTGATCCTACCAGCAGAGCTCATTGCTAGTTCGCCTAGGCCTATACTCTTCTAGGTTTGATTGGGATTGCGATGGACTGCCTTCCCCTCTTCCTGTTTTCTCTAGATGCCCTCGTTCACCTCCTTTCATTTCATCAGGATCTGAATGAGCACGTCAGACTTGGCATATTTAAAGTACATTATCATGACTTGGAGGAGTCATTTGAGGGGGTGGTGGGGGGGGGGGGGGGGGTGGCTTTGCTCGAGGATGACTTTCTATGCTGAGCACCACATGGATATCTAGGATGAGGCTATTGTGCTTCACCCATTGTACCTCACTCGGCGTTGGAGTCATGCCCTCTGCAACTTACTGGGATCTTTTGGAGTGGGCTCCCACCGGTTAGGTATATAGACTAATCACCAACTTGATTAGGAGGATAAGATTTGTTGTCTTTGCCCCCTGGGGGAGGTTGAGTCTAAGACCCATTTGGTGTTCGGGAATCCTATCTACTATGAGATCAAAGGGAGGTTCTATTGCCTATTCATAGAGTGCAAGTCTCTCTCCTCATTTTTCAGGGACACTGATCAACGTCGTCTTGCCCTCTATCTATTGGAAGCCATGCGGCTTTGTGATCACACTTTGCGTCTTTTGTTTCCGACGACTCAACCTTTGGAACTGCTCATCACCTCCTCCTCCACTCCTAGTCTCTTGGCCCGAGGAAGAAGCGACCTCTCGGTCTTTCATTAGATTACGTCAGATTCGTGATACCTTGCAAAGGACCTACTTGATAGTGCCACCCTCTCTCCAGTGGTTCCTTGACACGGTCCAAGGCACAACTTCGCTCTGGTTGATATCCTTTGGCTTTGTACTACATCTCACCTGTCAGGAGTATTTAGTTGTTGTCTTCTCTGGTTTTGTTCTTTGTTTTCTTTGCTTTCTTGTTGGTTTATTCCACAGACACCGTTTGGTGCTCCTACTTCGAGCCATGACCTTGCTGTATGTTTTCAGTCCTGTAAACCCTTGGTGGTCTCTTCTTGGACATTAAAAATTTATCTTATCTAACTTGTAGAGAACTTTGTGATCATTTAAGAAAAAGCCATGTCAACCCATCATAGACCATAAACTTTGATAACCTCTACATATATTTAAGCATCTGACTGGGAATCTGAGAGAACTGAGATTCAACACTGAATTGACAATTATCAAATCTAATAAACAATGAAGCTCATTTATTTTTAAGTGAGGCTTCTTGAGACCCTAGTGTTCATGTTTTAGGATAGCATTTTTTGAGAGTGAGCGAGTGCAGAAAATTGAAACTTTTTGTAGCTTTATGCTTGATTTCAAGAGTAAGCTTTGGGTTAATCTTTTTGTATTTTACCTCATTGCCAACCAACAAGAAGCCAAAGATCCCATGAATCTTGGAGTAATAAGCATCATAACCACTTGGCCATCTACATGATGCCTGTCCTTGTTATTAGCTGTATTTTAGTTTCTCATCATTTTATTCTAGTACCAACACACTTCATATAACACTTAAAATACAGGAATATGCATGATACGATGACCCCAAATTTTTCCAAGTCACGAGGTTATTGTTCTTGCAGTGTGTTTCCCACCTATTTCGACATTTATCACCAGTAGCTACACACCCTTGTATCTCATTTATCATTCTTATGCTTATTGTTTTTGTTCTCTGTCCACTGCTTCACATTGATACTTGACTATTACAACTTGCCTAGCTAGAGGGCAGTTCTAGTGAACTGTGATGAATTCAAATATCAGTCAAAGGTACTCACATCATTAGGAATTTTTGGTCTTAGGTGTGTTGCTGGGTATAAAGTTCCTTTTCACTGCCTTACCTGTTATTAAAATTTATCACATGATCACACCCAGTCTTGGGTACCCTAGAACAAAACAGGCAACAGCAAACCTTCAACAACACCTCCCACACAGTGGCATCAAGTCTCGTGTGTCCTCTACTGAGGCATTTGCGAGCTTCTTGTAGACTATCACATGCGCCTTCTTTCAGATCTCTTGTCCACAATATTTTGTTTGGCCTGATATCGTATATCAGCATACTAATCATATGATATGTTCTACTTGTCCGCTGTTTGCATGTGGTTTGGAAAAGATGTGGTCTGTAGGAGATTTCTAATATTCTCTTTCTATGATGGTAGCATGGCCATGTGAAATAAAAGAACACTTCATTTCTATCCTTGTATTTTCAAGGAGCATCCAGAATGTTGAATATACCTTCATGTCTATTGGATCTGAAGTCTTGATCTTTTGTTGCTAAGTACAGCCTGATGGTGGAGGCATGTGTACTCCATGTAGTTATTATTGTCCAAACAAACCAGAGGGAGTAGAGCTGTACATCTTATTGAAAATGTAAGGTAAATAGAAAAATGATTCTCATGTGGATGCATAAAGGGGTTTTATATATCCAAACAGTTGTCTGTTTGGCAGTGACCTTGAAATCTACTTTTCCCTTAACCTTTTCTATCTGCTAAAAAAATGTGTGTATGTTCATTTCAAGTAACCTTCATCTTTGTTTTACCTTTTAATTATTTCTCATGTCAAATGTGGCTATTCCAGTTTTTCATTTATTGACTAGATCATTGAATGGCTTTAGCTCTGTTTTGAAAACGCTAATGATTTGACTTTGTTGGAGAAAAATAGATGTGCAGAAAACAGTGTACTTGTGCTAATACACATTCATAGAGATGGTAATTCTATATAGACTTGTAGTTGTACTTCAATTGCCTGTTAAATTTTAGTGTCTCATAATAGTACATGGATTTGCAATGCATAATTTCATGTTTGTTGGGTACTTAATGATACATCACTTGCAGATTGGGCAAGGAACATATAGCAACGTTTACAAAGCTCGAGATATTGATACTGGGAAAATTGTTGCTCTAAAGAAGGTTCGCTTTGACAATCTGGAGCCTGAAAGTGTAAAGTTTATGGCAAGGGAGATTTTGGTGCTGAGGCGTCTAGATCATCCAAATGTTGTGAGATTGGAGGGATTGGTGACCTCGAGAATGTCTTGTAGTTTGTACCTTGTATTTGAATACATGGAGCACGATCTTGCAGGTCTTGCAGCCTCTCAAGGAATTGTTTTTACTGAACCTCAGGTTTATGCCCAACTTGCTTTTCTATTAGATATTCACCTTTTTCACTATTAGTAATATGTTTTGTTGTTCTAAAAATGATGAGGAGTAAAATAGATTTTTTAATTATTTTTTTCTATTGCTAAAGATTTTCTTTTTTTTTGATCAATAAATGGCAAAAGCCTTAATTTTATTTATTAATATAAGTTTTTTTGTACATATCCACCGTTCAAACGGGCACTGGTAGGAAAGAACGGGGAAGAAAACCTCCAGTCTTGCCCGGGACAATGTCCTTTATTTTACATGTTTCTTAGGGGCATACCCCAGCAATTACATCATGCTTTAATCCTTCTCAGGTTATTGACCCTTTTACAATTATCAATTTAAACCATTTATCATGCAATTTACAAATATGGTAGTTTCATGCAATTTACAAATATGGTAGTTTCCAAGGGATTTCATGGGCCGCTGTTATAAAAGGGCGAGTACCAAGAGGATTATCTTCGACAATTGCTGCTTGACTTGCTTTTTACCTGTTTATTTCAACACAAAACCAAACAATTTCTATTGCTAAAGATTACAGTGTATATATCAAGAGCTTTTATAAGATGTTTGATGGTGATTTTAAGCCCCAGTTAGAGATTAGGTGGACAGTATAAATGCCCAATCACCTAAATTGTATAATTTGAGAATTCCATTTATTGTGGACAAATTTTGGAGAGCATTAAACTTGCATCTGATGTCTGTTAAATCAACCCCAATACTGTTTTCAAGCGGCCTTCTTTTTGCCTTTGTCCTTTGAGTATGCTATTTAGTTAAGAGTAAATTTATAGACCCTGTTATACCAGGGAATCATTCATATGTTTGTCGCTCCTTCCTTGTGATGGTTCTGTTATTAGCTAGAGATAATCTGGATCTTTGTCTTTATGGCAAAATTTTCCTTCCTCTGTATTTGGACTGGCTATTTATAGAAGAGTTTCTTGGATTCTTTTACTGTATTTGATGTGATAGTAGCATCTACTTTATTTGAATAAACAAACAATGAGTAAGTTGCTGGGACAGTTATGAGTACTAGAACTGGGTATGGGCAAATTGCTTTTGCCCTTGGGTACATGTGTATATATTTTTATATATGTAAAAACTTTTATAGAATTATACAGAATTGTAAAACTAAATACATTTGATAGTATGATACTTAATCATTGATCAATGCTAAATGCCAAAATGCATTCTAGGGTTATTGGAGGAAAAAAAGAGAAGTTAAAAACTGTCATTTTTTCTTACTTTCTGGTGCTCAGCGCCTTTGGGTTGTTGGAGTTATTACATTAATAGGTTAGTTTAGAATAATAAAATAAATTAGTTGTTGGGAAGTTGCATTCCTGTAAAGAAGTTTCAATAGTTAATTAGATAAAATAAATGTTAAAGCTATCAGATTTCCACAATCCATGAATATTGAATATGATTTCTGGGAAAGATTGTGTAAGTTTTTTTTTCCATCAATATTTCGGATCATACTACATGATCCATCATCATCATTTTTGTTTTCCTTGACTTTCTCTTGCATCCTGATGATGGATCATGTAGTATGATCCGAAATGTTGATGGAAAAAAACTTACACAATCTTTCCCAGAAATCATATTCAAGATAAATGTTAGTAGTTAACAAATAAGTTAATTGAAGGTATGCCTTAAGGTAGTTTTAAACACGAATACAAGGCTTTATAAGCCACATGACTGTAATGAAAGGATATCGAATTGAATTAATAAAACATTTATGATTACTACTCTCATTTTGGTACAAGAGCCGAAATAAATCCTTAGCCTATAGATGTAATGTGAGGCTGAGACTGAGATGGGTGGAGTTCAGGAAATGCATATTCATCTCGCCATCTCTAAGTTTTGCAGAGCTGTTTGAATTTAAAGCCCTTGAGGTATGACAGCCCAGTCTACAATGCATTAAAAGCTGTCTAGAGGCGTAAGTTCCAGATTTCAAACCAGGTTTCTGTAACAAAAGGGCACTTTGAAAAGAAACCATTGTAAAAGCTATCGAACCACTTCAATCATTACCATTAGAGGGCGTGGAAGGCCTGGAAATGTGTGCAGATAAGCATAGTGGCGACGACTATGGTGGAGTACTTTTTGGATATTATTATCCAATATCCCGTCTATGTGCATAGGATTGAAGGAATGACTTGAGCGGGTTTCTAACTAGTTGAGTCGTTGATTAATTGATTTGGGAGTATCATCCTTGACTTCTCATGATCGTATCAGTGAATTCATTACTTGTAAAGCTGTGGAGCCTTGTTCACTGCGTGGGCAGTTTGTATTTAAAGCTGAGCCTGAAGTTGTGTTATGCATGTCATAAAAAATAAGGATTCAAACAGTTAAATGCCTTTGAATACATGTTGCTGTTATAACCGTTGTGGGTAATATTGTTATGTACTATTGCTTGGAACAAGACATTCATCTCTGCATGGGGTCATCTGGACTCATTCATTATAGCAATATCGGTTGTAACATTGCTGAACATCACATATATTACTTATACTGTGCAAAGTTGATTGCTATGGGAGCCATGTGAACAATAGTGATGAGAAGCCAGTTTGTGGGATTACTTCAGTCTGTTATATGATTGGGAATTTCTCTACTTCCCTTTTCTTCTGAAATTGTTTATATAGTGGAGCAAAAGGAGGCATCACATACTGAAGGTGCAAATGGAAAATCAGTACATTATTGATATGACATGTCAAACTGATGGGATGTAATTGAGTGATGTCCTGTTTGAGTTAGGTCTGAAATATCCTTATTTTATTTTGAGCTTTCTGATTTTTGAGTAATCAAGAGATTGAATTTTGAAACAGCATTCTACAATTTCTGAGAAATCAACTCAAAGTCTAACGGAATTAATACAAGGATGGGCAACTCTAGAACACAAACACACACTAGCCTTAGGACATTAACTCTAATTATTGAATCTGATTATAAAACTTGACTGGAAATGGATGATAGGAATTAAAGTACAGTGGATCTAAATCACAAATGAATATAGCAATCTCTGACACTGTTCTTTTGCTAGTCTTGTCACTTATTCTCAACAAATTCAATTATGAACCTTTGGAAACATCATAATAGTAATCCTGGAAATTGTACAGCATTGTGTGAGCATGGGTTGATGGCTGGAAAATGATTGGAAATCAACTGTAATTAATCCTCTAACAGTCACATAGACATGATTTGAATTCTGAACGATCTGACTTCTCAAAATGATCAAAAATGTTCTCCACAAGGGACAACACTATACAACTGCCCTTGCAAGTACAGTGGCTACAAGGGAGATAAAACAGCTTCCAAACAAATAAGATGATTCTCTAAAACCTACAGTACAATTTTAGATTTGACCATTCAGTGTAGTGGCATCTGATAATGATATTGGGTGTCCCAAAAATATTGATCTGGTTATAAAACATTGTAGTGACACCAACACTGCAGTAGCAATATACAATTCTCAAAATGCTGAAATCTTCATTAAATCACAGTAGTGATGCAATATACACTTGAGCAGCAAACGTATAAACCTCCAATGGATGAATTCTTCAACAAATCATTGTAGCGATGCTGTAGTAAGATGGAAATTTGAAATTGTCTCCAACTGCTCGACAAATCAGCACAAGTGTGATACTCAGATGGAATCACCCAAATGGGAAATAAGGGTTTTTGTTCTTGATTTCAAATTTGGAATTTAGAGGTTTTTACTTTTTGGTCCTCTCAAAATTGAACAAAATAAGGATTTTGTCTGTAAAATATAAGGAAATTTCAAATATTCAGATGATGACATTGTTGGAATGTGATGCTGATGCTATCCTTGGTGTTACATTAATGGTTGTCATTGATATCAACATATCTTATTCTTGGATGTGGTGTGATCTGGTGTAGTGTGCTTCACATGTTGTGCTGTGAAGAATTATATTTAGGCATGTTTGTGCTGGTCCCATTCATCTTGCAACATAATATGGTTCATTTCTTTAGGTTCAGACCTATTTGGAAAATGCTCATTGTGCTTCGGATCAAGTGTTTGTTTTGTAACATATAGATCCTATCTCTAGGTCCTAGATGTCATAGTGAATGTGTAGCATGTTGTTGTGTGTGAGTAGTGTTGAATTGAGCAAGGAGAATCAGTGTGGTCCATGTTTCATCATTACCATCATGGGAACGTTTTGGTGTGACCTATTTCAAATTGTATTAGGCTGTTAGTTATTTTTGGTGGCATGGCATGGTATACGATAGAGATGATTCTATTTGATGCAAGTGTGCAAGTAAAATGTAAAATGCATGTGAATCTGACAAGGAAAGATTTGTGTAATGGCAAGTATGTGAGTTTGTGCAATTTGTAGTAGATTGTAATATCATTCCTGTGCTGCTGATTGTTGGTGATGATGATTTAGTGGTTGATTCCTTTTCATTCCTTTTCATTTCTTATATTTTGGCATTGAGCCTTTTTGTATTGGTAGTGAGCCCTATTACTTTTGGGTAGTTAGCCCTACCATCAATAAGCCTTACCTGTAATGAGCATACTGATAGTGAGCCCTTGTAAAATCACCTTACTTGGTGTCACCTTAATGGTGTTTATATTCATGAGAATTAGCTTCTCCGTGCTTTGTCCTATCGGGTTTCAACATAAATTCTAGTGTTTAGTGTGTTTGGTGTTTTGCATTTTCAAGTTCATATTTGTTTTAGTTATCAGATTGCTTTAAGATCTCACTAGATTAAAACAAGTTAAGGAAATTGTTTTATTATAATTGGTTCATCCCTCTACCCACCATTGAGTTATTTGACCTATTCAACAATTGGTATTAGAGCTAGGTTCCTTGTAGAAGAACTTAACCATTTGAGGTAGATCACAAATGAAATATCAGCATATGAGGAGAATGAGAAAGTAAGGTATGCAATTTTCATTGCTTTATCAAAAACTGAGTTGACAAAGATTATATCTGTAAATACTGCTTGTGAAGTTTGGGAAAAGTTGAAAGAGATCTATGAAGGAAATGACAGAGTTAAGTTATTTTAGAAGTTAAGAACTAAGTGTCAATTTGAAAACTTGAGATTGGAAGAAGGTAAAGGTATTGCAAGTTCCTTTTAGAAGGTTGACAATGTTGTGAATGAAGTCAAGAATCAAGGTGGCACTATAACCGATGAAGATGTCACGGAGAAGATTGTGATCAAAGAGTTGTAGTGACAAGATCTTAGTTATTGAGGAAGTTTATGACCCAAAGAAGTTTACCAGAGAACAATTACTTAACACCCTGACCTCGTTTGAGTTGGCGAAATTCGGTAAAGAAAAAAGACATATTAAAGACAACTTTTAAAGCCACAAAGATAGAGAGTGATCCAGATGATGATAGTTTAGATTTGTTGGAAGCAAAATTTACTAAGAAGTTGAAGAAAGGTATTGACAAATGTAGTTAAATGTTTTAGATGTGGAAAGATTGGTCATTTAGAAAGTAGGTGTCCTCAAGTTTAAGAAGTTCAATAAGAAGACCTATTATTTTAATGAAAATGCTACCATATCAGGGGATGAATCAAATCCAGGAGATTATTTATTTTTGGTAGATCAAGAAAAACTTAGATTTGATATTTCTAAAATTTACCCAAAAATTTACGATAATATTGAGATTGCATTGTTTTTTAGAAGGAATAAGAATGAATGGTTGATTGACAGTGGATGTTCAAATCATACGACTGGTGATAAAAGTAAGTTTGTGAAACTTGAGGAATATGATGGAGATCCTGTAAGATTTGGTGATGATAAAGCAACATAGAGTGTTGGGATTGGTTCTATTACTTTTGATGAAAAACACAACATTGACAATGTTTATAATGTGAAGGGTTTATGTCATAATGTTTTAAGTATTGGACAAATGTGCAAAATGGCTACAATGTTGTATTTTAGGACGATGGTTGTGAGATTAGGAAGAAGTCCAAAAACTATTATTATAATTGGTAGAATAGGAAGAAACATGCATCAACTCGAAGGAGCTATTGAGAGTTGCTTGTTATCTTGATGACAACTGGCTTTGGCATTGGAGGATGTGTTACATTAATTTTGACAACTTCGTAAGGATAAGTTCAACAAGTGCAGCAAGAGATTTGCTAAGACTATGTAAACCATACATTATTATCTATAAGGCATGTCAAGAAGGAAAGCGAACAAGAGAGTCATTCAAAGGAAAAGATCATTCATCTATTGCACTATTGCATGTTATGCACACTGACCTATGTGGTCCTACAATGCAAGAAGCTTACAAGGTGAGAGAAACATTATACGTTTTATTGATGATTGTTCTCTAGATTATCTTGGGTTGCATTCTTTAGAGAGAAATCGGTAGCATTTGAGAAATTCAAGATATTTGAAGAGAGTTGAGAATGAAGTTGGTAGAAAGATTAAGTGTTTAAGGTCTAATAGAGGACAAGAGTTTACTTTGATGAATTTAACAATTTTTGCGAGAAACATGACATTAAAAGACAATTATTAGCCCGTAGAACACCACAAAGTAATGGTATAGTGGAAACTTAAAAGTATGAATTGAACAAGTCATGAAGTAGCAAGGACAATGATCAAAGAAGCAGGTTAGCTGGAGAGAAGCAATACATATAACAATGTATAAACTTAACATTGTTCTTTATTGGAATAAACATGGCAAGATATTTTATGAGCTTTGGCATTGAATGGTGTCCTACAAGGAAATACTTCAAGCTTTTTGGAAGCAAGTGTTACATTCGAAGATATTAAGATAATCTTGGAAAGTTTGACAATAAAGTTGGTGAAGGCATATTTTTGGGATATTCTACAAAGAACAAAGCGTAGTTGTGTTACAACAAGAGATTGAATAAGATTGTTGAAAGTCCAGATGTAAAGGTTGATGAAGATGTTCAAATAAACCTTGAAAAGCATATTGAATATGAATTCGACATAGAGGACAAAAGACAAGAAGACAAGAAAGAAGAAGAGACACAACAAGCTTCAACATCCACACAAAACCCCGAGTTATATTTAGAGAAATCATTTAGAGAATCAAATAATAGGAGATAAGAATACAGGAATCGTTACAAGAAGTAGAGCAACTCAACCGAAGATTATGGAAGAAGCATGCAATGATTAGAATCACATAAGAACAATGGAAGAACTTGGTCAGATAGAGAAAAATCAAACTTGGGAACTTGCGACTAGACTGATAGACATTAATGTGAGTGCTACAAAATGGGTGTTTCAAGATAAGTCAAATAAAAATGGAAAGGTAACGAGAAACAAGGCTAGATTGGTTTGCAAGGGCTACACTCATATTGAAGGTATTGATTTTGATGAAACTTATACCCTTGTTGCCTAGATGGAAGTGCTCGTGATAGTTTTAGCATTTGCAACATTTAAAGATTTCAAAGTTTACTAGATGTATGTTAAGTTAGCATTTTTGAATAGAGAACTAAAGGAAGAAGTCTACATTGAACAATTAGAGGGATTCAAGTTTGGAAAGGATCTAGATGTTGTTTGTAGGTTGAAGGAAGCATTGTATGGGTTGAAGCAGACAACTAGGGCATGGTATGATAGATTGGATAAGTATTTGATTGGACAAGGTTTTTAGAAGATATTTACTGATGGTAATTTGTATTACAAAGTTTATTCAAAACAGATCTTGATTGTTGTGGTTTATGTTGGTGACATAATTTGGAGGAAAAGATGATTTGCGTATGAAGCTTTCAAAAGAGGTGCAAATATAAGATAAATTTATTAATGTCCAACAAAAGGCCACAAAGAGAGTTCAAAGGGACTATTGAAACAAGGCAGAGGCCAACTCCCTACAGGGACACCAAAAAATACTCGAGAAAAGAAAACAACTACAACCAAAAGCAAGAAAACTCAAGCCACCGGCCTAGAACAACCACGAGAAAGTCCAAAATTGAAGGACAAGAGACCCTATGTTGATCTTGAAGACCACCAAAGCTGGAGAAGATCGTTGCTGAGTAGGATTCCTACAAGGCATTACTGACTTGGAAAGGTTAGAAGGGGGCACGAAGAATCCACTTGGTGTGACGCATTGGAGAAAGCATTGGGAAGAAAGAGGTTGTAAGCTGACTGGGGTGTTGTCTCGAAGAGAGTTGATGCTAAAGAGAGAGAGTGGTCCCTCAAGCTTAAGACTTCCTAAGGGTAAAGAGCTAGGTAATGCTTGTCGAGGAACCTTAAAAAGGCAGAGAGAGAATGAGTCTCCTTGGATAGGCAGTAGAATCTCCTCTAACACCTGAAAATGAAGTGCGCCCTTGACTCCACCTCCCCCAAACTACAAGGTTGGCAAATCTTGTCCTCCCTGTTGTCTGTAAAAACTATATTGTAGCCGACTGGATTAGTTAGTGTCTAAAAGGTTGTGTGACGGTTGAGTTACCCCTTTGGGAGATATATGTACATCGTCCGAATGGAATTATGAGAAATCATTGTACTCGTGATTGCATATCTGCTTATATGAAAAAAGCATCTTGTTTTGTGTTACATTCTAGTCTCTTAATGCAATAAACATCCATTTACCCCATACGGTAAACATTTGGCGCCATTGTCAAGGAAGCCATAGTAGAAGCCAATTTGGCCACACAGCAAGCAACTTGGGAGGAGCAGGCAACACTTATTGCTGAGGAGTCAGAGAAGGCGGCATTTGTATCTTAATTGGGGGACACGAAGAGGGAGTTAGACAAAAAAGAGGTAGAGCTTCGGAACATTGTTGAGATGATGAAGAGAGCACTAGAGCTTCATATGCAGGCCAAGTTTGGACACCCAATGTACTTTGCACCCAATGTACTTTGCAAGTAGATTATTGTCTAAGGAAAAAAAGAATTATAGCACGACAAAGCGGGAGGCTCTCGAAATGGTGTACGCAGTGCAAAAGTTTAGATACTACTTATTGGCGAATCCATTTGTGTTCTACGTAGACCATCAAGCCTTGCTATATCTTGTGAATAAATTGATCATCCAAGGACGGATAAGCAAATGGCTACTAATCTTACAAGAATTTACATTTAAAATTGTGGTACGGCCCAAGAAAAGCCACGTGAGTTCGGATTATCTATCTAGGGGAGAACCTCTGGAGGGAGTCAATGATGACTTTCGTGATGTACAACTATTTTAGATCACTGTATTACCATCCTAGTATGTGAGTATCAGAGAATATCTTTCAACGGGGCAATTCCCTAGGGAAATGCCGCCAAGCAAGAGGATGAAACTATTACTAAGAAGTCAAACGTTCCAATTGATCAACGGGTTGCTATGCAAAATGTGACCGACCAGATTTTACGACGATGTTCTGGAGGAAGAAATACCAAAAGTATTGAAGGAAGCACACGAAGGGATTGTAGGAGGACATATGTGGCTAGACACAACTATGCGTAATATACAATTGTGTACAACAATATTGGGGAGTGGGTCATTGCATGTAATACATGCCAGAGAGCAGGGAAGCCACTAAAGAGGGATTTTATGCCTTTGAACCCCTCACATGTGTAGGAACTATTCATACAGTGGGGCTAGACTTTGCCGAGCCATTGAAGGTAAGGAAAGCTTAGAGATGTAGATACATCGTAGTAGCAACCGAGTACCTTACAAAATGGGTCAAAGCACGAGCCCTATCGGACAACTCTGCACCGAGCATGATGAGATTCATCTATGAGCAAATCGTTACAAGGTACAAAATTCCCATGTAGTTGACAAGCGATCATGGAGGAGATTTTGTCAACCATGTTATTTGGCTACTCACCACGGAATTCAAAATCTACCATTCCCTATCAAGCCTGTACTACCCAAGAGCAAATAGACAGACAGTCTACAAATAAAATCTTGGTTGCAGTAATTTACAAGTCTTGTGCAGTTGAAGGTGAAGATTGGGAGGAAAAGTTGCCATTAGCTTTATGGGGAAACCTGTACCACCTACAAAGTTACCAAGGGACACACTCCATTTCAGCTAATGCATGGTCAAGAGGCTATGGTACTGAAAGAGTTAATGGTATCGAGTTTATGAATAGCGATTGAAAATAAATTAGGAGACATGGAAAGTCTTAGGGAAAGGGCTATACAATCTGAATAAACTCGATGAATGACAACTACAAGCACAATGGGCTATTGAAGTTTCACAATGCAGATGCAAAGTGTGGCACGACAAGCACTTAAAACTAAACAGGTTTCAACCAGGTCAATTGGTATTAAATGGGCGTAATGAAATCAATCTTGGCAAATTCAAAGTAAAGTGGGTTGGACCCTACAAGATTCAGGAAGTGGGAGATAACGGAGCAATAAAACTATGGACATTGGGTAGGAAGTAATGACGCAGTAAATGGTTCAAAGCTAAACATTTAGCATCAGAGGAATGAAAGCCGTGGCAATGATGATACCGGGGCAAATCAAATGTGAAAAATAATTATAATAGTAATAACCTATATGCAAATATTGAGACAAGGATTCTTAAAACGAGCAAACAAAGGGAGTATGATATGGAGGTAGAGTATTAGTAATGTATGACCAAGACATAGATAGAATGAGATCACCATATTAAGGAAAATATAGCCGTACAGTCATTGCACTGCATCGAAACAAGTACTGTACGTCTAAGAGGGATAGTCACAATCGTACGACTTGGAGAAAGCATAATTCTATGCAACATAGCGTATGACCAGTGAAAGAACTAATGTTTGTTGGTCATCGCACGATTCATAATGTATGGATTGCACACTGTACGGACCCCAATTAAAGTAGTTTTTACTACCATACGACCCATCAATCAAGGATAGTCAGAACGTATGACACTAAAGGTAAATAATGTGAGTTTTTAATTGTAAGGCCTGGAAGCCTAAACACATGTACCATACGGATATGAGTCAACATAAGAATAGCACCATACAATGAGTAAGAAACCATCGTACGACCGAAGAGAATAAAGTGTGTCTAGTTCCCCATGCAATAAGTACGACCTTGGCAAAAGTAAGGGGTGCAAAGAAGCAAGATCACCGTACACCATACGGTCCGAGAAGGAAAGAGGGCAAGAGTACTGTCGTACGATGAACGACATTGTAGAAGAGAAATTAGCAGGGAAATATGCACCGTACAACCGTACAACAACATAGATATAAAACTCTGTAAGCAAGGGAGTTACTGTACGACCACTATATAAACAAGGGGATTGAGAAGAACCATTGTATGGACAAGGGAGAGCCTAGATACAACACTGAATGATAAGTAACAAAGACAATTGGTATGTACCTTACGGACTGTACGGACCCTAAGATAGCAATTTACAAATCATGCCGTACGAACTATAAGAAAATAAAGAGCTATGTAGTGATTAAAACATTAGGCATAGCCTGCGAATTTTAGCTAAGGAGCCATACCATAAAGGGTTTCTTAGATAGGTGTATGGAGAAGTTGTGACAAGTGAAAGAAAACCTAACTGTTTTTTCTTCACACGAAAGGACAAAAGAAGAGACAATTATGCAGTCAGTCGGGAAGAGAGCTTGGAAGAAGTTAGATGAAGATTTAGTAACCAACACAAACATAAACAGATGTGTAAAGACATTACCATTAGGTGTTTGGGTTTTAGGAGGCACGAGCACAAGCACAAACAAAAAGAAAGGCAAGCAGACAACACAACCGACGGTTGCACCAGCTCACCTCACACCATAGAATATTTCTTTCGAAGGGCTGAACGGAGTCGAATGTAGGAAATGGTGGCAAGATACACTCGAGAACCATTTGGTGAAGAATAGCATCTGAAAGGCGTAGGTAGAATGAGCGATACAAATGCTAGTGTTTTGTATTTGGGATTACAAAGTCTTTTTGTGCACGATGATAGAGACCTACGATCGGTTCTTGAGAACCAAGTTGTTTGCCTATCTCCGGCGTGATTTGGTAATCTCATTCAGGGCATTAGGCTTCACGCGGATATTTGGAATACCTTGTCATGCACAAGGAGGCAATAAAATTGATAACAAGCCGAAGAAGTTAAGTCGTGAGGTGAAGTCACAACTGATACAACTTGTGTGTGGTGACCTGTTGCAAGCAGAAAAAGAAGCTTTGATGAACACTTCGAAAGGCAGAGGACTGAAGAAGTCCAACATTCAAGAAGGGCATTAGCATTGCCTCATAGACCTAGTGAAGAGTCGGCTCACAGGATCAAGCCGCACATCTGATATCTCATTTCCATAGGTAGTGATGATGAATGGGATCCTGAATGGGAGAGTGAGAGAGTGTACGATTGGGCTGCACTACTGGTAGAAAAAATGTATGAGTTCATGACACTTCAACATAGGACATTCTACATGCCTCACTATGCGATTGGGTTATTCTTGGAGGCAACTACGCAGATGATTCCTCTCGACAGGCTGGAGGTCAAGCTTGGGTCGCTCATGCCAGGTGAGCCCCCCACTATGTAGTGGAGACACCTAGACACACTTGGCGGCCAAAAGGCCACAGTTGGGGAGAAGCGACCCAAACAAGATTCAGGAGATACGAATAGTGGTTGGCAAGAGACATCTTCTGAAGATAGTGGGACCGACGGAGAGGTGGAAGAGGATGACGAAGAGGTGGAAGTTATTACGGCAACACCATTGCTATTTCTGCGACCTACACTTTCGGCAACAACACATTTGGTTTCTACGGGTATGTATAGTGCACACATTCTAGGATTTGGACAGTACAGGCAGCCAGTAGCGATGAACCCTGTCATAGTAGCGACTCAGGTGGCTGTAGTGACCCCGACCATTCCGGAGACCATGGCCATAGTTGAGATAGAGTCCCACTCATCAACAACGACAACCTTGCCAGAGGAGGTGATGGAATTACCGATACATGAGGTTCCTAAGAGTTCGGGGACACCACAGGTCAGACTGGAGGTAGTGGGATCGGATCCGGCGGTCATGATGGACGATGCATTATTGGTCACCAATGAGGGTACTACGACACATAACTCAAGTGAGCAAGACTTGAGTAGGTACTTGGGTAGGAGATTCAACATTAGACTGGTAGCACTGACATCTTCTACTATCTCACCTATGAGAGAAGTACCTCAAGCGATGGATCCCCCAGCCCCACTAGAGGAGAGTCATCCTACTGTTGTAGTTGAGCCATCACCCCCACCTCCGACAGGGAGTACTGTGGAGAGGATGTTAGAAGCAGTAGAGGCAGCGATGGCCATAGAGCACCCCACACCATTTGATCCCTCGACAGCTATAGGGGAGGAGGATGTCAAGATGTACTTAGCGGACGTGGTGACTTGAGGTTGACGAGTAGTTTCAACACAGAGATGTGCTTTGGAGGTTGTGGTGCGGGAGTTAGAGCAAGTTTTGTCATTCACGAGGGTTGGTTGTCTAGTGGCCTTCTCAGTATGCTTCAAGGCGAGAGGATGGCTGAACATAGAGACCCCAGAGATGTGGCAGGAGTGGACTACTAAGGAGATTGTAGTGAAAAGAAGAGTTGAGCACCTGATGTGAGAGATAGTACAAGCGTATCGGGAGGCGTACTATGCTCTACGTAGGAGTGAGGCAGATCAAGTAGCAGTAGCAAGGGTTTAGGAGGAGACAACTACCAAATTAGCCATAGTTGAAGTTAGTTTAGCCACACAATAGACAACTTGGGAGAAGGAGTGGGCAACACTTATTGCTGAGAAGGAGTCAGAGAAGGCGACATTTGTATCTCAGTTGGGGGATGCGAAGAGGGAGTCAAGCGAAAAAGAGGTAGAGCTCCGAACATTGCTAAGATGATGAAGAGAGCAATAGGGCTTCAAATACAGGCCAAGGTGGATTTGGATGCCTGAATGCAACAGGTACATGAGTTTGGTGCACAACTAAATGAATTATGGGAATAGAGAACGTTTGTTACACCAGCCCTATTAGGCACGCACCCCTCTTCTTCTTAGTTTGTTTCGAGTCTTGATGTACTTAGTAATTTAATTGCCTCTATTTTGTTGTCTGGAGACGACATTTCTTTTCAAAGGGATGATGTTTATAAAAAATATATTATAGCCGATAGGATTAGTTAGTGTTCGAAAGGTTGCGTGACGGTTGAGTCACCCCTTCGGGAGTTATATGTACATTGTCCGAATGGAATTATGAGAAAGCATTGTAATTGTGATTGCATATCTGCTTATATGAATAAAGTATCTTGTTTTGTGTTACATTCTAGTCTCTTAATGTGATAAACATCCATTTACCCTGTACGGTAAACACTTCCTAGTCGGTGTGATCTCACTTTGAAAGAACCAAGGTAGATAGAGAGAGAATGTGACCAACAACAAGAGAGAGAAGAGGGCAAAGAATAATCCCATCCTCAATCTCTAAAAAGTACTCAGTATTGAAAGCCATCCTTGAGTGAAGCCCCCATTGGGGTTAACTTCAATAGTGTGGATATATTGCCTATAACTGTCTGCCTTGACGTGCATATTCAGCTCTTGCCTAGAAGTGAGGAGATGTTGTAGGGTGTCAAATGAGTATGAGAGAGGAGGAAGATGATTAATCTCGATATTGATCGAAATGTCTATGATTGGCGAGCTGGAATTTTTTCTTGGATAATAGGTAATTAGAGCAGGAAAATAATTTTCTTTTCTCAATCCAAGTATACTAGAGAATTATTGAAGAAATTTGGATTGGAAAATTCTAAACTTGTATGTACACTTATTGAAAAGAAGAGGATTCACTGAAAGTTGATGCTTGTAAATATAGGTCAATGATTGAAGAATTCATTTAATTACTACTAGACCACATATTATGTATGTTGTTTTCTTAGCAACTAGATTTCAACAAGAACCAAAGGAGTCACATGTTATGGCAAAAAAGAGAATCTTCAAATATTTGAAGGGTGCAAAAGATTTTGGAGTATGGTATTCGAAGGACTTAGATTTGCCTTTGAAAACTTACATTGATGTTGATTGGTCTGGATGCATTGATAACTAGCAGAGTACTAGTGGTGGAGCTTATTTCCTTAGCTCTTGCTTGGTTGCATGGTCGAGTAAGAAGTAGGATTTTGTAACATTATCTATTGCTGAATTGGAATACATTGCAACATCCTTGTATTGCACTTAGGTATTGTGGATGAAACAAGCTTTGAAAGATATTTGGCAAAACATTTGATCAAAAGATCTCAATTATTTGTGATAATACTAATGCTTTAAATATTTCCAAGAATCTGGTACAACATTCCAAAGCAAAACACATATCCATTAGATATCATTTTTTAAGACAAAAGGTTCTAGAAAATGAGGTACAATTTGAGTATTTACCTACAAAAGAGTAGATTGCACGCATTTTGTAATGTTCCATTTTCCCTTCTTTCACAACCCTACTATTAATTATTTACCAAAGATGCTAATGGAGGTGACCGTACGCTAGTGTTGATGGTAGAATGTGTTGTACTGTGGCAATATAATACTATTATGAAGGGTCATACGGTATGGGAGTATGACGGTACAGTGTTGGTAATGGAGCACATATGATGTATGGTGATGGGGACAAGTGAATGCAAGCTTGTGAGGCCGTACGGTATTACAAGTGAGCCATACAGGATGGGCCGTACAGTGCTACTACGAAATGACTGTGTGCCAATCCAGAGTTTGTATGTTTGTGTAGTTGTACGAAAGAAGACGTGGGAGTAGGGGAAATGAGTTTGAACAATACAATCATGAACAAAATGAAATCCAAATAATGAAAATTGAACACAGGTATATGCAATTAATATTCGCATATAGATGGTGCTTCGATTTGCCAGATCCAAGCAAAGTGTTATAGGTGATGAAATAGGGTGAGGGTTGAATCCTACTGAAATCAGACAAACCAAATAGGGAAGGTTTTTTAGTTCCGAAATGGCGAACAACAGAGAACCCCAAGAAGAATTCGCAGTACGTAGAAAATAATCCAAAATGCATACCTAAAGACTACCTACAAGCTGTGATTAAATGCCCATGGGGAAAAACTTTCCGAGGGTGTACAAAGATAGTTGACGACAACACAAACTACGGAAACAAAACAAAAATGGGTCCAAGATATATTAAATCAATTGGCCCATTAACAATAGTTTGATTAATAATCTATTTTATGACGGGGATATTACACATTTTCACAAAACCATTGTACAAGGAAATGTTTGAGTATCTTAGGTTGAAGTTGGGGGTTCTACACCTTCCTAGTGGTCAGCAAGTGAGCGGGTGTATGCATTTGTCTAGTATATTTAATGCTTAATCTTTTTTTGGATCAATTCTTGGAGACTTCCTCACAAGGGGAGCAGAATGTGTTTGAAGGGGATTTTTTAGCCCTTTCTAAGAGTAATTTGCTTTGTTATTTATGAGTGTTGCCATCAATGACGAAGGGGGAGATTGTTGGATTGTGATGCTGATGCCATCTTTAGTGTTGTCATTGATGTCAACATATCCTATGCTTAGATATGGTGTGATCTGGTGTAGTGTGCTCCAAATGATGTGATGTGAAGATTTTTCTCTAGGTATGTTCATGCTGGTCCCATTCATCTTGCAAGATAATGTGGTTCATTTCTTTGGGTTTGGTTCCATATGGAAAGTGGTCATTGTGCTTCGGATAAAGTGTTCTCTTTGTAACATATAAATCCTATCTATTGATCCCAGATGTCACGGTGAATGTATAGCATGTTGTTGTGTGTGAGTAGTGTCGGATTGAGCTAGGATAATTTGGCTGAACCACGTTTCATTCCTTGCCATTGCAGGAACATTTTGGTGTGACTTATTTCAAATTGTATTAGGCTGACTTAGTTGTTTTTGGTGGCATGGCATGGTATAAGAAAGTGATGATTCGAGTTGATGCAATTATGCAAGTGACTTGTGAAATGAATGCAAATTTGACAAGGAAATATTCTTGTAATGATAACTATGCAACTTTGTGCAATTGATAGCAGATTGTAATATCATTCTTGTGTTGCTGATTTTTGGTAATAGTGATTTTAGTGGTGGATTCTTTTAATTTTTTATATTTTGTTGATGAGCCTTTTTGTATTCATAGTGAGCCCTATTACTTCTAGTTAGTTAGCCCAACCGATAGAAAGCCTACAGATAGTGAGCCCTTGTAAAAATCACCTTAATCAGTGTTTATATTCATGAGAATTAGCTTCTTCGTGGTTTTTACCATCTTGGGTTTTCATGTAAATTCTGGTGTTCATTGTGTTGGGTGTTTTGTGCTTTCATGTTCATATCTGTTTTAGTTATCAGATTGCACTAAGATCTCATCAAATTAGATAAAGTAACGGAAATTGTTTTATTATAACCAATTTGCCCCCCTCTTAGTTAATCGGCTTGTTCAACAAACATTGATATAACATTCTTTGTAGACATCATAGAACCTTTGTGAGCATGTGTAATTGAGTAGGAATTATGTTCTTTATATATACATATGAGCATGAGTTTATAAAGACAATATATACTCAAGTGACAGAAAGCCTTGAAGATTGCATCTTTTGTTGTGAAACCTATGATAATATATAGTCTCAAGTGAGGGAAAGCCTTGAAGATTGCATTTTTGTTGTGAAACTCATTAACCTAGAGGAATAGTTAAGTAGAAAGAAAACTAATTATGTTCTAGTTTGACCTTAGAAGGGATTGTGAGTCCTTTGTGCAAATACATTTTTGTATCATGAAAATGACATTTCTTCCCAACAAGGCTATCCCAATTTTTTGTGATGTGAATAATAGGGGATGAGTGGACAAGCTTCTGGGATGGTAATTTTATTTTCCATGTTTGAGGACGACAAGGGGGCTAGTTATTAAATATAAGGACAATTTAAAATATATAGGAAATGTTGCATATACACATTACATGAAATTGTTAAAAACAGGATGAATGGAGAAAACAAGATTAATGGATTTAATATTGCATTAGCAATGAACTTTTACATAGAGCTTATAGATGCTAGTTATAGCATAGTCTAGATCAAAGAAAGAATGGGATTGGGTTGGTCAGATAGAAAGAAAAGTAGGAGCAAAACATCCCCTATCGCTACAACGACACATTGAAGGTCAACTCCTGGAAGACCAATAGCTATTTCCTTCCTTAAATAGAAACCCCCACCTCCTTCCGCATCATTGCATCGATAGAAGGAGAATCTTCTGCCTTGACCCAATTGAAACAAGTTTACTAGAGCCAATCAATAAAGGCACAATGAGCACAACTTCACCCTCCATCTTTGGTTCGAGTGTGTCTAGCAATTCGGATCTTTCTCAGACTTAACTAATAAAAACTGAAAAGAAAGCCTAATGACCATTAATTAAGGTTTAGAAGAACGGGATACATATAGTAAGAAACTAAGATACTAAAAATAATCGAATATTACATTCATATGGAAGCATGGACAAAGCATGCAATTTAAACATCATAGAAGCTTAATATACAACATATCAGTAGTCAAACTCGATTCTCACCATGCTCTCATAATTCAGAATTCATTGTTGAAATGCATGTAATATTAAAGCAATAACATGCACAATGGAAATACAACCAAGAACATAAGTTGGAATTCATTGTCAAGAGCAACAAGAAAAATAACCCATCGTCCAAAGTGAAATACACTGCTATCATTTAAGTTTGATATAATTTATTAGTGTACGCCATAGTTACACTACTATGGGGGACACGGGGACGACGAAACAAGGGGACAAGTTTTTGGGATGGGGGAACAGAAGGGCCTTAATTTCGAGACGACGAGGGGATGGTGGCGAGACAAGGAGGGTTGTATATACTATATACTATACATATGGTACTTAAATGCTAGTAATGAAAAGATGTATTGCAATATAAGATATAAAAATGTAAAAGAGTAAATACTTGAACATTGCATTCAATTGGAACTTCCAACATTGAACATAAATAGTCGAATTAGAAAATAGTCAACACCGGGATGTACCCCCATCCTCGGTGGAGGTGGTGGAATCTGGTGGCGTTGTTGGGGATGGGGACGGAGGCGGAGTCGCTAAGTCCGCTGTGTGTCCACGTCTTCAAACGATGGGGCAAGAAGGGGGGGGGGGACGTGTCTATGTGTTACTATGGTGTACACATAATAGGCACGGTGTTACAAAAGTGCCCATACATGAAAAATATTCCTATAAAATACTAACATGGAAAACCTTGGAAATTGTGTTGGAATTGACTGTTGCAGGTTTGACATTGATTCTAGAAAGCGCTGCTACAGATGGCAGATCAAGCATATGTGTCCCAATGCTCTTCCCACTCCAGATTACATTCACCAATGATCTAAATTGGGGTTACACTATTTTATCCCTAAAACTATACCTCCAACTCAGTATAAGTAGCTTGATATTAATTTTAATAGGTCTGCTGAACAGTTCTGTTCCAATCATGATATAGGTATGGTACAGCAAGATGGCACCTTGATGCAACCTCTACTGTTCACCAAATATTCCTTGAAGGACCCAAATCCAACCTAGAACTGGAATATTACCACAAAATGACATAAAGATGCATGTTCTAGATTTGTAAAGCATTTTTCAGACTTTGCGAACACCTTGCAAACGGTTTTCTCTATGATTCTGAGCGTGTAGCATGACTGTGATAACATTCTTAATTTCCAAATTCTGAATGTAATGTTGCCAAATACTAATCAAAGGACCTCAAATACTAGGAGTTAAGTACCAAACATTAATAGGCATGTTAGGGCGAACTTAGGAGGGGCCCACTTTAAAATAAAAACTGAAAGAGTTCTATAAATAAAGTTTTTTCAGTGTCGCACACCTCACCCGTCCCCGTCCCCCTTCCCCTTTCCCCCCCCAAAAAAAAACCATGCACCCAATTGGGGATGTCCCCCCACCAGCAGCTTCGCACCACCATCTCGCTGCGAGGGTTTTTTGCAAACAAAAGTTGCATTTGCAGTACTTGTGATAGAAAGGGGGTTTATTGACTACCAGAAAGATCACTATTGCACACAGAGACCCACGCCACATATGTATATTTATGAATGTATGTACATGATTTTGTATTTGTTTTGGTATCATGCTACTCATTTTAATCATCTTTATGATATTTTTTATATTTATGTTGCAATTTTGCTATGTTCAAGTAGTTGACTTTATAATTTATTAGTTCTTATACTATTATATATCATTTCATAACTAGCATTTCAAGTACTATATTAGAACACCCTCGCCCCCCTGCAGCGGTTCCCAAAATGAAAACCCTTTTTTCCCCATTTTAGAAACTTGTCTCGACATATCGATGTCCGCCAGTGTCCATGTTACATTGGTATTTTAAAGTGCTGATGCAGCCTATATCCTTTTGGGGATGCTTGTCCGTATTGGGGGCATCCAATGCGTCCCTAAAAGAATTGTTGTCCTAGAGTTTCTAGGGTGTTTCCTATGAATTTTGGAAAACAAGGATAGAGTGAAGACGCCATTTGGCCATCCACATGTCCTAGGAACTTTTTTTGTATGGGGAAAAGGGTTTTGAGGCTTTGGATGTTTCCCTAGGTAAAACTGCAGTTTCCAATTATGACTTAAGTTGTATTCAACATCTAATGACTACAACATGCCAACTTTGTTTGTGGTAGTCTTTGCATACTAAACAAGTTGTTCAATGCAGGAAACAAGATGGAAGTTGTGCAGGGAGACCAATAGATCTGCGGTTTGGTGGTAAAATTGCCTTAGTGATACTTTTCCTCGACATTATGGTTGGATTTCAAGAAATTCAAAGTGGAATCCAAATGGTGATACACTCACAATAATTTCCTTTACTTTGTTCCTCTTTGTAAAGTTAACTAGATATAGATGATGTTTGGTGTTACATCCTAATTTTTGACCTAATTTAAAATATAGCCGCTGAAGTCACATGAAGTCAGTTGATAGTTAAATTGGTTATAATCTTGTGAAATGATAAGATGGTTAGTCGCTATAATTGCTTATCACAAATTCACGGAATTGAATAGGCGGTTAATCGTTATGATTATTCATGATTAAGTAACTTGTTATGGTAATATGATTTAATTGCAGAGAATTTGCTTGTAGGAATACGTCGAAGGGGTGGAAACATTGCCAGAAAAGAATTAGGCAAGAGCATCACCGTCACTGGGTAGATGGGTATAATCTTGTGAAATGATAAGATGGTTAGTCGCTATAATTGCTTATCACAAATTCACGGAATTGAATAGGCGGTTAATCGTTATGATTATTCATGATTAAGTAACTTGTTATGGTAATATGATTTAATTGCAGAGAATTTGCTTGTAGGAATACGTCGAAGGGGTGGAAACATTGCCAGAAAAGAATTAGGCAAGAGCATCACCGTCACTGGGTAGATGGGTTGAGGGCCTAGCGACTTGAAACAGGATACATCTGTGGGTCCCGCTTGAGCTATTAAATAAATAATTTAAAATATAAATTAATTTAATTAAAATAATTAAATTGAATTATAAAACGTACCTCAAAGGATTTAACATGATCTTTCACCTTATTATTATAATAGATATATCTATATATGTACACATAAAAATAAAAATGAAATGACACCAATAAATTAAATGTCACCTCATTGATATACTTATGTGAACGTATATAAGAATGTATTATAATAATAAAATGAAATTATAATCTCTTCAACTCCTCCTTTATTTCTTTTCCCTCTTCATTTTTCTTTTATTTCAAATCAAATCAATTTTTGGGAATTTGAATGGACTTCTTGAAACCGATAGAAGCTGAGGAGCCACAACTAAACCTTCAAAACAAGCCGTGAATCAACCAAGACAACATTTCTATCACTCTCTCAATTTATTTCTTTTTTGCTACGTTTTTCCAATCCAAGCTGAGCTCATTTCTTTCCAAGTCACGATAAGAAAGTCGGATTGTTGGGGTCGGCTCACCACTCTTTTATAGTGTTATTGCTTATTCGGTCTGCTACACCTAGTCCTTTTCAATATTTTTTCACTTCCACTGGACCCTTCATATTTTCAAATCGCATTATCATCACAAGTGGTTGGTGTGTTAAGTTGAGTAAGAATACTAGTTAGTGGACGGTAGCAGGGCAAGATCCAATATAAATACCAATTGCATACATAACATGTTACTGCTATTCTTCCATCTTTCGGATTTATGAATTCCGATTGTAGTCGGCTAGGTCAAGAGAGATTGATAATAGAACTGGAATCATTATATGAATACTTGCTGATGGTTCTCATGAATTCCATAAGTTATGCTGATCTTTAATTACTGAGTACTACTACCAGCACTAAGAAGTCGAAATGGAAGCTGTAGAGTGTTTTAATGATTATATATACCATCTCCATTAAATCAAATAACAATAGTATTAACCATGCAGTCTTAATCCATGACACTAAACCAGAATGCTATTAAATTTCAAACACCTAGGATTCATCGGCAAGTAGCCATGAAATGGTGAAGAGTTGGAATGAATTTGCAAGAACGTAGAAGAGAAATCAGAAATTATTAAATTGATTAATTAAACAATAAATTCTGAAATCTTTAAGAATATCTTTTTCAAATCACAAATCATGATAAGCTAGAACATTTATGTTATTCATGAATTTGTTGGAAATCACCAAAAAGAACCAGTTGTTCTGAGATTTCTGAACACCTGGGACTCACCCGGCCGTGTAGCCAAGGGAATGGGTGATGATGTGAGAGAAAGGAATCTGCAATAACATGAAACAGTAACAATTATGACACAACAATGTTTATCATTTTTAGTTTGAATTATTTAATAGCTCATGCATGTTCTTGTTAATTGTTTCCTCCTACCATCAAGTCGAATGGTGTATTTTAAATACCAGGATGCTCAGTAGATGACACATGTTCCAAGTCCAAATTCCGAGTAGGGAGGGCTTTTCTCGTTAGAGATTCCGTGGGGATAAAGCTGTGGTCCAAGGTTGGGTGGTTAAGCCCCTGACAATGTTTCACCTCTTCCCAAGTTGTCGGACATACAATAGATAAAGATAAGTTATACATTCAATTGGTTACCGAAGACAGGTATTTTACCTTTATGATGTATACGTAAGACTAAGGTAAGAATAATTGAGTTTTATCATTATTATAGTTACTTTACACTTATTGCAAGAGATAGATTTATTAGATGGATTGTTATCTCAGTCTTTTATTTATATGAATATTGAATAGGAGCATATCTTTTAATTTGAAGTTATTGCCACAGTTAAGAAATCATAAGGAAAGGAATGATACAGTGGGATCTGAAGCCCTAATTGAATTCTGTGGTATCTGAAGCCCTAATTGATAAAGTGGTATCTAATGCCTTAAATGATCTAGTGGTAATTGAAGCCCTAAATGATCCAATGGTTATCGATGCCCTAATTGATACACTGGTTTGAGATGCTCTAATTTTATATAGTGGTATTTAATAATAATTGTCATTTAATTTCGATATAGCGGCATTGGTTGGTAGTTGTTATTTGATATTGTTATAGTGGTATATGTGGACTAACCTGGGTGGTTGTAGAAGCATCCCTACAATGATTTCTTGGTTTGAATTCACGGTAAGTGGATTTTAATTTCTATGGTAAATTCATTGACGGTGTTTTAAGTTCTTAGTTAAGAAATTTTGTCTAACTAATTTTAACGGTAAGTCTCATTCACATGAACATAACTGATATAATTGTCTTCCAATGAAATTGAAGTAATAACTGTATTTCTATGAGTATGTTAGTTGTTAATTAAGACCCAAGAAAACGGGTTGTTACATATGGTATCAGAGCGTTGGGTTCAACGCTGAAACCTTGGGCCCAAGACTGTTTTTTTTTGAGAAACTGAAAATGTAAATATTGAAAAAGATTTATTTTGCATAACTGGATATTACAATCAAACTGGAAAATCACAATGGGAAATCATCTAGAATAGTCGAGGAGGGCTGAGATGATTTGAAATGGACAAATGTATAAATTGCAAAATCATAAAAATGAATCAGAATTAAGAAGATGAAATGATTGGCAAGTTGACTGGTGGTGATCGGGTCATTGAACCCAAATGGAAATCCTTGGCCAAGGTAGTTTATAGGCATATGTGCCATCTAATGATTACTTGATGTCCATAAACGTCAGTTATATAGTTATAATTGATTGAGCTCTCAAACCACATGGAAGCTCGGTTGGCTGGACTGAAGAACATCCCAAGCCTGAATCCTGAGGTAGGGAGGGCCATTCTAATATGTTAGAATGTGAGGGGATAAGTATGGTTCGAGGCCGAAACTTGTACAATCCAAAACAACTTCTATAATCTTGATAAAATGTTATCAAAATCCATCATGATGGCTAAATAATTCTTTTTAGTTGAATGTTCCCAGCACTTACTTTATGCAATTATATTCCTGTTCTTATGAAATGGTAGAAATAAATTGTTATCTATTCTTGAACTTGAACTGAAGGAAAACAAAATCGTGAACCATGATCCTTTCTGATGTTGATTAAACGACAAGATCATTTTGTGCTTCAGTATGGAGTAAATACACTTGCATAATTGAAACTATCAATGCTTGTTTACATACGATAAACTTATGACGAGATAGACATGAAAGCCTAGGTCATACGTATGATAAACTTATGACGAGATGGGCATGAAAGCCTAGGTCATACATATGGTAAACTTATGACAAGATGGGCATGAAAGCCTATGTCATTCATATGTTAAACTTTTGACGAGATGGGCATGAAAGCCTAGGTCATACATATGGTAAACTTATGACGAGATGGGCATGAAAGCCTAGGTCATACATATGGTAAAATTTTGAGGAGATGGGCATGAAAGCCTAGGTCATACATATATTAAACTTTTGACAAGATAGGCATGAAAGCTTAGGTCATACAAATGGAAAAAGATAAACTTCTAGATATTTATAGATGAATGATGAACTACTCGATAAGAATCTTATGAATTTTTTTAGATGCTTATGATCTTGATTAGATGTATGATGATCTTGCATGGTATATCATGTTTTTAGCTTTGACACATTGCTATACATGAATAATACACATGTGATGTTGACTTTACATATTGAGCTGTTGAATATTGTTTTGGAGACGAAGTATATATTCTGTGAGCTCTTGTAGCTTCATGGATGGCATTATTTATTTTCTATTTTAATCTTTCAACCATCTCCTTTTTATCCAGAAAATTCTTTGTTTCTTTCCTTCCAAGCCTCCCAAATTATTAATGATAGATTAAAGTCCATATACTTGATGATATCATTTTACACATTTGTTGTGGCCATTCTTGAAAAACCAATTTTATTTTATTCTTTAGAGGGCTCTACCATCCTAACTTACTTTGATTCATTTTCCAACATTTGTTTGTGACTTTACCTGTCAATAGTAGGTGATCTACATCCTCCTCTGTTGCTTCACATAAGAAACATTTAGTTGGAAACATTTAGTTGCTCCTTAGAATCCTAGTTGCTTCCTTTTCTCTCTCGTTAGGATTTTACCTTTGTCTACTTACCATGCAAAGGATCTTGCTTTTGGTAATCACTCCTTTCCCAAAATATACTTGTCGGCCAACACTCGTTGACTTATGCTCTTTCCAAAAATTGATAACCTAACTTTACTGAGTATCTTCCATCTTTTGCTCCACACCAAACCAGTTTATCTTGCTTACCATTCAATGTCACCGTCCTTGCTCCAAAAATTCTTTTTAGTTGGGCTTTGTGTTGTGCTGATAAATGCACATGTTCTCAGTTTCTCCATTGTTGTGTTTCCCCTAGCACATTCTCATTTAGTTGAAGGTAATCTTTCACCTTATCACCTCGGTTTTCTAGGCAACAGTTCTTTACATTTGTAAGATCAACCCTTCCCCCAACACCTCATATCCATTTCATGATTCTTCCCAAAACTTTCCCTTTACCACCTCTTGTTTGCCAAGTCAGATAGTCTACAATACCCTGCTTTAGAACTAAAAAAATTCCAAAAATGCCGATCCTAGAGGGGGATTTATAGCTGTGAGAATTCTATCATTTTTTTTTATAGGTAAAAGGTAATAAGGCCCAAAGTTATAAATAAATTCGATATCCAAGTTTAGGGACAGATAATTATCTTTAATTAAAGCTTAACTACTTTAATCGTTTGATGCCAACTTTTTCACTTCTATACTTGTAGTACTACTTTTTTGATATCCTTATTGAAGTATCTGTCAAAATAAAATAACCTAAGATCAAGTTGTTAGAAACGTGATTAATACATTATCAAATAAAAGTCAGCATTTTCTAATCCATTGTACAATCAAAATATGCTTTAGAAAATTATTTTGATTATATATATATATATATATATATATATAAATAATTTTAGAACATTTTATATTTAATCTTTATTAGATTTTATCCATAATAAACTTTTATCCTTCTACAATTATTACTATCTAAACACAATTGTCTATCTAATGGTTAACATATCAATTTTATCTTATTAATATCTCTTCTCCATTTGCTCCTTTATTAGCAAGGTTATTTGCTTCTTTATTACCTTCTCTATAAATATGTTTGATGGTTCTTTCTTCTAAATTATCAACTATATCTAAGGCATACTCATGTTTAGAATTTAGAATCTAATCAGGCATCTACCTTTTTCTTATAGCATTAAAAATAATTTGTGAATCTCCCTCTATAATTAGTTTCTTAATTCCGATATCTTGACTAAGTCTTAAGCCTTCTATCAGGACTTCTAATTCAGAGAGATTGTTAGACATCTATTCTAAAAGTTTGGCATGTTTAATTAGACATAGTCCCTTATTTGAATAAATTGTACATCCTAGGCCTATTGATCTTATAATATTGGAGGTGGTGCCCATTTACATTCTTTCCTAGCAATCTTATTTGTTATAGTATAAATCGTTGGAGGATTTATTAGATTAAACCATTTTTTCCAAATTTTTGCATCCCAATCTGAAAAGGATCCTTCCTCGTTTTATGAATTTATGGGATTATTATTTTCTACTTCACCTATGCATACCTGTAATTTATTAAAGAAGGATGTAAGATCCAACTTTGTATTACAAAAAAATCTTTTGCTCCTTTCTTTCCATATTTCCCATAGAAGAATAGATGGGAATATTTTCATAGATTATTGTAAACATTAGAACTACCATATTTCGGCTAAGTGCTTAAAAAGTTTATAAGATTTATAGGAAATGCAAAACTTCAGTTTAATTTTGTACATAACTATACCCAACATTCTTTAGCAAATGAACATTCAGAAAACAGGTGTTCAGCAGTTTCAAATTCATCTTGATGCTCCTTCAAAACCCATTTTAGTAAACCTATTTGCTGTTAGAATTCTACTTTGAAGAGCTGCCCAAAGAAAGATACCTTCTTTTGGAAGACATACCAGATCCCAACTTAAATTTAGAGGAATATCAATTTTATTCCATTGTTTCAAGTTTATTATCTTTTCATACCCTAATTTAACTTTATACTTTTCATCTTTTGATGCTCCCCAAATTAGTTTATCTTCCCTTTCTTTATGATTGGTTTGTCTTTTATTTAAGAATTGACTAAATATGTGTTTCTCCTAATTTGATAGAGGGGTTTCATCTAAAGATTTCCATTGCCATTCTCCATATTGATTATTGTTTATTTTAATTTTGTAATCACTCACGTACTTACCCCATAGATTTTTTAGGATAAGTTTTATTTTCAAAGGTAGATTTGCACTATTTGGAGAAGGAAGCCCATCCCACAAGTCCTCTCAAAATAAAGCTTTTTGTCTTAAAATAATATCCCAAGTTAGGTTTTTAGCTATTAAAGGATGACAACTTAACATAAAGTTCCAAATTCTTGATCCTTTTGGCGGATTTATTCTTCTAAACAGAGATAAAAGATTGCTGCTATTTAAATATTTATGATATAAAATTTTGGCCCATTTACTATTATGTTCTTTGAATCATTGTCCGTTGAATCTCAGTATTTTTATTTCAAAATTCTGATCCATAATTATTCAGATTGTGTGTACATGTTCCATACCAGTTTAGCCTTAAGTGCTTCATCGAGGAGATTCCAATCTCTCAATCCTAATTCACCACCATGCTTATTGTTGCAAATCTTGTTCCGGGACAGTAAAGGTAATTTTTCCTATCCATTTGCTCCATTCCAGAAGAATTTTCGAATTTTCTTCTCTATCTATTTGATGACTTTCTTGAGTAGCTTAAGGTACATCATGGAGTAAACTGGTATTGCTGAGATGACTGACTTCAACATGAGGATCCTGCTAGCCGAAGACAACCATCTACTCTTCCATCCATCCATTTTCTCAAAATAATCATCCACTAAGCTTTTCCATAAGTTCGTTCTACTCAAACCCCCAAAGAGTGGGATGCCTAAGTACTTACAGGGAGGTGAACATCATGGAATAAATTGGTATTAATGAGATGATTGACTTCAACATTAGGTTCCTGCAGCTGAAGGCAACCATCTACTCTTCCAACTGTCCATATTGTCAAAACAATTGTCCACTAAGCTTTGCCATAAGTTGGTTCTACTCAAACCCCCAAAGAGTGGACTGCCTAAGTACTTACACGGAAGTGAGCCAGACCTTATGACCAAAATAGTACTTAGTTCTCTTTTCTTCACTGCTTAGGTATTAAAGAAGAATATAGCCTATTTACCCCAATTAATCCTTTGCCTTGAAGCTTGACTGTACCTATCAAGAGTTTGGCTCACAATTCTGGCCTCTCTCATTGAAGATACACTAAAGAGAAGAGTGTCATCTGCAAATTATAAGTGCGTAACTACCTCAATACTAAGTGTGACTTTAATCCCTTTCCAACTCCCCATTTTTCTTTTCCTATAAATAAGTCTATCTAAAGCCTCTGCCAAAATTATGAATAAGAAGGGAGAGATTGGGCCCCCTTGTCTAATGCCTTTAGTTCCTTCAAAAGAATTCTGGACTGCCATTAATCAATATTGAAAATCATGGTATACTTATGCATGAGTGCACCTAATTTATCCACCATTCATCAAAGCCCAGTTTCTGCTAAACCTCTAGTAGAAACATCCTGTTGACTTCATCATACACCCTTTTTATGTCCCAACTTTACCAACATTCTATCTGTGCGTCCTTTTCAGACATAATGAATTGCTTCATGAGCGATAATGACACCCTCATAAATGGAGCGATTTGGAGCAAACCCACTCTGCTCTGGAGAGATTACTTTGTTTAAAACTAACATTAACCTGTTGGCAATGACCTTAGGAATGACTTTATAAATCACATTACATAGGGTATTGGCCTATAGTCCTCAAAGGTTTGCAGGTTCTTCTTCTTTGGGATGAGAGTGATAAAAGTATTGTTAAGGTCTTTCAGAACGAAACCGCCCATTTGAGATTCTTCGATTATCTCCCAAATGTCATGTGCAAAGATGTCTCGTTACTTTTGAAGAAAGCATGCAAGAAAACCATCCGGTCCTGGTGCCTTGACCCCTTCCATACTCAAGAGAGCTAGTTTAACTTCCTCCATTGTTACTGGATTTAACAACATTCTGTTTTGATCCTTAGACAGGTGAGCATGTTTTCCAGTACAGCTTTACTACCCCCATTATGAATCAAGTCTTGTCTAAAAGCTTCTGTAAAGAATCTTACACGTTGCATAGCCTTCTTCTCTGGAAGGACATTTCTAGCATTGTCTTTGATTGTATAAATGCAGTTGACAACTCGTCTTGCTTTCATTGAGTTATGAAAAAATTTCGTATGTTCCTCTAGATTTTTGCCTCCAAAAGATCTCCTCTCTCTGTAATGTCTTAGAGTATTCTTCATTCAGCAGCAATTCCTTTTGAAAATCAACGTTGTCCATTCCATCCAAAATAACTTTTTCATTCAATGTTTTAAGCTCCTACTCAATTCTTAGTTTCTTTACAAAAATATTCTTGAATACTACTCTATTCCAACTTTTTAACTGTACTTTAAGTGCTGTGATTTTTTAAAGAAAACAAATGCTTTGTTACCTTCGCAACTTGGTGCTGTAGCCCACCAATCACTTACCAGGTCTCTGAATCCATCAACCCGCAACCACATTTTTTCAAATGTAAAAGGACATCTCTCAGGGGTTAAACCTTCCTAAATTTGCAGACTGATTAGATAATGATCAGAACCTGTGATAGAACTTCTACACTTTATTGCCAATGTTTCATTGCCCGGTTCACTGCAGTCATATATCTGTCAAGTTTCTCTTCTATGTTTAGAAACCCTGCCTTCTGTTTGTCCATGTAAGTTTCGCTGACGAAAAAGCAAGTTCAAACAAACCATTATTCATGACAAAATTACTGAAGTTTCTTTGTTTTGCACTTTTCCAGGCCATGCACTCTTTTTTGTTTGCTGGTATAAGAATAGAATTGAAGTCTCCACTATTTAAAAAAAGTTAAATCTTTCTGTTTGCAAAATATCTGACTACTTATTCCAGAGCTCTACCAAGCCCATTCTTGAAATAGGTCCACACGCATTTATCAGATCAAAACCATCATTACATTTTTTTGACTGAATGCGTACCCATATCTGGGGTCATTTAATTAATGTCTATGACCTCAGGGTTCCGTAGCAGTCCAATTCCCTCAGATGCTCCCTGAGCCTCCACAAGAGAACATTTCCAGCTCCCAAATTGCTTATTAAACACCCCAATCTCATTACCACTTAGTTTTGATTCCTGTAGCTTTATAATCTCCTGATGTGTTTGATCAAGACATCTCTTGATCAAATGAATTTTGTCATGGGCATTGCAGCCCCTGACATTCCACGAAAGGACTTTAATTTCTTCCTGGAAAAGTGGGGTACCCTTTTCCCAACCTCAATTTGGTTTGACCTGTTGCACACCCTGCTAATTCAAACTGGGTTGTGATTAATATTCTTCCTCTCTTCTTTTCTTCACCCACTTTACTTTTTCATTTCTTTGATATGGATTGTGCAATAGATCTTTTCCAAATGATTCCGACTGCAACAGCCACTCCCATATATTCTTAACTACCCAGTCCTCATCTGTGGTGTATTCTGTCTTATAACTATTGCTTTTGCCTTCTCTGCTCCATCCTCAAATTCATTTTCTAAGTTTCTTTCTTTTGACATTGGAATGGCCTTAAAAATAATCATTTCTTCAGTTTCACATTCCTGTCTTCCTTTTTCTTGCTGCAGTGTCTCAGAGATGGTTACAACCAGTTGTATTTCTTCCATAATCTTAAGCACTTCATGGCTCTGGTTATGATCTGTTACGTTTTCTGTGTCCTAGCCTAATTTTTTTTTACTCTGAGGTGAGACAACACTAGTGTCACTGATATCTTAGGAGTGTGGAAGGCAAAAATTCCACTCTCTTGTGTCCCAAACGAGTCTTGAACTTCCATATCCTTTTCTAAAAAATAGTCATTCTCTGATCCGGTTGGGCAAAGCCGTTATGGGTGAGGTCCCTGCCAGGGTCTTGTGTTGCAATTCATCCTCATCTTTGCTTCCACACTGAAACATCTCGCTTTGTGGTAATTTGTTGGCAATGTCAATGCCATTCATGTTCCATTCCTCTTATAAGTCATCTACAATACTTAAGCGCTCATTTTCCTTCCCTCCCCTCCCCTGGGTTCTCTGTTTGTGAAGTCCATTGTTTGGAGGATATCTTGATCTTCTCTCTAGGCCTCCCCTTTACCATCCATCATGTATGGTTCATTCCCCATTATCCATTCTTTATCGTTATTACAGTTACAAATAACTAGATAAAAACTAGTTGGCAGCATTTTTATCACAAATGTTCTTCTCCAATGTGTGTCACACAAATCCCCAATTTTTTAAAAGCTGGCCATGGTCCACTCCACTTCAGAAAAAGACCCTTATCCCTTAACACATTCATTGAGACGTTCCAATCATTATTTTCAATCGAGATCTTAAGTTGTAATGGGCACCCTGGAAATGCCCAAGAACTGAACCAATAATTACACCCAATCTGTCTGTAGCTGGAAATGTGCCCAAGCTGCCTGTTAATGAAGTTGATAGCAATGTATTCCAAAGGCCAAACTCCAAGGGAATGATGTCTAGAATGTCAGAAGAGAGGATAGATGTCCTCCAATGCCAAGAACAGATTAGTAACTCACACATCGATGTTCTTCTCATATTCCACCATGCCTAACAATACCTACAAGCTCTCCTTTTATTCCTACTTCATAGGGTCAACCACTTTACACAAGCAATGTGGGATAAATAAATTTAAAATAAAAGATTAAGTATCACACAACTGGACAACTACTAAAGTGGAGACATTACATAAGTGCCGTTGAATGGATAACATTTGGGCTTACCTCATATGGCTGACCGACAAGACTTCGCATTTTCGGCCTCCAAATCTTCTTCTCCAAGATTTTTCAGATTATGGGTTTTTGCGGTTTCATATTTGCATACTCCCACCTGTTTTTCTGTTTACCTTCTATAGTGCCATTTGCTTGCCATTGAGCTTCCGAGTTCAGTTTTTCTGAGCTCTGCCATTTTCTGAATAACCAACCTTTGTTGTCCGCATTCCTGTTGGGTTTTCTAGAAGCTTCCATACAGAACTGAAAATGTCTGTTAAATGGCCATTGTCTAGTAGTATTTCCTCTGTAGCTCCTGCCATTATGCCTGTAGAAACCACACCACAAACCTCTCTCTCGCTCCACCATTTTCTCCGCTTTTTTTTTCAAAATACGTTTATTTTACTACTAGTTTAAAACACCTTTTACTTCAATTGTAATAATCTTTTAAGCTGTCCTAAGAATTAGCAATCATTTTTCCAAACTCAAATAATTTTAATAATCACTTTAATTTGAAAAAACAGACACGACAAATTTGTATTTGTCCGTATTTGAAATGTTAAATGAATGAAATTAACATCTTGCAAGATGACAATATTGACATTTAAGATTATTTTTAAATGTGTACATACTGTTTTTTCTCTTTTTAGCATGGGTTATTTCTACATAGAGACACAAATGTACACGTGTAGGTAAACTGTAAAGGAAATGGTTGCTTTTTATATTAGAGCCAAGCTAAACTTCAATTTGGCATATGAGACCCTACTGTGGGATCTCTTTCATTGTTTGTACCTTATACATTATTCTTATTTTTAACCTGTAGGCTAGTGACCATGATCTAGCTTGGAAACAAACCAGACCTCACCAAGTAATTAAGGGATGATATTACATTTGATAAAAAATGTGAATAGCCATGTACATCACCTTTAGTCAAAAATGGTTTCTTGTCATCATCTGGCATGAAGTTTGTCCATTGAGATTTACAGTTCTTTAGTAAGGGAATGGTGGAGAGGGAAGGATAACTGGAAGTTTCCTCATTTGAATTGTAAAGGCCTTGCTTGGATGTTCCAGAAAGAAACTTTGCTTAGAGAGACTGCTTGGAGTGGAGTTTTTAATGTATCAGCATTACTTAAAGTAGGAAGAGTTCACATTAAGAGTCGATAGGTGCCTTCAATTGTGTATTGGTTAGTTTCAATTGGTTCAGCCTCCAACTCCCCAAGGTAGTGTACAGGTAGTATACCGTAAACCCTTTTTCAAACTAGCTTCTTTCTTCACTTAAGAAAATACAGAACATGCTAAGAGGAACTCTCTTCAATTCTTCTACTATCTATCAAATTGACTGCTTTTGTTATGCAAGAAAATATCAGTATTGTTTCAATACTTCTCGCCTTTCGGTAAGGTTTCTTTGAGCTCCTTGAAGCCAACAAACAAGATAATTTTAACACCCTTTATGGGTTCAAAAAATTTGCAATAAGAACAAAATCAGCAAAAATGGTCACAACATGATTTAAAGGCTAAAAAAAACTATCATGCTACATATGAGAACTTCAAATCTTTTCATTACGGGAAGTTAGGTTGCCCTAATCAAAATGTGTTGTTTTATGAGATCTGTCTATGTATTTTCCAAAACAAGAGCCTCTAATGAGAGGTTGCCATTATTTTGCACAATCTATAAACGTTCCTTGTATGATCTACATCCTTAGCTTCTGCTGCACTTATTTGAAGGAAAAGATCGAGAATATACAAGTAAAAGGTATGTGCATTATTTAGTTTGAATTATACATGTATGGCATATCTATTTATATTAATGTGTAGACACTAGCAAAGTTAGAGAGTTAAGTGTGTCAATATTTCGTTTCATCATAATCATAGTTAAGAGCCAAGTGTGTCAAGTTATTTCCATGTATTTCAAACATTTAACATCTATTTTAAGGTACATATATCAATACTGTTGTTCTCATAACTTAATGTGCACGGTGCAGCTACTTCAAGGTTTACCATATATTAACTGAAGCATTGGTCTTTGGAGCTTATTGCTTGCTCTTCAATCTCATTTTGTGATGAGTTTGATATTGATATGTTTCAGGTAAAATGTTACATGCTCCAGTTGCTCTCAGGACTTGAGCACTGTCACAGCCGAGGTATCTTGCATCGTGATATTAAAGGTTCCAATCTACTTCTTGACAATAGTGGTGTCTTAAAGATTGCCGATTTTGGATTGGCAACATTTTACAATCCTGATCAAAAGCAGCTCATGACTAGCCGAGTTGTTACCCTTTGGTATCGGCCTCCAGAGCTTCTGTTAGGGGCTACAGAATATGATGCAACTGTTGATCTTTGGAGTGCAGGTTGCATCTTGGCAGAACTGTTGGCAGGCAAACCAATAATGCCTGGACGCACAGAGGTATTATAGCTGTTTCAGAAATGATTTTTTTTGAATGATCATGTTGGATTCTTTATAAACCGTATGAATATAATATGATATGATATGTGAATCATAAACAAAGGGCGGTTATGAAACTTTGGCAAATTAATTAAATAAAAAATTTGCAGATAGTAATAGTAAACACTAAAATTTTAAGTACTTTGAGTACTAAATAAAATCTGACAAATGAAAGTACAAATTGGAGATTTCATTATTTCGAAAATATTATAAATATGATTCAATGAGTAGCATGTTATCAAAACAATTTTAGAATGCTAAAATTTAGCGAGGGGGGCCCTCTAATCATCCCAAATTTCTACTCATAAATAGAAGTACTGGACTCCTCATTGTCAAGATCTGCCAAAACAATACCGACCCAGCCTTGCATCCTCATCAATCTGTGTTGGCTCCTTTGGTTCTACATTCCTTTGTGCTGCTGGATTCTGTTAGTACACTAGTTTCAGCCTAAAAATAAATAAAAAAGAACAATGAATATTGAATTTAAAAGAAAAAACTCAACAATAGAAGGGGTGTGGGGAAAATGTAACTATAAATGAAATAGATGAAAGAAAAATTCCTTCTCTCAAATCAAAATATTCTACCAGTTTATTGAAAAAGTTGAATATTCATTGACTACTTTGTAGGACTATTTTCTTAGTTGATTCTACATTGTATAGAAAATTAGCTAGAAACGTATGATATCTAATGCCTGCCAGTTCAGATTTGCCCTTTGTAGTTATTATTGTGATGTGTAGTTTTGTGTAGGTTTATGCAGGTGCCCAAGGAAAGACATTGGGAAGTTGTTACAAGAGTGCTTAGGTATGTCAAAAGTACCACTTAGATGGGCATTATCTTCTCTAGGTTGATTTATACTGTCGAGGGAATGTTTATTGAAGGAATTTGTTTATTGGATATGTATATGCCTTAGGTTTCAAAGGTTAGTACATGGGTATGCAATATGTAATTACTAGCTACTATATCCTCATCACTAAGTTGAATATTGAGGATTGATTAGTATAGCACAAAGAATCCTTGCATATGATAGTCCTTGGAGGAGCTTTTCTGTACACAAAAATCACCATGCATCGTGTATATGAATGATCATAGAGAAATCTTATTAATCAAATTTAGTTGAGAGGAAACAAACTAAGCACACTGGAGTACATTTACACTTCATAGAGAGTTACATTACGAAGGATTGTTGCAACTTGCATTCATACAAAGACATCTTCACAAAGGTGCTACTTGATATCAAGTGTTTGTAGTTGCATTAGGTAATTGAGTTTTTTGGATATGACATTGTGGGAAATAGAGTGACTCTAATGCTCCTTGGGGATGCAACCCTTTCGCCCTTTTACCACATCCTTTATAGGGATATTTGTTGTCGGTAAATATTGTGTAGCCGACAAGATGTATGTCGTTGGTAAATATTGTGTAGTCGACGGGTTGATGTCGTCGGTAATTATCATGTAGCCGACGGACCCCTTCGAGAAGGTTCTTCGGAAAGTATATATACACCCTTCGAGATCATTGTAATGATCATCATAAGCATAATGTAATGTCTTTGGCATATGCGCATAATAAAAGGAGTACTGTTGTTACATACTGTTTCATTGTCTGTATGCATTAATTCATTCACCCCATAAGGTAAACATTTGGTGCCATTGCCCAATGGACCTAAAACGAAGGTAGAGGAATGAAGACTAATGCTGAATCAGCTGAACAAAAATAAGAATAAGTTGAAGGAAAAAGATGAAATACACACAGTATAAGAGAATTTAATTTTAGCACAATAGGCCGAACGCAGATGAAGGTGACGGACACTGAAGGACTAAGGAATTGCTGAAAGGGACTTGATAGCGGTCGGATTTGGTGGAAAAAGCAAGGGAGGAATTTCTTAACCTGCATACGCCAAGGGAAGAGAATCCAGACGGAAGGAGATTAACTTGCATGGCTCAGAGTGCCGAGGGAGCACGAGTGTGGAGTGAACTCTTCATCTGAGATACACTTTCGGAACGGACAGCTTCGCTTGACGAAAACTCTTCTGCACCAAATAACACGACTATCGGAAATAAAACGACTGCGCAGAACAGCGCAGGTGTGCAGAACAACGTGGCTGTACAGAACAACCCGAGCATGCAGAACAACTCGGGTACACAAGAAGTACCTCCAACTCGAATAGTAATGGTTGGACCAAAGGAAAAATTGCCAAAGTTTGATGGTGATGGAATGGCTAATCCAATTAGACACTGTAAGACATGCGAGACAATTTGGACGTCGAATGGTGTAACCGATACAAACAAATGGGTTCGATAATTTTCGGCAACCCTAAGGGGTGTTGCAATCGATTGGTTTGCCGATACGGATCCCCAAAAATTAACTAATTGGGTGGAAGTTAAAAAGGAATTTATCATCGAATTTCAATTGTTGCGCAATGACAATGAGATCATAGCAAAGATATGCAACACAAAGCAAGGGAAAAATGAAACAGTTCAAGTATATGCCAGAAAATTAAAAGACTTAATAAACAAGACGGAAAGTAAGCTGGCAGATGGGCTACAAAAGAGATGGTTCATTGAAGGACTCGAAGTTATGGAAGAAAATGAAGATTGTGCCACCATCGTCATACACTGAAGCATACAATCGGGCAATGAACTTAGAAAGTGAGCAAAAAACAAAAAAGAAGAGTAGCTCATCCGATTCAGATGACGATGTGTCTTCGAAAGAAGAGAGCAGCGATGACGAAAATGGTAGCAAGAAGGTCCAAGCTCTCCAGAAGGATGTGATCCGAATGATGAAAGAATTTAAGAACATGTAGAAAGAGACGAAGGGAAATGACCTATGGTGCATGGAATGTAAGACAAAAGGTCACACGAAGGGATCCTGTCCAAAGAACCAATTTTGCGAGATTTGCCAGATCATGGGACATTCCACAAAAGATTGCCCCTTCAAGATGAAAACAAGAGAACTTCAACAAGTGCTCTTGACCCAGGGGGCTTCCGCGTCAGGAGGGAGCGGAAACACTAGTAATGAGGGTGCCACATAAGGAGGATACATAAATAATAGATGAGGGCAAAACAACAACAATGCCAACAATAATACTGGGAGCCGCAACCGAATACAATACAATGCGAATGGTTGCTTGATGGTTCAATGCCGAGCATGCAATTTGTGGGGCCACTTTGCTCGAGACTGTACAATGGAAAATGCACCAAAGTTGTTATGCAGATGGTGCGGTCGTGGAGATCATGAAGATGCCAAGTGCCCGAAATCAGGAGTAAATTTGATCACCATTGGGATGGACGAAGAGGAGGTTCTGGCAATCACATGAAAGCAAGCAAAATTGTACTTCGACCTAAGGGAGGAAAATAAGAGTTAGAGGAAACACGGGCGGAAATTGAGAAGGCGACGCAGGTAGAGAAAGCACACTTGAAGGACACTGCTGGTACCTCAACAAGGAACTGTGTGGAACAAAACATTGTACAATAGATATTACAAACTGAAGTACTAGTCAAAATAAATGATCTGTTGCTCACAATGCCTCAACTCCGATCGACACTCACAAACATCGCTCCAGTTGCTAAATTATCAGGAGAACAAGGGAGAAGGAAAGTGGAGCACGTGTAGAGGACCCGATGTTACTAGCGCTCACGTTCGGACGACATTCGGTGGTCGTCGAGATGGAATTCTGGGAACTATTTTGACAGACACAATTGTGGATGGAGGGTCCGGTGTGAATGTGTTACTGGAGGATACTTGGAAGAGGTTGGGACAACCAACGTTGTGGCCACCTACATTCCAGTTGCTAACAGCGGACTAACACGACATTAAACCTCTCGGTGTCTTGATGGCATAACCAATGACGATTGGAACACAACCTTTCCTACTCGACTTCGTCATCATCCCGCTGAAAAGGAGAGGATACGATGCCATTCTGGGCCGAGGATGGCTCATACAAGCAAAGGTGAAGCATGATTGGAAGAAGAATACCCTATCCATGGACCGCAAAGGCAGAAGATTCATAATTGATTTGCACACACAAATGGTAGGCGAGGAGGCAGCGTCGTTGGATTTTGAAGACGAAGGTGGAGGGGATGACGAGGGGAAGAAGAGAATGGAACTTGATGAAGAGGGAGTATTGAGATTGGAAGGAGAGTCGAAAGAGGATGACCTAGATTCGGTGAACGGACTATTTCACTAGTAGATGGAGGTTTCTGAACTCTTCCTGAGCTGCAACATCTTGGGCGTTGAAGAAGAAAAAGGAAGAAACGAGTTCCCAAAGGAGTATAGTGAACTAAAGGAGGGAGAAGTGCAGGTGGATGAAACATCGGCCCATACGTTCAGTGAAGATAAGCCGATAAAATATGAAGAGGCTACAGTACAAACCATGAACCTATGAAATGATATTGAACCAAAAAACATATTGGTAGGAAATAACTGGAATCCAAAATTAAAAATTGCTGCATTTAAAATAGTAGTACGACCTTTTAGGAGAGCAAAGCAAGTACATCGTACCGACAATCGTCAAAAGGAATTTTGCCTGTATAGGCACGTGTGGGGGAGAGTAGAAGGGAGTACGATCGCCATAGAAAAGGCCGTATGGCCTATCAGGAGCATAAGCAAGAAAGGAAGGCAGTAGAGAAAAACAAAACTTTGTACGAACTAGGAAGGACACTGTACAGCCAGACAAAAGACGGCAGGAAATCATAGGTGATCCACCGTATAGCCAGACAAGAGAAGATATTGTACATGACACACTGTATGGCTCAAGAGGGTAATAAGTATCATTGTACAGGTAATAACCAGTTAGTGAATTGGACTGTACGGACTCAAGGAGAACCTTGGAGAGCATCGTACAACCCATGCAAAGTACCGTACGGCCAAATAGAGAGCCGTACGACCACTAGAAGCATAAGAAAAGGTACAGCCAAGACAGAGAGCAGTGAACACTGGGAAGATACCGTACGGTTGTATGAGCAAATTGGAAGGGATAAAGTATGGAAAGCAAGAAAACGATCAATAGGAGATCACTGGATGTAGCAACATCGTATGGATTGTACGACAACAAAGGCAAGGGGGTTATTGAATCGTTAGACAACCGTACGGACATGATCACATGGCTTAAGGAAAAAAGATAATACTGTACACCCATCCAGTGTGTACGGCTAGATTAGAGGAAGAAGCCTATAATAGCCTCGTACGACTGTATGACCTAAGCTATTGAACAAGCAAAGTTGGATCGTACACCCAGGAGTGAAAGAAGTGGTTGGACGACCCTTGTAGGATCAGTGGGAGAATAAGCATTATCGTACGATTAGTTAGAGGGTTGCAAAAGGCAGAGGTGACTGATAGAAGGGGATAGGAAGTGTTCAAAAACAAAAAAAAGACGACAGATTGAAACAGTTCAGAATGAGTAATGTATGGTGCTAAACGGAAGGGAAAGATAGAAATAGGTAGCAAAACATAAGCAGTTGCCAAAAAGAGTGTCGAATCGAAAGAAAATGACAAAAATGGTGTGTTCCATGGACTTTTGTGTGAGTTTGAGAGTGCTAATTTGGTCTTGGCGGTGGGGTAGACCCAGTTGGGGGCAATGCCCCCTAGACCCCCAGTAAGTGCAGTTATCAGTTATGGGAAGTGTGACTAGTTGATGAGACCTAGAGTTGTTGTAGGCATAGAGTGTCTGTGTACTAAAGGTAGAGAGAACACTAGAGCAAGCCTTTCAAGAGGGGTGATATGCTTTGAGGCACTTGGAGTAGGTGTTGGGCATGAAGTTGTCTTGGTGGATGTATAGAGAGCTTGGGAGGAGTTGATCATCCAGTTGAAGGCAGTGCATCGACACTTGGCTCAGGGTACCTAGGAGTTGTGGCTATCAAGGTCAGCTTGATTAAGGGGACATTATTGTTTTAGCAGAGGCTATAGATGCAACATGGTTTGGAGACCAAGTTGGTGCAGGCACGGGACGAATGTGAAAGTGGTGTGATAGAAAAAGATTTATCTTGTTGTAGTTAGTCAATTAATGTATACTGTTTTGTTAATCTCTCACAGATATTTTGTAATTGTCATCTGGAGACGACTTTTTCTTTTGGGGGGGATGATGTTGTCGGTAAATATTGTGTAGCCGACAGGATGTATGTCGTTGGTAAATATTGTGTAGTCGACAAATTGATGTCGTCGATAATTGTCATGTAGCCGACGGACCCCATCGGGAAGGTTCTTCGGAAAGTATATATACACCCTTTGAGATCATTGTAATGATCATCATAAGCATAATGTAATGTCTTTGGCATATGTGAATAATATAAGGAGTACTGCTGTTACATGTTCTTGTATCATTGTCTATATGCATTAATTCATTTACCCCATACGGTAAACAATGTTTGGGGGTGTCGAGTAAACGTGCCTCTAATCCACCTTTTTGTTAAAATTTAGGAATTGTTCCAAGGATGCCAAACCATTTGCAAGGTATGTTAGGGGATGGCTAGCCTTTTCCAAGATGGTTAGGGGATGTCCAAACATCTCCATTTGTCTCCAAGGTGGCTGGTAATCACCTAACCTAGGGACATTTTAATTACCTTTAAAAAAAAGTTACAACCTTTCAATAGTTGTTTGATTTGTGACATGCCCATGTAGGATTGAAAAAACAATATGAAAATGGTGGTTTTCCATGAGGATCTATTTTGTTAAACCAAGTAATAGACCAATTGCAAATCTTTACATCTTCACAATCAAAGCCACTATCAACGACTACCTTCACAAATTGTTTATTATACAACAACTGCCATAGATAAAGTTAGCATGCTACAAACATTATACCTTTGAATACTAGTTAAGACACATCTTGGTAGGAAATGCCATTCCATAATGCAAAAATGTATTTGCATAAACAAGTCAAAGAACAATCCCATTTGTTAGTATTCCAAGTTCAAATTGGAACATAACCAGTTATCCTTTTACTTAACAATTCCTCTTTGTTAATGAGTTTGACAACATGCAGTCTCTAAGACTTAAGGAAAACTTTTGATAACAATTCTTTTACACTTGAATATACAAGTCAGGCATGTCTTTATTAACTCATTCTCATGTTTATATGTTAAAAATATCATAATTCCTATTCAATTGCCTGTGCTTACAAAGGTTTATTATTGTGTACATGGTTTATCAATGTTATGATACACATTTTTGAAATTACCTTCTATTTAATTTTTTTAAAACTAGCCATACCCTTATAAAAGCCCAAAAATATTGCCATACGGAAAGACGTCCGAATGTCCCTTGCCATTTCTATGTTGGAAACTTGAGGGAACATAGAAGGATCTCTTCTTCTAGGGAAAAGAATGTTTGGCTTCATCCTTGCACTCTAAGAATGTTTGAGTGGATATGCATCCCCCTTATAGGGCCTACACGGGTTACAAACTTAAATGTGATTTTACAAGACCAACCTTCTAGTGACAATATAAAGGGAACGACTAAATATAGGGATGCAAAATGATCCCTTCATCATAAATTGAATATTTTCTTTAGACAAAGTGATATCTAAGGGATTCTTACTCTCGCTTTCACTTTTCATCTGTTTGTGTCATAGATGTGCATGTATTGGATAATTTCTTATGCTAATCATGGAATATCTAATTAAGACTAAAAGATCAGTTTTGTTTAATTCTTTGTATAGGATGCAATCTTCAATGACTGACATAAGGACCGCTAGTCCACTTACTTTTCTGGCAGTCAAGTATTAAGCATTTTAAAGGTAGCAAGCTCTTTGCTTCACATGGAATGATGGCGGTGAAGAAATAAGTCTGAAAAAATGATGTTTTAAATGTTTTATACTTGTTGAGAATACATGTATCAAATAAGACATCACCTTCTTAATTATTATATTTCTGTTTCACCCTGTTGCACCTATGAAACCTGATGTGTTTATTTATTATTTTTGTTTGTCATCAAGTTAATTTTCATGTTGTTTTGAAACAAATTCAATTTGTATTCTTCCCAGCTAGCTTGCAAGGGTCTTTTGTGTGATGATTTTGCTCTTCAACTAACATATTTTGCAAAGTAATGGATGCTGCTGCTGCTGTTTGGTGTGATGCAATTGGGAGATCTTGAAGGTTGAAACAATGAAAGACATCAGTGATTGAGAAATAATAAATAATGTAATAGTGGCCAAGTATTGAAGGTTGCACTTCGGCTGTCATTTGCCTGGCTGAAATACTAGCAGTGCATGCTTGACGCAGCACAAACGCTTCAACATCACAAAACTTGAAATTGTCTAGCCTCTGGGGGTTCATCATAGGCTTGGTTTTGTTAGTGCAATTTTGTCTAGTGCTGGATAATGGCCATCATTAGTAAATTTGGCCTTACTTTTTCTCTGCCTAAAAATAGTGAGTAAAAATTGCCTCAAACTTTAAAAGTGGCAATAACAGTAAAAAACTCTGCCTTTCTCTACACATGGTCAACACAGTATAGAATTTTACTTGGCAAGAATGAGAAAAAGTTCCAGATCATGACAAAAGTAGTCAGGACACACATTTGAATGACAGCTCCCCCCTCCTCCCTTGCCCTACATCTCGGAGACGGGGACTTAGGGACTCTGTCCCCCTGTCCCTAACAGCACCGCCAGATTCCGCTACCTCCGCTGAGGATGGGGGATGTCCCGGTGTTGACAATTTGCTGATTCAACTATTTATTTTTAATGTTCGAAGTTCCAATTCAATGCAATGTTCAAGTATTTACTCTTTTTCATCTTTATTTATGTTGCAATACATCTTTTCATAACTAGCATGTTAAGTACCGTATGTATAGTATATACAACCCCCCTTATCCCCTGCCAACATCCCTTAACCATCCCCAGATTAAGGCCCCTCTGGCCCCCCATCCCAGAAACTTGTCCCGCTGTCTCCCTGTTCCCCAAGGCAGTGTAACTATGCAAATGTGTGCCTGATGTCATTGACAAGTGAATGATCCATAATGACACCTTCCTTCACTGTTTCAGATACTGTCAGAATGGCAAAAATGACATGTTTTCAGCTTTAATCGTGGCTTTTCAGTTTGTTAATCAGATAAAATAGTTAGGCTTCCAGAGTAAGAGTGTGGCATTTCATCATTTGAGGGGTTCATCTTCAGTTTTTTTCCATTTGTAAAAACTCGAATATAATTGATTTGAGTCATCAAGTTGGACAGTTGAGTCTGTTGGCAGGTTCACAGTGGACAGTGTTTCAGAGGATCCATCAGGTTTCAAAATGAGGAACTGCTTGAAAATATCAGATGGCATTCATGTGCCAAACTCCTTATATAGCAATTGCTATCTTGGTTGTTTTTAATTCTAGTTCTATATTTTTATCAAAGGGGAAGATCTTATCTTAAGGTCTCTTTAATTAATTGTTTTAAGTATTAGTTTAGGTTTATTTTTCTGTACCTTTTCTTCCTTTCAAACATTTTAGTTGTGCCTTGAGCTTTTTGTTTTAACTTTTAAAGATTGCTTTTTAGGGTTGATAAGGAATTGTTTTAAGTTGAAAGATTGGGTATTTGTAAATTGCAATTTAGTGTTTTGAGCATGACTAAAAAATTATGGTTGATGCTAACTCATGTTTGTAATTTCATAGATTAAAGTGAACAATGAATATGAATACTAATTGTCAAGCATTGCATTAATGACATTTTATTCATCTTAGTTGACGTTTTGCTTGCAAACTAGTTGTTTAGTCTTCACAATTGTTTGTTGTTGCAGTTGTTATTCCTTTTAGAATCTTGTTTGCAAGGCATTGCTGTCAACAGTTTGATTCTTCTACCCAAGGCAAAAACATGGATAGTTATTTCCATTTATACAAAGTCACACCCCCACCCTCACCTTAAGATAAGCTTTTAAAGAATACACGTATGTGTATGTTGTCCATAATTTGTAGTATAGGGTCAATTTTACCTAGGTTTAGGTTAGTATAGACCTTGGGGAGCTTCCCCTTCTAATATGTTGAGAGGTTTTACTTTACAGTTTTCTGTTTTTTGTTGTGTTGTGCATAATATATTAAAATACTAACCCTGCATTTGTTTATTCTTGTGACTTTATTCCCTATCAATGATTTCTTGGTGTTTCACAGATATTAATACATGAAAGATGTTCCTTTATAATATATATCACTATCCCATAGTTGAATAAACTACCTTGAATGGTAAGACATAGCTTTTGCGATGTTTCCTAACACTAGAGAGTTAAAATATCAAGAGATGCGGCAATAAGTCCAAAGTATTACTTAGCTTTGTTAATATTATACATCAATGCTACAATGATTTTGTTATCTTCATTTCCTATAGCTAGATATTGCAAATTGAAACTTTTTTACCTTTTTGTTGAATAATTAGTGAGGATTCTATTGGGTTCCTTTCCCAAGAAACGAGGTTAATACATAAAGCTGAATAAGGACAATCACAACAAGCCCTTGAAATAGGAGAATTAAGAATATAAAATGTAATGTTTGTTAATTTACTAGAGTTCCGATTGGAAACATAAGTCCAATACACATCTATTGGAAATTCCAAACCCTTATACTCCATTGACATATGAGGCCGCTTGTCACATTGATTATAGCACCTATTCAAAGGAATGGGAAGTTCTACGTGATCTATTAGTTGCTTACTTGTTGCCCCCAAAATATGTGCTAAATGGGACAAAGAAAATATGTGATCCACCATTAATGTTTTCATATTTAGCTTCTAGAACAACAAAGAAGGGATTTTTGGGGATAGCATTATATGTACTTGTGGGGGAGAAATATCATCCACTGAAGAGCCATCATTTATGACTTCTAAGAAGACAGATAAGAGAAGTTGCTTGTACGGATACAAGTGCATGCACAAGTACGAGTACTTGGTAAGTGGGTTTGGGTATGTGAGTGTATAACTATAAAACGTATATATATACAAAAAGTTTAATGAAGTATATCAAATTATAAACCTCGATCACTTGATAGTATGCCACTTCATCATTGATCAATGCCAAATGCCAAAGTGAGTATTAAATGCCAATTGATATTTCACAATTTCAATATTGCTAGTTCATAATTTCAATAATAGGTCATATGCCATATAATATATATCATATATGTCCAAGTTCATGATTCAAATGAAAATCATTGCAAATACAAAATTGACAATCTAATAATAATTGTCTTCTATCTTCATCAATCATCAACACGATCTAGATAAAAATCATCATCCAGTGCATTTGCTGCAATTTTAACATCATTTGAACCTAAAACAATACTACTCGCACTAGCTGCGTCATGTGTAGGTATCTCATTGCCATCGTCCATAGTGACTCTAGTAAGATCTCCAATAGTTCCATCCGAGTTGGTACACTTAGAGGCTACATACCAATGCTTCATTGACCCATCTTTGTATCGACATTCTCTATGTGATAAAAGACGCAAGTTAGAATGAACATAAACCAAGTTTTCTTCTTTTGCAGCCAATTGGTTACGCTTCACTTATTGGATAAATGATTATGTACTTCAATTCTGTTCAATGGAGCAACTTGCAGCTTGTTGAAATTGGAGAGAAAACCATCAAAAATAAAAAATTAAAATGTAAAATAAATTACTTTTTGAAGTACTAAATTCTACAACTCAAATAGTAAAAATAAACTTTGGATAGAATCTTGATTGCAAGAGGTTGAACATATAATCTTGACCATGAAGGTACGACCATGTATAAGAATCCATTTTGGATTGGTCACTAACGACACAAGGTGTTACATCCCAATTTTTGACCTAATTTCAATATAGCAATTGAGGTTCACATTAAGTCAGTTGGCAGTTTAATTTGTTATAATTTGGCAAAATGGTAAGATAGTTGTCATGATTTCAAGTGAAGATAACATGTTAGTTGATCGTTAATCACGACTTCATGGAATTGAGAAGTCAATTATGATTAAATAATTTATTATGATAATATAATTTAATTGCGGGGAATTTCCTTGCAGGAAACATGTCAAAGGGGTGGAAGCATTGTCAGAAAAGAATTAGGCAAGAGCATCACCATCACTGGACAGATGGGTAGAGGACCTAGCGACTTGGAACAGGATACATTTGTGAGACCCGCATGAGTTATTTAAACAAATAATTTAAATAAAATAATTGGGTTAAAAATATAAAACGTATCTTACAGGATTTTTGATATTCATCATATTATTTTAATAACTATTTATATGCATGCATTTAAAAATAAAAATGATTTTGGCACTATAATAATTTAATAATTTAATAAAGTGATGTTTACATGTACATATAAGATTATAATATAATAACATTTGAATTATAATATTCGCACTATAATCGTCCAACTCTTTTCTTTCTTTTTAATATTCTTGCTTTTAATCGATTAACACTTGGCTTGATTAATTGATTTTATATTTGGCAATTCGAATTGTCTTAATCTTTCCAACTTCTCTTCAACTCCTTTTTCTTTTCCCTCTTTATTTCTTTCTCTTATATTTTGTATTGTGATGCATTCGAATGACCTTCTTGATAACTGAAGGAAGTCGATGAGTCAAGGCCGGCCAATTAATATCATATCGTGGATCATTTTTGGGACAACCTTTCTATATACTGCATGATCTTTTCCTTACGTCGACGGTAGCTAAGCAAGCCGAATTAGACTCAGCTCAACCTGATATTCACAGCATACCATTTTCCTCCTCATCCTTTATTCCTCATCATCTGTCAACCAGATTAGAGCAAGGAAGCTGTGGTAGTTCATCTATTCCAGCCGTGGGAGAAAGGACTACTTTGCTACAGGTTATGCTAAGTTCACCTTGTTATTGCTTGTTCTGTCTCTTTCCTCTTTATTCAATGAGTACTCCAAGTATGAGTTTTGTTATTGATCTTCTATTCTTGTTAATGTTATATCTGCTATGGGACTAGAATATTGGGCTCAATGTATTTGAACATAAATTCCTTAGTTAGAGCCTTGCAAGAAGCCGATATCATGTCATTTGTTTAGTATCAAAAATCATGAGACTGTCTTAGTTATATGGAGGATGGAAAACCATATTGAAACCCATGAGATAAGGATCCTATCAGTAATATTACTTTTCTTTTCTCTTCATATACTTAGTAGAAGTATGAAAGATGGCATTATAATCAAGCACTGAGGAATTCACCGGCAAGAACGCCATCAATGGCGAAGAGGTGTAAATCAAGATAGAGCAGTTTGTGGCAAGTTTCAGCATTTAACATGATGATATCTAGTTTGATATCTTGTTGAATTTACAAATTGAACTTCTTTAATTCAGCCTTGTGCATGGCAAGAGAAGCCAAGAAAAACATAGCATGGATCCACAATCATTATGTCGAAGGATATTAGAACTAAACAATCAATTTCCGGAATCTTTAAAAGAACATAATCATGTAATCGTAGTTTGTGAAATGTCGGATGCATGTAATCCTCTTGTATAATTAACATAATCGGTTGTTATGAGAATTCCGAACACTTGGGACTCACCCGGTTGTGTAACCGAGGAAATGGGTGATGAGGTGAGAGAAAGGAATTTGCAATAACATGAAACAGTAATTAGTTATGACATACCAATGTTTATCATTTTAATATGAATTAATTAATAACTCATGCTTGATCCTGTTGTTGTAATCTCTTGCTGCCAAGTTGTATGGTGTGTTAAATACCAAGATGCCTAGTGGATGGCAAGATGACCCTTGGCTGCTCCGGGTAGAGAGGGCCTTTCTCGTTAGAGATTGTGTGGGGATAAAGTTGTGGTCCGAGGTTGGGTGGTTAAGCCCCTGGCGATGTTTCACCTCTTCCCAACATGGTAGAGGTACATCAAACAGAGATAAGCTATGCATTCAATTGCTTATCGAAAACAAGTAATATCACTTTTATGACTAATATGCAAGAAGGTAAAGATTAAATTAGTTACTTCATCATTTCACCTAGATGCAAGAGCTAGATTTATGGATTGTTTTTCATTTATATGAATATCAATTATGAACATATTTTTCTAATCTTGAGTTACTGCCATAGTTAAGTAATCAAAAGGAAAGGAATCTGAAGTCCTAATTGATTGAGTGATAACTGGAACCCTAAATGATACAGTGGTATTAGAAGCCCTAATTGAATCCATGGTATTGGAAGCCCTATTTGAATTTGTGGTATCGGAAGCCCTAATTGAATCAGTGGTTTTAGAAGCCCTAAGTGATATAATAGTATCAGAAGCTCTAAAAGATTTCAATGGTAATCGATGCCCTAATGATTACAGAGGTAAGTGATGCCCTAATTTTATATAGTGGTATTTAATGATAATCTTCATTTGATTTTGATTTAACAATATTCGATGGAAGTTGTTTTGTGAAATTGTTATAGAGGTATTTGTGGACTAACTTGGGTGGTTGCAGAAGCATCTCTAGTTTTGATTTCGACCTCAGTTTCCATGGTATGCGGATTTCAATTTCTGTAGTAATTTCATTTGATGGTGTTTCAGGTTTTTAGTTAAGAAATTTTGTTTAATTTTTTTTAACAGTCAATCTCTTTCATATGAATGAAATTGATTTGACTGTCTTCCTATGAAAATGAAAAAAATTATAACTATATGTTAGTTGTTAATTAAGACCTGGGAAATCGGGATGTTACACAAGGAGTATGATATGTACTTGAGATGAACATGCAAAATACTCTACTAATGCTTTCCACCACTTCTAGACTTGAGAAGAGTCTAACAAATGTCTTCTTGTACCCAGTAGCAACTTCAAAATATCGATATGGTGGAGTTCTCCTTATCAAACGAAGTACTTTTGAGCTATAGGACCTAGGAGATAGTGCATATGCAAGGAGGTGCAATGACGTGGTCATCTTGTTCCAACAATGATGAATGATTGATTCCATTGTTTTGAAAAAAAGGTTTCTTTGGGATCATTCTCTTTTTTTGCCATTATGGCTTTTATTTGCCTTACAATCATGTCAGTGCCATCGTAAACTTCTCTTAAACACGGTGCATTTGTATCAACAAACCTTAATATACCGATGATAGGCTCAATAAAATTAAAGACATATTTCACATGAACCCACCATTTGTCATCTAGGATTAATGATGAACTTTTGGGCCCTCATTGAATTTGATTGCTTCCAAACATCTCATTGTTTGCTAATAATAATTGTATCCAATGCCTCTTGCACCTTCAAAAGTCAGATGTAACACTCGTATGTGATTCAAATAGGGCCTCAACAACCTAAGATCTTGTTACTAACGCATTAAAAATATATGAAAAATACATCATAAATATTATTTACATATTGAACATAGCTTAAATAAATAAAATTTATCCTCAACAATTCCAACCTCGAGAAAGTTTGAAAATGTGTTGTGACATATGGTGGTTTTTCACACACATCTTGACCTCCTCACCCTCTTAGTATATTTCTTTCAACCACTCTTTGTGCTTCAATTGCTTGCATTGCAATGTTAAGATAGTGTATGGTGCATGTTGTCAAAAAATGTGATCATATCTTTGCTCAACCAAAGCACTTGTAGCCCTACAAATTTTTGCATTGTTTGTAATGACTTGGTTCACATTTTCATGACCCAACATCTCTATTGACTCCTCGCAATCAGTGACCCTCAAAAAGATTGCCCCTTAGTGGGACGCCGCAATAACATTTATTAATGGATGATTTTTGCAAGGTGTACTATTGATTTTTGAAACCAAAAGGTGTACTATTGATTGGTGACACCATTTCTTGCTAACATGATGATCTCGCCAATTTGAAAGGAAGGCCACTGGCATAGATGCAATGTGCAATTTTTGCTTCTACAGTATCTCTTGCTTCCTTATTAAATGCCTGGTCCAATGTACGTCTTTCGCGAGAAAGCATGGGAAATTTTCATCTTGTGCAATGTATTTGTGAGAAGGGATCTTGGAAGGCCGTTATTGAATCTTTAGGTAAAGTCATTTTTACTTTGTGTAAGGATGAGCTCTTAGTCTTGCTTGTTCAATCATATTATTAGCTTCTTGTTTTCTAAGGTGTCCCACTATTTGTTTGGTAGACAACCCCCTTCTAATCTGGCCCTTCACACATTCTAATCCCTTTCCCATAAGGGCCCAAAAAAGGAAGTTTCACTCAATGATACAAGTCTTAAAATTGACCTTTTAGTAGGGAAACCTGAAAATGCGTCTCCACCCCAAATAGCAGCATTATGGGAATGGAAACTGCATTGGGGCAGGGGGATGTTTAGGTAACATTTACAAGCCGTCCTCAATCAAGAGGAAAAAAGGAAGCGTCTCCGGTATGCGGGGAGGGCATTCAGTTTTGCCGCTGACTGTTGGGGACATATGAGATGTCCTCCAACTGTCTTGGGGAGAGCCGTCCCCTTAAAAACCTGATGTGATTCTGTAAAAACATACGTCCTACATGAAAAAATGTATTCACTAGTCTGTGATTAAATGAAGGCTTAACTTTGTGCTGGGGTGTTATACAAAATAATGTATTCACTAGCCTCTGATTACTTTTTTCTTAGTCACTGATGCAGCCTCCTGGATGCGGGGTGTGCTTGGAAGCACTGTGGATGCCGGCAGGATGCGTTTATTGAGTGTTAACTTCTGTTATATATATATATAGACAATTACTGCTGTCCAGAACTTAGCTACATACCAAATCACTCTCCAGAACTTTGTGACAGACTCAGTCGCTGCCCAGAATTCAGCTACAGACCTGGTATGGGCCTCAATCAGCTTGTACAATACCCTTAATGGAGTATTCAGATTTATATGGAACTGCTGTAGCAGCCCCTAACATAGACAGCTCCTTCTGTGGAAGTACGACCCTCCAGCAGGTATGTATACAGGAAAGGAAGCCTTTAAATGTGTAAAGTCCTACTCCAACCTTGGATGGCTCTCACAAATCTCCCAACATTGCCCAGATTGGTAATGGCCAGCTGATAGACAATTTGTAACAGCAGTTAGCACTCATTAAACGCCCTGCAGATAGGCAATTATATATATATATATATATATATATATATATATATATATATATATATATATATATATATATATATATATAATATTTAGCAATATAATATATATACACACATGTAATATATAGTCACAAACACACACATACATATATATAGAGATGCATCCATATGCATCCATATCCCTCCCTCAAAAAAAATCACGTTTCCTGCATCTGTTTCTGAATCTGCATCCGAATCGGTAACTTAGGACTTTTTTCAATATTTTGTTCGTTCTTGACATTCAATATACTCAATAACTGAAGTCCTCTTTTGATGCTTGATGTAGTATGATTAGTTTCCAATAGAAGGTATCACTCTTTTTTGAAAAAACTCATGGCAAATTCAGATGTTTTTTTGCTTCTTCTAAGCCTGCATCTATGAACTGAAAATAATGAATATAAAGGGCACAAATACTATGGTTGATAACGATTAGTTTGATTCCCATTAATGTCTAAATTTATAGAGAAAAACAGAAAACTTAGAAGATTTTGGGCAGCAGCATACTATTTTTGTTTTACTTTCGAGTCTTTTGAGACTTTTGACATTATATGATACATTGATACAATGTTAGATGATATGATACTTGCAGCCTTTGGGCGTTTTGATATCCATGGTTCATGTATCTTGGCAGTGTTTCTAGATTCAATGAATTATATCTAAAATGTGAATTCTCATTTGAAGTCTTGTATCAAGTTTCAACTCAATTGCTATAAATAATATGTGTCTAGGATAAATGATTTTAGATTTATCATATGAATATATTTGAAATTTCCCTATATATTTGATATTTTTCCTATATTTAACATAGACATCCATTCTGTCATCCCTGTCATCCTTAAAATGACAAAACAATTCTGTCCCGGAAACCCAGTTTCCTTGTCCCCTTGTCTCAGAAACTTGGGCAACATAGCTTTATATTAATACATTCATTACAGTTCCAATGATATCCCCCACCTCTTGGATGTTGTTCAGTCAATCATTTTGGTACGTCTCCGTAAAGGAGATTCATCAATTTTAAACTTTTGGTTTGCATCTATACACTCATTGAACTTGAACTAATGGCTTTTGCAATTTGATTTTGCTATTATAAGAAACTACATGATTTTAATTTAGAAAATAATAATACATGCAAGCATACAAGTTCAAAACTTAGATAAACAAATCATTTTAACAAACAATTAAACTTGTTCCTTTAAAAAAAAAAAATAAACCTTTAAATTTTTCCTTTAAAAAGAAATCATAAAAAAATAAACCTTTCAATTTTTTTATAATTTTTTTATTAAAAAAAACATCATTAGATGATTGGAAAATAGGGTTAAATGCTTAAATTTCCTCTGTGCAAGCTATTTGACACTCTGCGACTGAACCCGTCCAAAGAAAACCAGCTGCCCTTAAAAATGCCAAAATGAACAAGAGAGAGTAGAAAGGAAAAAGAAGTGTCAAAATTATTATGATTTAGTGCAAAATGGCTTCATATGGCTCGTTTTAGGGCTTCTTTAAAAATGTTATGTAGTAATTTTTTATTGCTGCTCGGCACCTTTTCACACTATGCCCCTAAGGTACCTTGTGGGTATGCCCTAGGCGCCCGAAGGGCACTGTGGGTACATGGATGCACACCTTGTGAACACCTGGGATACCCTTGGGGGTATCTGAACTCAGATGCACCCAGTATGGGTCTGGGGGTCCCTGCCAGTGTACCATGAAACTAAGAAAATATGGACTAAAGGAGTTCCATGAGGAGGTTTGAAATCTTAAGAAGACACTTCTCCAAGCTTTGAAGGAATACAAGCCTTTTTCAAGGCATCTACATCAAAATGATGGGAAAGAGCTTCTTTCTACCAAGAAGCTTGGATGACAGTTTTAGAGTTAAAGTTATAATAGTTTAAGGATAGAAACATGTCCCACAGCAGAGTACTAGTAGCAATAGGATGCAAGTCCTTGGTAATCCAGGAGTTTCTTACATGGTTAGTCTGTCACTGCAAGCACAATGTCTATTGAGAGATTTTTTGGAATATTTAGCTTAAACAAAACATGGGAAAAAGTAGCACGGGAGAAAGCTGAAGCCGCATTGTAGCTAGAAATTTTCTCAAGGATTTATGAATCTCTAGGTAACAAGAATCAATTAGTTATTGGCTGGGGAGACTAGGAAGGCTAACACAAATTATTATGACATTATAAGATTTTGTTAAAAGGATATAAATCTAGGAGCCATAGCTTCATAAGTAGTGAATGCTTGCCCCTGCCGAAACCCATCATGAAGAATAGTGTTTCTATCTTCAGGGTGTTCAAACGCTAGAATACAATATCCCAACACACATTGGTGGATTTCAATATGAATGTCCATGTGTGGCCACTAGGTGCTTGACAACAATTTGTGGATATTACAAGTACCAGGCCATAGGCAGTTAAAATTACAGATCACAGTCTGAGATGAAGCCCTTTCCTTCTAATACTTGTTGCCCAAAAACTAAACTGAAGGCAAGTTAGATCATTGGAGAGTTTTTACCTCTATGCTGGTTTGTAGCTTGGAAATCCTTAGCCTCCACAATTAGACTACAAGTTACAATAAAATTATAAAAGTGAAAGAAATCTTAGGAGACAACTTGCTGGTTGTAAAACTTGTAACTGCACCCCTGGTACCACAATTAATGGCTATCTCTTGCTCCCAGCCTTGAGAGAAGAGAAGAGAGATTTGGAACAATGTTAGTGCCTCCCAACCTTGCAGAAGCAGCCAAAAGCTAGTACCTATTTTGAATGTAGGGATGTCGATTTTACAAAATAAGAATCATAGCCCAATGGCTGACTAGGCTTTGGAGAGTAACGAAGAAGGAGAAGCCATTTTACATTAATGTAATTGCTACACATTAAAATGCAGCAAAATGAAATATCATGTATTATCTCGATGATGACTATAATCTTCTTATTTCCCATTGTTCATATTACAAGATTAATAGTGTATTTGTTTACTTTCTTGAAAGGATTCAAGTTCATGGATGTTTTGGAATTTGTATTTTCTTTAATAATAACTGTTTTTTTTTCAGATTTTATATACAGAATTTTATGGCCTCGATATTTTATAGTTTATTGAATACATTTATTTAATCTTAGCAAATTGTTAGATGTATACGTGATAACTATGCTTGGAACTTGGAGAAAATGGGAAAGAATAATTAGTTGGATGTAGCATTTACTATTGTTATCTATTAAGCAGTGTATTTTGTGTGTCAGGTGGAGCAGCTGCACAAAATTTTTAAATTATGTGGTTCACCATCAGAGGAATATTGGAAGAAATCAAAGCTGCCTCATGCAACTATATTCAAACCCCAACAACCATATAAGCGATGTATAAGGGAGACTTTTAAAGATTTTCCTTCGTCATCCTTGACACTTATAGAAACTCTTCTCTCAATTGATCCAGCTGATCGTGGCACTGCTTCTTCTGCTCTGAAGAGTGAGGTAATCACCTTGTTACTGGGGACTTGCCATAAATCTTTTGATACTACATTTAGGTTTGAGAAAAAACTTCTACAGTACCTTATTGGCATGCGCCAGGCACTGGACTCTGGAATCTTTGATAAGAAGTCAAGTAGTGTTGTTGGACTTTTATGTATCCATGATAGAGTTTCTAGATTATATTGTTAGCTTAGATGGCAAGAAAACCTGATTATTAATACATGCAATATAGTGGTTTACATGTGGATACTTTTCTTTTCCAAGTGTGTGTGTAGAAGAGTAGAATGTTATATAGTTAGAGAAGGTCTGTTCCTGCAAATTATGCAGTGCTTATTGGGACAATGAGTTTCGCAAAGGACATTTCCCAAAGCTTCTCTAGTAGCTTGTGAAGAGATTTTTATTGATGCTTTGAGTGAGCTACTTCACTGGGCATTAGGGAGTCATGAAGGGTATAAAGCTTGCATAATATTTTGAGGGATTCATCATATTCCCTAGATATTAGTAAGGTAGCTCACTCAAAATGTTGGATGGAAACTATACGAAGGTGATCTCGAAGAGCTTCAGCAAATGCAGGGCTGTTTTATGACGTACACCTGTATATCATGATGTTGACTTTTAGTTTTAGCCTTTCTTGGAGAAAAACCTAATAACTGGTAAGACTGAACGGTTATTATCACTATGCAAGCACTCGTGTAGATGAGTATAGTAGCTTTCTGTTAGAGTTTTGCATTTACCAGTATAAACAATGCGGCAATTATCCTATACAACATCTATCAGAAAGTCTTGTTTCTCAGTAGCTATACATAGCCAGAAAGTACCGTTTATTAGAAGCTAATTATGACTTGATGGTATCTCTTTGGAGCACCTACATTTGTTCTCAGTTTCTCAAAATATTCTGCAGTGCTTCGATTTTACTCATGACCTTTATTTAGTGAAGCATATTCTCAGAGGTCTTCAAGTGATGTGTACACATCTAGATAATTCAGTGAATGCTTATCTAGGATGCATTGTGGCTGTTACTGTTAATAGCGACTTTCTAGATAATTTGCCTTGGACTAGCATTTACCTTTCTATCACCATAATCTCATTCCCATGGAATTTTTCAGTCTTCTTTTTGCCAATGGAAGAGTTTCATCCTTAGGCTTATACTGAAACTCTTAAACTTTGCCATCATTCAACCAAGTTGCACTTTGGCTAAGGGCTTCTTTGTTGGGTCTGAGGCTCTGAAGAGTTAAATTCTTGGGCTTCAAGGTTACTCTTCATTTTAACCATCGTTCAACATCATTGCAGCTTGTCTAGGGTGTTCTTTGTTGGAATCTGAAGAGTTAGGTGATGCTGGATCATTGGTAATGGCCCTGAGATTTGAGGTCAATTGCACGCCTCCTGCATTTATTTTTAATTTCTTTTCCCAGTGTTGATCAACATCTGCTGTTATCAACCAGCAATGATCAAACATGGCATTGTTTGCTTTCCTTAGCAAGGAGACGACCATGATATTTAGTATAAATTTAAATGGTTGGGTCCCATGCTCTTTTAGTGCTACCTTTACTCCTTTTACTTTAGTACTGCAGGTTGTTCTATTCTGATAGGATGGAAGGTCGGTGGTTAAATAGTTGGATTTCTGAGCTTCTGCCATTTCTTCTTTAGAAGAACATTGAGATGTGAGCTGCTGATGAAAATAATGTTTTTTACTTACATCCCTACATTTTCCATGCTCCAACATCAGGAATTCCTACTTGATTCAGATTTAAAGAGATTAGTTTTGATCATTCAGTCTTCACTCAGCAAGGGTTCAATTACTGGACCCAGTTCTTCTTTGGTCATGTGGAGCATCTGTAGAGGTATGACTGTGGTAATAGTAATGGAATTCCTTAGTCCAAGAATGCTCTCCAGAAAATCTGTTATGCATACTGCCAGTGCTATCTTCAAAAATTGTCTTGCAACCATCTTAGTGCAATTCAAGTTTGTCTGGTTACTGTGCTTGATATTCATGAGCTTATCAACTTATCTGTATATGTCAGACATAACTTGCTTTTCGTCAGCCCTGGCTTCAATTCTTTCTCCGTCCTGGGCAAGTTTCTTGTGTGTTCTTTCCTTGTGAGCATGCATGATTATCAATTTTCCATGGTGTCCTCTTTGTCAGCGATGTCAATTATGTTGATGTTTATTGCCGATGAGTGACTAAGGCAATAATTGTTGTATCAGTTTCCTGGTCTTCAACATCAACAGAAAAGTAATTTGTTCTGATTTGCGGGGTCAGTCTGTAGTGAAATGGCTGCACTGGTTGTATTTCTGGTTAAGTGCAGGCAATCAAGAAGCTATTGTTGGTTGCTCATAGCTCCCAAGCCCTAGAAGGGGTCCATGTGACTATTGCTTTGATACAAAAGATCTGACAGCGCTGTTACTAACCAAATCTGCAACCAATAAAAAAAACAGCTAGCAAGTAAGATTCAAAATTTGGAAATGAGACTAGAAATTATTTAGAAATTGTACTTTGAATTCTGAAGTATGGAACCTCTACAACTAATGCACTTAAGTTGAAAGAAACTGAAAACATTTTTTTGTGTATTTAGAAAAGCACTCTCGGACAATACATAAAATAAGAGTAACTATCCTAAGAAGGCGTGGCTTCCAATTCGGGGTTGGCTATTAACAGTTTGGGTTTTACTCTTGGTCACAACAATCTTTGAGGATTCTGCTCAATATCAGCCAAAAGATTCTTTCATTGGAGACTTCAAGGATTTTGGAGTCTTGCAAGTTATAGGAATAAATTTAGTGAGGGAGAAGAATACAAATTGATCTCTTGTGTTCATATGGTCTTCAAATTGATAGTCATGCATGTGAATGTGGTTAAGTTTATCTTACAAGGTAACTTTAAGCATTCTGTATACAAACTTATTAACTTATAAACATTTAGTGTCATTAAATTCCTCTTGTTCCTGACATCTGTCAATCTTATTAAACTTTATTGTACATCTCAAGTTTGCCAGTTGAACACTTTTACTGAAATCCAAAAAGCATCCTTGATAAATTGTTATAATTGCTTCTCATATTATAAAATGAGTTCACATTATATTTATTTACATTAGTTCAGACTGCAGACTGCAGACTGCTGCGAAATTTACTTTGAAAGTATCTTCCAATAATATTTATTCAAGTACCATGATTTAAGATTCCTATTTTGAATTAGAACTGAAATTTTCCATAGTAAGCATATGAATATAATTGTTATTCCAATAGTAAATTTTAGTTAAGAGTTCTTGCATACATATTTTGCATTTAAAATTTAGTGTGGCCATTTTCATTTAGTTTGCAACTTGCCTGAAGGCTAGTTCCCTTTTTGTGAGTGCAAATCATGCATTCAATAGACAAAATTTCTTTTCCATTCAAATGACTTTGCTTACAATTATGTAGTGAAGAGGAGTGGGATTAAGAGTTTTTGCTTGTCTGATAATGTTAAATTTGTAATTTTTTAAAAATGAATTAGTTTTCTGTTAGCTTAAGTGATATGCTCATGCAATTTATATGTATGGGTAAATAGTTACCTTTTCTTTTGTTTCAGTTTTTCACAACAAAACCTTACGCTTGTGATCCGTCAAGCCTGCCCAAATATCCACCAAGCAAGGAAATGGATGCAAAAATGCGTGATGAAGAATCTAGAAGGTAAATTTTAGATTGCTTTAGTTCTCATAATAAACATCAATATCTGTTGAGTGACTGCCAATTATCTTTTTCTTGGAACTTAGTCTTACAATGTGCATCAGCATTTCATCTCTGGTTTTATACAAGGGGGATACCAAATGGATCATTCTTCAAATTTTACATAGTTTTTGTAATTCTATGATTGTTTACCCTTTTGAAAATGTATCATGGCACCATTGTTTGTAAAGTTTCTGCAAATTCTGAACTTGAATCAGACTTAGATTGTACCTTTACTATGCTTGCTGTAGATAATCTTCAATATACAGTCTTGTTTTAATGAAGAAATATAATTCTGGAATTGTTTTATAATTTCTGCAAGTTGTCTTAGGGCAGTGTTGATTAAGGAGCAGACTTCTGTGTTGTGTGTCCTTAAACCTTCAACCACACCCTACCTCAATACCATACCAAAGGGGCATGTTCCTAGAAGGGACATGAACCTATCTAGGTTGGCCTAGAATGTCTCCTCAAGATCGCCGCCCAATCAAGGTAAATAATATGTAAACAAACTTAACTAAAACTAGTTAAGGTTAACACACTTAATTACTAGAAGGGACGCCAATCATGTCTAGAAGGAACAATATATATTCTAGGCATTTCATAAGGTATTTAAACAATCCTAAGGTCTGTGTGATCTGCATATTTAGACCAGTATGTGATCAGAGTTATAGTTTTGACATTTTTCTGTTATAGCTGAATCTGTTATTTCAATTTTTTTTATAATTACTAATCATATATCAGTACTTGTGCACAGAAAGATTGAAATAGCACTTGTTTATTGGCATTGTTTTGGAAGAGCATCAATGGATTTTCAAAAGATAATTCATATTGTTATTGCATTGTAAAAGGCAACGAGCAGCTGGTGGAAAAGTTCGCACTAGTGATGGCTCAAGGAAGACAGGCATCCGTGATCGGGAAGGCAGAGCTGTTCCTGCACCTGAGGCTAATGCAGAACTTCCTATGAATTTGCAAGTATGTGGTAACATGTCACCCTCCAAAGATTTAATTAAAGTTCAACTAGAGTGCAAAATAGCATATTTTTGGTATCATAGAAGCTATACTGCTTTCCATAAAGTGAAAGAAAGCTGTTCTGAAGCTAAATAATTAGCAGTGAAACAGGCAAGCAAATGTCTATTTCTACATCTCAATGCTTGCATTCTTTTACAATATTGGGTCTCTTTAATTCTCAGTTGATAGCCATTCTTTCCAGCCACATTGGTACATAGCTTTTCCTAACCTGTGTCATTTTTTAAAACTCGGTGGATTGCTTGGGTATTTTAGTGTCTATTTAATGATGAACTGTTATGCATCTAGATTATTGTCATAAGCTGTTGACAATCCAGATTCACAGTCCTGATTGCGGCAAAGGAAGTTTTGTTAAAACCATCGAGCCAATTGCATCTAAATATCTCTGGGGAGTCTGATGCACTAGAAAGTAGATAGTTGACTGAGACAGGCAAATCTCACACTACATGTCTTCGAAGGACCCTTGATGTGGGTGATTTGTCAACTTTTTAATCTGCTTCCTACACATAATGCATTGTATCAATTCTTATTTGTTCTACCCAAAAAAGTGATATTAATGGTTTGGTCATTGAAGTAAATATTTTTTAGCTCTTTCATTTTTATATATTCTTAAACAAAGTTGGCACTTCCCTTTTTGTAAGCTATAAGAATTTTAATCACATACTACGTAAGTACTGCTTAAGAAAATGGAGCAGAAAGCTGAAAAGATTCAGTGCCATTTCATGTAATTGCTTCTACTACTAGATCTGTTTGATAGAATTGATTGTTCTGTAGTGGAGATGGGTAACACTGGAACCTTTTCTGGCCCTGGTTTTTCTGTGGGTCATTAGAGCAGTTGGTTACAGAGATTCAGCAATTGTTGTGACAAAACTTAAACAGGTGCTGCCACAAAGATTAACCTATCCACATCAACCATCTAAACCTAGCGAGCATGATGCATTGTCATATAACCAGCTATACTATATGACTAAGTTGCATATTTGTTCCCCAGACCCTGATTTTGCTGGTCGGTTTGTTAGTCATTCAAATACAATCCAAAGTCGGCATCAGACTGTCATTTGGTCAAAATTTTCTGTGAAGGACCATAGTCAACTTTGGGTAGAATTCTGGCTAACATGGAAAATATAAAACAAATCCAAAGCTATTGAGAAGCGAATCGTCAGCGAATGATGTATTTTTTGTGAGAAGTGAATGACCAGCTGTGAAGATTTTAATATTGTCTGGAGCATGTCAAAGCTTTGCAATTGATAAATTTTGAAGATACAATGCTATCAGAATTAAAGCTACTGACAGAGAAAACAAAAGGAAAAGTCTATGTTCATCAGGTTGTATATTTGGTTGTTATGCCTCGATGAGTGCTGCAGTTTCCTTAATAATATCGTGTCTTATCAGGAGCTCATATGTCAACACAAAGTATAAAAAGAATGGTTAATTTTTGTCGGTGCTTTGATGGTGTATGTATGTCCGTGTTGGAGGAGGTTGGTGCCAGTTGTAACAAAACACAACTGCCCAGTCTGCAGTTTGCCTACCAATTGGGCTTCATAAATGATCAGGCTTTAATTCTGATAGCACACGCACAGCCTCACAGGATGTACACCATTGTCTGGAGCATTGACAGCACATGCACAGCCTCACAGATATGTTTAAATAATAAAAATATCTTTAATAATATAATATTTCTAAAACCTTTACAAATATCTTTAAAACTGGGATGGAAGTGTGGATTTTTTTTTTATATTTATAATATATTAATATTGGATTGGATTCATCAATGAATAGGTTTCTATTCTCTTTTCTTAAGATTGTTTGGAGCCGACTCAGCATAGTGTGTATGTACTTAATTGCTGCAGCATATTTTTACACATTTTTACCAGTCCTGGGACCCATAGAGTTTCCTGGGAATGGATGGACCTGCTAACATAGTCTCAAATATAATGAAATGACATCCACTTCTGCTAAAATGTAATTCTATAATATGTGCAGTTTTTGAGGTGTTTCTTAAATTAGCACAATATTCATACTCATATTGTCATATCATTGTTGAAGTTGAGATCAGATCCAGGTGTTGTAGTTGACAATGGATCCAGAATTCATGCCTTCATTTTTCAATAGTTAACCTGTAGGAAACAGCAAGAAGCCAATCTGTTGTAAGCATGCATGTTTTGGTCATGTTTGGGGACTGGGAATGTTTCATACCAAGAAGCTTTTGTAGTGAGGTTAGCATTGATGAGTGTTATGTGACACTTTTCAACCCCGAATAAATTATGAAGTATTCTAATCATCTCTTCAACAGGAAAACCTCAAATGCTAAACAGAATGACAATGTGTGACCAAATAAGGTGACCCGAAGGTTTACGCTGTGAACTAACAACCTTGTGTTGGATATGACTCAATGAATGTGGTGTGATCTTGCTTGTAACAAACAAAGGGACTCACACAAGTGTTCCTGGAATTAATCAACTCTTTTCCCTCAAATAATGAATAACCTTGCAACATAGCTCTTCAACTAATCCTAACAAGTGTTTTGAAATAAAATCCAAAAGAGATAGGTTTAGAGATCTAATCTATTTGTAAAATGCAAGAGACTATGGACGATTTTGTGAAACCAAACCAAGCTTTGCTTCACCAAAAGAAACTACTCAAAGATTATGAAATCTCCCTATGGTATACAAATGATTTTATGCGAATTAATGAGCATAAATTATTTGAAGTTAAGCTTTGAAATGAGTTTAGACTAACCACACATTGCAACTTGTAATCGATAAATTATAATTGGTATGAACATGGAGGATTTATTATTGATCAACAACAATCTCTTCCATTCAACTAATCAACATAAACGAACTCTAACTAATTGAGGAGGAAACCATGCTAACACCCAAAATAATACAAGCGCTCACCCAGCTTCAATGAGTGTGCAATTATTTTGGCAATATTTCAACAACAATTTCACAATAAGTTTCTCCTCTCTTTTACAAATGAAATAAACAAGCCTCTGTAAGGGACTTTGAGTTACAACCAAGGGTTTAGATTTATTCAAGATAATTCAGGGGAACCTTAATTAGGTTTTACTATAGCCTAAAAGTACCACCTACAAAAATTAAACGCTAGCCAATGAAAAATAAGACGGCTTCATATGGAGAATAGGAAAATTCTGTGCCACATAGGATCATAACAAACTTTCTTGTACAAGGATAATATACCTTGTTTTTAATAGCAAATTCAATGAACCTAGACAAGATAATGATGTGGAATTGATTGATGGATTAAAAATGACTGGATGCCACATCAATATGTTCATCCTAAATTCTTAATTGTCTTCACAAAGAAGTCTTTGCATTTCAATAGGATCTCTCAATATCATCGTAAAGAATTCTTCGCCTCTTCTAATTTTTGGTTATATCTCTTAGACTTCATTGCAATTGGCAGTCTTCTTCTATGTCTTCCTTTGCTCTTGTACAAAATCCTGTCCTTCACTTCATTTCGCATCTCCATTTCTCCTTAATGATGGATTTGATCTTTGTTGTAGTTCTTGTCTTCATGTCATCATGCCTTTCTTTGTTATCTTGCTTGAATATTTTGTTCTCCTCTCACATTCTTGTTGAGCTCTTCATCATAGGGCAATCCACCCCCTTGCATCAGTTGGACCTTGACCTCTTCATGTTGTTGCAACTTTCCCCATCTTTTATCATTATTTTGCATGCAATCTGAAAAAAAGAGAAAAGCACCTTGGATTATGACCTTTAGTAGAATCCTATGTTAATGAAATGTGAAAATTCATGCTTAAGGGAAAGAGAACTCTATTTTACATTCCTGATCTATTTTGAAGAACTTCTGAAGGAATTTTCATGATGACTATTCTCCATATTTGTGAAACAAGCGTCAAGCAACTGATGCATTTGGATTTATAAAGTATTATCAAGATTCTCTGCAAATAACTTACGGATCTTTCTAAAATCTGGAAATGACATCTTCAGGTCTGGAAATGCATCGATTTTGTGAGGAAATGAGATCCTTGTTTTTTAGGAATGAAATGAAGACTTGATCAACTCTGATTTTCTTGAGATCTGGCATGAAAACCTTCCAGAATGCCTGATGCAAAGTTTGGAAATATATGTGATTTTATGATGGAAAATGCTTAATTTTCTGGTACAATTCACTTCATCACAGATACACATTTCTTATGATATCAAATGTGCACTCTATTGCCTCTGGGTTTCAAATTCGCCTTTCACATGGTTGTCTGATCTGAGTGCTTACACCTTTGAGTTTCTTGGCATTTGCCAGGGCTTGTTCTCAAATTTGCCCCCTTCCTCGAATTTTCTGTACATCTGTTCTTATTCTACTTTGAAAAGATATTGAATTTGCATTTGGTTGATGATTGAAATGATCTCTTTGCTCTTCCATTTATAGTGCTCAAAACAGTTAATGGAGAGCTGTGACTCAAGGAACCCAAGGACTGACCTACTTATTGGCTCATTCAAAAATTTAATTTGCCTTATTAAATTTCTCTTTGTTGAGCTCTCATGTTGGACTTGTAAGTTGCATAAAGGAGCCAACCTACCCATTTTACATGTAGAACTTGCACATCCAAGTTTTTCCTCAAAATGTAACAATTTCTTGGGCACGTTTTTCCACTTGAGCTGGAAATGGAAGCTTGGAATTTGGGTGCAAATGAGAGAGTAAGCAGGAAATGCAACTTACAGGAGAACACATATGAGGGAGTAAGCTGGAAATGATGCCAACTTGAGGGTGCAGATAACTACTAGAGGGGGCACATTTGAGCAACTAAGCTGGAAGCCTGGAAATGACCACTTGCAATCTCGAATTTTCCATTTGAAGTTTGGAATTCATTATTCGAATTCCTTGAGGGCTTAAAATACTTCATCTTCTTTCTCTTTTACAATTTAGACCTTGAATTTCATCCAGTTCCTAGGGTGGGGTTCCAAGGTGGAGCCGGAAATGGAAAGCAAGGTGGGGGCATTTTAGAAGTTAAGCTGGATATAAGCTTGGAGTTGGGAGCATTTCCACAATATAGGTGGAAATCATTACTGGGCACAAATGAGAAGATAAGCTAGAAATCCACAAGCTTTTCTTCTTTTTGTATAAACTTACTTGAATTCTTTGCATTTGTTAATTGAGGATTTGGAATTTCCATGTATCTTTACCTAGCAACTTTACTGTTGATTTCCACTAAGCATTTTCAACTTTGATTAAATTGTGATGGCTCATATTCCCAAATTTCTTAATTTTTCATAATCATTTCTTTCACCCTTTAAATTTCTTCATTTTTAAAAAAAATTTCAAAGGAAATTAGATCAAGTCACATATCCCATTTGTGAAGCAATTCCCTTCCATGATAACATTTCACCATTACCTTGACAACTTTTGACAACTTTCAATCTTTTGAAATCCATTATAATTTCGCCTTTAATCCCCACACAAATGTTTTGTTTGCAAATCTAGGAAATTCTGTCAAAGATCTGTAAGAACCCCAACTGGTCTCTACCCCAAACTTGAACTTTTCTCAAAGAAATTCAGTCAAACAGTTTACATTCACTTAACGTTCAGACATTTTCACTAACCGTTTGGTTGCTGGAATATAATTTAAGAATTGGAATCTAAAATCCTTGATTTGGGATTCTGTAACTTGAAATCCATATTACTGTTTCTGGAATTTATTTAGGGACTGTTTGGTTCAAACCCAAAAATATTTTATATTTGGAATTTGTTATTCCAAGCCTGTTTGTTCAAAATACAAATATATCGTTCAAAAAATGAATGTAAAAGTTACAGTGAGAAAGGTGATTCATATCTCTAATTTGTTCAAGGTCATGGTTCTTCCAACTCCACAAATGCCGAAAATGTCGATGTTCGTTGTAAAATAAAAATTGAAGAAAAAGTTAAAAGAAATAAGAAAGAAATTAGATATGTGCAGTACTAGTTATTATATTTAATCCAAACATATGAGCAGGTGCAACAATAGCCAGAACTTTCCCCCCAATTTAAAAAAAATTATATTCGTACAAATTTCTGCAATAATCTTTTTAATTTCTTCAAGCGGCACCTGCTAATTTTTACAAAATGGCGTTCAAAGGGTGGCCGAAGTAGATGCAAAGGGTATCATTTATTAAAATGCCTCACTCTCTCGGTTACAACTCAATTAAATTTCAAAAATATGTGCAAAAACAGGTGCTCCCAAATGGACATCGGATGTCAAACCCAATTAAATATCACTTTAGTTGAAATCATCATTTTCAAAAAATGGGATTTAAAATGGAAATTTCAAATAACAAGTATTTTGAAGGGAGATAGAATTCTTGTTTTGGGGGTCAAATGGGGATACCGAATCCACATTTCCTCGAATTCTAATTCCTATTTTGCAGATCCAAACAGTGGATCAGGAATTTCTGAGGATTCTGAATTCCAATTCCCACTCAAATCCGCAATCCAAACGTACCCATTTTACAGTTTGCTTATAAGTTCACACTTTCAAATTTGCAGACAACAATATTTGCTTAAGAATGACTGGCAATGAAAAGTTCTTCCAATCAAATTATCAAAGAGTAATGCAATCGCTATATCACTTGTGAAATTGTATTGGAGATATATATTTTTGCACGGACTGTCTAGAATTTATCAATACAAGTATAAAGATCAATCCTGTTATTGCGAACTGAGCATGAGAACAGCAATTGCAGAATACATCTGACCTTTGGTTTCAACTAGCTCCTGGCTAGTATTTTTTAGACTCAATCACTTGCCAAAAACATATCATTTACGTACAATATCTGTGATTTCTCAGATATATGTGACCGGTTGTCATAGAATTGGTTGCTTCCTTCAATGCTTGGTGTCGAGACTCGAGCTTCGGCAATATATTAGTCACCAAGGTAAACTCTGCAATTTTCTGATGAACACTGAGGTTGTCTATATATGCATCATGGCGATGAATTTCTAGTACTCCCTCAGAGCTTAATGCGGTTCCAAAACTTCTGAAGTAATTGAATTTGGCCAACTTTCCACCACGGCAGCTAAATTGACATTAGCAGATGCTTCAGGCTTGTTTGACATATATTTTGCTCATGCCAGGAATTGTATGTGCCAATAATAATGCCCAAAAGTCACTGACTTGACTGGTTTGAACCAACTTTTCATCCACCCATGGCCTGGGGTGCGCTGAAGTCTCATAACTGCAAATACTTATTTTTTCCCGAAGCAATTTACAAATTCGGCACCATTATGAACTCCATCCCAAATCCAGCCTCCAGAAACAGAATTGAGTTTCCATCTAATTCACTGAAAAAATCCCAAGTGTTTCTGTCCCAAAGAAGCTGGAACTAAACCAAGAAGCTCTCAGTGCTCTGCAAAAAGAAATGAATTAACCTAGCATGCCCAAAGTGAAGCCCAAGCTGCCTTTTTACAATTCTCCAATAAGACTTGAAATTCCCTTTTGCTTGTCTTTACATTTTCCCTCTTTTAATTTTAGAATGGAACTTTGAGGGAAATAGTTATAAAGTGACATTTAATAATGCTTTAATTAATATTATTTCATTTATTTTCAACAACTTAATAAAAATTAATGTAATTAATCGTCACTTTAATATATTGGGGACATTAAAATATCCTGTATAGATGACTTGCACTGTCATCTAAGGGGAAAACTCAAGCCCAAAAACAATTCCCACACAACTAAAACTAAGCAAGATGACTAGTCACTAAACAACTAAGCAAAAGAGGAGGTCTACATTTGCAATGGGGCGATGTTTGGAAAGGGAACAACAGTCAGTGTGCCTATTTTTAGCAATTTGTAAGCAAAAACTGCATATTTTAACTTCACCTCTTCACCTGGAAACAAATTCTTCAAAGGTGGGACATGCCCTCAACAGTAGGTGACCTTTTCTGAGTTGGGTCTGTGGCACTGGTTGTGCCTTACTGCATATGTTTTTAAATGAATGAACTATCATTTAATGCATGGAAAATGGACAAATAATAATAGTATTTTATGATTTAACTGACATTCTTGTATGGTCTACTAAAATGGCAGAACACATTTTGAATTAAATTGTTGACATATTTTAGTGGGCACTATTAAGTAGTTTGGTATTAAACTTTTTAGCAATATACTTTCCAGCTCTCATAAATTATTTCATTTTATGATTGGCTCTGATGTAGTAGTAGCAAGTACAAGCTATACTATATGTAGAAATTGGTAATCATCTAAACATGTCCTATTGTCAAAGTAGGGGTTTTGTTCCTCTAGGGCAAAGCATGAAAGAACAAAAGAGGTTGAAAGCTAATTTTGAACTTTTGAGGTAGAGGATTTTAGTTGAACTTGTCCATGGTTTACAATTATATGTATGTATCTATTTGGACTATTGCCTTCTTAGAGATCTATAAAAAGGCTAATATCTTTAAGATGCCTATTTAAAAGCTTGATTCCTTGTTTGCAGAAGAGACGATTGATTTCACAGTCAAATGCGAAGAGTAAGAGTGAAAAGTTTCCTCCACCTCATGAGGACGGAGCTGTTGGTTTCCCAATTGAGCCTAGAGGAAATGGACAACCATCTTTTCAGCTCCATGGTATTTTATTTTTCATTTACTCTCTCTCGTCATTCTTTTTGGTGTTATTGCTGTCTGCATTCTTGGGAAATCTCTTCTTTCAATAATAGTTAGGAATATGTAGCAATTTCATCTCTTTGATTAAATCATTCCTGGAACTTGTCAGTGCTACCTAGTTCTGGAATCAAAGAAAATACAGATTCACATACTTTAAAAATTCCATTAGCCTTCCTACTATTACAAGATGTAAATCTTGTTTATAGAAACAAACAAGACTAATCTATTTCCAATATGTAACAGAAGGCCGAAATATAGTTTTGACAATGAGAAAAGAAATGACCTATGGTATCCCGAAAAATAGAACATCCTTGGTTGCTATCCCTAGACAAGTTCCTAGAATTCTTTTAAACTAATGCACAAATTGATTTTGCAGTAATTTTATATGTTCTAGCCTTGTTCTACTTCGTAACACAGATTCTTTTTATTAAAAATTAAGCTGTGACTGATTTCTTTTGACAAGCATATGGGATATATTGCAATTATGCATAATGAGCTCCTGCATTTCTGCAGATCTTAGGTGTTAGAATATCTTGATTTTAGAGTTGTAAATATTTGTAGATCGATTATGTGATAAGAATGTCGAGGGTTAGTGTTTCTTGACCATTGGAGTAAGAAACCAAGATGAGTAGAAGAGTTAGAGCCAAGTAGTAGTACATAATTTATATTGAGCAAACGATCAACATGTATTAGGTAGCATTTTTTAATCCAGAGTTTTATAGGTGTTCATGAGACATTTGCCCATCAAATTGTCAAGGAATGTGATATGATGTACTCAATATCTCGAATAGACTGGTAAAGCTTAAAATGTTTGTAAATAGTATTATTCTGAAGAATTTGTTGATAACTTTCATTTTTAATTGCTTAGCATTTCTGATGTTGTTGATCAGACCTAGGAGAGAATCTTGGAATAGTTCAGTTGAAAAATCTTTAAAATTGATCAGTGACCACACATTTTTCTCGTTTTCAGCATTCCAGTAAGATATAACTTCTAAGTAGATCCATTAGAAATCAATTTAATCAATTTGGAGTTTCTTTTACCATAAAATTTAAGTCAGTGTATTTGATATGTTTTAAGCAGGTATAAAAGAACATAAGCCCCAGGCTTGCAACCAAGTTAGTGAAAAAGGACGAGCTACAATGTCATTCAGGTCGCAGTCAAGATTTCAAGATGTTGTTGGATATTAATATCTGATCTGGTATGGCCCAGTGATACATGTATGCTAATTTTTTATGGCCATGTCAGTAATTTCCGCTAAAAAGTATCTGTTTCAAGTTTTTATTTATCTAGAGCTCATATATGAAGTAAAATCAAGCAATTAAATACTTACAGAATCAGAGATTTATAATCCAACCTGTTTGGAAAGAAGTCTTATTTTTTCTGTGCAAAAACAGATTATTTTTTTGATGCAATTCCATGAGAACCACCTTCATGGAGCTTCCATGGATAAGGAAGAAGACATGGAGCTGGTTGGTCATTGAGCTACATAACTGATTGGAATTTTGAATTTCAATTCAACAAATATTTCTGACTGAAGGGAATGTGAGTTGTCACTCTTTCATGTTGAGTCAGGGAAACTAAAGGAGTGAGTGCATACATTCTTAGAGCTATACTGTGTTCTTGGAATGAGGGAATGCCCAATGTATATTCAGGAATCAGGAAGCGTTTTGATATATGCATATATGTAAACGACTTTTCATTATTTTCCATTTCTTTGACTTCTAAGAAGCTCGTCTTGTTTATTCATAAACCTGCCTTTTTTAAATTTCTGATTGGGTCTCAGGGCCTCTATTTTTAATCCTTGGGAAAATTGGGCCTAAGTGCTCCTATTTCTTGAATCATGGGTTAATTATGTGCAAAAACAACTAAAATATTGATAGCTGATGTAACTATTTTTTGTACTCAATTTTTGGGAAAATATATTTGTCATTTTTTTAATCATTATGGTCGCTCGTGAAACTCTTCAATTGGTTACTTTTCAATGTGACCAGTGATGCTGACATGACACACCCTCTTGCTCCACATGAAACCCTTTTGACCTGGAGCTATGCACCAGGAAAGCCACAAACTGGTGACCTCATCTCCTTATTATAAAGTTGAGGCCCAAACCTTCGAGCACATTAGACCAGTGAAGGCACAATGCCGTGCTCACAATGACCCAGCAGAGGTTTGAACTTGGGTGGGGATAACATTAACACCACCACTTAACCAACACATTACGTGGTGAATCCCATTGCTGCACTTTATGCATATGGTTTAGTATTTAAGATTAAAAAAAAAAAATGCACCTTTTCTATATGCTTAGTTTGGATTTTATTACAAATATTTGATAATTATAAATGTTTTTCATGTTTGTTATTTGATTTCTATTTAATGACATGCTGTATCTTTAGACATGGGAAGGGATGCAATTTCAGTGGAATTCGTTTAGTTTGGATAGGTGATAAGGTGAGAAACACAGTGCTAAAAATGTTGAAAAAAGCAAACATATTCACCAAGTCCCTGCAAGTAATATTTTTCCAGTCATTTCATAGAACTTCTGCATCTATAGATTCTTTAAATGATAATTTGTCATGGTTGTTATGGCACTGATTCCCAGTGGGCATGATAATCATCTAGGCAGTGCTTAATTTATATATTTTCCATAGAGCAGAAGGGACACGATCACGCTAGATCGTCTGAAGCAGGGGGAAATTAAGTTAAGAATTTGTACATGTAAAAGGAAAACAGACCACCATGCTAGTCTATCCGAAGTGGTGCAAGCATTTATACATTTGGTCAGTACAATCATATTGTCAATTTATATTTTGCCGATGTGCCTTATTGATCAAGATAAGATCAGTCCAGTGGGATATTATTCCCCGAATGAGTACATCAAGAATTAAGTACAAAATAACTGAGCTGAAAAAAATGGAGATGTAGGGTGTTGAGCTACACATTTATATTGTTTTCTAAACTGAGATTTAGGTTGATGAGCTGGCAGTCTGGTTTGCATTGATTATTGATGGTTTGCGAGGATAACATATATAGCTTACAGCTACTCCAAAATAGCTTAGAATTTTAGTTATGGATAGAAATATTCTCTAACCCAAAGATGATTCCAAAACAAAGGAATCGGGGGTTTTTGAGAGGCAAAATGTATACAAGGAACATGTATTAGTTATGTAGTCATCCTGCTATAAGCGTTACTCTACAATGGCAACAGGCTTTTGTGAGAAAAACAGACAGCAAGTCAGCAGATGCTTTATTTAATTTTTATGATATTTGTTGGGTATGTGATCTTTATCTTGATTTTTTAAACGAAGAGCAAATGGCTATGCTAGACTTCAATTATACTTTTGAAATTAACAATAATAAGTAGCTTAACCGCATGAGAGAGTAAACTTGTGCAAAGAGGGGTAATTTAATTGAAGCAGACAATGACCATCATGTCTATTTTGAATAAACAAGAAGTGTGCTCAGTTTTCAAATTATTTTAAGTTCAGATCCATATTATTTCATCTAAAACTCAGAAATTTACTTATGTTTTAAAGTCTTAGGTTGGTATTGATTAACGTAATGAAAAGAAATTGACTGTTTAACATGCAAAATTTTTACACCTGTCCTCAACTCTTGTAGGCATAAACTATTCGATCAATCTTCTTGATAAAGACAATTACAAACATAATAATATGATTTTATAAAAAATTGCAACATCTATGCTGAGCACTTTCTTGATATCTAGGACGGGATCATATTATGTCCTTGGTACCTCACTTGTCGTTGGACTTGTGCTCTTCACATCTCTTTGAGATCTTTTAGGGTGGGTTCTCGTCGACTACGTATTTAGACTGATCACCACATGTAGGGAGGATAGGATCTGTCGGCTTTGTCACCTTGGGGAAGTCGAGATTGAGGCTCACTTTATTTTTTGTTGTTCCATTTACTATGATATTCAAGGGGGATTTTACTATTTGTTGAAAGAGTGTTAGTCTCTTCCCTCATTCTTCAAATATATTGACTAACATTGTCTTGCACTCTACCTTCAGGAGACCATGCAGCTTTGCGAGCACACTATACAGATCCAACTTTGCTCGACATCAACCACTACGCAGGTCATCACCTCTTTCTTCAGTTCTACAATTTTTGCTTGAGGATTGAAATAGCCTCTCTGCACTATCTTAGTTCACATCATATCTATAAGACCTCGCAAAGATTACACTCAACAATGTCCCTCTATTAGACTTCATAGACGGCCTTCTAGAGTACCTGATTGCCCTAATGTCCACCTTTCCATTTTGGACTACTCGCCCGTGAGTTCTTAGCTGTTGTTATTCCTTTTTCTTGGTTCTTTTGTTGTTTTGCTTTCACGTTCTTTTTGCGGATGTCGTTTGGTGTTCCCGCTGTTGACATTTGCCCTTTGTACTGTTTCCAATCCCTTGGACCCTCGTTGGTCTCTTGTTGGATATTAATAAATTTATCTTATCTATCTTATCTGCAATATTTTTTTTCAACAGTTTTCATTTAGTGCCCATAATATAGGTATTGATAATCAAATCAACCATAATATATGACATAAACCATAAAATGAGATTGGTGACCCTTTTGTCTAAGTTAAACAAGGAAGATTACGTATTGCGCACACATTTCTATGTTAGAAATAGGGAATATTGAGACGGAGGTAAATCATCGTTTAACAAACTTTTCTCCAACTAAGGATATTATTTACAAACTTCAAACTTGCATAGATGATCAAATTGAAAAGTAAGCATAAGCATAATACAATGCAACTCATAACACCATTATTTGTTAAGTAGGGAAATCTTGACTAAGGGAAAACCCTAGTGGGAATGAAAATCACAAAATGATCCATTAATCAAAAGTATATTGTGAAAGGTATTGATCTTGTTAGGTGTCTATTACATTCGTATAGTATACTTGTATTTGCTAGAGACCTCAACCCTGTTAGATGTTGGTATTATAATACAAAAGAGTGCAAAAAGAGCCCACTGCTCAAACATGCATATGTAACTTTATGATGCTATCGATAGAGATAGATACACAAACCTTTACACAGTGTTGATATCTTCAATATCTAATCTGTCCTTGTAGTTCCTTCTTCAAAATTGATCATACAAGGGTTGTGCTCTCTACTAGCATCGATTTCACATCTATGCTAATCACAATAAGTGCACATTCAAACACTACATGATTAAAATGCACTGTCACACTTTGCTAAACAAAATGTTCTTCCTTTATACCAATTTCTTTCATCCCGTTGGCCTTGTTGCTTGATACTATGCTAAATCTTTGAATTATCTTTTGCCACGTGGGATGACATCGAAGATGTCGTCCCAACATTGTCAAGTAATTGCTTTGGTAAACCAAAACAATTCCTTAACCAAAATGTCTTTATTCTGCCTTTAATTCTATTCTGTTGTGGCAAATTGTTATTGGTAAATATGCAATAAATCATTTCGTGCATAACTAAATCTTAAGCGCTTTTACCCACATGTTATATACACTATGTTCTTCCTTTCTGTATGTGCACATAAGCTTAAGTACCTTTATTGATTTGTGCTAAACAAAATAAGCTGATCGTTTTTTGTTTCGTTGATATATACTTGGACATTTTTTTGAATAACTATACTTAAAACTTATCCTTTCATTTTGCTATCTCAAGATAAGCTATATATTGCCATAAATGACAACCTTGACATACTGCCTTAGCCAAATTGCCAACAATCTCCTCGTTTGACATTGATGACAACATATGGCAAAAATTTGGCTAAGTGTCAAAATTACAAAATTTTGGCTTTGTGAAAATTTCAAAATTTGTGGATCATTCTTAATTTATCATGCGTCTTTTACATGCTATACTCCCCTTGAGATTATTCTCCAACTTATATCTCTCTCATATATAATCTCTACCGTATGTAATATGCCCATTCTTTCTTACCATTATATTTTTCTCATCATATCTCCCCCCTTTGACATCAATGACAAAGGTGAGTCCAAAACTTATATACAGGTCAAAATTGTAGATCTTCCTTGCTTGCTTCATGTTGACTTTCTGACCAATTTTTTTTGATACAATAAAAAACATTAGCCTTTAGATTCTTGAGATCTTCTTCCCATGAAGATTTCACTGCTTTAGCAACACTTGTTACTCTACATAAGCCATAGGCAAGTCTGTATAGGCAAAATTTTCATAAGATGCCTTTGCCTCCAAGAGAGTATCAATTTCCTTTTGAAACACGTTCACCTTGGGAATCAAGTGATCTCTCAACAAATTGAATTTCTTTAACAAGTTGTCTTTGTCATTTTGTAGTAGTCTCAACTCATCACTTGCCTTGCCAACCTTTTGATCAAATTGAATTAGCTTTGCCTCTTTACTCCTCAAGTCATCAATTAGCTTTTAATTTCTTTATCGTTATCTTTCATTGCATCAGTAATGACTGGTGTAAGTTTATGTGCTAAAGCACAATCCGCATACAAATTCTTTCCTTTAGTGATACACATTTTTTTATGCATGTGTCAAACATGGAAATGTCACTTCTGATGTTACTACACATTGTATTGAAAAGTTGTCCATCATATTTTGCTTGAATCTTTATTTTCACTAGCTCTTCCAAGGTAGAGTAATGATTGTTAAATTATGCTATAATCTTTTCAACTTTCTTCTATGTTCTACTCATTTAATTGTACTCGGAAAGGTAAAGTACTTAGCTACTTCTCAATGGCTTCTTCTAGTTTTTGTGCATAGAAAATGCTGACAATTGAATGTACTTTTGAATATCCTTATTATTGTTAAACATATTTGTAACATCTTGTGGAAAATGTAAGAATAGTGCTTCAAAAAGTGATTTTGAAGTGCTTGTAGGGGTAGTTTCAATTGGCTTTGTGGGCATCTTCAAAACAATAATTTGTCTCTCCTTATTTGATTCATCCTCCTTTTGAGTTGAAGTTTGAGTTCTCTATTCAGCTGAGGTCTGTGGTGGTTGTATATCTATCTTATCATGCCTTTCTAGTTCCTTTTCTTTCTTCTCTACTTCATTCTCTGCTTGTGCTAGTGCAGTTGTGACTATTGTGGCCTCTTGCACAACATTATGCCAATGTGCTTGATAATCAAACTTTGTGCTTATTGAAATGCGTGCTAAAGATATAAATTTTGGTGATTCTAGATTGTGCACAATCGATGAGTCCTAATGACTCTTTTTCATCGTCTTCATCATCCGTGCTGGAATAATCTATACAATGTTATCAAGAACTAAATTGCCAACATTGAAATCTTGTTAGTTTGCAAATGGATTTGTTGAAATACTTGCAAATGGGTCCTCATTAGTGTCAATTGTGATTGTAGCTCCTCTTATGACCATACTATCATTTTGCTGATCTAGTGCATCAAGAGTAGCACTATCCTCAGATTCCATTACAGTGTTATCTTGTGGTTGATCAATTGTTGTAGTAAGCTCATTAATCTCTTTTACTACTTCTTCTATTTCTTTTGTAACTTCTTCATAGAGAACTCCCATTGTCTATATGGTTTTTGTCTTCTTCCTCAATAGTGGCTCTAATCTGCTCGTGATGTCTTGAAATTTACATTCATATTCTAATATGCAATGTTTTTGTATAGCATTTCCCTCATCTTTTTGTCCTCTTCATTTTCTCTCTTCTTCTTTGCTTTCAATTTCTCATTGAGATCTTATCACATATTTCCACGAATATTTATGAATTCTTATTTAAAGTCTATCATGTATCTAATCATTGCATTTTCCAATTGTCCCTTCTGCATAGGATCATATATTTCATAATATTTATTCAGTTGTATTAAGTTACCATCATTGATAATCATTTGATTCATTCTTCCTATCTCATGCTTCCACTGTTTCCTCTTCTTTCCACTGCTCTATTTATGCAGTGATTTGTCATGAGGTGGAGATATTTGTCCTCATCTTCTTAGCTGGTTCTTCTTCCTCTTCTTGTGTTTTTTTCTTCTTTTCAATGTAGGTAACTATCATCTTTGGCTTTTTTCTTGGTCCAGCTCTAATAGCCATTTCCTTAGTTCTCTTTGATCCTTTAGGGCTTTCTTCCTCTTTTTCTTGTTTGACTTGGACTTGTGGTGCTTGTGCAACTACTGGTGAATACCTTATAGGCCTCCTTGTAGAAGTAACTAGTGTAGACTGAACATTCACAATACTGATGACTTCATTTGATGCAAGTCAAATTGATGTGGCTATAGGTGCTGTAGGTGTAGATACAATTGATGATAAAATAACTACTGTAGATGTTCTTGGTGAAGCTTCCAAAGGCAAAGGTTGGACTAATAAGATGTTTGATTATCCACTTGATTTCATTTGAAAAGCTATTTGTTTTTCTTATTCAAACTCCTCCTTAGTCATTTGAGTGTCCTTCAATATTTTCTTCATCATACTATGAACTTTCTTCTTAGTTGTCTTAGATATTTGTGATTGTTGTGCATTTGTCAATCTCTCCTCAAATGTGCCCCATCTGCCACAATTCTCATCTATATCAAATTCCAGTATCTCCTTGGCATATCCATCTACCATCTCTTTTGTCACCTCATATCTTAATGGTTCAAAAAATATAACTCTAGGCTCAACTACCTCTATACATGTTTTTATCAATTTCCATCATGAAATAGATGCCATCCTTATACTTGTCCACAATAGATTTGGAAATCCTCATCCTCTTCTTCACCTTTGTCTGAAATGATTTCATCATACTTGATATGTTGTTGAGCATATGCTCCTTTAGAGAATTCTTGAAATAATGACTTACTAACTCCACAGTGCATTTATCAAAGTTCCATTCAGATGATGACATGTTAGGAAATCTTTTCAAGACATGAAAGAAAAGATAAGTGAATAATGATTCAAATATGAAACTTGTATATTTGTTCTTTATCCTTTCAAAGTTATTAACAATTGTTGTCTCAAAATTTTCTAAAGATTCACTTCCACTCTGTCCACACACATTCTCTAAGCAACACGAATAAATCCTACTGATACTTCATAATCTCTAGAATTAGAGTTCATCTTATAAGCCTGAATCTTACTTATACACCTTATATTATTCTACTTAATTAAGCTCAACATCATGCCTCTACCATTCCATTTAGTTTTCGTGTTCTATTGTACTATCTTCTTACATTTTTCTCATTAATAAGATTTATACCTTTGTTGCTCAATGTGTTACCTCAAAGATTAGGTTTTTGGCCATTGTAACTGGTTCATTTCAAATTGATGCAGGAGCATCCAAAGGTATAAGGGCAATCCTGTGTCACCCAAAAAAATGTACTTAGACTTAGTTTTTGTTTCATGTGTTTTCATTTCTGGATACCCATTTGGGTCAAATAAAAGTTTCAACTCTCACAGTTCCACTATTAGTGTTCTGGGTTAGAGTTTTTAATCACCTTGGGATACGTGTAAATGTCAGAAAAATAGTAGTATGTAATTGAGCCATCATTTTGATGAACTAGAAGGTGTAAATTGGTCGGATGATTGTCATTGTAATTTAGAGCATTCCAAAAAAAGAATCAGATCAAAAGGCCCCACGATTTGAAAATTATCGCAGTTTTTCAAAATTTTGAGACCTCCTAAGAATGCTTCAAAGTCAAGTTAGGGGCATTAAATGACCTTGAACAGGGCTGAAAAATGGGGGATGAGCGGAGGTGGTCCATAGGGCTATAGAGTGCTTCGAGAGCTTTTCTAAAATGTAAACGGTTCGTCAATCGGAGCTACGGTTCAAAAGTTATGCCTCCCAGAAGTTCAGTTACCGTTTCTGGATTCTTCTAATTTTGTGCCGACTTCTAATGCGACTTTTGGAGCCTTCTATTTGGTCGGTGGATGCCAACTAGCACTTTCTAGAATGTATTCCTAATCCTTAACCCTTCGAGGTCTATTTAAGAACATTTCTGGCATTGTAAAAGGCAGTTCGGAGTGGAGTTTGAGAAGAGGTACTAAAAAGAAAAATTATCTCTAGATTTATACTATTGTAAGCCCATAGGGCATGTTTTGAAGTCTATTTTCTTTGTACTGAATGTATTAGCATATTTACATAGTTAATAAAATTTTCCCCTTTCCTGTTGTGTCCATTCTGTTATTTGGCTTGACCCCATCGCAAATCCAAAACATGTTGTCATGTACTTAGTTGAAAATGATTCTTGTTTATTCCTCATTCTCAAATTCATGATGAAATATGTATTCTGCAACCTTAAGTTTCCCTAGGTGCTCAAACCCTTCTTTAAATGTCTTATCCTCCTTATACACATTATCAAGTTCATTCATTGTGTCAAAGTCTCCTATCATCTTAAATTTGTAGTGTATGTATGCCCTAGAATTGTCCATGATCAAAACTCCATTTCGAATTTGCGAAAATGCCCCAAAGAGATCATCTTTCAAGGGTAATGTAGGGTTTCTCTTAAACTTATGCCTAGGTTTCTCCAAAATGTCATGACTCAATGATGGATCCATTTCCACAATACTCAGTTTCAAATTCACTTTAGAAATTAACCTTGTAATCATAAAATGCCTTTTAAATTGCAAGTTTAGGGATTTGATGGAAATTCAATCAAATCACTTTTGAAATGCTCCAAATCACCTTTAAGTCTTCTTCCTAGCTCCTTTCAATCCTGAATCGATCAAATGGTGTCAAATTAATTGATTTCAACCCTTATCCACACCAAAATTTGCATCTGAATTAAATGTGCAAGTACGCAAAATCAAAAAGCAGATACTCTGTCTTGTAAGCTATATTTCTCTTGGGTGGTATCATATGATCATATTTCCTTATGCACTCTTAGTCGTAGCATCCTAACATCATTTCCATGCTTTCCTTATGTGCACAAAATTTTATGTTACCATTCAAGGGTTTGATAAATTTTCAAGTGCATTAACCCTTGTATTCTACCCATAGCTTAGTGCTTGTAGGTGTTCCTTCACTAAGAAATGTTTTATTAAGACTTTCAACTTGCTTTCCTTTCACACTTCCATACCTTCTTACATTGTTGTTAACATTTCTTCTAGGACTCATATTCTGTGATATGATGTTAGGTGTTCTTATGTTGTTCATTCTACAAAATCTTGTTGTATGTCCCAAATTGTTGTAAATCTGACATGCTATATCTTTGTTTCCATATCTAGGTCCAAATTTATTAGTGTGTGGTTTGCAATCTCTAGCAATATGTCCAAATTTATTGCACTTTTAACAAATAACTTCATTTCTTATGACATTTTAAGCTCCCAATGGTTTAGTAGTTGTACGGTTAGTGCTTCCATACATTCTATTATCAATATTATATCTATATTTCCTACATTAATTAGATTTACATCCATAAGTAAAGAAATTATAACAATAACCAAAAAAAGATTTAGTATACTTGCCTATGCAAGCCTTCTTCATGTGTCCTAGTTGATTACATAGAATTGTTTCTTTACTTCAAGTTGTTTAGATTGATTAGGTCACTACAAAATTTGGGATCAAGTTGTGACGATGGTATAATTTGTGGTCATTTTCATGTTTTTTTTTGCAATTGTCCTCGATGCCATCGCAATAGCGACGTTGGTGTTGTAATTGCAAAGCTCTCATAACCATAAATAAAAAAAGAGAAACACGACAATCATTTTTCATTTATTTTGATTTTGGAGAGAGCTACATGCCAAAGAGGTGGAGAGCTATGAACATTGTTGTGGCACCTTGTGATCAGTGCATTTGGTTGTTGTGTCCTCATGATCTTTGCATTTCATTACCGTGCCCTTGCTCTACAATTTCATTGTCATGTTGTGCCCTTGCTTTGCAATTTCATTTTCGTGCCCTGCCCTTGCTCTGTGATTTCATTGCCGTGCCTTGCTCTTGTGATCTATGTGCCCTAGCTCTACAATTTTCTTCAAGGGCGAGAAAGGGTACATATGTAAATATTTTTTTCTTTTTCTTTGTATATTCAAAGAGATATTTTTCAAGGTGCTTATTACATATATGATCGAACTGTATACATATTCTAGAATCCGAATAATAAAACAATAAAACTCACTCAACCTGTGCTAAGTGACTTACCTCAAGATACTACACAAAAATAATGCATACCACAAAAAATGGGCGGAGTTCATAAGAAATCTTACAAAAACATATCATAGTAGATATTTTTAGAAAGAAACAAGCCATAACTAGTTAAATGGGTCTAGTTGCTAATTAGCTGGGTTGATGGTAAAAAACTACACACAATCAAATCCAGAAACTAAAACTCATATTCATGGATTGTGGAAATCTCATAGATATGTATATATAACTGGGTTATGGCATTTGCAAGGGAATGAGCCTCATGATTATGCATATGCCTTTGGTGCATTTTTTTCTTGTGATATATCTTTGCATTTCGTTGCAGTGCCCTTGCTCTGCAATTTTGGTCATGCCTTTGTGATCTCTATCATTACTGTGCCCTTGCTCTGCAATTTCGGTGCCATGCCCTTGCTTTGTGATTTTGTTTCCATGCCGTACCCTTGCTTTGTGATTTCATTGCCGTGTTGTGCCCTTGCTTTGTGATTTTGTTGCCATGCCCTAGCTCTACGATTTTATTCAAAGGTATGTAAATGTTGGTTTTTTTTTCCTTCTAAAAAAGTATCTTTTTATATCTCCTTTTGAACATGTATATCTAGAGATCTTTTTTTATGGTGCTTATTACATATTAGCTACACAACAAAAAAATTGATCCAACTCCATACATATTCTAGAATCCAAAAAAAAAAAAAAAAAAAAACTCACTCAACCTGTGCTAAGTGACTTACCTCAAGATCCTCCACAAAAATAATGAAGACCAGAAACATGGGTAGAGTTTGCAAGAAATTTTACAAAAACATATCATAGAAGATATTTTTAGAAAGAAACTAGCCATAATCATGAGGTTCATTCCCTTATAGAAGCCTCTACCCCAATGAGATTACCTCTAAACCTTGCAAAGGATGTTGAAGTGGTTCCCAACCTTGAAACACTCTTATACACATTTGATACTTGGGATCCTCACAGGGAGATTGTGCTAATACTTGAAACACTCTTATAAGCATTTGATATTTGGACTGTAAATTCTCAAAGACACTTGCAAGTGATTCCACTGGCATAGTACCTACCACAACACTTTCTTGGATTCTATCTAGTGGCTCCTATAATATCCTCTATGTTGTCTAACTGTTGTTTCTGCCATGCAATCTCTTTCTAAATCCACTCCTCATTCTATTTCTAAAGCCACTCCTCCTTTTCTCTTGTGCCTTAAATTTTGATTATCAAACTTATGAATATCTGCCTCTACCTTATCTAAAATAAACTTCACAGTGTGTTGTAACTCTAGCATAGGTGTTTGATCATCGATAGCTTTCATTTCAACATTCAAGTTTTTAAGATTGGTCAACACCTCACTTGCAAATCTCTCATGTCAACAACTTTTTGTACTATTTCAACGCCATGTTCTTGCTTTTGAGCTAATGGTTCTTCAGATGCATTTTCTTGTAAAACATTAATTTTGTTGAACAATTGTAAACTCTTAGAAAGTGCATTTAATGTTTTCATGTATGTACGTATGTATACAGAGAGATCTTGTGGATTGTGGATTATGGATTATAAAGAGAAAAGAAAAGAAAATACGACATTGATCATTCCCATTTGTTTTGATTGATTGTCTAGAGCTGCGCATGAAAGAGGGTGGAGAGCTCTAAACGTTGGTGGAGATTTGTGGAGATCTAGGATTTTGTTGTCATTCCCTTGTGATCTCCATGCCCTTGCTCTGTGATTTTCTTCAAGGGGAGAAGAGGTACCTATGTAAATGTTCTTTTCTTTTCTTTCTAAACATGTATCTCTTGTTTATATATAATAGCTTTGGTCAAATTTAAGGATAACTGATTATGATGATTGTATGCATATGTGCATTTATGTATGTAAATCAGTTCACTATGTTAACTGCTTTACATCATACATACACAATTGCATAGTGCTTGTGCTAAATTAAATTAATCATTCATGTCTTGGATTAACACAAGCAATTATCCTTGCATTTAGTCGAATTTATTCATACCAAACTAAGCATGCAGAAATTTGTACTTACATATTATATTATCTCTTGGTGATTTAATAAAGATCTCGTGCATAATATCATCTAGGTAATGATTAGATGCATTTACATTAAGTCATAATATGTTTGAGAAAATGATTCATTTATGTTACTTCATACTTGTTTTATTGAACATTTCGTTTAACATAATCAGTAATACTAGGATTATACAACTACAACTAGTACTCTTGTTTATTTTATTTAATCATATACATTTAAGACTATTATTTTTCTTAAAACTAGACTATATATTTGTTATCACTAAAACACAAATATAGATCTCTGATAGTTATATTTTTTATTTTCAATATCTTCATATTTAACATGAAGACTTTCCACTACTGGACAATGGAATAGCCACAGTGTGGAGCCACATAGCTCATGGCTTTTTCCACCAAATTATATTTTTATTATATTTTTGTCCTTCAAAAATATTATAGGTGAATGTTCTTTTGATTTTCCATATATTTAATAATTTGTCGCTTGTCATTTGAGGTAATTTTCTATTATGATATAGAGACATCTATCATAAGGATGGACATGTCAATTTTGATCATCTCGCTTTCAAAGTTGATTCCCTTATCTAATCAATGAAACTACTTGGAATTGACATTGTGATTTTCTACAACTTGCCCGATTAGCCATTCACACAAATGAATCATCCCATATCCATAAATAATATCTAATCTTCTATAAGTATCTCTCCTCTAAAAAACCAATACATGGAGCCATTATTATCATAAGTAGACTCACTCTCCTTAGACAAATTCAATTGATACTATTCATACCAAACTAAGTATGTAGAAATATGAACAAATTATATTATCTCTTGGTGATTGAGTAAAGATCAAATACAGTTTTCAAAGGTGATAAAATTGCATATGCAGATGTATGTATGTATATATTTATGTATGTGCATATGTATGTATGTATGTATCTCTACATCTCGTTGTCGTGCCTTTGTGATTTTTGTATATGTATGTCTGTATGTATGTATATACATATATACATATGCATATGTATATATATGTGTATATATACAGACACATATGTGTGTATATGTATGTAATATACCCATACATACACAAACATATGTGTGTATGTATGTATATATACACATACATATACATAAAGAGAAGCTTCTCTAATCACTTATTTGGGGAAATATAAAGAGATAATTGTTTAGAAGGAAAAGAAAATAACATTTACATAGGTACCTCTTCTCTTAAAGAAATCGTAGAGCAAGTGCTACTACATTTGGGTGCAAACACCACAAATTACATCGCCGTCACAAATTGCCATTGCAATTTGACCCCAAATGTTGTAGTGTTACAAAGGGCACAAAGATCACAAGGGCACGAAATGACAACAAAATCATAGAGCAAGGGCACATAGATAACAAGGGAACAACAACAAAATGTAGAGATCACAAGGGCATGACAACAAAATCCTAGATTTACATTGATCTCCACCAAGGGAACAACAAAAAAATGTAGAGATCATAAGGGCATGACAACGAAATGAAATGATTACAAGGGCATGACAATGGAATCTCCACCAACGTTTGAAGCTCTCCACCCTCGTTCGAAGCTCTCCACCCTCTTTTGTACGTAGCTCTCCACAATCAAAACAAATGGGGAATGATTTATGCATTTTTTTTTGGTTTATATCTAGAATCAACTTCACACTGTGTTGTAACTCTACCATAGGTGTTTGATCCTCAATAGCTTTCATTTCAACATTTCAAAATTCAAGTTTTCAAGTTCCCTCTTCATTATATAGTCCTTTCCACCCTAAAAACTACTTTGTTACTTCATTAAAATTAGGACTTGAAGAAAGCCAAAGATAAACAGAGCCCATATTTATAATCCAAATAATAAAACAATAATACTCACTCAACCCATGCTAACTGACTTAGCTCAAGATCTTGCACAAAAATAATGCAGACCGGGAAAAATGGGCAAGAAATTTTAGAAAACATATCATAGTAGATATTTTTAGAAAGAAATAAGCCATAACCTAGTTAAATTGGTCTAGTTACTAATTAGTTGGGTTGATTACAAATTTCTATAGAATTGTCATCAGATTAGGTACAATAAAATGAACAATCAGTTGTTCCTAGCTAGCATGATCAAATATAGCTTTCCAAGGTGATAAAATTGCATATGCAAAGGTATGTATGTATGTGTATATATATGTATGTATGCATATATATAGAGATCTTGTGGATTGTGGAGATAAGTGGAGATCTAGGATTTTGTTGCCGTGCCCTTGTGATCACTGCATTTCATTATCGTGCCCTTGTGATGGCTGCATCTTGTTGTCGTGCCTTTGTGATCTCTACATCTCGTTGTCATGCCCTTGTGATCTATGTATATGTATGTATGTATAAATACATATGTATATGTATATATATGTGTATATGTATGCATGTATGTATATAAACAAAAAAATCTTAGCACAACATAAAAATAATAAAACTTAATAGGTAGCATGGCCACAGGTATTGTCACAAGATTTTAAACATAACTATATAAGGAGTGAGTTAAGATGTATATAGGTTAAAATTACATTAACTATAAACTACAACACAAAGGTTGTATTAGGGTCTTACAATATTTTAATTATAGAAAACCACCTGATTAGCCCGAGTGGATTTATGATGGCAAAGAGTTGTATTAGGTGAATAAAGCTCACTAGTGGTTATAGGAATACAACTACATCAAATCAATTAGAAACTAGAACTACATATTCATTAGAGTGAGTAGTTCAAGGGTCTTGATCCCGTGGATACGTGTATGTAGGTAGCTTGGTAGGCAGAGTATGCCTCCAGTGTGTAGACGCCTTGGACATAGTTAGTGTAATCACCTAAAAATGGCTAAATTAATTTAATCATTTACCTAGACCAAATTGCTAATAATCAATTTATTTGATTATAACCTATAGTTTGACTATGCTATCCTAAGTTCATTATTTAATTAAAAGAACATGTCCCCTTTTAATTAAATAAAAGGCCCCATTCTTCTAACCCACTTAAAGTGCACACATAAAGTCATTTTTCTATTTTGCAATTAAAAGAAAAGGCTTTGTGACTTTTGTCTTATATGACAAGTGAACTTATATTCTATTGGTTGACTTGTGTGTGCACATGGATCACTCCTCTTTTCAAATTCCACCGTTGATCATCCACCATCTTCATCTTGATTTCTATCGTCTGTACGACTTTAAAAGGGAGAGAGCTTTCCCCCTCAAAGGATCCATCCTCATTTTGAATATTGTTATGCTGCAAGTTTTCTAACAGGTTTCTTTGGAGCTTTGTGTAGAACTTCTATTTCTTGTCCACATTCTCTCATACCATAGCATTTTAGCTTAGATTCATGTTGCATGTTAGTTTAGCTTCTATTTTGCAATAATCTATCTCACATAGCTTAATATTTGGATTGTAACACTCTCATCCATGCTTAGAATAGCTGCACTTTTCATATTCATTCTAGTTTAATCTTTAGTTGCATTGCATTCTTGAGGAACTCCTTGGGACATTTGCATTCTTGCATCTTGTCTTTGGAACCTCCCATTGCATGGTTTACTAGCAAGAAGAGTAACTCTAAGGCTCATCTGAGAGCTTTCTTATTCTTGAAATATACTCTCTTGCATTCCGTGGATAGGGAGCTCTAAGCCGGCATTCGAACATTCCAAACTCATGGAATCGTTTGGATAGAAGGGTTTAGAGTGGGACACTTTCAAGTGTACATTTTTGGTGCCCACCGTGGGGCTTGAATCAAGTTTCTAGCTCCATTTGCTTTCATTTCTTATCTTTGGTTTTTTACAGCAGCCTATTGGATCTAATCAAGTGCTTTTGTAGAATTATCACTTTGGTTTTAAGGCCAACCCATAAGTAGATTGGTTTGAAGGCCAAAAATTTGGTTGGTTTAAAGATTTGATGATATCTTTTAAACTGCTTGGAGTTTGGTTTTGAAATTTCTTTTGTAGGTTGGGTATGTGTTCAAAATGTCTCAGTCCGATTTTTAGAGCATTTTGACGTGATTTTTGGGAGTTATGATTTTTTCTTTGTTTTTCATAAAAAGCCATTTCTGATCGCAAATCAGCGAATTTTTCAGAAAGGTTTTAAGAGGGGTACTCTCTTTGTGTTTTGACTTTTGAGGTCGTATTAGGGATCAAAAATCCGATTTGATAAATTTAGTCTGTTTTGACAAAATCGATCTCTAGGGAGAAAATGAAGAGATTTTTTTGAATTTCTTGCATTTTTGGAAAGCTCTCTGATTTTTAGCAGGGGTCTCTTCTTTTCATTTCTGTTTTTGGATCCGAAATAATAGCAAAAAAGTCTAATCTTGTTGACTAGATCAAAAGCAAAGAGTAAAAATGAGAGCATTTGTGATTAGTTTGCTCTTTCTTTGCATACACTTGATTGGAAGATAACTTGGATATTTGAGGCAACTAACCACTTTTTATTTTAGTTTTTTATGTTATTTCACACTAACTTGTGCTAACAAGTTGTGATTGCAGGTTGCCATCCTTGTGAAAAAAATTGAAACATTGCATAAAAAGAATGCATGTCAAAGCTTCAAATGCACAAGGGCTACTAACGATTGTTTGTAGGGCTACCCAATGCATAAAAACCCAATTTTGCTTGTTCTTTACTTTTACATGTGCGGCATATACTAGTTGTTTATTTTTAGGCACATTAAAACTTACAATTGGGATCTTTTGGTGATAGGAGAGTATGCTCTTCACCCTTGTGGTGAATCAAAAATCTTGACTTACCATTTGGTTTCAAGAGTAAGAGGCAACTGAATCTTCTTGGCGTGTTTGGGAGAAAATGATTGGAATAGGAGAGTATGCTCTTCACCCTTGTGGTGAATCAAAAATCTTGACTTCCAAAAGTTGATCCACTCTTTGTGTAGTTAAGAATCCTTTAGAGGGCATGCTCTCGGACAACCTGAGAGGAACGACCCAAGTGGGGACAAGCAGATTACCCGACTCTTCCAACCTACTATAAAATCAAGGCTATCAAGGACACAAAATCTTGGTAGACATAGTGTTTGTCTTCGCCTAGTGTGATCGCTTATGAGATTTTGACCATAGGGAGATCACTAGGCAAGAATGCTTAAGGTACTCTTGTGGTTGCGAGATCGATTACTCATCGCAAGGTGAGGTGTCCTGTAATTGGGAACAAGAGGAACACTATGAACAGAAGCCCTATCTAAACACCCTAAGTTAGTAACTACCCTTTTTAGCCATAGGATACTTGATATGGAGGGAAAAAATCTTATTATGACTCATTGATAATGGAAATATTGATACCTCCAATGACTCATGTGATATGGATACTTTTCTTGAGAAAGATCATATTAATGAACCTATGTCTAGTGATGGTTTCCTTGATACCTCCACTTCTTCCAACACTCGTGCATCTCCCAACACTTCAAAGCTTTCCAACATGCCTCCATCAAACGAAAAACCTAGAGCTTTCCATATGCAATATGCGTACCCTCAAGGGCTACCTCTAAAAGAAACTTAAGCTAACCTTCACTTGGCTGCAAAATTTTTCAATGCTACTAATCCTAAATATCCTCAACCTTCATGCACTACTATGCCTAATCCATGCACTACTTCATTCACTCTTCATTCTCCCTTTTCCTTGGAAGTGGCTCCATGTCAAGAGGACTCTCAAAAAGAAAAAACTATAAATGTCAAGAAAGATCAAGATCAAGTACCCTTTCATCTCTTTCAAGATTTTTTCCCTCCATATCCTATGTTTGACAAGTTGCTTTAATCTCTCTCTACTATCTTGGCAAGTGAACACTCTACCTCCTATAGTTTCAACATCAAGTTATCTTCTAGGTTCTTTTATGCTTGGCTTTGCATCTAAAACTATGGGATCTAAACCTTGTGCTACCAAACTTCAACCGAATCTAGATGATCATGATATCCTCCATGTCACTAAAGAGTTTCAAGATTTATATGCACAATACAAAGAACTAGAAGAGACAAATTATCTTTCTTACCTTCATCTCTCTAAGCGCATGATGAAAATGAAGTCTAAACTTGAGAAAAGGTTGGAGGAGAAGATTACATTGTTACATGAATCTTCCTTAAGTTCTTTACATGCATGTGAGTCACCTTCTTTGAGGTCATCCTCTTCTTCTAGGTCTACATGCTCTACTTCAAGACATCAAATGTCTTCATTTTCTAGATCTAAAGACCTCTTTAGAGAACAAGCAAGTGATACCTCCTTTGAGCCTATGCCGAAATTTCATGATAAACCTATCTTTGAACAAGAAAATGATGAAGACATGAATACATTCTATTCACTTGAGAAAAAACAAAAGGAATCTAGACATACTTCTAATAGAACTTTTGCTCCCTTGGAAGATTCTTATGATGACACTTTGCAAAAACTTCTTAGCAATAAGATCATCATGTTACCAAAGTCTAGCTCATATGGAAACCCATTCTTGGATATCTATTGTGCTTATCATCAACATAATGAGCATAGTACTTCATATTGCATTGAGCTAAAACATAAAATCCAAGTTCTTATTGATACCTCTAATGATTCATGCGATGAGGATACTTTTCTTGAGCAAGATTACATTAATGAACCTATGTCTAGTAGTGGCTCTATTACATCCTCCACTTCTTCCAACACTCATGCATCTCCCAAAACTTCAAAGCTTTCCAACATGCCTTTATCAAATAAAGAACCTAATTCTTTTCACGTACACTATGCCTATCCTCAAGGGCTATCTCTAAAAGAAACTCAAGCTAACCTTCACTTGGCTGCAAATGTTTTCCATGCTACTAATTCTAAACATCCTCAACCTTCATGCACTACTATGCCTAATCCAAGCACTACTCCATTCACTCTTCATTCTCCCTTGTCCTTAGAAGTGGCTCCATGTCAAGATGACTCTCAAAAAGAAAAAGCTATAAATGTCAAGAAAGATCAAGATCAAGCACCCTTTCATCTCTTTCAATATTTTCCCCCTCCATATCCTAAATCTTGTCCACCTCCTAAGTATGATGAAGAGACCACTTCCATGATCTCCCTTGAGCTTACTGAAAATTATGAGAAAAGTTCTGTTCATATGCTATCCAAGGCTACTTGTCAAGATCAAAGCATCCCCTCATGTTCTACTTCTCCATATCCACTTCAAAATTGTGCTCAAGCTTCAAGTACTTCTATTAAAAATGTTGTTCCTATAAAAAGTATTCACGAGTTTATTGATGGCTTTGACCATGTTGCTCATTCTAAAGATGTTGATATCCCTTCCCACTATCCCTTTGCATCTTCTAAATCTATCCTTGGTCCTCATCCATCAAAGCTAAAGCCTTCAAACCTTCCATCCATATTGGGGCCTTATGTTCCTCCATCTCCTACATTCACTCCTAGCTCATTCCCTAGCTCTCCTATAATACCTCAAGATCAAGAAAGAAACTCATCCTTGATGACTTTTCACCCATCTATACATCTAAACCAGTCATATCATCCTTATTCATCCACAAATCCCAAGTCCTTTGGAAGTGAGAATAAACATAAGAATCCATTGAAAAAGAAATATCACTATGTCCCAGCTAATTGACATGTGAATGCTAAGAAGGAGAATGCACAAAAGAGACCGCAAAGGTCCACTATTAAAAAAGCTAAATCAAAGAAAATATGGGTTCCTAAACCCATTATTGAAGAAATGTGTTTTGAAGTATCCAAAGGAAAATCTAAAGCTATATGGATTCCCAAGTCTCTTTTAAAAGACTTGAATATTGAAAATACTTCAAAGTTGACATTCAAGCTTCCAAAGGCTTCCATTCCATCTTCTTCCAAAAATCTTCCTAAAAAATTCCAAAGCCTTCCACTCCACTTTTTTCCAAATCTCTTCTACCACCTCATACATATAAATCTCAAGCTACTTCATCCATGATTCCTCCATCATTCCAATACCCTTCAAGGTGTGTGTCAATGTTGATCTTTTCCAATATTTCAACTACCTTCATGAAATCCTCTAAAGCTTACACTTACTTTCTATACATGCACTCTTATCCTCCATATACTCTTCCTACTACCATTTCTATTTCATCACCCTATCAACATCTTTGAGCATACTTTTCTATGGTCTTGGCTTATCATGACTTATATTTCCTATAGGAGCACTATCTAAATTCAAAAAGCTTGAGCTCTTTCTAAAAATTCAAAAAAAAAAAATAGAAAAAGAAAAAATAGAAAAAATGAAAAAAATGAAAATGTGCCTTGGTGAAAACCACTTCTTGTGGCACCTTGGTAGCAAAAGTAAAGAGAAATAAATGCATCCTATGGTGAAAACTACATCTTCTGGTACCTTGGATAAGTACCATGATGAAAACCTGGCAAACATGCATCATGCGTAATTCTTGCATCATTCATCCATCCCCTCTTCCATCTTTGATCTTGACAATGTTGAGCTATCTTTGCATATTGGCAATCTTATCCACGAGATTCTCTATTTGTGCTTTTTTATTTATTCATAGCCTCCATCTTGAGCTTTATTCTCATTGCTCTATCCCATCCCTATCCTATCTAGTTGACCCCCTGAGTCTTGATCACAATAAGTGAAACATGGTTCTCATAGGTCTCTTGACATGGCTACTCTTTTGGACTACACACTTCACGCTATCTCACTTGTTGGCTTCATTGCTTATCCTACATGCTATCTTTCTCATTACTTCCATTGCTTAGCCAAAATATGCTTCATATGACTATTTCACCTCTTTCCCTAGCTTGGGTACTCTTGAGGAGTCAATCCTTGAGGATCACTTTCACTTGCTTCATACTCCTTTTTCATCCATCTTTGCTTATCCACCGACTTGTTTCTCTATCATGTCATATACCTTGCTAGACATTAGGAGAAAATGATGTGATATTGCTCGAGAACTAGTAATCTCTAAAAACCTTCTAAAAAATCCAAAAAATCATATATGATCCTGAAAAAATCCTAAAAATTAGAAAATGTCCTAAAAAAATGATCATCTTAGTGAAAACCTAGCAATAGGTGCTTTGATGTATCACCAAAAAAATCAAAAAAATACAAAAAAATTGAAAAAAGTTATAGAAAAAAATAAAATCTGTCAAGTGGTGAAAACCTGGAAACAGACGCTACTTGAAACCCTTGCACCTATGTCTATCAGTCTCAATCACCTACTTTGCTACACATTTCCTACCTTGGAATTTTTTCTCGTCCTCGTCTCGGAGGCATAAATACTTTGCATTTTTGAGGTATTCTTGTGCATTTGGGTTTCTTTGACAACTCACAAAACAATGTTTCTCAACACTACCCCCACCCACTTTGACATCAAGTGTTTCTTAACACTTTTCAGATAGTTTACCTATACTCTCCGATGTCATGATATTTCTCACTATCAGAATCAAGTCTTGAAGAAATGGCCAAGTGACTTACACACATGCACTTTAAACACTTAAACGACTGAGTTTGCTGACCTTTATCTACTTTCTGTGCTGTCTATGACAATTTCTTTGCCACGTGTTCCCTCCCTAATAGTCTTTCGAGGATGTCATTGACTAGAAGATTGGGAGCATGGGACATATTTTCTTGATTTCTGTTTGTGGGTATACTTTGTTTGTCTATAGTGTTGCAAGCATTTATGCTTGTCTTATTCAACATTTTGACTTACAAATGTATCATCCTTGACTATTTTGCAAGATCGCACTCAGGATTTATCCTGGCACTTATGCCTTGGTATAGGTGTAATCTTGCTAAATTAAACTTAGGGAATCTAATCACGTAGTTATCTTGACTTACATGTCTTTGATGCTTAGATTGGATTTCCACATACCTATCTGATCTCGATCATATTCATATCCTCATAGTTATACTAATGATGGTTGTATGATCTCATGATGTCCCTAATAAATGCTCAATGATGAAATTAAGAGTCTAAATGCTGTACACTTCTTGTTGGTAAACCACTTTTCATATTAGCTTGCATTTTAGGTTCATTTTCAAGCTTAGTCTTGCATTCTTGTATATGGGGAGAGCTCTCTCTTCATCTTTTTGTGGACATATCAGCTAACTCCTTTCATATATTTCTTTACTTTCTTCTTGTTCATGTCTTTTCACCTTCTTAATCTTTCACTTCATCTCTTTTCTATCTTATCATCACATAATATAAAGTTTTGACCTCTTAAATAATTTCAATGTCCTAGATTCATTTTTCGAGATCGAAATCCAAATTCGAGTTCATCTTGATGGTCAAAATTGTCTTTTAAAATTCTACTTTCTTCTGAGCAGTTAGCTGACCTTTTGAGGTCTAATCTCTGAATTATCACTGGGGCATCTTCATTTCTTCATGTCTTCATCATTTTCATACTTCATATCTACTTCAATTCACTGTTTCATGTCTAAAATCACCTTTCTACTCATTTTGACCTAATTTTTATGCTATATCCTTCAAGGTCAACTCTAGTCAAACTGGAGCATTTTATCAAATTTTTTATAGTCATTCTTGGGTTCTAATCATCTATATGTCATCTTGGACATTGCTATATTCTAATTTTCTCATGTCTAGCCAGTTTTTGCATCCCCTTACCTCATTTCAATTTCGATCCTGAGGGGGCAGAAATACTCTATCACTGATTACTACAACTATCTATTTCTTAGGAGCATTTGTTTGATCTTCTCAGTTGTTCTCAATCTATATACTTTGCTAAGTGTTAGCATTCTTCTTGAATTCTGATATCATCTTTTCCTAGTGCTCAGTACTACCACTATCAGGCTGTACATTTAGGACTTGCTATCTTTTTCTACATTTCGTTCTTCAAAATCAGATATCTATATCTATCACCGCCTACTTGGCTTTCTATTTTCTTTGACATAATGTGTTTCCAGATCGATCACACATTAGTCAAAGAGGGGCAAATGTAATCACCTAAAAATGGTCATCTAGACTATTAGCCCCCTTTTCAACATTTTGGCTAAATTAATTTAATCATTTACCTATACCAAATTGCTAATAATCAATTTATTTGATTATAACCTATAGTTTTACTATGCTATCCTAAGTTCATTATTTGATTAAAAGAACATGTCCTCTTTTAATTAAATAAAAGGCCCCATTCTTCTAACCCACTTAAAGTGCACACATAAAGTCATTTTTCTATTTTGCAATTAAAAGAAAAGGCTTTGTGACTTTTGTCTTATATGACAAGTGAACTTATATTCTATTGGTTGACTTGTGTGTGCACATGGATCACTCCTCTTTTCAAATTCCACCATTGATCATCCACCATCTTCATCTTGATCTCTATCGTCCGTATGACTTTAAAAGGGAGAGAGCTTTCCCCCTCAAAGGATCCATCCTTATTTTGAATATTGTTATGATGTAGGTTTTCTAACAGATTTTTTTGGAGCTTTGTGGAGAACTTCTATTTCTTGTCTACATTCTCTCATACCATAGCATTTTAGCTTAGATTCATGTTGCAGGTTAGTTTAGCTTCTATTTTGCAATAATCTATCTCACATATCTTAATATTTGGATTGTAACACTCTCATCCATGCTTAGAATAGCTGCACTTTTCATATTCATTCTAGTTTAATCTTTAGTTGCATTGCATTCTTGAGGAACTCCTTGGGACATTTGCATTCTTGCATCTTGTCTTTGGAACCTCCCATTGCATGGTTTACTAGAAAGAAGAGTATCTCTAAGGCTCATCTGAGAGCTTTCTTATTCTTGAAATATACTCTCTTGCACTCCGTGGATAGGGAGCTCTAAGCCGGCATTCGAACATTCCAAACTCATGGAATCGTTTGGATAGAAGGGTTTAGAGTGGGACACTTTCGAGTGTACAATTAGGTAGCCTTGGATATAGTTAGGTAGCACTTAACCATGTATGTATGTATGTATCTAACTATTCTCTACATAATTGTGCCATCCACATGTGGGTGGGGGGCACTTGAGCTTGCACCTTTGACAATACTTCATTTGCATTATTTGCGCTCTTTGAATCAAAGGTATATAACTTTATCACTTGTAACTATAATTTTCAAATAGTACAAACCACAATAGTTTCTTATAATTCTATGGTTCTCTTTGTAAATTTATAAAATTGAAGTTTAAAAATTAATTGCATTCATGTACATCTTTTTCAAGTTTGATATTTCTCTTTTTCCTGACTCATAGTCCAAGAATAATTTTTCAAAACACATATTGACTTGTTGGAGATTGAGCCAAAAAATTGTAAGAAATATTGTGCCGAAAGAGCCAAAAAATGATTTTTCATGATAATAATCTTTTTATGATAACCAACTTTTTACATTCTTCTTGACACAGTTGTTCTTACATTTTATGATTTTTGGTGAGAACAAAATTCCAAACTAATTAGGTAGGTGATAAGATCGGTTTCTTTATTTAATAGAAATCCTAGAATATATCTAATTGAGTTGATTTTTATTTGGTTTTGGCTAATACAAAATTTTATTTTAAATAAATATATATTTTTTCCAAATGCCATGATTTCTAACTAGAAAATCTAGCTGAAATATGATTTCTAAGTTTCCAAATCCTAGAATATATCTAATTTTGTTAAGGGAAAATTTGTTTAGCTTTTTAAAGAGTATTTGTATTTAATGATTGCTTTCTTTTGCAATGGGGTTTTAAATATGTTTACTTTTGTGAGCCTCTTAATTATAACTATGTTTTCTATGTGCTCAAGAAATACGAGTTTTTGAAATTCCAATTTGACTTGAATTAGATTCAAGAAAATTAGCTAAGATAAGATATTAACAATGTAGGAACATGTTCGGAAACTTAGTGGACTATGTTATTATTTGTTCTGTGTTTGCTAGTAAATTTAATTGGAATGTCTGGATCTAATAGACTTGGTATTTTATGCCTATCTTATTAAAGGTTTAAAAGAATTGCAGATAAAGAACTTGATTTAAATTTTGCAAGTTTTGAATTGTATTGGTTCACTCTCCCTATGAGGATCCCAAGTATCTACTGCTATTGTTAATTTTGTCTAGTTGTTGATTAGCTGGATTGATTACAAATTCCTGTAGAAGTATCATCATATTAGGTACAATAAAAAAAACAATCAACTGTTCCTTGCTAGCAAGATTAAATATAGTTTTCCAAGGTGATAAAATTGCATATGCAGATGCATCACTTGAATGCCAGGTATGAAGTGCATTCCCCAATTTATAACAAATGGCTAGATATAAATGCTCCATATGGTGGCTCAACAATGGAAGCCAAGGATGTAACCATGCATGTATTAGCATACTCTCCTTGCTAGGATCCCAAATAGCTAATGCCGTTGTTAATTTGGGCATCACTATATTATCCAGAATGTAATGAAGTACTGAAGCTGGTAGTAACTTCTCCCATGTCTCCAAAAAATGTAGCATAGGTTCAGGGTCCCTTGTCTCCCAGGAATTTGTAACATCTATTCTCACTACTAGAAGAATAGTTTCAATTAAGAGTTGAGTATAAGGAGTTGAAGAAGCAACTTCTGCTTTTGTGTAAATGCTATAATCACGAGGCTGATTCCCTTGCAAAATCCATAACCTAGTTAAATATATGTATATATACAAGCCATAAACCAATTAAATAGGTTTGGTTGCTGATTACCTAGGTTGATTACAAATATTTGTAGAATTGTCATTAGATTAGGTACAATAAAAGGAACAATCAACATTATTTTTGTGCAAGATCTTGATCTAAGTCACTTAGCACAAGTTGAGTGAGTTTTATTGTTTAATCATTTGGATTCTAGAATATGTATGTAGCTGGATCAATTTTTTTGTTGTGCTAAGATGTAATAAACACCTTAAAGATGATCTCTTTGTATACATATGTACGTACGTACATACATACATACATACATATGTATGTATGTATATGTATGTATGTTTGTACATGTATGTATGTATGTATGTATCACGTGGAGATCTAGGATTTTGTTTCTGTGCCCTTTTGATCATTGCATTTTGTTGTTGTGCCCTTGGGATCTTTGCATCTTGTTGTTGTGCCCATGTGATCTCTACATCTCGTTCATTTTATTGTACCTAATATGATGATAGTTCTATAGGAATTTGTTGTCATGCCCTTGTGATCTCTACATCCCAGGTATCTACTACTGGTGTTAATTTGAGCATCACTATATGATCTAGAACGTTATGAAGTACTGAAGTTGATAGTAACTTCTCCCATGTCTCCAAAACATGTAGCATAGGTTTAGGGTCCCTTGGTTCCCATGAATTTGTAGCAGCTATTCTCATTGCTAGAGTTGAGTTTAAGGAATTGAAGAACAAAGTTCTGCTTCTGTGTAAATGCCATAATCATGAGGCTCATTCCCTTGTAGAAGCCATAACCTAGTTAAATATATGTATATAGACAAGCCATAACCTAGTTAAATGGGTCTAGTTGCCAATTACTTGGGTTGATTACAAATTCCTATAGAATTGTCATTAGATTAGGCACAATAGAAGGAACAATCAACATTATTTTTGTGTAGGATCTCGAGATAAGTCACTTAGCATGGGTTGAGTGAGTTTTATTGTCTAAGTATTTGGATTTTGGAATATGTATGCTGTTGGATTAATTTTTTTTTTGCTAAGATGTAATAAGCAGCTTTAAAAAGATCTCTTTGTATACATACATACATATGTATGTGTATATGTATGTATGTATGTATATGTATGTATGTATGTATGTATGTATGTATGTATATATCATGTGGAGATCTAGGATTTCCTTGCCATGCCCTTGTGATCGCTACATTTTGTTGTTGTGCCCTTGTGATCTCCACATCTCATTGTCATACCCTTCTGATCTCTACATCTCATTCATTTTATGGTACCTAATATGATGATAGTTCTATAGGAATTGGTTGTGCTCTTGTGATCTCTACATTCCAAGTATATACTGCTGTTGTTAATTTGGGCATCACTATATGATCCAGAATGTTATGAAGTACTGAAGCTGGTAGTAATTTCTCCCATGTCTCCAAAAAATGTAGCATAGGTTCAGGGTCCCTTGGCTCCCAGGAATTTGTAGTAGCTATTCTCACTTCTGGAAGAATAACTTCAGTGAAGAGTTGAGTGTAAGGAGTTGAAGAAGAAAGTTCTGCTTCTATGCAAATGACATCATCATGAGGCTCATTCCCTTATAGAAGCCACAACCTAGTTAAATATATGTATATATCAACCCAACTAATTAGCAACTAGACTCATTTAACTGGGTTATGGCTTGTTTCTTTCTAAAAATATATGCTATGATATGTTTTTGTAAAATTTCTTGTGAACTCTATGACATTTTTCCTAATCTGCATTATTTTTGTGGAGGATCTTGAGGTAAGTAACTTAGCACCTTGAAAAATATCCCCTATACATACATACATACATACATACATACATACATACATGTGTGTATGTATGCATGCATGTATGTATGTACGTGCCCTTGTGATCATTGCATTTCATTGCCATGCCCTTGGGATATCTGCATCTTGTTGTCGTGTCCTTGTGATCTCTATATATGTATGTATGTATATAAATGGAGAGATCTTGGCACAACATAAAAATAATAAAACTCACTCAATAGGTAGCATGGCCATAGATGCGATGACAATGCCTATTGGTAAGTAGATTCCTCTTTCTCTCTCTCATTTTTCATGTGTTTATTTCACTTGAACTATTATTTCTTAGGTGGCATTTTCTAATATTGGATTCATTTTATGCAAGAGGCAATGAGGAAATTCTTGGATGTACTCGTGTATTGAATTTCCTGTGAGCAATGAAGATGGACTTCCCTTGAGAGTAGTAGAAGGTGATGAGGACATTCCAGGTACTTTAAAGATTGATCCTTTTTTAAATATTTTGATTTAACAGGGAATTTAGATGTTGGGTGGGGGGGGGGGAATGAGCTTACACCTTCACATGGTTGATCTTGATTAGTAAAGAATATTAAGCTATTCTCGAAACCAAGTGAAGCTCAACAATAACCTATGCTTTTATTACAAGTAATTGTGTGAATCTCTTGGTTTTAGGCAATGCAGAAGGATGCCATAGTTCAATATGCAATGTCAATTTATATGCATACGACATTAGGTGGAGTTGAAAAAAAAATATGTTTTTATTTTCGTTAGAGGTCTTTAATTAGGTATTTTAAGTTATAGACCATCATGAAAATTGTTCATGATGATGGTCTATACTTTTAAAAACTTAATAGACCTATTAAATAAATGTAATCATGCTGCATTTTTTCAGCTCCACCTATTGTCCATGCATAAAGAATGCAGTTGCATGTACATTCTCAATTTAGAGTGGCAAAATCTTATTTTGAATGCGATAGAAAAATGACATGCACTGGAAGATGAGAAAATGATGTCACTTTTGCAGTTCTGGAACTTTTTTTTGTACTTTAAACATTGATCATTTCTTAAAGATTTAGATGTTATATGGGGGGTTGGGGGGGGGGGGGAGAGGGTCAAATAAGCTTCCACCATCATGTGGTTGGCTTTGATTAGTAGAGAATACTAAACTATTCTGTCATGTTCAAAATTTACAAGGCAAAACACAATTTTTTTTTTTTGAAAGGGAAACTAAAGGGTACTACATATAGATCTATGCTTGTTACGAATATGCCACTGAACTATGGGAGGTTTGGAATATAACAACTTATGTTTCTCAAGGATATTAGAATGTTACTTTATTCGATCATTGAGTTGAGATAATTAATCCAAATTGATGTGGTAGAATCAATTTCACTTGAACACTCTAGATTCCAAGTTTCCAAGGGAAACACAATAAATTTTCTAACATTTTTTGGAAATCTATGATATAATATAGGAGCTAGATGATGATATCATTTCAAATCCACATCCTATGCTTGAAGTAAGACATTGCACATGTAAATGTGAAGTACAATTTTTGCATCAATGTGGTTACAATAATTCAATAACTTAGGAATATGAAGATGTTCAATAATTTTCCTAGATATATAATCCTTAACTCGTTCCCTTGGATGTCCAACACTATTTTAGTTTATTATAATATAGGTATACTATTTTAATAGATTTCTTACGTCTTACTCTTCATTATCTTCAACTACATTGATGGCTTAGAACTGGTGCTACTGACTGGGTTAATGATAAATTATTTATTTTCTCAAACTACTAAAATTTATTACCACCTACTAACCCTCAATCAATAATTAATATTTTAATTTTAATGTTTCTAGCACTAAGATCTAGGTACCATTATGACCAAGGAAACTATGGGTTGTGTTCAAATGGGGTAAATACCTTTGGGAGAGTTGATTTGTGATTTTCAAATATAACACACTTAATCACTCTTTCGATGATGGGGTCATATGTCTAACTTAAGTCGATTAAATAAAGATCAATGATTAAATAAATGAATTAATAAATACTATACTACGCACATTTATATTAAGTGTACAGGTTGAAACATTAGTCTTAGCCATTTTATGTACTTAGTCCATATAATACTAAATCCCAAAATGTAGGTTATATACGTTAGCCACACATGGTATATGGTCACATCATTAAATCCATGTAACAACTCACCTTTAAGATATATCTACTATATATGTTATTATGTATAAAATATATAATAATGTACTTAGGATAACTACACTATCACATATCTATTATACATATTCTTAATGACAATTAATTATCCAACTATCTTAATTATTACTAAAATAACATTGTACACTACTATATTTTTCCCCAACTATGATGGTGCTAACTACTAATTGTATCTCTTAAATACACTAAGTCCCTTCCAACTATCAATTTCTAAACACAAACTTCCTAACATTCACTATCCCTAAACACTTTATTTACCATTATTATCTACATACCAAACTAATCCCCTAATATTTTCCCCCTATCTATATAAACATTATTTATATATTTTACCTTACTATACATTACCCCTTAAAAGAAAAGTACAAAAAAAGAACAAGGTACTATACTAACTATACCAACAATGAAAAAGTTGCAATACTACTAACCTATCTCACTTCCCATTAACTTTCTATCTCCAAACACCTTCCACCTTTATTCCCCTTACACATGCCCTCCCTGTACTCCTAGATGCATACACCTCCTAGGCACATATTCCCAAGTCTAGGTGTCTTGATCAAGAAATGGGGAAGACACTTTATATGCAAAATGGGAGAGAGGACAATTTAAAATGTGCTTGCATTTTTACCATGGTCTCCTCCCTTTTAAACAAAGTTGATTTCCTCCCTTAGGATGTGATTTCCTTATGCTTGCTTGATGTTGATTGCAAAGTACTTAGGTCTGGGGGGGGGGGAGGGGGGGGGGGGGGAATTTTCTAGGTCTTGCATCATGATTTGCTTTCCCTAGGACATGGTCACCTACCTATCCTATTACCATTTTATTCAATATAATATAAGTTACTTTTTAAACTGTACTTCTACCAAGGTGATGGTCACCCCACTCCTAGGGAAAGTTGATATTTTCTAGTTTATTTATTTTCATTTTTATTTTGGATGTGACCCATTTAAGTCACAAGACTCTTGTGAATTGGTCTTCCTATTTGATTGATATGTTGTTATTATCTAAGTTAGTCTATGACTTAACTCTTTTACTCTATTCTATTTATTTAAACATTTTTTTTGAATGATTCCAAAGAATATTCTCTCAAATATTTTATTGATCTGTAATAGGGAACTGGATTATTTCCCACTTCCCATACAAATTCTGGAGAATAGAATGCACACTTCTAAACTTGTTTGCTCATGCATATTTTCATGTTGAAATTCTACTTAGTTATTTTTATTTGTTTATTTTTGTCTTTTACTAAAGGTTTCGTGACATGGTAATCAACTACAGTGTTGAGTGTTAATACCAATATTCGGATTGATACCTCAAATTGAATACTTTATTTAAACTATCAAAATCCATTCGAGATTTAAAACTTAGAGTCAAATCTACTACCTTTTTGCAAGACACAAAATTGGAGTATTGTATTATACTTGTACAAGATCAACTATGAAGACAATTAGATCAATTCTTTTCTAGCTAGAACAAACCTTTTAAATGAAATTCCTATTGAACCAATAGATAATGAAATTTCTAACCATATTTGCAATGCACTTTGCTTGTATTATTTCATAATCAAAACAATGAACACATTTCACCTATGCTTAGTCAATCCTATGAACATAATTACAAGGATCTATCTATTGGAGTGATTCTTTTATATTTCAACTATATCATCAACTATTCATCTTTCCATTTCCTTACATAAGAAGACACATCAATAAACAATGATACCAAACATCTCCACAAATCCCAATTTTCCAACATGTCTTCATGCATCACAATAATTTAATACAAGATGGAATTCCTCCATGACAATGAAATACACAAATGACACATTGCCTCCTTCGATTTTCCATCCATGTAATGAGAAACCCTAAGTTTCTCCAATGAATCCATTGAGCACAAAATCTGCATATACATTGCAACAAAAAAAGAAACCACAAGAACCATGGAGGCTCACCTCCCACCCTAGGCTTCTATGAAGCCACCCACCAAGCAGGGGAAACAAGTCCAAATGGGTTACACACATACAACATTTGATAATGCATGCAAATATTCAACACAACACATAACAATCCCTTCCAAGGTTTGCTTTTTGATTCACCTTTGGAATCATTAACACATTGGGTGAAGGTGGACTCTTCAAAGAGGAGAATGCCATATCAATAACATAAAACATAAAATCATATTGCAATTGCATTTTTGACTCTCAAGGGTATCATAAAACCTTCTTCTTCTTACACTTAAACTTATAATTCCAAAACAACAAAGACATATGGCTTCAATGGAGCCCATACTCCATAAAATAAAGAACAACAACTCATCATGAGGTAGGTTTTCTCAACTACACTATTGAGCCCAACTAACCCCTTCACCCAAGGCTTCTCTTCCCTCCCAAGGGTGAGTGAAGCCTTCACACCCATAAACAATTTCACATTCAATCAGAACAAAGAGATCAAGGAAGAAAACCACAAAAAAAAATGCATGAAACACAAAGCTCAATCACAACACAATACAAGATACAATAACAATACATGATCCCATACCAACACTCCATACTTGTAGAATCATTATGCAATGCTAAATAAAATGGTCATGGTTTCAGCACCAACCTTGGTCGAAGAATGGCAATGCTAATTGATGAAAAGTTCTCTTAGCTTCCCTCCAAAACCCTATCTGTCTCTAAACTTAGAGAGTGAGTGAACACCCCATTGGTTTTTCCAAGACTCTCTATAAAGGCCTTCCCACTAACTATTTTAGCAAAAACACCAAGCCACTTCCTCTTACAAACTTGTCTCCACTTAAGTTTTCTATTTTTGACTTAGTGGGAACATGGGAGAGAGCTCATGTGACAACTCCATTTTCGAATTGATGGAAGAAGGCATTGGTAAAGGGGCCCCTAGGCTATCTAGGCACTATTATGGTCAAAATTAGGTCCCTAACATGTTATACTATCATATGGGTAGCTTATTTTCACACAAAAGACACTTTGGTACCACCTAATGACCCTTCAAAACCCTAGTCAAGTCTAAATTCGAATTTCCTTTGATTGTGACCCATCCTATCTCTTGTCAAGTGCGTTCACTTAATCACTAACCAAGTAATTAGTTTTAGGGTGACATGCTACCATGACCAAACCCTAGATGACATGTCATTAACACACAAAATTCACAAGTGTCAAGTGACACATAAAAGCACATTCCACATCATCATGACATATCCCTAATGGATCTTTGAGATTGAAAATTTTACATAGATACAAGCTTACATTTATGAAATAACATACATCACAACGAGGATTTTAAATCTTCCAAAGATTTGCCTTGGCTAAACCATGTTCACATAGGTTTGGAACTTGTTTCCCCCAAAGATTTCCATGGTTCCACTTCCTGCACATTAAACTCAAGCATCAGTAGTCCAAGGAGGTCATATAAAATACATATCATAAATGCATACAAATTTAAAGGTAACAAAGTTCAAAATAACATAATCCAATGGAATTCCGTTACTTAATCATTTTGAATAAGACATTCAAAATATTAAAATATCAAAATCTGCACATCACATTTAATCATAATTCATCATAATCAATTTAACATTTTGCATCACATCCTAATCTATTTCCTATCAAAATGACAAAATGTTGAATCTATATTGCTAAATCAGCCAACATGAAAATTTGTTCCGATTACATATTTGGGATTAGAGCTACCGAAATGTAATCATCACAATTAGTATACTTGATCCAATTAAATATAGTTTGATTACTAACACTATCTCATTATCATTATGAGATATTACATGATAAGGCATATGTCTCTAAAATCATTAATGTTAGGAAATCAAGATGTTTTTATAATCATGTCTACATAGGTTCAAAATCAGTCATTAGGTATACCCATTATATCTGTTAGTCAATATATTATATCTTTATCTTAATCATTATTTGCTGTAGCCTATCCACCTAATACTACTTGTACAACAATTGCCTTATTCTATTTATATAATGTCGAGCTCTACCAAGTAGGCCTTTTCTAAATTGATAACAATTTCTATCTATAATTATTATTAGTACTCACAAGAGCGGGTGTTAAATCAACTTTCCACAATGGCCTCCTAAAACAACTATCCTAATAGATCATAACATACTATGAATCCATCAACATAGTTGTTTAAGTTATAACATCTCGAGTCTTTATTCCATAGGGTCTTAGCTTACCAACTTGATAAAATTTTGAATATGATACTTATGACAATAATAACTACAAAGTATATCAGTATAATAAGGTCTTAGGTCCAATATTAATAAGAAGGTGCCAATCATGACATACCTAAATCCTAGAACCTGCTTATCATCATCCTACCATAAGGTGTATGGTAATAGGCTATAATTCACATACCATGCATGAGAGACAAATTCATGACATCTCACCTCCTTATGCTTCCCAATTCTAACCATATTCATGTTATTTAGGGTTTAAAATATAGTACTAGGGAAGGGGCCTTACATATTCTCAAAACCAAGTGAAGCTCAATATTAACCTATGATTGCATCATAAATATTTAATGTTTGCTGCCAATTTTTATAATTATTAATACAACACGATGTTGCAATTGTAATGGCTGACTGTTGATCCCACAATATTCCTGTCACATGCCTATCCCAATTGTGATGAAGGTTTCCAACGGCTTGCCATGGGACCCATAGAATTTTTGTCGCATGGATGTCGTAATTGCGACAGTGTCTTTGATAGATTTTTGTCACAATTCTTATGGTGAAAATGAACGATTTTCCAGAAAAAATAGCCCAATTTACGACACCTGTAGTCATCACAATTGTGATAGTAACTATTGCTATTGTAACTTGCAACAACAATAGTCCAATGCTAGTCTAACGTGAGCCAATTCCTACTGATGTCAGTTGGGTGATGGGTTACTGTCGTAATTGCGACAACTTGCTGTCGCAATTCGGGCCCAAATGTAGTAGTGGGTACTTCTTTGTCTAGATCTTATTGCTGATTAGGTTGTTGTGTTAAGTAATATGGATCACTTTCTGCAAATGTAATTACACTGTCATTGTTATAGGTGTGATCCAAATGCAGATCCCAATCTCTTATAAATATAAGAGTAGGAGACATGTCTCTATAATTAATCATTATTAGTTAATATATTAACAATATGAATTACAATATAAAGTATGTATTATATTTTGTGTGTGTGTGTGTGTGTGTGTGTGTGTCTATATATATATATATATATATATAATGTAATATATTTATAGTATTATATCAACATTTTATGTTAAGATTAAATCAATCTGAGTGTAGCTATAATCTTAATACTCCCTCTTAGTTAGGGAGGATTGATATAGAACACATTATTCTCTTAAGTATATGAAGAGATATTATCTCAGTATGATATTAAGGATGTAAACATAAATCCACACACACACACACACACACACACACACACACACACACACACACACACACACAACACACACACATGCACATACACACACATTAACATATATTACATATGAAATTTTCTTCAATTCAGTATGAGGCTAAATTTCTCAACACTCACTCTTTAGCAAAGAGAGAATTAAAGCAATTATAATTCAAGATGTGAACACCACCTTAAGTGTGGTCTAAGGTAGATTTAAGTTTTGGTGTTTGGAATGATCTAGCCCAAAGTACCATAACAAATTTATTTTCATGGTGTCTGGTAAAATACAAACTAAAGAACCATGATGAGTTTATTATCAATGTGTCCAAAAAAATCTAGCCCAAAGAACTATGATAATCTAGTTATCAAGGTGTCCGAAAAAATCTGGCCCAAAGAACCATGATAACACTTGCTCTAACACATTTTGCTGTTAGGAGATAAATCAATTATCGATAAGGTTGTCACCTTACAATAGTGACCTCACACATATGAAAGATCATCACCTTTCATAACACACAATTGTAGAAATTTAATCTTTCTGTGACAATAATTTAATGAAGTTTGTTATGATACATTCATTATCATGACTTTCAACACTCTGGGACAACAACTTAATGAAGGCTGCCATGATAACAGGTCTACCATTTATAAGATTTTCATCTTATAATGATTACCTTCTGTTAATATATGTTAATGAAAGATTGTCACTTTCATTATATATCGTATGCAAAATAGTAACAACCATGGACCAAGTTAGAGGGTGGTACAAAGACTTCCACCTTAATTTTCTCTCACAAAGAAGAATTTATTACAAGGAGTTTCGCTTAGAGCTTCTCCTCATAGAGAAGAAATAATTTACAAAAGGATTGGACCTCAAAATTCTCCCTCTAAACATTGATCATGGGAAGTCATGTCCTCTAGTTACTTCCTTAGAAACTCTCTTCACCCAAGGATGCCTACCAGAATCACTTTGAATTTGATATAAATCTTTTGATTTTCTAGTGATAAGTCAATACTTCCTCATGATATACATTGGAATAGGCCCATCAAAATCATGCAATCACACACATGTATTTCTAGACTCCTTTTGAGTATCAATCTTAAAAGTTCCTTCATTACTTTAGAAGAAGTGTCATACTCCCTCTTAATGTAGAAGAATTTGATAATCTCAATCATCAAAGATGTCTTCTTCAAGAGCCTCACTTTATCCATCTTGATCATCATAGTCTTTGGAGTTACTGTCATTAGATTGAGTTTGCACAATATTAGGTAGCATATGTAAAGTACCAACCTTCTTTTCCTATAAGAATATCCTCAAACATAAAGGAAAAGATCAAGGCAAATAAACTTTATAGTATGCATATAATTACAAATAAGAGAGAGACTAAAAAGAGTAGATGAATGTAAAAGATAAGAATACTTATCTGCACATGAAGATTAAAAAAATATCTTTATAGATTATTTGAGAATGAAACATCTCCCCTCTAAATAAGGTTCAAGTGGGAATGGGACATTGACTATCATCCCCCCCACAATGTAAAATTTTCACTCATTCTTATATTGTTGAATTTTTTTATGTGTCAAGTATGATAGCTCCTTTATAAGTTCCAACTTTCTCTTTTTATCCATGGAAGGTCCAAACATTCATTTAGCTTAACAATAGAAGCGAACATGTCCTTCCATTTTCAAAAACTTGTCCACAATGTGCCAATATCTTGATTGAGTATGATTGTGCCACATGAATGAATCTACAACTCATACATCAAATATCATTTATGAAAGAGAGACTCATAGATGGTTCAAATGAATTCTTAGAAACTTCATTAACATCTCACAATAACTCAAATTTCCTTTGTTCATGCAAAGGTATTTGTTAGATCTTTTGATTAAGCCTATATTATGTGTCACATAAGATGATCATCATATATAACAAAATCTTCCACATAATATTCACAACTTTGAAATTGTACTTATAGCCATGCCACAAATTTTAGACCCTCAAAAATATTTCATTCAAACCTTATCTGACCACCTGATTGGCTTGACATTTATTCTTAAATGAAGAGGATAACATATAAATAATAATAATGATACCAAATATATAGCAAAGAATTTTATGACTATCTCTTCGAATCTGGGTCAGACTTTGATATTAATCTTCAAGTACTTGCATTGCAATCTTCAAATTCAATTGTCACCGTGTCTCTTTGGATATGATGGGCTTCCTCAATCGTATTCAATGGTTGATTGTGTTCTTATAGAACTATAATCTCTGTCCAATGTCCATATATTCATTGACTATTGACCATAATTTTTAAAAAAGCCAATCTCATAATTTAATCTTAGTCATTATAATGGTTCATAATTGCTAACTGTCTTATATTGATAGACATTATATATCATCTATTCCATCTATTAACACTTGTGATAGGATTATATATGGTCTAGTACAATCAATGCTAAGTTTACTATATTATTATTTTCTATGTACTTGATGCTTCCTCCATCCAGTGCTCATCATAACAAACCTATGATTTCTGTTTGATCTCAATAAATTGTAGATTGATGGATGGTATCTTATTACTATTATGGTATTATATCCATCCTCTAACCATTCTGTGTTTTCCATTTATATCTATTTCATTCAAATTACTATATGATTCACTCCAAAGGCATGTTGAAGTTAGTATATGAATGTAAAATAATTTTTTCTCTTAGATCCCTTACTAGCTTCACCAAAAGATCTTTTGCACAATGAAATTCATTTAAATCACATACTGGCCTAGATTTTAGCTTGACTAATGCCAACTACATGACTGATTGAATATACTCTTCATTTTTCCAAATTTGATCAAAGTGAGGAAGCATGGCTAACTTTAGTTGTTGTGATCGATGAAATTATTGGCATACCATGGACAAAGAACTCTCAAATAGATGATTCAACTCCTTCACATAGTTAAAGGAAAATGCAAGACATAAACCTCTAGTCTTCATAAACATAAAATATGATTTATTTGTACAAAAAATATTCATCCCCCATCTCTATTTATCTTTATCGTTGATTTTGTTGTCTTCTCCATTTTCATTCTTATGTTACTTCTCATCTTATTCACTATCACCTATGAATGTTATTATAGTTCCAAGCACCAATTGTTCTATAAATTATAGCCACTGAATCTATTTTAATCTTCCCTTATCCCTTATTCTGATTCGATATCAGATATTTTTTTTTGCATCTGCTTATCTGCAGATTGCATAGGATCCACTTTTGGACATTATATCATATACTTCTTTTAGTATGCACACATTTTCATTCATAGATTTGATATTACTGCCTATAGATGGAAAAGAGCCCACTTATTCTTTGAATCTAAATGGGAATTATCTCTGCATTTGTCAATGGTTATCATTATCATTGTCGAGGGTATGATTGTATGTTTTCCCACCTATGGTGCGATTTGACTTGACTGACAATGATGTGGACTCCCAAGCTCTATCTAGTCTTTTCCATTTATTACTTTTTCATATGCCTGCAATCTTAGGCTCTTTTAAATATTGTTTTGACTGTCAATATCCTTGAATCCTACAATTCCATATATTACAATTCATCCAAATGTATAGTAACAACCAACCCAATAATGAATCGTCAGACATATCCTTCTATTTTTACTTTCAATCACTATTTTTCTTTATTCTCTTACATTCACAGTTTGGTTTTGATACAATGTTAAGTAACATGGATCAATTTCTGCAAATGTAATTACACTACCATTTTTATAAGTATAATCCAAATGCATATCCAAATCTCTTATAAATATAAGAGTAGGAGACATGTCTTTATGATTAATCATTATTAGTTAATATATTAACAATATGAATCACAATATTACATACATACATACATACATACATACATACATACATACATACATATATATATAATCAACATTGTATGTTATGATTAAATAAATCCAACTATAGCTATAATGTTAACACTCCCTCTTAGTTAGGGAGGATTGATACATAACACATTATGCTATTAAGTATATGAAGAGATATTATCTCAGTATGATATTAAAAATAGCAACATAAATCCATTAACACACACACACACATATATTAACATATATTACATATGAAATTTGATTCAATTCACTATGAGGCTAAATTTCTCAACAATTGGTTTACTAGATCTTGTTTCTCAATAGCTTTAGATTATTTAGATGATTCTCATTCAATATATCTAATCCATGTTTTTATCTCCAATATGTCTTTGTGCCATAATTTACTCATCAAGTTTTTCAATTCTTGAATATAATTTCTTAAGACATTACTTTGTTTGTGTAAGTTATCCTTTAACAATGGTGTTGTACTTCTCAAGTTCTGTAAACTATTACTTTGTAATCTCGATTTTAGATGTCACTTTTGTAAGTTTGGATTTCAGATCTTCATTCTCAGATCTCAAATTTGACTGACTTTTCTTCTCATCTTCCATCATACTCATCTTCAAATTCATGTTTCATAATTTTACTCTCCTTCTTAAGCCTTGAAATTGCTTCACTCTCCTTGATATGATTACACAACTCTTTCTTTTTGATCTAAATGATTTGATATGCTCTTTCAATTTTTGAATGAAGTCTTGTGGATCTTTAAGTTTGATCTTCAATTTATTTCTTTCCTTTGTAACTATATCAAGCTCCTCAAGATTCTCTTACAATTGATCCAATCCATATCCATATTATAATTGATTCCCCTGTAACTATGGATATCATTTACAAAATTTAAACTTGCATAGATGAAAAAACTAAAAACTAAGTATAAACATAACATAATGCAACTCATAACATCATTATTTACTAACTAGGGAGACCCTTTTCAAGGGAAAACCTCGACGGGGATGGTACTAAAAAAATGATCCACTAATCAAAAGTATCTTGTGAAAGATATTGACCTCGTTAGGAGTCTATTACATTCATTTAATGTATATGTCCTTGTTAGAGGACTATACCTTGTTAGAAGCCTCAATCCTATTATGAGTTGGTATTACAATACAAAAGAGTGAAAGAAGAGCCCATTTCTCAAACATGCATATACAAATTTATAATTGTTAGAAAGGCCAGGGTTGCTCTTGCACCAAAAGATCAAAATATCAATGCTCGATACAACCAATTGTCTTATAGAACCATAAGAGGTAATTAAGAAATGTCATGAATCCTATAAGGGATGTTGAACCACTACCAAACACCCCCTCCCCCCCCCCCCCCCCCCAACGTCACTCATTGTGGCCTACATGATTTGAACCTGTGACCAAGCTCTGATACTAATTGTTAGAAAGGTTAGGGTTACTGTTGCACCAAAAGATCAACTTGTCAATGACCGATACAACCAATAGTATTATAGAACCACAAGAGTCAAGTAATCTATGTTGTGAATCCTGTGCAGGATGCTGGTCCACTACCAACAATAATGCTATCAATAGAGATAGATACAAAAACCTTTATACAGTGATGACATCTTCAATATCTGATCTGTCCTTATAGTTCCTTCTTCAAAATTGATGATACAAAGGTTCTTCTTTGTACATAGCATTAATTTTGCATCTATTAGGATCACAAAAAGTTTGCATTCAAAAATTAAATCATTACAATACAATGTGACACTTCGCTAAACAAAATATTTTCCTTTATATCAAATTCTTTCATCCAGTCGGTCTTTTTGCTTGATACTTTGCTAAATATTTGAATTATGTTTTTACACATGTTTTTTAACATCTAATATGTTGTCACAACATTATAAAATAGTTATTTTGGTAAAAAAAAACAATTACTTAACCAAAGTGCCTTTATTCTTCCTTTAACTTTGTTTTGTCCTAGCAAACTGTTATTGGTAAAGCTTCAATAACTCCTTCTGTAAAAAACCAAATCTTAAGTGCTTTTACCCACATGCTATATACACTATATCCTTCCTTCTTTTAATTTCACATAAGCTCAAGTGCCTTCAGTGACTTGTGCTAAACAAAATAAGCTGACTGTTCTTTTTTTCACTGTTATGTACTTGGACAATTTTTTGAATAGCTATACTTTAAACTCATCCTTTCATTTTGCTATCTCAAAATAAGATATATGTTTCCATAAATGACAACCTTGACATACTACCTTAGTCAAATTTCTAATAATCTATTCATGCTAGATTTCTTAATACCCTTGTCCAATTTCAATCTTTAGTAGTCATTAAACATGAGATAAAGATTAACAAAATAGTATTTTTTATGGATGATTTTATTGATTTATGAACTTATCTTAGATATTCAATATGGAAGAGAAACTCTTAAGGTGAAACCTCTCAAATAAAAGCCAAAGACTTAGGGGTATTGAGGGAAAAATCCCAATTTCATTTCTTATAATATGGAAGCCTTGCACTCAACAAGACTTGATCTTTAGTGGGATCATTAAGAGCCATTCAACTTTACTATTAGATTGAGGGTCCATTAACAATATTAATAATTTGAGATGTGGTACATATTAGATATAAAAATTATTGTTCCTTACTAATTTGAATTAAATGAATTTTAATGGTGGGTTTGAGAACGTCTCTTAGACTTGCAATATGGAAGCCTTGCACTTAACAAGACTTGATCTTTGGTGGGATCATTAAGAGCCATTCAAATTTACTAGTAGATTGAGGGTCCATTAACAATATCAATAATTTGACATGTGGTACATATTAGATTTAAAAATGACTATTCCTTTCTAATTTGGATAAAATGAATTTGAATGGTGGGTTTGAGAAACTCTCTTAGATTTGCAAGTGTATTAGTTCATCTTGCAACCAAGATGGGAAGGTTTGGTTTATTGACAACCTTGTAATTAAGATGCATTTTGAGGGATGTTGAGATTTTGAGGTCTTTTTATATGGATGCAATGGTTCTCATTTCATATGTATATTGTGCAATTGGTTGGATTACAACAATTTTATAAACTTTGTTTTATTGGCTCTTTCATATCTTTAAGGGCTTGTGAAAATTATTGCCTAATATGTTGCCTTGGGGGTTAGACTTACTTTTACCTTTTTCTTTGAAAATTATTTGGAGCTAAGTTATGCTTTAGTAGTTATCTTCTTTAGTAGTGGTAGTTTATAATTAGATAACTAGAAATAGGATCTTGATCCCTTACAAAGAACTAAAACAACATTATGAGAACAACTAGAAATAACAAAACATAGTGAAGGGATGCACAACATTGTAGGAAGACAAGACAAGGCTACCAAAACAAGAGCACCAGTAAATAAAAACTAACAGTGAGAGCACCATAATAGTAGTGAACCATAGTATTAGCAACCTCTACAATGAGGCTAACTAACATATTAATAGTCTTATAAGAAAGTTTAAAAGCTCTATCTAGGAACACATAATTAGACTTAAAAAAGAATAGACCAAATCATTAACTAGAATAATAAAGAGCCTCAATAAGGCTTCAACCCTTCTCCAACTTGGTCGACATCGCTATTTAGGTGTCCAGTTTACCCTTATGAGGTTTTTTTTTCTTTCATTCCTTTGTAGTTGTCCTTTAAAGTTTCTTCTTGATTTGAGAACTCCCAATGACGATCCAATACTACTCTGTTCATAATACCATCCTATGATATAGATAAGAGAACACAAGCTTGTATATACCTAAATACTTTACATTAACTATTTTCTCCATATTGTCTAGTGGTGTACCCCGCCCTCCCGCTCCGCATAGAAAATGTAGTAATAAGGATCTTGCATATGTTTGCATTCAATAAAATTTAAGGGAACTTGGGAACACAATCTTGTATAGACTAGCCCAATTTTCAAGGCCATTATCCTTATTGGTACCTTAAAAGCCACCAGTCATACTTGGTCAAAGCAGTCAGTAGGGGTCTAGGAAGGGTGCAATAGGTCCTTTAGGGTGTTTTGTATGATTTCAAATCCATGTATAATGTTCCTAAGTTGGTTTGGGAAAAATATGTTAAAATATGTAAGAGTTGTTTATGTTATCATTGAAAACAATTTATTCAAAAGTTACAATTTTGAATCTAACAGTCACAACCATTCAAAATTTGGTTGGGGACTATTGGTTGGGATTTGAGGAAATGTTATAAGTTCTCAGAGGACAAAGAAGAGGGTTGTTGAAGGATTGGGTACAAGAGATTTTATAAAATTTGAGTTCCTTTGATAAATTTTGTGTTACTTTTCTTTGTATGGAGTCATACTAATTGGTTTTATTGGATATTTGACATGGTTGTATAGAGGAAAATTAGCTTCAATTTCCTATTGGTTGAAGGTTTTGAAGCTACATACCTTGAAACATCCAAGCATTTTTCCATAACCAATATCGTAAGGTTTGACTACAATCATGTGATTAAGGGCACTTCCCACCAATTGAAAATCATGACCCTTGGTGGAAAGTGAGGCCTAAGAATGTACTATAGGATTTTGGGGGTTATAGATAAGAGAGAAAGGGGTCAAGGAGGAATTTGTAACCTTGCCCATGCATCCATATTTGATTGGCTAATAGAAAGATGCAAACAATTGTAGAAGTTAGGGAAAGGATTATGTTGGTCACATTTTGAGGATGTATTTGATGGCTTGGATTAGTGGCATAAGTGTTCCAAGATTTAGATTGGTGAAAAGAACCAAATTAGGGATAGTTTATTTGGAAAAGAGACCTAATTGGCCCTAGTAAGTTTACCCGATCAGGTATAGTTTAGAAGGCATGATATTGGTTGGGAATCTAATCTTTTTGTATTGTAAAGGGCCCAAAAGGGTATCCCAAAATAGTTTTTAGATTTATAGGGTGATTGGGAGAATTTAAAGTTGTGTGGAAAACAACATAAATGTACACCTAATCAATCCTACTAGATCATTTTCTGTGGACAATAGGTTAGGGGGCTTGGAACCTATTTGGTTATGATCTCTCTATCTTGGGGAAGACCAATGATTGTCCAATACATGCTTATGAAGGTACAAGGGTATTTGTGGCACTTGGGTGGAAGATGACCTCTAAGGAATCAAGTGAAGTCTTTTAGTGTGATGATAGGAATGAAGTATTGACAACTTGATTTTCTTATTAAGAGGATCATGGGTAACTTGGGATCCACAAGAGACTATAGGATATTGAGACAATAAATAATTTTAGTGGAGAAGTAGGGGTTAGGAAAAAAATGTTTGACTGAAAAGGAGAGGCTACCATTGGACCGTTCTTGCAGCCTCTCTACAACATCTAGTCTCTTCATAATACCTTGGAAAATTTCCACAAAAATATTTCTGTCTTCTCCAAATTCTTGAATATATTGCATTATGACCTCCTCATCTATGAATATCTCAATTTTCTCTTTATTTGAATCCCTTGCAACATGGTTATCTCAAATCCCCCAAATCCTCCAATTTTTAAAGATTCTTTTCTTGATAATCTTGTTCTTCTCATTACCCTCATTACATTCATCCTTACCATCATCTTCATCTTCTAAATTATCTTGAGAAGAAAGAATCCCCTCTTCTTCCACTCCAACATTATTTTGTTGAGTGAGGATCAACAACATCTTTAGCCAACCTAGTTGACTTGCGGGTTCCAGAACTAGAACCAACCTCGTACATCCTAAAATTTGTATCTTTTTCTTTCCTGTTATCTTCAACATATTCCATAATAGTAATAGTGATCCATTTGTTAAAAAAGGTTTATTTGGATTTTATCTAGAGGGGCTAGGAGGATGAACCAAAGAATTTCTTTTTTTAGCGGTAATCATGAGAAATTTGTTGATAGATTTAGGGGCAGGGCTGCCTTTCTTATTTTTTATTACCTTGGGAATTAAGAAGAGTGTGGTTAATAACAAAGAATTCCCCCATTGTGATTCTTCTAGGTGCAACATTCATAGCTTGTAGGGGAGGGAAAGGAGGCAAACTTGATGTTCAAGAGACATATGATTATCATGAGGCCTGTGTAAAGGGCATACTTGTAAAGGGCCATGATAAGGTCTTGGTGAAGTCGAGATGAAACCTACCTCAATAATTTGTTGAAATGAAGAAAATCCAAAAATAAAAATATTAATCGTTGAACATTGTCTAGCATAGTTTAACAGAGGAAAGTGGTATCCATGCACAACCATATATTTACCATCTAGAGTAAGATAACACATTTTGAAAGCTAATAAGGGAATTAGGGGGAGGAAGTTTTAATTTGTCACACCCATTTTGAAATATCTTCAGTTGCACCCCAACCTCAAGGAATTTATTGATGAAGCTATGGTAGATCCCCAAAATTTCTTGATGGCTGTCATCCTTGAGTTTTCCAATCTTGTAGGGTTGACAATCATTTGCAGAGAGAGTGAATCCCAAATTAGCCCCATCTATCCTTCCTCTAGTCCAAAAAATACCCTTATACCCTTTCATAGCCATACAAAATGTGGTTGAGCCTTTTTTAAGAAAAAAATCCCATAGTCCTACATTCTTTCTTAAGGCTCCACAAATAATAGGCTTCGATCTTTTTCAAAAGCTCCAATTGCTTCTCTAGTATTGTCTTTAACATACCAAAAATTTCTCGCCAAAATAATTGAACCTTTTACTAAGAATAACAATAAAAAAGCCTTAAAATAAGAATCCAACTCTTAAAAAGGACTTAGGCTAGTAAATTGGGAGTGTCTCTTCATAATTAATAGTAATAGGAAAGTAGCATCCTCAGTACCAAATAAATATGACAAATTTTTCACGCTATGCTAATTTTTTTTCATTTTTTCATATGTCATTCTCACATGTAAATCCCATATGAAATAATGATTCATAAATATTATGTGATGCACATTATGAGAATAACTAATGTGTGACAAAGTAAAAAAAAGTAGTAGTCATATTAATACTAAGGAAGGTAAGATTACTTATATAATAATTTCAGTCTTCCCTATTAGACAAGCCAATAATGCATACCAAGTAATTCATCCTTCCTTTAAAATCCAAGTTCTCATTTGCTCATTCCTACTAGTAGCCCACACCATACTCTTCATCAAAGTTACCATATTTAAATTAGATCATCTTGAATTCATTTTAAATGATTTAAAATTTTTTTTTTGGTGGGATGATATCTCTATTCCAATGACTTCAATTTTGAATTTGGAAACCTTCATTAACAATGAAACCGATCACCATATTCCCTTCCAGATAAACATTTTTGTATAAATCTCTTTAGAGACCTTATATTGTTGCTCATTAAAGTTCTTATCTCCCATGGAAATTTGATCTCTTCTTTGAGGAGATTAATCATCAATTTAGAGTCATCACCACTTCTTTCCTCTTAAAGTCGATTTATTTGCCTAATGTTATTCCTTTCCATGTTGTAATAGGTTTCAAATAGTTGTTATATTTGATGTCCAAACTCATATTTGTGTGTTCAATTGACCTCACTTTATGATATCTTATTGCTAGCCCTAAATGTCCTTTTGAGAAATTATCAAAGTCATGTTTTATCCATCCTTGATCTAGGGTGTTCCACTCTTGTTCATTATATTTAGATTTTTGGATCAATTAACCATTGTTGTATCTTGGGATAAATCCCAGATCTATTTAATTCTTAGTTCCTTCAAATTAGGCATCTTTATGAAAGCAAGCACATGAAGTGACAACATTGATATTCTCTATTATTTGATGCTCTACAATCATGAAAACCTCCTTACTTGGCTAGGATATGGTAACCATTGGAGGAATTATTTCTATATCTCCCTAACAGTAATATGTTTGTAAGTGTACAAATTCCCAGGTTCAATAAGCTAGGGCAAAGGAGTAGGAAAATCCCAAGCCACCAAGTTGTAGGCCTTATCATTGATTGCACTTCTAAAGCAAAGGGGAAATGAAAGAATAGATAATCTTACCTTTCAGTATCATGATAGCACATAGTGCATTTATTAATAAATTGGGATCTATTTTTATTCAAAATTGTCTATAGTGAGGATGTTATTGTGAATAGTAATCCACCAAAAATAGTTGAATTTTGGGATAAGTTTAGGGACCTAAACTTTTGAATAAATCATTAGAGGAGTTAGGCTTCCAAATCCACAAATCCTCTTCACATTCATCTAGATGACAATTATCTCCCAAACTCTTGTAATATCATTACAACTCATTTCTCAATCTTCCGACCAACCATTCCTCAACAACTTGTTTCCAATTAACTATTGTTTGATGTTTTTCTAAGTAGGTTTTCCACTATTCCATGTAATGTAGTCATCAAATTTCTCTTTAAGTGTGCAATAAAAATCCATTAGTTGATTAATAGGGACGGTTGAAGAGGATGAGTTTACCCCTCCATCCATCTTCCCTAATAATATATCTCTTCCATTGTCCACAAGCTTACCAACACCTCTCCTAAGAAGCTTCCTACATTTAAGAATATTATTCCATATGATAAAGTGCTATTCCCTTAATATTATTGTATATAGGATTATGAATAGTCAACTTGTGGCTATCTTAATCCTTAATTAAGTCATGTTATCATTATTATATTATAATTTAGGTAGGTAGGTTGGCTTAGGTGTTATGAAGGGTTGTGTCTATTCAACCTAAGCATAATTAGGTATATATAGGAGGTTGTGAGTCTTATTTCATCATCATATTGGGAAGTGTGTTCTCATTGGAGATATTTGGAGGATTGCCCACTCAAAGTGGCCTATTAATCTTAGCTATTATCAAGTATTTATATAATATTTTATATTATTTCTTCTATTGTGCTAGTTATTTCATTACAAGTGGTATCAGAGCATGATCCTAGCACCATAGAGGCAAGCTTTTTCCTCAACATTGGACAATTTTGTGAAGAGCACAACTTTCAGATTTTAGCAAAATTTTCAAAGATTTTTAAAGGGTTTTTGAAGAACATATTAAAGAAGCTATAATCCAAAATTTAGAGGAATTGGAGCAAATTTGAGGAAATTATTGTAGAATTACTATTTCTACACAATTTTTTAAGATCTTCATATCTCTCACATCTTGCCGAATTAGAGTATAAATTGTATTGGGTTTTTCAATACATAGTAGAGGAGCCTAAATTCAAAGCTTGGAGAAATTGAAAAACAAAAATAAGCAAGATATTCTCTCTCAAGGAAACAAAATTTCTTATTGTTTTGGGGATTTTTACTGAGTAATGATTTCTTGGCCAAAGTGAAAAATAAATAAATCAAAGAATTCACATTTCATTTGTATGATTTATTTCAAAATTATTGGTTTCCATCATGACGAGGCCTCCAACAAGAGGCAAAACTAACTCTACCACACCAGGGAAATCCTCTGATCAAGATTGGGAAGCAACAGAGGATAGTAAGCCCAATGAGGAACTTAGTAAGTTCAAGGAAGAGGTTAAGAAGGATATGTGTGACCTACGAGGAGATATATTAGATATACGAAGCATGTTAAGCACGTATATGAATGAAACAAGGAAGGAGCTCTCAAGCAATCAAGATGAAACCTTCAAGTTGACTAATAATGACACAAATTTTATTAATCCTACGAGATCTAGGAATTTTTTTCCAAAGGTGGATATGCGCAAATTTGATGGCAAGGATCCTCTAACATGGATAAATCAAATGGAGATTTTTTTTAAAATACATCAAATCCCATATAGACAAAAGGTTACGATGGCTTCCTTGTATCTAGAACTAGATCAATTCTTTTGGTATCATTGGCTTTGTACTCATAGGAGGAAAAATGTTCTTACTATATCATGGTCAATTTGTATAGAAGAACTCCAAGCACAATATAGCAATAGTATGACAAAAAATTTCTTTGGCCAACTTGCTAAGCTTCAACAAATAGGATTAGTTAAAGATTATATTCAACAATTCCAAAATCTATCCTTAAGAGTGGATATACTTATAGAGGAAAACTTGAATAATTTATTCTTGGGTGGTCTCAAGGATCACATTCACATGAGGTACGCATTTTTTTCCTAGTTTAGTAAATGAGTCTTTTATATTGGCACGTAGGGTAGAGGAGAAGTTCTTGATTTTTAGAAAGCAAGGGGCTAATGTGACAAGAGACAAAGGATATTCAACACCTTGTCTTCCTCAACCTACTAGGTTGACTTCACAACAAATTGAGGAGAGAAGAGAAAAAGGGTTGTGTTTGAATTGTGATAGCAAATATAGTTGAGGACGTAAATGTAGTGAAAATAAATTGTTCTATATTGAAGGTCCAAGTGAGGAAGAAGAGGATGAGCCCATATCAGAGGAGGATAGGGAGTCAAGTGAGGAATCACATGATTCTCAACCAATAATTTCTTGTCATGCACTTTCAGGTTTCAATGTACCACAAACTCTAAAGGTAGTGGGTTTCTTAAAGAATTAGAAAGTAACAGTGTTGATCGACTCACGTAGTACTCATAATTTCATCAACAAAAAGTTGGCAGGTCTTCTAAATTATTTTATATATCTAGCCCAGAGTTTTGAGTTTTGATTGCAGATGGGGGCACAATTAGTTGTTCAAGGAAGTGTTATAGCATCACATTATCAATGGGAGATTATCAACTTGAAACCTCAATGTATGGGATATCCATGGGTGCAACAGATATTGTTTTGGGAGTACAATGGCTTACTATATTGGGAATAATTGAGATGAACTTCCAAGAACTATTCATGCGATTTCAATCACAAGGAAAGGTAGTGGAGCTAAGGGGATTGAAGGCAAAATCTCCACAGATGGTAAGAAGACTTCTTAAGAAGGTGCGGATGGATTTGTGGCCCAACTATGTTCATTAGAAGTCTCTCAATCTAATGCTCTTACTCATCTAGATTTACAAGCAATAATTGATCGTCACTAAGTTATTCTTAGAGATATACCTAAAGGACTTCCTCCTGAGAGAGATCATGACCGTGCCGTGCTGTAGTAGCAGAGCGGGAAATAGAATAAGAAAGGTTTATGTTTTGTGTATTTTAAATTTAATGTTTTCAATAAACGTCCTACATGTGGTGGTATACCTAGAGTAGCAGTTCGATGAGCTCTCCAGATATAGCCACCTAGGACCAGGTGTAGATTCTTTAAATTAGAATAGTTTTAATGATTGTCAGATTCCAATAATAGGTAGTAGGCAGTTTCAAATTCTTATCCTTTTCTTGGATGGAAGAAGGAAAAACATGTGGCCTATTGCATGATTGTCAGATTCCAATAATAGGTAGTAGGCAGTTTCGAATTCTTATCCTTTTCTTGGATAGAAGACGAAAAAACATGTGGCCTACTGCATGATTGTTAGATTCCAATAATAGGTAGTAGGCAGTTTTCAGATTCTTATCCTTTTCTTGGATAGAAGATGAAAAAAATGTTTCTCATCCTTTTATTAGAAAAGGAGAGTTAGTTTTAAATAAGCCGGTTGGCTATGTAAGAGATTCATTCAAATTTGGGTAATAGAAAAAGTTTCAATTTTTGCCTTAGAAAGAATATAGATAATCGACTATGGAGTTTGGCAGCAATTCGATCTTGGTCTCTCTTGTCAAAGTGCAAATATATTTTCTTTGAGGACATTCCGGGTTAAAGATCTTGGTGTGCGGGTGAAGATAAATTATGGAGATTTATATATTCTGATTAATCCAATCTTGAGTTTGGTTTGAGTTCGATCCCGACTGATTGATGTTGTGCCCCTTGAAGTAACTCATTTGAGTGAGTATTCCTCCTGAGCTTTCCAAGGTGTGGCTCTGCATCATTTTTGGTATCAGAGCTTGAGAGTTGCAGATTGTAAAGTTATATGTTGAATGCCCCTGATCAAGATTCTTCAATAGGGTCAAGCAAGATGGTGACCAATGCAGAGTTAGTGAAGAAGGTCGAGGAGCAAGAAGAACTTCTCCAGAACGAGAATAGAGAGTTGAAGGGGATAGTGGCAGAACTAGCCAGTAAGTTGGAATATATGCAGAGTGTAGTTGAGAAGAAAGAAATGAAAGACGAAATGGAAGAAGAGGAAGATGTACTTGACAGTGAAGAAGATAGAATAGCTGAGAACGAGAGGCCATTTTTTAAAAGCTTTAAAGGCTTTGGGAGGAAAACCTGTTGATTTACCTATGTTTACAGGAAATATGGACGCTGAATTAGTGTTGGAATGGATTGAAGCCTTAGAGAATCATTTTGAATGTGAGAAAGTTTCAGAATCGCAGCAAGTTAAATTGGCCAAATCTAGAATGAAGGGAGCAGCCCTTACATGGTGGAATTTCATGCAAGAAGAAAGGGTAAAGGAAGATAAGAGGAAGATTTGTTCATGGAAGAAGATGGTGTCAATGATAAGAGAGACGTATCTCCCTGAAGACTATGAGGTACAGTTGCATCAGAAAAGGCAGAATCTCAGACAAAGGGATATGGATGTCTGTACTTATACAGAAGAGTTTCAGAAGTTAAGTCTAAGGTCAAAATTTGCAGAACCTGAGAGTATCAATGTAGCAAGATACCTAAATGGTTTGAGGATGAACATACAAGAAGAGTTGCAGTTGCTAAGTCCTAACACGGTAGCTAAATGCTATCAGCTAGCTTTGAAGGTGGAAGAGAAAATCAAAAGGAGACAAGAAAATAATAACAGAGGCAGAGGAAGACAACCATTCAGAGGAAGAGGTACATTTGCAGGAAGGAGTCCAAATTTTCAGCCACAAATGGAGATGCATAATGAAGTTAATAAGTTTGATAATTTCAAAGGAAGTTTCAGAGGTAGAAGGCCAAATTTTAGAGGAAGATCACCAGGAAGGACGAATGGACCAATAAGATGTTACAACTGTAATCAGGAAGGTCATATGGCACACAAATGTCCAGCAAAAGCAAGCTCTAGTACTCATGATGAAAGAAGAATACATTTGGCACAAGAAGCAAATTTAAAAGAAGATTCAGACAACCATGGTTATCCAAAAAAAGGGGAAGCACTTATGATGAGAAGAACACTGTTGAAAAGGCTTGTCAGAGAAGAACCACCACAAAGGAAGTCCATTTTCAGAACTACCTGTAAATCTGGAGGAAAAGTTTGCAAGGTACTAGTAGACTCTGGTTCTATAGAAAATTTTGTGTCTCTTGAAATGGTGGAAAAGTTGAAGCTACCAAGAATACAACACCCATATCCTTACAGAATATCTTGGTTAAATAAAGGGCAACATACTATAGTAGAAGAGCAAGCTTGGGTGGAATTTTAGATTGGAGCCTATAAGGACAGATTATTGTTTGATATTGTTAACATGGATGCATGCCGTTTACTTTTTGGTAGACCCTGGCAATATGATCTCAAGGCACATCATGATGGAGTGAAGACTACATATACCATTACAAAGAATGGAAAGGTCATTGAACTGATACCTTTAGTTGAGCCAAGTCAAGAAGAAGAAAAAGCCGCAGAAGCCAAAGTTATGGTGATGGGTAAGAAAGAATTATTGAAAGAAGTGAAAGAAAAGAAGAGCCCACTCTTTGCATTGATTCCTGTACTCAAGGACAAATTGCAGAATGATGCTGAAAATCAGACTGAGGAAGAAAATTCAGAGATGGAGTCTTCAAACTTGAAGGTGGAAGTGATAGAAAAGAACAAGGAAAAGGTACCTGACGAAGTGGAACCAATTCTGGACAAGTACAAAGAAATTATAGCTAATGGAATACCAAAAAGTCTCCCACTAGTGCGAGAAATCAGTCATTGCATTGATCTCATACCAGGATCAACATTACCCAACAAGGCGACATATAAACTAACACCACAACAAAATGAAGAAATGGCAAGACAAATTGAAGAGTTGCTCGAGGCTAGTTTGATTGGTAAAAGTCTAAGCCCATGCGCAGTACCTGTAGTCTTAGCACCAAAAAAAGAGGGAACATGGAGACTATGTACAGATTCAAGAGCACTGAACAAGATCACTATAAGGTACATATTTCCAATGCCTAGAATAGAAGATTTACTGGATTGTTTAGGGAAAGCAAGATATTTTTCAAAGATTGATTTGAAAAGCGGGTATCATCAGATAAGAATTAGGCCAAGAGATGAATGGAAAACATCATTTAAGACAAATGAGGGATTGTATGAATGGAAGGTAATGCCATTTGGATTGTCTAACGCTCCTAGTACGTTTATGAGGCTTATGAATGAAGTTTTGAAGGATTTTACAGGGAAGTTTGTGATAGTATATCTAGATGACATTTTGGTTTTCAGCGAAACAAAAGAGGAGCATCTGAAACACATAGATTTGGTGTTGAGAAGGTTACAAGAGGAAAAGCTAATGATCAATATTGAGAAGTGTAGTTTTATGTGAGAGGAACTGACATACCTTGGCTTTGTGATCTCAAAGGGAACACTCAAGATGGATCAAGATAAGGTAAGTGCAATTCTTTCTTGGCCAACTCCCAGAACTATTGCAGCAGTTAGAAGTTTTCATGGTTTAGCCACTTTCTACAGAAAGTTTATCAAAAATTTCAGCTTGATTTGTGCACCTATTTTGAACACCATAAAAGGAGGCCAAAAGTGTAAATTTGTTTGGACAGAAGAAGCCAATAAAGCCTTTGAACTTCTTAAGCAAAAAGTGGCCCGAAAACCAGTCCTAGCATTTCCTGATTTCAATAAAGTCTTTCAGATAGAATGTGATGCAAGCAACATAGCCATAGGAGGTGTTCTTAGTCAAGAGGATAGACCAGTAGCCTTTTTCAGCGAGAAGCTCAATGAAGCCAAATGGAGATATTCATCATACGATTTGGAAATGTATGCACTTGTTCAATCCTTGAAGAAATGGAGACACTATTTGCTACCCAGGGAATTCATTGTATACACAGATAACCAGGCACTTAGTTTCATAAACAGTCAAGAGAAATTGAATCATAGGCACATGAAATGGGTGGAGACATTGCAAGCATTCACATTTTCTATCAAGCACAAGAAGGGAGTAACAAATAAGGTTGCTGATGCATTAAGCAGAAGAACTTTGACTACGTCACAAATTCAGTTGGAAACTACAGGTATTTCAAATTTGAAAGGTATGTATGTTGATGATGCTGATTTCAAAGACATTTATCAGGCATGTATTAATCTGGATGAAAGGTACAATAGAGAATATTCTAATTTTCTGGTTCAAGAAGCATTATTGTTCAAAGGAGGACAACTTTGCATCCCAAAGTGTTCAATGAGAGATAATATCATACAGGAGAAACATAGTGGGGCATTATCTGGTCATTTTGGACTGGATAAGACTTTAGAGCTAGTTCGTAGACACTATTTTTGGCCAAAGTTACAAAAGGATGTGCGGAAGTTTGTGGAAGAATGCACCATTTGTTAGAAAGGTAAAGGTAAAAGTACCAATGTAGGATTATATCAGCCCTTACCTATTCCTTCACGACCATGAGAAAGTATTAGTATGGATTTTGTTATGGGATTACCAAGAACTCAGAAGGGTTATGATAGCATTTTTGTTGTTGTGGATAGATTCAGTAAAATGTCACATTTCTTACCATGTAAATCCACCAAAGATGCATCATACATTGCAGATTTATTTTTCAAGGAGATAGTGCAAATTCATGGACTACCACTAAATATTGTTTCAGACAGAGATGGCAGATTTGTGGGTCATTTTTGGAGGACTCTTTGGAAGAAACTTGGCACAAATTTATCATTTTCATCTGCATATCATCCACAGACCGATGGCCAAATAGAAGTTGTCAACAGATCTTTGGGTAATCTATTGAGATGCCTTACAAAACAACATGGAGAAAAGTGGGATTCCGTACTTGCTCAAGCTGAATTCTCATACAATGATACAGCGAATAGAAGCATAGGGAAATCTCCATTTCAAATTGTGTATGGTACACATCCAAGAGGAATTCTCGAGCTGAGGGAACTTCCAAATACTTTTCCAAGTAGTTCACATGCTGAAGAATTTGCTGAAGCTATTAAAGAGGTCCAAGATCAAGTCAAGTTGTAGCTACAGAATTCAAATCAAAAGTACAAAGAAGTTTCTAATCAGAAAAGAAGAGAAGTACAATTTGAAGTTGGTGATTTAGTATGGGCATATCTGAAGAAAGAGAGGTTACCTCAAAGGAAGAATACAAAGTTACTACCTAAGAAAGTTGGCCCTTGTCAAATTCTGGAAAAATATGGACATAATGCTTACAAAATTCAGTTACCTACAGACATTGGTATTTCACCCATATTCAATGTTTGTGATCTCACACAATATAAAGGTTTTGAAACACAAGCCGTACATGAAGGTTCAGTAACAGAAGATCTGCAACAACTACCTAAACTAGCACCACCTCAGTTGGAGAAAATCCTAGATACAAAAATAAAGAAAACTCGCAGACGACAATACACTCAGTATCTAGTCAAATGGAAGAACAAACCAGTGACAGAGGCTATTTGGATGGATGAGCAACAAACTAGAAAACATGGTTCATCAGTTCACGATCTCATCTCAAGTGGACTTGAGATTCTTTCTACAGGGGAGTATGCTGCAGTAGCAGAGCGGGAAATAGAATAAGAAAGGTTTATGTTTTGTGTATTTTAAATTTAATGTTTTTAATAAACATCCTACATGTGGTGGCATACCTAGAGTAGCAGTTCGATGAGCTCTCCAGATATAGCCACCTAGGACCGGGTGTAGATTTTTTAAATTAGAATAGTTTTAATGATTGTCAGATTACAATAATAAGTAGTAGGTAGTTTCGGATTCTTATCCTTTTCTTGGATGGAAGATGGATAAACATGTGGCCTACTGCATGATTGTCAGATTCCAATAATAGGTAGTAGGCAGTTTCAAATTCTTATCCTTTTCTTGGATAGAAGACGGAAAAACATGTGGCCTACTGCATGATTGTCAGATTCCAATAATAGGTAGTAGGTGGTTTTTGGATTCTTATCCTTTTCTTGGATAGAAGACGAAAAAAATGTTTCTCATCCTTTTATTAGAAAAGGAGAGTTAGTTTTAAATAAGCCGGTTGGCTATGTAAGAGATTCATTCGAATTTGGGTAATAGAAAAAGTTTCAATTTTTGCCTTAGAAAGGATATAGATAATCGACTATGGAATTTGACAGCAATTTGATCTTGGTCTCTCTTGTCAAAGTGCAAATATATTTTCTTTGAGGACATTCCAGGTTAAAGATCTTGGTGTGTGGGTGAAGATAAATTATGGAGATTTATATATTCTGATTAATCCAATCTTGAGTTTGGTTCGAGTTCAATCTTGGATAATTGATGTCGTGCCCCTTGAAGTAACTCAGTTGAGTGAGTATTCCTCCTGAGCTTTCCAAGGTGTGGCTCTGCATCATGCCGTACAACTAGTTCTAGGGATTCAACCACCAAACATTAGGTCTTATAAGTTTTTATACATACAAAAAAGTGAGAGAAAAAATTGTTGAGGAAATGCTAGAGGGAGGAATTATCAGGCATAACCAAAGTGCTTACTCCTCACCTATTATATTGGTGCCTAAGAAGGATGAAACTTGGTGCATGTGTCCAGATTATAGAGTGCTCAACAAGTACACCATTAAAGATAAGTTTCCTATTCTAGTCATTGATGATCTTCGAGATGAATTAAATGGAGCTATGTATATTACCAAGTTAGATCTTAGATTGGGTTATCACCAAATTTGGATTAAGGAGGAAGATACTTGTATGAAAACATTTCAAACTCATGAAGGTCATTATGAATTTTTGGTGATGCTATTTAGTCTTATCAGTGCACCATATACATTCCAAAGTTTGATGAATTCCATTTTTAAGAAGTTCTTGAGAAAGTTTGTGTTAGTGTTTTTGATGATATATTAATTTATAGCAAGACTTGGGAAGAACATTTGCAACATGTATATCAAGCATTACAATTACTCAAAGATCATAAAATCTATGCTGAGCCATCCAAGTGTGCTTTTGGTCTTACGGAGGTGGAGTATTTGGGACACATAGTTTCACATAAAGAATTAAAGGTAGACCCTAACAAAATTAAGGCTATCATGGAATGGCCTATTCCAAAAACTATTAAGAAGTTGAGGGGTTTCTTGGGATTGGCAGGATACTATAGAAGATTTGTGAAGAATTATGGTCATATAGGAACACCCCTTACAACTCTATTGAAGAAGGATTCTTTTCATTGGAATGAATTTGCTTATGTATTGAGCAATTGAATTAGGCTATGTGTACAACTCCAGTGCTTGCTACTCTAGAATTCACCAAGGAATTCATTGTGGAATGTGATGCTTTTGGAAATGGGATAGGAGCAGTTCTCATGCAAGAAGGTCAACCAATTGCTTTTGAGAGTCATCAATTAAAAGGTAAAAATTAACTCAAACCTATTTATGAGAAGGAAATGTTAGCAATCCTTCATGTAGTTAAAAAATGGAGGCCTTGTTTAATGGGTCAACACTTCAAGGTTAAGATAAATCACGATAGCCTAAAATATTTTTTGGAACAAAGACTATCATCAGATGAGCAACAGAAATAGGTCACTAAGATGTTAGGATATGACTTTGAAATTGTATACAAGAAAGGGAAGGAAAATATTGTGGCTGATGCACTTTCTAGGAGGGATGAAAAAGATGAAGCCTTATTGTGTGCCCTTTCAATATTACAAGAAAATTGGGTGGTAGAAGCCAAAGAAGAGTGGAAAAATGATGTTTCAACAAGGAATCTTATCCAGCAAATAAAAAGTGATCCTAGTAGTTCAGATAAGTTTTGTTTAAATGGGGGTATTCTTTGGTATAAAGAGCACTTGTATCTCTACAATAATTGTGCTCTTAAACACAAGATTCTCAAAGAACTACATGAGTCCCCAATTGGTGGTCATTCAGGATTTTTGAAGACATATCATAGGGTCAAGCAAGATTTTTTTTGGGAAGGGCTAAAAGGTGATGTTCAATAGTTTGTGGCTGACTATTTGGTTTGTCAAAGAAATAAGGGGGAAACAATTAAGACACCAGATCTCTTGTAGCCTTTATCTATTCCTAGCCAATGTTGGGAAGAGGTATCCATGGACTTCATCACAGGGCTCCCCAAATCTAAAGGTCATAATGTCATCATGATAGTAGTTGACCGCCTCACTAAATATGCACATTTTATGGCATTACCACATCCTTTTACAACAAGTATAGTGGAAAAAGTTATCATGGAGAATATCCAAAACCTACATGGTACACCTAATGTTATTGTTAGTGATCATAATCCTATCTTTACTAGTCACTTTTGGAAAGATTTATTCTCATGTTTGGGTACTCAGTTGACTCATAGTTCTTCAGACTATCCACAATCAGATGGGCAAACTAAGGTGGTTAATAAATGTTTGGAAGGATATCTATGTTGTTTCACTTTAGAAAAACAATCTCAATGGCTACCTCTTGTAGAATGGGGGTACAATGCTTCTTTTCATAGCTCATAAAAAATGTCTCCATTTTTGGCACTTGATGGATATCATCCTCCTTCCATCACATCATCATTAAAGGTGTCACCAAGAGTTCAAGTAGTAGATGAAGGTTGAAAAGTGTAAGGAATTTATAGCTTAATTATGTGAAGGGAAACCATCTAATCCTGATTTGGCTACCTCATTCTCTCTATAATTAGATTCTCTATAAATATAATTAATACTTATCTTCTCAAAGCCCTTTCATAGGGATATGTCTTTGTCTAGTATTATATCTAATCTCCAATTTTGGAGGAATCCTTTACGAAGGGCATTGATAATAATTGTTGAATCCCCCTCAATTTCAAGATTCCTACAACCCAATAATTTGAACAAGGATAAAACTTCAACCAAGGTAGATAGTTTTACCCAATTATTAGTTTCCACCCAAATAACCTTCACAATATTGGCTATTTCCATACCATTTGCATCATGGATGCTACAACCAATACCAAACTTTCCCAAATTACCTCTTGAAGCTCCATAAAATTTAAGTTTGAGCCATCCCTATCTTGGGGGGTCCAAGAGAATGCTTCCCACTTATGGTTGATTGAGGTTAATCCTAATCCTATGAAGGGGGGAATCTTAAGAGCTATCCATCATCCTCACATTCTATCATCCCAATTGGACATCACTGCCTCTTTTGGGTAAAATATTAAGATCATATTGTTGGTTACTTCAATAATTTAGGCCTCAATTTTTTTGATAAGTTTCTTAATATCCGTTTTCTTATCGTGGAAGATTCTCCTTTTTTGTTCTTTCCATAGTTCCCATAGGATAATTAACAAGGTTATGATCCAAAAGTTACTAAAAATACTTCCTTTCCTAAAGAGAGGAATGCATAGAACATTTTTCCTATAGAATTGGGGAAGGTAAAGGTCTATCCTAATTGGGAACAAAGCCATTTATAGCATTGAATGGAGAATGAATGCTTCAATAATATGTGATTAGATGTTTTCTCCTTTGCTTTATAAAAAGGGCATCTACTAGGCCCCTAAAAAACCTACTCTTTTGAATTGATATATTGTGAGTGCTCTTTTGTGGAAGATGAGCCATGTGAAGATGTGTGCCATAGGGAGATTAGCCTTGTCCCAACATAGTCTAATTGGAAATTTATCTCAAGTTCCTAAAAAATTAGATATTACATCCTTATAACCCATATTGGAGTTATATTCCCCACTTGGATATCCATCCCAAATTAATTTATACTTACCCTTGTTAAAGGTAACCTGTATACTTTCATACAATCTCTTATGAGTATCCTCATCTATTTTAGGGATCTCAAAGTCCCCCAAAATCCTTCCATTTTCAATCAACCCTATCCAAATAAAATTCTACATAATATTTGAATTTGTTGCTCCAAGTAGATACCAATATATCTTTGGCATGAGAGAAGTGACATTCCCTATCCAATGCTTTGAAGCCCACCCAAGAGTCCTACCAAAAAAAATCAATCATGGTTGAATTGGGATTTGTAAATCAAAATATTTAACCATTTAAGATGAGGATTCCTAAACAATATCTATGTCCTAGGGTTTGAGCTTACATATTTTTAATCCCTAACCCACCTAGTTCTTTTAGTTTACACACTTTATTCCATGATAATAGGGAAAACTTCCTTTTTTCTTCAGACCCCTACTAGGAGAAGGTTCAAAGATTTTTTTTAATCTCATTTATTTAACTTGGAGAGAGGTTGATACATGATAGGTGATGAATAAGTTGGACTAACAAAACATATTAGACCATTATGGCTCTACTTGCTGCTAAAATCCATTTTCCTTTCTAGGATTTATTTTTTTGCTTAATTTTGTCATTGTTTAGGTTTCATAGATTAGTATAGAAACATCCTCTATTAAGGGGAAAACATAGGAATTTTCATGGAAAATACCTCTTGTTGAACTTCAAAAGTTTAATATATCTGTAATTCTAGGCAAGGAGATTGTTGAAGAAGAAAATTTCAAAATTTTTTCACGTTGATTTCTTGTCTTTAAGCCAAATAATACTGATTAAGGATGGATTTATAGGCTCTATCTTCTTCTAAAGAACTCATTCCATAGAGCATGGTATCATCAAAAAATTATTGGTGAGTGGTAGGTTCTAATTCACTAATTATTGAAAGACCTCTTAAATTTCCTATAGACCTTGCTTAGAAAAAATAACCTACACAAGGCTTCCACCATAAGAATAAAAATAAAATGGGATATTGGGTCTCCTTGTCTTAGTCCTCTAGATATTCCAAATAATCCACCATGAGAACTATTTATTAGGATGAACAATTTGGGAGTGCAAATACATTCCAAGATCATATTAACACATCATTCAGAGAAGCCAAAGGCCTCAATACATTTATGAAGAAATTTCCAATCCACTCTACCATAGAACTTCTTGATATCTAACTTAATAATCACACTTGGTTCTCAGTTAGATTGGATTGAGTGAATATATTCTTGAGCTATGATCTCATCATTGACGAAGCATCCTGGAACAAATCTTGTTTAGTCTTTACTAATTAGAATTGGAAAAATATTGTAGATCATATTAGCTAAAGTCTTTGTAAATATCTTGTATATGGTGTTTCATAATGCAATGGGTCTAAAATCATTGAAGGAGTCCAATTATCTTTTTTTGGTATTAGAGCCATTAAAGTGTTTCTCACCTCTCTTAGGATTTTTTCCAAGTTTTTGACTCCCTCTAATACTTTTGTCATGTCCTCTTGTATAAAATCCCATAATTTTTGAAAGAAACATGTTGGGTAGCCACCTAGACCTAGGGATTTATTAGGATACATCTACTTGAGGTCCATTTCTACCTCTTGTAAAGAAAATCCACTCATTATCTACTTATTGTAATCTTGGGAGTAATTCTAGGAACATTTTTTAAAATCTTATTTTGTTCCCCAAGATTTGACCCCTCATTGTTGTTGAAGATATTATTGACAAAAATTACAACCTCCTTTTCTATAGATTTAGGAGAATGTATGGTTTCTCCATTGGAAACTTTGATGGAATGAAATTTGTTTACCATTCTTTTTTGTTTGGTACTGTTATGGAAAAGATTTGTGTTCTTGTCCCATTCTTCTAACCATACTTCTCTAGACTTTTTCCTCCACAAGATTTATTTTTTTGCTAATATCTCTTCTTATTTCAACATTAAGTGATTTTGTTATATATATATATATATATATATATATATATATATATATATATATATATATATATATATATATATATATATATATATATAAGGCTTCATCCATTCCTTTTTTGATAATATTTTTATTTCGTCAATCCAATTTCTCTTCCAAGGTCAATATTTTGAAAGACATTAAAATTCCATTCTTTGAGCTTGAGTTAAATGATTTTGAGCTTATTGAATATTTGAAAGAGTTTAGACCATGAGACCTACATTTTTTCCTTCATTTCTTAATTAGTTTTAGACAATTATCATCCTTGATCCAAAATTTTTAAAATTTAATGGGAAATTACCATCTCTCTTTTCCTCAATGATTCTTAGTTCTACTTGATGGTTAGATCCTAATATTGGTTTAACATTAGATTCTAGGGAAATTGGGGAGGCTAAAAGATCCCCATGAATAAAATATATATCTAGTTTTTCTAGTATGTTGTTGAATCCTTGTCTTCTATTGTTTCAAGTAAATGAGTTTGAAGAGGAGGCAATCTCAAGAAGCCCATTTCTATTAACTAAATAAGTAAAATCCATAGAGGCTTTGGAAAAATTCTTCCTCCCCACACCCCAACTCTATATAATATATTATAATACTATTAAAGTATCCCCATATGATGGATAACTCATTTTTTAACTCATTATGTTTTTATTCAATCTCCTTCCACACTTTGACCTTATCTTGATTTTGAATTAGACTATAAACATCAAAGATTCTATATCTAGTGTTTGACCTTATACCTCAAAGGAGACTATATATCTAGTTATTATGATGTTCTAACAAGGAGATAGATACATTCCTTGGATCTAATAAGATGGTGAGCCCCCCTGAGGCCCCTTAATCTAAGGAGTCCCTAATTTTCTTGAAACCTAGAAACTTCCTAAGGTGATCCATTTATGCTAAGTTTGATTTGGTTTCTTGGAGAAGAATAATGTTTTTTTTTGCATGCAATGTTTAAGGATACACTACTTGTTAGAGGCATTGAGGCCCCTAAAATTCTAATGTAGGACATTCATTGCCCCATGAGAAGGACCTCCTGCCTCCTGAGCATGATTTTTTTTGGTAAGTTTAGACTAAACTCAAGCTACACCATCTATATTTCTAAGTTCTTAAGAGGGATTTATAGTCCCTTATCTTGGTTAACCTGACACAAATTGAGTTATCCTTACTTTGAAAAGTAGCTTCTATTCCCAGGGTTCTTGGTTTTCCTTTTCTAGATTGTTAAGGCATGCTATTTCCTTTTTAATCTCATAACATCTTAGGGTTCCTCCATTTCCAAGATTTTATTGACATAAAGTTTTTTTTGACTTTCCACTTCCTTGTAAAAAAATTCCATCCACGAAATTTTTCATTAACTCATTGACACCCATATCACTTAGATATTTTGCAAAAATATTCACTTCTTCTTCTACCCTCCTAGTTGGATCTTGATTTAAATCAATTCTAGTCTCAGGCACAGTGACCTCCCCCCATTCTTCTAAGAAGTCAATATCATACTTCTAGGAAAAGAAAGCCAAAAAATGTCTTCTTGATATAATCTATTATGATTGGTGGTATTCTCACCCTCAATTCTTTGTATAACAATAACCGTAGGAGATTGTACTTATGAAATACGCACCCCCCACCAAAAAAAAAACTAAAAAAATTTGGAGACATTTTTTGATCGATAAGAGGCTGAAGCCAATATTAATTATCCTACATTGTGATTGATTATTATTATTTATTAAGCATGAGTAGATTTGAACCTAAGACCTCTTTGATAACAGGTTCACAATTTACTATTGTGTTGTAGGATCTTGCCTAAAAAATTTGGAGACTTATCTTCCCTAGAATGAGAAATATCACTTCGAATTATAATTGGGGGAAGGGAGGGTTTTTCTTCTAGATCATCCCAACAAGAGTTTTCAATGATCAAGAACCCTCCTATCTCATTATTGGTGACAACTTGGATATTTGGAGGTGGGGTTACAATGACAAGTTTAGGGCTGGGAGCGAGAATACCTAAATCCATAAGCTCCTTAATCCTACCTATCTCAAATTTGTTTTTGATACTTATTAATCTCCCATTCACCCTAATTTATTGAGGCTTAGGATCAATGATCTCAATATCCATACTCACAATAATGATAAGGCTTGAGTTATAAAACTCTATTTCTATAATAGTTATTAATTTACCCATCTTATTGTCTATTAGTTTTAGGTTTTCATCCATCTTATTGTCTATTAGTTTTAGGTTTTCATTTACTAATAGTTGTACTAGTAGATTTGGCAATAGGAAAATCCTTTCTACTAGAAAGGAATCAATATTATTTGAGTTAAAGAAGGGTTGCCAGTCGAAAAATTTGAAGGGTTTACCCATAAAATTAAGAGAATTGTTAAACAAAAAATCATGTTTCAAACTTGAATTACAAAAACAAATATAAGGAAAATCATGTTCAAGAATAGTTACTCCTACTTTCTTATCAAAGGATTGTTTTGACCATTTTGCAATGGATTCCACATCTGTACCCGATCTCGTCCATCTTGCAGAGTCCATATTTATGGCATTAGAATTGGTTGTATCTACTAAGCATCCTTGATGATCTAGAGTTGATGTTTCCTCTTTGTTAACTGTGGATGCCCACATGGTGGTTGGTTTCATTTTTTGATGATCTACTAACCACTCCTCTTGGGAAACCTTATCCTTTGGATCCACTTGATAATTTGGATAGGGAGCTCTACAATTGTGAGCTTTTGTTGAAAGGAGTGATGGAGAAAAAGGTTGAGATTTCATTTCTTTCAAAGGAGAGAAAGGGTTGGAAATAATTAGAGATTACTGAGCTTTAGAGTGATACTACCTAGATTTACTTGAGGTTATTTATGAGGGCTTGTAGGATTTATTGTAATTTGGTAGGAAGGGTTTCTTATGCTAGGATGGTCTTGATGCATAGGCCAATCATTTTTATTATATGGGTCTTACCATTTTCCATCTATCCTCCTCCCAGGATTATCTTCAAAATCATGACAGAAAAGTGCATATGTAATTCGTCATACCACAAAACATTGATTAAGGTATTTCGCTTGATACTTGTGAACAAGTAGATTCACTGAATTTATAAAATTTACCAAGTTCATTTGTATTATAATTTAATCACATTATATAGAGTTATGAATAATATATATAATAATAAAAAATATTTTATTTATCTTTTTATTTTATTTTAAAAAATTAAAAAAAAATTTAAAAATAATATTATTTTGTACATGTGGGTTTTAATATTAATATTAATATTTAGAAAATAAATATGGTTATTTTATTATTAAAAATATGGCATTTTGACATGCTTGGAAATGCTACTTAAATACTCAGTTATTTAAAAGTGTATATATATATATGAATGTGTTATAGCCAAATTAAGCATTACAATATTTTTTGAATTTTTATTCATAAAGAACTATTTATGTAAGTCTATGTGTGTTTCTTCATGTTTGTGAGCTATTGTGGGATTTATGTTGTCTATATGGGTTGTACACAAAGGCTTGGGGAGTGCATGGTTTATGCAATGTATTTAGGTTAAGTGCACTATTTTGATGTTCAGTCACGATCACTCTTTCCCAACCAATGTTCTAAACTCATGTATTTTGTACTTTTTGAGAGTGTGTTATGTGATGGTTTGAAGATCAATCTTGGTGTTTTAGGACCCATGTGTACATGTGAGAATTATGGTTTGAGAACTAGTGTGTGCTCCCATTGCCTTCTTTATGGAACCACACTTTATTATTGTTTTTTATTTGATCCATTAGATTCTTTATGATCTATGAGATTATCATAGGCTATCTAGGTGTATAGATGGGAGCGGCTTGCAATAAGCATCAAGGCCTACAAGTGGCTTCCATGATAACTTATTACAAGTGGCTTCCATGATACCTTTCTTGACTTGTACATAGTTCAAGGTATAGACAGTTATACTTACAACTTCTCTCCCATATTTCAAAGCAACATTCTTCTCCATCATGAGTGTCCTAGCACATTCTATTACAGATATGTTCTTCCTTTCAACAATTCCATTCTATGGAGGGGTTCTAGGTGCAAAAGTATGTCTCTTGATTCTTATATCATTATAGAACATCTCAAACTCATTTAATGTAAATTTTTCACCTCTGTCATATCTCAAAAATTTCAAGCTCTGGCATGTCTCCTTCAACTCTAGCTAAATACCACTTAAACATTTGGAAAGCATCAGATTTCTATTTTAGAAATATAACTATCATCATCCTAGAATAATCATCAACAAATAGGATAATGCACTTGTTACCTTTGTAGCTTTTCACATCAATTGGTCCACAAAAATTAGTGTGAACATTCTCTAATTTTTTTTTAGAGGTGTGAATCTTACTTTTAAATTAGATTTTGTCATCTTGCCTAACTAACATTGATTGCAAATCATATTGTCAATTTTCTTCAGTTTAGCCAAACCTATGACTATTTTCATGTTACTAATACTAAGTTATGAAAGTTAACATGAGATAACCTCTTGTTCCATAACCACACATCATCAAATTCTACAACAAGAAAAGTTGCATCATTTATATCAAGATACAATAGATTACCTATAGTCCGATCAACTTTCCCAATTAGTTTCCCATTAGTGTCATAGATCTTTTCTATCTTACTCTCAAACTCAACTTTGCAACCTAAAATATTCAGTTATGACACACTCAACAAATTATAGTTAAGTCCTTCTACATAATAAACATTGTCACACATGATTTTTTTTGTGAGTTTGATTGATCCTTTTCCTTTTATCAGACAGGGTACAACATTGCCAAACCTTACACTATTTCCATTATAATAATCAAGGGTAATGTATTTACTTTTATCCCCATTCATGTGATGTGAACACCTGCTATCAATGATCTATCTATTACTCTTGTTCACATAAGATACTAGTGCAGTTGCCTCATCCTTATTAGAATCATCCTTCATTGCAACATACACCACTTCATCATCATGGTCATCAAATCCATATTTGGTTTCCTCTTTAACAATGTACCAAGACTTCTTGCCTTTTTTTTTGTAATCTTTGTTATCCTCATCTCTTTTACTTTTGTATTTGTCTCCACTTCTATTGTTCTTCTCTAGACATCTAGCAACAATATGACCGACCTCATTGCAATTAAAGTACATGATAGGTAACTTACCTTTGAATTTGTCTTTTCCTCTATGAAATCTCCTTGCTAATAATGCTTCAATTTGTTTGACATCCTCCTCATCTTTATCACTGCCATTAGAAACATATTTGACCTTTTTCATCTTCTCTTTAGGTTCTTTTAATGGTAGTTTAGCTTTGAAAGTAGATTCAAAATTCTTAGATTTGAAATTATCAAAATTAGAGAGTTCAAAGGAAGTGAGTCTACCTATCAATCCTTTAAAGGTCAACTCATTACCAGGTGTCCACCTTAGTTTTTGTATGGTAAAGACTCTGATAGAATAGATGAGAAATAGGGTTCTTAGTACTTTGCTGATCATAATCTCATCTTCAACCTTACCACTTGCTCCTCTAATAGAATCACTTCTTTTATTCTGGTATAATATTGACATATATTCTCTTCTTCTTGAATTCTCATATCATCAAACTTACCTCTTAGACTTTTAGATTTGGCTCTCAACACATTTTTATCTCCTCTATAGATCTTTTCTATAGCATCCCACATCTTCTTACTAGTATCACATTCCTTGATGTCATCAAACTAAGTGTAGCTTAGGGTACATGCAATCTCTAACACAACTTGATTGTGTTCTTTCTTCTTTTTTAGATCCTCAAAAATTAGGGCTCCAATAGGGTCAACATGCTCAGTGATGATGGTAGATTGTGCATGGTCTTCAAAACCTCCTAGATGTAGCTTCATCAGACTTTTCCATGCAAGAAAGTTCTCCTTGTTGAGCTTGGGTACCTCTCTTTTGGACATCTTGATCGTTTGCTTCTAGTACCTTCAAACTAGTCCTCTTAAGAACTATGACTCTGATACCAATTGTTAGAATTATTTAGAATGACTAAGAGGGGGGTGAATTAGTAGACCCATATCCATAAAACCTTATCATGCATGCATTCATTAGATCATACAATACTTAAACTTTGTAGGTTACTATCCTAAGTCAAAATAATTTTTTAAAAATGTAAGCATGAAATAACATAAGAACATTCATGCAATTTGACATAAGGATTTTAAGTCAAAACCCAATTTGGAAAAAACCACCAGTAACATGCTACTAATTTTCACTCTTCTGAAGTGATGCCCTGTGAAAGACCAACCCTATTAAAGGTTACAATACACACTGTTAAATGTGACTCAGTTAAAAGATTTCAATCACCCTATTAGGAATGAGCCTTGTTAGCAAACTTTAGACTATTCAATTAGAATGTCACCTAATTAAAAGATTTACAAATGACTATTAGGTCAACCTTAGTCCAAATGATTTATCCTAGACCGATAAAATAATTATAAAGTAACAGTAAGACTTGATTTGATAAAAATTTACAACCCACTTGCAGATTATAGATCTATGTTTTAGTCCTCCATTCTACTTGGTATTCACACATTTCAACTCTGATAGCTTGTTCACCCTTCAGGCATTCATACTTTTATGCCTTCTTTTTTTGCATGCCAATTGCAGTCACTTCTATTCAGGCAATGAATGAAGCAATACCCTAGACTCCTTGTCTTCCTTAGGTTCTCACACATGACAACCTTTTCTTGTGACCATCTCTATAAATAGAGAATTCAGATCTTTTTTGCTTAACAAAAATCTTCCATTTTAGAGTTAGGTAGGATTAGGTAGGATACAATGAATCTTCCCACTTTTCCATTTGGTTTCTCTAGAAACTTCTTCTACAATCTTCTTTGAATTTACCCCAAAATGGTTTACCTTGAATTTTATGCCACCAACTCTTCATAATTATCTTTCACATGGTTTTCATAATTCAAAAAAGAAAAATAGTTGGCTTAGATTCATCAAATTTTTGATTTAACACTGTTTGCTGTCACTTGGCATCTATACTATTTTGTCACTCAGCCAACACTAGTTCACTTAGCAAACACTAAAATTTATTGATGCTGGGCACCAACTAAACTTTACTTGGCATATACTAACAATCACTCAGCTTGCATTGTTTTTCATTTTTGCTCGACGCCTTTTGTTTTTCTCTTGGATTCTACTAATTTCTACTTAGCTTGCACTGACTACTCAACAAGGCTTGGCATACACTTTTCTTGATGTTCTTCTAGTCTTAACTTGAGTAATCTTTTATTTCACACTTTACGTAGATAAAAAAATGCTATAATATGAATGTCTTACTTGATCCTAGTGCTCCTTTTACATACCAAATAACTCAAATTTTCTCTAGGTGCTATTATTATCTTCTCTTTTTAAATCCTCTCCATCAATTAACTAAATAATATCTTTCAGACCAAAAATCAATTTTCTCACTAGTAAGTAGAAGGTTTGACATCATTGACAAAATAATGATTGTTCCATTATAGGTTCTTCACTTTAAAATGATCTTATATCAATAGGAATGACATCCAAAAATCTTCACTATTGCAGTAATAAAGTTAACTAGTTAAGGTTACAATGTTTTGTTGGAATAGTTTAGAATAATTGAGAAGGGGGGTGAATCAATTATCCAAGGTCCAGGGATAACTTTAAGAAACCCCTCCTGAAAAAATGCTTAAAATTTTTGCGAATCCAACATTTCATGGGAAAGAAAATTTTAATGTCGAGGGCGATTTTTTTCTTCCATATAGGGATATAAAATATTATATAATGACAATTTTTTTCTTGCCCTACCAAAAATTATTTTAAATGTGGCGAATTAATGTTTTATTCTTGCTAATAGATAAATAAATGATGACTATTTTTTTCCTTGTCAAAAATGAATTAATAATTTTAGAAAATATGAATAATAATGGTCTTGGCTAATCTTTAGTGGTACACTGAAAAATTGTTTAATCTAAAAGTGAATTTGCACATGTATTGGCTAGTGACTATACTGACTATTGAGTAGTCACTTCATGTTTCAACTTGTGCACTGTCTTAGGTCTATTATTAATAATGTCATTACATCAGTGTCACTATCACCAAGTTAGCTACTATCACTTTCGTATTGTTAATAAAATAGTTTATCAACCATTGATAAATTAGAGATCAACAAAAGAAGATGCATTTCGGGGCCAGTCGCTTGACAAGACTCGGAGTTGCATGAAATTCTTTGGAATGGAGACACGTGAAAAGTTTTGCACAGAAACCATTAACTGGAATGTACTCAATGTAGTGAACATCACATCAAGAATAAAATCAAATGTGGTACTAACAGTTACAATTATTACATTCCATTTATAGCCACCTTGGCAGACACTTTTGACTATCTGACATTAATGTGAGTACATTTCACACACTTGAAAATTAATAGGAATATGAAAAAATAAGATATGAAAGATCGCAAACGCCAAAAAATTTAATGCAACTACCATTAAATAGCCTCTTCAATTCCTCTTTCATTATCATTTCTCAAATTCTTGAATGTAAATTTGGTTTGCACAGTCTCTTAGTCATGGATACACTAATTCGCTTGATATGCACTACAATGGCTCTACAAAAGCCCTTTTTAGGCATGATAACTAATGATGTCCTAGCCATGGTTTGCAAGGAAGATTCCCAAGGTCTTTTTATCTTCCATACTTTATTTACGGTCCTCGGCCATCAACTCTTAAGAAATGATAATAGGTACTGTGTGTCTACAGATATTACCTCCTGCTTCCTCGCATCTCTTCTCAACCTTAGAGGCAATCAAGTAGACATTATGACGCTTCTGTGTAACATTTTTAAGGAAATTTTTTTAGAAGATGATGTCAAAATTATTGTATTGGTCGAGTGGGTACTAGGGCCGGGCATTGGCATCCCTTTTGCAAATGTAGCAGACAAGTACTGGGAGCAAGGCATGGGGAGCATTGTATAGAAGCATCCCTTCATGCTCAGCATGAATGAATGATAATTGACTCCCCATCGAAAGTGGGTGCGGCTCAGAAGAGAGTTTCTATGGAAGTGCTTGTTGTTGGATGACATTAGCGAAACTGAATTTACATGGCTGGACAAGTTCAATGACATCATCTTCTCCAAAAGATTCGGTGCAGAGGGACTTGAAGACCTTTCTAATTGAAGGCTTCAAGCCCTCGACCCCTTAGTCCATTGATGCTTCCAGCCTCCCTGTTCCTTGGTTCCCTATTCCCTATTTCTTGAATTTTGTAACCCTATTTCCTTGACCCTTGCTCTTTGGACAAAAAAATGTTTTTAACATATCTATTTTTTCTTTGGATTTGTCCTTGCCCTTTAATGTAAATTACAAAATAGTAAAACTAGATTGATTTAATCAGCTATTTTGAATATTTATACTATGAATTAGTATTATGTACATTGTACACTCTAAAATATTATCAATAAAAATAATAGTTTTTGGCTTCTCAAATTGCTATTCCTGTTAGTCTACGACTTTTTTTTGGCATTTCAATGCACTGTTGAAATGTTAGTCTGTGACCTTATTACAAAAAAATAACTATTAATAGTTATAAAGTTACAAACAAAACAAGGGTTTCAAACAATCCCTTTACGGTTTCATATTTGATTAACAATTTGTAGTAAAAAATTATTCAATTGAAAATTATCTAATGAAAATTTGTAATATGTATATGTATGTCATTCAAATTTTAAAACCTGTAAAATTTGATAATATATGAATACAGGGGCTAGGGCCATGCAAGTTAATAGTTAATAGTTATATTAGTTTTAAGTATTATTAATTTATTTAAAAATATTAAATAAATAAAAAAATAGTTTGTTAAATTTAAACTTATGATACATGTAACATCATGAATAATGAATCATGAATGATGAACGATGAATCCTGAATCTTGAATCCTGATCAACAATTATGCAATTTAATTTGTATAGATAATATTGAAATTTGATTTGAAAATAAAAAGTTCAAATTATAACTTATATATAAATGTTCATATTAAATATTGAATATTAATTTATTTATTCATTTCTTCTTATTTTAAAATGTAAATTTATCTTATGATTATAGTAATATTTTTAACTTTTTATCATATTTTGAATTAAATGAAAAATACCAGAGTTATTTAAATTTAAAATAAGTTATTACACAACTCGTTAAAATAGTGCATGTAGTGAGATGTGTCCAAAAAATGACTTTTTAAACATTTGACCAAATCTTAATCTAAAAATATTTAATAATTAAATTTAAAATTATAATTTTTTTTAATAGAATATTTTATAACTATATGAAATATAACATATATGTAACTTAAATGGACCAAATAGTTATTATTAATCACAAATATTTGTTATATATAACTTTTGTATATAACACAAAATGACAAATACTTCAAGAAAAAAATAAGATTTATTGTTATAAAAATAACACATTATTATATAAAATACAACCTATAACCAACACAAAGGAACCATTAGTTGAAAACTAATTTTTTTTGACAATCTCACACATTTAATAAGAAAATATAAAACATTTATTAGTATTCACCTTTTATATTTGTGTGACATATTATTGATATGATTTACTCTATGCATATACATTTCTACTCCAATAGTTGTACACATAAGAGTAGTATTTGTATGCTAAGATATCAATGTTTATTTAATTGAGCATATTATGTTTTGAGTGACACACATATATGCAATAGCTATGATATTTTAATTTTTATTTGAGACAAAAAATTATTTATTTCATTCATTAATGAATTCATATACTTATTTTTTCTATAACATTTATAAGTTTTCATATGTTCAAGTATTGGTATATTTTTGATCAATGTTTGGATTTTTTATATGTAAAAATAGTTTAATTAATTACAATATATAGTATAATAGTAAAAATGTGTTGGATTGGACTCTATGTTCCTAATAGGGTGATCATAATTAGTTTGTGCCGTAGAATCGACTTTTTTAATTATTCAGTAAACAATTGAACATCAACCAATCAATTTTCATAATTTTTCTTCTACATATCAAATTTTAATATTTGATAAAGTAAAATGCACAATTTTTAAGTTTTATAATTTCTAAAACTATTTATCTTTAATCTAATTCGTTAAAACAAATGAAGCGATAAAATTAGATTTCAAGGAAAACTAAAAGATTATAACCTTAACAAAGACTAAAGTTAAATAAAATTTTGATAATTTACGTGTCAATTTTTATTTATTTCATACCTATCTTGTCACCTGACTTCTTTTCATTATGAAATATTTTAAATGATGAAGAATAATTTATAAACAATTATCACATGCACATTTTCAATATATATTAATAATTAATAGATAATTAAACTATATTACATTTGACTTTTGAAACTAATTAATAAATATGAATAAAAATATAGCATTTGTAATTATATTTTTAAATTTTAATTATTTTATTTAAATTAAACTATTGTCATTGTTATTTCATATCTTGCATCAATTTTATTTCATAAAATTTAATATATCTTCATTGAATTTTTCATATCATCTTTGCAACAAAAGTTTATGATAGAAAAGAAAATCATTTCTATAATAGAAAAGAAAATCTTTTATTTATATTATATTATAACTATTATAATAATTATTTATATAATATTTCTAATAAATAATTAAATTAACATCATGATTTTGACATGCTCAAACTTAAAAATAAAATAATAGTAATTAATAACAATTTATTTAACAGTATTTATTTAAATATATTTCTCCATATTAATTAATATGCTATTTAAATTCTTTTCATGCTAATATTTTTTTAAATCAAACTTTTTACTAATTATATAATTTTTTTTGGCACGAACTTAGTTGCTATGCAACCTTGTTTAAATAATTAATATTAGTTATATGAAAGGTTTAACAATTTACGATTTGATTTGAACCATTCAATGAACGATAGATAAATGATCACGGCTCTATTTCGGGCCAAATTTTAAAAGATTGAAGTTAAATTCTATTTCTACCCAAAATTGGGACACATGTAGTCGATGATTCTTTCTTATAAGTTATATTTATGTCTGACTCTTGACTCTCGACTATTGACTAAAAGAAAGATTGATGACCTGAGATAAATTTTGGACCGATTTGGGAAATGTTTTCCCATGTGCCTAGATTCATCTAGAGTCATGACATGTGTCTGGTCATTGCAAACCTCAATTAAGTGTCAAGACTCAGTTAATATTAATAATAATTATGTTTTATTTTTTCTTACTTAATCCTGACTCAAAGATGCCATGATTATTAAGTAAAAGATAGATCAACTACTCGAGATGAATTTTGGGTAAATTTTGGAGTGCCATCACTATTGTCAAGAAACATCCAAAATTGTGACACACATCCTTGACAAGTGTCACGGTATGGATGACTATTAACAATAATGATAGCATTCCACAAATTGATTCCAAAATCATATCGATTATTAATTTCAATTTTCTTAATTAATTTATTTAAAATGAACAAATTTCAAAATTCAAATGTATATTAATGTAATAAATTTTTACTTTTTTTTTAATTATAGTTATGTACATTATTGAGTCTTTATGTCGTTTACATGTACATTGTACATAGTATTAGGAAAGTACCTAAAACCATTAATTACTTAATACTTACATTTTGACTTTTAACTATTAGCCTTTTATGTTTTTAGAGTGTGAAGTTTAGATTTCTCCAAGTCGAGAGTCCAATATGATAGGGTTTTCAAATTTCAACTTTTCAAAAATTTCATTTTGTGTTCTGAAGACTGAAAGTGTGAAACTTGAGTATCACAGGACAACACCAATTATTTGAGTATCTGCTAGCACTAGTATTGTCGAATCTTGATTCTCAATTTTGGGTATTTAAATTTTTTAATTTTTTTCAGTGCAACTTGCAGCAATAGAAATCTTGATGCTTATTGTCTTAGGTTTACACTTTACAGTTAAATAGGGCTTGAAGAAGAATTTTGTGTAATAACTAGTAGTAGGCATGAGAAAAACAAAGTCAAAATCCTCCAGTACGAGTGCAAGCATAAAGGAAAAGAAAAATATTACAGAACTAAGGAAAGTGCTACAAACCCCAAATTTCACCACTGAATATCATGATATTTTTGATCATATTATCCATGGAGATTTGGGAATCATGGGAATTAGACATTCATTGTTTAATAAGTGGAAAGATCCATAAAAGGGGAGAATTTTTTGCAAATATAACAACAATATTCATGCACATAAAAATAAACTAGCTGCTTGGGTTACTAGATTAAAAAACCTCATTGTACCTGAAGTATTCTCTTGCCCTAAAATTGTAATACTATGCTCTCATAATTATGATGAAAATAGAAAGGTAATTGTAAACCAAAAGACTTAGGAGAAAATTTTATCCATAACTAAGAGTGAATTTTTCACTCTGTTAGATCTAGGGCTAGGGTTTAAATTAGAAAGCTTTAATGAGCACATTGACTTGGATAAACTAGCATAGGCTTATGAAAAATTGGAAAGAGTTTTTCAAGATTCATATATTAAGGGTTAAATAAACTTAGAGTCATCTACTAGTGTTACTGATACACTAGACATAGACCATAAGCCTCCTTATCAGTATGATATTTTTGTGCCATGGATTCAGAATACTATTTATTTGTTGTCATTTTGTTTGGGATTGGAAAATAACAAAGAAGTGGGGGCCAATGTTGTTGAAATGATTTATAATATCCATTATCAAGATTAGTTAGTTGAGAAGGTAGATGTAAGATATAATTTTGTTCAGCACATTGTTGAATCTATGTAACAACAATTACTAATGATTAAACAAAGTACAACTATAGGCAAGATGAAGACATTTAGGTTCACAAGTTACTCATGCTACCTTATTTTAGCAAAGCATTGCCCAATATTTGAGACAAAGAACAACAAGCTTGATATTGAGGTCTATAAGTTTGATGAGAAAACTTAGAAGAAATTAGAGACTCCAAGTCTAGTGTATAAGTGGATGTTGGAGTTGATGAAATCCAACTCTGAAGATGTCAAAGGGAAGCCAAGGAAAGAAGAGCGTGGAGCAAGAAAAAAACCCTAAACGGACATGAGAGAGAAAATATGCAAACACAAGAAAATATGTATTTACAATATGCAATATGAGATTGTTGTTTTGAAAATACAATGAGGGAGTCCGAATATAAAGAGCTATAGGAATCTTCCAGAACGAGCTAGAAGATGCTAGGAGATAAGTGTGACAACTAAGCATACATCCACATAAGGTGGAAAGTCCTTGAACAAAGTGAGAGGATAATAATGACTTAGGAGAGAACAAACTCCCGCATTGTCAACAATTTATAACTAACTCCTAGACTACAACTAATTAATAAATGCATTTACCTAAGTAAACTTAAGTAAACAGAATACATAATTAGCAATTAATTATTTACTCTAACACCCCCCCTTAAGTGCAACTTAGGGAAATGCTTTATGCTCACAAAACTAAGATGAAATGTAGAATGAAGAATGCATAATGGATCCTGGCAACGAGGCCATGTTATGTACCCATGTACAATGAAAATAGATGCAACCTCTGTAAATAGGGAAAGAGAGAAAACCACGTGGGAAAAACCCTCCCCCAAAAAGAGTTAACCTCGTGAAGAACTGAAGAAGCCTCCAACTAGGAGAATGTCTCCTAAAAATAGGAACAAGAAAGTGATCATGAAGAGCATCACTGAAGCATGAAGAAGTCACAAATCTGCCAAACTACTAATTTGAAGTACCACCATGGAAGAAGAAGGCATGAATCGAGCGTGTCTATATGGTAGATGATCCATCTCACTGAAATGCATAGGTAGCCAGCCAATGCAATCACCTTATATATAGGATCAACTACTAAATACATAGCTCACACTAATGAACCATCGAACCATGGATGCATTAGAACAACAACATAACCCCCCTTTAATGCAGACAGGGTGTGATGACATGCAACTGAGAAGGTGAGCCAAAGTCTCCTACAGACGAACCAAGAATGACGAGAGAGGAAGAGGTACAAACACCTATAAAGACATGGTCAAACTAACTTTGCATGGGGCTAATGTTGTGGAAGGGACACTCACTTGACAAAGGGAGAATGCCTAAAATAGCAAACAACTATCCCCCCTATAGTGCTTTATGAGAATAGTGCAAGTACAACTAACTCAAAAACAACGTTCATGACCCCCATAATGCTAAAGTGGCACTTTATCTCAGTGTGATACATAAAAGTGCTTCAAAATGATAGCTACAATGATCAAAACTAAAAAAAAGTTGCAAAAAAATATAGTACAGCCTAAAACAAAGGAAACCATGCCAAGAAAATGATCCTCGGGCCTAAAACACTCAAGATATCCACCATATAGAAAAAATACCAAAAATATGATAGAAAGAGAATGGGCCAAAAATTAAGAAAAAGGACCACATTTATAAAAAGATGATAGAATTAGCTTTCCAAAAATATAAAGTTTTCAAAAAATTGACATGGGACGCAAAAGATATACTTGTCGGAGTCAAAAACACAACTTTAGACTTTAACTAAAAAAAGGAAATAAAAATGCATCAAAACCTAAAAATACCTACACCAATGTCTCCGTCTCTGAACTAGATTTTTAGTGCTTCTTTCAAATCGGAAAAATACTTCCGTATGCTCAAGTTATGGCCAAACAACTAACAGTAGCTCCAAAAAAGAACTTGGAGAGGTGCAAGCAAGGTTTGATGATGTAGTACTGACATCATGGTGATATCATCATTTCACAACAAAATATTTGATAGTCACGAGGCTGTCATAGCAAAAAAGTGCCACATGGCATGTGACATGGTGAGGTCCACGTGGCAAAGTGCCACGTGGCACCCAGGCCACATGTCACCTCCACGCGGTGTCAACAGTGCAAAAATTGACTATAACTCCACGCGGATGAGCTGACTGGGTTGCGAGCTGGTGATTGGGACTGAGTGGCATGGAGCGGAGGAACCATTGGAGGAGCTGAGCAAAGTAGGTGTTTCCGCCGGGAGGAGATGGCGCTCAGGCGGAGCGCGAGTTGAGCTGGCAGAGTGGTGAGGGCTGCAGAGCAACGATGGCATAGTGGCTGCCCTGCAGTTGCACTGCTGGCGGTGGCTGTGTTTAGGTTGCACGCGAGTGGCCGCTTGGTGGTCACTGGGTAGCGTGCCCAAAAATATATATATATATATATATATTTTTTCGGTCAAAAATTTGTACGATTCGTACGGAAAGGGCTTGCAACAAAAATGTTTTGCCTCTCGAAGCTTTGTCTCCAAAATTGAAAAGTTTTATATGAATCCTGACTGCAAACGACCTTTCGAATCCAACGACAGCGTTCGTTTGGGCTGAAATTGCTCCAAAAAATTGCTAATCCCCTGATTTGAAGAAAAATGCACAAACAAATTAGGGTTTGTGACTCCAAATCACGGCTTCAAAAATTCTTCAACCAAGCAGTAGCAAGGAGGCTCTGATACCATATTGGAGTTGATGAAATCCAACTTTGAAGATGCCCAAGATCACCTGCATGCAAAAACTTGTCAAAGGGAAGCCAAGGAAGGAAGAGTGTGGAGCAAGGGAAAAACCCTAAATGGACATGAGAGAGAAAATATGCAAACACAAGAAAATATGTATTTACAACATGCAATATGAGATTTTTGTTTTGAAAATACAATGAGGGAGCTTGAAATATAAAGAGCTCTAGGAATCTTCCAGAATGAGCTAGAAGATGCTAGGAGATAAGTGTGACAACTAAGCATACATCCACATAAGGTGGAAAGTCCTCGAACAAAGTGAGAGGATAAGTATGACTTAGTAGAGAACAAACTCCCATATTGTCAACAACTTATAACTAACTCCTAGACTACAACTAATTAATAAATGCATTTACCTAAGTAAGCTTAAGTAAATAGAATAAATAATTAGTAATTAATTATTTACTCTAACAGTGGACACATAAGATGAGGATGACTGCTAACAATAATAGCTACAACCATTTTGTAGACTTCTTTTTGGCACCTATTTACCAAAAAATCATAGGCACTTCAATGCCTATATTGCTTGTATCTTGTAAAGATTGCATTCAACAACGAAGTCAAATTCAATTGGCTAACTGATTCTTCATGGAAGAGTACACTGTCTTAAGGTTTTATGGTTTAGTGGTTGAACAGTGCAAACTTCCAATCTATGATAAAAAAAGGGTTTTTGCACTGAAATATTTATGAAAGATGGAGAGTGTAGATGAACTTTTTAGTGGACAATAAAAGAAAATGATATTTCTTTCCTTGCCTTTTGCAATTGGAGGCCTCACATTTGAGAGAAAGGCTTTTAAAGTGGCGAATGAATTGGTAACTTTTTTTGACTTTAATTTTGTCAGTCACTAGAATTATGATCCATTGAACATAATAAAAATAAGACTAATTGCCAATGGGAACTCTGTGAGAAAATATCAACATTAGGAGATGCCATTCATAGAAAAGTTAAAAAATAAGGATTCATGGGATGAGGTTAAGAAAGAGATGGAGAAACATGCAATAGAGAATAATATTTCAATGCAAGAATTTTCATTCCAAATTACGACATTGCACATATCAGAGTCACTCAAATCAAAGCTTTTGGCATACTTAAATTTCTACAAGAAATCATCTCAACCTTGTAAGAGGTCTATGCCAAAAAAAAAAAGAGGCATGCACATCTAAATTGTGGTGTCAAACCAAGATGATTGATTTTTGGAAAATGAGGTAAAATATGGGTGAACCAAATGCATCAAAAGGTTTTGAGGAAATTGAAAAAGATGAACTTTTCAGCGATTATTGGAATAAAGATCATCTAACTGTACTATATGATTCTGGCAGTTGCAGTGGCAGTGGGGTAAAAGCACAAATCTGTGTCACCTTTTATAAAGGAGAAGTGATATCAGAATTTAAAGTCTTCAACTTTAATGACATAAAAGTGGCATTTGTGCTTAGAATTTGAAGATGATGTAAACTAATGAAATGTGTAAAATTAGATGAAGTTTATGTCTGTAATTTTTTTTAAAAAATTGAGTGAAAATTTTATCTATTTTAAAAATTTTAAAGTCTATTTTTTATTTTTTTTAAATTGCTGAAAATATAGAGTTTTTTTTTCCCCGTTAAACAAATATATGCAAATGTTCATATTTTAGCCTAATTTTTGAATATGTTAGAGTTGACATGTATACCTAGTGCACCAAAAAAGAAAAATTGAAATTTGGCTAATATTTTTCAAGTTATAACTGGTCAAAGTCAAAATTATTAGAAATTGATTTTTTTTCTCCCGTCAAACTTTTCCTATCAAATCTACATATTTTTTTAAAACAAATTACATATTCTTGAAGAAGACTCTCTCCTCTAGTGGAACATTAAAAACTAATAATTTTTGGACATGATTTACTATTTTTTTCTTATTTTTGAATAGAGAACTTCTTGAATCTTAAAATACTTATTTGTAATATTTTTAAATTATAAAATATTATCCATAATCAAAATAAAAAAAAAATTATATGATCGTAATCTTGACTCCGAGACCTACAAAACTATATTTTTAGTTAAAAAAAAAATTCAATTTAGTCGGTCAAATTGGCCTTCAAAGTGAGAAGTTTGCAAAAGTTCTTATTTTTTGCTTGTATAGCTGCCACCTAGGATGCCACATAGGTAGTTCCGGCTGAAACCCTTTCATTTGAAATGGTTCTAGCTAAAAACATTTCGGCCAGAACTCCTATCGGCCCAACTAACCGCAAGCGGTTAGTTTGACAATTTCAAGTATAAAATAACTTAGTTTCAAACTGTTTCATGTAACAAACAACATTTGTGTTTTCTTTATTTTAATAAATATAGAAAACATCAAAAATAGAAGAGCATTTTTAGAAGGTGACAATTTTTGAAGTCATTTTCAGAAATTATTTCATAGAAATCCTCAGAATCGCAAAGGATCAAATATTTGTAAGGTGTTTTTTTCTGTCTACTTATTTTTATTTTTATGTATTCTAAATTGAAGTATTAGGTGGTATTTAGTATTCAAAATCTGATTTTTAAAAAAAATTTATATGTATAGATAAAAAGTATTCAATGGGCAGTAAAAGGAAAAGATCAAGGAAATATGATAGGAAAAGAGATGACAAAATGAAAGGTCATACTAAATGTTACCAAAACCAACCTACTGAAATTCTTGAACAAGATGAGATTCATGAAGAGAATGAAAGTAATGAAGAGGAAGAAATTGACAGTTCTACTAATAGAAACAAATTAGAAGGCATAACAAATTTGATGGATTTGGATGATGAACTACTTTTAAACCAAATTCCATCTAAAGATTTGATAAATGATAACACTATTGGAAAGCATTGTCAGTACATGTGGGATGAATATTTCAAAGATAAAAGTATATTTGGACATGCACAATTATTTGTCAAGTTATTTAGGAGAAAAGATATGAGACCTATTTTAGAGTTTTAAAAAAAAAATCAAAAAGTGACATAGCACTTATATAATATATTTATTAATAAACTAGTTCAAGGGCTCATTAGAGAAAGAACTAACAAGAAAACTCTGAATCGTTGCCAAAGTACAAAAGTGTTAAAAGCTGATATGTCAAACCAGGCATACCTACAACAAAATACAATTTCTTTGCACTAAGCAAGAGTACCCAAAATATGATATATATCAATACTCAACAATGATAAGGGTCCAATTATGCCAATGAACCTCTCCTTCTAAAAGATTTAACTAAAATCAAGAGAGCTTTGAACCTCCTGTCTAATTGGAGCATTTGTGAACATGCACAAAGAATGTGCAAACTAATAGCCATGTGTCAATCAATTATAGTACTAGTTTCTATTAAGCTTCATTCATCTTCTTTGTGTCCCAAATATGGTACTCTGCTAAGCATGGAAATTTCAAAAAAATAACCTCTGAATGGAAAAATTCAAATATGGAGCCTTCATAACCAAGATCAGCTAGACAATCAACTAGTTTATTGCCCTCCCTCAGAGTATGAGAGAAACAAGTAGCTTGAAAAGAATCAATTAAATCCCAACATTGTTGAAGGATATAGGCTAGTTTCTAGGTATGAGAAGATCATGAGAGACAAGAGTTTATGATTACCTGAGAATCACCTTCAATATGGATGGTGGAAACATTACATCTCTTTGCCAAAATTAGACCTGCCAATAGGGCTTGAGCTTCTGCAAGGTTGCTAGTACCAACTGGTAAAACATCTTCTTTGATTGCAACTACTTCACCTTGCCAATTCCTAATACAAGCACCCAATCCTGACTTACCAGGGTTCCCACGGGAGCAACCATCAAAATTAACTTTAGAAAATTTCTAGAGGGGGGAGACCATTTTACATAAAGTCGATTAGATTGATGATTAGAATTCCGATTTGCAGAGAAACCTGGAGGTAACTTAATTTATTTCTAGAGTGTTAGAAGAAGATAATCCCAAGCAGATACTGAAATATTATTCATACAATTGAATATATTTGCATTTACTCTTTCTGAAATTGCATTCTCAATCCTATCTAGAATAGATTCTAGGTTTGATTTTTCATTATGAAAAATGATCTTATTACATTCCCACCAGATGGCCCACACTACAGTAGCTGGGATGCACTTCCAAATACTAGCAAATAGACCTATTTTAGAGTTTTTGGGTGTTGATAACAGGAAAAACTATGTACATAATATTAATAAAACAATAGTTGAAAACTTGCAAAATGCTTATAACAAAATTAACAACACAACTCGAGGAGCTGATTTGAGCAATGCACATAGAGCATTGATGACTACTATATCTAGTAGAAAATTGACACATAGAAAATAGGTATGTGCAATTTTTGATGTACTACATATATCCATAAGAACTGTTCAAAGATACATCAAGAGGAGAAATATGCTAGATGATAACATTGAGAATAATTGGGTGAATATTTGTAGAGTTCCTCAAAAAGATAGAATTTCTGAAGATGTGAAAAGATAAGTTATTGAATTTTAAACCACACATTCTTGTGTTTCTTCCAATAGGCGTCATACTATATAAATTAAAGATCAAGAGACAAGGGCAAAAATTGAACATCCAAAACATTTCATAGTTATAACTCAAAGTGAATTATTTCAAACATTCAAGCAAGAATTTTCAAATGTCAAAATATGTCAGAGAATGTTTGAGAGTTTGCGTCCTTCCTTTGTACGCATAAATAAGATGCGTGAAACTTGTTGTTGTCAAAGTCATGTTAAATTTGGTCTACACTTGTAATCATACAAAAAAGTTATGGCAGTACTTAATCCTAATTTGGTCATCCCTAGCAGTACAACACAATTTGTGAAGTCCATATTATGTGATAAACTAGAAGATTCAGATGAGTTCAAAGTGCAATACATCAAAAATCAGTGTGAAGATTATGGAGATTTACAATTTTTTTTTTGAAATGCAAATTGAGAATATTAATAAATCCACACCAGTCTCATGGATGAGATATGAGTATGCGACATACCAAAATAAGACAGGAGATGAATCTAGAAAAATTGTATTGAAGGAGAGTGAATTGCGTTATGATGAGTGTATGACCAAGTTTCGTCCATCGATATATCCACAGTGTACGATGGCAAGCTAAACAATTTCGTGATTCCAAAAATTGTTTTCCACCTAGTTGTATACTTTCATTTGTAGATTTTTTTGAGAATTATACATTTGCACCTCAAATAGAGCTTCAAGGGAAATATTATCATTTTGAACAAGTTGTAATATTTGTGCAAGTGACCTATAGACATGCACAATTTGAGGTGGATTAGATAGAAAGGTTGGATGAAAATGAATGCATCATCATCAAAGAGGTTCATTTCTATATTAGTGATGATAGAGTTCATGATAGAAGTTATGTGGCTCATTATTTTGTAATGTTCTCTAAAGATCTTAGAAATCATGGAATAAATGTTTTAGAGCACTGGATTTGGTTTGATGGATGTGTAGGTTAGTATACATGAACTTACACATTTATTTAACTTTATTTTAACTTATATTTATTTGTACACATGTGCCTATTTTGATTTGATACATGTACACATCTAGTTGTAGATACTTATCATGTTTCATGTTCACAAGACAATTCAAATCTGCAAAAGCATTTAATTGGTTAGCAATGCAACATGCTAGAACCAATGTTAGGTTTTTATGAAATTTCTTTGAAAGTGGACACGGAAAAGGGGAGCATGATGGCATAGGAGCATGTATAAAGAACGTGCTTCGACAACATGAACTTGCATGTAAATATATGCATTTAATGTGCATGTTTAATACTAGTAGCATATATACTTTTAAATTTTATATATATGCATATTGTATGTGCATATAGGGAATATGATAGAGAGTGCAAATCAAATTGTTGAATGGTGCAAAGTTTATTTTGCTACTCGAGATACTGAATACAATACACATTACTTCTGGGAAGTGAAAGGTGAGTTCTAAGTTATATTTATTTTTAAATGTATTTTTCAAATTGTTCAATTTTATATTAGATATAAATATTTTGAAATATGACAATTATTTTTAATGTATTTATAATAGATATAGATTGATCTAATCCTTACAATTGTCAAATGATCCTTGGTATTAGAAGTTTGCATCAAGTGATGACTACAGGAAACCATAAACCTCCAGTAATTAAAGTAAGAGAGAAAACATGTTTTTGTGATAATTGCATTAAGGACAATCCAGTGAGTGCATGTGAAAATATTGTGAATGGATATGTTTCACATTGAGATTTGAAGGAGATAGTTAGAAAGCCTCCTTTTGAAGATGCTAACATTGACATTGACATTCATGATCTTGTATATTTAGTTGATTATGAACGCATTTCTAATTTAGTTATGGAAGGTTTGGGTGCATATATTATAGTACATATATATAAATTAATATACATGCATATTTATTTTAAAATTAATTTATATTTATCTATATTTTTATATACATGTAGGAGACATTTTTGCAGTTCAAGCCTTACCAGATAATGCAGAAAATGTGGACTATTATCTTTTAAGATGCACAAAAGCAAAACACAAGTTGCTAGAAGGAACTATAGATGCTGATGGACAATCATATCCAATTGGATCAGTTGTTATTAAAGGAACATATTATCAACAAACAAAGGTAACTAATAGTGGCATTGAATTTATTGAATACAAGCTTGGAGAAAAAGTTTTACATTACAGTAACCATGTTATAGCAACAAAGTTACAATTTGAAGCAATACAAAGAAGAGGACGTCGTGGAAATCAAAAGTGGAAACTGTCTATTGAAGAACATGAAAAACTTCTAGAGATAATAAAAACTAGAGAGGATCCTAACAATACATTGTTTGTGGAGCTCTAGTTTACCTATGTACTTATTGCAGAGCTTTAGTTCAGCTATGTCTATATAGCTAGATTATAAATTCACATTTAACATTGACAGAATATTTGTTTTATAAATTTTTATATATTGGATCATTTATCTTGGATATGTGAAATTAGACACATGTTTTGGATAAATTTATATACATTGTTTATGTTTTCAAGATACATATGATTGCTAATAAATGTATTTATGTTATATTCTATGTTATACTCTAGATTTATAAATTCTTTATATGTTCTTACATGTATATATTATATTCTATGTTATTCTCTTTATATGTTACACATGTACATGTATATGTTGCCCTTAGGACATGTCATTATATAATATAGTTAATTATACTTAGATTAAGGCATTAGAAACAATAACATATACATATTTACATAGATATTGAAAACATATATGTCTGTACATTTAACACATGAACATAGTTACATACATCTATGGAATAAAATATACATAAATATATTGAATTTATGTATTAAATTTATTTAAAAATATATATTGAATTTATGTATTAAATTTATTGAAATTATATATATTGAATTTATGTATTAAATTTATTGAAATATATATTTCAAATTTATGTATTAAATTTATTGAATTTATGTATAAATTTATTGAAATATATATATCAAGAATAACACATATACATAAACATGAATAACACATACATAAACATCAAACATTAAGACATTAAAAGATCAATTTAACATGTGTACATACATAAGACATTAAGTTCTAATACTCTTGAGTTATATTCTTAAACACATGCATTAAATTTATTGATTAAATATTGAAAACATATGTATACATTCAACATGAACATAATATGTACATCTATACATAAAATAACACATCTATGAAATAATGTATACATACATGGGTAAAATGTATCCAAAATGCCATATAAAATGTCTCCAAAATACGACATCAAATATCTCTAAAATACCACATGCATGCATCAAATGTATCTGAAATAACATGTACATCCATATAAAAGTATCTGAAATAAGACATGTATCTAAAATAACATACATATATCCATATAAAAGTATCTATAAAATAACACATGTATTTGAGATATAACATACATCTCTGGATATAAAAGCATCTAAAATGACATGTACATGTATATATATAAAATATCCTGGCAACATCAATGAAATAGACATGTATGTGTAAACTAACATCAATCACATCTCCCTCCTGATCCTTGACCCCAAAAGGTTTTATGATCTGGATCTGTGCCCTGCATGTTAAATGAAAGAAACATATAATAAAAAATACATAACATATAAGACATATATTATAAAAAATACATAACATAGTTGTGACTCATGTTGTGGAGGGTCTGTTGGGGTCTGAAGATCTCCAAAAGGCAACAAACTATCACTAAGACCCTATAGAACACAAATGTACATGTACACACAAGTTAAATTGAATTACTCAAGAATATGTATGTGTAAATTTTATAGTAACAAATAAATATAAACATATATAAATTTACAATATTTACCATAGCATAATGTAATGCTCTACCAATTTGATTAATATTTGAGTCATGTAGTGATAGAGTGATCTCTGAATCATGGAATCTAGGTGCTCTAAGGCCAGGCTGTGCAGGATTAGGTGCTACAGGATCCCAAGTAGGTGTGGGGACTACTGTGGGGATAGGAGCTATATGGCCCTCTGTAGGAGTAGGTGCTATAGAATGTGTAGGGATATCCTCCTGTCCCTATGAGGGATGTGGTTGTGCTATGTGTGACAAAATATGGCTGATATGTCCACCAATGTCACAAAGAGGAATCCCTGTGACCGTCGACAATGCTTGATATGCTCCAAGAAGATTAGATACTAAATAAGATGACATACAACACAATGCATCCATATCTAATATGGCTGAAACCTCTAGTGGTGATGGTAGATCTACCATCTCATATAGATCATCAACTCCTGTGCTAAAGGATGCACTTGTCAAAATGGGACCATGAGATCATACCATGTATCTACCACACCTATCTGAAGATATATCTTGTAACTATGTGACAACTATGGCAATGCTAGAATATATCTGAGTCTTGACTGTATCATCAAGAACACTCAAACTCGAAGTAGTCATTTGTGGACCTCTCGGCATGACCAAAAGGTTTGGACCCACCATTTCCCATTTATTAATGGGCACAGGGGTGTCCACAGGTCTAAATCTCTCTAATAGTCAGCTTCGGCCCTATCCAACATGACCTAGAAAATTTGTATATTTGACATCCTAATGTAAATAAAATTCTACAAACAATTATTTGCAGAAATAAAGGGGAAAATCATCCTTGTGTGGCCACCTGTGATGCGTGGTTAACCACCAAGAATACATAAATGGAGTGACGAGTAGATCTTTACACTTCATCACTAAATAACCTCTAACCCTAGGCCTATCTATGTAATAGGGAAACATGGTCTTCACCATAGCACTGGAGACCTGACTATCAATCTATGAATACTTCACAATGCTAGTGACACTATAAGAAAGGGAAGAGTAAAATGTCTCAATACTAATATCATCAAATGGGTTGTACCCAAAGATCGTGTTGATCATCTGGCACAACTCATCTCTAATAGAAACAACCTTGTGGTAGAAGCTAACAATGTAGAATCAAGATACTCGAGAGCATGAGATAATCTAGCAACAATATCTATAAATAAGCATTGTCTCGCCTTAGTAGATGATGTCTGTCTATGTGCTATGTCCGACTCAGCACTAGGACCCCCTCCATGAACACTAGCCTCCCCTATGGATGTAGGTGCTCCACCAGTACTAGATGCCATAATGTGTCATGCCCAAAATACGAGGGCAAAAACACATGATTTTTTTAAATTTTTATAAAGTTAAATAATAATTAAATTCTCTAGGTTTAAAATATTTGATTTACAAGAGAAAGTATAGGTCATTAAATTGAAATTTTGTTGACAAAGGATTATTAACAATTAAAGCAATTAATTTAAAGGCCTAAACATTAATATGTCTTTAAAGTTGACTTGCAAGCTAATTAACAACTCACTCAGAACATAATTTTCATCTAGTTTAAAAACATATTAAAATTAGCCATTAAAACATTATTAAGCAAAATATTAATGAATAATAAATTGTAATTATTCTAATATCGATCGGGTGGAGTATAAGTCAAATTATTTCATAGCATAGACATCATAGAACTAATTACTATGATAACATGAAATAATTGTCTAAACTACAATCAAACTCAATTATAAAACTAAATATATTTGAATTTATGATCTATTGTAAAATAATAATAACGATAATAATAATATAGCTAAAATTAAATTAACTAGAATCTAAACTAAATTATACTAAGATAATTTATATTTGCAACATAACCATTAAATTCCTTTATCAAGGAAAACTAGATTTACACTAATTAAACTTTTACTAACCATTTAATATTAAATCTAATATTTATTAGAGCTAACATCTAATAATATTTATATAATGAAAACATTTCTAACTATACTTACAAACAGTTTCCAATATTTAACAAGCACTATTAAAATTCACATACTAAATTTAATTTATACTAACTTAAAATTTAAACTAACTTAAATTACTAACATTAACCTAAAACAACTAACTTAAATCTACCTCTAATGCCCCCCCCCCCCTCACTAACCCTTACTTTAGCGCTTCCCAGGAGTTTTTTCTAAGGGATGAGGCACGCTGTCCCATTGTACCTGAGCGCTGACAAAATTGCCCACAATGCAGGTATAGTCCCCTTTCCACGTACATGAACAAGCCCATACTAGGCGATGGAAAAAGTAAGGAAGAAGGGTTAAAACTTAATTTGAAACATTGTCTTTAATGCCCACATAAAACAAATGCTCATCCCAGCCTAGTCACATGGTCAACTTGAGGGGTCTACAAATTTTATGGGGGCTATACAAGGGTTGTATTCCCCATTAAAGCATTGACTTGGGTTAATACTAAATCTGCCCTCCCATCCTAATAAGTATGCTTGTGATGACAAGGCATGGTTAGTTACTCCCTTCTTAGGAATATCATGCGCCCATTTAGGAGTAAGATGTTAATGCAAAAAGATAGTTAGGTAAGGTCTAGGATACATAAGATATTTAGCTCATTTACTTTATGCACTTTGTTAATTTAATTACTATGTGTTTTTTTTTTGATTTAGTAATTTTTTTTAAAGAAAAAAAAAAAATCATAGAGGAATATTCTCTGTTTCCTCTAAAAGATTAAAACATTTGCCCATACAAATTCTAGAGGGCATTTTTGCTCTAGGAAACACCTATATTTTTTTTTCTAAGTGTTATTTTGCCTAAGTGAAGATTTTTCAAGCAATGTGTTTTTCTAACAAGGTAGTAATATTTTTTTTTAACACTAATAGAATTTGCTAAATACATAGTTAAACCAAGAAATTGAATAATTCTTTTCAACAACATTGCAAGATTGATCTTATTTCCCTATAATCACGAAATTGAATCAAAATTCCATACATAACATAATATTTTTTATTTATTTATTTATCTATTTGCCTTAACATATTTGAACTTGAAATTCGTAAAATTGAACATCATCATTTTATCTTATTTTTGATATACATTCATATAACTGAAAGAATACAAAAACCTCATAAGAAACAATATTACTTAATCACTATTTTATTGACAACCTAATTCAAAGGCTCTGTCGGGAAAGAACTAGGAAGAAAACTCGACATCGTTGCCACTACAACAAAAAGTTTAAATACAATTTACACAGGATTTCAATCCCAAACATAACTAAATTTCAACAATCAATTTAAATTTCCTTCATGGCCCTCAACAAGGAACCCATTTCATTTTCTATAATACATCGCTAAGATCGTGGAGAGAATGAAAACTGACCAGGTGATAACAACCATAACAAGGAGACAAAATTAGACATTCATTCCCATACTGGGTTTTCACAAAAGGTTCAACATTGAATCAAAACTAGGGAGAAGGTGGATTTTTCCAACAGGAGATGTTAGACACAACACCAAAATAAGTGCCCAATCGGGGCTATAACTCAAGAACTTCCGTTCTTCCATTCTTACATGCCAAAACTCATACACATGGTTTGTGCTGATAGGTAGGGGCCTATAACACCCTACCCTCTCTCCCTCTTCTCGTCCTGAGAAGAGACTCTACACTGTTGGAGTCCAACTGAAGACCTTTCCCCGAAAATGGCCACTTCTGCCCTATTTGAGGGTGAGTAATGCCAAACACTCATGAAAGAAAACTTCAAAATCCAAAACAAGCACAAAGGAAACCTATTTTCAATCCCTCCCAACATACTCAACACACACACATACATAAATAAACAATGAAATTGAAATATGAAGCAAAAAATGAAACCAAAATGAGGTGAAGTATTCCTACCTTCAAGAAATTAGGTTATGACAAATGAACAAGTTTGAGATGATCTTGCTTTCCTCTCCTTCTCCTTCAATTCTGAAAATTCCTCTAAAACTAGAGGTTGGGTGAACAACCCAAACCTCCTCAAAAAAACCTCTAAATAAGATCAAAACTCAACTACCTCTCCAAAAATCCAATAACTCCCCCCCACTTGCCTAAAGATCTAGAGGTTTCTAACTCAACTAAACCTAAGGCTAACCTCAAAGTGGGGTTAAGGTCATTCAACCCATGGTGAAATCATTCAATTTTCGCACTAAAGCAAAAATAGACTTTTTGAGTGACCATAAAAGTCAACAAAAGGGGCTAAGAGGGTGAAAAATGCCCCCAACCCATACCCATACCCCTTGGGTATTAAGATTTCATGATTTTAAGGCTTAAGGATTAATTTGAGACCTAAAAAATGCTAGGAATTTTAGAACTATCTAACAACCTACCAAAAAGTAGATAAAATATTAATCTAGATTAGAGGTAACTAAAATTGATTAAAAATTGATTAGAAAAAAGGTCACTAACTTAGTCCGACTTAGGTCCATAGGTTACTCAGTTAACCCTAACTAGCATGCTGGAATGCATATACAATTTATGAGTGTCAAGCAACACTATAAAAACACTATTACAAAATATTAACATTTATTGAATACATAATGATACATTCATACATCTCATGATACAAATAAAATATGAACAATGGGGTTTCCACAAATGGCACATAGGGTTTAGTTTCATTTCCCCATTAGGTTTCTCAGTTAAAATATCTTGCACACTCATTGCACACATTAGTAGCTCTAGAAAATCACATGCATATATGTATATAGCATATTAGGGAAATCTCATAAATTAAAACATTCATCTTTTAGATAATTCAATTGTTTATCTTTTTCTACTCATATTCTCAATCATTAAAATTTCATAATCAAAGTGTTAATTTTGCATTCACTTACTTCAGTACACATGTTCATAAAGCATTAAATGATGAAACCAAATATATGAAAGTAAAACTTCACACAACATGAAATAATATAATATTTTCAATGTATCCAATAGTGTCTCGACATATCGAGTCATGAGTATCAAAAAAGAATGTATCACTATGCTACGATGGGTTGAGGTGAGGCCTCACATCCTCCCCCACTAGGCATGAACTTCCTTCTGGAGTTCATAAAAAAGATAAGGGTACTGAGATTGCATCTGTGCTGCATCCTCCTATGAAGCCATGACCTCGTCATAACAATCCCACTAGACCCTAACCTAGTCTAGCTCTTGGCCTCGAAGAGCTAGGGTCTGTCAGGCAATAATACAAATAGGCTCTAGTGCTAGCTTCCTGTCTGACTCCACCTACAAAGCATCCCAATCTATAATATGAGACTCATCATAAATGTATCTTCTAAGTACTAAAATGTGAAACACATCGTGGATGCATGATAGGCTAGGTGGCAAGGGAAAATGATAGGCAACAGGTCCTATCCTCTCTAGGATCTCGAATGGTCCAATGAACTAGGGTGCCAACTTAGAGCCCTTTCTGAATCGAATCAGACTCTTGTGCAGTCACACCCTCAAGAAAACTCTATCTCCAACCTGATACTCTCGATCTATCCTCTTCACATCTGCATACTTTTTTTGCCTATCCCGAGCCTCTCTCAAGCGCTGTCTAATCAAGGTCACCTACTGCTCCATCTCCTTGACTAACTGGGGACCAATAGATACTCAATCCTTGATCCTATCCCAACTCAAGGGCATTCTGCAAGGTCTTCCATACAAGGCCTCATAAGGTGACATACCTATGGAGGAATGGTGCCCATTTTTATAGGCAAAATTGATAAGATGTAGGTTTTCCTCCCATTTGACTTGATGGTCCATCACATACAGACGTAGCATGTCCTCCAAAACTTGATTCAATCGATTAGTTTGACCATCGGTCTGAGGATGGCACACTATATTGAAATTGAGCCTAGTGCCCAAAGCTACCTATAACTCTCTCTAGAATGATGAAGTGAACAATGAGTCTCTATCAGAGATGATCTTATGGGGAACAACATGAAGTTTGACAATGTCCCACAAGAACACCTAAGCTATGTCTTGTGCTATGCATGTAATACACATGGGTGAGAAATGGGCAACCTTGGTCAATGTGTCAACTATCACCAAAATGGCATCATGTCAATGAGATAACATGGGGAGACAACCAATGAAATCCATAGATATGGTATCCCACTTCCACTCTGCAATCTCGTGCGGCTGAAGAAGCCCACCAAGATGATGGTGCTCTGCCTTCACCCTCTCACACTCAAGGCATCTTGTAAGTATGCTAGAAATTTGCACTCTCATGCCTGGCCAATGATACAATTGCATCAAATCTGCATGTAACTTCTTAACACCGGGGTGCACTACATAAGGTGCTCTGTGAGCCTCAAGTACAAAGAGCTCACGCAAACCCCCAATGGAAGGTACATACATACATCTTCTATGACACAAAAGTCCATTAGACTCTAAAGAATACTTTGAATACTTCCCTTCCAAGGGTATCTGAGAATGTACTATTTGACTAACTTTTGCATAAAGCTCATCTATTGGAAAGTGCTGTAAGATCCGCTCTCTCAAGTCAGTGCAAGTAGTCATAGATGAAAGCTCATGGAACCTTCTACTTAAGGCATCTACAACCACATTCTCTTTTCCCTTGATGTAATGAACATCAAAATCATACTCACAAAAGAACTCCATCCACCTTCTAGCATTAAGGTTCAGCTGGGTAAATAGGTACCGCAAGCTTTGGTGGTCAGAATGAAGCTCAAATCTATGGCCTAGAAGGAAGTGTCACCACCTTACTAAAGCATGAACCACTATTGCAAGCTCTAGGTTGTGAGTAGGGTAATTGAGTTCATGAGTCTTCAACTTCCTAGACTTGAAAGAAATAGGTCATCCATCTTGCATAAGAACTGCCCCTATACCATCCAAAGATGCATTAGTGCACACCACATAATCCGCATAAGGATCTGATACTGCAAGAATCAGTGCACTCATGAGGGCTCTCTTGAGCTCTTGAAAAGCTTTATCACACTTCTTTTTCCACTCATACTTCTTCCCTTTCTTTTGAAGGGATGTGATTGGGTGTGCTAATCTAGAGAATTTTGAAATGAAGCATCGATAATATCCTGCTAGCCCCATAAAGCTCCTCACTTTAGTGACACTGGTGGGTGTTGGGTAATCCATGATGGCCCTAATCTTCAATGGGTCTACTAAGACACCATTTCTTAATATGAAATGACCCAAATAATGTATCTTAGGTCTGTAGAATGTACACTTCAACAAGCTGCCAAACAATTGATTCTCTCTTAACTTCTGCAATACTTGCCTCAGTGCTCTTCATGCTCTTTCTCATCATGAGAATAAATCACAATGTCATAAAGGAAAACAACCAAAAACTTATCCAAAAAGGTATGAAATACTCCATTCATGAGGCTCATGAATACAGTTGGAGCATTTGTGAGGCTAAATTGTACTACAATGAACTCTTAGTGACCATACCTAGTACAAAATGCAGTCTTGGGGATATCACTATCCACAATCCTCAACTGATGATAACCCAACTTCAGATAAATCTTTAAAAATACTTGGGCACCCTACAACTGATCGAAGAGATCATCAATTCTGGGAAGAGGATATCAGTTCTTGATGGTCACTTTGTTCAATTGTCGATAATCAATACACAACCTAAGTGACTCATCCTTCTTCTTTACAAAGATCACTGGTGCACCCCAAGGTGACACACTAGGTCAAATATGCCCCTTCTCTAAGAGTTCCTCCAACTAAGTCTTTAGTTCACTAAGCTCATGAATAGTCATCCTGTACAGTGCTCTTGAAACTAGTTGGCTCTTGGCACAAGGTCTATATGGAAGTCCATTGCCCTAAGTGGAGGCATACTAGGGAGCTCTGAAGGAAACACACCTACAAACTCCTATAGGATTGGAAAATCATCAAGGGATGTCTCCCCCTTTGAATATTCCTCTCTACCACTAATGGTGATAGTGAACAACTAACAACCCTTTCGCATGCACTGTCTAAGCTGCATAGCAAAAATCATACGAAGAGATACAAGTCTCTTTACTCCGAAGATCTCCCTAAAGATACCATCATCATCCACACATTCTACCCTCTTCTGTCGTCAATCCATCTTGATATTGTGGGCATAAAGCCAATCCATGCCAAGAATAACATCGTAAGAACCTAGAGGGGTAATGCGTAGATCAGACATCCTGGACATGTCTCCAATCTGCATCTGGCAATTATGCACCATGGAACTAACTGACACTCTAGCTCCTGAGGCCAACTCTACTTCCCAACTAACATCCTATCTAACTGCCACTAGCCCGCAATGCTCCACCACATATGAATATATAAAAGAGTTAGTAGCACCAAAATCAAATAAAACTATAGCCATATGACCCTGTATAATACCTGTAGCCTCGATAACTATGGCCTGATGCTCAGCCTAGTAGTTGTCAACCACTACAAAAACTTTGTGGGATCTACCCAAGTCACCAACGGTCAGCTTTGAAAAAACCCCTCTTTGACCACCTGATGCCTGTCCCTATGGACACTCTCTAGCTATATGACCTATGCCACCACAAGTATAGCATGGTCCTCGAGTATAAGATCATGCACCCTATGATCTAGATTGCTGTGGGCCTCCTGACTTGCTAGATCCACTGTATCTACCCCTGGAAGATTGCTGAGTCTTCATTGACTGTGACTGTGGGACCTATACCTTCTGATCTTGTTTGAGACCCTGTGATTGCCACTGCTTGGGCTTGGAGCCCTGATAACCCTGTGAAGTTTTTTGTTGCTGCTGCTATGGTTTCTGCTGGGTAGAGTTTTGGTTCTGAGACTGATCCCATGACTCCTGTCTACCTCGAGTATCCTCAGCAACTAGTGCTATCTCCACTACTTGTTTGAAGGTGGTAGGGAAGGCCAAATGAACTGGACCCTGAAGTGAGAAATTTAGACCCATGATAAAGTGATGTACTTGAAGTTTCTCGTCCTTCATGTATTCAACATAAGAAAGGATCTCAAGAAACTTGCTCTTATATTGAGCTACTGTAAGACCCCTCTGATATAGAGAATGAAACTACTTTATTTGCTTTTGCCTGAAGTGCTCTGATAGGTACCTTTCTTAGAATCTCTCCAAGAATGACTCCCATGTGAGGGTGTCCATCCTCACTCCTCCTATAGTCTCCTCCTGATGCCACCAATTGGAGGCATCTCCTCTTAGTTGATGGACTACTAGATGTGCCTTTAGATTACTCCCATAAGGACGTAATCCAAAGCACTACTGTAGGCTCTATAACCAGGCCTCTGCTACTATTCCCTTTGTGGAACTAGTAAAGAATGGTGGCCCAAGTCATATCAAATCCCTGATATCATCTCTTATATGTCTAGGAGGCTTATCCAGTGGTGGTCCTCTCTGATGTATCGACTCACCCTCATGCTCGCCCTATCCCTCTATCTGCCTTGGTGGGGGACACCTACTCCTCGCTCTATCTCCAACCCCACCTCCTCTAGGTCCCTTTGCTTCCACTATGGGAATCTACTATCCTAGCTATACCACAGGTAGTACCCTCTGCTAGACTACACCAATCAATGTCTGAAGGGCATCCAAAATATCTTGATTCAGGTTTAGTGGTGGTGGTGGAGGTGGTGGTGGTCCATCCTCTTATCTCGCTCTACCACCTCTCACCCTACGACCTCTACCTCATTGATTGCTTCGCATAACGAGAGGCATCCTACACAATTTAATGTTTAGTTATGTTTTAGAAGCACAATGGTTTAAGGTTCCTAGTGTTGAAACATGGGCTCTGATACCAAAATATCATGCCCTTGTATTTTGGGCATGACATAATGATATATATGCAAAGATCTAGATATCTATAAATGCAGAGTTAAGATATACATACATAAATACATATAAAACTGAAAGTTAAATTTAATTTAAAACATGTATGTATATAAATATGTACAAAGTTAAATGTAACTACAAATATGCACATTTTATTTAGTACATTTAGCTCAAAAATGCACATCTAGCTCATGTATGCGAATAAAAAATATGTATGTATGTTATTTAGTACATCTAGGTTTACTATGTTAATATTTTCTAAAATGTAACTGTTAGTGAACAGATTGTCCTCCAAGAAAATATATACAAATATAACCTCTGAATACCCAAATGAGAAGACTAATCAGCACTAACAATTGGACAAATTATCATTGGATTGATAACTTTCCTCTGAATTTTATCGGGTACAGCTCCCTATATGAAATATTCAATGAATCAAATGTGAATGCTTTTACCAAAAAGCATAAAAGGATATCAACCATCTACCTATAAGTACAATGTAGATGCGGGAAAAACTAAACAAGTACAAGAAATTAAATGGTAAATGACACAAAGTCTATTCACCCTAACAACAGATAGAATCAAGAAACACATTATCCATCTTCTTGAGAAAGTGCAAAAATGAAGATATGGAGATATAACAACATATTTCAGAGAAAACCAAAGTGACACAAAGATCACACTTAGTGGAAAGTAGATTGCTCAAACTCAAAGTTTTGAAAAACAATTAACTCTCAAGTCTTCCTCCTCTGAAAGCATAAAGCTGCACTTGCTATTACAATCACCATTAAAGAAAGCTGTAACGAATCAAAACTCTCCTATTGCTAACACACAGTTTAGAACAGGAAAATGAAAACTTGCTTTGCCCTCCACAACTTCACAAGGAAATGAAATAAAATTCGGGACACCTCTCCTCCTTGCTGTAGCACAAAGTCTACAGTCTTTGGGAGAAAAAAAAAATGGAACCCCCTGCTTACTCTGTTGCTGGCTTATTTAATCTGTTCTTTCCCATGGCTTTTCAGTTTCCTAACTGAATCTTGAAAAAATTTTGATTTCCCTCTTCCTTTTGGTGTTTATATCGTTATAAAAATAGTCTTTTATCTTTTCAAATTCATGGCCCCTATGGTATACTCATGCTGACAAGTGGCATTTGCTAGTGATGAAGTTCTATTATGATTTTGTAACTGTCATTGACAGTTTTGATAGTGTCCCACTAAATCAGTCGTAACTCATTAACCAGGAATGATTTTGAAAAAATCTTTTGTCAAATCATACATAGCTTGCTTCTTAGAAACATATTTGAAATTGAGCCAAATCCAACAGTTTGATTGGAAGTTATGCCCCACGCACTGAGACCAAATTTGATTGTCTGGATTCTGTAACTGCTGTTGCTGAGACGATAGAGGTGAAAATAGGAACCCATAACTTTTGATCCATATTGAATATTACAAAAATCTTTGGTGAAGATTTATAGAACTAGCATTCACAACACATATCAAAGATTCAAGTCAATACAATGGTTAGATTGTGAGATATGACCCCTGCAATATGACTATTTTCTGTTATCTGCATTTTATGACTGTTATTGCTGATCCGACAGTGGTGCACTCAAGAACTTGTAAGTTTTGATCCATATTCAATATGATAAAATTCTTTGGTGAAGATTTATATAACTAGGATTGAAAACACATATCCAAAATTGGGCTCAATCCAACAGTTGAATTATGAGATATGACCCCCGAAATATGACTATTTTTCTGTCATCAGAGAATCCAAAATTTTTTCTGCTTGTATATGTTTGTTCCATTTTAAGATGGATGACTTCTAATGTAAGTTCATTGTATGTTACTTGAGATTGGTTTGGCCTTCTAAATACTTTGGTTTCTCAATGTCCAATTCCCATAATCCATTATAATTCTATGCTTTTCCTCGAAAGGATCTTCCATCATGATTGAAGAAATCAACAAAATATTAAAAAAGGCTTAACATTGCATTTTTAAACCATTGAACTGCTTTGAAGTATGAGCCTGAAATGTGAATTGAGATAGAGTTCTGAACCTTTTTGAATAACAAATCTGCAATTTTGAACCGAGAGTCTAAATTTTGTTTCTATTGAACCTGCAGGACAGATCAACTAAACCATTGAACTGCTTCGAATTACTTTGAACTTCAGTTCGAAGAGGTTCAACAACACTAAACTTGAAGCTTTGAAATTGTGACCATATCGGGTACTAACAGTAACTAATAGTTTTGTAAAATGTAATGTTATTTAAAGGACATGTATTGGTTTACTATGTTAATATTTTGTAAAATGTAACTAATAGATTTGTTGAACTAATGTTTACTATGTTAATGTTTTGTAAAATGTAACCAATAGATTTGCTATTAATCTATACTATGTTAATGTTTTCTAAAATGTAACTAATAGGTTTGTTGAACATTAATGTTTACCATGTTAATATTTTGTATTTAAATGTAACTAATACTTGTTTGTTAAACATTAATGTTTACTATGTTAATATTTTCTAAAATGTAACTAATAGGTTTGTTGAACATTAATGTTTACTATGTTAGTATTTTGTAAAATGTAACTAATAGATTTGTTGTTAATGTGTACTATGTTAATGTTTTGTAAAATGTAACCAATAGGTTTGCTATTAATCTATACTATGTTAATGTTTTCTAAAATGTAACTAATAGGTTTGTTGAACATTAATGTTTACCATGTTAATATTTTATATTTAAATGTAACTAATACTTGTTTGTTAAACATTAATGTTTACTGTGTTAATATTTTCTAAAATGTAACTAATAGGTTTGTTGAACATTAATGTTTACTATGTTAGTATTTTGTAAAATGTAACTAATAGATTTGTTGTTAATGTGTACTATGTTAATGTTTTGTAAAATGTAACTAATGTTTTATTATCAACTACTAAACTCTATGTTAATGTTTTGTAAAATGTTTACTATGTTAATGTTTTGTAAAACGTAAGTAATGCTTTATTATCAACTACTAAAAAATATTTAAAATATAATTAATTTAATTGATAAAATATTTAAAAAAATTTTATTTAATTAATATTATCATCTAATAACTAAAAAGCATTTAAAAAAAAATTAAAAAATTAAAGATTCACCTACCTGTTACGACCGAAACACTCTGATTGCGCTGGTGATTGCTACAATGAAATCAAAAGTGAAAATGACTGCCCAGGGGAGATTTTGGGATATTTATAAAATCACATACATTCTACCCAAAAACCTTTCAACTAGAACCCTGGCTGCCACGTTGGCGCAGGAAACTGCCACATATGTTTGGTCGAAACTGTTTCGGCCAAAACTATTTTGGCTGAAACTATTCTGGCTGGAACCCTTGTGGATATCACAAAGGTTGACACAGGTTTGTACTTCCACCTAGTGATATTCAAAGATAGAATGACCTCAAGTCTGATTAAGATATTCAAAGTATTCAAGACTCCAAGTCAACTAGGGGTAGACATATTGTTAATCTTCAAATGAGTGGTTCTATTAAACAAATATATAGTAGAGGGGCAACTATGATATAAAAAATGGGTTATGCAGATAAGATCCCATTGGTGCAAGTGGTGAAGAGATTTGGAATCTAGTTCCAGAACCAGACCCACCCAAAAGAGGAAGTAAACCAATCATTGGACTCTCCAATGATATTGAAGATGATTCATCTAGAAAGGGCAAAAAATATTATACTTCTTCTTCTAAAGGTCATCCCAACAAATTATTTGTTAAATCTTCAAATCCAGTTCTAGTTGATCCCACTAGCACTGGCATTGACACTAGCATGGATGAATCTTGTGAAGAAAATAAAAAAATTATGATAATTACACTGCAAGCAATGTTAGTAGTTACTTCACCAATGTATGCACCACTAGCTTCTATAAAAAACCCTGAAAATAGTCCTAAAATGCCAGGGTTTGGAATGGGTCATCTTTAGTATGTTGGCAATCCTCAAAATACAATTATAGGTGGAGTAGGCTTGACTGAAGTTGGAGGAGCATACAACAATACAACTGATAATTCACCTTAGAAACACTCAATAATGTTAGGAAACTCAGATTTTAGTTTGAAGGAGTTTACATCAAAGTTTGATCAGACAAGCAAAACCAAAAGACAAATTATGAAGACCTTGAAAAGTGATGCAGTTGCTGAATGTCAGGGATCTACTAATAGTATATTTCTAACATATAATCCAAACAACAAAATGATGAACTTCATGGCTATTATGCTCCTAGTTAGAGATAATAATCTACCATAAAATGTAATAAATTGTAACGATGTACAAGTTATTAGTCTTCAAATAGATTTCTCAAAAGTGAAAAATATTGACAAAAGCAATATATCAAAAGAGACCAACAAAATGATCTACTCTACACTTTTGAAAGTGGAGAGGGAAAACAAAAGTCTTACAAAGAAAATAGAAAAGTTACAAGTAGACCTTGATAATGTGAAGGTCAAAGAGAAAGCAACAGACAATCGGTTCAAAGAATTGCAAAATAAGATAACGAATTCTTCTCCTATAGAGGCAATTATCCAACAATAAATATGAATGAACAACTAAAAAATTTGACTAAAGAATTAGATGAGTGAAAAAAAAGAATTCATCATGAAAAATCCTCTACTACATAGTTGTTCAATTATGTAGAGAGTAGTGCACATGTCAACAATAAATTAAAAACTGACTTGGACTGTGCTATCAAGGAAAATAATAATTTGAAGATTGAATTGGAGAATGAAAAGAAAAAAGAAGAGTCTAGGGCAAGGATAATTGATAATTTGTAGAAGGAATTGGGGAATGAGAAGAAAAAAGAGGAGTCTAGTGCAAACACAATTCACAATTTGAAGAAGCAATTGGAGAATTTGAACGAAAAAGAGGAGTCAACTACAAAAACAATCCTTGATTTGAAGAAAGAGTTAGAGAATGTGAAGAAAACAAAGTCTAGTGCTACTACAAATAGTAGCACAATCCACCATATGAAGAAGGAATTGGATAATTAAAAGAAAAAAGAGGAGTCAACTACAAAGAAAATCCTGGATTTGAAGAAAGAATTGGAGAATGTGAAGAAAGAGGAGTCTACTCAAACACTCCATGATTTGAAGAAAGAATTGGATAGTGAGAAGAAAAAGGAGGAATCTATTGTGAAGACAATCCATGATTTGAAAAGGGAACTCAAGGATGAGAAGAAAAAAGAGGTAACTACTGCAAAAAAATCCAAGATTTGAAGAAGAAATTGGAGGATGAAAGGACGAGAGCAACTAATTGGCAAGTGCAACTAGAGGAAATATAGAAAAAGAGTGAAATAGAGATGTCTGAAATGAAGAAAAAGATGGAGAATGTAATTGCAATAAATATAACATCTTTTGAAGACTATCATGTCAAAGATAATATAATAAACATGGTTAAGCTTATCAAACAAAAAAATTGAGACAAAATAATGAAGAACAGTGATAATTTGTTTGAATGGATTGATTTAAATAGCAATCTTAGACTTTTCTTTGAAAATGTAAAAAAAGATGTTGAGGGTAAAAGAAGTATTTTCAATAATTCCTTCAAAAATCTTGCTAAATTAATTTTGAATAAAGTACAGAGATCCAGTGATAGGGATTAGGCAAACCAAGGAATAAACAACTACTTGGATACCTCTATAATGACCTTTGCTGTCTATCACAATTGTGAACAAGTAATGGAAATAGATGAAGCTCTCAAATTTTCTTCCAGAGACTTGATGAAGATGAATCACAACATAATGAACTTGCTAAATGTTGGATTACCAAATCCACCTTACTTAGATGTAAAATTCATTGGAAAAGAAGATTACATGAAAAAGTTGCACAACACCATGAATTTTGATTTTGGTAACTTGCCTAAGGAAACCACTCTAGAAAGAATTGCAAATTGCATCAAACCACTATCAACAATAAATGCAGTTATAGATAAATTCTTCGATTCATGTAAAATATTTTTTCAAAGTATTCATTGTTGATGAAATTACAATTATTTAGGTACAACCTCAAAAAAATAGAGCTCCCAAATGATGCAGAATGGAGTGCCCTAAAGAACATCATTGGAGCTGGGTCATCTTCTCAAACTGTAACTATTGTTGTCAGTGATAGTCATAGCTGATAGCACTAAGAAGTAACAACTTAGTAAGTGACAGTACTAAAATATTTTTTTAACTTGTTCTTTAATTTCAAATTTTGGATTTAATTTCAACTTTGTTTAATGTTAATTGTTATAGGAATTAAGAGCTAGCATATCAAGATAGTTGGACAACCAAACATTGCCATACTATTACTACACAAAGTAGATGAAAAAAATTTCACTACTCTTACTTGAAAAAATTGTACAATTGGCAATGTGATTGTACACACATAATGTATTATGTAGTAATAATCTGATTAAATATACAATTACAAATCGACCTACAACTATTATTGCTCCCTTGTATTTATAAAAGAGAATTCAGGGGCATTTGACATTGAGTCATTTGCAAAAGGTTATAATTGTTTGTAACTGTTAAATGTATTATTTTACAGGCTGATTTATAATTATAAATTATAATACAATTTTTAAAAGTAAAGATTATTCTGATAAATGCATTACATTACAATTTTGTAAAGAAACTAAAATCAATGAAAATCCAAAAGTAAAAATGTCTAAAAACTAGAAATAATAAAAATCTCAAGTTCAACATGTACTATTGTATTAAAACTAGAATCAATGAAAATCTCAACATGTTTAAAAAACACAATCAATGAAAATCTCGATTGTCAACATGTTTAAAAAATTAAATCAATGAAAATCTCAGCATATGTAGACTCTAAAAGTAAAAACTAGTTTCAATGAAAATCTCAACATGTAAGTTTGTAACATCAACATGTTTAAAAAAAAATTTAAGCATCTATAAAAGGATAGTGAATGAAGGCTATGAATTAATTTCTACAAACATAATTAATTAATAGATAGAGTCTTAGATCAGAGCTACTAGCCTGGTACTTGAATCATGTAGAAGTTAGAACTTGAAGGTGAGACATCACTATTATCAAAATCCTCCTCATTTATTGCATATAATATTTCATTGTTCATTGTATTTTCTTCAGATTCACTGTTAGTGTCAGTATGCACGCCAAAGTCAACATCATCTTCATTGCTTCCTATATTAGGACATGAACCACTACCACTGCCACTGCCACTGCCACCACCACTACCACTGCCACTTGGGTTTGAAATGTTGGCCATCCCTCTTCTTCCACATTTGTTTCTCCAAATGCTGAGAGCTTTGTCATAAGGGAAACTATCTACCTCATACCTAGAATTATAGAGCCTCAAATAATTATCTAATTTTTTGTCTAATTTGTTTCTAGCCTTTGACTTCAGGAAGCCCAAAGTACTGAAAACTCTCTCATCCTCCACTGAACCCAATATCATTGTCAAATATAAATTGGTAAGCTTGAAATATTCTAGTATTGACTCTCTCAACTGATTGCTCTGACTAAGGTTTTTCTAAAGCTTTGTTATGGCTCCCTCTTCATTTGGATTTTCCATTAGATCATATTGTTCTCTCATTATGTTTGCAAAAGAATATGATTGATCTCTCAATCAAGATTCATCTAAAATTCTATTTATAGTTACTCCATTGACTATTTTAGGTTTGCAAAAATGCTAAATCAGAGTCCTCATCCTTCTTTGAAAATCTATTAGATAGTTTAGAGACCAATATTGAGAAAAAAAAATAGACATTGCTTCAAGCAATTCCTTTGGAGGGAATCTGAATTTAATTTTTGATGAAAGATTTGGCAAACTTACTTGACAGAGTCAAGCACAAAGTCTTTGATCTTCTTTAAGTCTTCACTTGTAACACGTGAAAGTACCTTCTCTAGTTTTGATTCTACTTCACTTCCTTCTTCATTGGGGTTGGAGTGAGGGTTGATGCAGGCATAATATTGCATTGGTATGTTAACTCCATGTACCCTGACACATACCTCATCATTTGCACCAATATATAAAAAGTTCCTAGGATTGTTGAAATCTATGATTTCTATCAACTTTGCAAACTTTGATTCATCTAATGGTAGTAATCAATACAGAGTATCCAGGCTACTACATATCATTTTATATAGCTTATTATATTCTAAAATGTACATAGCTCTTTGTTGAACCTTTTTATAGTATTTCTCATGTCCTATAGCATGAGGATAATAACTGCTAAAGTTAAGAGTATATTAACATTAGTTAGACTTGAATACAATTGAGAGAATCTATCTTGCATAGAGTGGATTAGTCCAAGCAATGATAGATATTCAGAGAATACTCAATGCATTGGTCCATCCAAAGAGATCCATCTGGTATCATTATCTTTAAGAAGCTTCCTCCCATCAGTAAGTCCTTGAGGAAAGTGTTGAAATTCTTAGGCTTGTTTTGGACTTTGACAAAAATATTGGTAAATTTCTTTCATTAGAGATTTCACTTTACTTACACAACCAAAATTGTTGACAATTCCAAAAGCTAGATTCATTTGATGGGCCATGCAATGAATGAGAATAGCGTAGAGTGCCAAATTATTTTTGATCTTTTTTCAAAGACCACCTTTATGACCTTTTTGGAAATCTCTATGTTATCCAAACCTCCATATTCAATTAAAGTACTCTTTAATAAATCATATAAATTTTCACACTACAATTCAATTTAGCAACAGATAGTAGAAAGGGTTGACGATAAAGATTGTTTACTGTATAAACATGCATGCACACCCAAGAAGTATTATTAATTGATATAACTTCATCTAGAGACAATATAATAAAATTTGAGTATTTTATTTTTTCCTTCATATCTTCTTTTTCAACTTGTGCAAGAGAACTAGCCCATTCCCACCTATTTTTTACTGATGAGTGACTGTTCAGATAGTTTCAAACTTTAAAAAAGTGCAATAAGACACTAATTAAAGGGTAGTCCATCATAGAACATCCTCTAATCAAAATATAAAATTCTACACTTAAGTGAACTACTTTTTCCATATTTTACACTTCCATTTCTTTCCCAATGAAATCTTCAATGGAACCTTTTACTGCAGAACGCTTCTTTCACAATTGCTTGTGTAACTCATATATTTTGGTATTCCTGATATGTAGATAGTTTTCCTTTGTTTTTAAGTTAGCACATATTTTTCAACTCCATCTATTGTTTTCATTTTGTAAACTTTATCGACATGCTTTTCTATAGTATCAAGTTTAAGCTACAACCTCTTCTCCTTCTTTGTTATCTCTATGCAAATCTTACATTTGAATTCTACAGGAGGCCCACCATCAATTGGATTGCTTACTAGTTCAATGAAATAGTACCTTTCCACCCATTCTAATTGAAAATTCCTTTTGGATAGATTCTAGTAGGATCAATCTTTTTTTATTCCAATTTTATTTTCCCCTTTTGTACATGAACATGATTTTTAGAATCACTTTTGGTTTCTCACCTGACTAGTCATTAACTGACTCCAACTCTATAATATCAGTTTGTGACTCCCTAATTAGGGGAAGTGCCTCCAAATTGTATTCAAGTTTTTTATCAACTGAGATATTAGTTTCACCAACTTGAACTTCTTCAATATGGCCTCCAACTTGTGATGAATCTCCTTTTTCAATAATCATTGAAGATCTAACTTGTGAATCTTGTAGGTTGCCATATTTTCACCACCAAAATATGCTGATATGGTTCTAGGTTTTGATAATGGTGGCCTCTCTTGGCTTTTAGGGATCTTACTAAAACCCATGTTACCCCTCTTGTTTGACATTGCAAACTAATAAAGGCTACAAAAAATAAATCATCTTAGTTGATGAATAGAAGACTCAAATAGTGACAAGTCAAAGACTGTGAACAATGATAGTGGACTACTTAGACTACATATAATAATAATAATATGATTCATTCTCATAAAAAGGGTACTACTACTAAGTTACTATAGTCTATGGTACTACCCAATAAAATTTGCAAACCTATAGGCTATCTTAGCATGTGAGATGTCCAGTCACCAGTGGACACTAGATAATAAAACTATAAAAAAAAGTACCAGTACCACTATCCACATAAAAAATAAATAAAAAATCACTTGCCTTTTACAAAAACCATGATCCATGAGTCAATGGGCGATGCTCTCAACACTCTGAAACTTCAACAACAATACGAAATTCCAGTCTCCTGACTAGAAAAGAGCAAATTGTGTAGAATAATAATATCTTATAGTTCAATCTAGGTTTGTGAATTATGAGAGATTAAAAAGTGGGAATGTCAAATGTAGGTGAAATGCACCTTCCTATTCAAATCCACAATAGGTAATAGTTGGCTAAATGGGGTTGGTGGTCGATACATGCTGGGAAAATGATAGGCAATGCCCAACCCAAGGGAAAATTATTTGGTTATAGTAATGGAAAAAGAATGTTGTCCAATTAGAAATAATAGGCAAAGGATGGTGAAATGTATACAAAACATATATTACATTGGTAATTGGACCAATATTTTTGACCAATCATGTGATAATTAATGGATGACTACCATGGGTGTTGGACCCGAATTTGACAATATGATTGACCTACATTACATGCAATATTTGCCAAATTATGACTGACCCATGAGACGAGATCACCAAATGGTGAAGATTCACAGCTAAAGTAATCTCTAGCAAGGTCCAAATATATAAATAAAACATTTTAGTACTTAACAAATACATGTGCATGTATTGATCAATTAGTATCTTGAGCCTTAGTATATTACTATCCTAGGTCAAATGAACTTTGTAGAAATGTAAACATGAAATACTAAAAAATAATTCATACAATTTGACATAAGTATTTTATGCATAAAATTAATTTGGAAAAAACCACCAAAAACATGCTACCAATTTTCACTCTTCTAAAATGAGTTTTGTGAGGAGCCAACCCTATTAAAGGTTACAATGCACATTCATAAATGTGACCTTGATTAAAAGATTTCAATCACCCTATTAGGAGTGAGCCTTGTTAGATGACTTTAGAAAATTCTATTACAATGTCACCTTGTTAAAGGATTTACTCATGATTGTTAGGTCAACCTTAATCCAAAAGATCTATCCAGACTGATATAATTGTTAGAAAGTAATAGTAGGACTTGATCTAATAACAAAATGACTCACTTGCAGATTATAGATCTCTCATTCAGTCCTCCATTCTACTTGGCATTCATCCCCTTCATCTCTAATTACTTGTTCACTCTTCAAGATTTCACCTACTTAAGCCTTCATGTTTAGTATGCCAACTGTAGGTTTATTCCTTCAGCCAACAAATGAAGAAACACCTCAAGACTCCTTGTCTATCTCTAGTTCGCAGTCTTACTTGTTGCTTCTATCCTATTATCTCCTTATATAAAGAATTTTGATTTTTTTTGCTTCATCAAAATCATCCATCTTAGGGTTAGGTCAGATTCATTGAATCTAGCCAAAGTGTAGAAACTAGAGCTCTAAAGACTAACTTGGTGAGGTTCTGATACTCCACATCCACTTTCAATGCTTGACATTGTCATACACTCGGTAGATGTAGAAGCTCAGTCCATATGGATCACTTCCAAGTAGTCTTGAACTCGGTCTACACTGGTGACTTGGCAAATATTGTGAAACTTGATATATAAACTAAATTACTTGGTTAACACTACATATCTTGGTAAACACTATCACCTTGAGCTCGGTATAAATTGACTCTCTTGGTTAACACTAAGTAGCTCGATCAACACTAGAATCACATCACATCAACTGCGAACTCAGAAAACACTGCACAACTTGGTTTACAGTAGTAAACTCGGCATATACTAAAATCCTTGGTTTACATTGTTGAACTTGCTCTATAGTAACTGCTCAGTTCAAACTAAAATCTTTCTATGGAACTCGGTAGCAACTGTAAGACTCGATAGCAACTGAAATGCTTTGTCAACACTATTAACTATATGATATGCTTGGTATGAACTCACAATCTAATTAAGTGTATGTCAGTAATAACTAACATGACTAGAATGTCAACAATCTCCCCCTTTGGCATTAGTGAAAAAAACACTTATTAGTCAAAATTGAATTATCCATCACCTTATATCTCCAACTCAATAGAATATAATATTTTTTGAGATTTTTCAAAATTGATTTTGTGAAGGATACATTTTTGTACATGGTAATGCTTCCTCCGAAGATAATATACAATATACTATACATATAATATATTTCTTTACACTTTTCTTACAATTTTCTCCCCCTATATTTTTACATCTTTCTCCTCTTTATATCATCTTATATCTTTTCCAATATCTTCTCCCCCTTTTTGACATTAATGCCAAAGATTTATACTATATGTATTTACATAGTAATGCTAAAATAAGACAAGAAATTTGAATGTACCTTTAGTATGATTGCCAAAGTCTTGTCCTAATTCTCTTGCAAGACCCTACATGTGTGCAATGCCACCTACACTTCCACTAATAGTTCAATCATATAGTCTTCAATAGATAAATTATTATCATGGATGAGAATTTTTGAATAAGCAACATGCTTCTACAGTGCATCCATGTTAGGGAGTATCATATTTTGAATATCTACCAATGTAGATTTGATTCTGGCCTCTTCTTTAAGAAATTATGCCTGCATGCCTGTCAAAAATTTGATCCATTTGAAATGGACAAAGCTCAAACTTGGGTCAAGCTACAATTACTGAGCACTCACCTTAAGATCTTCATCAATCTTAGACAATTTGTCTTTTATTTCCTTTGTAAAACTTGGAATATCACATAATTTACCAAAAAATAAAGTTACATTTGTACAAGAAGTTTCAAGAGAACCCAAAATAGTAGATAACTCTACTTGGTAAATGGAAATCTTTTGAGCAATAAGTTTGAATACCTTATTCTCAAACTTCTTTGCTTTTTGTAATAACTTGTCTTTTCCATTTAGATCTTCCTTATACTTCTAGATTGCTTCTACCAACTGATACAAAACTGGCTAAGAAGAATCAATCACTATTCCTATAGCTTCTGCTAAAATATTCTTGGCACCCTCAATGATTTTGAATTCTTTATCTCTTTCCTCTCTTGGCCTCTACTGTGTGGCTTCCTTTGAAATAGCTCTTCGCAAATCTACATTTGATCAGGATTGAGTTTTGAAATATCCCAATTAGGAATCATAATTTCCTCATCAAGATCTACATCCTCCTCCTTTTTTTCCTTTACCCAAAAATTTTGTGCTAGGTCTCAACTTTCCTTGCACTTATTGCTTGTGTACTTGGAATGGAAACAATAGTTAAAAATAGTGGGGCTCGCTACAAAAATTTATATTGCACTTATTGTAGAAATACTAGTAGAAGTACCTATTAAAGCCAAAATTAGTGTATCCAAAATTGTTGTATTCAAAATTTATGAAGAGGGAAGAGTTTACAACTTGGTAGATGATGTAGTTGACACTTTAGTCAATGATGTGCTAAGTTGGATTGGTCCAAAGATTGATTGGATGCTTGTGCTTTCAGTGCTAGACACAATCAATCTTGTAGAGGTTGTCTCCATGCTTGATGTTCTCACTATTTTGCTTGGAGAGTGAGGAAATGAGGCAATAATTGTTGCAACAATCTTGACTGGGTTAGTTTCCTTAACATCTTGAGTTCCTTCTTTGGTAGCTCTTCTTCCTCTTCATCATCCTCATTATCAAATGTGTTGCTTCTTCAACATTTTTCTTTTCATCATTTTCTTGATCATCATCGTCATCATCATCTTTATCACTTATGCTGATTGAAAAATCACTTAGTTTGTGAAGAAGATAGATATTTTTCCATGTATTTGTTGTATTCTTCACAACATGCTCTATTTCTTTTAACAAAATTAGATAAGTATTGAATCTTAAAGTCAATTTTTCTTCATTTTTCTTTAAAGATTCCTTGATTTCCTTGTTAGTCAGATTTAGCATTAGTTGCCTTAAGGTTTGCTCATGAATGTTCTTTGAAGTTTGCATTGCATGTTCCCATCTTGGCTTGATTTTATTCATTAAAGCATCTAGAATTTTTCAAGTGAGCTGGTCAGGAGAGTATTTCCATTTGCCCATTTTAGATATCAGAATATCTTCAATTTATTTTTGCTCATCAGTTATTCTAGTCTCATATTTTAATTCTTTGAAATTTTTTATCCTAGAACCTGATTGCAATTCCTTCATCCTCTCTTTAGATTGGGCGGAGACCTCTTGAAAATTATGTCTCCCCCTTCTTTGTCTATCTTCTTCCTAGAGGATCTCCTAGTGAATACTACAGTGGATGTCTTGGCAAGCTTGGAAATGATTACCTTGCCCTTTTTCTTTAGTGGTTCCTCTTCCTTTGATTCTTCATCCTCTACTTCTTAATCTTCACTTTTTCCCTCAGTTAACAAAAGAGTAGAACTTGCTTTTAACTTGACAATCTTTTTCCTTCCTTTGCTAATTGCCTTAGGAAGCTTGTTCTCTAGTTCTATCTGGTCCTTAGCCTCATCACATGTTCCAAAATATGCAGCCTTGGGGTCAAACAATTCATTAATTAGTTCCTCAATAATATCTTTTGTTTCATCAATGTTTACCTCATATCCTAGAGGTTTTACCCATGCAATTCTAGGCGTAACTACTTGAATGTATACCTTATCACTATCCACCATAAAAAACATATCATCCTTATAATCTTCAACTAGTTTCTTGGGGATTTCATATCTATTATTCATTTTCTCCTTGAAAGCATCAAAATAATTATACATAATGCTGGTGTAATATTTTCCCATCTCACCAAAATATTCATTAATATGATATAGTACTGGCACATCTTTCCTCCACATGACAATACCTTTTGATGGAAATAATTTTTGAACATAAAAGAATAAACATGTCAATAGAGAGTCAAACTTACACAGATTATTCTTCAATTTTTTGATGCTCTCCATGTTCTTTTTAAGTTGATTCAACAGTAGCTTGACAAGGTCAAGAGAAAGGTTATTCTTGACAATTTTGTGTGCCAGGTCAATTGCTTCACACAATACACTATTCAACCTGCTCAATCTATAGACTTTGTGTGCAATGACATGAATGCCAAACTTCAATTCCATGTCAGTGAAACTGCTAATTTTTATTCCCCTACTATCCTACTTGGCTAGGGTTTTCTTCTCTAGTTCGACTCGACCTAGGGTTTTTGTCATTTTAGCTTTAGCAAACATAAGGAGACTAGTGATCCTCTAAATCATCTTTTTTGTAATAAAAATAGGTTGTTCCAACCAAAATTGTCCATTGTGCACATGGTTAAGAATATACCTAATCCATTTGACTTGGAAATTATGGGGCATGTGAGGAATATGGGTTAAACCTTTGGCTTTGAGATGTTGGTGCTTAGGTTTCAAAACACAATCAACACATAACTCTTTTAAACATTCATCCACTTCTAGGGTGCCAATATCTTGAGTCACATATTTAAAATAAGAACAGATGTCATTGATTAATAGTACCTTGGAAGGGATTGAGACTATGCTCCACTCAGGTCTAGGGTTTCAATGATTGTAGGAGTGAGCTTAAATCCTAGTGCCTTCCATTCTACACCACAAATTAACATGTCTAATCCTCGCTTCACCTTGCTATTGGTAGCTGCCATCTTTACTCGATAGGGTTTGAGAGAATTCAAAAATTTTGACAACAATTTTCTTAGATCACTCGAATGCTCTTGAAGATCACTTTGCGCAATTTGCTTTCAAAAATTCATGGTGAAAATGACTTTGATTTCATTCCTTTTATCAAATTTTACCATAAATGCCTTGTATAAAATTTGGATTTGACATATTGTTATCCATTTTTCTTACATTGAATACTCAGTAAAGTCTTTCATCATTCAGTAACCACATTTAAAACTTAGTTACTCCCGACCTTGCTTGATAGAGTCTTTGACCCAACCTCACTTGGTAAGGAAGGTAACTCAGTAGTAACTAGTACCTTTTACTCGATGATCCCTTTCACATCTTGAATGTTGATATGGATCTTTTGTCTTGATAGCTGAAACTTATTTAGATGTTTTCTTTTACTAGCCTAGTTCCATTTTTTCTTCTAAGAAATCAAGTGGAAATAGTAGAGTCACCCAATTCTTGAGTGACTTGATTATCATTTCTCATACTTTCATTCTCGATAGATTTTGGAACCCATTGTTGTCTCATTTATTTTCTCATGTTGTCAACTTTTGCCTTCTTTTCATCTTCTATTCTTCCAGTATTTGTTAGGATAAATCACAGACAGAAATAAAAAACTACATGCAAATCTAAGCAATAACAGAAAATAATAGATCACATAGAAATGAACACAAGGCACCAAGATTTAACGTGGTTCACCCAATCCCTGGGCTACATCCACCAAACAACAAGTCCAATATTATTACAATCCAGTGATTATAACCTGATTACAATCCGTAATCCCTTATAGCTCAATACCATCACAAGAAGCAATTTCGCATCACAACATAATGAAACTACCCAACCCTAAACCCTTTTATACAAGTATTAAACTGCTTTAGGGTTATAACATGTCGACCATAAATTAGCCATAACTTTAGTGGCGAATCTATGAATAGTACAATTTTTTTTTGGGGCGATGCCCCGAACCCCACTAATTATGAAGTATGTACAGTACTTTCTTGATCAGTCACCACAATCTAACAATCTCCCACTTGGGGACTGATCAGGCTCCACAATAAACAAAAATCTTCCACTCTGAGACTGATCCTATAGCAATACTACTACCACATGGGGCTCCCACTAGATCAAACCAACCTGAACTCTGCTATTCTTTTATTCATGTTCAGTCTAAAAGACCAACCAAATCTGAAGAGGAGTTCAACTTCTCCCTTGTTACAACCTTTGTCAACATATCTGCTAGATTGTCATTTGTATGTATCTTCTCTAGCTTTAACTGTCCATCCTCCAAAACTGACCGAATGAAATGGTACCGCAACTATATGTGTTTGGTCTTAGAATGTAGAGCTGAATTCTTTGCAAGATGAATGGCACTCTGACTATCTGTGAACAAATAATTATCCTTTTGAGGATTTCCCAATTCTTCCAAGAAGAACTGAAGCCATATCATCTCCTTGGCTGCCTTTGTAGTAGCAACATACTCTGCCTCTGTAGTGGATAGAGCATTAATATTCTATAACCTAGAAACCCAGCTCATGGCTGCCCCACCAACAGTAAAGACATAACCTGTAGTACTCCGTCTGGCATCAATATCCCCTGCCAAATCTGAATCAACATAGCCCTATAAATTAGTAGTAGAGCTCCCAAAGTGTAAACACTTATTAGATGTTCCTCTCAAATATCTAAGAATCCACTTGATAGCATTCCGATGCTCAAATCCTAGATGACTCATATAGCCGCTAATGACTCCCACTGCATGGGCAATATTTGGCCTAGTGCATACCATAGCATACATCAAGCTTCCTACAGCTGAAGCATAGGGTACCTTGGACATCTTATCCTCCTCTTCCTATGTCTTAGGACACATCTCCTTAGTTAATTTCAAATGACTAGGTAAAGGTGTGCTGACAGCTTTAGCATTCTCCATAGAGAAACGTTACAACACCTTCTCAACATAATCACCCTGAGATAGCGTCAATGTTCTATTCTTTCTATCTTTGCAAATCTTCATACCAAGGATTTTTTTTGCTGCCCCCAAATCCTTCATAGCAAATGCATGTGCTAATTGGCATTTTGGCCCCTTAATATGATCCATGTTAGACCCAACTACAAGCATATCATCAACATATAAACATAAAATAATGTAGCTATCATCATCTAATCTCTTAAAATAAACAGAATAATCTGAATGACACCTGTTATAGCCATGCTCATGCATAATCAAATTTCAGATACCATTGCCGAGGTGCTTGCTTCAAGCCATATAAACTTTTCTTCAATTTGCACACTAAGTTCTCTTTACCTTTGAACTCAAATCCCCATGGCTAAGCCATATATATTTCTTCATCCAAATCACCATGAAGGAAGGCTATTTTAACATCCAGCTGCTCTAAATGCAAATCTTCAGGAGCCACAAGACTTAGAATAGTACGAATAGAAGTCATTTTAACAACAGGAGAAAATATCTCATCAAAATCAATTCCCTTTTTTTGTTCAAATCTTTTTACAACTAACCTGGCCTTAAATCTTTTCTTACCTCCTTCCTCTTCTTTCAACCTATAAACCCACTTATTCTGTTAAGCCTTTTTACCTACAGGCAACTTGCATAGATCCCATGTCTTATTCTTCAGCAAAGAGTCCATTTCATCTTTCATTGCAGACTCCCACTGAATCTTAGTATCCACCTGCACAGATTCATCATAAATTTCAGGTTCACCAATATCAGTAAGTAAAATAAAATACAAAGAGGAAGAAAATATTTATGGAGGTCTAATTTGCCTCGTTGACCATCTAACATTCACTAGTGTGTATGGTATTTTTTGTTGCAGTTGTTGCACATCATGAAGAATGGCTGGAACATCAGCTTTTGGAGTATCATCCAACACTACATAATCATCTTCTTTCTTCTCATGTTGCTGCAATAGATCTTTGTACAACACTTTCTCATTGAATATGACATCTCGACTTCTAAAAATTTTATGATTTTCAAAATCTCAAAGCCTATAACCAAATTCATTAATGCCATATCCAACAAAGACACATTTCTTTGATTTAGCTTCTAGCTTGGTTATATTTTCAGAGTCTATATGAGCAAAAGCTTCACAACCAAAGGTCTTGAGAAAAGAATAACTCACCTTCTTACCAATCCATGCCTCCTCTAGAATACCATTTCCAAAAGGAGTAGAGGGACCTCTATTAATTAAATATATAGTAGTATTGACAGCCTCCACCCACATGTGTAAGGGCAACCCAACATGCAACCTCATGCTCCTTGCATGCTCCATTATAGTCCTGTTCATGCGTTTAGCCACTCCATTTTCTTGTGGAGTCCTTGGAACAATTTTTTTGTCTACAAATACCATTAGTGGAGCAATAATCTTCAAATTCATGACTGCAATACTCACCACCATTATCAAATCTAAGACATTTTAATTTCTTACTAGTCTCATTTTCAACCAAGCATTTCCATTTCTTAAAAGTTTGAAATACATCAGATTTCTATCTAAGGAAATAAACCCATACTTTTCTAGTTGCATCATCAATAAATGTTACATAATAATGAGAGCCACCAAGGGAAGATAGCTGAGTTGGTCCCCATACATATGTATGCACAAGCTCTAATTTCTCCTTTTTGTTTTCCTTCCCAATCTTTACAAAACTCACTCTCTTTTGTTTTCCATATACAAAACTTTCACAAAAATCCATATTAACACATTTCAGACCTAGTTAAACTTTCTTTGAATGAAGTACCTTCATACCTTTCTCACTCATGTGCCTAAGTCTATTGTGCCACAGCGCTATATTAGAATCTACAGTAGCTACTTGTTCTCCCTGCTCAATTGCAACAATTGTTCCTGAACATTCATTTTTCTCTGTAACAATCAAAGTAGAAGGAACAAAATGACCTGTACAAAGATATAAGGTGCCTACTTTCACACCTTTTGCTACTACAAGAGAACCTTTTGAAACCTTCCAATTTTCATCATTAAAAGTAACTACACAACCCTCATCATTGAGTTGCCGGACTGAAATTAAATTCCTACTCAGCCTTGGAACATGTCTTACCTCATGTAGTAGCCAATGATTCTCATTCTGCAACTTAATCTTAATTTTTCCCTTTCCAACAATCTGATAGGGTTCATTATCCCCCAAATAAACAAGCCCAAAATCTCCTTGGGCATAATCAATGAAATAAACTCTACGAGGTGTAGCATGAAATGAAGCACCACAATCTAAAACCCATGAATCATCAACACTTTCTAAAGAAAGAAGCAAAGCATCCTCTTTGGATTTTTTACTTACCACATTTGCCTCCTTGTCTCCATCTTATTTATCTCCTTCATTTTTCTTTTGATTTCAAAAATCTTTCTTTTTGTGCCCTAGTTTCCCACAGTACCAACAATCATTTGGTCCTCTTGATTGCGACCTCTTCCCCTTTGACTTTCCTCTTGATTTTCCATGATTTCTAGAGTTACTTCCTCTCTCGGTCATTCTGCCCCTACTTTGTGCATTCAAAGAACTTCCTGATGTAGATCTACCTGAGGATTTCCTAGGAGTTTCCTCACTCAAAACAACACCGATCACATCATCATATTTTAGGGTACTAGATCCAGGAACAAAATTACTCACCGCCATTACCAAGCCATTCCAGCTTTCAGGCAAAGAACACAAAATTAAGAGAGCCCTAAAATTTTCATCAAAATTGATACCCACAGAAGATAACTGACTAGTAATAGTATTAAACTCATTTAAATGATCTACAACAAACCCACCTTCTGCCATTTTCATATTAAATAAATGCTTCATGAGAAATACCTTGTTTGAAGTGGAGGGCTTTTCATATAGTTTTGCTAGGGTTTTCATCAAATCTTCTGTCGTCTTTGCTTTTGTAATATTAAATGCCACCGATGGTGCCAAGCATAACCAAATGCTTCTGAGTGCCTTTCTGTCCAAAAGATCCCATTTAGCATCTGACATAGTTCCTTGATTCTTGGCTTTGCGTTCAAACGAATTCCATAAATCTTTCTGATATAGATAGTCTTCCATTTGCATCTTCCATAATTAGAAGTTCTGCCCATTAAACTTATCAACCTTTAGCTTACCCTCATTTGCCATTGCTCCCACTCAACTGTGAGACTTTCCTGCAGAGGATAACTGAAAGACAACCTTGCTCTGATACCACTTGTTAGGATAAACCATAGACAAATAAAAAACTACATGCAAATATAACCAATAACAAAAAATATAGATCACACAAAAATGAACAAAGGTACCAAGATTTAACGTGGTTCACCCAATCCTTGAGCTACGTCCACCAAACAACAAGTCTAATATTATTACAATCCAGTGATTACAACCTGATTACAATCCGTAATCCCTTACAGCTCAATACAACCACAAGAAGTAATTTTGCATCACAACATAACAAAAATACCCAACCCTAAACCCTTTTATACAAGTATTAAACCACTTTAGGGTTATAACATGTCGGCCATAAATTAGCCATAACTTTAGTGGCAAATCTATGAATGGTGAATCTACGAATAGTACAATTTTTTTTTTTCGGGAACCCCACTAATTATGAAGTATGTACAATACTTTCTTGATCAATCACCACAATCTAATAGTATTCATACAGTTCTTGGCAAGGTGACCAAGTTCTATATAGATGAAACATCTTTTGGTAGTATCTCTTTTCTTCATGTGATATTTTACACAATTTATAACAATGTGTCCAAATTCTCCACAGTAATGGCATCTGCACTAGGTGTTATAGTCCCAACCAAATATAGCTTTCACAATTTGTTTCGCTAGATTCAATATCTTGGTTTTGTATTCTGATGATTTGTGTCCATGCTTATTACATTTGTGACATTTGACTTCAAATCTTAGCTTCTCTTTGCATTCATTTTCTTTATGCTCATGTCAATTACAATTGTAAAATTTTTCATTAAATTTTTATTTCCCATTGCTCCAACATTTGTTTGAAGTATGATCTATCTTACTACAGTGGTTGCAAGTAGGTTTTTGGTTCCTTTAAGCTCCTTGCTTGGATGATTCTCCTTCTTTTGTATATCCAATTCCCGCTTTTCCTTTTTGTCTGAAGTGACTTTTTTCATTTAACTAATTCATGTCTACTTGGGATTTCATCATTCTTTCATTGGTTTTCGTTTCAATATTTAGATCATTATGTAATCTTTCATTCTATGATCTTAGGTTCATAATTTCTTCATTTGCATTAATGAGTTGATCAATGAAGTCTATTTGCTAAAGGGATAGATGCTGAATTTCATTCTTCTTTCCTTCTATCTCTTCTCTTATCTTATTTTTTTGTTCCATGACTTCACACAATCTTACTGATTGAATTTCATGCTCTTTTCTTAGTTTTCTTACTTCTTATTGAAGATTATTATTCTTTTTCAATAGTTCTTTGATTGCTTCATCAACTTCATCTTAATTGCTTGGAATGATGTCTTCAATTATTTCTTCAATGTAGAGTGAATCATTCATCTGGATTGCAAGATCTTTTTTTTTTTTAGGGATTGGTAGAGTTGCTATTTTTCTTTCTTGAGTTGTTCAATGGCCAATTCCAAATCTAGCTTCTCATTGTCAATAGCCTTGTCAAGTCTGAATACCTCCATTGCCTTTGATCTTTGTTCAAGTTGTTAATCTTTTCACTGAGAACCACAATTCTCTAATAAAAATTATTGGAAATATTATGAGAAGCTAAGTTATTGAGAGGGGAGGGGTGAATCAGTAACTTCTAAAACTTTTATCCCAATTAGCAATCAATCTTTTATATGAATTCTGATCTAACTTCATGCATGGGAAACTAAAAAATATGAAAGAATACATAACACTTTAACATAAGATTTGGTGACCCATAAACCTTCTAAATAGAAAGTAAAACTGGGGTGGGGATGATACCCACAAGTTTTAGTACTACAGTATAAAGTTGACTTATTAAGGCTTACATTGATCACTTTTGATGATCAATCCTGTTAGGAGTAATAAGTACTATTAGGTCCACCTTGTGAAAGTATTTACAAACATAGAGTAAAGTATGCACTCAGTAAAGAAATTTACATAAGATTGTTAGGTCTACCTTGTTAAAGAATTTGACTGATCCATTTGTTAGGATGAAATAATGGATGATCTTTGATTTGCAACTTAGTTTGCTAAATGAGATTTCTTTGAGTGTACAAATCACCTTGCTGTGATAAATGAATCTTTGTTGTTCCTTATATTGTTGTAGCCTTTTAATTTTCTCGTCTACTCTTTTTTGATGATTACATTACTTCTTTCTTGATACATACATACATTGGATGTGATATGATACATTACATACATATCAATTCAATTACATAATTACAAAGTTGGCCACAATACAAGTTTATACAAAATATTACAAAGTCTGCCAAAGTGTATAAACTTAGGCTTTGAAGACTAACTTAGTGAGATTTTGATACTTGGCATCCACTGTTAATGCTTGACATCATCATGCACTCGGTAGACATAGAAGCTTAGTCCATATTGATCAGTTCCAAGTAGTCTTGAACTTGGTCTACACTAGTGACTTGGAAAATATTGTGAAACTCAACATATAAACTAAATTACTTTCTTAACACTGCATAGCTCAGTAAGCACTATCACTTCGAGCTCGGTATAAACTGATTCTTTTGGTTAACACTAAGTAGCTCGATCAACATTGGACTCGCATCACGTCAACTATGAACTTGATAAACATTGCACAGCTTGGTTTATACTGGTAAGCTTGACATATACTGAAATGCTTAGTTTACACTACTAAACTTCAACTCTATACTAACTACTTAGTTCAAACTAAAATCTATCCATAGAACTTAGTAGAAACTATAGGACTCATAGCAGTTGAAATGCTTGGTCAATACTGTTAACTATACAATATCCTCAGTATGAACTCATAATCTAAATAAATGTATGTCACTAACAACAAACATGACTGGAATGTCAACAGAGTAATTCAAATACTATATTTCCTCTGAAAAAATTGTAATCAAACAAAGAACTTTATTTCTCCAAACATAGACATGTCAAATTCTTTCATCATTTCATTTGCAAATGTCTTACATAATGCATTTTGTCCTCCAAATATGATATCATTGTTAGAAGTGATAGTCGACCAATATAAAAAAGGGGGGGGGGGGGGAGGGGGTGGGGGAGGGGGGGAGGGGTGGGTTGGGGGGTGTCAATAAGTTATGTATCAGTCTTAAACAATTCATATTTTATCAACCAAAGTAAATAGCAATCATAAAGAAATGCCCATACACACATATACCAGATTTGTTGACTAGGGAAACCCTTGATCAGAGTGAAAACCCCGATGGGAGTGATGCCCACAAAATAATGTACTAATGTAAACATTCCTTGTTAGAGGATAGACCCTATTAGGAGTTTGTTACAATGCTTAATACAAAGAGTCCCTATTAGGAGACTTTGAATCCCTATTAGGAGTTGAAGAAGGCAACTGAACCCACTATCCAAATAGCTTTAGGATCAGATCAATGAACCCATTTCCCAATTGATCTTGATACTATTCTTTCTAGAATAATAAATATGGAACAATTTATTTTCTCTTCCTCTATCCAGTACGTCAGACTTCTTTACCTTTAGATCATGATAACAGATGTGGAACTCATCAGTAACTCTTAAGGTTACTTACATGCATTATTAGATTACTCTACTCTTCTACTTCACAATTTGCAAGTCTTCTCTACTTCTCAATCACAATAATGATATCTAGAACTTGGAAAACATCTTTCCTTTATACCATCCTCAATTATTAATATTTTGAGTCAACTTCATACACTTAACATTCATTTGAGTCAGCTCTATGTGAAATACACATTTAATTAATGCTTCCTGCTCACAGTTGCTTCCAAACTTTCACATGTGTGACTTCCATACTTGCACACTTGATGATGTCATCAATTTTTAGTGTACTCCCTCTAGTTAACTATGAAACCCTTCATTCCAAGTACAATATGTTATATTGATCATACAACAGAAACTATTTTCTCAATACTTTGTTTTCCTACGGTTCTCAGTAAATCATCAATATCTTTTGTACGTTGTTGTTTCAAGTTCTATGCACTTGACCACATGTCAAATACATGCTATTGTATATGTTGTTAAATACACATGGGAAGATATGCAATGTGACATCCTTAACACATAAATCTTAGTTTGTTGCTCTGTTAATCTTATTATGTTGTCATCAATGACAAACATAGTCATAACACAATTCTGCGTTGCTCCCCCATAGCATTAGCATTCAAGCTAACAATCTCCCCCTTTTGCATTGATGAAAACATAGATGAAAAATAACTAGTTCCAAGAATACCAATAAGTTTTCTTTATCAATCAAATCTTGCTTCATGTAAGTCCTTCAACACTACTCCCCCATAGTGCAAGTTCTTTCTAATGTGTTCCATATCACTCTCTCTCATTCTAATGTTTTTCATATCACTCTCTCTCCCCCATTGACATCAATGTCAAAGGTAGTACAAGAATAGAACATATAAAAACCTATTAGCATGACCACAAGTCAGTTTGTTGCTTTACAATCTTTGCATATAACTGAATAACACAAGTATCCAAAGATATTGTTGTATATTGATTACCTATTACCAAGAGTCCTTGACTGACTTTGTTCATCATAGATACTCCCCCATTGAGGAAGCACCAACATTTAGTCCAGTCTAACAATGGTGTTGTGTACCCTAGATTGATGTACCTCCGCATCTTTTACTTTGAGCTAGGTAGAGGCATAACCCCAAGCATACCTCTTAGGTACTTAAATATATCCTTTGATAAGGACTTTTTGGAAATGTTTGCAATTTGTTCCTTAGTATTGATGTATTCCAATTTTCTTTCTTTCTTTGTAACTTTTTCTTTCAGCACATGATATTTTATAGCAATGTGCTTAGTCTTAGAATGCAAAACAAGATTCTTAGACATGTTGATTCTACTTGTGTTATCAGAGTAAATAATAATAGGTTCTATGAATGTGATTCCAATATCCTTCATCATCTACTTCATCCATATGACTTGATTATAGTTGTTTGTTGCTACAACATACTCTGCCTTTGCAGTACTTTGTGAGGTACAGTCTTGCTTCTTTTTGAGCCAAGAAACTAATCTTCCTCCAAGAAAAAATGCTCCTCTACTAGTACTTTTACTATCATCCCTGTCTTCTACCAATCACCATCTATATAGGTGTAGAGGGTAGAGTCACTATTTTTGTCATACCAAATACCATAATCTGATGTTCCTTTTAGATATTTGAGTATTCTTTTCACTGCTGCATAGTGATATTCCTTAAGATTAGCTTGAAATCTTGCCACAATTCCAACTACATTGGCTATATCTGGTTTGCTATGAGTCAGATACTACAATCCTCCAATCATAGATCTATATTTCTTTTGTTCAATAGTAGGCGTCTCATCTTTGCTAGATAATTTATGACTAGTTACCATAGGAGTTCCAACAGGTTTACAACTTTCTAAACCAAATCTTTTTAGTAAATCCTTTAAATACTTGGTTTGAGAAATAAAGATATCTTCTTTGTTTTGAATGATTTGCAATCACAAGAAAAATTTCATTTCACTTATCATAATCATTTCAAACTCATTCTTCATGTCTTTTCAAAATTTGTTACCGGCTTCATCATTTCCACCAAAAATGATGTCATCAACAGATAGAATGATTATTGGAAAAACCATCTTCTATTTTCTTCAAGTACAAGTTATCATCTATTGTTCCTTTAGTAAATCCAATCTTTTCTAAGTATTTTTCCAACCTTGCATACCAGGTTCTTGGTACTTGTTTAATCCATACAATGCTTTCTTTAATATGCAAACCATATCCTTTTCTTCTATTAAAGGAAAACCCTTTGGTTTCTCAACATAAACTTCTTCTTCAAGTTCTCCATTTAAGAATGCTAACTTAACATCCATCTAATATACCTTAAAATTCTTGTTTGCTGCATATGCTAGGAACATTCTGATTGCTTTCATTCTTACTACAGGTGTATATATTTTATCATAATCAATTCCTTCTTTCTGAGAATAACCTTTGCATACAAGTCTTGCTTTATTTCTTACCACTTCTCCTTTTTCATTCATTTTATTTCTAAATACCCATTTCATGCCAATCACATTTTTGTCCTTTGGTCTAGGAACCAATTCCCATGTGTCATTCTTGATTATCTACTGGAGTTCTTCCTTCATTGCATTTATCTAGTGATCATCTTTGATTGCTTCATTTGCACTTCTTGGTTCTACTTGAGATATCAAACATAGTTCTTCATTAATTTTTCTCCTTGTCATCACCCCTTTTTCCTTACTACCTATTATTTGATCTACAGGATGATTCTTTATTAAGTTCCTATTTGGAGTAGCAGTTGTTGCTTCAATTCTTATCTCAGGTACTATGTTCTATTCTTCTCTCACATTTTCAATTTGCACATTATTCTACAAGTCATTTTTAGTCTTAAAAAGTAACTCGTTTCTTTTGGTAGCCATTCTAGAGTAATCATCTCCATTAGAGTTATAGTCCATCATCTTTTCCTTGGTACCAAAATTTTCATCAATTTTAACATTTGTGCACTCTACTATAATTTTTTTCTATAGTTCAAACATCTATAGGCTTTACTTTTTAATGAATAGCCAAGAAACATACCTTTATCCCTCCTTGGATCAAACTTACCAACATCATCATCTCTTCTGATGTAACATTTGCTTCAAAATATCTTGAAGTATTTGACTGATGGTGAATGACCAAACCATAATTCATAGGGTGTTTTGTCCATACCTTTTCTAATCTGTACTCTATTCAATGTGCATACTATTGTATTGACTTCTCTCCAAAAGGTCTTTGGTACATCATTCTCAAATAGCATGGCTCTTGCTGCTTTAGCAATTGATTTGTTTCTCCTTTCAACAATCCCATTTTTCTCAAGTGTATGGGGTGAGGATAATTGTTTCTTGATGCCATGTTCTTCACAATAGATATTGAATTCTCTAGAGGTGAATTCTCCTCCTTTGTATAATCATAAGCTTTTGATCTTAAGTCTAGATTCATTCTCAACTTTATTCTTAAATATCTTGAATTTCTCAAATTCTTCTAATTTCTCTTTAAGAAAAGATACCCACATCATCCTAGTGAAATTATCAACAAAAATATAAAGCACCTTTCTCCATAGAATCCTCTTGTTCTTACAGGACCACTCAGATTTGTATGTACTAATTTTAGCTTTTGTGTAGTACAAAACTGCTTGCTAAGAAATGAGACTCTTTTTTACTTAACCAAAATGCATTCCCTACAAATAGTGTCAATGGGCTTGGAGATTTTGAGAAAATCTCTCACAACAAGTGTATTAATAGCCTTCACAATGTTATCAAATTTAATGTGACAAAATCTTTTGTGCCATAACCAACTATTGTCAATCCTTGCTACTAAGCATGTTATTTCAATGGAGTTTAACTAAAATACATTACCTCTAGTTTTTGTGACAATACCAAGTAGTTTTCCTTCCTTGTTCTTGATAATGCATGTATCATTACCAAATTACTGTTGATAGCCTTTGTCCATAAGTTGTCCAACACTGAACAAGCTATGCTTAAGCCCATCAACAAAATAAACATAATTAGTTTATTCTTTACCATCAAGTGTTATAAATCCAATTCTTGTAATATAATAGGCTACATTATTCCCTCCTCTGACAATTCCTCCATCATAGCTTCTAAATTTGATAAACTTGCTCATATAACCAATCATGTGATGTGAACAACCACTATCAATGATCCAATTTTTCTTTCCAACTTGTGAAATTAGCTCACTTTCTTCTTTGATTTCTCTATCAAGATCATCCTCTTTTATAACTACAAATCCTAATTCATCTTCACTTTTGCTTTGATCATATTCTTCTTCATTAGAATACAAACAATTTATAGATCTTCTAGAATTGAATCTACCCTTAAAATTCCTTTCTCTTTTAGGACACTTAGATGCATAATGACCATATTCATTACAAGTCCAACATTTAAAGATATTCTTACCATCCTTTTCTCTTTTCACAAGAAGAGCCACTCCTTCTTAGATCTTTTCTTCAATGGATTTGCTGCTGCAAGCAATGTCTCCCTGTGTTTTTGTGCTCCTTACTAAACTAGGTTTGATGTTTAATGCACTAAATGTTGTCTCAAATTTTTCCAATTCTCTAGACTATTTTAGATCAAATTCTGTAGCTTCCAATCTACCAAGCAATGTCTCTTTGGTGAAATTAGTAGTGCAAGGTATCATTAGTTGAATTATTTGTGGTACTGACTTGAAAGGTGTTGTTAGACATTTCAAGATCTTCTATATTACTTCATCATCAAATTTCTTTCCATCATGAGATGTGATTCTTGCAACAATATCAGATATTCTCCCAACATAGCTTCTTACAGATTCATCTTCCATCATTTTAGCATCTTGAAATGTGCAATATAAGTTTTGCAATCTAACTCTTTTCTTATGTGTATCACCTTCATAATTAGCTTCTAAAGTTTTCCAAATTTCATGAGATGTTTTAAGTAGTTTTACCTAACTCTACTTACTTTCATATAATGTTGATAGTATTGCTTCTCTTGCCCTTATGTTGCACATAAACACTTCTCTTTATTCTTCGGTGCAAGTTTCAAGATTGTCTTGTTTTGCAATGTTTTTGGATGTCTTGGTCACAAGCCAATATCCTGGTCCCATGGACAAGATATGAGTCTTCATTTTATCCTTCTAGCTATCATAGTTTGTGCCATCAAATCTAGAACTTTCCTTTTTGAACATAATCACCATGGATCTTCCAAAGTTGTTAAACTTTCTTTCAAGGACCTAATGCTCTGATACCAATTGTTAGGAGTGATAGTTCACCAATATAACTGAGAGGGTGGGGGGAGGGGGTGAATCAGTTATATATCAATCTTAAACAATTATTTCTTTATCAACCAAAGTAAATAATAATCATAAAGAAATTCGTATACACACATACACCAGATTTGTTGACTAGGGAAACTCTTGATCAGAGGGAAAACTCCGGTGGGAGTGACGCCCACAAAATAATGTACTAATTTGAATATTCTTTGTTAGAGGATAGAGCCTGTTAGGAGTCTGTTACAATGCTTAGTACAAAGAGTTCTTGTTAAGAGACTTTGAATCCTTGTTAGGAGATTCCAACCCTATTAGGAGTTGAAGAAGGCAGCTGAACCCAATGTCCAAATAGCTTTAGGATTAGATCAAGGAACCTATTGTCCAATTGATCTCGATACTATTACTTCTAGAATAATAGATGTGGAACAATTTATTTTTTCTTCCTTTGTCTAGTACATCAGATTTCTTCACCTTCAAATCATGCAAATAGATTTGGAACTCATTAGTAACCCTTAAGGTTACTTACACACATTAATAGATTACTCTACTCTTCTACTTCATAATTCACAAGCCTTTTCTGCTTCTTGATCACAATAATGATATCTAGAAATTGGAAAATATCTTTTCTTTATTCTATACTCAATTATTAATCTTTTGAGTTGGCTTCATACAATTAACATTCATTTCAGTCATCTCCATATGAAATACATATTTAATTAATGTTGACAGCTCACAATTGCTTCCAAACTTTCACACGTGTGACTTCCATACCTGTGCACTAGCTGACATTGTCAATTGTTAGTGTACCCCCTCTAGTTAACTATGTAAGCCTTCATTCCAAGTACAACATGTTATATTTATCATACAACAATTTTTTTTTTCTAATACTCTATTTTCCTACAGTTCTCAGTAAATCATCAATATCATCTATATGCTATCAATTCAAGTTTTGTGCACTTGACCATATGTCAAATACATCCTGTAGTATATGTTGTTAATTGCACATGGGTAGATATGTAATGTGATGTCCTTAGTACATAAATCTTAGTCTGCTACTCTATTAGTCTTACTATGTTGTCATTAATGACAAACACAGTCATAACACAATTTTGCGTTGCTCCCCCATAGCATTAACATTCATGCCAACAATCATCAACAAAGATTTTAGCTAGTAAAATTCCTTTATCTCCTTTAGTCTTTAAGTATAGATTTTTGTTGTCATCAGTCTTCTCAAAGCCAATCTTCACAAGATAGTTGTGCAACCTTTCATACATTACTTTAGGAGCTTGCTTTAAACCATATAAAGATTTGTGCAATCCACACAACATATTTTTATTGTTTGGATCAACAAATCCTTTAGGTTGTTCAATGTAAACCTCCTCTTTTGTTATACCATTCTGAAATGCTAACTTAACATCCATTTGATAAAATTTGAATACTTTATAAATAGAATAAGCAAGAAGAGTTCTTACTCCTTCCAATCTTGAAACTAGGGAAAATGTCTCTCCATAGTCAATTCCCTCTTCTTATGCATAACCTTTGTAGATTAATCTTTCCTTTTTCCTTGTTACTTCACTATTCTCATCCAATTTGTTTCTGTACACCCACTTTGTTTAAATAAAATTCTTGTCCTTTGGTCTTGGTAGTAGTGTCTAGACTTTGTTCTTATCAATTTGATCAATTTCTTCTTTCATGGTTTGATTCTCTAATGCATCCTTTATTGATTTAGGTTTATGTATGCTTAACAAACATGTTTCATTCCTTAATCTATTCATTTTCATTGGTCCATCCCCTTTCTCTCCAATGATTTTTTTAGTAGGATGATGTCTTCTAACATATTTTGATAATATTGGCTTTGTTCTTCTTTCTTCAAAAATATATTGTTCATGAAGTTCAATCTTAGGTTCACTATGTACTTCTATATTAGGTAACTTGACATTCCTTTCATGTAAATTGATCTCAACATCAGAATGTACCTCAGCTTCTAATTATAACTCAGCTCCTGAATACAACTTGACATCCATTTTATGCAACTCGATAGCCACTAATTCTTGTTGATTAGTAGCTTGGTTCACAGTATCATCAACATTAGAAGACATGCCTTCATAGTAGTACATATATGTTTTGTAATTCTTAGGTTCCTTCATTTGATCATCTTCATGTATTTTTGTATATTCATCAAAATTTACATTTTCACTTTCCACATATTTTTTAGTGTTATTTAATATTTATAAGCTTTACTTCTTGTGGAATATCCTAGGAATATACCTTCTTGACTTTTTGCATCAATTTTACCATTCTATTGTCCTTAAGAATGTAACACTTGCTTCCAAATACCTTAAAATATTTGGCATTGGGTGAGTATCCATACCATAATTCATAAGGTGTAAAATTTGTACCTTTTTTGACTTGTACTCAGCTCAAGGTATAGAAAGTTGTAGTGAAAGCTTCTCTCCAGTATTTCAAAACAACATTCTTCTCCATCATCAGTGTTCTAACGCAATTCATTACAGATCTGTTCCTCCTTTTAGCTATCCCATTTTGTGGAGGGGTCCTAGGTGCATAAGTTTGTCTCTTGATTCCTCTATCATTGTAGAAGTTATTGAATTCATTTGATGTAAATTCTCCACCTCTATTAGATCTTTGACATTTCAATTTTTTACCAGTTTCCTTTTGAAATTTTTTGAGATACCACTTAAATATTTCAAAAGCATTATATTTTTCTCTTAAAAACATATCTGTCATCATTCTTGAGTAATCATCAACAAATAGAATAAAATACTCTTAATTATTTATTCTAGCCTATTATCTCCTTATATAGAGAATTTTGATCTTTTTTTGCTTTATCACAATCATCCATCTTAGGGTGAGGTAAGATTCACCAACTCTACCCTCTTTTCCATTTTTTTCCCTTTTAGAAACTTTTCTTACAATCCTCTTCAAATTTCCCTCAAAATGGTTTATCTTAAATTCTATACCACCAACTCAACATACTTATCTTCAACACACTTCAAATAATTCAAGAAATTAACTTTATCAACTCAAATTTGTCATATCTTCGATCAAAATTTTTATATTGTCACTCAATAATAACATGTTGTTTTCTCAGTAATAGCTATCTTTTGATGCTTAGTCAACACTAGGTTGCTTGGCATGAACTAAGTTTAACTAATGCATGGCACACACTAAAATTCATTCACTTGACACATACTAAATTTCACTTTGCTCAACCACAACTAGCTTTCTACTCAGCCTACACTGACTTGCTCAACTTGCATCATTTGCTTATTCAGGCTTAGCAAACACATTTATTTCCTTAGTCTTCTTCTTGTCTTTTCTCAAGTATCCTTTCATTGTAGCCTTAAGTAGATAAATAATACACTATATCATCAAATTATTACTTGGTCTTAGTGATCCTTTTATACACCATATAACTCAACCTTTCTCTAGGTACTCTTGTTATCCTTTCTTTTCAAATCCTCTTCATCAATCAATCAAATGATAACATTCATACCAAATTAGTATTGTCTCACCAAGAAGTAGTAGGTTTGACATCAGTAACAAAATAATGACTGTTCCATGATAGGTTTAATTAATCTCCTTCATTTCTATATTTCAACAATCTTCCTTTTGGACATGTTTGACCTTAAAATATGATCTACCCTATGAGGAGTTTGTCTTGTTAAAGACTTAAGAAACTATTAGGTTTCACCTTGTTAGAGGATTTGACACTTACAACTAAGCAAGGACTCTATTTGGAGATTTAAAAATATCTGTTGAGACCACTCTATTAAGATATTTACCCTAATTCAAGTTTGTCAAAATTGATTTAGTACATGACTCTCAATTTTCTTTGCAAGCTAATTTTGATTTTTCTCCTTACTAACTGATCCTCTTCTTTGATATGATAATGCTTGTCTTTCCCTTTCACATTCACTATTTACGAATATGTCACTTGCTCTATTAGATGAGAACAAAACCCTTTAATAACTTTTGATCTTCTCAATCTATCATAGTATAGTTCTTCATGTTTGCACATATACTCTTCTCCTTCTTCTCCTTCATCATATCTCTTTGATCTAAGTTAAGATCATTTCTATTTAAATATTCATGAAGAGTCTTCTAGATGGTTCCATGTTTTTCCTTTTCATCCTAATCATCGAAGATACACATAGGGATATGTGATCCATGTCATGTAAATATTCTATAATAACTTCTTCAAAACTTAAATGAAATTTTTAAGTTGGCATGATGATCATTTTTCCTAAAACTCTATTCCATTCCTAAATTTTATGCAAACTCTATATTGCTCAACCTTTACTATTTTTTATGCTCTTGATTGCTATTTCTCAGCCTTTTTTAATCTTCTGATTCTCAACATATATTTCACTCGGCACATACTATATCACTCTGCACTTATATACTTGGAATTTTCTTAGTCGTTGATAACTTTCTCGGTCTATAATGCACTTAGTATATATACAAGATTACTCTGTGACCACACTTACTTGGCTTCTATAGAACTTTCTTGGTACATATTATCTTATGTACATCTCTTGGCCTATGTAGAGTAGCTCAGTCATAGTGATGATCGTTTCACTCTGGCTTGTAAATGACTAAGTGGTTGACATTAATAGACAACAATGGTTAGAGATACCAACACCTTGTGAACATGACCAAATATCTTCATACATATAGACACTAATGTAGAAATGTAGAGAATTCTCTAACCAATGTTGTCATATAGCCTCTTTCTCTACAAATAACCAATCACAACTTCAAACGTTGAACTATTGGGGACTTCAAGACATGATAATGCAACTTTTATATATCAATAAGATTAAAATAGTAACTAAAAAAAATCCTATTTTGTGGAGGAATGATAAATAATGTAGAGAATTCCATCATTAGGACTTAAAATACTCTTTCCTACATATTCAATCTTCTCAAATTGTAGCCTTCCCAAATTGCCATATACCAACACAATACAATCACCAACCACCAGAACAAAATCTAAGTACTTGTTTTTGGATCTCTTCCACATTCTACACAACATGCAACCCAACACTTCATTAAGTTGAAATAAATACAAATAGAAGGTTGACATCAATGACAATATTGAACACATTGATAATAAACTCCCAAATAAATTATAGTTGTTGTTCTAACTACATGACTAGTGATAAGATAAATTCTACCAATCTTTAAAAATGGGATGAAGGATCCACAAAGTTTGGAAATGATACTTCTACAAGGATTTGAGTAAAACAAACAATAAGTATCTAAAAAGAATAATAAGAAAATATTTGTTAAGGGTATCAAGCAAAATCTTCTCATTGTAGCTCAAAAGTAAAACAAATGATACATTCTCATATTTCATGATAAAAGATATGAAATGAAAAAATAAAACATTAGAAAATTAATGGAAATAGGATCCAGAATTGAAGAAATGTATACAACCTTAAGGAGGCTAATAGAAGGAAGTGTCTTTCGGAAAAAAATAAGAGAGTAATGGATATGACATAAGAGAATGTGACACACCTATGAAGAACAACTCTACACATGTAGTCACAAATATGAAACAAATTGTAAAAAATACTAAAATCTTATTAGAAAGTAAACAAGGTCTAGATTCAAGACCAAAGAGTACTCTTCTAAAAAACCATTAGAGCTGATTTATACTCATTTATGTAGACCTAGTAGAATAAGTAGTCTTTGAGGTGATAAGTACTTCATGTTGTTCATTGATGATTTCTATAGGATGACATGAGTTATATTTATAAAAGAAATAACAAAAGCTTTTGATAAGCTTGGAATATTTGATTCTATATTTGAAAACAAACTAAATAACAAAATCTAATGTCTAAGATCTAACAAAAAATGGTGAATTCACCTTGAATGTATTTGAAAGTTTTGGTGAAGAGGTGGAATAAAGAGACATATTTTCACTCCTAAAACTTTTCAACAAAATGTAGTAGTGGAAAGAAAGAAAGAGATGTTCAAGAGAAGGAAAGAATAATTCTAAAAGAAGAAAATTTACCCAATTTTTATTTGAGGTAGGTAGTACACAATGGTCTAAACTATTAACAAAAAAATCACAAGATTGTAAAATATCAAGATTCCTTATGGTCTATGGTATGGAAGACCAATGATTTTCCAATATTACAAACCTTTTGGTAGTAAATGCTACATAAAAATTAATTATGGAACTTTTAAGAAATATTTAACTATAGATCTGATAAAGGAATATTATTTGGGCACTCAAAAGAAGCAAGGATTATCAATGCTATAATAAGAGGTTGGGAAATATTGTTGAAAGAAAAAATCTCAAAGTTGATGAGGATTCACATCAAATAATGTAATAGCTAGAATTGTGTAGATCATATGGCCTCCATGCATATATAATTAAGAAACAATTGGGAAAAAGGAAAAAAACATCAAAGAAGACCACCGAGACTCCTACCAATATGTCCAAAAGAATCATTCTAAAGTTCAAATGACTGGAAACCAAAATGAAGTGAAAACTAGAAGACTTAAAAGATAAAATGAATAAGTGATTTTTTCTTACTATAAAAGATAGAACCATGTACTCTAATCGATGCTAGAAAAGATGAATCTTGCATATAAAAAATGGAAGAAGAGTTAAATCACATAGAGAAAATAATATTTGGAAACTTATTCCATGACCTACAAATATAAATGTGATAGGAACAAAATTGATATACATAAACAAATTGAATGAAGATAGAGAACCAATGAGAAACAAAGAAGAACTAGTTTGTAAGGGATATTCACAAGTTTAAGGTATTGAATTGAAGAGCCATCAATAATATAATTTAGAAGAAATAAAAAATTTATTAGGTGGATGTCAAATTTTCCTTCTTGAATGGGGATATGGAAGAATTCATCCACAAAACACCACCTAATGGATTTTAGTTATCAATAGGTCCTTGAATATGGTATATAGACTTAAGAAAGAAATCTATAGCTTCAAATAAGCTCATAGGGGTTGGTATGGAAGATTGGATAGGAACTTACTCCAGCAAGGATTCAAGAAAAGTACCATAGATGGTAATATTTTCATTAAAGTTGAGTAGAAAAGTACTTTAATAGTTTTTGAATGCATAGCTGATATAATATTTGGTGGGGATGATGAAATTTGTACAAACTTTTGGAAGAAATGCAAAAAGATTTTGAAATATCTATGTTGCTCAAGTTATCATTTTTTCTTGGACTTCAAATTGCTCATTTAAATAATGGTATCTTTATCTCTCAATAGATGTATGTTAAATAAATGTTTTTTTTTAGAGAACACACACCAATACACACTCATATGGGTAAAAGTGTCCATTTAAGAAAGGATGGTGTGCCACCTATTTCTACTTGGAAATTGTATAGGTCTTTTCTTGGGGACCTTCTATAGTAAACCGCATTCATGCCTACTTAATGCATGTTATTTTCTTAGTTACAAGGTTTCAATCTAGTTCAAGGGAAACACATGTGAAGGAGTTCAAGATAGTATTCAAATATTTAAAGATAATTTAGAACTATGGTATATCTGGTATCAAAATGATAATGAATTTCATTTAATTGAATACTCTGATTTTGATTGGGTAGGTTATGTGAATAGAAAAAAGAAAGTACCAATAATGGAACATTCTTTTGGGAAGATGAATAATCTCATAGTTTAGTAAGAAAGACTCAATCCTTACTCTCTATAGAAGAAAGGCATGCAATTGATGCATCTTATTGCACACAATTTTTATGGATGAAGTAAACTTTGAAAGGTATCAAGGTGACTATTATCTATTTTCCCACCACTAGCCCATTTAAAGATAACTATTCTAAGAGATATTCATTACAAGATGAACTTGGTTATTGTGGCTTAACATCTCATGTTTTTGGAGCAACTCACTTTTAATTTCACCCCTCCCCCTTAAAAGGCCAATATAAGTAGGTATCTCTCCAATATGTAGGGACCTAAAGGTTTAATTTAAAATGAAGACATCAAAAATAAATATTTTGGTTCTTATCAATATGAAAATTCATCAGGGTATTGGAAAAGGGAGAACTTGACATTCCAATGGGCTATGTTATCTTGATGGAAAATGCCGGTGAAGCATGTGGCATGTTTCACCAAAATTCATATACAAAATGTCATTGACAAGATATATTCACCATTATCTCAGTGTAGGATAACATGTTGTGTTATCTCTATTTCATAGTTTTATAAAGTTCCTGTGTTGCCCCTGGAAAAATGAAAAAAATGGTCAAGTTTTTCCATATGGATCCATTTTGTTTGACCATTAAGTGATGTGGAATAATGCAATTGAGATCATGAGTGTTGCACTCATTGCATAAATTACTTATTATTGTATTATTTTATTTCATAACATAATGTTCCACTAGGTGCACCTAGATAAACATCCAACATGTGAGATTGCTATGGAATATACTTGATGAGTTGTATTATAACATTGTGAAAATATTTGATATAATTATTTAATATTGGAGGAAAATAATTAAATACCCAATATTGAATCCGGGTCAGTGGGAATTAAGTAGCATGTGATTTATGTAATACCACTTGGTGATTTTGTGGAAGATTGCTTCTATAAAAGAAACCACAAGGGTAGTTGTTAATGTGCAAAAGGAAAGATAGGTTAGCCAAGGTAGAATTTTTGGAGGTTGGAAGCATGACATGGGAAGTGTGGATTCATGCTTATTCACATAGATCACTTGGTTGTGGCTATGGCTTTAAAAACTTCCATGATTGTATTGTAATGGTATTTTCTTGAATAATACATGGTGATGGATGCTTCTAGAGGCTAGGTTTTTTTTGTCAATGAGGATTTCCTAATGTATATCTTGTGTCACATTTTCATGGGTATATTGTATATTCTCTTGCATGTGAATTTTAAGTACTTATTTGATTTATATCTATTATGTATTAGGTGGAAACAATGATATTTTTGATTGCAATTTTCCTTACAAGTAGTATTAGAGCTATGGTTTTTTTGTTGTAACCTAGATTGAATCCATGGGAATGAATGAAAGAATAAAAGAAAGGGAAAGATATATGGGTTTTGTAGGTTTTTATTACATATATGGGTTTTGTAGGTTTTTATTACATATTTGGGTTTGTTGTTATAATGGGAGGTTGGTAGATTTTGGGCATGTGAAATTATTGGTCAAAAGGGTTTTTGTTTTTTGGATGTTTCATTTAAATGAGGGTTTTGGGGAGGAGCTTGCAAAAATGACTTGCTGAGAAAAAAACATACCTCACCATTAGATCCAAATTGGCCTAATTTTGATATATAATTTGCCCTAGTTTGGCCATGTTGAGAGAAAATGCAATTTTTTTTTTTGTAAGCCATGATAACTCTCAAATTTAACCCTATCACGATTTTCATCATTAAAAAAATGTTTCAATATGAGAAAATAGGTTTTCTTTTCAAAACAACCATAACTTTCACTCTATATACTAGATTTTAGACTTCATATAGTTGTTAGAAAGCTAATTCAAATTATTACAATTTTTTATAGGTGTTATTCTATGATTTTGACATTTTATTAGCTTTTGTGAGTCCCAAAGTTAGATGTTGTATATTTCTAACATATTTTTGGGCATAACTTAGGCATATAAAGTCATATTTTGGACTCCGAATAGTCAACATAAAGCTCTTGGAGAGCTCACATTGTTTCAAATTTGGTGTAGGTTGGATATGGTTTATTTGATGGTATATTGATTTGAATGGTTTGTGATATATATTGACTATGGCAAAAACTATGAGTTCATGTCATTGCATGTTTGGTGATTTGGAGTTTAATGTAATTGTATACTTAACTTATATGTTTAAAATTGGACTCATGATGATATGGTTATCAATGTTTGATTTGATATGTATGATAGCTTGTTGGGTCTAAAAGTCATGTAGTGTTGTAAGCAATCTATACTTATAAGTTGTATTTATGGCTTGGATATGGCTTGGATATGGGTTGTCTTTTCCCATTGATATTTCATTATTGATACATTTTTAAATTGATGTCTTGGATTTGGGTTGTCTATGCCCTTAGTCACACAATTTTCTAAGAAGATGAGATATTATTACTATTGGAAGATTGGTTGGAAGCATGAATTGTGATGATATTACTATGAGGGAGTACTACTATGATTATATGTTACATTCATGATTGAGTTTGTGATTAACATCAATATAACAATTTTTTGTGGTATCTAACCGAAGAATAATAGAAAGATCAAGTTGGTACGAAGGACTAGTTGAGAATTATAACGACTTGAGGTTATAGGATATACTTCTTAATATCTAGTATATCTAGTTAATGTTGGAAGAATAAAGGATAAGTCTAGAAGAAGTTATGTAAGTTTTGGTGATGTCTCAATTGAGACAGAGTTTATAGAGACATGTTTTGGTAAACTTGTTATATCTCTTGGAATAATTAATATCTTGAGGATTTAGGTTGAGGACATGAAGAAGACATGATGGGCATGATGTAGCTAAGCTCAATCATCATAATATTGTTCATACATAAAGTTATTCAAGTTGCAAGGTAGAAGATTAATGTTATCGCTAAGTGTAACATGTTCTTAATGTGGTCCTATAATAATTAATTGTAAAGATCTAACAACCAACTCAGGGAATTATTTTATGGACTTTGTATAAAGGAAGGGAATTTTTTCTTTATCATGGTATCAAATGAATGTAATGTGAATTGATTATAAGTAGTAGAGAGTGTAGAAAGTGAAGTTGAGCAGAGTAGTGTGGAAGTGAAGGAAACTTCATTGCTGAGGTTTTACTAAGTGATCCGAGGTTTGGTATTTGGATCCAAGTATGAGGTATTATAGTGATTGGTCCAATTGATAGGACAAAGGAAAGAGAAAAAAGAGAAAAAAGAGAAAACAAGATAATAGTAAATTAATTGTTTGAGCAGTGAGCTCTTCTTGTAGTTGAAATTGCATGTTTGGGTAGTGGGCTCTTCTTGCTTACTATTTGCTTTGGTTGAATGGTTAAGTCTGTTTAAGAAAGATAAATGTTTTAATTGTTGGATAACTAAATCACCCCCCTAGTTATCTCGGTGGAATATTTTTTTTAATAGTTACTAGTTACAAACATGGTGGAGGATTGTGGTTGACTATTTTATGTTGATAGGTTGGACACTTTGAGAGTCAGATGCCTAGTTCGTGGATGTGATCATGGTGCCATGGATTTTTTGCATGAAATGATTGGATATACATGTAATTCTTTGGTTTAGTTATGGTGCTATATCTTCTTAGTTGAGGATCATGTTTATATAATTTATTTTGAGGAGCTCATGATGTGCACTTTGAGTTCTTTGATGGTTTTATTACTTGGTTGATTCTTATGGTTAGAGGATGATTTTCATCATGATGTCATGGATAGCTTAGATAAATATTTTAGTAGGAGCTTATGATAATAATGATGTGTGAAATGTCCCCTTTTCTGATTTGATATGGTATTTCATGCCTCTAATCAAATTTTCAAAATCAAACAACTGATATCACAAAGATCCTCCAAATTTCTCAAGAAACCCCAAATCGGGTATGCCAGAAATTGTGCCAAAAGCTTCACAGCTTCACCAATTATTAATAAATCTGAAAGTGGAAATTTTTACAGAAATTTTAGCAGCATAATAGCCTAAAAATTGACATTTCCAGATCCGTATATCCTTTACACAACAGCTCAAAAATGTAGAACCAAAACTATGCTCATCGGGCTCCCGAAATAGCACAAAATATGCTCGGAAACACCACAAAAACACTAATAATATATCTTAGAAGTTTAATCACGTCCCAATATATATATTAAGCTCTATTTTAACCTTTAAAAGTATGATATATAGCAGCAACCCAAACTGATATGAAATACTCAACTGTAAACACCAAACTCATACAAAAACACACCCGAAAACTCACAAATCTGCACTGTTCAGCACAAAGGCAAACTCTGTATGAGCATGCACATGGAATGGCTTCAAACTCCCATCCTTAGCCTTCATGGAAACCTACAAACTCCCATTCTTGGGTCTCCCTGGAAACCTGCAAACTCCCGTTCTTGGGTCTCCTTCTCCACAGGTTTGGCAGCCTCTGAAGAATAATAAAGAATGAGCGAAAATCAAGTTCTGAAATGTGCCCAAAATGCATCCAAACCCCTTAAAAGAGGGCATAACTGTAACTCACATCCAAGAGAGGTTAATGAAACTTATTTTAATAATAATTTTCATTTATTAGTCCAACGGTTTCCAAAGATTAACCCCCTTTTTTCGGAACTTCACTTTCTTGGGCCTGCCTGCCTTAGCAAAGATTTTCTTTTTTAATTATTTGAAAAGGGGACATGACAAGTCCTCCCCTCCCAAAAATTGCTTGTCCTCAAGCAATGGTTGAACAATAAACCAATCAATCCACCTGAATCCCAAATGTAGTCATGAACTATACTACTACCAATTAACACAGGCTCCTGCAATATCCTCTGCAATATGACCAAGAGGAATCCATAATCAAACTGACAATTATAGCTCTACCAAACTCCAAAATCACCACTACCACAATCAAAAAACCATGAGGCACAAACTCTTAGAACATCAGAACCCAAGCAAAGTGGACAAATCAAACTACCAACACAGTAAATACCATCAACGCATCCCACTAGCCTATACGAAATGCACAATCCAACTCTGCAACAATGGTGAATGCTCTCGAATGAAACTGTACCAAGTATTGAGAATCCACACACTGTACAACTCCTGTAGTCAACACAACTTTGCAAATCATTGGCCACTATCTCATATCCATAACTACCATGCACCCCTGATGGTGAAAAGCCATCACAAGATAAATAGCAAGAATTGGAACCCAAACCAAATCTTCCTGCCATCAACTCCTCAACACAAGGATCAAATGCTAACTGATGTACATACCTTGCAATATAATGTTGATAAAAAAAAAACAACCTTAGTCAACAACTCACCATGAACAAGTGATACAACCCACTCTGACTGATCACCAGCTAAGTTAGGAGATGTCATAGCCAAAGGAGTAGAATCAATAACAACACCCACTGAAGCATCACTCTGAAACTCCTGCTCTAAGTCATGTATTATAAAGCTGTCAATTGTAGAACCTATCGCCATGTCATGCCCATCACAACTCTCATCTTGAGGCATCAAATTGTCCCATAACTGATGATAAGCACTAGGAACCAAAGTACATCTCTGTATCATTATCTCATCAACATGGTCATCGAAGGTAAATTGATGAGCATACCTCACAGTGTATTGCCGATAGAATGCACCAATCTTAGTCAGTGGCTCAGACTATAATCTAGATGAAACTAACTGCAATTGATCATTAACCATGTTGGAACTAACTACTACCTCCGAAGATATCACCAAGGGAGTAGTGTTACTAGTAGGAACCATGACAACTGCCGACTCACCAACATCACACATGATCTTTGATAAATCTCTAGTCTCTGTGCCATCAATACTAGAGGCCACCACCATGTCAGGCATACAACAATCTGCTACAACACCCAACTCAACTGAACCTAACTCTAGTGGGAATGAACCTGATATTCCAATGTTAGTATCAAGAATGGATGCATCTCCATCTCCACTGTCTCTGACAATCTCGGCCATGGACATCCTCAAATCTTCAAACACCACTGCTTGTGACTGTATGGAATTGGGTGAAGACTGTAGTTGCTCTAACTCCATGGTCACCTTAGTCAAATGAAATTGTGACTCCTTGAAAGCCAACTGTGTACTCTCAAGAATCTCAGAAGTCACCACAAGCTGCTCAGTAAGCTCACTCACCTCATCTTCCTTGGCCAACAATGCATCATATGCTGTACTGCCCCACTTCATAAGATAATCTCTGTCGGCTACCAACTGCATATAATCCTGTCTCAGAATCTGGATAGCCTCCCATAAAGAGTGGAACTCTGTTAAGGAAAGATAACTGCCTCCCTGCTCATTACTAGTAGGAGAACCCCATCCATAAACTGCTAACAACTGACGAGCAGCATCAAAATGCTGGCAAGAGATAGCAATGTCTTGGTCACTAACTCTCAACTGATTAGACACATGATGGCACTGGCTTGACTGTCTCCTACAAACCTCCTCTAATGTACTGTCTAAAGGAGTATCCTCAAAGTTACTAGTCTCTAGAGTATTACCATCCATATCCTGTGAATCAAATCTAAAACTCACATCAACATACAGAGTATCAAAAACATTAGCATTTCTGTCCAACTCCTCTATACCCAAGGAAACTAAGTCTTCAAAATTGCCCACTGCATCCTCCTGGATGTCATCAATGCCAATATGATCCTGGGACTCATCTATACACACTGCCAAATATGAAATATCATCAACACATTCTAGCAAGTATGGTCGACTGGATATATGAACAAAGCCCAACATTGGTGTATGAAAACTAATACCAACATTGGACAAGCTGCTAGCACAAGAAAAGACAACACCGTGCAATCTACTAATCAAACCCATGATAGCACCCAAACAAACACTGCTACTAAAAAGTGTTAAAGATCTCTTGTCAACTGAATCCCAAATGCCAATATAACAATCTTGAGTCCATATCTGTAAACTAGAATCAGCTGGTAACTCAAGCCAAATCCTCACTTGAGTAATATGACCAATACCAACTAACTCCACATACCTATCATGATGAGATAATGAAGTCAAAATACTATCTTCACTCACCTTCAACTGGCAGGATAAATCATGTGAAGTACTACCTGCCTCAACCTCATGTGATGAAGCATCTAACTGTGCCTGGTACTCTTTCTCAGCAAAGTCATGAATGCTCAATGTTTGCTCATCTCTACCAAGTATCTCACCATCCTGCACAACAACATCCTCATAATCATCATTTGAACCCACTACACTGTAGTCACTGCCTGTTGTAACTATACCATCCTGAATACCTGTGGCATCACCCTTTGACAACTTGTAAACAATTGTCTCAATTTGAGTATCAAGTTGACCGTTACTATCAATCTGTGTAATATCCTTTCCCACCACCTCCTGTGGCAGAGTAGAATCTGAGACCTCTACCTGGCTATCAGCTAGTTTCTCAAACTCCTCATGCAAGTTCTTAGGAATTGTGTCATCTCTCCTGTGAGAAAATCTGCCAAATAGAAATCCAGTCAACTTATCCACCTTAGCTGGGTCAGATAACATGTCATTCATTATACGGTGGTGCTCAACCAACTGTTTAGACATGTCATGGCTTATTTTCATAAGTTTATCTTGAATGTCTAAATAACCATCCTTTCTACTATTTTGACTCTGGCTATCAATTGTCCAAGATCATTCCCTCTGAGACTCTGTACTATACCTGTCCATTCTGGATAAAGTAGAGTGTAACCCCAATAGGATATAACTTCTTCAAACACCAAGAACTAACATGCAAATGATTAGAAGTAGCATGAAACCATAGATTTGGACATGCAACTGATTAGAAGCAACATGCAACCACCAAATTATGACATGCAAGATCTGGGTAGTTGTCAAAACTGACATGCAAGATCTGGGTAGTTGTCAAAACTGACATGCAAACTTCTACAACCACCAAATTCACCAAGAACTAACATGAAAATCATTAGAAGTAGCATGAAACCATAGATTTGGACATGCAACTGACTATAAGCAACATGCAACCACCAAATTATGACATGCAAGATCTGGGTAGTTGTCAAAACTGACATGCAAGATCTGGGTAGTTGTCAAAACTGACATGCAAGATCTGGGTACTTGTCAAAACTGAAATGCAAACTTCTACAACCACCAAATTCACCAAGAACTAACATGAAAATGATTAGAAGTAGCATGCAACCATAAATTTTGACATGCAGCTGATTAGAAGCAACATGCAATCATAAATTATGACATGCAAGATTTGGGTAGTTCTCAAAACTGAAATGCAAGATCTGGGTAGTTGTCAAAACTGACCTGCAAACTTCTACAAACCCTCAGGCTGGCAAGATCATGGCTCTGATACCACTGAAATGTCCCCTTTTCTTATTTGATATGGTATTTCATGCCTCTAATCAGATTTTCAAAATCAAACAACTGATATCACAAAGATCCTCCAAATTTCTCAAGAAACCCCAAATCGGGTATGCCAGAAATTGTGCCAAAAGCTTCACAGCTTCACCAATTATTAATAAATCTGAAAGTGGACATTTTTACAGAACTTTCAGCAGAATAACAGCCTAAAAATTGATATTTCTAGATCCGTATAGCCTTTACACAACAGCTCAAAAATGTAGGACCAAAACTATGCTCATCGGGCTCCCGAAATAGCACAAAATATGCCCGAAAACACCACAAAAACACTAATAATCTATCTCAGAAGTTTAATCACGTCCCAATATATATATTTAGCTCTATTTTAACATTTAAAAGTCTGATATACAGCAGCAACCCAAACTGATATGAAATACTCAATTGTAAACACCAAACTCATACAAAAACACACCCGAAAACTCACAAATCTGCACTGTTCAGCACAAAGGCAAACTCTGTATGAGCATGCACATGGAATGGCTTCAAACTCCCATCCTTAGCCTTCCTAGAAACCTACAAAATCCCATTCTTGGGTCTCCCTGGAAACCTGCAAACTCCCATTCTTGGGTCTCCTTCTCCACAGGTTTGGCAGCCTCTGAAGAATAACAAAGAATGAGCGAAAATCAAGTTCTGGAATGTGCCCAAAATGCCTCCAAACCCCTTAAAAGAGGGCATAACTGTAACTCACGTCCAAGATAGGTTAATGAAACTTATTTTAATAATAAGTTTTATTTATTAGTCCAACGGTTTCCAAAGATTAACCCCCTTTTTCTGAAACTTCACTTTCTTGGGCCTGCCTACCTTAGCAAAGATTTTCTTTTTTAATTATTTGAAAAGGGGACATGACAATGTGGTAGTGCATGATTGGTTCCTAGTTTGGTTTTTATATTCTTGGTTCAATTGGTATTAATACTTTGGTTGTGTGTAGACCTGAAGATATTCATATAGGAGATAGATGTTATTATGCCATGGGTGACTTGGTACCATGATTGAGTGGGAGTTATTGACATTGATATATTTATTGAGTGTTTTCAATTGTCAAAGGATGTCTTAGATCCTATTGATATAGAAGCACCTTTGACATTTTCGTGATGCACTTGTTGGTGGTGGGTATCTTCATAGTGTGTGGAGATGGTTTCATCTTGAGGACTCATAAGTTTCTTGGTAGAGGTATAGTTTATGATTTCATTTGACATGTTGCCATTAACATTAGGATGGTTTCATTATTATGTCATGGTATAGTCTTGATACATGTTTAGAGTTTTGAAATGTTATGGTATGTTCATATGGAGCATGTAATCTTTTTTTTTTGACATGGTTTAGATCATATTGTCATGTTTATGTTCTTAAGGCCATTGTTGCAACTTTGGCATTGATCTTGGTATTGAGTACATTGATAATTTGTTCAATACTTCTTGATATTTCCATGTCACATTTGGATTTGGCATGTGTTGATTGATTATAGGTGCTCATAGATACTTAGAGATGATAGTGATGTTATTTTGTCTTGTGATTAGAGATGTATTTGTTAGGATGGTTGATAGTTTCAGCAAGAAGTCTTAGGGGTGTTCACTTGATATAGACTTGAAAATATATTTTTCTTAGATTAGTCTTGGTTGAAGACTTGGATGTCTTGATGAACACTCTCATTCCTCACTCTTGGTTTACTTGACATTTTTCTACTTGAGATGTGTAGACACTTAAAATTGTCCCAAACACTATATTAATTGATTTAATATCTCCCTTGACACTATAATTAATTAATTAATTATTAATTATATTTTGTCATCTTCCTCTACTTATTTAATTAAATAGGTTTAATTTCCTAATGTATCTAAATTTAATTTGAATACTTCCCCCTAATGTGTTAAATTTATTTAATGCATAGTGTTTCATAAAACATCTTTAAAACAAATTCCAATTTATTTAATTCCCCTCTACTTTATTAAATTCTATAATCCCATGATCAAATTTAATTCCTATTTAATTTAATCCTAATCCAACTTAAAACCTAGTCTACCACCCATTACTCTCATCCTTCTAAGACTACTTACTAGTTACTCCCACTTTATTATCCTAAATACCCTCTTAAACACCTTTTAGCCCCTAAGTGGTTGCTCACACATGTGTGAGAACTCAAAGCCCAAGAAAGCCCCCTTTTTATTAATTCCTCCAAAAGTCTCTTACACTCTTACACACTTATCCTTGTTTCATTTCTCCAAGGTTGCTCACACATGTGTGAGCACACATTGAGCCATCTTAATCTCAAAAAGGCTTATGTTGAGCTTTTCTTAGCTTGTCCTCTTTACCCATGTGTATCTCTTGTGGCACTAATGTGGATGCCTCATAGATGCCACCTCCTCAATGTCTCCCTTAAGTCTATAAATAGAGCCCTTGCCTTAAGCATTTTCCATCTCCTCCATATGCATTGTTATCATACTAGTTTAAGTTTAGAGTTGTTAGATATTTTTATGCTTAGAACTAACCTTTGGTAGTTGTTTGCATTCTTCCAATTCCTAGTTCTAGCATAGCTCCATGGTAGCATAATATTGTTAGATTTCTTTATTGCTATCATTTTTGCAATCACATCTTTGGAATCATTTTGAGGTTGGCTTATTCATAGCCATTTCTTGAAGGTATTCCACATACATTTTATCATAGTTTCATATTTTCATTCTTGCATTCATTTGATTGGTTTGAAGGTATTCATCCATAGTGATGTTTGAGGAGAGCACATCCACATACCTTATCATTGAGCACACCAACAAGGCCTCTTATGCAAACCCTTGTTGAGCTTCTTGAAGATTACATGATGACTCTTATCTTTCAGTTGTATTAAGTTTTAAAACTAAAGTATAATTAGTTATATTTTGATTTATTTGAATCTTTGATAAACATGCACAACTAATGTTTTCTTGTTTACACATGCTCCTGGCAAGTTAGGTTTTTATGTATCACCACTCGTCATCTAAGTTCATGCATAAGAATTGGCTTAGCCAAATGGTTGAAGATCTTAAAAGGCAATATGGAGTTATACCTCCCATTCAACCTGTGTACCAAATCAATCCTCAAAATTGTAAGTTGAATCCTAATCCATCTCACATTTATTATTCTTTCTCCACCTTTGACATGGGAAATCCACCTCATTACCCTTCATCCACATATGATTCGCCTCACAACCCACATAATTCCTCAAACATAAATGTCATCGACAAATAAATTGAAGAACTCAAGAATAATGTCCTTAGCCTACAAAATGGGGGTCAAAAGAAAAAATCTACTTGCCAAACATATGCCCTCCTCCTCTATGTTTCCAAGTCCAAAATCCTCATGTCCCATGCAACCCAAATCCTCCATGTAATTCCCCATACTTTGAGGTTAATGTCCAAAACCATCATCCCAATCCCCTACCCATGCCTCAACCACCACACAATCTTAATCCTCCAAAATCAACATCTCCCCCACCTTGTAATAAGTATGTCTTTGTCCCACAATCATTAGTAAAAATATTGTCTAAGTACCAAAATAAAAATGAAGTGATCTAATCAGCTAAAGTCATACATCCAATTCCATCTCAAGAACTTGTTCGAAAGCATGTCATTATGGATTACTCTTCTCCTCTAGATCCAATAAATTCCCCATCCCATAATCCATTTATCCATCTTAATCCATCTCATGATCCCCTTCCTAATCAAGATCAAGACATTACACCCATCATTGATTCTCCTCCATCTCAAGAGTTAACATCCATTGATCCTCCAATTCATGAAGATTCTCCTTCCACTTCATCCACTAATACTCCTCCATGTCAAGATCAAATCACTCTATCACATGGTTCCATTCCCTTCACTCCCTTATATGATTCTGTTCCATCTCATGATCCAATCATTCCACAACATAATCCTCTTATAAGTCAAAATCAAAGTACCCCTTCATTTTCATTTCATGATCCCAATCCATTTCAAGATCCTATCATCCTTCATAACCCCCCTTGTGATTCTAATTCTCCACATGACCCTATCACACATATCCAATCCACTCATGGACCCAATATACATGGACTCACACCTTGTATTGAAAAAAATAAGTATCCCATTGAACAAACAATGTCTCAAGATGTTGGTATGCCTTCCACTCCTTCCAAATTCAAAATTTCCCCATGCAAACCTAAATGTTCCCATCATCCATATTCCAAGTCCATTTTGGGACTTTATATTCATAATCTAATTCTTTCCTCATTTCCATCCATTTTAGTTCCTTATGTTCCAAACCCAAACCCTTCATCCCTTCCATCCATTTTGGTTCCTTACATACATCCATCCACCATATCCAATTATTTCACTTCAACCCCTCATGATCCTAATAAAAATCAACAAATTTACACATCCTTGAATTCCTTCCAATGCTCACCATCCATAATTTCATCCATAAGCTCTCCATACCATTTATCCTTATAAACCCATACCATGGCCAATGGAAGCAAATTGGATGCCAAAGATAAAGTGAATCAAGCCAAAAATCCAAGGATCAACATGTCCCCTCTAAAAGACATTTTCAAGAAAAGAAAAATATAATCCAAAACAAAATCCAAAAGCCACAAAGGCTAAAAATAAAAAGAGCATAAATCATGTGGATTCCAAAGCTACTTAATGAAGCCATGAATATCAAAGAAAGATTCAAAATGGCATCCAATTTTGCTAATCCAAAAGCTTCCCTCATTCATATATCATCCAAGCTTCCATTTTCTAGCTCCATTTTGGGTTCTTATATACCCAAATCTGCCACCCTAAATCCATCATCTCCTTCATCCATTTTGGGTCCTTATATCCTAAAATTCAACCTTTCTCATCCATATCCTCTGAAATTTCCTCCTTTCCATCACCCTTCAAGGTGTGTGCCATTGACAATATTTCCACCTCATTCATCCACTCATTCACAAGTCTTCCAACCTAACAAATATCAACCATGTCTTCCTCCCAACCACTCCACCCCCTTAATTCAAACTTTTTCATAAGTCATTTTCCTCCATTTCCCAACCCATTTCATCCTTCTTTTCACTATCCTACCAACATATATGAGAAAATAGTAAAAATTTCTTGAAAAGAACAAAAAAAGAGAAACAAATATCAAGGGATGCCATCCATATGTCTAGATGCTTGAGTCCTCCCTTTGTATTTAGTGTCTTCTAATTCCACTTATCCATCCATTCACTTTTCCTCTTCCACTTGCACTCTACATTGGGGAGAAGCTTGATCCATATAGCATTTCCTTATATATCCTCCATATTTCCATATATCACCAATCATCCTTTTCCATCTTTGATCTTAACTATCATATTCCTTCCATCCCTTCATGCTCACTTTCCATATCCCTTTCTCATTATCCATCCATTATCCTACATACTTCTTTCATATGTCCTTGGTCTTGGTTATCCCATCCATTTCATGTCCCACATTTCATTCATACTCTTCATATCATTATCCCTATTTCATACCCTCCCTCCCATATCCCTTATTCATTCTACTTTTAGGCCTATACTCATGATGAATACTAGAGGTACAATGAAACAATAATAATATCAATGCATGCTTTGGAAATAATTCATAAACCTCCATTTCCTCCATGAGTATCCTTTACACACCATCTTTCCATTTCTATGCATCTATTGCCATCATATTTCCTTCAATTTTCCTATACTTGGTATGATGCATTTTAACTCCTTTGAAACATGGTCCTTTGCTCCCCATTTTTTGATACCAGATCCTTCATTCCCCCATATTCTTTGACCTTTCATTTCATCCATATATCATCCCATCCCTAAATGTCTCCCCACCCTTCCCATTCATTTACCATTCCTTGGTTCTCCCTTGTCATTAATTCTAATCTATTCCACATTCCATCAACTTTTTACTTCCTCCAATTCATGAAATCAATTCATTTATCCTCTAATCTAATCACATTCCCTTCTTCCAATGATTTCATAAAAATCAATTGTCATCCTATCTAACTATATCTTTTTTTTTCTAACCTAATCTTATCAACATCATTAAACTTATTCAATCAATTTCTTCCATCATCTGATCACATATTGTCCAAATTCTTCTATTCATCATCTCTTCTCATGGGACTATACTTCACCCATCAAGATGAGCTTATCAAAATAGTGATTACAAACAAAAATTACAAAAATTTACATTAAGACTAAATGATTTGAGAACCTTATTTATTTCACACAATTGCCAGCAAACAATCACACAAATTTCAATACAATTCAATACAAGTTGCATCCTTCCTACACAAGCTTAACAAATTCACCATTAGAATAAAGTTCATGGAAAGAACTATGGACTAAATGACTACTTGGTCATTAGGTCTTTTGTTGACTTTATCTTTGTGTGTTAGTGATAGTCTACCCAAGTGTGCCTAATCTTCAATATCTTGGTATCATTTGAACAACTTAACCTGACTACATGGGTCATTTTGTGATATGATCTGTTTCATGATTCTTTAGTACATCTATGTTGGTTTCAAGTTATGGTTATGCATTGCTCACTAGGGGTAATGGGTTATCACACCTTTCACCAAGATTCCTAAAAAGACTTTGGGTGTGGCCAAACATCTCTAGTGTATATCTGTCATTTGTTCCATCATAGCTACAAAATTTACATTGTGTTTTAAGAGTCTAGTCCATTCAAAGGAACCTTTCCATCTATGCTACTATAGCATTTGATGCATAATTTCTCTTGCAATATGAACACAACTAAATCCCATAAATTCATGTAGTTAGGATGCATTTAGATTCATTATCTAGGTAAATCATATCCAATTCATCCTGCTTCATTTTGGTCTTACCAAAAAGTCATGCAAGGTAATCTTTTAAGCCTTTCTATTTCCCTTTTCCTTCATATGTGTATTTTTTGAGAAAATGGGGCAAAATATATTCCTTTTTCACCCCATTTCCTCAAGGGGGCACCCTCCTCCATTGTTGTTGCTATAGCGTGAATCTTGTGACTCCTCTCCTCGCTGGGGCAACCTGTCTTTTCTTTTCTTTGATGCAATATCATCCCGACACTACATCAAAGAGGGAAAAAATGTAGACACTTAAAAGTATCTTAAACACTATATTAATTGATTTAATATCTCCCTTGACACTATAATTATTTATTAATCAATTAATTATATTTTTCTATGTTCTACTTATTTAATTAAATTTATTTAATTAAATAGGTTCACTTCCCTAATATATTTAAATTTAAATTTTAATACTTCTCCCTAATGTGTTAAATTTATTTAATGCATAGTGATCCATAAATCCCCTTTTAAATAAATTCTAATTTATTTAATTTCCTTGCACTTTATTAAATTTTGTAATCCTATGATTAAATTAAATTCTATTTAATTTAATCCTAATCCCATCTAAAACCTAGTCTACCACCCATCATTCTCTTCCTTCTAAGTCTACCCACTAGTTAATCTCACTTTATTATCCTAAATACCCTCCTAAACATATTTTAACCCCTAAGTGGTTGCTCATATATGTGTGAGCAACTCAAATCCAAAGAAAGCCCCCCCTTTTCACTAATTCCTCCAAAAGTCTCTTATACTCTTACACATTTGTCCCCCTTTCCTTTCTCCAAGGTTTCTCACACGTGTGTGAGCACACCTTGAACCATCTTAATCACAAAAAGGCTTATGTTGACCTTTGCATAGCTTGTCCCCTTTGCCCATGTGTCTCCCTTGTGGCACCTATGTTAATGCCACATAGATGCCCCCTCCTTAAGGTCTCCCTCAAGCATATAAATAGAGCCTTTCTCTCAGCCATTTTTCATATCCTCCATATGAATTGTTATCATGCTAGTTTAAGTTTATAGTTAGTAGATATTTTCATGATTAGAACTAACCTTTGGTAGTTGTTTGCATTCTTTCAATTCCTAGTTCTAGCATAGTTTCATGGTAGCATAATATTGTTAGCTTTCTTCATTTCATATCATTTCCACACTCACATCATTGGAATCATTTTGAGGTTGGCTTATTCATAACTATTTCTTGAAGGTATTACACATACATTTTAGCATAATTTCATTAGAACTATGCTAATGAATATAGTCAGTGGCACTTTTGTTAGCTCTTTCTAAAAATGAATATAGTTGGGTAAAATCATTAGCATCATCTCATAAAATTTGGAAAGCTTTGGAATCTACTTTTGAAGGTGATAAGCATGCTAAGAGGGTTCAATTACAAAATTAGGTATGTCTATTTCAAGAAACTATGATGATGGAAGATGAATATGTAAGAAGTTATATTGGAAAAATATCATAAATTGTTGTAGGAATAAAGGCTTGTGAAGGAACTAAGAAATAAGATGAGATCATATGGAAGATTTTGAAAAACATGACACCACCATTCAAGCAGACAACATATATGATTGAGCAAGTGATACACTCTATAGAGAAGTTTTCTAAAAGACTCTTCTTGGAAGATTAAAAGTAGTAGAAATTAGTTTGAAATAGTCTAGAGATCTTCCTAGAATAGAGACTATTTTTAGTGCATTGAGTGTTTGTCCTTCCTTATTAAGGAGTGCAAGCACTAGTGGAGATTATGCTAGCCAAAAAAAATCAAGATCTAAAAAATATAGAAAGATTGAAGAAGGAAATGCCTTGCTTGTGAAGAGAGAATTAGATGGTAAGAAAGTATTTAAATATTGGAATTATACTGAATTTGGTCATTATGATTCTAAGTGACCTAAAAGAGTAAAGAATTATAAGAATAATTTCAAGTCTAGAAGGCCCAGATAATGTTTGTATGCAAATGATGATGATAAATTAGTTGAAAGTGTTCAAAGTGAAAGTGATGAGGAGTTAGGCTTCATTTCTATAAATTAAGAAAATCCTAAAAAAGAAGTCAGAGAGGAAAAAGCCCTAGTGCCATAGGTTGAGAAGAAATTTGATTAGATAATATAGAATATTTGTTCACATCATATGATTGGTGAAATGAAATATTTCTTTAGTTTGCATATTGTACATAACAGTGATGGTATTTTCATATCACAAACTAAGTATTTGAAAGACTTACTAAAGAGTTTTGGTTTGAAAAGTTGTAAGCCTATTGGTACACCTATGATAACTGGTCTAAAGTTATCTAGCAAAGATGAGACACCTATAGTTAAGAAAAATAAGTACATATCGATGATTGGAGGTTTTCAATATCTAACTCACAGAAGAAAAGATATAGAAAATGCATTTGGTATAGTAGTAAGATTTCAAGCTAATCCTAATGAATCACACTATGCAAAATTAAAAAGGATATTCATATTTTTGAAAGGTACATATGATTTTTGGTTGTGGTATGATATATTTAATGAATTTACTCTATGTACATATATTGGTGTAGATTGGGAAGGTAGTATGGATGAAAAAAAGAGTACAAGTGGTGGAGCATTTTGCCTTGTAGGAAGATTAGTTTTTGGTTAAGCAAGAAACAAGATTGTATTTCATAGAGTAAAATAGAAGAAGAGTATATAGAAGTAGAAAAAAATTGTAATCACATCACATGGATGAAGCAAATGCTAAAGGATATTGGGATATAGTTTTAGAACTTGTTATCATACATTGTGATTTGACACAAGTACAGTGAGTATGTATATGAATCATGTGTTACATTCTAAAATAAGGCACATATCAATTAAGTATTATACTTTGAGAGAGAAAGTTGTAGAGAAAGAGATCAGACCAAAATATGTTGATACAAAGGAGAATATTTCAGATATATTTACAAAGCCTTTACCTAAGGATACATTTGAGTATTTGTGAGGTATGCTTGGGGTTATACCCCTGCTTACTTTAGACTAGATGATGCAAAGATTGCATCAGTCTAGTGGTACATAGCACTATTGTTTATCTATATTGAATGTTAATGGTTCCTCTATGGGGGAGTATTTGTGATTGAGGAAAGTCATGAAGGAATCTTAGATGGTATTGAAAAGTATCTTTGGACACTTGAGCTACTTGAAGACATTGAGTATCAAATTGACATAATGATGCCTTTGTCATTGATGTCAATGGGGGAGAAGTAAGTGTGCAAAAAAAATCTCCTATGGACGGGGGACAAGTGAGTGTATATGAAATTATATCCTATGAATGGGGGAGAGTTATGGAGAAAAGATTGATTTCAATAAGGAAGAGTATATAACAAGGTTGAGAGTATAGAATGGGGGGGAAGTTTATCAATGGGAGCATTAATTATTCTTAAGAGTTTTAGATTTGATTAATGAAGAGGATTTGAAAAGATAAGAGCACTATGTTTGGTATTCTTGGAACTTAGATGTTTTTCATCTATGTTGCAATCAATGCCAAAGGGTGGGATTCTTAGAATGAATGCTGATGATATTCCTATGGGGGAGTATTATAGCATTCTTGGAGAAATGGAGAGAAAATTAGTATGATTGTGTGTGGTATTCATGACTATGTTTTTCATTGACATCAACATACTGAGAAGATTAGTAGAGTAGTAAATCGATAATGCAATCATACAGATCAAGTATTGAAGATGAGGTCAAGTGAAATTGGGGACATGTTCTATAGTATGTTTTAATTTAGTGGTTAAGAGTACATGTAGAAAGTTGAAGATTAGTAGCAGTTATTGATGATTTATAGAAGACAGTTTGTAGACAAAGTACCCAAGAAGTAGTTTTTGATGTTTAGATTATATCTTTTAATAGGGATATAATTTTATTAAGCACAATTAGATAAAGGAAGAAGATAACCTAATGAGGACATCAAAAAGTGAAAAATGTCTAAGGTCACATGTATAAGAAGTTGTAATTACTATGAGCTGACACTGTTATGAGAAATATGTAATGTAGCATGTTATCTTAATGAAGTCCTATTATAATTAATTAGGAAAGCATGAAGGCCAATTTAATGAATTATTTTGAGGACTAAGTATAAAGGAAAGTTATTTTCCTTGAGATAAAGAAAGTATTGTGTGCAAAAAGGAAGTGAATGCGATAAGTGGAGAAGATTGGAAAATGTGAGTAAGCGATGAAAGGGGTCATTATGATGGGAGTTTATAGTTCTGGTATTGAGATTTGAGAAGTGTTTTAGTGCAGTAGAGTTATGGTAAGAGGACATAGAAATTATTGAGTTTCTAAGATTAGTTACGTTTCTATTATTTTGAAAGGAATAATACAAAGACCAGTTGGATAATGAGTTTGGTGGTCTTTCCCTTGAAGCTATTTGGATAATGGATCCTTCTACTTTCTACAACTCCTAATAGGGTTGGTGCAACTCCTACTAGGGTTGGAATCTCCTCATATGGATTTAGAGTCTCCTTAACAAGGACTGATATGTGCTAAATTTATTTCATTGGCCCTAACAGAGTCCATCCTCTTACAAGGAACTTATATATTAGTACATCATTTTGTGGGTACCATCTCCACTAAGGTTTTCCCTTTGATCAAGAGTTTCCGTAGTTAACATATTTAGTGTTATTGTGTATGTGTATCTTCTTATGGTTTCTATTTATATTGATCACATGGTTAAATTTTAATAAGGTTGATAAAAGAAATATTGATCTAATAGCTAATTTTGTCATGTCCCCTTTTCAAATAATTAAAAAATAATAATCTTTGCTAAGGCAGGCAGGCCCAAGAAAGTGAAGTTTCAAAAAAAGGGGGTTAATCTTTGGAAATCATTGGACTAGTAAATGAAAATTATTATTAAAATATGTTTCATTAACCTCTCTTGGACGTGAGTTATGGTTATGCCCTCTTTTAAGGGTTTGGAGACATTTTGGGCTGATTCCAGAACTTGTTTTTTGCTCATTCTTTGTTATTCTTCAAAGGCCGCCAAACCTGTGGAGAAGGAGACCCAAGAACGAGAGTTTGTAGGTTTCCAGGGAGACCCAATAATGGGAGTTTACAGGTTTCCAAGAAGGCTAAGGATGGAATTTTTAAGCCATTCCATGTGCATGCTCATATAGAGTTTGCCTTTGTGTTGAATAGTGCAGATTTGTGGGTTTTTGGGTGTGTTTTTTGGATGCGTTTGGTGTTTACAGTTGAGTCTTTCATATCAGTTTGGGTTTCTGCTATATTTCAGACTTTAAGGTGTTAAAATAGAGCTGAATATATGTATTGGGACGTGATTAAACTTTTGAGATAGATTATTAGTGTTTTTGTGATGTTTTCGGGCAATTTTGTGTTAATTTCGGGAGCCCGATGAGCATAGTTTTTGTCCTACATTTGTGAACTGTTGTGTAAAGGCTATAAAGATATGGAAATTTCATTTTGTAGGATTTTATGCTTCTGAAATTTATGTAAAAATTTCCATTTTTAGATTTATTAATAATTTGTGAAGTTGTGAAGCTTTTGGCACTATTTTCAGCATACCCGATTTGGGGTTTCTTGAGAAATTTGGTGGATCTTTGGGATATTAGTTGTTTGATCTTAAAGATCTGATTAGAGGTTGGAAATATCATATAAAATCAGAAAAGGGACATTTCAATGGTATCAGAGCCATGATCTTGCCAGCCTGAGGGTTTGTAGAAGCTTGCATGTCAGTTTTGACAACTACCCAGATCTTGCATGTCAGTTTTGACAACTACCCAGAATTTGCATGTCATAATTTATGATTGCATGTTTCTTCTAATCAGTTGAATGTCAAAATTTATGGTTTCATGCTACTTATAATCATTTTCATGGTATTTCTTAGTGAATTTTGTGGTTGTAGAAGTTCGCATGTCAGTTTTGACAACTACCCAGATCTTGCATGTCAGTTTTGACAACTACCCAGATCTTGCATGTCAGTTTTGACAACTACCCAAATATTGCATGTCATAATTTATGATTGCATGTTGCTTCTAATTATTTGCATGTCAAAATTTATGGTTGCATGCTACTTCTAATCATTTGCATGTTAGTTCTTGGTGAATTTGGTGGTTGCATGTTGCTTCTAATTAGTTGCATGTCAAAATCTATGGTTGCATGCTACTTCTAATCATTTGCATGTTAGTTCTTTGTGTTTGAAGAAGTCATATCCTATTGGGGTTACACTCTACTTTATCTAGAATGGATAGGTATAGTACAAAGTCTCAAAGGACACGATCTTGGACAATTGATATCTAGAGTCAAAACAATAGAAAGGATGGTTATTTAGACATTCAAGATAAACTTATAAAAATAAGCCATGACATGTCTGAATAGTTGGTTGAGCACCACCGTATAATGAGTGACATGTTGTCCGACCCAGCTAAGGTGGATAAGTTGACTGGATTTCTATTTGGCAGATTTTCTCACAGGGCAGATGACACAATTACCAAGAACTTGCATGAGGAGTTTGAGAAACTAGCTTATAGCCAAACAAAGGTCTCAGATTCTACTCTACTACAGGAGGTAGTGGGTTTAGATGATGATTATGAGGATGTTGTTGTGCATGATGGTGAGATAGTTGGTAGAGATGAGCAGAAATTGAGCATTCATGACTTTTCTAAGAGAGAGTACCAGGCACAGTTAGATGCTTTGTCACATGAGGTTGAGGCTAGTAGTACTTCACATGATTTATCCTGCCAGCTGAAGGTCAGTGAAGATAGTATTTTGACTTCATTATCTCATCATGACAGGTATGTGGAGTTAGTTGGTATTGGTCATATTACTCAAGTGAGGATTTTTCTTGAGTTACTAGCTGGTTCTAGTTTACATATATGGACTCAAGATTGTTATATTGGCATTTGGGATTCAGTTGACAGGAGATCTTTAACACTTTTTGGTAGCAGTGTTTTTTTGGGTGCTATCATGGATTTGATTAGCAGATTGCATGTTGTTGTCTTTTCTTGTGCTAGCAGCTTGTCTGATCTTGGTATTAGTTTTTATACACCAGTGTTGGGCTTTGTTCATATATCCAGTCGACCATACTTGCTGGAATGTGTTGATGATCTTTCATATTTGGCAGTGTGTATAGATGAGTCCTAGGATCATATTGGCATTGATGACATCCAGGAGGATGCAGTGGGCAGTTTTGAAGACTTAGTTTCTTTGGGTACAGAGGAGTTGGACAGCAGTGCTACAGTTTTTGATACTCTGTATGTTGATATGAGCTTTAGAGTTGATTCACAGGACATGGATGGTAATACTCTAGAGACTAGTAACTTTGAGGATACTCCTTTAGATAGTGCATCAGAGGAGGTTTGTAGGAGACAGTCAAGCCAGTGCCATCATGTGTCTAATCAGTTGAGAGTTAGTGACCAAGACATTGCTATCACTTGCTAGCATTTCAATGCTGCTCTTCAGCTGTTAGCAGTTTATGGATGGGGTTCTCCTACTAGTGATGAGCATGAAGGAAGTTATCTTTCCTTGACAGAGTTCCACTCTTTATGGGAGGCTATCCAAATTTTGAGACAAGATTATATGCAGTTGGTAGCCGATAGAGATTATCTTATGGAGTGGGGCAGTACAACATATGATGCATTGTTGGCCAAGGAAGATGAGGTGAGTGAGCTTACTCAGCAGCTTGAGGTGACTTCTGAGATTCTTGAGAGTTCACTGTTGGATTTCAAGGAGTCACAGTTTCATTTGGCTAAGGTGACCATGGAGTTAGAGTGACTACAGTCTTTACTTGATTTTATACAGTCACAAGCTGTGGTGTTTGGTGATCGGAGGATGTCCATGGCCGAGATTGTCAGAGACAATGGAGATGGGGATGCATCCATCCTTGATACTAACATTGGCATATCAGGTTCATTCCCACTAGAGTCAGATTCAGTTGAGTTGGGTGTTGTAGTAGATTGTTGTATGCTTGACATAGTGGTGGCCTCTAGTACTGATGGCACAGAGACTAGAGATGTATCAAAGATCATGTGTGATGTTGGTGAGTCGGCAGTTGGCATGGTTCCTGCTAGTAATACTACTCCCTTGGTGACATCTTCGGAGGTAGTAGTCAGTTCCAACATGGTTAATGATCAATTGCATTTATTTTCATCTAGATTATAGTCTAAGCCACTGATTGAGATTGGCGAATTCTATCGGCATTACGCTGTGAGGTACGCTCATCAATTTACCTTTGATGACCATGTTGATGAGATGATGATACAGAGATGTATTTTGGTTCCTAGTGCTTATCATCAGTTATGGGACAGTTTGATGCCTCAAGATGAGAGTTGTGATGGGCATGACATGGTGATAGGTTCTGTAGTTGACAGCTTGATAATATGTGACTTAGAGCAGGAGTTTGGGAGTGATGCTTTAGTGGGTGTTGTTATTGATTCTACTCCTTTGGCTATGACATCTCCTGACTTAGCTAGTGATCAGTCATAGTGGGTTGTATCACTTGTTCATGGTGAGCTGTTGACTGAGGTTGGTTTTTTTAATCAACATTATATTGCAGGGTATGTACATCAGTTAGCATTTGATCCTTGTTTTGAGGAGTTGATGGCAGGAAAATTTGGTTTGGATTCCATTTCTTACTCTTTATCTTGTAATGTCTTTTCACCATCAGCAGTGTATGGGAGTTATGGTTATGAGATAGTGGCCGGTGATTTGCAGAGTTGTGTTGACTACAGGAGTTGTATAGTGTGTGGATTCTCCATACTTAGTATAGTTTCATTCGAGAGTGTTCACCATTGTTACAGAGTTGGATTGTACATTCTGTATAGGCCAATGGGATGCGTTGATGGTATTTACTATGTTGGTAGTTTGATTTGTCCACTTTACTTGGGTTCTAATGTTCTAAGAGTTTGTGTCTCATGGGTTTTTGACTGTGGTAGTGGTGATTTTGGAGTTTGGTTGAGCTATAATTGTCAATTTGATTATGGATTCCTCTTGGTCATATTGCAGGAGCCTTTGTTAATTGGTAGTAGTATAGTTCATGACTACATTTGGGATCCAGGTGGATTGATTGGTTTATTTTTCAGCCATTTCTTGAGGACAAGCAATGTTTGGGAGGGTAGGACTTGTCATGTCCCCTTTTCAAATAATTAAAAAATAATAATCTTTGCTAAGGCAGGTAGGCCCAAGAAAGTGAAGTTTCGAAAAAAAGGGGGTTAATCTTTGGAAACCGTTGGACTAATAAATGAAAATTATTATTAAAATATGTTCCATTAAAATCTCTTGGATGTGAGTTATGGTTATGCCCTCTTTTAAGGGTTTGGAGGCATTTCGGGCTGATTCCAGAACTTGATTTTTGCTCATTCTTTGTTATTCTTCAGAGGCTGCCAAACCTGTGGAGAAGGAGACCCAAGAACGAGAGTTTGTAGGTTTCCAGGGAGACCCAAGAATGGGAGTTTGAAAGTTTCCAAGAAGGCTAAGGATGGGATTTTGAAGCCATTCCATGTGCATGCTCATACAGAGTTTGCCTTTGTGCTGAACAGTGCAGATTTGTGGGTTTTCGGGTGTGTTTTTTGTATGAGTTTGGTGTTTACAGTTGAGTATTTCATATCAGTTTGGGTTGCTACTGTATTTCAGACTTTAAGGTGTTAAAATAGAGCTGAATATATGTATTGGGACGTGATTAAACTTCTGAGATAGATTATTAGTGTTTTTGTGGTATTTTCGGGCAATTTTGTGTTAGTTTCGGGAGCCCGATGAGCATAGTTTTTGTCCTACATTTGTGAAATATTGCGTAAAGGCTATAAAGATCTAGAAATTTCATTTTGTAGGCTATTATGCTGCTGAAATTTCTGTAAAAATGTCCATTTTCATATTTATTAATAATTTGTGAAGTTGTGAAGCTTTTGGCACTATTTTCAGCATACCCGATTTGGGGTTTCTTGAGAAATTTGGTGGATCTTTGGGATATTAGTTGTTTGATCTTAAAGATCTGATTAGAGGTTGGAAATATCATATAAAATCAGAAAAGGGACATTTCAAATTCACCCCCACCCTGTCTTAGTCATCTTGTTGGATTTTACTTTTTAATAGGTAGATTAAACATTAGTCATGAAGTATATGAAGTTGTATGAAGAATCTCTTGACACCATAGAAGATCTGAAGGAAAAGTTGAAAGAATCTTTCATGAAAATAAATAATCTTGTAAATAAACTTAGTGAGAGAGCCATGAAATTATTAAGAAGATGGAAGAACAAAGTGACTTAGATGGATCCTAAGAAACTATCACTGACCTCATGAATGACAACAACACATTGAGAAAATTAGTTGTAGAAGTAAAGAAAGAGAGGGAAGAAGCATTAGAGAGACTAAGTCAAGCTCAAAAAGAGAAAACTAATGTTGCACAAGCATTAGAGAAAGCTCAAAGAGAGCTAAGTAAAGCCATGGAACCAAAGTGAGAATAAGAAGAGAATGCCAAAAAAAAGGACAAGAATATTCAAATTCTAACAAAGGAACTAAAGAGCACCAATGAAAGAAGTGATAAGTTGAGAAAGTTCAATGATTATCTCCGAGAAGATAGATGAACAAATCAAACCTGAAAGAAGGACCAAGGACACAATCAATCTTGGTTATGAAGGTGACAAGAAGAATAAAAGTGGAGAGATATTTGAAAGAAAGAACTAGACCAAGCAAGGAGAAGGGAAAATATTTTCTAAAGGTAAGAAACCTAATAAACCCACTTGTCATTGTTGTGGTAAACTAGGTCACACTTCAAATGTATGTTGGCACAAATTTTGCACCTAATGCATATTATACCTTCTCTAGATACTGCAACACATTTCATTGACATGACCAATCTTATTAGAAGTGAAAATATCACACTCATGAGTAAAGGTTTGATGGGTACTATTACTATTGTAATATGTATGAACACGAGGCTAAGGTATACATATCAAGATAGTGGACAAATTGACAGTTCTAGAAAACCTTCAATCTTGACTAGAAGGAAAAATTCAACACACCTATATGTTCAACCTATGAGAAGAGAGGACATATGGCTAGTGATGCAAGTATAAAATGAATAAAAAATCACATAATCACAAATACATAACCTATCATGACAATATTGCACATTTTGTAAACTTATAACCGAATCAACAAACTAGAACAAAATTTTCCACTTGAGAAGAGATGATCACAACTTTCACAAATGAAGTAGTGAATAAAAATACTTTCATGAGATTAAATAATTATAAACTAATTTTTTTTCTCCAAATTTATTGCAAAATCCATTCAATAGAACAAAAGTTATTAAACTTTTTCCAAAGCTGCCGATGTTCAGATAGATTTAGAATGACATTCACCAAAATGGCCATAACTTCAGAAAAGCTTAATGGAATTTGATGAAACCAAAACCAAAATAAAAATACCTAAAATAAATTTATAAAATATAAGTTTGAGGTTTGTATCATTTCATATGAATTTATACCAATAGAAACAACATTTGGGTTTCTAGAAAATTACACAAAAAATTAACATAAAACTTGTAAAATGAAAAATATTTTCATTTCTATTCTCCTCAAAATTATTTACAACCATTCCAATCTATAAATAAATACCATCACATTATATTTTATTATATTTTCAATTTCTCTAACTATTGGGTACCTCCAATGACTCTTGACCTTCCTCTTTACATCAATTTTCCACATTGTCAAAATTTTGTGACAATATTTTATTACATATTTGAATTTTTTTTCCATTTTCTCATAAATGACCATTTAAATTTATAAAAACCCTAATAAAATGTCAAATAGACTATAAATTATATTTTATGAAATTTTACCCTTCCATGGGTTTATTTACATAATTTGACCATACTAGACAACTTTGACAATCTATTAAAAATTGATTCCAAGGCTTAACTTAGCCTTACATGTTGACTCAAATATATTGAGAAAAATTAACTTGAAATTTTACAAAAAAATTTAATAAAATTTGTATCCTTTATGTCCATTTTTATAGGTGCTCCTATACTAGCTAGTCATTTCCAAATGGGAACCAGTCAAAGGAACTATTCAGGACCATGGAAAGGAACAAACATGACCTATTACTACTACAACAAGATAGGTCATCTTGCTAACAATTAGAGATCAAGAAAAGCTGCCACAATTCATACCTTGGACAAAAAAGGAAAGACCAAGATAGAGGACAAAAAGGAAGTCAAAAAGGACTTCAACAATATATGGGCAAGGAAAGAAGATGAGACCAAAGAGGTCAAGTATGAAGAAGAAATGAGCTCACCTATTAATGGTGAGGCTTCTATAGAAAACTAAGCCAATCTAAGCTTAGAAGGGTGGTGTTAGGAGGAAAGAAATAACTAGGGCTAAAGGCACACCCAACAATCCAAACCACCTTGCAAGAGCTTACATAGTAGAAACACAACACAAAGAACAATAACCAAAGGAAGAAGAAGAGAAAACACTTATTGATTCATCAAATAATCAACATACACGCCTAGTTGTGAGACCTTCTAGGTTATGGCCAGAAACAAAATACATTCAATCCATGATCCAACTTCAAATTTAGACTTCCAGACAAATATGCTTCCAACTTTCACATCCTCTCAATTTGTCCCTCCTCAAAGACTCTAACTAAGGTCTCTTAAGTACATGAATGACCACAAGTCAAACCATTTCAAATAAAACTAAATAAAATCTCATATTGAATGAAAGACTAAGCTAAAAGTTAGCTCACAATAAATATTTTATATTAAATTAAGTGCAAAGCTCAGCCTCAATAGGAAACTACACACAAACATCTTGAAAAATGAAGCTTCCATGAAATATTTATACTCAAAAACCACACAAACTCGGCAACCAAAGATCACTCGATAATCATATTAACTTAGAAACCAAAGGGTCAAAAACCAAAGATCACTCAACAACCATACAAACTTGGTAACCAAAGGGTTGGCAACCAAAGATCACTCAGAAACCATACGAACTTGGCAACCAAAGTGTTGAAAACCAAAGATCACTTGACAACCATACAAGCTCAGAAACCAAAGGATCACTTAGCAACCAAAGTACACTTAGTAGTAAATATGAGCTTGACATCAACCAGAAAGATTGACATCCTCTAAATTCTTGGCACCCATTGAGAGCTTGGAAATGCAAGATATTGCAACTCAATAGAACTAGAAAAAATTGAAAACATGTAGGATAACAGTGCAACCCAGGATGCTCCTACATCAGAAAACTAGGGTAGAAAGAAATGATTCTCCTAAATCATGCAAGTGTCACAATTGAGCTAAATCCAACTCATATTCAAAAATCCATCTAGCATCTTCAACCGGTCTATTCTTCCACTTTACCAAATACTCATAGTAATCTTTTCCTCTTGTGCTCTTTCCAACTTTTTGATCTAATACCTTTTCAACTTCTTTAATTTGCTTCTTAGGATAACCTTTTGATACAACAACTTCATCATCTGACTCATGATACTTATATAAATTAACAATGTTAAATATAGGAGATATATCTATGTCATTAGGTAACTCAACTTCATATGCATTACCATTGTCAAACTTCTTTAGGATCTTACAAGGTCCAAATTTCTTCATCTTTAGCTTATTGTATGTTATAATAGGAAATATTCATTTCTTCAAATGAACCATCACCTCATCACCAACATCAAAATCATGATGTCTTTTAGACTTATTAGCATTCTCCTTATACTTCTGATTAATTTGTTCCATCCTCAAATTCACTTCCTTATGCAAAGATTTCATAAAATCAAAAAATTCTTCCCTTGCAACAATTCTCTTTTCTTCATAAAAAATATCTCTCAAATCTAATATACCTCTAAGCTAAATTCCACTAACAAATCTCAAAAGGTGTTTTCCCTATACTGCTATTCACAAAATTATTATATGTAAACTCAGCTTGTGCCAACACTACTTCCCAATTACTTGGCTTATCTCCCAATAAACATCTCAGCAAATTACCCAAGCTTCTATTCACAACCTCTGTCTATCCATATGTCTATGGATGGAATGTAGAACTAAAATTCAACTTAGTACCCATCTTTTTCCACAAAGTCCTCCAAAAATAACTAACAAACTTATTGTATTTGTCAGAAATAATGCTTCTTGGTAATCCATGTAATTTCACAATTTATTTAAAGAAAAGTTTAGCAACATGCTCAGCATCTAATGTCTTCTTACAAGGTATGAAATGATCCATTTTAGAAAATCTATCCACAACAACAAATATAGAATCATACCCCTTCACTTTCTAAGGCAATCTAAGAACAAAATCCATGCTAATGTCACTCCAAAGTTTCTCAGGAATAGTAATAGGTGTATACAAACTAGTATTTTGACTTACTCCTTTTGGAACTTTACAAAATCCACAACTCCTTACAAATTTTTGAACATCCCTATACATATATAGCTAGTAAAACTTATTCTTTAGCAAACTCAGTGTCTTATCAATTCCAAAATGTCCAACCAATCCACCACTATGCTTTTCCTTAATCAAATTCAACCTCATAGAACTTCTAGGAAAAATTAGGTTAGTCTCATATAACTCTTTCATGTCATCAAAACAAAGAATTTTAACCTTCATTCTAGTCAATAAAGAATATCTTCTGCTCAATGCATCAACAACTCTATTAGTAACTCTACTCTTATATTTGATAACAAATGTGAAACTCTACAAGTACTCAACCCACTTTATATGTCTTTGATTCAATTTATGTTGACTTCCCAGGTATTGTAAAGCTTTATAATCAGTATACAACACAAACTCCTTAGGAATCAAATAATATCTCCAGTTCTTTAATGCTTGAACAAAAGCTTAAAGCTCTTGATCATACATAGAATAATTCCTTTTAGCATCATTCAACTTTTCACTAAAGAAAGCAATAGGTTTACCTTCTTGACTCAATACAACTCCTATTACACTACCACTAGCATCACATTCAACTTGAAAGACCTTATTAAAATTAGGTAAAACTAATATAGACAATTCAACAACCTTTTGTTTCAAATTCTCAAAACTCTTATCAGCTCCATGTGTCCACTTAAATTCCTTTTTATCTCCTCTCATTGTCTCAGTCATCGCATTACAAAGAGAACTGAGATTCCTTATAAACTTCATGTAAAAAATAGCCAAACCATGAAATGATCTTACCTCACCCACATTCTTAGGTGTAGGCCATTCCAAAATTGCTTTAACCTTCTCAAGATCCATTCTCAAACCATCAGCTGAAATCACAAGTCCCAAATATACAATCTCTTTTTGTATAAAAGAACACTTTTTTTAGATTAATCATCAACCTTTCCTCTTTCAATTTCTACAATACTTGTCTAATATGCTCAAGATGTTCTTCCTTAGTCTTACTAAATATCAGAATGTCATCCAAATAAATAATCACAAATTTACCCAAAAATGTTTTTAAAACTTCATTTATCAACCTCATGAAAGGACTAGGTGCATTAGTCAAACCAAAAGGCATAACCAACCATTTATACAAACCATCTTTTGTCTTGAAAGTAGTCTTCCATTCATCACCTTCTCTAATTTTGATTGAATGATAGCCACTCTTTAATTCAATCTTGGTAAAATATTTTTCTCCACTTAAACAATCCATTATGTCATCCATTCCTAGCATAAGAATCCTATATTTTATTGTGATCTTGTTACTAGCTCTTGAACTAGTACACATTCTTCATTCTCCATTCTTCTTAGGTGACAATACAATAGGTACAACACATGGAATCAAACTTTCTCTAATAAAACCTTTCTATAACAACTCATGCACTTGTCTATTAAGTTCTTCATTCTCTGTAGGCGTCAATCTATATGTTGCTTTATTTGAAAAACTATCTCTAGGAATCATATCCATACAATGACTTATACTCCTTACTAGTGGTAAACTATTAGGAATATCTTTTGCAACAATATCCTTGTATTCATTTAGTAAAGTTTCAATTTCTACTGGTACTCAGCTTCTACCATTTTCTACTGTCACTCAGTTATTACCAACTTCTACTATCACAGGGTCAATACTACCAAAACTTGGTCCTCTAGCAATTATAGTAAAACAAACTTGGTTTCTTTTCATTTCTTTTTAAAATTGTTTCTTGTTGACCATGCAAATTTTTACAGTTGTACAATTAACCTCATCTAGACTTTCAATCAAAGGCAACAATATTTTCTTTTTTCCATTCACCCAAAAAGTATATTGATTCAATCTTTCATGATGCATATCATATCTATCATATTGCCAAGGTCTACCCAATAAAATATGATAACAATCCATAGGCATAATATCACATAGAACTTCATCAAAGTAATGTCCAATCTTGAACTTCACAATACATTATTCACTTACCAATATCTTATGCTCATCTTTGATCCATGAAATATGGTAGGGTTTAGGATACTTTAGCCTGTGCAACTACAACTTTGTAACCAATAGTTCTAATGCCAAATTTCTAGAACTTCCACTATCAATGATTACCTTGCAACATTTTCTAGCCATCTTACATCTAGTTTTGAAAAGACTTCTCCTTATGATAGGTTCCTCAGTACTTCCCTTATTACATAAGGTTCTTTTCACCATCAAATTTTCTTCAGCTTTAGGTCCACTTGGTGAACCCTCAGTGTCTCCTTGAATCACAACATTTCTATTACCTTGCACACTTTTAGAAGATCTACATTCAAAGGATCTATGCCCTTCTTTACCACATCCAAAATAATTACCATGAAAACCACCTCTAGAATAAGAATTACCTCTTTTATGGTGTTGTGGTTTCACAACACATGCCCCATTCTACTAGAAATGGGAACCCCCTAGTATAATTTTTGGCTTTTTAGATCCCTAGTTCAGGGTCTAAGTCTTTTTTAGGGTCCTACCTAGTGTCTAAGCTTGGTTTGGCACACTGTTTGAAAAACCTTGTTGTAAAAAACTAGAGGTTTTGAGGGAAAAGTGAATTTTGGTGCTGAGGTGTGCACTAGTGCACCCTTCAAGGTACACTAGTGCACTACATCCACTAGTGGGGAGCACTTCTCTTTGGAAGTGCTCACCTGTGCACATGTATGCACCTCCAAAGGTGTGCTCCATCCTAGAACCCAAGGAACTCTAGACTCTACAAGATAAAATATTTTTTGATCCCCATCATAGGAATCATGCAAGGACACATCAAAGAGGTAGACAACATGCTACCCATAGACTATGCAAAGGAAATCAAATAAATGGAACAACATCTACCAGCAATCATCAGTTTGACTTTGACATTCCACCAAATTTTAGAAATTTGGAAGCAACAATTAGAAGTTGTAGAGGCAAGATACCCTTTGTCATTGATGAAAAAGGGGGAGAAAAAAAATATCAACATAAAGGGGGAGATGAAAAGAGATCAATGGGGGGAGATGACCAAAAGAAGAGATCAACAAAGAGGGAGATGAACAAAGATATAAATAAAAGGGGCATGAAACAAATAATTTAGTAGAGAAAATCCTTAAGGGGGGGATAAATCCCAAAGAAGAAATCAAGCCAAAGATACATCATAGGGGGAGTAAAAACAAGTGAAGATGTAGAAAGGAGAAAAAAATGCTTAAGCCCATTTACCACTATAAATTCTGCCAGTATCAATCCTAAGAAAGATATGCCATGTATTTTCCATCAATGCCAAAGGGGGATATTATTGACCTAATGGGTCACTTTGGCATTATGAAGTGTAGGTATTGTAAGTGTGTTGTCATTGATTGGATTCTAGTTGAGCAGTATCCATCATCTCATGAGTACTAGTAGACATCTTCATTAGTTTGCATAGGAGAATAAGATAAAGTAGAGTTTATCATAGTTAGCATGAGGAGTCATCACTATGATGTTGCTAAACATGTATAGGGAGAATTCAAACTTGATATGTACTCTGACAAGAAAGGAAAAATGTAGAAAGGATAGAAGAATTAAGGTGAGGCCCATAGAAGAAATACAAATCTACCACTCTAGACCCTACATTAAAGGTGTCACAGGATTGACATGAACCACTCAACAATCTGAATTCAAAATTTGAATTCACTAGTTTGATTAGGATAATCATCTAAGGTTTTGACACCTAGAGATAAAAAGGAGATCTCACTCATTCAATGTTATGTTTTTGGCATGTATATGAAAAATGCTAAAGAAAATAAAGAGGGCTAGGGTATGCGAACCATGAACCAAAAAAAGGAAAGAGTGAAAGGCACAAATGGTACAACATAGTTAGTAGGTATCATAGAGTGAAAGAATAGAAGAAGTTACTTAGAAGATCAAAATTCAAAGTCACATATAACTCTAGGTAGAAGAATACACTATAGATAAGGGTAAGTAGAGGAGAAAAGAGAGTAATATAGAAGGATATTATAGAGAGTGCCTAGGTGGAAAGAGGATATCACTATGTCTCAAAGGGTGTTCCTTAGAGATCTATCAAGCAAGAAGTGTCTTACCATATAGATCATATTTGATTTATCTCTAACAATTGTAATCATATTGTAAGCTATTATCCAAGCATGATTTAGTAGAAAACATAACTTAAACCCTTTAATAAGGTACTTCTTAGAAGGAGTGCTAAATCCTATAATCGGGTAGCCTTTACTGGTCAATTGTAACCCTAATAGGTTATAGACATTCCTAACAGGTTGTGTTCTCAAAAGGAACAAATTATAGCTCTTAACTGGGCAACCTTTTATCTATAATAAAAGGCTAGTAGGTATATTATCCCCACTATGGTTTTTATCCTCCCATTGAGGGTTTCCATGTACAAAATCTATGTGTCCATTGATGAATGCTTTCATGTGTGAGTTTATTTGTTTATATCTTTTTGCATTCATAATAATATTAATGTTTAATTGGTTGTTAGTTAGTCTAGTAGAAATGGTTAGAAGAATAAATAGTTTTAGAGACGATATTGATTAACCCCCCTCCTCATTGGGATGAATAACTTCATGTGTCATCTTAGATTTTTGTGTAGTTAAAGTATTGTAAAATTAATTTTTTCTTGAAACATATAACAAGCTGTGAACTTTATGTGGCTCTTAGAAGAGTATATTAGAGATGAAATCTATGTAGCTGTATTTTTTATTAGCATAGTGTACAACCCTAAGTAGGAAGTTACCACAATAAATATGGTGCATCTCCCCCCTTTTAATTTTATACAATCCTTCTTCTCTATTCCCCCAAAGTAGTAGTTTAGGTGTGCATTTATTGTAAGGAATCTAACCTTCTCTAAATAATAAATCTCAAAGTGCAAGTCCCTAAATTGGAGGTTGTATTAATATTTTACATGTTTTCTTGGGTGTCAAGGCCCAAGCATGGGTACAAAATTGTGTGTTAACACTAACTTATAATGAGCCTATTTTCCTTCCATGTGATGATACAAGTTCTATAAATACTTCAAAAGATATTACAATGAACTCTATGACTAAGCATGCATATAATATTGTATCTCATTCTAAAAGAGAGTTGTAGATAAAGAGACAAAATTATAGTATATGTGTACAAAAGATCAAGGGTTGTTGCCTCTCCTTCTAACTAGACTCATGAACAATAAATATTTCCAAAAATAAAAATTCAAGGCATATGTTCTATCTTATATTTATATGGGCTACCTCTCAGAGAGGGGTGGGTGGGGGAGGTGGGGGTGTGGAGTTGGTAGTAGTTGGTTACTTCTATTAGAGAAAGCACACAAATTTCATACAGTGACTAATTACTCCTTGCCCTTGATATCAAATGGGAGAGAAAATATACATTAGATGTGTGTTTCCCTTAATGAAAAAGGGGAATATTATTGCAAGTGAGGTATCTATGTTGTCATTGATGCAAACTATGTGGAAATATGGGAGATTATTGTAGACATGTAAAAATGTGACAAGTTATTTTTGACATGGTATAAATATATTTTCATTAGTTTTAACTATGTGTTAATGTTTTTTTTGTTTACCTTTCAGGTTATATCTTGTCAAGATACATAAAATTGTCTTAAGCATAAAAATCCATCTTCAAAGGAAAAGACACAATTTTATATTTTGTTCTCTATTTCATAAAAAGATGTTGTAGAAGTTAAATTCATAAAAAAAATGACATATCCATAGTTTCTCATCACACTTTCTTCTATAGTGTAAGTTAAATATGGATTGTATTAGATTGTACTAAGACATTGGGTTTTATAGGAGAATTTAGAACGCTCTATGATCTATCAAACTAAACAATATGATTAAGAAACTTTGGAGATATGCTTAGCAAGGTCTAAGGTATGTTTTATTCAATTTCTACATAATTTAGAGTATTTCTTATTTTTTATTCAAGGGAACAAGATTATATAACTGAATTGGTGTGTTTTTTCTTCACAAATACATGTAAGTACATGTAATTATGAACTCTCCAAATGTCTTCAACATGTAGTATCATAAAATGGACACACTTATTCTAAGACCTTTAAGCCCTTAGTGTGGTTTTGGTCCCTCTCTCTTCTTCCATTAATTTTCAATCTCTATCTCATCACTGATTTTTATGCATGACCCTCATAGGTGCTATTTTGTTACCTTGTTGGCCTTATCCTTTGACACATTCATCATTTATCACTTCTTTATGCACCACCTTTGAGACCTTAGGAAAACCTTAGGTATAGGTCAACTTGGTATACCTATATTAGTATAGGCTGACCTATACCCAATGGGTTTTGAATCCTAGGATCCATGTTGTATTGGGTGTCTAATTTGTTTCTCCTAATGCCTTTGTTGGATCACTTTGTTTTAGTCCCAAAAATAAGTATATAAGGGAGCTTGGGCATTTTATTTTCATAACACCACACTATAGAAATATACCTACATGAGATATCAAGAAAGAATATTCCACACACTAGAGAAGGTAGTTTAAGGTACACATCAAACATTCATCAAGATATTCCCTTCTCACATCAAGATTCTTTCATCAAGGTGGTAGTGGAGTTTGAACTATAAGAAGGAGATCTTTCATTCATTCAAGTTTTACAATTCTTCATAAAGCCAAGATACAAGCATTCTCATTCATGAGGTTTTGACTTGCATAGTTTCCTTTAAGCTTCATGTTGATTCAAGACTATTGCATGAACATACTTAATTTCATACTAAAATTGATTGCACCTACACAGGTAAATATATTCCTTAGTGTTAGATTTAGTTCTACTACTTGCTAGCATTAATTTTATCATTATAATTTCAATTTCAAGGTTGATTCGTTAATCTAGGGATTGACCAAGGAAAGCCCTCCCCACAACTAAAATCCATTTTTCTTGAGTGCAGGAATTGGTTATTAGAATTGTAAACCTACTTTGTTTTAGAATATTTGGGTTCAACTATGCTTCTTCCTTTTGGGACTTGATGTCAACATTGTGGAACATATACTAGTATAGGTTGACTAGGTTGACCTATACCTAGAGATCTACAAATTTTTGTGTTTTCTATATTTTATTTCTTGATTCTAGATGCCCTTAGTTCCTACTTTGCAATTTCTAGTCTTCAATATTTGATTAGAAAGGTGTCTTCTACTACCCCTCTTTGAGCTAAACAACTTTCTCTCTCTTCTCTTTCTTTATTGAATTTGATTTATTGCTTTGGTAGTGTTGTATATGTTAGATAATTAAGAGGGGGATGAATAAGATAGAACCAATTATCATATAGGCCTTAAAATTTTTTTTCACCAACTTAAACTTAAACATTCAAATTGTTAACTTGGTAACTAGATCTAGTATCAAGTTTCAAATTCATATAAAATTTGTATCAAATTGTCTACTTAATATACTTTACTATACAAAGTATAAGAGTAATCATCTGGCTTATTCTGAGTTGCAACATTAAATAGTGAAAATGAAATAAACATGCAACACAATAAGAATTCACACATTTTGACACAACTATTTAATGTGGAAACCCTGTAAAGGGAAAAACCACTTGGAAATTGAAAACCCAAATATTTTCACTCTTTTGAAGTGAGCTCTATTAGGAGACAACCTTGTTAAAGGTTACATACACATTTTTAATATATTCTTGTTAGAGGATATATATAAAATATCATCTAGACCTTATCACTCCTTGACATTTCTAAAGAGTGGCCTATTCTAAAGGAATTAGAAAACATTTAAAAGAATGCTACCATATAAGATTTCAAAATACTATTAGGTTCACTTGCTTAAGAGATTTTTTTCTACAATGGTAAGAAATTAATAGTGAACTATGATGTTAGATTTTAGTACTACCTTTCTTGTTTAGATCTTTGATTTTCTCAATCCTTGTCTTTTGATCCCTTACTGGTTGATTCACACACTCTACACTTCAACTTAGCATTTCCTTTTCTTGATATTCACAACACTATTCTACTTGGTTCACTTTATTTCTACATTAACTTTATCAAATCAACCAATAATAATAACATCATATTTCGTCCTTTAAATAGAGAACTTTTGTCATTCCTCTAGAATCTTCTAGGTTTTTTTTTTTCTTAATCTTAATCATTAGATCTTCATTAGGTTTTGATTCATTTCATTTAGATGCTCAGGAAATATACTTCCACCTTGAACTTTGTGCTCCATTTCAAATTATTAAATCTCCTTCATTATATATTCTTTGAATGTTTCCAGCCATTGATCTCATAACTAACTCCATCCTTGTCCTTAAAAAATCTTGAAAATATTGATTTTCATCAAATGATGGCCTCATATAAAATCTTTTCTAAATTTGTTCTTTTTTTTCATGCTCAGTGAACATTACATCTTGTTTAGTTAATACTAGACTTGGTTAACACTATGTATTCTTCACTTCTTTATAATGTCCTTGTTGGTGTAAATAAGTATTTACTTATTATACTTTACTTAAGTTTACTTGGGTCAATGCATTATTTTATTATTATGTATTATTTTATTATTTCTTAGGTGAGACACTTAGGAGTCTTTTGTACTCTTATGAGTTGTCATGTTGACGGCCTTGAAGTAAGAAACTCTAATTGAGCACATGGTGTCTACAACATTGGAGTTTGCATAATTAACTGAGTTGTCATGTAGACAACACAGTTATTTACACTCCTATTTTAGCACATGGTGTCTACAACATAATTTTGCATGCTACACCTTTGTAGGCTTATCCTCTCATCATCGCACTTACTCCTATGCTTAATGGAGGATAACCCACACCTGGTGGATATGTGCCTGGTTGTATGACTTATCATGTTGCTAACTTCAAGGCATTCTAGAAGCATTCCAGAGGCCTTTATATATAGGAACTCCTAGTGTACTTTCACATTGAACTGAATACATATCGATATTTTGATCACTCTTTGGGTCTAATATTGTGCTTGTGCATGAGTTCCTTGATCTTGGGTGAATTTTTTCCTAAGAAAAATTCTTACATAGTATCAGAGCTTGGAGAATTTCTCTTCACATCGCTATTTGAGACCATTCTTGCTTTAGCACCTTGACCCAAATCCAAAGTATCACAGCTATTGAGAGTGTCTAGAGTGAAAGCAGACCTCGCCATTACATTTGAAACATTTATTTGGTGAAAATTGACTATAAATTTGCCTATGTTTGGGAAGAACATTTTTTTGCAAACTGGCATTCGAAGGCCTAGTTTTCAAATTTAGTATGATCATTCTTTAGATCTAAAAACTTGTTTCAGATCAGTATTTATTTTTTTCTCTATGATTTTTAGACATAATTTTTAAAATTTTTTTTTCCCTTCGGGCTTGCAAATAAATTTTTTTGTATAGGCACCGGGTGCTCAAATCCTGACCCCTACAATGGAATATATTCTATGTATTTGGCATATTTATTTATAGGACATTGTAGAACATTCCTTCTAGCCACTTCAACACATTTTTGGTTGTCTCAACACAACCATGGCCAAAATTCAGTGAACACTTAACACCGACGAGCACAAACAATAGCAAGACACATTATGATACTCCATCGACGGCTTTGATTTTACATTTGTGGGCATCTCCTTTTCAACACAAGTGATGTCTATCCCATAGTCAATTTGAGACTAAAACTCCACTCTCCGGTGTTGAAAACCCGCCAGTGGTCCTTAGCATTTTTGACTATTTTGTACCCACCACTGGCAAAAATCCATTCCCACTAATTGTGATCATTTCCTGGAGGTGACTCTGATCCATTCCTAGCAACTATGATCCTTTCCTAGTGGTGACTGCAATCCATTCTCGGCAATTGTGATCCTTTCCTAATGGTGATAGAGAATCCAGCTCTAGTGTGTTCAGACCAAATGTCGACCACTATGTAAAAATTCTAATGGCCATTGCTTTTCTTTGAACCCCTAGTGAGGATGATAACTTATTGCCCCTTAAGAACCATGTAGCATAGTCCAAGCCTCTGAACAACACCCAGTCTGAGGACACATGGACTACCATGTGTATGATTGCCCTCCACGCATGCTGACATGTAGACCACTACACATAAGTGCTGAGTGACCACGACATGTCGAACAAGTTTTACATTGCTTAGTCAACCTGACCATATACCCATGTAGGACAAAAATGTGTCATATTGTACTGACCCTATTTCCCAGTCATCCAGCCATACACTAACATCATCTGTCACATCACCTAGGTAGCCTTTTTTGTTGATGTCATCATTTTCATGATCCTAAATCTGATGGCCATTTGACCATCATTTATAGGCAATTTTGAACTACTGCGATGACTATTTGACCATCAAATTTAACCTCGTAGTTTGTTGCCTAGACCCCTCTCTAGATGTAGTTTTGATTTGATAGTCCAACTTTGGGAGGCCATAACTCAGTCATTCAAAATCAAAATTAGGTGCAATTTTTTTTATTTTGGGTAAAATTTCCTAAACATTTTAGTAGTGCAATTATTTTATAGTTTTCATGAATAGATTTATTAGAAATTGTATTTTCGGCGACTGTACCTATCTAATCCTACATTTTGCAACTTGAAATGCTCTGTACGGGCTCATCTAGACTCGAAAACAAGTTCTTTTTTTTTGAAAGTGCTTATTTTTTGTCTAGTATCTAGATTTATAATCAGATTATAGGGTTTTATGGACAAAAATATCACTTTCAGACTTATGACCTTTTCTACATTGTAATGCTTTGGTACATCTGAGCTATAGTGCTTAGTGATAGAATTGAGCCTCAAAAGGAAGTTGTAAATAGAAAAATTAGAAATTCACTTTGTACATTTTGACAAGTGGCCTATTGTACACACACTACATATAAAGTTCCAAAATCATCTTTTATGGGGGGGTCTTTTGATTGAGTGAATAGGGAGTGTCTATTGTGTATTATGTCTCTCTTTTGTGCTCTTTTTCATTTTCTCTATCATGGGTTCACCTAAAGGTCCACTTCTAACTTCACAAAATTATTCTATATGGAATGATATTGTATGGAGTAGATTAATGGAAAAAAGGTCTAAATCTTGATGTTGATGGTACAATTCCAAAACCCACTGATGCTAAAACACTCTTTGATTGGAAAATTAAAGACCAACAAGCTTTAGGAATTATCAGGAGTTGTGTACATAAAGATCTTTTCTTCCACATTTCCTGTTTTAGGGAAGCCAAACCTACTTGGGACAAACTTGAAGCATTGTGTGGTAAGGTGGATGAGGAAAAAGGATTCCAGATTGAGGATGATCTACTTCTATCAGATCCAAATAATTTTGACACAATTCAAGATTATATCAACAAAGCCAATGAGTTTAGAGCACTACTTAAAGATTATGGTAATCCCATGAAGGATGATAGGTTGATTCATCACATCCTAAAGAGGCTACCTTCAGAGTATGCTTCCTTTATTTTGAGTTACAACACTCATAGGTTAACCATGGGAAGTGCTTTCCAAAAGCCTACATTTGATGCATTTGCAAAAATGTTGATTTTTGAACAAACCAAGTTGATAGATATGGGACTTCTCACATCATCAAAGACCAAAGCATTGGTGGCTAGTGATGAGAATTAATCAAGTCAAAGTGGAAAAAGTTCTAACAATAGAAAGAAAAAGTAGTGGAAGCAAAAATCACAATCTGAGACACAACAATCCTCCTCACAACAAGGCAACTCTTCTTCCAACAAGAAGGGAAACAATGAAAATAAGGACAAAATTTTTTGTGCATATTGCAAGAAACCGAATCATGATGAGCATCATTGCAAGACTAAGAGAATCAATGAGTTGGAAAACCTACTTAAGAAGAATAAAATCAATGTACCAAATGCTTCCAAGGATTCAACTACCACTACTTCAAAGGGAAAAGGGCAAGCAGTTATGACTACTTCAAGTTCTTTAGTGGAATGGATTCTTGACTCAGGTACCTCATATCATATGGGTTCTTCAAAGAGAGAATTTTCTTCATTGAAGTAGTCATAGGTATTGCACATCTTTGTAGGAGATGATACAAAAATGGAAGTTGAAGGGAAAGGACATGTGGAGATGGAAACTGGGGAATTCAAAGACGTTCTCTATGTTCAAAACTTTAGCTCTAATATCCTCTCAATTTACCAAATCACTCACCTTGGAGATGGCAAAAAAGTTGAGTTCCTTCCTAATTTTGCAATGGTGTGAAATCTAAAAGATGATTCATTGTTTGTAATGGGAAAAGTCAATCATCACAAAAGGCTTTATTCTTTTTCCCACTTTGTGCCTAAGTCTCCTTCTCAAGCCTTGTTAACTCAATCTCATTCACAAATCAAATTATGGTAGGAGCGGTATGGACATCTTGCCTTCTGCTATCTTCAACAACTTTGCTCAAAAAATATGGTCAAAGGTCTACCTATAATCAACTTTTATAAGGGTAAATGTTCAATATGTTTAGTGGATATGCATTTAAAGGATAAGTTTGATAAAAGAAAGTCTTCAAGATTACCAGTTGTTCTTCAGCTGGTTCACATGGTACTAAAAGGTCCTTTTGTAGTGACATCAGCTAGCCAAGATCACTACATCCTTACTTTCATTGATGACTTTTCACACTACACATGGGTCTACTTTCTTCATCACAAGAATGAAGTAGTCGATAAGCTTCAAGCCTTCAAGAGTCATGTTGAAAAACAATCAAGGAAAGCCATCAAGGTTCTTTGGATAGATAATGAAAGTAGTTATGTGAACAAAAGACTTAAAGAATTTTGCAAACTTGAGGGTATTGACCTTTAGAATCCACTAGCATTCAATCCACACAAGATAAATGTTGTAGCACTAAGGATACAAACAGTTAAGTCAACGACAAGTTGCATGATTCAAGAAAAGTCTCTTGATCCTACACTTGAAGTTGAAGCAATAAGCAGTACCAATCACATAATTAATAGGTCTCCTCATAATATCTTAGATGGGAAGACTCCTTTTGAGGCATGGTGTGGAAGAAAACTAGTTGCAAAACACTTTATAGTCTTTGGTTGTCCAACATGGGCAAACATATCTTCCAAGGGATGTAAGGAACCACCACCTAGGCCTTGTACTTTCATTAGATATGAAGACAGTGTTAAGGCATACAAAATTATGGATCTTGATACACATGAGATTTATATAGAGAGGGATGTACACTTTGAGGAAAGTTCACCCAACTTATCCTCTAATCCTCTCGACAATTCATACATTGTGGAAACTGATAGTGACAATAGTGATAGTGATTCAAAAAATTTAGATATGTGGGGTCCTATTAATAGTTGTAGTCTAAGATCACATCATTAGCATATTCCACATGCATACATTGCCATAGTGATAGGTCTAGTGAAATAGGGTACACCTTGTCCTCTAGCTCCAGCAACAGGGGATGACTACATAGAAAATATTTTAGGTTTGTTTGTGGAGTCATACATAGCAGACTTGAGAGAGATCATTGCTTATATACATCTTCTCTTTGATGAAGAAGATCCTTATCTAGTTGTTGCAAGGGCTCACTCTAACCCTCTTGTCCATTCTCTACATGATTAGTCTTCACAAGTTGATATGATTGTGGATCCTTATGTACAACAGTTGCAAGAGGTATCTTTATCATTTGAGGAGACAGTTGGTTCTTTGGGATAGGTTCTACATCTATCCTTGCAAGATCTACACTCATTCTTTTTAGTAGTATTGGAAGGGGCAACCATCAACACCGACACAGGGATAGTTGAGAAATTTTTAGAGACACCATTCATCATCAAGATTCTTTCTACACATAGGGGGAGCATCTCACTTGTACCTTTGCCATTGTTTCTTCCAAAAGGGAGGAACATTATTCAACACCCATGGATTAGCTTCTACCTTGGAGTAGCTCTCACTAATTGACACTTTAAATTTGGGGGCAGCTACCTTGTCTCTCTCCTTCTTCACTCTTATGGGAGGGAATTTTTCCTCTTATGGGGTTTTGTTCTTCTCATACTTCTCTTTTGTATATACTTGATGTATGTCATAAAAGGGGGGTCTTGATTACTCCACCCGTCCATGCATCTTGTCTTTTCATCTCTCTTTTTTGGGGAGGGTTTTTCTCATGAGGTTTTCCCTCTTTCTTCACTTTATGAGAGATTGCATTGCATTGTGTACATAGGAATAGTTGGGAACCAACTTGCATTTCATCCTAGCTTTCGTAAGCTTAAGTGCATTTCCCTAAGTTGCACTTAAGAGGGGGTGTTGGTGTAAATAAGTATTTATTTATTATACTTAACTTAAGTTTACTTAAGCCAATGCATTATTTTATTATTATGCTTTACTTTATTATTTCTAAGGTGAGACACTTAGGAGTTTGCATACTCTTATGAGTTGTCACATTGACAACACTGGAGTAAGCAACTCTAATTGAGCACATGGTGTCTACAACACTAGAGTTTGCATAATTAATAGAGTTGTCATGTAGACAACACAATTATTTGCACTTCTATTTTAGCACATGGTGTCTACAACATAATTTTGCATGGTACACCTTTGTAGGTTTATCCTCTCATTATCACACTTATTCCTATGCTTAATGGAGTATAACCCACACTTGGTGGACATGTGCTTGGTTTTATGACTTATCATGTTGCTAACTTCAAGGCATTCTAGAAGCATTCTAGAGGCCTTTATATATAGGAACTCTTAGTGTACTTTCACATTGAATTGAATACATATCAATATTCTAATCATACTCTTTTGGTCTATTGTTGTGCTTGTGCTTGAGTTCCTTGATCTTGGGTCAATTTTTCCCTAAGGAAAATTCTTACAGTTCTTTAACAAAGTAGCTCAATTAATATTGTGTTTCTTCATTCACTAACAAAACTCTCTTTCTTATACATGATCTTTAACACTTAATAAAATCACGTAAAAAAATCAAACTACTATTATACTATCAAAGTCTAATTCATTTAAGTGTTCATTGAATACCATACACTTATCAACACTTACATCATCATACTTTCTTCAAAAACTCTTCATCAAGAAAATCATCTTCATTAATAAAATTGTATGTCACTCTACTTAATTAGCATAATATCTAACCAATTAAGGCTTAACATTTACTACAACATAATGACTAATATGACTCTTTCAAAAATATTAACAACATTATCAGTTGGGGCTAAAAAAATTCCCTTTTGGCATTGATGGTGACACATATAAGGTATTAAATTACATAACATTCAATAATGAAATATCAAATGACAACACATCTTCATCTCTCTGACTTCATTCAAGTTCTTTCCAATAGGTTCAACATCAAGTTCTTCAAATCTTCTCTTCTTTGATGATTTTCCCCCCTTTGGGTGTACCTTACTTTTTAGTAGCATCTCTCCATATCAACGCTTTAGAACTCCCCTTAGGATATAATATTCCTTATCACACTTCTCATCTACACATTCTCTCTCTTTGTATTCATTCCTCTCCTTATTGCTTGTCTCCCCCCTTGAAAATAATGCCAAAGTTAACAATAAATTTTAATGATAAACTTATAAAACCTTGTAGTAATAACCTGTACCTTTCATGTAGTTATTACATCAACTTCATTATACTCACTTTCACAACTTTTGGAAATAGTCCCTAAAGAGTGAACCCTTGCATCAACTCCAAAAATATATATTTGATCATCCATGAATTGATGCAACATGCATAATTTCCTTGTGAAAATTGGGTAGAGGAAGGACCCCTAACTTACCTCTTAAATAGTCAAAAGAATCATTAAATTCAAAATGATGATTAGGTAAAGACCTAACCAAAGGATTCTAGAGGATGATCAAGAAGATGTATAGATACATTAAATCGAGTTGAATCTAATTATAAACCCTAAGATATATGGTGGATTTAGAAAATGGTAAAACATAGATTGCCTATTTAAGGTGATACAGAACCAAACATTTGGTGCCAAGTCCAGCCCTAGCTAATGTGTTTGCAAGTTTCTATGTGAAGAAAGTCATATAGAAAAAGGTTGTTAAAAAACACACAAGTGAGTGGATGCAAAGATAAAAGAGAAAAGCTTTCATATGTGATGATGTTGTTGATAAGTGAATTTGAGAAGAAGGCTTAAGTGTTGATGAAAAGAGTAGATTGATTGCTTAAAGGGTGTCCAAGAAGATCAAGATCATAGATGACAGTGAAACGCTTATCAATGAACTAACATAAGGATCAAATAGAGATATAAACTAGGAAAAGTGAGTTGTAATCACATAGATAAAAACCTATTATTTTCTTTCTTATCATTGTAAACACTTTGTATTGAAATCCTTTTAATAGAGGTTGACCTAATAGTCAGTTGAAAACTTAATAGTCTATGTAAATTGTTTAACTAGGTGAAATTCTAAATGGAATGATCAAAGTCCTCTTAAAAGGCCACTCCTAATAGGGTAATTAAATCCTCTAACCAGGTCACATTTAATAGTGTGTATTGTAACCTTTAACAGTGATGGCTCCTACCAAAGCTCACTTTGAAAGAGTGAGAGAGAGTGACATATTATTGATGGTTTTTCCCAAATTAGGTTTCCACATAAAATCCTAGTGTCAAACTGTGATGAATGTCTTATGAATGTTTTACATGTGATGATGTTTCCATTATGAATGTTTTATGACAGTTTTACAGTAGTGACTAAGAAACAACATGATATGTAGGATAAGTAGAACGATGATGTGTTTGATATTTAAATATTCAAATGGTACATATAAACCTTGAATAATTGATTCACCCCCTCCTAATTATTCCAAAATTTATAATTTATTAGATCTTTGTGCTTATAGAGAAAATTTTGAAGGTACTTAAAGCTAAAGATCATTACAAACAAGATAGATGTACCCAAGCTAAATAAGGAGAACTTTCCTACATGGCAGACCCTGATGAAGCTATACTTATCTAGTATCAATGATGTTACTATCAATTTTCTTAGCAATAAATATGTAGAGGTAAAAACTACTCCTTTGATTGTTGAAGAACTAAGACAAAAGTTAGATCACAACTAAGCAATGTTGGAGATTACCTCGGCTCTAAGCTACATTGAGTTTGATGACCTAAAAGATTGCAATACTAGAAAGAAGATGTGGGATAGATTGAAGACCATATATGGAGGTGATGAAAATGTACTAAGATCCAAAGAAGAAATCCTGAGAGGTAAATTTGATGATATGAGAATGATGGAAGGTGAAAACATAGTACAATACTACACACAAGTTAAAGAGGCTATTAATACTATCTCAGGAGAAAATGGAATAAATAAAGATTAAAAAATGATAAGCAAGGTAATGAGGACTCTACTCCCTATCTATGTCATTACAATCTATACAATTTAGGAACTAAGATGCACACTAGGTAAAAATTTGATCTTAGAAGGTGTAGTTGGTAGACTTGTTTTGAGATGTCTAATTTTGATAACTACACACCTACTACCGTTGAATCTTCTTTCAAGTCACAGTTGATTCTTAGTAAGAAGAAAGGAAAACATGTGAAGAGTGAAAGTGATAGTTCTGATGATGAGATTTATGAAATTGAAGCCCTCATTGCAAAAAGGTTTGGAAGTGGAAGAGGTAAATTACCTATCATTTTCTTTTCATGCAACAAAGTTGGTCATATTGTTGATAGATGTCCTAACAAAGAAGACAAGGATGAAAAGAAGGAAATCAAGTAAAAAGGAGGAAGAGATGACAAAGGCTATAAAGTAAGCAAGGATGACAAAGGTAGAAATTTTGTTATATTTTTGAAGAAAAGACTAATAATGAATCTGAGAGTAATGATGATGAAGTCGTGTATGTTGCTATGAAAGACAAGTCTGATGAAGATGAGAAAATTGCATTAATTTCTTATGTGAACAAAAGTGATAGATGTATAATTAATAGTGGATGTTTCAATCAAATGAATTGTGATAAAGACAAGTTTGAAGATATTGGTCCATACAATGGGGGGTGTGTTAAATTTGGTAATGATATCTTATGTGTTATAAAAGGTAACGACACTATTCAATTGACTAACAAGATAACATGTGAAAATGATTACTAGGTTGAAGGACTTAACTCCAATTTGTTGAGTGTTAAATAGCTAAAAAAATCAAGTTGTAGAGTTTAATTTCACAATAGAAAGGACAAGATACATGATAGTGATGGTAAGCTAATTGGAACTCATGAGCAGACAAGAGGTAACTTATTCTATATAGACCTATCAAGAGAAACATGTATGTTTGCACAAAAAAAAGATGTTTGGTTATGGCACAAAAGATTATGTCATGTAAATTTTAATAATTTGGTGAATATCAGTAAGATGAAGAACGTGAGAGGATTTCCTAATTTGAAGAATCCTTACAATGCTATGTGTAAACAATGTCAATTAGGAAAGATGACCAAGTCTAGTTTAAAGAGTAAGACATATACTACTAATGATATTTTGGAATTGGTCCATACTGACCTATGTGGACCCATTGGTGGTAAAAGTTACTATGGAGATCAATATTTCATTCTATTTATGGATGACTACTCTAGAATGATGACTGTGATATTTCTTAAAGTTAAATATGATGCCATTTAGTTATTCAAATGGTATTTAGCCAGAGTTGAAAAATAAATAGGGACGAGTCTAAAGTGTTTGAGATCTAACAGAGGTGGTGAATTCATTTGACATGAGTTCAATACATTCTACAATGATAGAGGAATCAAAAGATAGATGTCAGCACCAAGGGCCCCTCCTCAGAATGGGATAGCTGAAAGAGGAAACAAATAAGTAATGGACTATTCAAGAACACTAGTGACGGAGAAAGGTGTATCATGTAAATATTGGAGAGAAGTAGTTAGTACTATTGTCTATACCCTAAATAGAGTTCAAGTCAAGAATGTTACAGATCCTACACCTTTTAGAATGTGGTATGGTTATGCTCCTAATGTTAAATATTTCAAAATCTTTGGAAGTAGATGCTATATATTGAAAGATAATAGGAATGGAAAACTTGATGTAAAGAGTGATGAAGGCATATTCCTAATTTATTCCACAAAAAGAAAATCTTATAAGTGTTTAAATTCTAAAAATAAAAAAGTTGTAGAAAGTCAAAATGTGAGAATTCATGATTTTGCAAAAAAAGGTGGTGCTTCATGTATGTGGATGATGATGCTCCCAACACTCAAAATGAATAGACAAGTTTAGTTACAAGTTCCCATTAGAGAGGAAATGATGGAATCAAAAGAAAAATTACCAAATAGCAGAAATTGGGTGTCAAGTAACATATTGAAGATGATGAGTCATAGATAGGAAATGCTAACTATAAGACAATGAATGCCAAGCATTTAGAAACAGAACTAGAACCAAAACCAGAAAAAGAAAGAGGAAATGAGCCAAAGATTATTTTTCCAAATGAACTTGAAGAAGAGCTAAGAAGAAAGCTACACATATTAGAAAAAATATGTGAGAAGACATCATAACCATGATCAAATCATTGGAAATGTTGAATCAAGTGTGATGAAAAAGAGAAAATTGAAAGGTGACACATGCTTATTATGTGAGTTTGAGCCTAAAACATAAAAGATGCTTTATATAATAAAGACTGGATATTGGCTATGAATAAAGAAATTACCCAGATTGAGAAGAACAATACTTGGACCTTAGTACAAGGACTTAAAGAAAAAAATGTCATTGGGACAAAGTGGATTTTTAGGAAAAAGATCAATGAAAATGGTGAAGTAACAAGAAATAAAGAAAGATTGGTATGCAAGGGTTATGCACAATGAGTTGAATATGGAAAAACTTTTTCTCTTGTGGATAGACTTAAAGGATTTAGAACTCTACTTGCATACTTATCTTACAAGAATCCGAGGATACATCAAATGGATGTCAAATCTACATTTTTAAGTGGTATACTAGAGGAAGAAGTATACATTGAAAATCCTAAAGGATTTATAAATCTAGACAAGAGGAACATGGTATGTAAATTGAAAAAAGCCCTTTATGGATTGAAACAAGTACCAAGAATATGCTATGAAAGGTTACATAACTATTTAGTGAAAATTGGTTCTGAAAGGACAAATGATAAAAATAATTTATATTTGAAGAATGGTAAGAACAACAAAATACTGTTATCTAAGATATTTTTTGATGATATCATATTTGGAGGAAGAGAAGTATTATGCAAATCATTTGCTGTTGAAATGAAAAAGAAATTTGAAATATCTATGTTTGGTGAAATCAAGTTATTTGGTGGAATACAAGTATGTCAAAAAAAGTTTGGTATTTACATTTCACAAACCAAATACATCAAGAAAATATTAAATACTTTTGCTATGCAAGGTTTAAGGCTAGTGAGCACACCTATATCTACAGGACATGGGCTATCTAAGAATGATGATTCTATTGATGTGAACTAGACCCTATATAGATTCATGATAGGAAAATTGCATTATGTTGTTCACACCAAACCAAATATTGCATTGGTAGTTGGGATAGTCACTAGATTTTCAAAAAATCCTAAAGAGAATCACATGATGGTTGTAAAAAGGATAATGAGATACCTAAAAGATACATAAGACTATGGATTATACTACAAGAGAAGTGATAGATTTGAACTAAAAATTTTCATTGAATCAAATTGGGAAGGAAATATTGATGACAGGAAAAGCACTAGTGGAAGTGTATTCTCTCTAGGAAAGAGATTAGTGTCATGGACAAGCAAGAAACCAAATTATATTTCCCAATCAATAGCTAAAGCCAAGTTTGTGGCAATTGTAGTGAATTATTCAAATATAATGTGGATTAAGAAATTGTTTTAAGGTATACAAGATGAGATTATCGATCCAATAGTTATCTATTGTGATAACACAAGTGCTATCAAAATTTCAAAGAATCTAGTGATGCACACTAAGACAATGCACATTTCTATGAAGTATCACTAGTTGAGACAATTAGTTCAAGACAAAGAAGTTAAGCTAGAATATGTGAACACAAAGGAATAAATTGCCGACATATTCAAAAAACCATTACCCAAAGATGTACCTAAATATCTTAGAGGTAAATTAGAGGTTTTTCCCTAATTAAGGCTAATTAAGAAGCTAAGGTCCATTGCATCACATGTGCTAAACATAACATTCTACACGTTGGTGCAATACAACTCTACTTTGGGACATGCCTAAGGTAGAATACTTCAGTACATCATAAAGACTAGTCATAGATAGATGATAAGTATCAACCAAACATGAAAAATATACATAATTTAGATATATGAATAATTTAAAGCTAATATAGCTACACATCTTTGGCATTTTTATCAAAGAGAGAGAGACTACTCATAGAGAAAAAGATTGAAGAAGAAAGAGGGAGAGATTACTGAAAGAGGGAGAAATTACTTTTAAGAGAGAGAATCATGAAAAAGAGATAATTGATAGAGGGATTCTAAAAGTTTGAAATGGAAGTGAATTTTTTTGGATTGTATGGTAGCTAAGTTATTGTTAGTATTTCAGATATTTGATATGTTGCCATCAATGCCAAAGAGGGAGATTGTTGGGAACTTATAATTTATTTTTTCATTGATGTCAAATCTATAGATGAGACATATTGCAACCTAATCTATATGTCATATCTATTTGATTGATGAAGAGGATTTGAGAGTTACTCATAACTATAGCACCTAGAGGAAAGGATAAAGTTATGAAAAGGAGTTACGATAGATATTTGATTAGATAGACTTTGATAAAGAAAAGTAATTGTTTATGTCAAGGAAGCTAAGCCTAGCTGAGAAAAAGAGTAAAATACTAAGGAGTGTTTAGTAATGCTAGTATCAAATGAGCCATAGTTAGTGCCGAAAAAATCTAGTGTTGATCGAGCATTGACATCAAAGGAGAAAGTTAGTTGATGCAAAGATAGAAAGCTTAAATAGTGACTGAGTATTTTAGCATTGAATGAGTGTTAGAATTCTATGATTGCTGAGTGATAGTAAAGATCAAACTCAAAGAAATCGTAAGATAAATCTGACTTAGTTGATTTCTTGAGATATGTAAAATGTGTTGAAGATAAGATTGATGAGTTGGATCAAATTCAAGGTGATGATTAGGTAAAGACCTAACTAAAGGACTCTAGAAAAAGTTTCTAGAGGATGATCAAGAAGATGTATATATACATTGAATCGAGTTGAATCTAATCATAAACCCTAAGATCTATGGTGGAAGTAGAAAATGGTAAAGCACATATTTCCTATTTAAGGTGATATAAAATTGAACATTTGGTGCTGGGTCCATCCCCAACCAATTTGCATGTGGGTTTATATGTGAAGGAAGTCATACAAAGAAAGGTTGATCAGATGCACACAAGTGAGTGGATGTGAAGCTAAAAGAGAAAAGCTTATAGATGTGATGTTGTTTTTGATAAGTGAATTTGAGAAGAAGGCTTAAGTGTTGATGAGAAGAGTGGATTTATTTCTTGAAGGGTGTCCAAGTAGATCAAGATCAGAGATGATAGTGAAAGACTTATTAATTAACCAACATAAGGACTAAATAGAGATTGGAACCAGTAAAAGTGAGTTGTAATCACACAAATTAAAACACAATATTTTCTTTCTTATCATTGTAAATATTTTGTATCGAAATCCTTTTAATAGAGGTTGACCTGAAAATCATTTGAAGACTTAACAATGTGTGTAAATCCCTTAACTAGGTGAAATTCTAAATTGATTAATCAAAGTCCTCTTACAAGGCCACTCCTAATAGGGTGATTAAATCCTCTAACCAAGTCACATTAAATAATGTGTAGTGTAACCTTTAATAGGGTTGGCTCCTAATAGAACTAGTGTAGGAGCACCTAATCCTAGAGGTCACTATGAGATATATAAGGTTTTTGAGTCATTTAAAGTAAATTACATGATGTATTGATTCATTTTGAATCCATTTGTAAAGGTGTCGACAAGGAATGTAAGCACGTGCACAATATTGCTCAAATTGTCAAATAGGTCATGTTTATGTTTACAAGGTCAAATTCGTGTAAAAAAACCATGGAAGGGTAAAAAATTTATAAAAGGTCTTAAATATTCCATTTGGATATGTATATAGAGGTTTGGCAAAGTTTCGAATTTATTTTGTCAAAAATGTAAAAGTTGCATAAAAAGTTGTAAAATGCAACATTGAGAAAGTTGCTAAACAATACAAAAATGATGTAAAAATGTATATGGTTGGTCATGGGGGTAGTTAAGAAGATTTTCAACTATAAAATTGATATAAATACCATTGTATGGTCAAACTAAATTAGTATCGGAGAAGAGGAAATACTTTGATACATTTTATTGTTGTTGTTTTGATTGGTGTTTTTGTTTAAGTGTTGTTTCCAAGCCTTGTACAACCCTTTATGGCCTAGAAGCCATGTAATATAGTAATGGATAGATAGAATTATGAATCCTCCTCATTATTTTGGTTTGGTTCAATTTTATGAAGAAGTGAACAAGTTATGAGTATTTTGGTGAAAGTGGGTATTTTCAGATTTGAGATTCACTGAATATAGTCATGTTGCAGCATATAATATAGACACATTTTGGAGACTCAAGATATCTAATAATATTAATTGAAAATATATGTGAACTATATTTCATTTACAATTGGTTTGAATCATTTTCATGTATATTTGTGAAAGTTATGAAGATTTGAGTGAAAATTGGTTTTTAAAAGCCTTCAATGGTGTTGCGAGGAAATATATGTGTTTATATAATTATTTATGTATTGGATAAATTAATGGAATAAATATTTAGAAAATAAATCACAAATGGATAATGTGGATTTGGTTTTGGGGTTATCTAGATTTTTTTTGAGAAAGATATTTGATGTCCTAGGTAGAGTTATTGTTTGCACATTTGGTTTATGATAGAGAAAATGGGTTAAGTACAAAGACTATAACATGAAATGAATTTATTATTTTTGGCTCATCTTTGGATATGTTTTAGTATTCATAATTTGGAACAAATTCACCAAATATTTTGGAAAGAAACTTTAAGGATTAAAAATTATGAATAAAGGAATCATATATAGAAATCAAGATATGCAAATTGAGAAGAATTGATGTTCTTGTGTTGGAAAATGCTTTGTCTTGCCTCATGAGATGCCTCTACATAATGGAATTTATTTAATGGATATTGAAGGGATCAGTATGTATCCCAATGATTGTTTGGTTTTGTAATATGCACTACATCAAATTGGTATTAGAGCTTGAAGATCTTGAGTGTGTGGGTAGAGTGCCAAGAGAAGCAATCCACACTAGGACCTTAGAGATTTGGTATTTATTTTGTGAATGATTTTTTCTTGTAGGGTTCTTATCCATCAAAGATGTAGTAAGAAAGTGTGTGTGTGGAAGACCTAATAAGGGGTCTTAATATTGGCTCCATCAAGATGAAGCTGGGTAGAAGGTGTAAAGAGAGAAACTACTAAGAGAGGGTGGTAGTGCATCTTCCAGGGTCTTCGATGGGTAAGATGGAAATAGGTTGGTAGTTGTGTAGCAGCAAGAGGAATGGTGGATTTATGGAACCCTTGTATGAAAATTATTAATGCTCCACTAATAGGAGTATTTGAGAAGATGATTTTGAGGGCAGTCTTATGTCCTTAAGGGAAAAGATGATGGTGATAAACGCATGAAGATGAAAATGTAAAGGAAGGTAAAGATGAAGATTTTTGTTATAATTTTTGTAGGTTATGACACACCTTTCCAAGAGACTTGGAAAATTTTCAAGGCTAGTAGTATGGTGTAGGAGCACCTAATGCTAGAGGTCACTATGAGATATATAAGTTTTTTGAGTCATCTAAAGTCAATTATATGATTTATTAATTCATTTTGAATCCATTTGTAAAGGTGTTAACAAGGAATGTAAGCATGTGCACAATATTGGTCAAATTGTTAAATAGGTCATGTTTAGGTTTACATGGTCAAATTTGTGTAAAAAACTCATGGAAGGGTAAAATAATTATAAAAGGTCTTAAATATTTCATTTGGATATGTATAGAGAGGTTTGAAAATTTTTTGAATTCATTTTGTCAAAAATGTAAAAGTTGCATAAAAAGTTGTAAAATGCAACATCCAGAAAGTTGCTAAACAATACAAAAATGATATAAAAAGGCATATGGTTGGTCTTGGGGGTATTTAGGAAGGTTTATAACTATAAAATGGATATAAATATCATTTTATGGTTGAACCAAATCAATATTGGAGAAGAGGAAATACTTTGATACATTTTTGGTGCATTCTATTGTTGTTGTTTTGATTGGTGTTTTAGTTTTAGTGTTATTTCTAGGCCTTGTAAAATAATTTATGGCTTGAAAATAATTTAATATAGTAATTTATAGATAGAGTGATGAATCATCCTTCTCATGCTTTTGGTTTGGTTCAATTTTATGAAGAAATGAACAAGTTATGAGTATTTTGGTGAAAGTGGGTATTTGCAAATTTGAGATTCCCTGAATACAGTCATGTTGAGGCGTGTGGTATGGAAAATTTTTGGAGACTCAATATCTCTAATAATATTCATTGGAAATATATTTTAACTAAATTTCATTTCCACTTGGTTTGAATCATTTTCATTTAGATTTGTGAAAGTTATGAAGATTTGAGTAAAAACTAGTTTTTAAATGCCTGCAATGGTGTTGCAAGAAAATATATGTGCTTATACAATGATTTATGTATTAGATAAATTAATGGCCTAAATATTTGAAAAATAAACTCACAAATGGATAATTTGGATTTGGTTTATGGTAATTTGGATTTGTTTTGAGAAAGATATTTGAAGCCCTAGGCAGAGTTACTATTTGTACTTCTGATTTATGATAGAGAAAATGGGTCTAAGTACAGAGACTATGAATTGCATTATATTATTTATTTTGAATCATATTTGGATATTTTATAGTATTCATAATTTGGAAAAAAATTACTAAAGGGTTTGGCAAGAAATGTTAAAGATTAAAAGTTATGAATAAAGGAAACATATATAGAAATTAGGATATGCAAATGGAGAAGAATTGATATTTTTGTGTTGAAAAATGCTTTGTTTTGCCACATGAAATGCCTCTATATAATGAAATTTATTTAATAGTTATTTAATGGATCATCATGTATCCCATTGATTTTTTTTTTAAAAAGATGCACTACATGAAGAGCTCACTTTGAAAGAGTGAAAAAGAGTGACATGTTGCTAGTGGTTTTTCCCAAATTGGGTTTCGATGTAAGATCCTAGTATCAAATTGTGATGAATGTCTTATGAATGTTTTACATGTGATTATTTTCTTATTATTCAATGTAATTTAAGTTTATGATATTTTTATAGTAGTGATCAAGCAAAAATAGGATATATAGGATGAGCAGAACAGTGATGTGTTTAATGTTTAAATGTTGAGGTGGTACATATAGACCTTGAGTAACTGATTCTAAACATTTCTAACATATATCTACAATTTTCTCCTTGGACTTTAAATAATCTAATATTACTTTCTTCTCTTGTACTTTTTCCCTCAAGTAATGATACTCGATACTTATGTGTTTGGTTCACAAGATTCTTGGATATGTTTATTGCACTTGTGTTATTGGAATAGATAGTAATTCCCTTAAATCCCTTCCAATAATTTCTTAATCTAAATAGTATTTTAAAATTTAATAGCAGTAGCAACATACCCATGCTTATCTATAGACTATGATATGCAACTTTATTTCTTTCTCAACCATATAATCAATATTTTTCTTGAAAAGAAAGCTCCACCACTAGTTCTTTTTCTATCATCAACATTTTTTGTTATTAGCTTTATCTGTTGTTATGTTTTCATTAATGTCAAGCCTTAATTGGTTAGTCATTATGATAATTTAGTAGAGTTCCATATCACTCAATTGATGAAGATGATTTGGAGAAAGTGTGATGATGTCAGTATTGATAAGTGTATGGTATTCAATGGGCACTTGAATGAGTTAGAATCTAGTAGTATAATGTCCGTTTGGTTGTTTTACATGAATTTATTAGGTTATGAAGATCATGTATAAGAAAGAAAATTTGTTTGGTAAATGAAGGAGCACAATATTAACTGATCTACTATAGTTATCACCAAGCACCTGATAAATAAGTGTATAATAAATAGTGTTAACCAAGAAATCATAGTGTTAAACGAGTCTAGTATTGACCAATCAATATAAAATGTTCATTGAGCATGAACAACAAGAAAATGTTTAGAAATTTTTTAATATGAGGTTGATATATGATGAAAATCAAGATTGTTAAAGAAGTTTCAAAGATAAGGATGAAGTTAGTTATGAGAACAATGATTAGAAAAATTCAAAGAAGATCTAATGGAGAAGATTTATCAATTTGGAACGGAGAACAAAGTTCAATTTTTAAGTTTATTTCCCAAGGGTCTAGATTCAATGAATCTAAACCTAACGAAGATCTAACGATTATGATTAAGAGGGAAAATCTAGAGATTCTAGAGGAATGAAAAAAGTTTTCTATTTAAGGAAAGAAACATGATGTTTATTATTCTTGATGTTTAGCTGATTGAGTTGATCAAGTTGATAAAGGAATAAGGTGAACCTAGTAGAAAAGTATTGTGAAGATCAAGCAAAGGAAATCCTAAGTTGATATGTGAAGTATGTGAATAAAGAAAAAATGGATCAAAAGAAAGAGATTGAGTGATAGAACTCTTAATATGAAATTCTAGCCTTCCATTATCATCATAGATCTTTACTTTTTTGTTCTGAAATTCTAGCTTGTGACTTGTATTATTGAACTATGCAAGACTCAATAGATTATACTTTAGTCCTTGAACCCTATGGTTAATTTCTTCTTTCTAATTACTTTTACCATATTCTCAAAGTTAACATGAAACAGTCTTTTATCCCACAACCATACATCTTCAACTTTTGCAAAAAAATATGAACTAATGGTAGAATCTAGATAAAAGAGATTACCTCTTTTTTGTTCTCTAGCACCAATCATATTTCCATTATGATTATAGATCTTTACTTTCCTATTCTAAAATTCTATCTAGTGACTTGTATTATTCAACTGTACAACACTCAAAAGATTATACTTTGGTCCTTGAACCAAACATGCATCCTTACATCTGATTTTATCATTTACCATCAATGAACATTTGCCTTTCATAGGACATGGAACATCATTTCCAAGTTTAATAGTTTCACCATCATATTCTTGTAGCTTATCAAACTTACTAATATCACAAGTCATGTAATGTGGAAATCTACTAGAAATTATTTATGCATCACTTTTTCTAACATGAGAAATAAGGGCTTTTCCTTCTTCATACCTTTCCTCATCTAGATCTTCTTTAACAACAACATATACCACTTCTACTCCTTCATTCTAATCATTAATGTCTGAATCAATGTTCTCTTCCTAAATTTTTTAGCATGATTTCTTTCCTTTGTCCTTTTAGTCCTTGGTATTTTTGGATTTGTGCTCGTTATTGTCATTTTTGTCACTCTTGTCATCGTTAGGACATCTAGAAGTAATATGACCAACTTCATTGCATTTAAAACATATCTAAGGTAGTTTACCTTTGAATTTTCCTTTACCTCTTGATAGCCTCTTTGCAAGAAGATTTTCAACCTCATCTAAATTTGAATCACATTCATCCTTGCTACTCTTTTCCTTGTTTGAACTTCTAATGGTACTGGTTGTCCAAATGATATAGCGCACTTTCTCCAATCCTAGATAGATAAAGAATCATCCTACTTTTCCATGAAGATAAATTATCCTTGTTCATATATGGCATATCTCTCTTACACATTTTTAGATCTTTAGCTTTAAGTCACTTCAAACCTATTCTTTCAAGCACTCATCCCTAATACCAATTGTTAGATAACTGAGAGGGTAAATCAAGTATAACTAGTTATCCTATAGGCCTTAAGAACACTTTTCACCAACTTATAATTCTTAAAATTCTAGATTTTTAACTCGATAACTAGATCTAGTATCATAATTCAAAATTATATAAACTTTACATCAATCTATCAACTTAATATACCTTACTATAATGAGTATTAGAGTAATCATCTAGCTTATACCAAGTTGCAATATTATGTAGTTAATATGAAATAAACATGCAACATAATAAGCATTCACACATTTAAAAATAAGTATTAAATTAGGAAACCCTATAAACGAGAAAAATATTTGAGAACCAAAAACTCAAATAATTTTACTCTTCTGAAGTGAGCTCTTTTAGAAGCCAACCTTGTTAAAGTTTACATACACATTTTTAATGTGACTTGTTAGAGGGCTTTCACCAATGATCATCTAGATCTTGTTCATTCTTTGACACCTCTAAAGAATGACCTTCTCTAAAGGAATTACAAATACTCAATAAAATATTACCATATAGGATTTAAAAAGGATGTTAGATCTAATATTCTATTAAGATATTTTTCTATTACAATGGTAAGAAAGTAATAGTGAAATGATCTATTAGGTTTTAGCACTGCATTGCTTTATTCAAATCTCTAATTCACCCAGTCTCTTTTTTCTGATCCCTTTCTAGCTGATTCACATACTTTACATATCAACTTAGCATTTCCTTTGTTTGATCTTTGCAATACTATTATGCTCGATTCACCTTATTTCTTTATCAACATGATCAACTCAATATTATAAATAATAAACATTAGCTTTCATCCCTTAAATAGAATTTTTTTGTTATTTCTCTATCATCTTCCAAGCCTTTCCAATTAATCACAATAATTAGACCTTCATCAAGTTCAAATTTATTGAATCTAGATGCTCAGGAAATAAACTTCCACCTTAAACTTTGTGCTCCATTTCAAATTGATAAATATTCTCTAGTATATCTTCTTTGAAATTTTTCTAGCCATTGATTGCATAACTAACTTCAACTTTATCTTTGAAACTTCTTGAACAATCTTAATTTTCATCAGATGTCATCCTTAGATTAAATATTTCCTAAACTTTTTGTTTTTGTTCATGCGCGATGAACATTAAATCTCACTCAGTCAATATTAGACTTGATTAATAGTATAATTTCTTAGCTAACACTATGTATTCTTCACTTCTCTATTAGGTGCTTAGTGACAACTATAGTAGCTCAATTAATATTGTATTCCTTCATTTAATGATCAAACTTTCTTGTGTATACATAATCTTAAACACTTAATCAAATCATGTAAAGTAATCAAACCAATATTATGTTGTTAGAGTCTAACTCATTTTTTTAGTGTAAATAATTAATATTTACACTTTATTTAAGTTTACTGAGGATAAATACATTATTTTATTCTTTATTAGGTTAGACACTTAGGAGTTTGCATACTCATATGAGTTGTCTTGTTGACAATATAGGAGTAAGCAACTCCAATTTAGCAAATAGTGTCTACAACACTAGAGTATGCATAATCAACTAAGTTGTCATGTTAACAACATAATTGTTCACACTCTTAATTAAGCACATGGTGTCTACAACATAATTTTACATGACACACCTTTGTAGGCTTATCCTCTCATCATCACACTAAATCCTATGCTTAATGGAGGATAACCCACTCTTAGTGGACATGTTCTTAGTTGTGAGCCTTATCATATGGCTAACTCCTAGATATTTTATATGCATTATAGAGGCCTTTATATACAGGCATCTCTAATGTACTATACAATCAATTGGATATCATATTATTGTTCTGATCATGCTCTATTGATCTATTTTGTGCTAGTTATTGTGCTTCTTGGTCTTGGGTGAATTTTTCCCTAAGACAAATTCTTACATGGTATTAGAGCCATAGAGGCATCATTTCATAGCCATTGGAGATTGATCTTGCTTCACCTCTTTAAGGACACCTCAACTCAGATCTAGAGTATCCAAAGATATTGGGAGTGTTTAGAACCAAATCGAACCTCACAATTGTGTCTGGAGCATCAATTTAGTGAAAATCAACTATAAATTCTCCTATATTGGGCAATAGTTGAATTTGAGGCAAAATATTTTTACAAATTGACACACAAAGACCCAATTTGCAAGTATAGTATGATCATTTCTACATCTACTTAATTTATTTTTATATCTTTTAATTTTATTTTCTCTTTATTTTCAGAGTTTTTTTTTGAATTTTTTTAGGCCTATTGGGCGTGTAGAAAAACCTTTTCTACAGGAACTAGGTGGTGAAACCCTGGCCCTCACATGAAATATTCTCTATAATTTTTGAATATTCCTTATACACATCAATGATCCTTTCTAATTTTTGGCATTACTGATCGACGGTCTCAACTCAACGTCTGGTGGACCACATTTCACAAGTCACCCATGGCCTTGGTTTAGTTTACCTCCCTTGACATTAAGTCTTTAAACACTTTTATTTTTTCTTACATAATGCATGTGGGACTAAAATTGTCCCCACTGCTGGTGTTAAACATATTTCTCGGCATCACTGTGCACTTTGGCACTGGCTCAAAAGACATGTTTGACCATTTGTATCACTGGCATCAATCTGCATAACTACTGCCGATGTCATGTTTAAATCATCGACTACCATAGATTTCAATTTTTGGCACTATAGAATTCCAGCAGTGACCCTCGCTCTGGTGTTGATAGTGCAGTGGCACATGACACCCAATATAATACTACCGTTGATCCATGTCAATCTCTCCTACCATGTTGCTAGAGCTTTGCCACATTTGTAGTTAGGTATGACCCATGAATTGTCACCCTACCAAGTCATCAACATGACACATCAGCAAGGACATAGATTGTCCATGTCACCGCAGTTGTATGCACAGTCATGGACTATATGGCCACGTAGGCAGAGACACATCACCATTTTATACAGTGTCTGTACAATGATTTCATCATCCATACAACTGACATCACTACCACGTCATCTGGGGAGGGTAGATTTTTGCTAATGTCATCAAATCCCTATGTTAAAATTGATGGTCATATTACTGTCATCCATTGAAAAATTTACACTGCTACGATGGCTTTTTGTATGTCAAATTTAACCTTGCATTTTACTGATCAAACCCCTCTCCAGATTTAGTTTTTATTTTATGGTTTGACTTTGGAAGGCCATATCTTAGTCATTCGAGCTCCAAATCAGGTGCAATTTTTTTGATTTTGGGTAGAATTTTTGCACGAATTTGTCAGAAATTGTAGTTTTTGGTGATTGTACCTATCCAATCCTACATTTTGCAACTTCAATTGCTTTGTACAACCTCATCTTGACTCCAAATCAGGGTTTTTTTTTAAAGTGAATAATTTTTCATCTACTTTCTAGATCTACAATCAAATTATAGGCTTGTGTGGGCAAAAATACCACTTTCAGAATTAGGTCCTTTCTTTGCATTGTATTACTTCAAAATTGTTGTAAATTGCTTAGTTCTATATTTGGACTCGAAAATAAGGTTGTAAATAGTAAATCAAACATCCATTAAGGCCAAAATTAGCAAGTGGCTATTGTAATTGCACTAAGTATAAAGTGCCAAAATCTTTCATTTGGGGGGGTTTCTTAGTTGAGTAAGCAAAGGGGGTGTCCCTTTGTGTTGTGTTCCTCTTTTTCTACTATTATCTTTCATTTCTTACATTATGAAAAATCTTAAGTTTCCAAAATTAACACCATATAACTATGCCACATGGTTTATTAAAATATGATTTCAATTAATGCATAATGAAGTTTCTTAATATGTAGATGGTACCCTTCCTAAACTAATAGGTGATCAAGTATCTAGAAGTGATATTACTACTTTTGAATAGGCATATAGGAAAGTTCTAGGTGATATTAGGATGAGGGTTGAAGACAAGATCTTCTATCAGATCATGAAGTATAATACATCCAAGGAAACCTAGGATGCCCTCAAAAACCTATATGGTAAAGTGACTGAGGAGGATGCTTACAAAATTGAACATGAGCTTGTCTCCCTAGATCCTAAGACATTTGATTCTATATAGGATTTTATCATAAAGGTGAATGAATTAAGAACAAAGCTTGATGATTGTGGTAGTCCTATTAAAGATGACAGGTTGATCTATCTTATTCATAATAAAATGCCATCTAAGGACTCCACATTTGTTTCTTCTTACAACACCACAAAGACTACATTACAGTTTACCTATAAGAAAATCACTTTTGATGATTATGCTCAACTATTAGAAGATGAACAAGCTAATTTTGAAACAATGGGGATTCTCAAGTCATCCAAGTCTAAGGCATTGGTGGCAAATAATGAGGGTTCTCAAAATTTAGTTGGTCAAAATTCAAACAAAGGAAAGGGAATAAAAAAGAAGTGGAAGAATAAAAAACAAGAGGATACATAAAAATTAACACCAACATCAAATCAACAAGTGAAGTCTTCCTCAAATACAAACAAGAAGGGGGACACTAATCAGGAGAAGAAAAAATGTGCCTATTGTAAGAAGATGGGTCATGATGAACATTAGTGTTTGCATAAGTAGATTGATGAGTTGAAGAACATCATGAAGAAACACAATGTTCCACTACCTAATGGTTATAAGAAGAAAGTATCTTCATCCTCAGATTCTAAGGGAAAAGGGCATGCTTTACTCACAAACACTATTAGTCAGGGAGAATGAATCATTAATTCAGGTGCCACACATCATATGGGTGTGTCAAAGAGAGATTTTTTTTCCATGAGACCTTTAGAGGTACCAAACATCTTTATAGGTGTTGATACAAAGGTGGAAGTTGAGGGTAAAGGTGAAGTTGAGATGAACAATGGAACATTCAAGGATGTTTTATATGTTCCTAATCTTACCTCCAACCTTCTTTCACTCTACCAAATGATTCACTATGGAGGTGTAAATAACACTGAATTTCTTATAGATTTAGTGGTAGTGAAAAGCATTAAGAATGAATCAATGATCACAATAGGTGAATCCAATCATTATTCAAGGCTTTACACTTTCTCCTTCTTTGTGCCAAAATCAAATGCACAAGCCTTGTTACTACATTCAAATGTAGAAAGTAAACTATGGCATGAGAGATTTGGACATCTCAACTACAGATTCTTTAGCAACTTAGCAACAAGAAAATGGTTAATGGTCTACCTCAAGTCTAGTTTTTAGAAGGTGTTTGTTTAGGTTGCTCACTTGGAAAACATGTAGAAAAATTGTATGAAAAGGGGAAGTCTTGGAGAGCACAATGTGTTTTTGAATTGGTTCATAATAATGTGGTGGGACCATTTCTAGTGCCATCATTTGGCAAGTCTCGCTATGCACTCACCTTCATAGGTGACTACTCTCACTTTACTTGGGTTTTCTTCAAGGCTCATAAGAATGAAGTGTTTGAAAAATTTCTCAGCTTTAAGGCTCAAGTGGAAAATCAGTTAGGGAAATTCATCAAAGTTCTTCAGATAGATAATAGGGGGGAGTATGTGAACACAAGACTAATAGACTTTTGCACTCAAGAGGGTATTGACCTTCAGCATTCTCTACCATATATGCCACAGTAGAATGGTGTTGCTGAAAGGAAAAAAAAATTTGTCAAAGAGATGACCACTTGCATATTCCTAAACATGTCTCTTGATCAAGTCTTTTGGGCTAAAGCAATGAATTGTGCTAACTATATTTAGAATAGGAGTCCTCACAAAGCTTTGGATGGTATAACTCCTTTTGAAGCATAGACTAGAAGGAAACCTATGGTTAAGCACTTTAGAGTCTTTAGTTGTCTAGCATGGGCCAAAATACCACCACAGAAACACAAGGCATTAGAAGCTCAAAGAAAATTTTGCCTCTTTGTTGGATATGTAGACTCACATAAAGCCTACAAGTTAATGGATCCAGAGAAACATGATATATTCTATGAGAGGAGTGTACATTTCAAAAAAATTTGTCCAAGCTTCTCTTCTTCAACTCCTCCTTCTTTCTCCTTCATTGAAAAGAGTGGTAGTGATAACAGTGACTTTGAAGATGTTCATCCTTGACCAACATAGAGGCATCAACCAATTGAGATTGAGGATACTCCTACTACATCTTCTTCCACTAGAGCTAGATGGGCTAAGCATACAATGGATCTGGTAGGACCATTGGCAGGGAATCCTTCTGATACAAGGAGGAAAAGATCACAACACAACTCACTCCCAAATGGTTATATTGCATTTGATTTAGATCCACAATCATTTAAAGAAGCATCAAATATTCTAGAATGGGATAGAGCAATGGAGGGAGAATATAATCCTCTTATGAGAAATGATACATGGTGCTTAGTCTCTCTTCCTAAGGGAAGAAAGGTTGGTTCGGTATAAGTGGATCTATTAGACCAAATTTGTAGTCAATGGAAGTGTTGACAAGACCTTTTACTAGTGGCAAAGATGAATTCCATTCATTTGACAATAGCTATAGAAACAACTCAGAGATGGGTTATTCATCAGATGGATGTGAAGAATGCATTTTTGAATGGTGATCTATATGAGGAGATATTTATGGAGCAACCTTAGGGATTCATACAGGATGCTACCTTGGTTTGAAAATTGAAGAACTCTATATATGGACTTAAACAAGCTCCCACAGCTTGGTATGCCAAGATGGATTCCTTCCTTCTCTCCAAAGACTTCACTAGATGTTATTCTGATTCGAATGTCTACATTCTTTAGAGTGATGATTCACATTTTCTCCTTGTACTTTATGTGGATGAATTGATCATTATAGGAAGTATTGCATCCATCATTGACAATGTCAAGGCTACTTTGTAGGATAGGTTTTCAATGATAGACTTTGGGTCTACTACACTATTTCCTTGATATTGAGATACATTAGTCTTCATTAGGGATAACTCTATCACAACCCAAGTACGATCTTGATCTTCTTGCTCAATTTCACATGAGTGACTGCGAGGCTGCAACTACCCCATTCCTTTCAAGTGTTAAGCTAGAAACAAAGTGTTATAGTCCACTTGTTGATGCAACTTTATATAGACAATTGGTTGGAAGCCTTATCTACTTGATACATACACACCCTGACATCTCATTTGCAGTTGGCATGATTTCTTGCTTCATGCAAGAGCCACATGAACTTCATTGGAAGGAAACTAAACAAATGTTGTACTATATCTAGGGTACACATACACATGGGATACACTATGTAGCTAGTACAACACTTTAGTTAGTGGTATATATAGACTCAGACTATGTAGGGGACCTTGATTCTTGCAAGTCCACTTCAAGATATATGCTTCATCTTGGTTCTAGACCCATTTATTGGTAGATTAAAAAGAAAAACATCATTTCTCTTTTATTGACTGAGACTAAGTATTGAGGAGTTGTGAATGCAACAATAGAGGCTATTTGGGTACAACAAATTCTAAAGGAGTTTGGTTTGATCTAGCCAGACCCATAGTTATCCATTGTGATAACCAAAGTGCTATTGAAATCTCAAAAGATCTAGTGCAACATCAACAAACCAAATATATTGAGGTTCACATGCACTACATCAGGGAGCTGATTCATGAGCAGGTCATCGCATTACAATATTGTCCTACTAAGCAGCAGGTAGTTGACATCTTCACTGAGCCCTTCACAGAGGTCAAGTATCTTCATTTGTGAGATCTCTTGGGGGTGAGGGATTTTTCACCAAGGGGGGTCACATGATCCTTCTCTTCTCTATATGTACATATCTCTCTTTTTGGGGGAGGGTTTTTCCCATGAGGTTTTCCCTCTTTCTCCATTTGTAGAGAGATTTCATTGTGTTTTAGCATTGCATTTGTACTTGGATAACTAACATGGCCTAGTAGCTAGGACCCATTATGCATTTTATCATAGCTTTCGTGAGCTTAAGTGCATTCCCCTAAGTTGCACTTAAGGGGGGTGTTAGTGTAAATAATTATTATTCACACTTTACTTAAGTTTACTTAGGATAAATTCATTATTTTATTATTTCTTAGGTTAGACACTTGGGAGTTTTCATACTCATATGAGTTTTCTTGTTGACAACATAGGAGTAAGCAACTCCAATTTAGCACATGGTGTCTACAACACTAGAGTATGCATAATCAACTAAGTTTTCATGTTGACAACATAATTGTTTGCACTCTTAATTAAGCACATGGTGTCTACAACATAATTTTATGTGACACACCTTTCTAGGCTTATCCTCTCATTATCGCACTAACTCCTATGCTTAATGGAGGATAACCCATTCATGGTGGACATGTGCTTAGTTATGAGGCTTACCATATGGCTAACTCCTAAATATTCTAGATGCATCATAGAGGCATTTATAGAAAAGAACCTCTAGTGTACTATACAATCAATTAAATATCATATTGTTATTTTGATCATACTCTATTGGTCTATTTTGTACTAGTTATTGTGCTTCTTGGTCTTGGGTGAATTTTTCCCTAAGACAAATTCTTACACATTCAAGTTCCCATTGAGTAACATAAACTTCTCAATATTCACATCACCATACTTTTTTCAAATTCTCTTCATCAATCAAATGATATGAAACTTTACCAAATTATCTTCATGTCTAACCAATTGAAGCTTGACATCAATGACAACATAACAACTGATATGACTCTTTCACATACTTTAACAACATTATCAGTTGGGCTAACAATCTCCCCCTTTGGCATTGGTGGCAACACATAAACATATAAGATATTACATTACACCACATTACATCATGAAATATCAAATGCTAATATATTTTTAGCTCTCTAATTTTATCAGGTTCTCTGCAACAAGTTCAACATCAAGCTCTTTAATTCTTCTCTGATTAAAAATTTCTCCCCCTTTGGGAATACTTCACTTTTCAAAAGCATCTCTCCATATCAGCTTGTAAAACTCCCCCTTAGTATGCCATCTTTCTTATCATACTTCTCTTCTATAGATTCTATCTCTTTGTATTCATTCTTCTCCTTATTTCTTCTCTCCCCCTTTGACAATAATTCCAAAGGTAACTATAAGGTCCAATGAGAAACTTATAAAATATTGTAGTAATACCTTGCACCTTGCATTTCATTATTACATTAGCTTCATTATTATCACTTTAACAACTTTAGGAAATAGATACTAAATAGTATTAGTTTTGAGGAAGGGGGGCTTACTTTCTCTAGCAAAAAAGCTATGCCTAATGTAAAGAAGTCACCCTCCCCCATTACCCCTAGAAGGAAAAGCCCTAGAGATCATGGTCAAAAGAAGCTTGAGAAGGAGGAGCATGACACCTGTGATAAAGAGGAGGCTACGGAGTTTGAAGATGAGGAAAAGGAGAGGCAGGAGGAAAAAAAGGAAACCTAGGGTGGGAAGAAATGCAAGAGGGTGGGCAAGGAGGATGAGAGGTTGCAATAGGATCCAAAATCTTCTCTGCTCCCTCTCTCCCCTGTCCATCCCCAAGCCCACCCAGAGGAGCAGATAAAGGATAGTTTTGGAGCTAAGGGGGAGGAGGTGCTAGCCAAAGATAGGAGGAAAGCTTGGAGAAATTTTAATGTGAGGACTTTGAAAATGAGTATTTTTAGAGAAGTGATGAACCCCCAGATCCTGGTGGACAATCAGGAGGAACCGCATCTTGAAGAGCTCATTAACCTTGCGATTGTGGCTATCTTTGATAATGCTAGGAAATCTAGGATGAATCTCTTGAACAATGCTTGCAATAGCATGATAGAAAATTACAGGTCTATCAAGTGGCTTTTTCATGAGCTAGAGGAGATTAAGGAGAAGGTGGTTCAAATGGAAGGAGCCAAGAATCTTAAGGGCCTGGAGAAATGGACATATTATGACAATAGGCTTAGCCTTGTGGAAAGGAGGATCCACAATCTAGAAAATTACAATCATAATCAGTTGAGCCAGATGATCTCACTGCTCAACTTGATCAATAATAACATTCTATCTTTAATTGATTGGCTTAAAGATAGAGTCATGCAAGGGGATGTGGATGGAAAAGATAGGGGTAAAGCTAGATCTGATGAAGATAATACCATAGGTATAATTTTTTCTACTTTGGACCAGGAAGAACACAGGACTCACCAGCAGGAGGCCGAGGAGAACCAGTTGGCCTAGGAGGTTGCCCAAGTCATGCAGGAGTTGGAAAGAAAGATCAAGGATTAGTTCTTGTCTTTTTCCTTTTTGGCTAGTTTTTTATTCTAGATTTTGACGATTTCATTTGTCTTGTCTTTTCTATTTGGCCTTTATTTATTTGGCTGGGCCTAGTGCTTATTATCAACCTTTAGACTTGTTACTTTTGTGGTTGGGCTTCTAATGCTTATTTTCAGCTTGTTTTGTATTAACTCTCAAGTTTTAGGATCCCTGTAAAACCTTTTTATCTAATAAAAAATAGATACTAAAGAGTAAACTCTCGCATCAACTCTAGAAAGATGTGTCTGATCATCCATGAATTGATGCAACATGCATCCTTTCTTAGTAAATTTTGGATAGGGGAAGGACCTCTAACTTACCTCTTAGATACTAAAAAAATCTTGAAGAAGTGGCTTTATGAATTAATCTTCAATTTTCTCCTTAGATGTCAAATACTCCAATCTTACTTGCTTCTCTTGTACTTTCACCCTCAAGTAATGATACTTGATAGATATGTGCTTGGTTTTTGCATGCATCACATAATTCTTGGATATGTTTATTTCACTTGTGTTATCACAATAGATAGAAACATAATTGATTAATTCCTCTTGCATTCCTTTTAATAGTTTCATAATCGAAGCTATGTTTGAACAATTAATAGCACAAACAACATACTCAACTTCATCTATAGATTGTGATATACAACACTGGTTTTCTCAACCTTGTAAATAGCCTTTCTCCTAAAAAGAAATCTCCACAAATAATTTTTTTTTCTATCATCAACATTTCCTACCCAATTAGTATCAGTGTAAAATCTAAGCTCAAATCACCTTCTTTCTTCTACCACAATCTATAGTCTTTTGTTCCTTTAAAATACACAAGACTTCTTTTAACTATAGTCATGCGTGTTACCTTAGAATTAGAGAAAAATATTACAACAATCTATATTGCATGTACAATATTAGGTCTATTGTGTATAAGATATTTTAACTTGTCAATGATTGATTTGTATTGTGTCTCATTTAGTTCAGCAGGTAGTGTCTTCCTTAGATAATTTTGGTCTAGTGACCCTAGGCATGCCAATTGGCATTACTCATCCATGTCAAATCTCATCAAGATCTCATTAACATACTTAGACTGAGTCTAATATACACTTCCTTCTATTTGATAAACTTGTAAACCAATGAAAAAATTAATCTCACCAAACATAGGCATCCTAAAATCCTTACTCATCCGATCATCAATTGATTTGCATAGAAAGTCATTACCACTAAATATATTATCATCTACAAATATTTTAGTAATTAGTTTCTTGATTTTGACTTCATTTTTTCAAGTATAGGTTACTATTCTGATTTGTTCTAACAAATCCAATCTTGATCAAATATGAATGTAGGCTTTCATATCATTCTCTCAATGCTTGCTTTAGTCGATACAGTTCTTTATTCAATTTTCATACTAGCTGCTTCTTATTTGGTTCCACAAATCCTTCAGGTTGTTTAATGTATGCCTTTTCTTCTAGTATTCCATTAAAAAATGAATATTTCACATTCATTTCATAGACTTTGAATTTCTTGTAAGTTTCATATGCCAACAATGCCTTCCAATCTTGCTATAGGTGCAAAGGTCTCACCATAATTAATACATTCATATTGAGCATAACCTTTACAAACCATTATGGCTTTGTTCCTCACAACTTTTCTATTCTCATTCAATTTTTTCCTAAAATCTACTTGGTTCCAATTACATTTTTGTATGTGGGTCTTGACACCAATGTCCATGTATTATTTTTCTCAATCTAGTCCATCTCTTCATTCATAACATTGATGCAATCTTCATTATTAAGTCTTTCATAATTGTTGGCTCAAATTTAGTAATCAAACATGCATTATCCTTCAAATTACTTATTATTGTGAATCCAACACACTTATCTCCAATGATTTTCTCTAGTAAATGGTTCCTTCTCACATAATTTTCTAGGATAGGTTCAACTCTTTGATCTCCAACATTAACTTCACTCAGTTGGGGCTCAACATTCTTCTTGGGTTGTTCTCTTTTTGGCTTAGGTAATGCAGGTTATGGCTTAATGTCTTTATGTTATTTCTTAGATACTATACCAAGTCAATCTTCATATATAGATGTAGACTCATCTTAATCATCAGGTTCCTTTTTCTCTCCTCAATGTTCTTCTCTACACACTCTTTGCTAACATTGTCATTTTAATCATTGTGTTAGTTTCTTTATTCAAACATTCATAAGCCTTTCTCCTAGTAGAGTAATCTAGGAATATACCTTCATCATCTTTTGAATAAAACTCCCCATTCCTTGCATCTTTATGAATGTAACACCTACTTCCAAATAATTTAAAATAACTTACATTCACATATAACCATACTAGAGTTCATATGGTATCTTGTTTGTGTTACAAGCTAGGGTTGTCATTGCACAAAAAGATTGACCTGTTAATGCTCGATACAACCACTAGACTTGTAGAACATAGGAGGATATTAAGCCATATCATGAATCTTGAAGGGGAATGTTGGTGGTTAGTCCAACAATCACCCCCTCAATGTTATGCTAGGAGATTCAAACCTGTGACCAAACTCTAATACCACTTGTTACAGTAGGGTTGTTGTTGCACCAAAAGACTGATTTGTCAATGCTCAATAAAACCAATCAACTTATCATGCACTGGACGTGGTTAAGCCCTTGTCACAAATCCTAAGGAAAACATTGAAACAATTTCCAACAATCTCCCCCTTTGGCATTAATGGCAACATAGATTAAAAACATCTAGTTCCAATAATACCAACAAAACAGTTAATTTTTCTTTTGAAATCCTCTTCATCAATTATTCTCCCCCATTGATATACCTCAATATTCTTTCTATCAAACTATCATTCCATGTTGTACTTTATGCAAACTTCTCCCAAGTGTCTGCTATACATCTTTCAAACATGCTATTTTTCATGTCAAACTTCTCCCCCATTGACATCAATGTCAAAGGTTTCAACAACCAACAAACTCAAAAACTAATTCTTAGTAGCTCAAGTGTCCAAAGACATTGTTCATCCAAAAAATTCAACAAGATTCTTAGATGTCTTTGTCCATCACAGTTACTCCCCCATACCAGAAGCATCAACATTCATACCAGACAATGATGGTGCTTTATTACACTGGACTAATGCACTCTTGCATCTTCTACTTTAATGTAGGAAGGGCCATAGCCCCAAGAATACCTCACAAATACTCAAAAGTCTCTTTGGGAAGAGGCTTAGTGAATATATCTACAATATTCTCTTTAGTGCTCACATACTCCAATCTAATTTCTTTTTTTGCAACTTTCTCTCTCAACATATGATACTTAATAGATATGTGCATACAATGGAGAAGATCACAAAAGTTTGCATACAATTGCTCAACACACCAATTACAATTACACTTCTCATCGCAAGATGTCCTTTGCATAGGTACCATGCCTTTATTAAATTTTTTGCTAGGTTAGCTAAGATCATAATGCACTTTTTCAACTTAGAGTAAACATCTAGGATGTTGGCCCTAATTGGATAAGTAATTATTTTGTAAACAAAATAATCCTTTCCTTCATTTTTGTTGTCATGTTTCACTGCTAAAACATGAATATCACTTTTCCATAAAATTCATACTAACTTTCAAGGTTATTCATGTCATCATCACCATGTATACTATCTCCATCTAACTTCTCTAGTCATAATATGACATCAACAACAATTTATAATCAAAATAATACATTGTTGTATACCAAATTCATACATAGACAATTTTTTGAGTACCAAAAGCTAAGTATCTTTATTTTTGAGGTTTCCTGTAAGCATGTACATCATATGTTTCCATAAATGACAAAAATTACATATCTCCATTAGCCAATTATCAACAATCTCCCCCTTTGGCATTGATGGTAACAAAAATAGGAAAAAATGGCTAAGTATCAAAAACTTAAAAATAAACAACACATTCACATTATATCTATTACAATTTGTCCATCTCACATAAGCTCCCCCTTACAATATGATTTCATACTTTACAATATTGTACTTATAATTTTCTATAGTATCCTCTCCCCCTTTGACATCAATGACAAAGGTCAAAATGTTAAAAACTATCCAAAAGCTGTCCATCTGTTGTCAAAATCTTTGTAAATTATATCAACAGTAACTTCATGCAATCATCAAAATTTTCTTTTAGACTACTCATACCTTTAGTCCATGTTTCCTTGCTAGATTCAACAGAGGTGAGAATTTTAGAAAGGGCATATGATGCAATCTCAACTACATTCAGGTCTAAGTACAAATTATTAGAATAAGTGTCCTTGGCCTTGACATATTCCTCCAACTGTTTCTCAAAATAATTTTTTTTTAGATCAATAGGCTCTCTGAAATCCAACACTCCCTTCAAAATTTATTCCTTCCAAAGTTCCATTTTCTTGATGTCATTGTGAATACTGGCCACTTATCCTTCAAAATCATCAATCTTACTAGCTAGATGCTATATCAGGCTAGATAGAGCTTCTAGCTCACTCATTTTTCCTCCAATCTGACTATCAATATCCTTAGTCAATTTATGAGATAGAGTACACTTAATGTATAATATCTTACCATCCTATTGACACTTTCAAAGGTCCTTGATACAAGTATCAAGACTTATCAAATCATTCTTAATATTTTTAAAAATGGCGCAAAACAAGTTAGCATCATGTGAGATTTGTGCCTTAGATTTTGCATCATTCAACAAATTAGTGAATTCCTCATCAAATGACTTTAACACTTCCTATGCCCTCTTTTCTAGATCTGCCTCTATGTGATGTACTGGTAGAGTACTATGTAATCTATTAGTAAACTCCATCAAGGTTTTCTATAGGTTCTTCATTATTCTATTCTTTTGAATGAGCTTTGATAAGGATGAAATCAAATCAGTTTGATCATCATCATCAGTTGTAGGCTAGAAAGTGAAAGTAGAGTAGATGAAATTGAAGTTTTAGTGTCATCCTCCCTTTGTTTCTTAGTTTCCTCTTTGACTCTTCTCTCTTCTTCCTCTCTTTCTTCTCTTTCCTTTCTTTCATTTTCTCTCTTTTCTTCTTCTTTTAATCTCTTCTTCTTGTCTTCTTTTGTTTTCCTTTTCATTTCTTCTCTAGCTAATCTTTTCTTTTCGTCCTCTAATTTTCTTTTCTTCTCATCTTCAAGAATTTTTTTCTTGGCCTCTTCTACTTTCCTCTTCTCTTCTTCTAGTAATATCTTCTCCTCTTCAATTTGCCTTAGTTTGTCTTCAATATTTTCAGAATGAGATTCAGGTGGTTTTGAAATCTCAAATGGGTTAGTATACTCAATGTTAATGATAACATTGGTCTAATCTATATGTATTGTGTCACCACTCACTAACACTTCTGAGGTTCTAGGTGTTGGTGAAGATGCTTCCTTAGAATCTGTCAACATCTAACTTATTGCTGTTGTAGTCTCACTTCTTATCTTGTCTTTCTCACCCATCATAAATAGGAATGGTCTTACTTTATTCCTCAAGTACAGTGCAAGATTATTAAATAATCTCTTGATTTCTTCTTCATCACCAGCCTTGTAAATTATTCTTAGTGTAGATTTATGAAGTTCTATTTCCTCTTCTCTTGCTGGTGCCTTCTTCTCAATAAGTGTGTCATAGAATTTTTGGTTCATCATGCCTTCAATATTCTTTAGTTTTAGATTGTTGGCTATAACGTATCTCATAGTAGAGATATCAATCTAATATTTTTCAAAGTTGTTATAAAAATCATAGAATTTTTTCATCTGAACAAAGTTCCCTTCATTAGCAATAGCTAATTTTATCTTTTCTATCTTTTGCTTCCAAGATTTCTAGGCTTTTCTTGCTGATTGCTTTGAAGTTGTTACCTTCTCTTCTTGTTTGACTTCTTCTTCTTCTTCTTCTTTACTATACTCAATAATTTTCAACAATGTCTTTTGTCTCTTGCCTAGTCCAATGGCTTGTTTCTTGACCCATTTAGTCTTTGTGGTCACAACTTCTACTAATCTCTCAAATTTTCCCTTTGGTTTACTTGGTTGCACATCTGATACTACTACATATGGAATGATTTTTTTTGAAGATGTCTCTACAATAGATACTTACAAAGGTTGCACATTTAGTATAACTTGTTTCATGGTTTTCCTGACTACCTGTGATTTACTCTCAAACATACCAACCTCTGATAACGCTTTCTTCATTATAGTTTCTATCTTCTTATGAGATGCCTTCTCCAAGGATGCTTGATGAGTTGATTGGGTAATCTCATCATAGGTTCAAAATTTGTATTCAAATTTTTCCTTCTCTAATTTCAACAATAAATAAATATATCCAACTACTATATCATCACTAAATTCATAATCTAAGGGATCAAAAAATGTTTCTCAAGGTTCTACTACTTGAATATAAGTATAATCTATATCAGCCATAATACAAATGTCTTCTTTAAATCTATCTAACATTACAGGAGTAATTTTGAATCTTTGCCTCATTTGATTCTAAAATGTCTTCATAATCAAATTCCCACTATCCAATATCTTATTTGATGGATGTCTTTTGCATACTTCTATTATCTTCTCCATTGTATATCTATCACCACTCATAATCTCTATGATTGACAAATATGGAAATCTTTTAAGCACAAGAAAGAATATGTGATTAATTAGAGACTAAAATATAAACACACCATTCTTATTCCTTTTGATCTTTTCAAGGTTCTCATGTAGTCACATTCTCAAAATTCACTAAGGTTAACTTTTTCCTTCTTAATACATATCTTATATGTTGCATAGATGAAGTCGACTAACATTTCAGCAGTCTTTGAGCTTGCACATATAGAGTAGGAAATGATTTTACTTAGGAATCTTACATCATCTTGTTTAATGGTGCTGATCACAATGGCCTTTCCATTATACACTGCTTTGGTATAACTGCCAACTTTCTTCTTAACCATTTTCTCACCTATAGGTACACTACCTTGTTTACAAATACCAATTACCTCATGAATAAGGTCGATAAAAATAACAACTACACTATCTTGTGTCCATAATTTTCCATCGTGTATCCTACTTAATATGATTTGTGTTCACTCATCTATGTCTAATTCATGGTAAAAATGATATTTTAATAGGTCTAGTTCTTTCAAGTGTTTAAATCTAGGTTTCACAGTCATGTCATGATTGAAAACTAATTCCATATCCTTGTTCATATATTCACTCCCAATAGTTTCAAACTTATTAGTACGATAACTTCCTACATCTTCCAAATATAATACATTGTTTAGAGTAATGGATAATGTTGAGTTAGGGTTTCCTTCTATAGGTGTCATGGAAATAACGTTTGATTTTGGTCTCTCCTCATTCTCAACATTGTGAACTACTGACATATGCATGCTTCTAACAAATACAAATTTTTTTTGAATAAATTTTGTGGATAAATGACAAAATACCTTTTTCTGAAAATAGGATTTTCTTCAAAATTGCCTTGACAAGTTGCTTCCGAGTGCTCTTTGCTTCAAACATAATCATAATGAAGTGAGAATCAAGTCAGGGGTAGTACTTCACCATCTTCATACACCAATTTGAAAGAGTTATTTTCAAATGCCTGTTGAATTCTGAAAGGGCCTTTCCATAGAGTATCAAACTTCTTATGCATTCCTTTTGGAGCCTTTCTTTTGTCCCAAAGTAGCACCATATCTCCCACCATAAATTTTTGAGGTCTTGTTTTCTTGTCAAAAAGTTCTTTTACTCACATTTGGTGCTATGTGATATGATCAACAATTTCCATCCTTTATTCTTCCAGTTTACTGAGATACATGATTCTCTTTTCTAGACCATCCTTATAGACATCATCTTCAATTACTGTTCTGAGTTTTCTTGTGGCCAATTCTAATGGTAAAGGTAGATTAGCTTTAGTTCCATAAACCAATTCAAAGGGGGATATACCAATTGCCCTCTTGGGTGTCACCCTGTCTGCCCAGAGTGCCTCATGGATCTTCTTGTGCCAAGTTTTTTGATTATCTGAGACTAACTTCTTAACAATATTAATCAAGTTTTTGTTGCTAGACTCCACTTGGCCATTCCCTTGAGGGAAATAATCAGATGAATGACTAACGGTGATCCCATACTCAAAACAGAAGTCAGTAATTTCAATTGAAGAAAAATAGGATGCATTATCCATTACTACCTTAATAGGAACACCAAACCTGACCATAATGTTCTCTTTTATGAATTCACACACCACCTTAGAAGTAGTCTTCTTTGTGGCCTTAGCTTCTACCCACTTAGTGAAGTAGTCAGTTGTAGTTATGATATATTGATGACCAACCATGGATGTAGGAGTAATTGGACCAATGAAATCAAGGCCCCATTTTTGAAAAGGTCCTTCAATGATAATAGGTCTTAGTGGTAGTGCAGCTAGTTGAGGGTGACCAGAGAACATTTTACACTTTTCATAGTTTGCTACCCATGCATATGCATCTTTAAACATCTTGAGCTAGTAATACCATTGCCTTAGTATTTTAAAAGCTATAACTAAAGAAGAGAAGTGCATCATGAAATGCTTTCAATAGATTTTCTTGCTGTGGTTTATCTATGCACCTCAGAAATGTACCATCAATAGCCTTTTTGAAAAGCTTGCCATTCCAAATCACATACTTGGCCGCTTTCAATTTAAGGTCTCTTCTTTGTTTTGCATTCAAACCTTCTGGACATACACCATATGTTAAAAGGTAAGAAATGTTTTCGAACCACGAATCATAGAGACCTACTACTAGCACCAATTGCTTCTCATCTAATTCTTCTAATCCTTTAGTGATTTTGTTTTCTGCAATTGCTTTACATAGCGCATTTCCTCTTATCAACTTGGTAGGTTTAATCTCAATATCATATTCCTATATCTTTTCCACCCATGCTCCTTTGACATTGCAACCTACTTCCTCTTGCATTAGCACACTTTTTACTGCTACATCTGGAACAAAGACTATTGAATGTGAATGCAGGATGTAAAAATGAAAAATTTTAAGGGCTTTAACCACTGCATAAGCATGCTTTTCGATTTGTGAATATTTTAGTTCATGATTTTTCAAAGGTATGCTCATGAAAGTGATGGGAGCTTGTATTCCTTCATAATTCTCTTGCACAAGAATAGCTGATAATGTATGTTCTGAAGCATAGCAATAAATAATAAAATCTTTCTTGTAATTTGGATGACATAGCACAAGGGCACTATCAACAACAGTTTTTATATCTTGAAAAGCTCACTTTCCTTCCTCACTCCATTTGAAACTTGAATTTCCCTTCATCATATCTATTATATGCTTAGTAGTTTTTGCAAAATTGGGAATAAACCTTCTAAGGAAATTCACCTGCCCAAAGAAAGATTTAACTCCTGTTTTGTTTATAGGCAGGCTTAGTCTCTAGATGGCCTCTACTCTATCAGGATCAATTTTAATGCCTTCCTGTGATACTATATGTCCAAGTAGTTTTCCTTCAGTTACATAGAAAACTAACTTTTTTGGGTTGAAAGAAATCCCATGTTCTCTGCATCTTTGTAACACTCTTCTCGGATCCTCCATATGGTCTTTCCTTTTTTTGCAGAACACAGTGAGATCATCCAGGTATATGACTATTATTCAATCTTTCATATCAACAAAGGTCTCACTCATACATCTTTGGAATGTAGCCCTATTGTTGATTAGTTTGAAAGGCATTCTGTGATATCCAAATGTACTCCAAGGAGTTGTGAACGATGTTTTATGTTGATCTTTCTTTTCTACCTCGACCTGGTTATATCCTGAAAAGCCATCAAGCATAGACATCATCTTAGATCCTACAACTGTTTGTAACAAATGGTCCATGTTCAAGAGAGAAAAATTATCTTTGAGAGATGACTGATTCAAATTATAGAAGTCTACACAAATCCTTATCTCTCCATTCTTCTTCCTAACGAGTACTATGTTGGCTATCCAGGTAGAGTGATGAATAGGATAAATGATCCTTGCTTTGAAAATTTTATCAACTTCTCAAAAAATGGCATTTGCAACCTTTGGATTATAGTTATTTTGCTTTTGCTGGAAAGGTACTGCATCTGGTTTGAGAGGAATCTGATGTTTCACCTCTCCTCCTCTGTATGTCTTCAAGTCTTCATAGCTCCAAGCAAAGACATCTCTATATTCTTCAAATAATTTCTTTGCAGTTTCCTTCTCTTCGGGAGTCCAACATTTTCTAATATTAATCATTTTGGGACCGTGGACATCCCTAATGTTCAATTCTTCATATTCACTCATGGTAGGTCCCTTTTCTTTTCTTTTTCCCTTAACATAGGCATCATGTCTGTTAAACAATGTTTCCAGAGCTACAAAATATGGGGGAATAATATTGCTTTTCAGTTGGACCTCACCACTTTTGTTATGTTCATCATCCTCATGAGACTTAGGTTCAAAGTTGGCTTTATCATTTTCAAGAAACAGCTATAAACTCTTATCATCATTAAAGACTCGATAGGATTCTATATTGTTTGGGACAGTAGATCGATATATAATTTCAATTTGATATTTCTTATCCTTAAAATCTGGATGTGGGAGTAACAAGAAAGTAGAGATTGCAAGTGAGTCAGATTGTGTATTCATTTCTCTTAGCATAGCTCTAATGGAGAAGGCATCTAAACTTTCTATCTCATCCCATACCTTGTTTCTATAATTCTTCAGTTTAAGATCTTTATCCCCCTTTCTTTTGTAGTGACTATCCCCAATATTAAAGCTTTGTATTTGGCTGTATTGTTTGTGTTACCAAATTCTAATTTGAAAGCTAAGCGCTTAGCTTCTCCTTCTGGGGATATCAATACTACGCTAGCTCCAGACCCTAAGGAAGCACAACTTCCATCAAATTCAAGTGTCCAGATGTCAGAAGCCTCTTTATTTTCATCAAGAACCTTCTCGACCTGATTCTCATTCATTTGTTTACCTGAATCTTCTTCAGTAAATAACATATAATTATTGAATTCCAATTCTTGATATAAAATTTGAGCTTTGGGATCATCCAATTTCAAGACTGTGAATTTGGCTTTTTCTTCAAGCTCTAACTTGACCTTCTTATTACCAATGGGTACCACAGCTTGGGACTAGTCTAGCTTAATTTTTCCTCCTAAGTCTCAGTAGAAACTTCTACCTAAAAGAAGTCCATAACTTGCAGGGATATCAGCTACTAGAATGGTTAACAGGAGTTCCTTTTCTGGATATGAGGCTAGAGCTACTTGTGCATCTTTAACTTGTCCAAGCAAAGGGACTTGTTTGGCATCCATAGAATAACATCTCCCATGCACTTTAGTAAGATTCGACCCCAAGGCTTTAGCTATGGAATGTGGCATAACATTATCTGATGCACCTGAATCTATTATGCAATTACTAAGTTTACATCCATTAATATATAATGAAATATAAAAGGATTCAAGCTTCTATCCAGGGAAGGTTTTTAAAATAGTAGAATCTTCTTGATTAAACAAGCAAGATGTTAAGGTTTCATCTTCAATTTTAATAGTCATGTTATGATTCAAGTTTGAGGTACCTCCTTTACATTTATCCACTAATCTCTTTAGCTTAGAATAAATTTCCAGAGTTTTCATTTAAACAAGAATCAGGTTCTGAACATGGAGCTGCAATATTTAATTCATTGGTAGATAGCAATTGCATCATACGAATAGTCTTTGGACAATTCTCACTATCATGATCTATGGTTAAATGAAAGATGCACATATTTCCCTTTTTTAGTGCTGCTTCGATTTGCAACCTCAGTTGTGAACCTATAAGCTATAGAAATCTACTTTCATTGCCTCTTCCTGGTGAGTTTTGGTAATTTCATTGATAAGAGTTATTGAATCCGGGTAATTGTTTTTTCATTGCAACTAATTCATCAGACAACTTCTGAATCATCTCTTCTGATGATGTTGTATTACTAGTACTCCCCTTAGTTTGAAGTTCGCATTTCCATTTTCCTGCAAAAATTAAGTCATCCTCACATTCAATAGCTTTCTTCTATGTGTTAGCTAGATTAGTAGGGCATGCTCTTCTCAGATTATAATTGATATCTGAAGGCATAGCACTAATAAAGAAAGTTTTTAAATTGCCGGGTGTGGGTCTATCAGTAGTAGGAATTTTGCTATTAATATTATTGAAGTTGGCAATTAAATCCCTCATGCTCATGGTTGGTTTCTTCTTAATTGAAGTCAACTGTGTTAGCAAGGTGTGTTCATCTTCTGTAGTTTTGAATCTAGCTTCAAATTTAGTTCTCATCATGTCCCAATTAGTTATTGAACCATCAGCTAAATGATAAAACCAGTCTGCTACATTATCTATAAGGGTCTCTAAAAACAATCTTACAATGATATCTTCATGTCCCACCCCCAATATATGGGTAGCCGCAAAGAATGCTTTAATGTGTTCATCTATAGTGACTTTCCAAACACCTAAGAATTTAGGGAAGTTCTTCCTTGAACCAGCCAAAAGTGGATGATAAACATTTAGTGCTAACAACCCTATTGCCACGGCCCATGGAGCAGCCATGATTGTTCTAGTAGTATATGGTAGAAAGTTAACAATTGGAGGTGCAGTAACTCCGTGAAGTGCTAACACCTGACAAGTGGAATGCAAAGTGCTAAAATTTTGATCTCTAATAGGAGAAGGGGGTCTACTCCAACTTTTACCTTCACTTTTCTGCTTTGGAACTTCTAGAATAGGAAAACCAAGCTCTGTTAGTTTATCAAAGGTGGAATCTTGCCCACCCTATTCTTTGGTACTTCTAAGGAACCTAAATTGTTCTAGGATGCTAGGTGCAGTTTAACTCTAAGCTTACTATCTTAATTATCTTTCTACTCTCTGGATATCTCTTCTTTGAACAGCTCTTTCAAAAGCTTTAGCTCTTCTTTCTTCTTCCTTTAATATCTGGCTAGCATTCTGATAATGTTCAGTGTTCCTTCTGTGCCTCCAAACAAATGTGTTAAGAGATGAAATTATGTCCTCTTGGTCATCTTGAAAACCAAGGTTAGGTTGGAGCACTGGGATTATGTTTTCATGAGGTAGTACCATATTTCCTCATGACATAGGCTTTTTGATCAAGCGACTGTTCATCTCCCTAGTAGAGTTGCCAAAAATCTGTTGGTAAACATATTTGTTCTTTTATTTTCTGTGAAAATATGACTCTCAATGCCTGGATTATGAACAATATCTATTCACAACAGTTGAAAAACTATTTTATAGTTACTAGCTTTTCTCTGAATTGGTAGGTACAACTCCCTATATGAATGATACTCAATGAATTATGTTTGCTCCTACTTATCTAATTGGGATGTGCTCTTAACCTGAGAGTAGAAGAGGCAAACCAAATTAAGCCTAACTATAACTTAATTCAGGCAAGAAAACTTCACAATACTAAAATGGATTCATGTATCCACATTTCTTATGAATTCATAAATCCACTCGCACAAAACTAAAATAAGTTGAAAATCAAATCTAAACTACAACTGATGAATTGGAAAAAGAGAAACTAACAACATCCTTTCATCAAATGAATTGTAACAATACTTATTACATTCATTCGTGTTCTGTAAAATAGGGGAGATGAAACTCTATTTTTCCTTAGTTCTCTGTAACACAGAAAGGAAATACTAACTAATCACGATACCTACTGGAATAGAAAATGATTGAAACAAAGTTCCATTCAATTGTCTCTGCAACAAATAGTACTTCACACCAAAATTTTGCTGACCTTTCATTAATCATTCAACTTCATACATATAGGGTTGAGAGATGATTGTTACAATAGGAATTCCAATTGGTTCATCTTCTGAATATGACAAATGGCAAGATGCCAGTTTGTCAAATTACAAAAATTTACAAAATTTGCATAATTTATATCAGGGAACAGAAAGGGAGTGTTAAATAAATCACTTAGATTTCTTTCCCTTTTCAATTTTTTCCCTATATGTTCTAGCAACCACTATAATTGGGATCATTTCTTTGTGACTAGGCACATGTACATTGGTGAATCTTAAGAGCCACTTTGAATGCTCTCGAGCCAACTCCTTTACTGCATTCAATTGACTTGTCAACTGATGGGGACACAACCCAAGCACAGAATGGACACAATAGGAAAGGGAAAATTTTATTAACTGTAAAAATATGCTGGTACACTTAGTGCAGAGAAAAAAACTCCAAAACATGCCCTATGGGCTTACAATAGCATAGATCTGGAGATAAATTCTTGTGCCAATACCTTCTCTCAAACTCCACTCCGAACTGCCTTTTACAATGTATAAATGTTCTTAAATAGACCCCGGAGGGTTAAGGATTAGGAATACATTCTAGAAAGTGCTAGTTGGCATCCACCGACCAAATAGAAGGTTCTAGAAGTCACATTAGAAGTCGGCACAAAATTAGAAGAATATAAAAATGGTAATCGAACTTTCGAGAGGCATAACTTTTGAACCGTAGCTTTGATTGACGAACCGTTTACATTTTTAGAAAGCTCTCAAAGCACTCTATAGCCCTATGAACTAGTTTTTCTCATCCCCCATTTTTTTGCCCTATTCAAGGTCATTTAATGCCCCTAACTTGACTTTGAAGCATTCTTAAGAGGTCTCCAAAAATTGAAAAATTGCAATAACTTTCAAATCGTGGGACCTTTTGACCTAATTCTTTTTCTGGAATGCTCTAAATTACAATTACAATCATCCGACCAATTCACACCTTCTAGTTCACCAAAATGATGGCTCAATTGCATACTCCTATTTTTTTGACATTTACACATATCCCAAGGTGTTCAAATACTCTATCCTAGAACACTAATTGTGGAATTGTGAGAGTTGGAACCTTTATTTGACCCAAATGGGTATCTAGAAATGAAAACACATGAAACAAAAACTAAGTCTAAGTACATTTTTTTGGGTGACATAGGATTGCCCTTATACCTTTGGATGCTCCTGCATCAGACACCTAGGGTAGATTGAAAAGTGACCCTATCACTTTATGAATGGTACAGGAAATCCCAAATGGGAAACCTCAGCTATTGATATCCAAGTTGAGTCCTCGATTGACCGTCCTTTCCACTTGACCAAATACTCTTCATACTACCTATGTCTGGTACCCCTACCAACACGATGATCTAGAATGTCTTCTATCTCCTCCTTCTTAGAAGTAGGAATTGGACATGGCTCTAACATCGGCTCCTCATCTGCACCATCATCATGATACTCTGTTAAGTCTGCAATGTTGAAAATAGGAGAAATGTGAATACCATCTAGAAACTCCACCTCATATGCATTTCCTGAGTCATGTTTCTTCAAAATTTTCCAAGGGCCAAATTTCTTCATTTTTAGCTTGTTTTAAGTACCGGTTGGAAATCTTTCTTTTCGTAAGTGTACCATGACTAGATCCCCTACTTGGAATTCCTTATGTATTCTCCTTTAATCAGCCCTAACTTTATACTCTTGATTCATCTTGGTAATGTGTGCTTGAACCTCCCCATGTAGATGCTTGATATGTTCAGCAAATTCTTCAGCTTCAACACTTGTCCTCTCCCCTTGCTCTATCTTCCTCAATTCTAGTGCAGCCCTTGGGCTACTTCCATATACAATTTAAAATGGTGATCTAGCAGTACTCCTATTTATAGAGTTATTGTAAGAAAACTTTGCTTGTGGTAGAATCAAATCCCACCCCTTGGGCTTATCCCCAACTAAACATCTTAGCAAATTGCCCAGACTTTTGTTTACCACTTCTATTTGACCGTCAGTCTACAGGTGATGTGTGAAACTAAATTTCAAGTCTGTTCTCAACTTCTTCCACAATGTTCTCCAGAAATACCCCATAAATTTAGTATCTCTATCAAAAACTATACTCCTTGGGAGACCATGTAGTCTTACCACCTCTTTGGAAAAAAAGTTTTCAATATGGACAACATCATGAGTTTTGTGGCATGGAATGAAATGTGCCATTTTGGAGAACCTATCAACCACCACAAATACTGAGTCATTACCCCTTTGTGTCCTCGGCAATCCAAAAAAAAAATCCATACTTATGTCCTCCCATGGCTTTGATGGAACATGAAATGGCTGATATAGTCCAGTATTGTGACTAAATCCCTTGGCAACTTGACAAATCTGGCAACTTTGTACAAAATTTTTCACATCTTGTGACATTTGATGCCAAAAATAATGTTCTTTGAGAATGGAAATGGTCTTATCTCAACCAAAATGTCCTTCCATACCTCCACTATGTTTCTCCTTAATCAAATTTTCCCTCATGGAACTCCTTGGAATGCACAATTGACTGCCCTTGAACAACATACCATCCTGAATCAGATAGTCTAACCGCTTAGTTCTGTCTATAGCAATAGGCTCTTTACAAGCTTTCCATGCTTCAACAAAATTAGGATCCTTAGGGTATAGATTCTTGAGATCATCAAACCCAACTACTTCAACTACATTACTGTAAGCAACAACAGTCTCTACTTAGTGCATCTGCAACCCTATTAGATTTTCCACTTCTATGCTTTAACACAAATGTATAGCTCTACAAGAACTCTACCCACTTCATATGCCTCTGATTCAATTTACCTTGGCTATTTAGGTACTGTAATGCCTGGTGATTAGTATATAAAACAAATTCCTTTGGCAATAAATAATGCCTCCATTTCTTTAAGGCCTGAACTATTGCATAGAACTCTTGATCATAAACAGAATACTTCTTTTTTGTATCATTCAATTTTTCAGTAAAATATGTAATAGGCTTACCTTCTTGGCTTAATATAGCCCCAATAGCACTTCCACTAGCATCACAATCCACCTAGAACACCTTTCTAAAATCTAGAAGTGCCAACACAAGTTGTTCTGTCACCTTCTTCTTCAGTAATTCAAAACTTCTCGCAGCTACCGCAGTCCATTTGAACTCTTTTCTATCCCCTCTTATTGTGTCAGTTAGGGGTGCACATATGCCACTGAAATTCTTAATGAACTTCCTGTAAAAACTAACCAGACCATGAAATGATCTTACGTCAGTAGTAGACCTTGGAGTAGGCCATTCCAAGATGGCTTTCACCTTCTCTGGATCCATTTTAAGACCTTCAAGTGATATCACAAACCCCAAGTAGACTAACTCCCTTTTTGCAAAGATAGACCTCTTCAAATTAATTAATAGTTTCTCTTCCCTTAACCTTTCAAGGACACTACGAATATGCAATAAATGTTCTTCCAAAGTCTTGCTGAAAATTAAAATATCATCCAAATAGACAATAACAAAATTTCCCAAGAACTTCTTAAATACCTCATTCATAAGCCGCATGAAGGTGCTTGGGGTGTTCGTCAATCCAAAGGGCATGACTAACCACTCATATAGACCCTCCTTATTCTTGAAGGCTATTTTCCACTCATCTCCTTCTCATATCTGTATCTGATGATAGCCACTCTTGAGATCTATCTTTGTGAAGTACTAAGCTCCACTCAAGTAGTCCATAAGATCATCCATTCTTGGCAAAGGAAACTGATACTTGATGGTTATCCTATTTATAGCTCGAGAGTCTATACACATCCTCCACTCTCCATCCTTCTTTGGTGCTAGTATTGCAGGTACTGCACATGGACTCATGCTCTCCCGAATCAAGCCCTTCCTCAATAGCTCTTGAACCTGTCTATTTAGCTCCTCAGTTTCAGTAGGAGTCATCCTGTGAGCAGCCTTGTTAGGCAAACTAGCTCCTGGGATTAAATCTATCTAATAACTGATTTACCTTACTGATGGAAATCATTCTAGAACATTATCAGAGATGATATCTCCAAACTCACCTAGTAAATTTGAAACTTCAAGTAGTATTTCACTACTACCTTCTTTATCTTTCCTAGGGATCAAAGCATAGCACATACACTGATGTTTCATGCCATCTAAAAACTTCCTTCCATCAAAAAGATAAATCCTAGCACTGCTACATACCTTTTCACCTTCCTTTTTCATGGGCTTCAGTTTGTGGTGAACTCCATCCTTTGATAGAGAGTATGTGTTTGCATGACCATCATGTACTGCATGCCTATCAAACTGCCATGGTCTACCCAACAATAGATGGCAAACATCCATTGGAATAACATCATAGAGAACTTCATCATGGTAACTCCCAATTTTGAATTTCACTAAACATTGTTCACTTACCAGGACCTTATGATCATTTTTCACCCAAGCAATCTGATAGGGCTGGGGGTGTTTCTCCCTCTTGAGCTTCATCTTAGAGACCATCTCCTCTAATACCAAGTTATTAGTGCTACCACCATCAATGATCACATCGCAACATTTATCCTTACACTTGCACCTAGTATGAAATAAACTCCTCCTTTGTCTTGGTTCAATCTCACCACTTAGTAGAAACCTTTCATTTACCAAAGTCTCTCCTCTTTTTGCATCTTCTGAATGTGATGATTGTGCATCCTCATCCACTTGAGCAACCCTAGCTTGACCCTTAACTCTCCTATCTATCCTTCCTTGTCATTGAGGGAGTTCAAAGGCATAATGACCTTCTTCATTCCAATGGAAATAGGTACCACAAAAGCCTCCTCTTCCTTGTCCACATCCTCTACCTCTTCCTCTCTGATTTCCAAAGTCCTGATCATGAGAGTGGTTGAAACTCTCGTTCCTCTAGTTCCTGCTATTACCCACATCTTCATTTTTATTTTGAGTTTCATTTTGGCCTCTAGATGACCTACCACTACCCCTTCCTCCTTGATCATCTCCTCTTTGTCTCCCTTCAAACCTCTTATTTAGCTTCTCTTCAACTCGTAGGGCAAACTGGTATGCCTCTTCAATGCTGGTCATTCTTACTAGACTTAATTCCTCCTAGATGCTAGGTTGCAACCCACTAATATAATGAGCAAACTTCTCCTTATTTTTTTTTGCATGCCCTACTCTAATTAGAAGTTAATAAAACTCCTCTATATATTCCTAGACTGATTTTCCTGCTTGCTTTAACCCATGCATCTTCTTAAACAAATCAAGCTCATAGTCAATAGGAATGAACTGCTTCTTCAATTTGTCCACCATGTGATCCCACTTTGTGATCTTATCCTTTCCTCTTCTATTTCTTTCCAATTGAACCTCTTGCCACCAGATTTTGGCATGGCCTTTCAGTTTGGGCTTTGCAAACTTAACCCTATCTGGATCCTTGATATCCTCATACTCAAAGTACTCTTCTAGCTCATTGATCTAATTGATCAACTCATTTGGTTTCAAATTTCTTGAAAATACACCCACATCAATTGTAGGTCTTTTCCAAAACTTAGTAATGGCCCTAAAAAGCCTTTCCTCTACCTGATTCAGAACTTCCCCATTAAATTCCCCTTCTGGTCCAATTTGTTCTTCTTCATTGTCATCCTCACTTTTGTTGCCTGTGGCAACATTTGTTCCTCTACGGAGCTCCTCATGCAATGCTTGTACCTACCTTTGGAGGGCTCTAAGCTCATAAGGATTAATAGCCCTGGCCCTTCCACCATGCTCTCTTCATGGAGGCATCTTCTTAACTACAACCCACAACCACACAGTCTTGCTGCAAACTGCCTCACAGTCAGCGCTCTGTCTACACACTCAGGAAAACTAGCTCTGATACCACTTGATGGGGACACGACCCAAGCATAGAATGGACACAATAGGAAAGGGAAAATTTTATTAACTATAAAAATATGCTGGTACACTTAGTGCAGAGAAAAAAACTCCAAAACATGCCCTATGGGCTTACAATAGCATAGATCTGGAGATAAATTCTTCTCCCAGTACCCTCTCTCAAACTCCACTCCGAATTGCCTTTTACAATGCCAAAAATGTTCTTAAATAGACCCTAAAGGGTTAAGGATTAGGAATACATTCTAGAAAGTGCTAGTTTGCATCCATCAACCAAATAGAAGGTTCTAGAAGTTGGCACAAAATTAGAAGAATCCAAAAATGGTAACCAAACTTTCGGGAAGCATAACTTTTGAACCGTAGCTCCGATTGACGAACCGTTTACATTTTTGGAAAGCTCTTGAAGTGATCTATAGCCCTATAGACCAGCTTTACTCATCCCCCATTTTTGACCCTATTTGAGGTCATTTAATGCCCCTAACCTGACTTTGAAGCATTCTTAGGAGGTCTCCAAAAACCAAAAAACTGTGATAACTTTCAAACTGTGGGACCTTTTGACTTGATTCTTTTTTTGGAATGCTCTAAATCAAAATTACAATCATCCAAAAAATTTACACCTTCTATTTCACCAAAATGATGGTTCAATTACATACTCCTATTTTTTTCAGCATTTACACATATCCCAAGGTGTTCAAATACTCTATCCTAGAACACTAATAGTGGAATTGTGAGAGTTGGAACCTTTATTTCACCCAAATGAGTATCCAAAAATGAAAACACATGAAACAAAAACTAAGTCTAAGTACATTTTTTTGGGTGACATAGGATTGCCCTTATACCTTTGGATGCTCCTACATCATCAACTCTTCAGAAGCCACATGTATGTATCCACCAAGTGTCTACAACTCTACCACTCTGTTTTGACCACTTGAAGTCATCCTAGATGGATTACTCAAGTATGTGGAGAAGTTATTATTCATTATTTCCACCCCAATGGGAGCCTTTCCTTAGCCACTATTTTGTGGATCAGTGTGTAATCCTCGCATGAGCTCAAATGCTCTGTCTTAGATCTTCTTCACCTGTTCTTTTGTTTCTCTAAGTCCTTCCTCTGCCTCTTGAATCATCTCCTACTTGAATTTCTTGTTTTGAAGCCATTCAAATAGAGGCTCAGTCCCCTTCTTCAAAGTATTCTCTTCAACTACCTCTTTTGCCTTCATTTGGATGACCATATTTAGGAGAGAAATACTTTCATCACACCTTGCCTTTTCTGCGGCCAAAGTGTTGTGATTAGAAGTAATATTATCCTTCTCAGTTTCTAACCAAAGGATAACATTTCCAATTTGATCAATCAAAATGGCTCTGTCTGTACTAAGCTTCTCAATCCATTCTTTGCCGATCTGACCATAATGTCCATCTTTTTGGAGCTGTGAGATAAAGGCTTGCACTTCCTTTGCAGTAGGATTTTCAGCAGCAGGTATGCCAGTAATGGTTGCCAATGGAACAACTAGTTGCCTGATAAATCTTTTCAATTCTTCAATCTTTGCTTTCATTCTATTTTTTGACAATTTCAGGTTCTCCAATTGTTCTTCTATCACCTTGTTACTTGATCTCCATAGGCCCACTTTTGTATGATGCCTAGCTTCCCCGAGATCAATTGAATGTAGAGTGAAATCCTCTGGCATCATATCTTCAATTCTCCCTGTCTTGTTTGGTTTTTCTACCTCCAGAGTTAAGTGCCCTATTTCTGGATCTTGTCCCAGAATTGACAAGGTCTTCTGCTTTTTAGCTTTCACTATGGCAAATCCTGAGTGAACCACTTGAGACACAACATCTTTTGAAGGAACACTTTCATCTTTTCTTTTCCTCTTCTTTTCTAAAGTATCCTTGAGCCAAGACTTGGTACTAATCAATTTGGAGGCTATTCCATGTGATTCAATGCTGAACATTTTCCTCTTCACTGGAGTCATTGTCACTGTAGTTATAGAAAAGGGGGTCTTTGGATCTCGAGAAAGAAGCCTAGATGAACCTAGAGCTTTCTCTTCTTCTTGAGTTCTCTTCACAACTTCATCAGCCTTAGTGGATTCACTACTACTACTTTTATCATCTCCAATCTCTTCTATTTGAATAGGGGAACCAATGGGCTTAAGAACAGGAGCACTTATAGATGGAGTAGGGCTATGACGAGTGGATAAGATAGGGGCAACATGAAGAGATGGAGTTGGAGAAGGCTGAGGAGACAAGGGTGGAGTGGCATGTAAAGATGAAACTAGAGTAGGAGCTCCATCTTTTTGCTCTTTTGTTCCTTTTTCAGCTTCAACTTGAGTTCCAATGACTGGTAGTGATCCACCTTGATAGGTTGGGACTATTGGAACATTCTTCTCTGGGGGCTGATCACCTCCACTTGCAGATTGGGCTAGCCCTTGAGTAGCTGTGGTAGTAGCACTAGGTGTGGCACTTTGAGATGAAGTAGGATTAGTTGCAGCTGGAGAAGATTGAGTAGTTTTGCTCTTGCTCTGGATTTTCTTAGCTATCCACTCAACCCACTTCCCAGTCCTTTTGATAATTCTTTCCATCATGACATCGAAATCTTCTTCTATGTCAACATATGGTTTAGAACTAATGGGAGTATTCCTCAACTTAGTCAAATATGTATTACTCTACATATTTTGACCATCATCTTCCAATCCCTCCATATCTAAATTTATATCATATGTCTTTATCTAATCAATTGTAAATCTAGCAAAGGCACGATCTCAAATCTCCAGTTCATTTTTACAGTCTGCCCAATAATCCTCCATGGTTGTCACATGTTTGATTACACTTGCAATTTGGAGCACATCTCTGGCATATCCATTAGGATCAAACAAGGGCCTTACTACTTCATACTCTTCCAATTTTTATTTACTCTCAAATGCTTTGAGTATATTCTTTGCATCTGATCTGGTTTCACAATTGTATGATCAAACTTTTATAGTGAATTCATACCCTTTCTTCCTCAAGCTAGTGCTCAACATGTTCACTTGGATTGCTTGTTGCACTATCTCCATGAGCATGAGCATATCATCTGGATACCTGGGCAGCTTCAGTGGAAATCCATCAAATGCTGCAAGGCGCAAATAAGAAAATGATGAGAACTAAATGAAATAACTGCCAAATTGACCGATTGTCGCCATCGCTTCTAGACTAAATCTCTACTCTGGACACCCTTGGAGCTCCCTAAAAATCCTCATGGTGAATGCATCATTTACCCGGATGTATTTTGCATAACTATTCTATAATTGCAAGCATGGATAAAACTCATAAGTTTTTACATTATCAGGAAAATTCTCAATTCTAGGGAGTCCCAACCACAATTGAAGAGAAGCCAACATATATATCAAGAAAGAGGACATATAAAATAAATTATAAAACTTGGCTACACTGAGAGCCCTAGAAAGATGCTCACTGACCTCATATGCCCAGTCAATATACTGTGTGTTTGAGCAAATAACTTGCACCAAAAAGAAGTATTTCTCTACAAAATTAAAAGCTTCTACCTCACCTTTGAGTCGACGCAACAGAACCAAAATGTCAACAATTTCTAGTTTGAGGTTTGTGCCAAAAAGAGTTTTAGGGACTCTACTCTTAGCTCCCCTTGGCTTTTGAAACCAAGATTGCATGATCTCCCTCCTCCAAACCATCTTCTTCAAAGAGTACTTATACATGGCTCCACTCATCCTTAAATTAGAGAACTCCTCTCATTCTTGAATTTGCAAGCAATTCACCACTACTTGTCAATCAATTAAAATTAGCACTGTTTGGTCAGGCAATAGAATTTGCTTTGTATCCGGGTTGTAATGATTGATGCATTCCAAAATCAACTCTGGGGCTTGTACTGCTACAAGGAACCCAGCTGCTTCCACTAATCCACTTCCTTGAAGATTTTTTGTTATGGGATGAATTGGCTCTGCTCTTAATCTCCTTTGAAAATCATGCATATCATAAAAAAAGAGTGAAGCATCTGTGATAGTCGGCCATGCTGACTTAATTCCACCCAATCCATCAAAACCCATGAACCTTGTTGCCATTTTATTGATGTGTGATAGCAAAAATTAAAACAATTGCAGATGATACAAGAAGCAAACTCTATAACTTTGAAAATTTACTTGAAAGCACTATCCAGTACAACAGTATAATAGTGAAACAGTAGTTTGAAAATTTGTTACTTCCCTCTTTATAAAATAACCCTAGATTTTCTCGTTGAATTTCATAAATCGTGCCACATGAGCAAAATTAAGGGTAAATCCGTTGGATTGGTGGATGTAAAGGTTCTAACTGATTTATCTTTGTCTTTTCACTATTTCTATTGGCTCAATGGTAACTCTCATTAATTGCTGGTTTACTTTCTGTTTCATCCATCTTTCAAAAAAACAAGAATGGAGAACTCCCTAGGGAAAAATTTGCGTAACTTAATTCTGCTTGCAAAAGCCTTATCAATTCATTGATTTGCTTCTATTTACTTGCCCAAAATAATCTACAATCAACTCACATACTTACCATGCTTGCAGGAATGATTTTTCTTGTAATGCAAAAAATAGCCTTCGAGGGCAGAAAACTTGTAGCGGAGAAGCCGATTTCCGATTTTCGCTTTTACCTTTCTACTCCAAGCACTTTGCTAAAAACCTTAAGAAAACATAAAAGAGGCTTCGCAAGTGAAAAATGGGGCCTGCTAGTGACTTTACCTTTCTATTTAGACCTTTGCAAAAAATTTACATCTTCGTTCAAAGTTCGTTTGAGGAGAAGCTACTTCTGAGTTTTTCGACGATGCTTATCTTGATCATCTTAATGAGTTCTGAGTAATTTCTGCTATGAAACTTGATAATTTTTGAATTATTTGATCATAGTATGGCTTACCTTTTCTTATTTTTAGCTTAAAGATAGCATTTATGGATCACTATGAAGTTTCACCTTCAGGGTGCAAAACCTCGCTATGGAGAAGAAGAAACTTTGTTTTTCGCTCAGGCCCATTGTTTTACTTCTTCTACCCTATTCACTTTATTTTAAGTCTCCAAAAAACACAAAATTGACTTTGCAAGTGAGAGGTGGGACCCATGGCTCTCTTAATTCCTTCACATACACTTCTTCAAAAAAATTTTTCTGACTTCGGAGTCTACCACGGAGAAGCTCTTTCTTGATTTTTCACCAATCGTTATTCCAATCATTTTTCAGACTTAAAAATGATTTTTGCTATGAAAACGTGACATCATTTGAATGATCTTTTTGCAACATAATTCACCTTACTTCAATAAAGCTTGCCAATAACATTTGCCATTCTTTGCAGAATTTCACCTTTGGTGTGCAAAAACCCTACTAAGGAGAAGCCAAAACCTATTTTTTTGCCAATTCAATTTCTCTATTTCTAGATCAAATAAGCTGCAAGAAAATCAACTGATGTAGCATAATTCAAGAATCCCCATCGAGTATGGTTCTAAACTACCCCTAAGACTCATAATAATCAAGAAATACCCACCCAGGCTATATGTGACATGGGAGAAGGGAAAAGATGAAAACCCGATGGGGAAACTCAACATCTAAAGAGGAAAGACCTATTGACTAGACTTTGACAAAACATGACATTAATTCACTTTCCACTTTGCAAAATTTGTATATGGTGAAAATTGGGGCAACACATTTCTCAAAGTCAACTTTAGATTTGTAATATTCAATTTAGCTTTGAATAATAATCATCACTAGTTTTATATTTAGTAGATTCATGCTTGGATTTGAGATGTTCAATCTTTTCCTTCAATTATCTAGTGTATACTTTGGAGTCTTCATATCTATCCTTTAGGTTATCTCTTTCCTCAGTTAGGAGATCAATTTGTTCAAGTGCCTCTTCAAGGTTCTTCATCAACTATTCCATATCCATAGGGATCTTACTCAATTTGTTAAGCCTCTTTTGAATAACTATGCTCTGATACCAATTATTACAAGCTAGGGTTGTTGTTGCACCAAAAGATCAACCTATTAATGCTCAATACAACCACTAAACTTATAGTACACAAGAATCTTGAAGGGGAATATTGGTGATTATTCCAATAGTTTGTTCCTTTCTTGAACAAAACTTGGTTGAGAGTATGTAGAGTAGTGCTTATAACTTCTCTCCATAACATTTGTGCAACTCCCTTCTCAATTAGTAGCAGCCTATCTCAAAGAACAATTGATTTGTTTCTTCTATCTACATTCTTATTCTGATGTGGTGTCCTTGGTCTAGATAGTTATCTCTTAATTTCATTCTCAACAAAAAAGTTAATGAATTCAATAGATATAAAATCATCAGCTCTATAAGATGTCAAACATTTTAGTTGTTGACAAGTTTCTTTTTCAACTCTAGATTTATACCACTTTGACATATCAAATAAATACATCACTTTAGCTTCATAAATATGATAATCATCAACAAAAATAATAAAATACCTATCTCCATAGTAGCTCTCAACTCTTATTGGATCATACAAATCCATATGAACTATCTCCAAAATATTATTAGTTGAATGTGTCTTGCTTGAAAAACTAGACTTAGTCATCTTATAGAGTCGACATTACTTACACATAGCATTCTCATGTTTATGTAGATTCTTTGGGAAGCCTCTCACTTTCTTATTTCTACTTACTTTGACCATATTATCAAAGTTAACATGACACAGTCTCTTATGCCACAACCATACATCTTCAAATTTTTCAAAAGAATATGCACTAATGGTAGGGTCTAGGTAATAGATTATCTCTTTTTTTCTCTCGATTACAATCAAATTTCCATTCTGGTCTTAGATTTTTACTTTTATGTTCTAAAATTCTAGCTTGTGACTTGTACTATTATGTAAGAATATTTGGAATAAATGAGAGTGGGGGTGGGGTGAATTAGTTATCTCTAGGTCCAGATGTATAAATTAAACAATTAAAACTTCAATAAACTTAACCCAATAAATCACTAATTAAAAGTATTCACTATACTCCAACTTATTCACTCCATTATAGCTCTCTATTCTATATGTGCCAAATTGTAGAAACTTATTACAGTCAACAATAAACTTAAATTTAAAAATAGTAAGTAGCAAAAAAACACAACAAAAATACATATAATGTTTGACACCATGATTTAATGTGGAAATCAAATTTGGGAAAACACATCAGTAACATACTACTACTTATTCACTCTTTTGAAGTGAGCTCTATTAGGAGTAAACCCTGTTAAAGCTTACAAAACACACAGTTAGGTGTAACCCTGTTAAAGAATTTAATCACCCTATTATGAGTGGCCTTGTTAGAGGACTTAAGAGCATTCCATTAGAATGTAACCACGATTAAAGCATTTACAAATAAATGTTAAGTGAACCTTATAAAATGGAATTTATAACTGCCACAATGGTTACAAAGTAATAATGAAAATTTGATCTAATAAACTACAACTAACTTTGCAAATTTAGATCTCTATTTGGCTCAACTTTGGTTCATTGTTTGGACTCTATCGTTCTTATAATCTCAGATCTTCTTGGAAAATCTTCAAGAAACCCTTCACCTCACAAACTTTGCACAACTAAGTCTATCTACCACTTATCTTCATAAGTTTTTGGTCCAACAACCCCAAAACATACAAGATGTCTCCTTAAATAGATAGCTTTGCTATTTTTTCTCTTAATCATAATCATAGATCTTTGGGTTTACGATCAGATCCAATATGTTCATTGAGTCTACCCATATTCTTGTTCTTCTTCTCTTCTCAAGATTTTTAGAAACATTAGCTCAAATCTTAGGCTTTGATCACTAAACTAAACCTTTCCTTTGCATTGGATAATACAAATCATTTGTCATTATCATCAACACATTTTTATTATTCCAAGATTTCAACTATGTTGGCTACATATCTTGATTATTTCACAAACTATTCTTTTATTATCACTTTTTCATCACTATGTTCTTCTACTTGGTCTTCACTAGATCACTTGGTCAATACTACATTGTCTTGCTTAGTAATTATTGTACAACTCAGTTAATATTGTCATTCAACAATCCTTGTCACTCAATAATCATTATCACTCAACCAACACTATTATACTCAACAATGCTTAAGTTCCTTTATCTTCTACTTCAACTCCTTCATTGATCGTGCAACATTGATACTTGGTCAAGCTTACCATTATGACTTGTTTCAACTCTTAGCTTCATCCAATTTTTTTCTATACTTCATATATTGGTTTGAACAACACATTATCTTGTCAAGTATGAACTTATCAAGTGTCCATTATAATTCCATCTCACTTACACATATCAACTCAACCTTTCACTAGGTCATCTCATGATCTCTATTTTTTAAATCCTCTTCATCAATAAAATGATATGACACTCTACACTATTAGTGAATTCAACTCTAGTAGGTTTAACACTTGTCTTACCAATAGGGTTGACATCAATGACAATATAACAATTGTTCCAATCAAGCTCTTAACAATTGTAGCTCCAACATATTCAACTATGCAACACTCAACATATTGTAATTTAGTCCTTGAATCCAATATGAATCCTTATAGCTGATTTTATCATTTATTATCAATGAACCTCTACCTTTCATAGGACATACAACATCATTTCCAAGTTTAACAATTCCACCATCATATTCCTCTAGCTTATCAAACTTACTAATATCAACAGACATGTGATGTGAACATTCGCTATCAATAATCCATGTATCACTTTTACTAACATGAGAAATAAGGGTTTTTCCTTCCTCATACCTTTCCTCATCTATATCTTCTTTAATATCAACATATACCACTTCTCTTTTTTCATTGTCATCATCAATGTTCGACTCAGTGTGCTCTTCCTCAACAATGCAGACTTCTTCCCTTTTTCCTTTATCTTTTTGTATCTATTCTCTTCTTGTCATTTTTGTCACTAATTTTCTTCTTAGGACATCTAGTAGTAATATGACCAACTTCATTGCATTTAAAACATATCACAAAGAATTTACCTTTGAATTTTCCTTGAACTCTTGGTAGCCTCCTTGTAAGAAGTACTTCAATCTCATATATATCTTTCGCTAAATCTGAATAACTTTCATCTTTTCTACTATTTTCTTTCTTTGAACTTCTAATAGTTAGTGATTAATTGAAATCATTCATAATCCTAGGCACATTATTATCAAAGTTACTTAATTCTAATGTAGTTAAATGATCAACTAAACCATCAAGAGTAAGGTCATAACTAGGCATAGCTCTGAATTCCTATATAGAAGATATTTACAATAGTGTTCTGAGAACTTTACTTAAAAATTTTTCATTATTGATGACTCCTCCAACAACTTTGATAGTGCTCACAACTTCTTTGATTCAGTTCACGTTCTAAAAAATATTGTGTCCTTGTTTCATCTTCAATTCACCATAATTTCCTCTTAGACTTTCTAGTTTGTCTCTCAATACATTCTAATCTCCACCATGCACAAATATCATCTTGTCCCAATTTTATTTAGCAATAGCACAACCTTTGACATCATCAAACTCAACATCATTCAATGTAGAAGAAATCTCAATCATAAGAGTGTTATGTTCTTTCTCCAGGTTCATTTCATCAACTATCATAGGAGAGTCAAGAAGGCTGTATTGATTGTCCAGATAGTATAGTGCATTTTCTCCAATCCTAGATAGATAAAGCCTTGCCCTTCTTTTCCATAAATAGAAATTCTCCTTTTTTCAACTTTGGTACCTCTCTCTTATACATTTTCAAATCTTTAGCTTAAGTCCCTTCAAATTTCTTCCTTCAAGCACTTATCTCTGATACTAATTATTAGTTAATTGAAAGGGGGTTGTGAATTAGTTTTAAGTTGTTGGGATTTACAAGTGGGAAGTATACTTCTGAAAGGGGGGTGAATAAAAAGTACTAAAATTTTACTAGTAAAACTTTTAACTTTAAAACATTGCATACATAAACATATAGAAATAACATGTAAAGAAAATGCATCCACATAAACATTTGACACCAGATATGATTACCCAAAAACCCTCCAATGAGAAGGTAAAACTGGAGTGGAGATGAACTCTTCACTACTGTAGCAATAAAGTTCACCTATGAAGGTTACATATTTTAACCATTCTCATGATCTTCCCTATGAAAATCCTACTCTATTAAAGGCTTACAAGGATTGTTAGATCCTACCCTATTTAAGGATTTTTAACACTCTATCAAAAGTTTACTTGGCTAAAGGATTTACAAAAAATTCACTTGGAATTTCACCCTGTTAAAGGCTTTATACAATGATTGTTAAACCAACCTATCTCCATAGGATTTCATTTTTCTGTAACAATGGTTAGAGAGTACAACAAAATGTTTGATCTAATGCACTTACAATTTGATATTACTGATTATAGATCACAATTCAGTTCTTCTTGATCCTCTTTGATCTGATATGAATATGTTGTAACCTTTGATCCTTTGTTTTGCTAACTGATTCTATAATTCTATCTTTCTTCTAAGTCAATTCACCCCTTTTTACTTCCTTCAAACTTCGCTAGCATTATCTCCTTGCATGCATTCTTTCTCACACACTCTCTCATACATACTAAATTATGGGACTTCTTTTCCTTTAAAAATATTTCATGACTTAGGGTTAGGTATGAATTTATGATTGAGATTCATCCAACTTTCCCACTCAAATATTTCTATTTTTTTGATTGGTTGCATGTTGATTGTATAGGGAATCCAAACAGATTTGATCTTATCTTTAATCCTTCAAAATTTATCCATATGTCAGCTCAAAAGTGGTTTATATCTTAGTTTGTGAAGGTACAAACTGATATGTTGATTCTGTGTTATTTGACACTTGGTAATTACTAATGCTCAACACATACTAAATTCTATCTTGGTCAAAACTTGAACTTTCTTGGTATCTATTAGTCACTCAACACTTGAAACTTGATCCACATCTATTTTTCACTCAACATGTATACTTGCTCAACACTGTCTATCTGCTTGGCATCAACTTAGAAAATTTCTTAAGAGTGTTGACACTCAATTGTCAAAACCAATCTAAGATCAACATAATTATGTTGGAATTCTTTAGAGTAACTAAGAGGGGGTGAATGAGTTATCCAAGGTCTAGATTGACAAGTAAAATTTTTCATAGCTTAGTGAACCCATATTCATAAAACATATTCATGCATGAATCCATTAGATCATACAATCACTTAAACTTTTAGATTATTGTCGTAGGTCAAAACAACTTTGTAGAAATGTAAACTTAAAACATAATGGATTCAATAACACATTTGACACAAGAATTTTACATAGAAACCCAATTTGGGAAAAACCACTAGTACATGCTACTGATTCTCACTCTTCTGAAGTGATGCCCTATGAAAGGCCAACCTTGTTAAAGGTTACAATACACACTATTAAATGTGACCTGGTTAGAGGATTTCAATTACCCTATTAAGAGTGAGCCTTATTAGAGGACTTTAGATTATTCACTTGGAATATCACCTAGTTGAAGGATTTACAAATGACTGTTAGGTCAAACTTTATCCAAAGGATTTACCCTAGATTGGTAAAATGATTAGTAAGTAATAGTAAGGCTTGATCTGATAAAAAATTGTTGGAAATGATTGAAGAGATCATGAATGAAGAATGATGGAACTAGTAAAGTATGTTTCCAATCATTATTTTGTCATTGATGTCAAACTTGCTACCTACAGGAATGACAATCGCTTTAGTGATCCCAATACTATCAATTAGTTGATTGACAAGGAGGTGGCAATCAATAAGATGTAACTAGAACACCTAGAGAAAGGTTGAAGTTATGATGTTGTAATGAAGTACAAGGATCTGCTAAGCCATTGATGAAATAGTGTATTGATGACATATTCTAAGACACAGAGAATGGACACACTTAAACACATCAAAGATGTGAGGTTTAGTGAAGTCATTTGTAAAGCCTAACTAAGTTCATAAGAGGGTGTCGAGCGAAGATCAGGTGCTAAGCAAAGATCAGATGCCGAGTAGAATACATGAGCTGAGTAATACAGAGGGTGCCAAGCATCAGTAAACCAATAGTACCAAGGTGCTGCATTATTTTAAAAGTTGAAGATTCGCTAGATCTAAGTCAACAAGGTTGTTATCTAGAATTTTGTGAATCAAATAGAAGATAAGAATGATGATCTGGTCGCATAGAACTCTATGTAAAATGTTTTCTAGATGAAGATGAGATATGGGATAGATACATTGTATCCTACCTAATCTATTGAAACCCTAATGTTGGAGAGGGAGAATCGAGCAAGAAAGGTATTCTAGATTTCTATTTAAGGAGTCATAAGGTCACAAAACAAGTAGTTGGTCAAACATGAAAGCATGAAGTGCTGAAGAAGGTACTAAGGAGAAAGAAAGCACAAAAACTCTATTTTGATAGATAACCACAAGGATGATTGCATTGGTATAATGAGCAAGAAGACTCAAGGAGACAAAGCTTGAGAGGAAGACAATCTATCAAGAGCCGTAGTGATTAAAGCCAAGAAAAAGATTGAATTGAAGATTGATCTGTAATCTGCAAGATATGTTGTAAGTTGTATCAGATCAAAAGTCATTATTGTTACTCTCTAGCAATTGTAATAGTTAGTCTAAATCCTATGGACTTAGGTTGGTTTAATAGCCATGTTATAAATCCTTTAACAAGGTGACATTCCAAGTGAATTTTCCAAAGTCCTTTAACCAGGCCCATTCCTAATAGTATGGTAAAATCCTCTAACAAGGTCACACTTAATAGTGTGTTGTAAGCCTTTAATAGGGTTGGCCTTTAATAGGGCATCACTTCAAAAAAGTGAGAATTGAGTAGCATGTTACTGGTGGTTTTTCCCAAATTGGGTTTCCATGTAAATCATTGTGTCATGTGTTAATCTTGCATGTTTTATTCCTGCATGTTGATTTGATGTAACTTGCTAAGACGGATGTTTTAAGCTTGGATGGATGAATAGTTCAATGGGCTCACTATAGTTTGTGAAAAAGTACAATTAGGGAATTTAGACTTTGAATAACTAATTCACCCCCTCCTCTCAGTTATTCTAAAGAATTCTAACACAAATTACATCTCACTTTCATATTATTAATCTTTTTTTAGCCCTCCATTCTACTTGGCTTTCAAATACTTAAGCTCTGATAGCTTTTTCTCCCTTCAAGCATTCATATTTTTAAGTCTTCTTGATTTGCTTATCAATAAAAATCTCTTATGTTTGATCACTAAATGAAGCAATACCTTAGACCTCTTATCTAACTTAGGTTCTTGAACATGACCAACTTTTCTTCTGACCAACTATATCTATAAATAGAAAATTAAGATTTTTTTCTTTCAACCTCTATCTTCTATTTTAGCGTTAGGTAAGATTCAATGAATCTACCCATCTTTTCATTTGAGTCCCTTCTAGAAACTTCTTCTTCAATCCTCTTTGAATTCAACTAAAAATGGTTTACCATGAATTATATTCCACCAAATCATCATAGTTATCTTCCACACACTTCACAAATTTCAAGAAAAGAAAATAGTCAGCTTAGATTCATCAATTCTATGATTTAACATGAATACTAGCACATGGAATCAATATGTTGTCACTTGGCTTCCAAACTATTTTTCCACTCATCTTCAACTAGATAACTCAACAAACACTAAAGTTTTCTAGTGTTTAGCATCAAGTAAACTTTACTCAACTTACATTGTATCACTCAACATACACTGAACTTTAACTTTTCTTGGCTCCAACTAATTTTTTGCTCAGCTTGCACTAACTTTTCTTGGCATCTACTATCCACTTAGTCAAGCTTAGCATACTCAATTCTTCTTACTTGTTCTTCTAGACTTAGTCAATGTATCCAACCTTTGTAGCCTGTAGTAGATAATCAATGCACTACAACATCACTATCTTAACTAATCTTTGTACTCCTTTTTCTTACAATAACCCAACCTTTCCTCTAGGTGGTTTTGTTATCTCATTTTGTCAAAACCTTGTCTTCAATAATGATATTACTTAAATCAACTAGTCAATTATCTTACTAGCAAGTAATATGTTTGTCATTAGTGAAAAAATAATGATTGAAAGATATTCTCATACTTGAATCAATCTGTTTTCAACAATCTCCCTCTTTGGCATTGATGGAAAATCAGTACCAACAAAAATACCAAAAAGAAAATAATTCCTTGTATGGAAATCTCTCCCTCTATCAACATATTTCATCTTCTTTATAGGCTACAAAATTCTATTTTGATTAATAGAAAATCAACTCTTACATGACTTCTCCTTATGTCTATGATGATCATTCCCTCTTTCTAATATTTAGGTATCTATTTTTGTCTATTTTGTTCTTATATCTCCCTCAACACTATCTCCCACTTACTAGGTAGATGTATGTCTTTTAGTCATTTCTCCCTCTATAGTAATCATTAGGTACACTATCTCCCTCTGAGTAGATAATCCATGTTTCTCCCTTATTCTCACCATGTTTGGTATTTTGCATTTCTCCCTTTATCTATTTCCCCCTCTTTGACAATAATACAAAAGACTTGTCATATCAACCTATAGATATGAACATATTTAGTTGCTCCTCTATCACCTAGTGTGTGACTGATCTAGAGCTCCAACTCTTTGATAACTTTAGGTAGCTCCTAATGTAAGATCTATTGTATCAATATTTAACATATGTCAATCATCTTAGTTGATGTAGGGCACTTCTCATGCTTCTTAAATAGCCTTGGATAGGGGTATCACCCCTAGTTTACCTCTTAGATACTCATGGGCATCCTCAAGTAATGCTTTCATGAAGATATCAACTATTTGATCTTTTGTATTCACGTATTCCATCTTCACCTCTTTGTCTTTAACTAACTCTCTCAAGTAATGATACTTGATTACAATGTGCTTAGTCTTTGTATGCATCATGGTTCTTTGATATATTTATAGGACTTGTATTATCACAATAAAGTATCACAGGTTTAGTGATTTCCTCCATATCTTTGAGTAGCAAATTGATCCATACAATGTTTGTACAATTTTTTGCAACATCAATATATTTAGCTTCAATAGTAGATTGAAATATGCATTCTTTTCTTGCTAGTCCATGTAACAACCTTTTTCCTAAGAAAAGTGCTCCTCCACTAGTGCTTTTTCTATCATCAATATTTCCATCCCAATTAACATCAGTGTAGGCTCTCAACTCAAATTTCTCATTTTTCTTGTACTATAGACTATAGTATTATGTTCTTTTCAAATATCTCATTATTCTCTTAATAGCTATCAAATGATTCTCCCTAGGATTAGCAAAGAATCTTGTGACTATCCCAATACATAATGCAATATCAAGTCTACTATGCACTACATATTGCAATTTTTCAATCATAGACCTTTACAATGTTTGATTCACCTCAGCTAAATCATCATTCTTTGACAACTTGTGTCCTATCACCATAGGTGTGCTTACCAGCTTGGAATCTTCCAATCCAAAAGTTTTCAATATCTCCTTTACATACTTAGACTGAGTGATGTATATATCATATTTCATGTGTTGTATATACCATATTTCATGTGATGTATATACCATATTTCATGTGATGTATATACCATATTTCATCTGATGTACTTGTAAACCCATAAAGAACTCGATCTCTTCAAACATAGACATCTCAAATTCTTTCTTTATTTCATTTGCAAAGGCTTTACATTAAGTATCTTGACCTTCAAATATGATATCACTAACAAAAATTTCAAATAGTAAAATACCTTTTCCCTTTTTTTTCTTCAAGTATAGATTGTTGTTATCATCAGTCCTCTCAAATCCAATCTATAAAAGATAATTGTCAAGCCTTTCATACCATGCTCTTGGTGCTTTCTTTAAACCATATAATGCTTTGTGTAGTCTACATACCATATTTTTTGTTAGAATCAACAAATCCTTTTGGTTGTTCTATATAGACCTCTTCTTTCAATATGTCATTCAGAAATGTAGATTTAAAATTCATTTGATAAACTTTGAAACCTTTGTATGTAGAGTTAGCAAGCATAGTTCTCACTTCTTCCAATCTTGCAACAAGGGAAAATGTTTCTCCATGGTCTATCCCTTCTTCTTGTGCATACCCCTTGCAAGATAATATTGTCTTATTCCTTGTGACTTCACCATTCTCATCTAATTTGTTTCTATAAATCCACTTGGTGCCAATCACATTTTTTATCTTCTGGTCTAGGAACTAGAGTCCATGTCTTGTTCTTCTCAATTTGTCCAATCTCTTCTTTCATGGCTTTACCCTAGCCTCCATCTTCTAAAAAATATTGCACTATTTTAGTTTCATGCATGCTAAGAAAAAATGTAGCACTTCTCAGATTTTTTCTTGTCATTGGTCATGCATCTTTATCTCCAATAATTTGTGTAGTAGGGTGATGTCTTTTGACATACCTTAACAATCTTGGTTCTGCTCTATTTTCCTCCTTAGGTCCATCAAATTCTGAATCACTATAGACTTCTCTATCATGCAATTTAATATCTCTTTTATGTACACCAATCTTAGAATCAGAATGTGCCTCAGCTTTAGTTTCCAACTTAGCACCTAGTTAGAGCTCGATCCCTGAATGCAACTCAATATTCATTGTATGTGACTCAACATTCATTGAAACTTGTTGTTGATCTTCAACTTTATTTACAACATCTTCATCAATAGACATACCTTCATAAAAGTATACAAAAGATTCGTATTCCTCTGGTTCCTTCATAAATTCAACCTCATGTACCTCTGTATATTCATCAACTTTTATATTTCACTTTTCACAACTTTGTTAGTGTTATTATTCAAACACTTATAAGATTTACTTGTGGAATAGCCAAGGAATATACCTTCTTCACTTTTTGCATCTAATTTACCATTCCTAAAATCTTTGAGAGTATTAAATTTTCTTCCAAATACCTTAAAATATTTTACATTGGGTGAGTATCCATACCATAGTTCAAAAGGTGTTGAATGAGTACCTTTCTTGACTTGCACACAGTTCAAAGTATACATAGTTGTACTTACATCCTCTCTCCAATATTTCAAAGCAACATTCTTCTCCATCATGAATGTCCTAACATAGTCCTTTATAGATATGTTTGTCATGCCCTAAATTTAACAAGGTGAAACACAACCAATTTTTTTTTGAAAGGATAGTGTGCAACGACCTATACTTTGATATGAATATTGTATCAAATTATGGGGTGACCGAAATATAACAAATTCATGTATCTTAGAAAACATTATAAAGTTGCTCATTTGATCATTGAGTTTGGAGATGATTATTTTTTAGCTAAGGTGGAAGAATCTATTTTCATTTGAAATTATGGGCTTTAAGATTTAACAAGAGGTCAAATTGTTTCCTATCATTAACTAAAAAAATCTAGGTTATGACATAGTAGATAGGTCTTATTATCATATCAAAATTTACATCCTATCTTTGGAATGAGGCATTACATAGATAACTGTGAATCACAAGATTTTGCATCAATGTTATTGTAATGGTTACATAGTTACAATTGTGCAGATGTTTATAATTTCCCTAGGTGAATATCTTTAACTTTTTACACTTCATGTCCAAAACTAATCTTTTTTTTCCTTCTAAAAATAATTATCTAGTATTTATTATTATTATTTCTTTAATTTTATACAATGTATTAACCTATATTCCAACTACCATTCCACATGAATTTTAATAAGACTTATGGTGCCCCACATTCATTAATCTATAGAACACAACATCAAGGTACTAATGGTGGCAATTCATGTATCTCACTAATTACGTCCTTATATTTAACACCCTTTCATATATCTAGTTTATGTATGCAATGTAGATTATTTTTTGGAGTATTTATTACCAACAATAATTGTTACACATATATTACTCTGTTATTGATTTTATTTTAATATTTAATATTATTTTTCCTCTTTATTTACTAATTTCATATAATTAATTATTCATTAAAAACCATTATTAGTTTCCTAAGACCTACCACCTTTAAAGCTAATCCTAGCTCTCTCTACTACCACATGCCTTTATCTACTATACTAATTCCAAAAATATTATTAACAATCCCATAAAAGAGTTAACATAATCCTAATAACTACTAACCCCTTTATCCTATTCAAAAATATAATCCCAAACATAAATACCTACCTAAACAACCTAACATACCTCCCATTTCACATTACCCATAATAGTTACCGCTACCAACATTCTAATACTATATTTATCTTAAATCCTTACTACCTTGCTAATCGAAACACCATAGAAAATATATTAACCAATCCCAAAACTTACAACTACCCATATTTACCTAATTCCATATTATTTCTTCCACCAAAATAGGCGCCTAGTTTACCCTTTATCCAAGACACCATACTTACCTTCCCATCTCCAAATGTGGCCCTCCTCCCTTCTAGGTTCATGTGGCATGGGGAGGCTTAATGTAACTACCTTCTTGCAATGCACTTTCCCCTAGGTACTTGGGGTTGGGATACAAACCATTTGAAAAACAAGACTTTTGTGAATTAAGACTTTTGTCTTATTTCCTTTCAAACACTTTTTATTTCACCTAGGTTGTTGGTCCTCCCATGTGTGAGGAGAAAGGAAGGGTTAAGGAGGCATCCAAGGTGGTCAGCCTTTGGGTAGTCTCCCAAGGTTTTTTTTCATTTTTTTAAAACCATGTGTAACGTGAAATGTTAGTTTATATTTTATTTATAATCAAGGAATGTTTTTCCCCTTTTTAAAAGAAAAAACTAAATGGAATATATGCTTCAAGTTGGATTATTATATTTTAGAAGATTAGATGTATGAATTTAAGATCCATATATATATTCTCATAGGTTTAATTTATGTATACATTTGGTTGTGGATTGTGACATGTGACTTATAAGAGACTTTTCTTACAATTTCTAGGAGCTAGGTGTTCATTGGTTATTGAGTCTTATCCCTTAGCTAGGATATTATGTAATTATTATTTTATGCACAAGATTCTTAGTATAGTCTCTTATTATTTTATTGGTCTATAATCTTAGGGAAGGAATTATTTTCCTCCCCCATACATTTTCCAGAGGACAAAATATGCGCCTACATAATTATTTTCTTATGCATTTGGACTATGTATTCATTTCAAGCTAATTTTCTTTTAATTCTACCATAAGGCTTTAGTGAATATGTTGATGATGTGATGGTGTTATCTACTTCAGAGGTTCATTAGAACTTGAAACCCAAATGAACTAATCTACATGCATGTACAATGAACTATCAAAATACAATAATTTTCTTCCATTAAATAGAATGCATAACATATACTTTTACAATGCAATTATCAATATTAAATAAACTATATCAAAGAAATCTTTCACACAAATATGAAATATTTCTACCCAATGATTTACAATCAACATAAGGAGAAGGATCTCATTACATAACTTCTTCATAATACATAAAATCACATATTGTGGAACTCATAATGAATATTTCTTGCAATGGTTACTTTGTTCAATTATCTCAACTTCACATTTTCAATAATATGAAATAATATAGAAAATTCATTTTTGATCACATTGAAACAAAATGGAGATTTAACAGCACAACACATTTTGTGATAACATGGGAAGATTGGTCTCTCTACACACTTAATTTTTTTCAACATTGTCAAGGATGAAACCCTAATATCTTCAAGGAATCCATCTTCACAAAACCTACAACCACACACAAACTAGGAACCATGGAGGCTTACCTCCCATCCTAGGCTTCTTTGAAGCCACCCACCAAGCAGGGGAAAACAATTCCAAATGGGATACACACACACATCACTTGTCACTACATGAAAACATATCACATAACACAAAACAATCCCTCCCATGGCTTGCACATTGATTCACGATTGAAACTTTAAATATAGGGTGAATGTGTGCTTTCAAAAAGGAGACTTTCCATATCATACAATACCTGCAATAAAAAAAAAAATTTAATGCCCTTTCAGAGCTTTTTACAAATCAACAATCTTTCATGCCCTTTTGGGGTTTCCACAAACATCCTCCAAATATACTACCAACAACTATAGGTTCTTTGAAGCCCATACCCCATTAACTTCCTTTCTACACCGTTTTCCCCTTATTACTCCAAAAGCAAGATATGAATAAATATGGCATACAATGGAGTCCATACTCCAAGGTTCTCAACTATATTTCAAGCCCAACTAAGCCCTTCACCCTGGACTTCTCTTCCCTTCCCAAAGGGCGAGTGAAGCCCTCACACCCATAACAACACTTGACATTCAAATCAAAACAAGGAGATTCAAGATAGAAAATCAAGAAATTTTATGAAACACAATGCACAATCACACGACCACAACAGAATACCAAGATTCACAATAACAATACAAGATCCCATACAACACTCCATGCTTGCAAATTCATAATATAATGCTAAAAGAAAAATTATCATGGCTTGAGCATCAACCTTGGTCCATGCTAAAGGTAATGATAGTTGTTGTAGAGCTCCCTTAATCTTCTTTCAAACTCTAACTATCTCTAAACTTAGAGAGTGGGTGAACACCCCACTAATTTGTCTAAGACTCTTTGATAAGGCCTTCCCACTAACTATTTTAGCAAAAAAATAAAGCCACTTCTTACAAACTTGTCTCCCTCTAATTTTGTTATATTTGACTTAGTAAAACATGGGAGAGAACACATGTGACAAATCCATTTTTGAATTGATGAAATAATGCATGGGTAAAGGGTCAAAATTAGGTCCCTAACATGTTATACTATCACATCGGTAGCTCATTTTCACATAAAAGACACTTTGGGACCACCTAATGACCCCTCAAAACCCTAGTCAAGTCTAAATTCAAATTTCTTTTGATTGTGACCCATCTCACCCCTTGTCAAGTGGGTTTACTTACTCATTAACAAAGTAATTAGTTTTAGGGTAAAATGCTACCATGACCAAAACCCTAAATGACATGCCATTACACACAAAATCCACAAGTGTCAAGTGACACATAAAAGCACATTCCACATCACCACGATAGGTTCCTAATGCATCTTTATGATTAAAAATTTCCACATACAAAAAAACTTACATTTACGAAATAAAACACATCACAATGAGACTTTTGAATCTTCCAAAGGTTTTCCTTGGTTAAACTATATTCACATAGTTTTGGATCATGTTTCCCCCAAAATTTTTATGGTTCCACTTCATACACATTGAACTCGAGCATTAGTAGTCCAAGGAGGTCAGATAAATATATATCATAAATGCATATAATTTCAAATGTTACATAAACTTATTAACATAATTCAATTAAATTTCCTTTCCTAATCATTTCAAATAAATCATTCAATATGTAAAAATATCAAGATCTGCATATCATAAACCATCATAATCAAATCAACATTTATCTTCATATCAAATTAAATCATAAATCATCATAATCATCATATCATAATCTAATTATGTCATGTCATAAAGTTGCATTCATATGTGTTCAATCATTCCATTCATAATATTAGGTTTGGACTACATATCATAGATGCAGAACACTACTGTAAATGTCAAAATCAATAAATAAAATAAACCATTGTCCTACTAAGTCTTGAATAATGTCAAAATATCCAAATCCCAAATATCAAAAAGAAAGTAACATACCCCCACTTAAACATTACATTACAATCATTTCTGCAATTCAACTTCTATCAAAGCAATTGAAAAAGGTTAGTACATGAACAAAATCATTAATTATATCATTTAGGTCTTAATGTGCAGACATGAGTGTGGATCATCAAAATGTAAATATTAAAATAACATAGCCCTATAGTCTTGAAAGTATATCAAAACATCAAATTAGAAGTATCATAATGCAAATAGATCGGGTGAGGCCTCACAATGTTCTTCCTTTCAGCATGGAAGGGTTTTAGGGGCAAATGTCTTTCTTTTGATTCCTCTTTCATTACAAAAAATATCAAACTTATTTGATGTAAATTCTCCTCCTCTGTCAGATCTCAGACATTTCATGCTTTTATCTATTTCCTTTTCAACTCTTGCTAAGTACCACTTAAACATTTGGAAAGCATCAGATTTATTTTTCAGAAACATAATTATCATCATCCTAGAATAATAATCAATAAATAGCATAATGTACTTGTCTTCTTTTTAGCTTTTCACATCAATTGGTCCACACAAGTTAGTATGAAAAATCTCCATAATTCCTTTTGAGGTTTGAGTCTAACTCTTAAAACTAGACTTTTTCATTTTGCCTAACTGACATTGTTTGCAAATTATATTGTCAGGCTTCTTCAATTTAGGAAATCCTTTGACTCTTCTCATGTTACTAATAGTAACCAAATTATCAAAACTATATTGACATAACCTCTTGTGCCATAACCATACATCATAAAATTCTACAACTAGACAATTAGCATCATTCATATTAGGGTAGAATAGATTACCTCTAGTTTAATCACCTTTTCCAATTAGTTTTCCATCAATATCATATATCTTAGCTATCTTTTTTTCAAAATCAACCTTGCAACCTAAACTATTTAGTTGTGACACACTCAAAAAATAATAGTTAAGTCCTTCAACATAATAAGAATTGTCACATAAAATCTTTTCTATGAGTTTGAAAGATCCTTTTTTTTTTTATCAGACAGGGTGCATCATTGCCAAACCTTACACTATTTCCATAATAATAATTCAAGGTAATGAACTTACTTTTATCTCTAGTCATGTGGTATGAACACCCACTAACAATGATCCATCTGTCATTCTTGTTCTCACAAGACACTAGTGTAGTTGCCTCATCCTCATCAAAATCATCCTTCATTGCAACATACACCACTTCATCATCATGATTGTGAGATTCATCTTTGGTTTCCTCTTTTGCAATGTAGCAAGACATATTACCTTTGTATTTGTAACATTTTTTTCCCTCATCTTTTCTACTTTTGTAATTGTCTCTACTTCTATTGTTCTTCTTTTTTGGACATCTAGTAGCAATATGACTAACCTCATTGCAATTAAAACACATGATAGGTAACTTACATTTCAATTTTCCTTTACCTTTGTGAAATCTCCTTGCTAGTAGTTCTTCAAGTTTTTCTACATCATCCTCATCTATATCACTATCATTGGAAACATATTTTACCTTTTTCTTCTTCTCATTAGGTTCCTCTAATGACAACTTAGCTTTGAAAGAAGATTCAACATTGTCAAATTTGAAGCTGTCAAAATTAGATAGCTCAAAAGCAATGAGTCTCCTACCAAACCTTCAAGAGTTAGATTAGAACCTAGTATACATCTCAATTCTTATATTGAAGAAAATTTAATAGCATAGATGGGCATCAGTGTTCTTAAATTTTTTATTAATACAATATCATCATCTATCTTACCAGTAGCTCCTCTTATAGCACTAACAACATCTTTTATTCTAGAGAAATATTGAGTAACATTCTCACCTTCTTGCATCTTCATATCATCAAACTTACCTCTAAGACTTTCAGATTTGGCTCTCAAAATAGTTGCATCTCCTCCATAGATGTTGTGAAGAGCATCCCACATCTTCTTTACACCATCACAACCCTTGATGTAATCAACATTGCTTCATTGTGCTACTTTTTTTTTAAAGATCTTCAGTTGTTAGGCCTCCAATAGGATCAACATGCTCAATGGTGATGGTAGATTGTGCATGGTCTCTAAGACCTCCTAGGTGTAGCTTCATCAGACTTTTCCATGTAGGAAGGTTTTCCTTGTTAAGCTTGGGTACCTCTCTTTTTGACATCTTAATTTTTTGCTTCTAGTACCTTAAAACTAGTTCTCTTAAGAAGATGATACTGATACCAATTGTTGGAATTCTTTAAAATAACTAAGAGGGGGGTGAATTAATTATCCAAGGTCTAGATGTACAAATAAAACTTTTCACAATTAGTGAACCCATATTCATAAAACAGACTCATGCATGTGTCCATTAGACCATACAATCACTTATACTTGTAGATTATTGTTGTAGGTCAAAATAACCTTATAAAAATGTAAACATGAAAGACAATAGATTCAATAACACATTTGAACAAGGATTTTATGTGGGAACCCAATTTGGGAAAAGCCACCAGTAACATGGTACTAATTCTCACTCTTCTAAAGTGATGTCCTGTGAAAGGCCAACTCTATTAAAGGTTAGAATATACACTGTTAAATATGACCTAGTTAGAGGATTTCAATCACCCTATTAGGAGTGAGCCTTATTAGAGGACTTTAGATCATTCACTTGGAATGCCACTTGGTTAAAGGATTTACAAATGATTTTTAGGTGAACCTTAATCAGAAGGATTTACCCTAGACTAGTGCAATTATTAGAAAGTAATAGTAAGGCTTGATCTGATAGAAAATTACAACTCATGTGCAGATTATAGATCTATGTTTCAGTCCTCCATTCTTCTTGGATTTCACACACTTCAGCTTTGATAACTTTTTCACCCTTCCATTATTTATACTCTTAATCCTTCTTTCTTTTCTTGCCAATAGCAGTCTCTTTTGTTTAGTCACTAAATGAAGCAATACCTTAGATGTAATGCCTCACCTAGAGATCCTTGGAATAAGGATTCAATACAAGCCAAGATTTTTTTTTTTCAAGTATGAATGCATATGACAACATCATACAAAGAGCACAAAGATCACAATGGAAGACTTCACCAACAATCCAGACAAGTAATGAATCTCCAATTGGCACTACTAAATTGACACACTCAAACAAAGAAACAAAAACCAAAGGTGACAATAGGAAAAAAGAATCTTAGGTCTATCCAAGCATAGAAAATTAAGCAAACCCAAAGGGTACTTAAAACACCAAATTGTGTCCCCCAAAAACTATTGGAGATTTCCTCTATTTTTTTGTGTGAGGACAACAACATATATAATTTTTCATGCGAGGAAGTATAGCATGTTGTGTGAGAAACTACCTTTCATGTGAGGAAATACACCAAAAAGTGTGAGGAAGTACTTGGCCTAGCAACCAAGACATTCTATAACTAGTGTGGGGTTTCACATAAGGAAGTACCAAGAGCTACATAACAATACCTAGCACAACACATGAACTTATATACTCTCATGCAAGAAAGTAAAATTTTGCACGAGAATCCAAAATGACAAGCTAGAAAATATTAAGTTAAAAGGCTAAGAAATAAAGTTCCTCCATACCTAGGAGTACCAGATCCACAAATTCAGGCATAGACACTCGAACACTATAGCTACAAGATGGTAACTACATCTAACCATTTGAAACATAGCAATAAAGAACACACTAAAAGAAAAATCATAGTGTATACAAGCAATATCACAATATATAAGAATAAAAAAACTCATGTGTGGCTCCTCCCAACTATAATAGCATCATGAGACCTCAAAGGTCCTAGCCATCCCCTATGCGTAACATCACTAACTACCGACCAGATCGTCAGAGCTATCTTATGAGGACATCACTACTAAAATGTGCTACATCATAAGAACAAGAAAATCTAACATGCTAAAAGTGAAGCATTAGATATTCTATTAAATCAAACTCATCATCGAACATATTCTAAATTTTATAATAAGGGAATTTGTCAAATAAACTAACATCATCTAAACATGATATCCAAGCATTCTAATGAAGCATAAATCATAAGAAAGCATATTCTGGAACCTAAAGTACTAAGTGAAAACATCCAACAATGGTCACACTAGGACAATAAACCATCTTTGTAAACCAGTCCCCAATAGTGATGAAGGTAGCTATGTCTCCCAATCATGTGAAACCCATAGGTCCACTCCCACTATGCTAATGGAGATAATGATCCAACCAAAATCACACACAAGCAAACATCCATGGCTATCACTCATGCCAGATAGTAATGAAGACTAAAACCAAGAGCATGAGACAATGCAAGAACTATAGGTCCTAGTCAGACACTCATTGGGTTACTATGTAGGGGCCAACATAATGGAGAGTTGCTTGGCATCAAAAATCCCAACCTACTATTGGAAGCATCAACTTCCTAATGGAGGATGCACAATCATGTGTCCTCAAACCAAATTGGGTTCTGACAAACAAGTGTCCTCAAACTGAATCAAGTGCTCACTTACATTTTATTATCTTAAAATTTTATTACTGCTCACACATTTTATTTAGTTATCTCTTGATTAAGACTTCTACATACAAATGTATTGGTCATGAACACTAGACTATATAGATAGAAGCCCCCTCCATATGCTACCCTACCCTACCCATGCTCATCCAATGATGAGTGCCCATATGAATGCATATTCCCAACCCAACCCCAAATGATCATAACTCCACCAAAATACAAATGGGAGATTGGACCTCACATGTCACCGAAAAAATGCATGTGTACATGCTTGTGTGTGGTGCACCACCATCACACAGATCATAACACAAGAAAAATATAACTCAACAAAAAATAAATTTAAAAGGACATATTCTATATCAACCCCAATAAACAATAAAAACCTACATCATGAACTCACTCAACCAGCCTGAATTTGGGAGTATGAATTCTATACAAATCCCAATGATGTAAGACAACCAAACATCATGAACTCACCCAACTGACCTTAATCGAGGAGTATGGATTTTATAGGAATCCTAGTGTCCACAAAAATAATAAGAAGATTTTAAAAGAAACAATAACACCAGGATATAAAATCACTCAACTGAACACAAATTCAAGAGTACGGATGTGGCATGCATACCAATACAACATAAAAGTGAAACAATAATCTTACTAGCATCCCAAAAAATGATCCAGGTCCACAACCAACATCATGCCAAACAAATAGAGAAAATAGGGTGGCACACAAAATGAGGTAAAAACCCCCAAAACTAGAAAACTTCAAAATTAATACCCATTTGGTCCTAGGTCACAAAAGTCACAAAAATCTAATCAAATTTGGGTTTGGATACTGTATGCAAAATTAGCTAGAATAATGGTGCAAAACCCCAAATCCTCATCCCAAAAAATAGGGAAAGGGTCATACTCACCCAACTAGGTAGAGATAGCATACAAAAATAGAGGGGAACACTAGTTCTCAGCCTCCTAACAAATGGTTACCAAAAATAGAAGAAGAAATGGAGCCAAAACAATAAAATAAGAGATCCCTACCTCACAGCCAAAAGGGGCAAAACAAGAATCTAAACCATAAAATAAAAATCCCATCGAAGTAGCCAAAAATCATGGCAATCCAAGGTCTCTTTGAGCTGGATCCAATGAGATTGATCTCTTGACGATCTCACTCCCATACCTCCCACAACAAACAAAACAATAAATCAGTAAATCCTCATGAAGGGGCTTTTGGATTTTACTCTCAAACTTTCTAATTCAAAAGTGTGAAGTGAAGAATTAAATTCCTTTTTGGATACTTATTCTATTTTTGAGTGAATAATCAATTGGGAAAATAACCAACCAACCTAGTTAAACCCAAACTCAACCCAAATGAAAATAGGCTATTCCAAGAAATTAGAATTTATCTATGAAATTGTTTCCAAAAATTAAAATTCATAAACATAAAGCTCAAAAACCCTTAAACCAAAAATCATAGAAAGCCTTAACAACTTTGCGACAATGTGAAACTCTAAATGCATCGACACATTCATCGGATAATCACATAATGTAAATGAGTCTAGATTTATCAAATCATCAAAAGGTTTAACTTAAACATTTAAATAAGATATGTCAACCATAAAGGGATGACATTGGTATATATGAATAGTTGAATCACTAACTCCATGTGCCACTACTAGGGATATAAATCCTACATACTAAAATACACGATCAAGTGCAATTGCATATAATAACTTAGCCAAAGTAATAAATGCATTAAATCACCTAATTCAACCATTTATTCAATTATACTAAAATAATTTATTTAAATCACTCACTTTCACATATAGCATAATGAAGCAAGAATGAAGTTAATATCTATAGTATTAAATCCATCACATAACATAATCAGAGATATGTCCAAATACTGAATAATCAGATATCATAAAAAAGAATACCATCATCTCAAAATTGCATCATCATGCACATATGATTAGTTGAATAACATAGTAATCTAACATCCATGATACTAAAATTAAAGTATAACATCTGACCCTTAGGTCATCTCAAATATAAAACATAACATGAGTAACAAGTATCTCTTAGATCAAAATATAACAAGGTAAATATCCATAGCACATACCCAATGAATCCAACATAGAAAATTCATTTCTAATTATTTAAGCATTTAATAATGGTTGTTTAAATAACATGAAAACACACTTAAAATGCATGAGTGAACATAATCATAAACATGACTAACCACTACTATAGGAACCTAGTCCACTGTAGTAGGGTAATAGTACATAGTGCAATCTCTACACGTAGTCTAATTATTTAAGCATTTAATAATGGTTGTTTAAATAACATGAAAACACACTTAAAATGCATGAGTGAACATAATCATAAACATGACTAACCACTACTATAGGAACCTAGTCCACTGTAGTAGGGTAATATTACATAGTGCAATCTCTACACATATTGTAGGGTAATCATAGAACAACATCATGATACCTCATCGATCTTGGTAACCACTAGCACAAACCTCAATGAACCATCTACCAAATCATAATCTCATAAATTAGCCATAAGAATAATCAAAGCTACTGATATAGTTAACATAAATCCAATCACCTCAAGGGTGTAGACCATTCATGGTCCCAATCATGATCACTCACCAAGCAAGATCATCAAGGTTATATCGATTAGGATGACTTAAAAAATAAAATAGGAGTGGCACTACATTAAAACTCTTGTCTAACTTAGATTCTCTAACATGACCAACTTTTCTTCTGACCAACCATCTCTATAAATAGAAAATTAAGGTCTTTTGTCATTCAACCTCTATTGTCCATTTTAGGGTTAGGTAGGAATAGGTAGGATTCAATGAATCTACCCATCTTTTCATTTCAGTCCCTTCTAGAAATTTCTTCTTCAATCCTCTTTAAATTCACCTCAAAATGGTTTACCATGAATTCCTATGCCACCAACTCATCATACTTATCTTCCACACACTTCACAAAATTCAAGAAAACAAAATTGTTAGCTCAAATTCATCAAATCTATGATTTAACATGAATATTGGCACTCAACATCAATATGTTGTCACTCGGCTTCCCAATTGTTCTTCCACTCATCTTTGGCTAGATCACTAATTTTCTACTTGGCACCTACTTTCCACTTGGTCAAGCTTGGAAAAATTAATTCTTCTTACTTGTTCTTCTAGACTTAGTCAGTATATCTAACCTTTGCAGCCTTGAGTATATAACCAATACACTATAACATCACTATCTTAACTGATCTTTGTACTTATTTTTCTTACCATACCTCAACCTTTCCTCTGGGTGATTTTGTTATCTCATTTGATCAAAATCTCCTCATTAATCAAACAAATGATAGTACTCAATGACTACACAGTTATCTTACTAGCAAGTAGTAGGTTTGACATTAGTGATAAAATAATGTTGAAACACATTCTCATAATTGTATCAATTTGATTTCAACAAAGTATTTATCCTAAAGGCCTTAAGGAAACTTTTTACAAACTTAGATTTCTCAAATTGTCAGATCATCAATTTGGTAACCAGATCTAGCATCATATTTCAAACAGATATAAACTTTGCATCAAATTATTGACATAATATACCTTACTATACTGAGTATCAGATTAACTATATAGCTTATACCAAGTTGTAGCATTAAATAATTAACATAAAATAAACATGCAACACAGTAAGAATTCACACATTTTGACACAAGTATTTAACATGGAAACCCTGTAAAGGGGAAAACTGCCTAGTAACCAACAACACAAATAGTTTCACTCTTCTAAAGTGATATCTATTAGGAGCCAAACTTGATATAGGTTATATAAAAAATTTAATATAACCTTGTTAGAGGGTTTTCACCAAAGATCATTTAGACCTTGTTCAATATTTGACACTTGTAAAGAATGACCTCCTCTAAAGGACTTACAAACACTTAATATATTGTTACCATATAGGATTTCAACATATTGTTTGGTCCACTCTATTAAGAGATTATTTTGCTACAATGGTAAGAAAGTAATAGTGAAATCATCTATTAAGTTTAGCACTACCTTGTTCAAATCTCTACTTCACTTAATCTCTTTCTTCTAATCCCTTTCTAGCTGATTTACACACTTCACATATCAATTTAGCATTTTCTTTGCTTAATCTTCAAAATGTTGTTATTATTGGTTCACCTTATTCATTTATTAACTTGATCAACTCAATAAGCTCAACATCAACAGCAATAAACATCATGTTTTATTTTTGAAGTGATCACAAGAGTAACTCCATCCTTATCCTTGAAACTTCTCAAACAATATTAATTTTAATAAAATTTCAGCCTTAGATTGAATATTTTCTAAACTTTTTCTTGTTGTTCATGCTTGGTGAATATTACATCTTGATTGGTTAATACTAGACTATGTTAACATTGTGATTGTTCGGTTAACACTATGTATTCTTCACTTATTTATCACGTGCTTGGTCATAACTATAGTAGATCAATTAATAATGTATTCCTTCATTCATTGACAAAATTATCTTGCTAATACATGATCTTAAATGATTAATCAAATCATGTAGAATAATCAAACCAACATTATATTGTCAAAGTATGACTCATTCTAGTGCTCATTGAGTACTACACACTTACATCATCACACTCTCTTTAAATTCTCTTCATCAATCAAATGATATGGAACTCCATTGAATTAGCATATGTCTAACCAATTAAGCCTTGATGAAGGGTTCTCCCCTTAATACCATAAAAATACAATAGAAATAAAGATACAACATCAAATATGAGAACAAATATGGACCTCTTATTTGTGCTGCAAATACAGAATTATAGAATTCATAAGTACAATATGCTAACCCAAATGGGCACCTTCACTAGAATAGTCTACAAAACAAGCAGTGAACTGTCACCTAGGCTTGTCTTAGACAATGTTTGGGCCTTTCTTAAATAGACAATTTTATGCCACCCAAAAAGGTTCTAAATATTAAAATTTAACACCTAGGGTCAACAAACCCTAACAATACATAAAGATTTGGCCAAATACATCTTTGGAAATTATTTTAGATATTTTGGGTAGCCCAACTTTGGAAGGCCATAACTCTCTAACCATTGATTTGATTGGCTATTACAACCACTTTTCAAAAATTCCAACTCTTGATCTACAAGCTTGGAACTATGCAATTGTCCTTCCATCAAGTTTTTGGACCTCATCTAGATAGTCTAAGGCCTCCAACAATGAGCCTATAGATTTTTCTACAATTTTTTCAACCAAAAATCCACAATAATATCTTCGATAATTAAGCTTGAGCAATGAGATTTTTATTGTAGGCTTATAACTCTAAAATGAACCTTCCTATAGAAAATAAGAACATTCTAAGCTCATATGACAAACTGACTAGAAATAGCAAGTTTTCATAAAAAGTAACCACCCTGTCTACTAGTCCTTATTAAAATATAAAAGACTAAAAATAAAATATTTTTAGGTGATGCAAGATTTTTTTTACACCTAGGATGCTCCTACATCAGACACCTAGGATAATTTGGGAAGTGATTCCATCACATCTCAGGTGTTTAGAGGAAAACCAAGATTCTTAACCTCCTCCCTTACTAGCCATGATGAATCCTCTACTAGCCTCCCTTTCCATTTGACCAGGTATTCCTCATAAGTTTTGTTCCTTGTACTTTTACCAATACAACTATTCAGTATCTCCCTAATTTCATTTGTAGCTAAATTAGCTACTAGAATACTCCACTGTGCTTCTGAAACTTCATCTCCATCACCTCCTTCATAATACTTTTTTAAATCTAAAATATTAATTATTGGTGAAATATTCAATTCAGTAGACAGCACCACTTCATATGCATTGCTAGAATCATGCATTTTCAATATCTTGCATGGTTCAAACTTCTTCATCTTCAACTTATTATATGTATCCACTAAAAAATGGTCCTTTCTTAAATGAACCATGAGTTCATCTCTAATCTAAAACTCCTTATACCTCCTTTTCACATCTTCCTTAGCCTTATACTATGCATTCATCTTAATAATGTGCTTCCTCACCTCCTCATGGATGTTCTTCAAATGTTCATCAAATTCTTCTGCTTTAGCACTACTTATATCTCCTTTATCCAACTACCACAATTTAGAAGCATTTTTGCGACTACTCCCATATACAATCTAGAATGGTGAATTACCAGTACTCCTATTGATAGAATTATTATATGTGAATTCCACCTATGGTAAAATCATATCTCATGCTTTTGGCTTGTCTTCAACCAAACATCTTAGCAAGTTTCCCAAACTCCTATTCACCACATCTATTCATCCATCAATCTGTGGATTATGTGATGAATTGAACTTCAACCCCATCTTCAATTTCTTCCATAATGTATGCCAAAAATAATCAAAAAATTTGGTATCTCGATCTAAAACTATACACTTTGGTAGACCATGTATTCTCACCACTTCTATGAAAATCAACTTTGCCACATGAACAACATCACTAGTCTTCTTGCAAGGAATAAAATGTGTCATCTTTGAAAACCTGTCAACCACCACAAAAATAGAATCATGCCCACACTGAGTCTCAATAATTCAAGAAAAAAATCTACATTGACACCCTTTGGCTTCTTTGGTATATGTAATGGCTGATACAACCTTGTATTCTACTTTACTCCTTTCACCATCAGACACACTCTACAACTCTATACAAACTTCTTCACATCTTGCTACAACTGTGGCTAGTAATAATTCTTAACAACCAAAGCTATGGTTTTATCTTAGCCAAAATGTCCAACCAATCCTCCACTATGCTTCTCCTTGATGAGATTCTCTCTCATTGAACTTCTAGGAATTCACAATTGGCTTTGAAAAAAATACTATTCTGGACCATAAAATCCAACCACTTTCTCTTTTCAAGTGTAATAGGTTCTGTACAAGCCTTCCATGCTTCCCCAAAATCAAGATCATCTAGATACAAAGTGCTAAGTTTCTTGAATGCAACCACCTCTATCTGTATTTCTATCAACAAAATTTGTCTTCTACTAAGAGCATCTCCAACTCTATTAGACTTTCCACTCCTATGTTTCAAAACAAATGTATAACTGTACAAAAATGCAACCAACTATAGATGCCTTTGGTTATATTTTCCTTGACAATTTAAATATTGTGAAGCTTGATAATCAATATATAAACAAACTCCTTAGGAGGGAGATAGTGTTTAAACTTCTTCAATGCTTAAACTATAACATAAAATTCCTCATCATTAATTAAAATATCTTCTTTTTGCATTATTCAACTTCTCACTAAAATAAGCAATAGGTCTGCCTTCTTGGCTCATAATAGCTACTATTGTAGTACCACTAGCATCATAGTCTACTTGAAACACCTTGTTAAAATTAGGAGGTGCTAAAATAGGCTACTTAGTAACTTTCTATATCAAGAGATTAAAACTCTTATCTACTCCTATAGTCCACTTAAACTCTTTCCTATCCCCTCTCATTGTTTCAGTCAAGGGTCCACAAATACTACTAAAACCTATTATGATTTTTTTGTAAAATGTAGCTGGTCCATGGAAAGATCTTACTGTAGGACCTAGAAAATAGGCTAATGTCTAACATACTATGAAAAAATCACAAAATCACTAAACATATGATAACAACCTTCTAGTCTACCATGAAAGCCAAACTTATAAAGAAAGCAACACAAGGTTAGAAACCCCCTCTTTCATTTGTAGCTCCCATGTCCTTCTTTCTTCTCCATATGATGTAGCTCCAAATTTCCTATAGTGCACACAATATTGAAGAAAAAGTATATAATAATGATAGAGCTATTGAGAATACTTGAAGACATGATTTGAATGTGAGAGCAAGAGTGAAAAAATCAAAAAGCGAAGGACTCAAAAAACTCAAGAATTAGGGACCTAAGGACCGAAAATGAGAGAAAGAATGTTCATTTTATAATCAATACAGAGGATGAGAGCATTGGAATTGTCACCTTGCATATGTGACATGGCAAGAGATTCCTTGGAGAATCCATGATGCATATGACACAAGATGCCAAGTGTAGGATTCTATGATGCTTGGAAGTCAAACAAGGCTAAATATGGTTGAGAATCTATGACACATCATATGACACCTCAAGCACACTTAAAGCCAAAAATCTATGAAAAATAAAGCCAAATATGGATGTGTGTAAGAGAATAAGAATATTGTATTATGACATATATCAGCCATGTTTCAATGGAGAATCCACAAGGCATCACACCCAAGTGTCATGGTGATGCCAATATTATGTGGAATATTTGAATTAAAAATCCTTTATTCCACAAAATAAAAATTAGTGAAAATAGAATTAATGGAGGAAAATATGACTTAGGAAATTAATAATTTCCATGGTTTATGAGTGATGAACCAATTAATTAATAAAATTAATCAATTGAGGAGGTTATTTGGGAAGAATAATTAATAAAATGACATAGAATTAAATTGTGGGTTATTTAATCCTATAGGAAGAGTTAGTAGATGACTGGCCAATTTGATTAAATAAGTGCGATAGTATCCTTTGATGAAATGTGATGATGATATGAATTGAATAGGATGATGACAGGTAGACCAAATCCATGGTCAAATTGATTAATTGATTGAAATTGATAACATGCAAGGACACATGACATGAACTAAATATATGTAACATTTAACTGACATTGTAAATGCTACAAGATTGAGATTGATTGATAAAGTTGATCATAATAATATTGATGGACATAGTAAATATTATTAAAGTGGTTTGATGATATCATGATCTAACATTGAGAGCCTCAACGATGTCAAAGATCAGATGACATGAATGATAGTTTGACCTAGCACCGAGAGCCATGACAGTACTAAGGCCAGATTGAAAAGATTTGATAGATTGATAGGTTTCTAAGGCATTGAAAGCCACAAAAATGCCTAGGATTGGAAAAATGATGATTAATTTTGGATGTTTGATATGTTTTGTGATGATTAAGACTGATTCTAAGTGATTCTGAGTTGATTTGGGGTGATTTTGAGTTGATTTGAAATGGTTTTAAGTTCATTTGAAGTGGTTGTGAGTTGATTTGATATGATATTTGATGACATTAAAATGGTTCCAAAATGATGTAAATTAATTTAAAAGAGGATATGAATGATGATAGACACTATTGAGATACAATCAGGTTGGCCAAAATATTAGAGTTAGTGGAATGAGAAAACAAGATGAATTAGTATGAAGAAGTGATGTCAATTTAGGGGCCTGAGAGTATTTTCAAGGGTTACCACCCAATATAGTGGAAAAATAATGAAAATTATAGCTTCATTTGTTTCCAAAAAAGATAAAAATTCAATGCAATTGATGTTTTGCAAATTGGAGTTGAAACACAAAATTTATGGCCTCCGGAGTGCAACATAGGTGCTTCAGGAGTAGTTTCGAGCATCCTACTACCCCAAGTGTGCCTAAAACTCACCAAATTTTACCTAGTGCACACTTTGTAAGCCCAATTGTGCCCATGGTACACTTGGGAAGCCCAAGTGTGCTTAGAAAGTGCAGAATGTGCCCTACAAGGCTCTAGGGACCAAAAACAGCCCGACTGGACTCAGAATGACCTAAAACTTTGTGTGAGTGCCCAAAATGGTGGAAATAGTTCAGAACATGAGTGAAATTAGTCAAATATGGTCACATTTGGTAAAAAATGGTCAAAAAAAGGTCAGATTGAGGCTGGACTAGGTGGAAAGCCCTAGAAGGTTGACAGATAGTGTAGGATGATGCCAAAATGTAGGAATGTAAGATGAAGATGATTTGGCATATCAAAACACATGATCATGGTGGTGAATGAATATATGAATGAAAGAATATCTAAGAGATGATATGAGGACTAGTTGGAATGAGGTGAAGACTTCTTCTTTCAAAAGGTGCACTATATGTCAAATGGAGCTTTATTTTGATGAAATCGTAGATGTGAACCATTTTTGAGCATCTACACTTACCTCTATCACACTCCTTGGAGTAGGCCATTCAAGGATAGCCTTCAATTTCTCTAGGTCCATTTTTAGACATTTTATTAAGACTACAAAGCCCAGGTACACCAACTCCTTTAGAAAACTGCACTTCTTTAGGTTTATCAACAATTTTTCTTCCCTCAACTTATCAAACAGCTTTTGAATATGGATCAAATGATCCTCCAATATTTTACTAAAGAGAAAAATATCATCTAGGTAAAAAATGAAAAAATTACCATAAATTCCTTCAATACCTCATTTATGAGCCTCGTGAAAGTTCTCAGTGCATTGGTTAGCCCAAAAGACATGACTAACCACTTGTGCAATCCTTCTTTGGTCTTGAAAGCGGTCTTCCACTCATCACCTTCTCTGATACAAATTTGATGGTATCCAATTTTTAGATCTATCTTTGTGAAATACTTAGCTCCACTCAAATGGTCCATAATATCATCCATCCTTGGCAATAGAAATCTATACTTGATTGTGATCTTGTTGATAGTGTGAGAATCTATGCACATCCTCTACTCTCCATTCTTCTTTGGTGCTAATACTATTGGTATAACACATGGAATCAAACTCTCTCAAATCAATACCTTCTGTAACAACTCATGAACTTGTCTATTCAACTCTTCACTTTTTGTTGGTGTCATTCTGTGCACTGCCTTGTTTGGAAAATTGGCTCCTAGAACCAAACCCATATGGTGACTGACCTTCCTCATTGGGGGCAATCCATTAGGTACATTATCTAATACAATATCAAAAAACTATCCCAATATATCTGTAACTTCTATAGGTACCTCCTCTATTTCTTCTTTAGTATCCTTTGGAATTATAGAAAAACACATGCTCATGCTTCATACCTTTGAGAAACTCTTTCCCATTAAAAATTCATATTCTGGCAGCACTACATACCTTTTCTTCTTTCTCCTTCAATTGATTCAACTTATGTTTTAATCCATACTTGGTTAGAATGTAGGTATTAGCTCACCTTGATCATGTACAACATGCCTATCAAATTTCCATAGCCTAACCAACAATATATGACATATGTCCATAGGTATGAAATCACATAGTACCTCATCCTGGTTGCTTCCAATCTTGAAATTCACTTAGCACTTCTCATTGACCATGACCTTGTGGTCATCTTGCACCTAAGCAATACAACATGGACTTGGGTGTTTCTATCTCTCTAGCTTCAACTTTGTGACCATCATTTCTAACTCTAGATTTTTAGTTTTTCCCCCATCAATGATCATATCACAACACTTATCTTCACATTTGTACCTTGTGCGAAACAAGCTCCTTCTTTGATTAGGTTCATTCTCACCATTCAACAAGACTCTTTTGTTAACTATGACTTCTCCTCTTTTAGCATCTTAAAAATGTGATGATCTAACATCTTTATCAGCATGTACAACTTTGACCTAGCCTTTTTTCCTTTGATCTATCCTTTCTTGGTGCTAGGTACATTCAAATGCTCTATGCCCTTATTCTCTCTAGTGAAAACATTTCCCACAGAAACCTCCTCTTCTAGATCCTTGTCCTCTACTTCTTACTCTCTGATCTCTATTGTTATGATCATGGAAATGATTGAAATTATTTCCCCTCTAGTTGTGATTGCTACTTCTAGCCTCATCCTTGCTCTTCGGATCATCATTACATTCACCATAAGATCATTCACCATATCTTCCACTGTGACCTCTTCCACTATTCTTGTTGTCAAATTTATTGCTCAACTTCTCCTTAACTCTTAGGGAAAACTAGTATGCCTCCTTAATACTATTCATTTGAACTAGACTTATCTCATCTTGAATGCTTGGCCTTAACCCATTAAGATAACATGCAACTTTCTCCATATCAACTTCTATATGGCCAGTTCTAATGAGAACATGGTAGAACTCCTCAATATACTCATGAATAGATTTTTTTGTTTGCTTCAACCCTTGTATTTTCTTTAGTAGATCAAGCTCAAAATCCATGAGAATAAATTTTTGCTTACATTTAGCTATCATCTATTCCCATCTGGTGATTTTTTCCTTTCCCTTTATATTTTTCTCCAACTGGACCTTTTGCCACTAGATCTTTGCATTCCCTTTAGTTTAGCCTTTGCAAACTTGACCTTATTAGGATCATCAATATCTTCATACTCAAAGTACTCCTCTAGTTCATTGATCCAATCTATCAGCTCCTCTAGGTTAAGATTTACCAAAAATGTGGGAACTTCAAACTTAGGTCATTTTCCAATCTTGGAGATGGCCCTAAAAAGCCATTCTTCCTCTAGGTTTAGAACTACCTCTACTTCGGTATTTTTCTCTACTTCATCCTCATCTTTGCTTTCATCTCTTATAGGAAGATTTATTCCTTTGCACATTTGTTCTTCAAATGCTTACATTTGTCTTTGGAGGGTTCAAAAACCCTCATGTGTAACAACTACAACTCTTCTACCATGCTCTTTTTGTGAAAGCATTTTCACACTTTTGCTAAAACTTGTTAGTGTAAATAATTATTATTTACACTTTACTTAAGTTTACTTAGGATAAATAAATTATTTTATTATTTATTAGGTTAGACACCTAGGAGTATGCATACTCATATGAGTTATCTTGTTGACAACACATGAGTAAGAAACTTTATTTTAGCACATGGTATCTACAACACTGGAGTTTGTATAATCTACTGAGTTGTCATGTTGACAACATAGTTGTTTACACTCTTAATTAAGCACATGGTGTCTACAACATAATTCTATGTGACATACCTTTGTAGGCTTATCCTCTCATCATCGCACTAACTCCTGTACTCAATGGAGGATAATCCATTCTTGGTAGACATGTGCTTAGTTGTGAGGCTTATCATTTTGCTAACTCCTAGTCATTCTAGAGGCCTTTATATATAGGCACTTCTAGTGTACTTGAACATCAATTCATTATCACATGGTTATGATCATACATTATTTAGTCCATATTGTGCTAGTCTTGTGCTTATTGATCCTTTATTTTTCCCTAAGGAAAATTCTTACATGGTATAAGAGCTATACCAAATTCTTACAAAACTCCAGTGCAAACTACCTCACAATCAGTGATCTATCTTCAAGATCAGCCCAAACTACAATCCTGGTGCAAATTGCATCATAGTTAGTGGTCTGTCCATACACTCAAAAACTCTAGCTCTAATACCACTTGATGAAGGGTGCTCCCCTTTATACCATAAACACATTAAAAAAAAAAGATATATCAAAAAATGTGAGAAAAAAATATGGACTTCTTATTTGTGCCACAAATGCAGAATTAAAAAATTTGTAAGTACAATATGCTAACCCACATGGGCACTTTCATTTCAATAATTTGCAAGACAAGCTGTGAACTATCACCCAAAGTTGTCCTAGATAATGTTTGGGCCTTTCTTAACTAGGCAATTTTATGCCACTCGAGAAGGTTCTAGACATTAAAACTTAATACCTAGGGAAGATAGACCATGAAAATACATAAAGTGTTAGCCAAATACATCTTTGATAATTATTTTAGATATTTTAGGTAGCCCAACTTTGGAAGGTCATAACTCTCAAACTATTGCGCTGATTGGCTATTATAACCACTTTTTAGAAATGTCAGCTCTTGATTAAGAAGCTCAAAATTGCGCAAGCACCCTTCTGTTGATTTTTAAGACCTCATCTAGACACTCTAAGGCCTCCAATGATGAGCTTGAATATTTTTCTACAAATATTTCCACCAAAAATCTACAATAACATCTTTAATACTTAACCTTGAGCAATGAGATTTCTATGGTAGGCTTATAACTCTAAAATGAACCTTCCTATAGAAAATGAGAATATTCTAAGCTCATATGACAAACTTACTAAAAATAGAAAGTTCCTATAAATAGTAACCACCCTGTCTACTATTCCTTATTAAAATAGAAAAGAATTAAAAGAAAATATTTTTGGGTTATGCAAGATTGCTCTTACACTTAGGATGCTCCTGCATCAAGGCTTAACATAAATGACAACATAACAACTGATATGACTCTTTCACATACATTAACATAATTATCAAATTGAGATAATGCTATATATGTTTCTTGAACTTAAATCAATAAAAATCATATGTAAGTTAGTCAATCAAATTGATCTAATCATGTTGCAAATCTAAAGGTTAATGAAGATTGCATGATATAGGATTTTCTTTTGTACTTCCTTGATATAATTTGGATTTATTTGCATCCCTTCACCTCACTTGGGTTGCACTTATATAAATTGGGTTATGTTGAAACTTATGTTTAAAATCCCCTCTTTCTCTTGTATTTAATTGCTTATGGTGAAGATGTTTGTCTAATGAACTCATCTCATCTAGTTTACATTAAGAAATTCATTTCTTCCAATTTCCCCTAAACATTTTGTGAACTTGACTCATCTGTAGTTTTTTAATTTTGGAATTAGATCTTCTTAACTAACTTTGTGTTCTTGCGACCTTGCTTTGTTCATTCGAAATCTAGCTTTCCTGGACTTGGACCTTCAAGGTGGCAGTTTCACTTGGTGTAACAGAAGAATTGGGAGTGATAGTAGCTAGGTTCATCTTGATAGAGCCCTCATCTCCCCCAAATGGCTCCTCTCCCACTCTTATAGATTATCTCTCCTCTCCAAAGTGGGCTCTGATCATTCCCCGATTTCTCTTTCTGCCTCCCCCCTTTCCAGCAACAAGGCCTTCCCTTTCTGCTTTGAGAAAATGTGGCTCTCACACCCTGCGCTGGAAGATAATATATCCCATTGGTGGAGCATTGAGATTGAAGGCACTATAATGTACAGAGTTGCCCAGAAGCTGAAAAATGTGAAAAGAAACATCAAATCTTGGAATAGAACTAATTTTGGCCACATCTTCCAAAAGAAAGATGAGGTTTCTGATCTGCTCTCTTCTATTCAAGATGAAATCCAACATTTAGGATACAATGAACATAACAGCCAGCAAGAAAAGGCCATCCTTTCAGATCTACACAACATCATATCTAAGGAAAAGCTCTTCTGGAAACAAAGATCAAGAGTCAGTTGGTTGAAGGAAGGAGACCACAACACCAGATTTTTTCACCTGACCACCCTTAAGCACCAGGTTAATAATAGAATATCCAACATTGTAAAGGGCCCGGTTCAGATTACCAATGAGGATGAAATTGAGAAGGAAGTTGTCTGCTACTTCTCATCTCTCCTCTCTGTTGACCCTTCCCTCTCTGGGTCTGAACAAGAGGAAATCCTAGCGACCATTCCCCCAATTCTTCAAGATTACCACAACTCCATGCTGAAGGCAATCCCCTCCTTGGAAGAAATCCATCAGGCCCTCTTCTCTCTTTCGAGGGATAAAGCTCCTGGCCCAGATGGTTTCCCTACTTTCTTCTTTCAGATCTTTTGGAATGTTGTGAAAAAGGATGCGGTTAAAGTGGTTCAGGAGTTCTTTGGAGCTAGGAATTTGCTTAAAGAACTTAATGCTACCTTTCTAGTTCTCATCCCTAAAATCCCAGGTACTGATTCTCTGGATAAATTTAGGCCCATTAGCCTCTATAATTCCTTCTATAAGATCATTTCCAAGGTTCTCACTTCCAGGCTCCTCAGAGTTCTCCCTTTGATTATCTCTCCTCAGGAAACTGGCTTTGTCCTTGGCAGGCAGATCCTTGATTCAATTGTTTCAGTTCATGAGGTCATCCACTCTCTTGAGGCAAGCAAAAAGGAATGATTCCTTCTAAAGTTGGACCTATCAAAAGCTTATGATAGGGTTGACTGGAAGTTTCTCTTTGCTGTTCTTCGTGCCTTTGGCCTTGATGATCAAGTTTGCAAACTCATCTCTCAACTTGTGTCTTCACCCTCTTTGTTAGTTTTGGTCAATGGCCACCCCTCTCCTTTCTTTTCCCCCTCTAAGGGTCTAAGGCAAGGAGACCCCATCTCTCCAGTCTTGTTTGTTATCATGGCAGAATGCCTTCGCAGACTCATTCAGAAGAAGATCAAGGAAAGGTGTTTAGTGGGTTTGAGGCCTTCTTTGGGTCCTTCCTCTTTCACTCATCAGCAATTTGTGGATGACACGATTTTGGGGGGCAAAGCTTCAGTTCGGGAGTCCAAGACCTTCAATAGCATTCTTAATTCCTACACCAGGGGTTCTGGCCAAGCTATTAACTTAGACAAGAGCTCTGTCTTCTTCCTCAACACTCCTCTGGAGAGGTAGAGGAAAATTGCTCAAATTCTGGGTTGTGGCATTGGGTCCCTACTGGCGACTTATCTTGGGCTTCCTCTTGGCTCCAAACCCCTGAACTCCTTTTGGACAAGCATTATCAAAAAATTCAACAAGAAACTTGCTGGATGGAAGGGGGCCACCCTCAGTCAGGCAGGTAAATGCACCCTGGTTAACTCGATTCTCCAGAACCTCCCCACCTATGCCCTTAGTCTCTTTGGGATCCCAGTTAAGTTTGCAGACAGAATGGAGAGAATTCAGAGGGACTTTCTCTAGACTGGAACTGATGACCACAAGAGATACCACCTAGTAGCCTAGGACCAGGTATGCTTGCCCAAAAGCCAGGGAGGTCTTGGAATCAGGAAAATTTCTCACCTCAATCAATCCCTCTTAGCTCAACTCCCTTGGTGCATCTTCCAAGGCACAGGGGTTTGGAGGGACATTTTGGCTGAGAAGTACCTGGGAGGCATGTCTCTCTCCTCCATTTTCTAGGGGGCCGAGTTGCCATTGGGTTCTTATATTTGGAAAGGTATTTTGAAGGCCCTTCCCCTTGCCAAATCTAGGGCCAAATGGAAAGCTAGAATGGGAGACAAAATCCTTATTTGGCAGGATAGCTGGCTTTTTTAGGAACCTGTCAATAACCATCCTTCATTTGGCAGGTGAGCTGATCAGGCAATAGGCAGATATGGTATGCTGGTTAGGAACTACAGAAATGGGAATGATTGGCACAATCTGGTGGAACTTTCGTAGGATCTCGAGCCTTTGATGGCCTCTTTGAACACTATTAACATCAACTAGATAGGTGATGCCTTAGTCTGGGGAGACTCTTTTGGAGGCCATTATATTGTAGCCTCAGGCTATCTTTCCCTTGTGGGAACAAGGGAGAAACCTATTTGGGCCAAGGCCTGGATCCCTGGATTAACACCCAAAATCAACATTTTCTTTTGGCTCTTCTTGCAAGATAATATCCTTACCTTGGATAATTTAGCAAAAAGAGGCCAAATCATTCCCAATAGATGTTGCCTCTGTAAAATTGACCTGGAAACGGTTAACCACATTTTCATTCACTACCCCTTTTCCTTTAGAGTGTGGAGTCTTCTGACTTCCAATATGAACACCTACTGGTGCCCGCCTGCCAGCATCCAAAATTTTGAGTTCCTGGATTATCCCACACTTTTGCTGGGGAATATGGAAGGAGCACAACAATAGGATATTCAGAGACAAAGAAACTCCTGAGGGTATTATAGCAGAGAAAATTGACAGCCTCATGAAAGAGAACTATGCCACAACTAGAGATGGAAACATTAAGGACGAAGGGAAAATTAAGACCAGGAAAGAAGACAGGATCAAAAGAAGACAGCTAGCTTCTTGGTCCTTCCCCCCTAAAAATTGGCATAAATCCAATTTCGATGGAGCGGCTAAGGGGAACTTGGGTCCCGCTGGATGCGGTGAGATCATAAGAAACAACTTGGGAGGGGGCATTGCTACTATATCCTCCCCTATTGGTCACCAAACCAACCATCTGGCTGAAGCCAGTGTGGCCAGACTCACTGTTAAGCTAGCCCTGGACTTAGGGATCGAACAACTATGGCTTGAAGGTGACTCCCTAAATATAATTAATGGTATTTTAGGAGTAACCAAACCATCATGGACCACTGAAAGCATAATTGAGGATCTAAAAATGGACTTGAGAAAATTTAAAAATTACCATGTCAGCCATGTCTACCATGAAGCTAACGTGGTTGCTAACTGGTTCGCCAATGTAGTGGTCACATTCAATTCAGTGATGACGTGGGGAAACAATAATCATTTTCTAGCGATGGCTATTGAGCTTATCCGAAAGGAGAAAATTCAAGGTACCAACTCAAAATCTTTTTATGATGATGACACATGCTAAATCATGTTTTAAAAAGGGAATCAAAAGGATTTATGCGGAACCCCCACCATTTCATAATAATGTGTATGGATTACACAAGTGGAAGAAAGCCAGAGTTAAACCCAAAAACACGCACATTAAAGCTTTCATCCTTAGCGATTTTTCCATCTTTGAGCTCTACAATTTTGTTTAGGGTTTAGGGTTAGAGTGGCATAAAATCACTATGGTGGGAGAAAGAATTAGAAGAGAGCCATGGGGAGAAACAGAGAGCTGGAAAGACAAAGGGAAGGTTTGGAAAAAACTCCAGAAGGGCAGCATAACCAGCTTCATGGAGAGGCTCCATGGCTTCAACGCGGGGGTTACCAAGATAATGGTTGAAACCTGGCACAACAAAAATATCATAATTGATGGTGTCTCACACCAAATCACTGAGGGTCTCATTGTGGAGGTGACAGCCTTCTCCTAGGAAGGCATCAGCTTCTTCAGGGATAAGAAGATGTCCGCCAATGCTATCAATGCTTTCGTCAAGAATGATAAGGAGAAAAGAAAACTGGTAAAGATTGACACCTTCTACGACATAGAGTCCATTAAGAAGTTCTGGGGGCTTGTTCTGAGGATCACCATAGAGTATGTCACTCTGGAGCCCAAGTTTGATAGAGTCAGAACCCATCATTTTGTTCTGCTTAATCATTTTAGACATAAAGTGAAAATCTCCTTTCCTTTCTATATTTTTAATTCTATGACTAAGAATATAGAGAGTTACAAAAAATGTCCTATCAAGAATCCCACCCTTCATGAAGGTCTCCTACTCCTCATTTTTGAGTTTCTGAAAACCCAAACAAGAGTCAAGCCCATTGGGGCTTCGGGTGGCTCCTCGGAGGACACTGTTAGCTCTGAATCAGGAGAAGTGCGCATTGTGAAATATGTCAAGTCTGAAACCCCAAAAGCCAAACCCTCTCCCCGCTTCCCTAGCATGAAGAGCCCCAGATGCCCTCCCCCTAATCCCCCTACCCCTCATCCTAAGGAGTCTAGTGAGGAGTCAGATACGAAGTTAGAGGAAGTGGATTCGGTGGCAGAGAAGGAAAGTGAGTTGGAAGATGACAAGGAAAAAGATAATGACAAGATGGAGGTGACCCCCTTGGTAACCCAGGATAACCCCAAGAAAAGAAAATTGGACCAAACCCCTACCCATGATCATCTCAGTGATAACGCTGATTTGCCCCCCAGCCCCACTGCGCCCACCTCCCCCCTGGAGATCCCCATTTCACCCCAGAAGAGATGATAGAAATTATGGTTGAAAAGGGTGGGGAGGCCATCAGGAAAAATAAGAGAAGAGCCTATAAAAATTTCAATATGGATAGTGTTAGTTTGGGAATTGTTAGAGAATGTGCTAAAATCTAGGTGTTGGGGGATCTCGACTGTAGCACCTACTATGACGAGCTCCTTGACCCGACCCTTCTGGTTCTCTCTGACAATGCCCGTGAAATGGGCTTCAACTTCCTCAAAAATGAAAATAACAACCTGATTGACAATTTTCGCTCTATTAAGTGGATTTTTCAGGAAATTGAGACTCTAAAGGACAGGTCCAACCAGACCAACAACAGGGGGGAAGTCAAGGATCATGAGGCCAGAGGCAGTAAAGACCAGGTGGGCAGCCAAGAACAAGATAGAAGCAAGGACCCCAGTGACAATCAGGAGGACAGAATCACCTGGCTTGAGCAGAAGGTCCAAAGGCTGGATTTTGTTCACCAGGTTGTGACTAAACAGATTGTGGATACCCTCCATACCTTGAATGAAAACATTGTCAATCTGGGGGACTATTTAACCAATGCCATTCTTGTGGGGAACATGGAGTAGAGTACAAAGAATGAAACCAGCTAGGAGGATCCTCAAAAAGAGACTGGAATCCAAGAAAGCCAGGGGGACCAGAAGCATTTCCCCCTCGCGACCTAAGAGGAGGAAGCCATCCAGAAGGAAAGCGATGCTACAAAAATCCTGTAGGCAATGGAGAAGAAGGGGCACTAGTCTACCCACCAGGCTCTATTCTTGGCCTTTGCTTCCCTGGTTTCGGGCCTTTTTGTTTCTGGCCTTTTATGGCTATTGTTTTTTCTGACTTTATGCTTTTAAGTTGTTTATTGCTGTAAAACTTTGGGTTTTAGGATCCCCGTAAAACCTATTTTCCAAATCAAAAACTAACTTTGTGTTCTTGATTGTGCATATAGATCTAATTTTCTCTTGTTTGCATTGGTGATATTTATATCTTCTTTCTCATTCTTTCGGTCAAATCTCTTTTGTGTGATCTCCCTTTGAATTTTTATATCCTTGATTTTTCCTTTGGATTTTTTTAACATGAAACTCTCTAAAATGACATGGATAGGACTTATTATGGTCTTAGCTTTTATTATGATTTCTCTTTATCATGATCATGATTTCTATGAAGTTTTTATTTTATGATATTTGTGTTTCTTCATGTCTTACTTGTATATAGAAGAATTGGACTGGTTGATTAACATGAGGCCTCCTAACCAAGCTTCTCTTCAAAATGTTATGAGATTTTATGTAGTTTTCTAATATCTATTTTGGATTATATAAGAGGTTTATCTAATGATACTTAAAGTTATCCTCCTCCTTTTAATAATGAAAACACCCATAATCATAATGATTACCATCACCCTCAATCTATCCTTCATGACTCAAATATTTAGGAGGTTTTAAAATATCCCTCTTTGATGTCATCACCTTAAGATCCTAAACATAAAAAGTATGTTTCTTTCATGAACATTGCTACCACACATTACTTTTCTAAGGAAAACCTATTTCTCCCAACACATTAAAAGACACTTACAATATTGGGTATGACACTATGGCCTAACTAGGTTAAGATAGTGTAGGACTTGGTTTTATGAACAAGGAATTAAAGATCCTATTACTCCTCAAAAAATTACTAAGTATGGATTGGGTTATAAACAAAACTTCCTTGTTTATCCTATTGAATATTATCCTGAACCACCTTTGCATGTTCTCTCCCCACTAAACTTGATGATTTCTATGGAGCTTTGACTAATCATGTTATGGTTTGATAGAATCTTAGTCTTGTCTTAAACCTCTTGACTAATATATTAAAAACAAAGAGACATGATTTTCATGTTCCTTTCTCTACTCTAATAAACATTTAATTAACATATGATTATTTAATATGTTACATCCATGATGAGTTGGATTAGGGTCTTCATCCTAAAACATTAGATATTATATAATTTCTCCATAATTTCCTATACACTTAGCTCAATAATGGTTCCTTCTCCCTTGTACCTCTACCTTGGGAGGAAAGTGTTAGAATATATAGTCCACCAATATAACTGAGAGGGGTGGGGGGGTGGGGGGTGCGGGTGGGGTGAATCAATTATCCAACTAATATCACAATAATCAACCTTATTAAACTTTAACCATATGAAAAATATAATCATAAACCACAACAAGATACTCATGCACAATAACACCAAAAATGTTAACTAGGGAAACCCTTGATCTGAGGGAAAACCACGGTGGGGATGGTACCCATAAGATGATGTACTAATATAAATATTCCTTGTTAGAGGATGGATGTTGTTAGGAGATTCCAGCCCTATTAGGATTTGTGGAAGACAACTAGACCCACTACCCAAATAGCTTCAAGGGAAAGATCAATGAACTCATTGTCCAAAATATCTTTGTATCATTCCTTGATAATAGAAATGAATTGTACTTCCTTTCTCTTCCTTTTTCATGTCAACTAGACTTCTACTCCTAATCTTGTAACTAGGTCTCAAAACTCACATCTAATAATCCCTTGGATTGCTTACTCATATTCAGTAAATATTTTGCTCCTTTTTGCACTCAACACACTTAGAAACAAGGAAAACATCTTTCCTTTATACCATATCTTCAAAATAATTCCTCCAATCAGCCTTGAGGCTTTCCCAATTAATTATAATAAGATAATTAATTAATTTACATTTACAATAACACTATTGGCTTACACTATATACAAAACTTCACACATGTGACTTCTGGACCTACACAATTGCTGACATCACCATCATACTCTTCATTGTCATTGGCAGACCACACATCACTAGATTGTATCACTATCAAAGGATATAATGTAAACATTAGAAACCACTTCTTAGGTATCCTGTCTCTGTACTACTCTCTTTAAATTAGGTACAACTTTTGTACATCTTCAACCTAGACTCTGTGCATGGAACCTTCACATTAGGACATTGTGTTGAACATGTCCATGAATGTGTATCACTAGAAATTTAAAACCTTGTCCATACAACTAACATCTCAATATACTACTCTCAGTCTTCATAGACTTACTACTATGTTGACATCAATGACAAGCGTAGTCATGAATGCAACATGTTGATACTCTCCAATTCTTAGGATACTCCCCCAATGTAGTTCATCATCGTTCATGCTAAAAATATCCTCCTTTGTCATTGATGGAAGCATAGATGTAAAACATCTAAGTTCCAAGAATACCAAATAGTACTCTATTGATGTTGGTTTTGTTCTCATCTTCTCAAATCCTCTTCATCAATCAAATTTGAAATCCTCTAGAACACTACTCTATTCTTCTTCTTTAGGATAAAAAATAGTTGTTCACACTAAACAACTTGCAATACATCAAAATTCCTTATGCTACATATCTCCCCAATAGAGATATTCTTCCTTCTTTCCTTTTACATGAATCTTTCTAAATCTCCCTAATAAAGTAGAGACTTCCATGCACTCTTCTCCCCATACATACTTAGAAGATGTTTTTTATGCATATTCTCCCCCATTGACATCAATGAAAAAAGCTTCATTATGTCAATTTATTGCTCCAAGTATTCAACTAGCTCAAGTTTCCAAAGACATTGTTCAAGACCAAATACCAAGAGTCCTTAATGACTCATCTCATAAAAGATACTTCCCCATGCAAGAAGCATTAGCAATCAGTCTAGTCTAACAATAGTGCTCTATACCATTGGACTAATGTAATCTTTGCATCATCTACTTAGAAGTAGGTAGGGACATAACCCCAAGCATACCTCTCAAGTACTCAAATGTATTTTTAGGTAAGGGCTTCATAAAGATATCTCCAATTTGATCTTTAGTACTCACATATTCTAGTCTAATCTCTTTTTCTATTGCCATGTCTCTCAAGACATGATACTTAATAGATATATTCTTAGTCTTAGAATGTAATATATGATCCTTAGACATACTTATTGTACTTGTGTTATCACATATATGATAATAGGTTCTACAAACTCAATCTTGATATCCTTCAGTGTCTGTTTCATCCACATAACTTGATTGCAATTGCTTTCTATTACAACATACTCTATCTTAACCGTACTTTTTGAAATACAATCTTGTTTCTTGCTTAGCCAAGAAACCAATCTTCCTTTGAGAAAGAATGCTACACCATAGGTGGTCTTTCTTTCATCCATACTATCTTCCCAATCCGCATCAATATATGCACATAGAGTGAAATCACTAGATCTATCATACCAAATTCTATACTCAGATGTTCCTTTCAAATATCTAAATATTATCTTTACTACTACATAATGATACTCATTAGGATCATCTTGAAATATAGCTACAATCCCAACTCCATTTTTAATATCTAGTTTGGTGTGATTCAAATACTGCAAACCTTCAATCATGAATTTGTACTTCTTTTGCTCAACTGTAGGTGTCTCATCCTTGCTAGATAAAATGTGACTAGTTATCATAGGTGTATCAATAGGTTTACAACTTTCCAATCTAAACCTTTTCAACAAATCTTTCAAGTACTTATCTTATGAAATGAAAATACCATCACTATTCTACATAATTTGCAATCCTAGGAAAAACTTCATTTCTCCCATCATGTTCATCTCAAAATCATTCTTCATCTCCTCAGCAAATTTATCACTTTCTTCATCATGACCTCCAAAAATGATATCATCAAGAAATATTATGATTATCAGCAAGCCATTCTCAATTTCTTTTAGATACAAGTTACTATATGTCGTACCTTTAGAAAATCCAAGTTTTTCCAAATAGTTGTCCAACCTTGCATACTAGGTTTTGGTTGCTTGCTTTAGTCCATATAGAGAATTTTTTAGTCTACATACCACATCTTTGCCTTTTGTTAGAGGAAAACCTTCAAGATGCTATATATACCTCTTCTTCAGGTTCTCCATTCAAAAAAGATGATTTAAGATTTATCTAATATACTTTGAACTTCTTATTCACTACATAAGCCAAGAAAATTCTTACTACTTCCATTTAGGCTATAGGGGCATAGGTCTCCTCATAGTCTATTTCTTCTTGCTATGAGTAACCTTTGCATACAAGTTTGGCCTTGTTTCTTTCAACTTTACCTTGTTCATTCATCTTATTTCTAAACACGCATCTAGTCCCTATCACATTCTTGTCTTTAGGTCTAGGAACTGACTCCCATGTTGCATTCTTCACAATCTAATCTAATTCTTCGTTCATTGCATGAATCCAATGATCATCTTTACATTCTTCATTTGCACTTTTAGGTTCAACTTGAGAAACCAAACATAGCTCCTCATTAACTCTATTTCTTGTCATCACACCTTTATCTTTGCTTCCAATTATCTACATTGGAGGGTGAATCTTTGTCAAATTCCTATTAGGGGTAGGATTTGATATCTCAACTCTTATCTCATCTCTAGGTTTAGACCTATGCTCTCCTCTTTGCTCAACAATTTTCACATAATTCTGCAGATCATTATTAGTCTTGTTGGCTCCTGATTTAACAGTTTTGAAAATAACCAAGAAACTAGACCAATGCATGTAAGGCTACCAAATTCCTATGATGGATACACTCAACTACAATGTCGGGCCAACTATAAGGTATAACTCCTTCACTTAAAGCTTTGCAAGACCTAGGCGGGTTAACCTTGAGGTTTTGATATATGGTATCAATGCAATTTAAGCATAAATATAAACCTATTAAAGCATATTTAACCCTTATTTCTCCTAATAATTCATGTAATAACATAGATCTATAGTAGCTAAATGAAAATCTATGAAATTCATAAATTGAGTGAGGGTTAGACTTTTCAGCTCTTCAACATGAAAGGGGAAAAGCATTTGATTAATAATGTTGAGTTCAACAAAACCCCTAATATGCAATAGTAAGAACTAATGATCCTATAGTTGATCAATGCCTTATCTATTGGGCAATTCCATGAATCAAACACATACATATGGATACCTAATACCTATTCATATATTTAGATATCTAATCTATCCATTCACCTTGTAAATAGACATCTATGTTCAATCTAAATTTCTTACCTGATATCCTCCTCAATAAACTTGCAACCCTGTTAATTTCCCTGAAGCATTTACATAGTTCCTTGAATTATTAGCAACAATGAAACAACATACAACTAAAAGGGACTACAACTATGACCTAGGCTCATTGTTCAAAGATCATAAAACATTGAAAGTTACTGGTAAAGGGGACAAGATTTAAAATGAAGCTCAACACCTGTTGTTCTTTGTATTGATTTTCTTGAAATAATACATTCATATGCCTAAAATTAAAACATAGAAACACATAAAAGATTTGAACTATCTATGTTTTCTTCATTACTACTATTCATACAAGAGAAATTTGTTGAAGAAAATGTGGTGTCATAGTATTGGGAATACATCAGAAGTAGAACCAAGACATGGTATCATAGCAGTGAGAGGTTTTTCTCCAAAAACTATAACCTCTACAATAAGAAGGAAAGAGGATGATAAAGGTGGAAAGAATTCCTAGATTTGATTAAAAGATGACAAGTGTACACTTAGAATTCTTTCCCAAGAAGTTGAAAAACATCTCTCTACCCTCTCTCTGTAACTGCATATCAAATCCCCATCATTTGACCTCTACAAGCATAAAATATCTTAGGTATTTGATTGAAAAAATAATTGATTTTAATGCCAGATCTAAACCCAAGGCAACAACAAAAATAAGTTAAAATGACCTCTTAAATGAAAGAAAACCTTTTCAAAATTCATTTTATGCTTCAATAAACATTAATGTTTCCCTCTTAATTGATTCTGGTGCTCCATGATGAAGTCTACCTGTTCCACTGAGAATGCCTCAAAAAACACAAAATTGCTTATAGAGTGAACCGATGAAGACCTGCTCAAAGAATGACCCCATATCTGGAAAATTCACTTCTTCCCAGCTCCAATAGTATATTGAATTGGCTATTTTGGACAAAAAATGCCCCTATGGTGGCTATTTGAAAAACTGGCTCTGAAGTCGTGGCTTTGCATTAAAATGGAAAAATTTAAAATTTATATAGTTTGAACTATATAAAAAACTTTTAAATTCATTTAAATCTTCACATTTTAATGATTTATGTGTTGAATACTTTGGACTTTGATTTTATTTTATATTTCATTTTCTCCTTATTCCACTTGTCAATTTTCTATTGGCCACAACAATTTGAAATATTAATTAATATTAATGCACCAGAGGCTTTCAAATCTTGCTTTATGCTCATACATCCCTTCCACCCATATGCTGAAACCCTTCTTGTAGCATCAAAACCTTTGAAAATTTGCTTTTCCATTCTTACAATGTATGTCCTTTATGCTCTCATGACCTAAGCATAACATCAGGCCCCTTTAAAATTTGATTTACACCCATATGTTGGGCCTCATTTCATAGGGTCCTAATTCTTTTATCATCCACCTCCCAACCATATGGGGTGGTTGTAGCACTATAGAAGCTTTGAAACTATCTTACGCTCATACATGTTCCTTTGGTCTTAGTTAGTGAGTCAAAATAGTTTGACTTCAGACCCTGCGGGCCCGTCGTCAATTGCTGGCACTTCAAAACATGTGTGTCTCTTAACACACTTAGCATACAAGTGAAATGTTATTTAAAAATTATGAAAACTCCCTATTGCATAAATGTGGGATAATGGTTTTCTCTTAGCTCTCCCAACTACTTCCATCATCTGCATTCCTTTTTGTTTCTCTATGTGTGGGCTGTCTTTTTTGTTGGCCATGGCCTTTTACTCCATCATGTGGAGCTTCCCTTGGCCTTTACTCTCTAAGTTAGTTCCTTGCATGGAGTACTCTACCCTTTTCATAGTCTACGGGTTGCTTCTTTTATTGCATGGAGCTCTCAACTCCTTGACTGTTGCCCCAACATAAAATGTCTCCCCTATTCATATGATGTAGGTCCCTTACTTATCAGTGTGCTCCTTTGTGTGGGATAGTGGTCTCTTTTGTATGTCATTTCTGACATTTTTCTTCATTGGACATTGTTTGTCCACTGCATCAAATTCATTTTCTTTTCTTGTCATAACATGGGCACCTCAAAAAATTTTCCTTGTGCCTTTGATTCCTTTTTGAGTTCATGCATTATCTTGGTAATGAAGTTGATTGATCACTAATCCTCTGTATTAGATTATGTTTCTCCATTTGAGGATTTCCTTTGGCAGCTCTTGGCATGGGTTGTCTAGCCAATTTGAATTAGTTCAATTAAAATGGCCTTCAATCTACATTTGAAAATGGAAAGCAAGGCTCATTCAGCATTGCAGCTACTAGTATAGTCCCACCTAATGCAAGAACTTTAAGAATCTAAAAATGATGGCAGTTACTCTAAATTAACAAGATGTCATCCTAGTATGGCTACTACCTCTACAAAATATAGACTCAAGCTAGCATCTTTCTTTTCATCTACAACATTTTTTTATTCTGCTGCAAGTTTATCCTATTTCTCCTTGCATTGTTTTGCATCCGGCTTGATTCCTTGTGCCATTAAATAGTCTACCAGTTGATCCCAAAGTAATCCCCTTTTTGTAGACTCCACAAACTTGCTATCCATTTCCCCTCTTAGCTTGAGATCATATTGCAGAACCATTGGATCATTTTTGAAATGCACTTTTGGTATTTTAACCACTACAACATATTTCCTTGCTACTTGACTAACAAGCAATCCATAGTCATTATAAGCGTCATTCTTTTCAAGCTTCCATTTTCCTTGATAATCTTCCTTCTCAGAAGGAATCCAGTAACCTTTCCATGGCTTATCGAAAGACTCAAAGAACACCTAGCAAATAATTTAATCAATCATGAGTGAAAAGAAGATGACATGAATGCTTGAGTTTTGCTCTAATATCATGGCATGGGTTTTCTAATGAAAGAAACCATGGAGACCCCATATATGAACCAATTGCAATTTAAAAAACTTCAATTCATGCACAATTTCATCGATCTGATGGGAGTTAGTGGGGCCCCAGAGTGGGTCTGACTATTTTTTTTTGTTTGTTTCTGAACAATTGAGAGGCCAAATTGATCCAATGAACCTCTAATATTGATTTGAAGCAAATTTGACACCAAGAAATCAAATTTAAAACTCATTTTATCATTACACTACAAACTATCAATTTAATGCCATAAGGTCCTTTGACTAGCTTTAAAAATTGACCAAATTACCTAACCAAGCTTTGAAAACAAACATATTGATTCTTTGTTGTGTGTACTCCTACTCTATCGAATCTTGTCTCATGAAAAATTTGCAGTCAAAAGATATTAACTATTCAAGTTGCCCTCTCAAAACTGCCTATAAGTAAACATGTTAGAAAATAATAAATCGTGTTTGAATTTGGCTTTGAAAACTAGGTAAAATGATACTTGGGGATACGAAAAGTGGGATGTTGGTTCACTTTCATGAGGATAATATGAATCTATGATTAGGGCTGATTATGAATAACAGGATGCTAATGGTGAGTAGTCAAAGTGGGTTACTCAAAATTTGTAGACTAGAAACAAGGTCAAAAAAGTATTTTTTACAAATGGAATTGATTTGGAAAAGTGTGTAGACAGATTCATCAAGATTTGAAAATTGGCATACTTGAATAATTTTTAGAGTAAAACATAGTGGTACAATCCATTTGATCTCATCTATCATGGATCTCAAGTTATAACATCATGAATAGGGGTTTTGACAAATCTGCCTTTTTTGACACCAGTAAAAATTTAGAAATTACATTTGGAATCACATTTGAAAACTAATCAAACGGATTCATCATAAGCTAAAAATTGAAACATGGCAAGTCTCTATCCTCTAAAATGTAATGCAAAAGGAATTTTCTCATTTTGGTTAACTAGGTCAAAATTATAGCAAGTCAAATAGCACTTCCTAGAATTTAGAACAATTCACATCAGCATGACATAAATAAATGACCAACTTTGAGGGATTCAAAATCTAGTCAAAAGAATTTGAAATGACTCAAAATCTAAAACATAGGCTCTCTGGTATACACACTAAATAATTCCAAAGTGGTGAGTCATGAAACATTACTGGGTGTGAGATACTTGATTGCAAACATGGCATGTTGATGTTTGACACTTGGGTGAAAACACAAATTTGGCAAATGCTCAAAATGGGACTTCATAGAATGATTTGGAATGCCAGTTTAACTTCATGAAATACATAGATGCACTAAATGCAAGGTTTTAGAAATATTAAACACCTCATGGGGCTCAAAAGTACAACCAAGTACATATGCATTAAAAGCATTTGAGGGCTTAATTTTCTCAATGGTACTCAAAATTCGGGGTTCAATTTTGAGTCCCAACAAGTCTCAAAGAAAACTTTAGCATTTTTTTAAACCAATCTAGATTTATCTTCTTCTTCATTTAAATTATAATCTATCATTTTTATTTTTTCTAAATGTTCCAAACTTTTTCATCAATCGTTACATTTGCAAACTCAACTATTGTCTTAGTTACGTGTTTAAAATATCTATATGCCTTTCTTTTCAATGAATAGCCAAGAAATATACCTTCATCACTTCTTGGATCAAACTTACCAACATAATGATCTCTCTTAGTATAAAACTTGCTTCTAAATATTCTGAAATACTTAACTGATGGTGAATGACCGGACCATAATTCATAAGGGGTCTTTCTCATACCTTTTCTAATTTGTACTTCGTTCATAGTGTACACTTTAGTATTGTTTGCTTCTCTCCAAAATGTATTGGATACATTATTCTTAAACAACTTTGTGCTTGTTGCCTCTGCTATTGTCTATTTATTTTCTCTACAATCCCATATTATTCAAGTGTCCTAGGTGAAGATAACTATCTCTTAATTCCATTCTCTTCACAAAACATATTAAACTCTCTAGAGGTGAATTCTCCTCCTCTATCTAATCTCAAACATTTTATCTTAACACCAAATTCATTCTCAACTCTATTCTTACATATCTTAAAATTCTCAAAAGCTTTAGACTTCTCTTTAAGAAATGCTACCCACATAATTCTCCTAAAATAATCAACAAAAATCATGAATTAACTTTCACTAAAGAATCCTGTTATTCTAAAGGGACCACTCAGATCTATGTGAACAATCTCTAGCTTCTGTATGGTTGTGAATTTCTTACCGAGAAGATATACATTCTTCTGCTTAGCCAAAATATATTCTTTGTAAACAACATTAGTAGGCTTTATTATCTTAGGAAAATCTCTTACTGTAAATGTGCCACTAACTTTTACAATATTATCAAAATTTATATGATAGAATCTCCTATGCCATAACCAATTGCTATCCACTTTAGCAAACAAACATGTCACTTTAGTGAGATTCAATTGAAATACATTAACTCTGGACCTAGTTCTAGTTCCAATCATCTTACCATCCTTATTCTTGATAGTACAAGTCTTTTATATGAATTGCAATTGATACCCTTTGTCCACAACTATCCAACACTCAAAAAATTATGCTTTAGTCCATCAACAAAATAAACATCATCAATGTTAGTCTTTCCATCTAAAGTAATGGATCCAATCCCTGTAATATGATAGGTTGCATTGTTACCAACTTTAACAATACCTCCATCATAGTTTCTGAATTTAAAAAAGTTATTCATATCACCAACCATGTGATGTGAACAACTACTATCTATTATCCAATCAAATTTCTTTTAAACTTGGGAAACTGGAGCCTTTTCTTCTCTAATTTCTTTATCAAGATCATCTTTCTTAATAGCTACAAATCCTATCTCATCATCACTTTTAGTCTGACCTTCTTCATTAAATTCCTCTTCTTCATTAGCATATAAGAAATTCCTAGGTCTCCTAGGATTTAACTTTCCCTTATACTTTTTCTCTCTCTTTTAGGACATTTAGATGCATAATGACCAAACTCATTACTATTAAAACATTTGATTAATTATGTATTGTCTTTGATGTTACACAAATGGTCATATCATTACCAGTCATTGTATGTTGAGCTCACTTAGACATTGAATATAGTTTTTTGTATCTATCGAGCATTCCAGAGTTTGCCTAGTTTAGAAGACAACATTTACAGAGTTCACTAGGGCACTCAAGAAAATTTTGTAGAAGTTGAGTGTTAATTGAGCTCACTCAATTAATGAAGGAAATGTTGGATGGAACCAATATTAATTGAGCTCACTTAGTTACTAAAGGAACTTTGCAAGTATGTAGTGTTGACTAAATTCACTTGGTTAACACAAGAAAATCATTTCTGAGTTAGTGTCCATGGAGCAGGGTCAACTAATGAAGGATTTTTTTGTTTTGGCATATTAAGTTCAATTGAATTATTTATTGGTTCTAGCCAACTAAGGAGATGACTATTAATAATTCTAAGTTGTATTCTAACTAACTTGACAATATGAAAGATACAAATATAAGGTCAAGTTGAGATTTAGAAAGTGTGAATGCATAGAAGATAATTGAAGATTTGATGATTCTAAGAGGAAGCAAATTAGTAGGATAAGAAAAATATCCTTGTGGAGCTAAAATGATATATTTGGTCAAGAAGGATCAAGTATACAAGCCAAAATTGAGATATCTAATCAACAATTCAATTTCATCTGAAATCAAGTCATCTTCTTGTTGATCTCTAACCATTGTAGCAGTGATCTAAATCTCTTAATGTAGTTGGCTTAATAGCTATTTGTAAATCCTCTAACAAGGTGGCATTTCTATTAAATTTTCATAATAACTCTTTCAAGACCACTCCTAATAGGGTGATTAAATCCTCTAACAAGGTCACACCTCAAAATGTGTTTTGTAACCTTAAGTAAGGTTGGCTCATAACAGGGCTCACTTCAGAAGAGTGAAAATCAGTAACTAGTTGCAAATGGTGGTTTTTCTCAAATTTAGTTTTCATGTTAAATCTTGATGTCAAATGTGCTCATGCTATTTCTTTTATGTATTTGCAACTAAGTTAAAGTAATGGTAATCATAGATAACATCTTAATATTTTCATGTTAAGCATTTTTCGAGCATTTTCAATGTTTATTGAGTTACAACATATTTCTATGCATTTGCCAAGCATCAATAGAGTTTAGTTTTTAGAGTTATTTTGTATTGAAATCTAAGGGATCTAGGATTTATTTTAGTGGTAACTGACTCACCCCTCCCCTCTTAGTTACTCTTATATTTCCAACAACTGGTATTAGAGCTTTTGGTGCTTGTAGAGAAGGTTTCAAGGACCTAACATAAAGATTAGGATGTCTTATAGAAGAGAGATTCCTAGGTTGAACCGAGACAACTTTGCAACATGGAAAGGACTTATGAGGTTACATCTAGCAACTATCAGTGACTCGGGTTGTAAGTATTTTGATGCTAAATACAAGACTTCAGCTAGAACATTATTAGTTGAAGATATTATTGAAAAGAAAAACAATAACATCATGATGATTGATATTGCATCTTCTTTTAATTATGCTGAATTTGATGAAGTCAAAAGTTGTACTACAACTTATGATATGTGGATTAAATTGAAAGAAATATATGGAGGAGATGATAATGTAAGAAGAGTGAAAGCTCAAACTCTTAGAGGATAATTTTATTAGATGAAGATGAGAGACGATGAAAAAATTGCAAAATATGTTAAGAGAATCAAAACAAATGTGAGTGCAATTAAAGCATTTGGAGGAGACATTGATGAAAAAATAGTTGTAAGCAAGGTATCTAGAACCCTTCTTCCCATTTATGCAACTAAAGTGTTTTCTATTCAAGAGATGAGATGTGATCCAAATAGAAAAATAACTTTGAATGCTCTAGTTGGAAGATTGATAGCTTTTGAGTTGGATAATTATGAGAACTATGTTCCTAGTTCCAAAGGTATTGAGTTTGCATTTGAAGCCAAACTCTCACTCAAGAAAAATAGTAAGAAATGAAAGGAAAATCAATCAAGAAGTGAAGAAGAAGAAGAAAGTTTAGATAGTGATCTTAAAGTTGTTGAAACCCTACTTGCAAGGAAATATTCCAAAGGTTGAGGAAAGTACAAAGGTAAGATTCCTCTAATCTTCTTTTCTTGTGAAGAAGTTGGTCACATTGCTATAAGATGCCCAGATAGAGAAAACAATGATGAAAAGAAAAATAATAAGTACAAGGGTAAGAAGGAATTCAAAAACTAAAAAGACTACAAGGACAAAGGTAAGAAATCTTGTTTTATGGCTAAAGATTCTAATAACAATGAAGATGAAATGGTATATATTGTTGTAAAAAATGAATTTGATGATGAAGGAGATAAGATGGAAGTTATCTCTTATGTTAGCGATAATGATACATGGATTATTGATAGTAGCTATTCACATCATATGATTGGAGACAAAAAAAAGTTTGAGCATATGGAATATTATGATGGTGGTAGTGTGAGATTTGGAAACAATGAACCTTGTTGCATAAAAGGAAAATGATGTATCTCTTTGACTAATAAACTTATATGCGACAATGCTTATTGAGTTGAAGGACTAAAGAACAATCTATTGAGTGTGGCATAGTTGAATAACATTGGATTCAAGGTAGAATTTATGAATGGGAAGGCCAAACTGCTGGATGAAAAAGGAAATTTGGTAGGATCTGACAAACAAACAAAAGGTAACCTATTTTATCTAGATCTTAGTGAAAGTTCATGTTTTATTGCTCAAGTAGAAGAAAGCTAGTTGTGACACAAAATATTATGTCATGTAAACTTTGATAATCTAGTTAAGATAAGAAAACATAGAAGAGTAAGACGTATTCCTATCTTGAGGAAACTTGATATGGGTCTATGCAAAAATTGTTGAATTGGTAAGATGGGAAAGACTAGTTTCAAAAGCAAGAACCATCATTCTGAAGAAGTCTTAGAGCTTGTGCATATAGACTTATGTGCACCTATTAGAATAGAAATTTATAGTGGAGATAATTTTTTTATTCTTTTTTTTGATGGCTATTCTAGAATGATGATTGTAATGTATCTAAAAGAAAAATCACAGGCTTTTTAAAAATTCAAGCAGTATCTAGTGAGAGTATAAAAAGAAACTGAAAAGAAGTTGAAATGTTTGAAATCAAATAGAGGTAGTGAATTCATCTCCAATGAATTCAATAAATTTTGCATTGAGAAAGGAATTAAAAGACAAGACCTCTGATGTTGGAATTACAATAGGAAAGGTAAACTTCTTTGGGGGCGGGGGGGGTTGGAGGGGTCAATTAGTGGTTTAAACTTGAACCCATAAAACTTTCACCGCACATCCATCTCATGCATTCAATGAGTAAACTAAAATAACATGTAAAGTATGTACATATAAATTATGTAAACATATAAGCATTCACATGCATAACACTAGATGTGATTACCCAGAAACCCTCCAATGATAAGGTAAAACTGGGGTGTGGATGACACCCACAAATCTTCACTACTACAATAATAAAGTATATCTTATGAAGGTTACAATTTTTTGACCATGAAACATGATCTACCCTATGAAAGGTCTACCCTATTAAAGGCATACAAAGACTATTAGGTCTTACCCTTTTAGAGGATTTCAACACCCTATTAGAAGTGTGTCTGGTTAAAAGAATTTAACTTACAATTAAATAAGTACCCTATTAAAGGATTTCATGTAGCCTATTAGGACTACTCTATTAATAGATTTTGATTGAAATCACCTGTTAGAATGTCTCAACATTGATCCTATGATCAACACTTGATTACTTGATAACTGATCACCTATAAACTGATATATTTTCTGATCCTCCTTGATCAAAATGTCTCTTTTTTGTATCCTTTTCCTTTCCTCTGTGCTGCTCTAACTGATTTAGCAATGCAATCTTACTTCATATTTCCTTAGCCAACAAAAATGCTCTATTTTTGCATGAAAACTTCTCTTCTTCTCTACATAGATAGTTTAGGGTTTTCCCTCCTTAAAAAGACTTTGGTGACTTAGGGTTAGGTATGAATCTATGGATGACATTCATTCATTTTTTCTCTTAAACCTTCCTATTTTTTGATCGGCTACATGTAATTGCATAGGGAATCCAACTTGAGATTAGTCCCTATCTCTAAAATATCAAAATTCAATCTTAAGTCAGCTCAAAAATGGTTTACATAGTTGTTTGTGCCATTACAAACAAATGTGTCAAAATTGTGTCACTCAACATCTAAAGTTTTTGATGCTCAACATATATTATTCTCTATGTTGTGACTCATCGTCTATATCACTCAACATCCATTGTTTATTTGGCTCCTATGTTACTCGGCATACATTGTCTACTCGACACTTGAGTGACTCATCATATGAGTAGCTTGGCACTCATTGTTGACTTGACATGCTCTATAATATATACATGTTGTGCTCAACATGTACTACTTGTTCAATATAAACTAAGTAAATAAATTAAGTGTGTTAACACTCACTTGTCAAAACCAATATGAGATCAACAATATCCCCCTTTGACATGAGCATCAAAAACACTTGAGTATGCATTAATATCCTTCTCCTTATGAGCATAACATATCTCTAACTTGACTTATATACAAAACTTCAAAATTTCAAAAAAAATTGTAATAGCTTAGATACCTCAAAACTATGATAACTCCCCTTGAGTTGATAGGTTTGTTCTATATCCAAATTTTTTTTCTTCCCCTTTTATATCATTTCTTTTATCTTTTTCTCTCCCCCTTTGTCTTATTCTCCTTCTCCTATATCTTACTTGATACTCTCCCCCTTTATTCTATCTCTCCCCCAAAGTATTTCATCTCCCCCTTTTTGACACTTATGTCAATGGGCTATACACTTATTGTACATTTGTCCAAAAAAATATTTATGGAAATCTAAGATTATCTTAAGAGTTGCATCCTAGTTCTCACATGAAACATTTAGAGGCTTTACTTGGATAGAAAGCTTGACAACAAGGTTGACTAAACTATCTACTATTGAAAGATGGGGGTATTTCTTCATTAAGGTTTCAACGTAGCCTAAATGCTTGTACAAAATTTCCATATGAGGAGTCAAGGTGGTTTGGATGCTAATAAGTTTGGCCCTTATATTGGCCTTATCTACTGATAATGTATCAAATTGACTCTAGGATTGAAGCAATATCCTAAAGTGTTTCTCACTCTGAGCTGGCGTCATTGGCAGTTTTGCACCTGATGAACTTATCTGACTTTCCAAACTCAGAATGTGACTTCTAGTCTCTTGGGTGAAGAGTTTTGGATTACATAATTTAGTGTACAATGAGAAAATATTCTCAAGTACCTTCTTCACATCTTGTGTTAGTGCTATGTCACCTTATATCTTTTCATTGACTTTTCTCTGAAATTTCTTATCTGACCATTCTAGCAATTTTCCATTTCTATCTAAGTCAGCATCACTCATCTTTTCTACTATTTTTGTTAGCTATTCAATTAGTGGCTTGGTCTCATATAGATTTGGTGATTGAATGCATCTAAAAAAATGTCTTTAATATCTTGTAGTGCTTGCTTTTGCCTATGCTCTCTCCTGAGTATTTCTTGATGCTTCTTTCTTGCTAGGGCTTGTTGGAGTATGTCAATTTTATTTATGCTTATTGTATCATAATCATACTTGGGAAAAATAACTTCTTCATCAAGGCTCACATCTCTATATTGGATTAATTATTCATCCTTTGATGAACTTAGGCTTGACACAGAGATCTACAATGGGGTTGCATCTATGCTTGGATTCTAAAGAGTTTGAGTGGAAGGAGTGCCAGATGTTGGTAAGGTTACCAAGGCTTATATAGATGTTTTCTCCTTTAGTTGTGGTGTCAACTCTTTCTCTTCATGCTTTCCCTATTCTACCACAATGACTTGTGATGCACCTTGGTCTTGTATTGTAGGTTCAAATAAGATTTCTTGTCCTATTCTATTCTGTGTTTTTGTTATGACCTAGGTTTCCTATTAGAGTTTTAGGTGACTCTACAACACCCCTAGAATTAAATGAAAGACTAACTTTCACAAGAGAATGGCAAGATAATTGCATGAAGATGCAAGAATGCTATCATTGATAATGCACTTGATTGACATCTAATGGATTGATTTGAAATGTACATAATAGGCCTCCTTATATAGGAGAGGTGACAAGAGACAATGATAAGGAGAAGATAAGCTATCACCCACACAAGGTGGAATCACATGTCCATGAAAGGTGGATCATCCTCCATTATGCAATGAAGTATGTGCAATGATGAGGATGATAATATGATAAGTACACTAAGGGTGGAATGAGATAATAACTATGATCACCTAGAGTAAAATTCTCCTACAACATGTGTTTAATTGAGGTGTAAACTCCTAAGTGTCTCAATCACAAACTACTATACAATGTATTATCCTAAGTAAGCTTAAGTAAGTGTAATTAGTGAGTATTTAAGTACACCAACACCCCCCTTTAAGTCCAACTCAAAGGAATGCACTTAAACTCACAATGCAAGATGGCTCTTGGCTACAAGGCCATTTTAGGTACCCATGTACAATATGCAATGGAATACATGAAACATAATCTCTCATAAACTGGAGAAAGAGAGAAAACCTCATAAGAAAACCTTCCTCCAAGAAGAGAGATGAAAACAAGATGCATGGAGTACTCAAGACCCCCCAAAAATTGCATACATCATGTATATACAAAGAATGATCCCCTCATAGGAAGGAAACAAGGAGACATGATATTCCCCCCATAATGAAGAAGCTACAATGTAGGTGAAGAGTACCTGCAAGAAAAATATAATCCAATGCCCATAAGAAACATGTATCCCTTAGGAAGAGATAAATACATCAAATGATGAAGAAGCCACTCCATGTAAGAAGTGAGCAAGGAGGAAGAAGGTTTCCATGTATGCATCTCTAAAGATTGAATAGGTTTCTCCAAGCTCAAAGATTATATCACACCATCAAGATAACCTATGAGATGTGGAAAATGAAGAGAACATGAAGAGTTGGGAAATCCAATCTCCAAAGAAGGTGAAAAAGTATCTGGAAGAGAAACTCCATCAAATGTATTAACCAAATCTGCATTATGAGACTCATCTAAAAGAGCATCCATGAATTTATCAAACACTACAAGATTTGAAGCATATTGATCATCCTATTGAATAGTAGAACTCATGTCTAAAGAAGTAGGAGGTGGAGGAGCAGGAAGTTCAATACTTGTCTCATGAAAAAAATGATTCAAGTGTCCAATGTTCTCCTCACATGAATTATTCACCCTTGATAAAGGGTTAGGTACATCATGAATTGCATCTTCATTATCAACAAAATGTGAAAAAGAATACAAGCATGATGTATGATCAACAATTCCCCTAGCTATGACATCTCTAGTCTCCATGTCCCTAATATAGACATAATCAGGAGTGAACTCAACAATTTTACCTTGTGCCTCATGAGTAATTTGGTAAATGGAAAGGATATTAGTGGTCAAGGATGGTACACAAAGAACATCATTAAATGTACCATCTCCCATAGGAATAGAACCTTTCCCACAAACCGTCATGAATGTATTATTACCCATCAATAAAAGTGGAGAAGTACAAGGCTCAATAGAAGAAAACATATCCATAGAAGATTTCATATGATGTGATGCACCTGAATCAAGAAGTCATTTAACTTGCTCAGGATGTGTGGAAGAAATGAGTGCTTGTCCTTTTCCTCTAGATGATGATGTAGATGTAGCAGCTACCTAATATTGAGAAGAAGGAGAAGATACTATTGAGGGAAATTAGATATTTTTCTTTTGAAGAATGTGAGTGAGCTCATTAATCTTCTTATGGAAACATTTATGCTCATCATGTCCTAACTTTTTGCAATAAGCACATTTATCTCTCTTTCTTTTAGATTATTACTCTCTTGAAGAGGACTTGGATTCAATATTATGTTGTGAAAGTGAGTCATCACCTTTTTTATGTTGCTTAGGATCCTTATTTTTTGTAGGTGCACTTTTAGTTCATCATTTTAAAAACTTTTAAAGTCGCCTCATGTAAAGAATTTTCCAAAATTGTTCCCAGTATGCTTAACAAAATCTCTATGAAAGATTGAATTTTTACTGAGTCTAGATATACAAATGTGAAAGCAAACGGAAGTCAAAGTTCATTTTTCTACCATGGAGAAGCACTTCTTGAATTTTCCACAATGGAGTAGTCAACTTGGGATTTTCCACCAAAGGGAAAAGCATAGTGGAAAACTCATTTTCCGCTGTGCCTTTCGCAGTCATTTTTAGATTTTCCATTAGAGAAGCAAATGTTTCATTTTCTACCAAAGGGAAAAGCATACTAAAAAACTCATTTTCCACCAAAGGGAAAAGTGTAGTGGAAAACTCATTTTCTACTGTGCCTTTCATAGTCAAAGTTCAGTTTTCCACATGAGGAGAGAAAAGGAAAATATCAATCCACAATGAAGGTATATGGGGTATAGTATCAAGATTACTCCAAAAAAGTAATTTATGAATCAATCTACATCAAAATTGTACCCACTACATGGAAATGGAAAATTGAAGATTGGGTGCGCTTTTCGCACTCAAAAATGCAATTTCCACCAAGCATCAAATCCACAATAGAGAGATGGAAAAGAGCTCTTAATTTATTAAAAAAAGAATGATAATCTCATAATGATTTATTTCTTGAAGATTTGGAAATCAACATGACATTAAATCTAAAATGGAAAATTCATTTTCCACTACGACTTTTGCAGTCAAAGTTCAATTTTCCACAAAAGGGAGAAAACAAAAATTAAATTTTCGCCATAAGCATTCCAAAGAATCTCTCCCAAATTTCAATAGAGAATTAACATGGTAAGCATAGAAGATAACATACTGGAAAATCGAAGACATGTGGATTATAGAGCATTGAAAGAAGAATGGCTAGAAACTTTATTTTATTAATTCTGATTTTGTAACAGTCATATAGAGTAGAATTCAGTAGCTCATATCTTTTGACTTAGTGATTATTTTTTCAATTTCTCTAGTCAAAATGAAGATAATTAGGTTGGGAAAAATATATCCAAAGATGAGATCAATCCGACAACGGAATCAAAATATATGCCCCCCGAAACATGACCCATTTTTACCTTGCAGCAATATCTATTTTGCTGTCCTCTCAACAAAGGAAATTTTTTGATATTGATTTAACATATTTAAATGTCAATTGTTAAAATATAATTTAAATATGTTAATATATATCATTATTAACTTTAAAATTTAATAAGCATATCAATTTTCAAAAGGAAAAAGATGAGAAGTCAAAGAGATAGATCAGGTACAGAACTAAAAAGTCACTAGAAGAAACCAAATGATTGCTGGAGAATGTATTTATGGCAAAACCTTTTCATTTGCAGGGGTTCTTCTTTTCTGCAAGAGTAGGTATTGTTGGAGTAGGAATTATGGGTTCTTGGCATTGGCTAGATTTAGGAGTTAAAATTTTCCTAAGTTAGTTTTGTCGGGTGCTAGCTTTGTTTTCCCTCTTCCATTCTCAGGTTAAGAACGTACCCAATTAGTTTACGAACTAGTAAATTCATTGAATATCATTTCATAAGGGAGTTATACCTTTCAATTTAGAGGAAATCTATCAACCTGAAGATAGATTATCCAAATTTTGGTATTTGGTTGTTCTTTTAGATTTGGGCATTTGAGAGTTAAATTAAAAAGAACCAATCTGTTTACAAACAAATTTTTGGTGACTCTACTAGGGAAGCAGAAAAGAAGATTAGTGTTGAAGATTGTTTCCTTAATTTTTTTATTATCTCTGCTATCTAGAGATTGGTGACTCTGTTATTGATTCTCATAATTTTTGGTTGAGGAGTTCGGTGTTTTCATTTTCAGAATTATTATTATCTCTACCTATAGGAGATTGGTGACTCTGTTATTAAAAGACCATGCCCATTAAAGTTGTGAAAGGAAGAAGGCCAGATCCTTCTTTGATTGAACTTCATCAAATGAATGATCTAGTGCTGCATGATTTGTTTGATGAGAGAAAAATGAACCTGAGTATCGAAGAAGATCATGCACCAGTTGTGTTATGGAAAGGTGTCTATGCCAGGTATCACAAATTGAAAGAGCTAGAGGTGAAGACAAAGTTATTACATCACTATAAGGAAAGGGTGTTGCAGATAAGCAATGAATTAAAGGTGGATGATGAAGTGGTTTCAAAAGTACCACTTAATTTTGTTTCCTATAATTTTTCAATCTTGAGTGAGCAAGAGGTTCAACCAAGAAAGAAAATCAAAAGGAAACCCACATTTGAAGAAATAAATGTTGAGAGTGATCCTAACTTACAATTCCTTTGGACTGCATTTAAACAAAGTATTACTAAAGCTGAAAGAAAAGGATTAAATCCCTCAAAAGATCATCAATCCACTTTATTGTTAAAGTGTGTGATCCAAGGATATTTTAATGTTGAAGACTAAAGAAAAAGGAAGTATGTTTCAAAAAGTTTACCTGAAGAAAAATTAGTAAAAGAAGAAGCAATACTAGTCAATTGCTTGGTTCTTGGAGAAAAAAATATACCCCAGCTTCTGTAGGCACAAATTTTAATGAACAAAGACACTCTTTATGGTGGCAAGGAAATGGTAAGCAAAATAGAAAATGGGGATTTTCCCATGATTTCCATTTCTCCTATTTTTGAAAGTTTCAAATTTGAAGAGAATGATGAAGATCATTTTTTGCATAATATTTCTTGTGAAAGTCATCCCTTAATTTGTACACAAGCGGAATATGAAACTTTTAAGTTTGAAGAAGATGATATTAAAAATGATTTTAGATCTTCACAAGTTTATGATGATCCTATATTAGAATCATTTTCTTTTGATGAAAGTGCAAAGTTAAGCATTCCCAACAAACTATGTATCGATGGAAAGGTTGGATCATGTTTCAGTGATTATCAAATTAAGTCTGAAATTTTAATTGAAGAAAAATGTGTAAGAATAGATTTTGTACAAAGATCTTATGTGCCTTACAATGTGTTGCAACATCATGAAGATGATGAAGAACTAGATTACATTTTTCTTTGTTATGAAATGGAAGTTAATCAATCTTTGGTGCTAGTTGAATATAAGTCTTCTTCTACAACTGATTCAAGTATTGAAGTTTTGAATTTGGATAAAGATTTTTCAGACTTGATAGCTACAAAGGATGATAAAATTGTTTCATTTTGGATTGAACCTATGTGTGAAGAAGACTCGTGCTATTTCAACCTTGATGTAGATTCTAAAATTTCTATATTAAACGATCAAGTGGAAAGTTATGAGTGCGAATATGTCGACACATCTTTTCCAAAAGCATGTGATTACTTTTCTCTTCAGCAAAGAATGGTTTAATACATGAGAAGTAATGTGCACATGAATTCAAAAAAATTAGAGGTCTATGATGAGGCATGGTTGTTTGGAAAATGTTTTTGGCTCACTAGTTTCCAACACTATATTAGCGTGGCATTCAGACATGAAGAATTTTCCTAGAGGTCTTGGTTTTGGTTTATCTTTGCAAAACATAACCCACTTTATCGAAGAGGCTCATACTTCTCTTTTCCAATTAATGGTAATGCTCCTATAAAGATTTTATTTATTGATCAAATCTATATCTCTGTTTTAAATGAAAGATTTTCATATTTGATGAAAGAAAAGGGGGACAAAGTTATCTCAGTCAAGATTTATCCTCACCCTGAAGAAGAAAATTTGTATGTTGAGAGCACCAAGGATGGTAGAAATTCTTTTGATTATGGTAGTCTCAAGTGCTTGATAACAAAGATGATATGATATTTTCCTTGGAGATGTCTAAGTTTCTATTTGAGATTGAGAATGATTCTAAATCTTACATTCAAAAGGATAAAGCAGAATAAAAAAATTATGACAAAGAATGGTTACTTGGAAAATATTTTTGGGTCACATATTTTCAGCGTGCTTCCAGATTCACTTTTAGCAATGATGAAGTCATGGAAAGGAAATGGTTTTGTTGCATCTTGTTGGAGTGCAAGTTTCTTTTTTGAAAAGGATTATACTTCTCCTTTCCAATTAATGGCCATGTGTGAGTTTCTTCATGCTTTCTCTTCTTTTGGTGAGGCCTCCTCACCTATGTTTGTAAATAATCTTTTGCTTTTGCAATTTTGGTGTGCTTAGCTTAGTGTTTCCCACTTTCTCAATTTTGTTTTTGCCTTGCTCCCCTCTGCCCTCCGGGCAAGAAATTCTTTGATAATCTTATTTTTGCATACACTTTGTAGCCCAATGGATAGGCACTTGTCTTTTGCTAGAGATTCAAGATTCTTTATGTACTTTGCAGCACATAATCCCCATTCAGAGCCAGCTATAGGTGCACTTTTAGCTCACCATTTTTAAAAATTTTAAAGTCGCCTCATGTAAAGAATTTCCCAAAATTGTTCCCAGTATGCTTAACAAAATCTCTATGAAAGATTGAATTTTTACTAAGTCTAGATATACAAATGTGAAAGCAAATGGAAGTCAAAGTTCATTTTTCCACCATGGAGAAGCACTTCTTGAATTTTCCGCAATGGAGTATTCAACTTGGGACTTTTCACCAAAGGAAAAAGCATAGTGAAAAACTCATTTTTCGCTACACTTTTCGCAATCCTTTTTAGATATTCCATTGGAGAAGCAAATGTTTCATTTTCCACCAAAGGGAAAAGCATACTGGAAAACTCATTTTTCGATGTGCCTTTCATAGTCATTTTAAGATTTTCCATTGGAGAAGAAAATTTTTCATTTTCCACCAAAGGGAAAAGTGTAGTGGAAAACTCATTTTCCACTACGCCTTTCACAGTCAAAGTTCAGTTTTCCACATGAGGAGAGAAAAGGAAAATATCAATCCACAATGAAGGTATATGAGGTCTAGTATCAAGATTACTCTAGTAAAGTAATTTGTGAATCAATTTACATCAAAATTGTGCCCACTAAATGGAAATAGAAAATTGAAGATTGGATGGAATTTCCACCAAGCATCAAATCCACAATAGAGAGATGGAAAAGAGCTCTTAATTGATTAAACAAAGAATGATAATCTCATAATGATTTATTGCTTGAAGATTTGGACATCAACATAACATTAAATCTAAAATGGAAAATTCATTTTTCGCTACGACTTTCGCAGTCAAAGTTCAATTTTCCACAAAAGGGAGAAGACACAAATTAGATTTCTGCCATAAGCATTCCAAAGAATTTCTCCCAAATTTCAGCAGAGAATTGACATGGTAAGCATAGAAGATAACATATTGGCAAGTTGAACACATGTGGATTATAGAGCATTGAAAGAAGAATGGCTAGAAACTTTATTTTATTAATTTTGATTTTGTAATAGTCATATAGAGCAGATTTCAGTAGCTCATATCTTTTGACTTAGTGATTATTTTTACGATCGCTCTAGTCAAAATGAAGATAATTAGGTTGGGAAAAATATATCCAAAGATGAGATCAATCCAACGATGGAATCAAAAGATATGCCCCCCAAAATATGACCCATTTTTACCTTGCAACAGTATCTATTTTGTTGTCCGCTCAACAAAGGAAATTTTTTGATATTGATTTAACATATTTAAATGTCAATTGTTAAAATATAATTTAAATATGTTAATATATATCATTATTAACTTTAAAAGTTAATAAGCATATCAATTTTCAAAAGGAAAAAGATGAGAAGTCAAAGAGATAGATCAGGTATAGAACTGAAAAGTCACTGGAAGAAACCAAATGATTGTTGGAGAATATATTTATGGTAAAACCTTTTCATTTGTAGGGGTTATTCTTTTCTGCAAGAGTAGGTATTGCTGGAGTAGAGGGGAGATAGTAGTTTATTTTCATGCATTTCATTTCCTGTGTTTAAGGGAATTTGTATTTGGATTTTTGTAATGGATTTGTCAAAGGAATTGTGAGCAAATAAAGTCAGAGTATTTTTATTTTTGGTGTTCAATACAAAGAGATTTTATTCTAAATTAGAGTATTTGGTTATTACTTTTTCTAATTATAATCAAGTGGAGCATGGTCATATTTAGTTTTGAACACTTTTTTTTACATCTTAAGTCAAATGGTGAATGGGTTGTAAATCAAAGTATTTCAACTGTTCCTATTGCAAAGATTCAGACGTTTAATCTTCTTTTCATTCCAATTTCATTGCATTTACATTTACAACATTAATATTGCATTACCGGTATCAAGAAGTCATAGGAATTGTGGGTTCTTGGCATTGGCTAGATTTAGGAGTTAAAATCTGCCTGAGTTAGTTCTATCTAGGCTAGCTTGGTTTTCCCTCTTCTATTCTTAGGTTAAGAACATACTCAATTAGTTTGGGAGCTAGTAAATTCATTGAATATCATTTGATAAGGGAGTTGTACATTTCAATTCAGAGGAAATCTATCAACCTGAAGATAGATTATCCAACTGTTGGTATTTGGTTGTTCTTTTAGATTTGGGCATTTGACAGTTAAATTAAAAAGAACCAATCTGTTTACCAACATGTTGTTTGTTTCCCTTTCCTTTGGGAGCCCTTGGAGAGGAGTCATTTGCAAACATCACTTGATACTTGGAAGGCTTTAATCGATCAATTTGTGTTTAATTTTCTTGTTCCCTTGTGAGTTGAGTTCTAAATTCATCAAAAGAAGGCATTTTGTATGCACTGCCAAGAGCATCCATAGTAGCATAGAATGTGGAAATGAAGATTGAATATTCAGAACCTAGCTTGGAAAGAATAGATCATATCAATTTCTCATCATCTTTAGTAATGCCACAATTAGAAAACTCCAATCTAATGGTATTGAACTTAGAAAAAAGTGTTGGACTTAGACCTATAAGATCATTCTCCAATTTAATTTTTCTTATTCTATCAGGTTTACCAAAGATTCCTTCCAATGTTGTCCAAGCATCACAAGGATGTGTGCAAGATGCAATATGATATAACAAATCATTGAAGATGGTATATCTAAGAGAGCCAAGTGCTTTATCCCTTCTATCAAACTATTTCTTTCTTTTTGCAACACCTGTAGCTAGTTCTAGGTCTTGTCCAAGAATCATTCTTAGTAATCGAATACTCATCAATTGATTAGAAACTACTTGTTTCCATTCATGATAGTTATATGAAGTGAGTAATGGAACTTTTGAAAAAATTATAATGAAATCAAATGATGACTGAGATCAATTGATAACTACTTCAAATTACTAATTCAATTAAGAAAATTCCAATCTAAGTGTATATGAGCAATGTTAGTATGCTAATAGAAACTAAATTTAAATAAAGCTTCTACAAAACTAAACAAAATTCATAAACTTCAAGATAGACTAAGATGAGCTCTCAATTGAGAATATGAGCCATTAATGGGATCTCTCAATGAGAAGCTCTCTTGTTGAGTGGCTTTGTCTAAATAGATAGGATGTATGCTCAAGCTTATGCTTCAAAAAGGGCTTCAAATGGAGTTAGAATTTGGGTGTGAGTGTATGGTTTTGATGTAAAATGGCTTCTTAAAATGGAATTATGACTTTACTTCATGGATTGTGTTCTTTTGCAAAGGGGAAGGATCCAATTTATAAGCAAGAGGCTTGAGGGATTGAGGGCTAAGATGCAAGGATGGGGAAAAGCTCATGGAGGACACAGATTGCATGAGAGGAGAGCACATGGATTGTGCTTCCTTACAGCCAATCAGGAAGTGACACATGTCACAGGGTGAGAGGATGGAGGAAAGGGGAAGGATGAGTCAAGAAAGGAGGCTCAAGGGATAAAATCTTCATAAAGACCCTCATAATGGCTTGTAAGAGCAATGAAAGGGCTTGGAAGAGTCATTTATGGCCTAGTGGGCTTCATAAAGTTTTATGGTTGGGATATTTTGAGGGAGATGAGAGGAATTTTGACTTGGGCTTGATTAGGAAGGTTTTAAGCTTGCTTAGGATTGTGCAAATAATTAGAAGATGGATTAGGATGGTTTAGGATTAGCTAAGGGATAGGCAAGTGGATGGCATTTAATGAGGGTGGGTGAAAGAGGAGATATTTGTTAACTTTGGCTTGGGTTAGTAAGTCTTAACCTATTTTTAGGGAATGTGACAAGGTTAGGAGGGGATTAGGATTAGGTTTAAAGACATCTTCTAGAAGAGTCTAGACTTTGGATGAGGATAAAGACTTTCTAGAATAATCTAGAACTTCCTAGGATGAGGATGAAGACTTTCTAGAAGAGTCTAGAACTTCTTAGGATGAGGATAAATTAGATTTTTAGGAAATAAATAAAGTTTTATTTATTTCAAGGGTTTGGGTTGAGGAGATATTTATTAAAACTTTTTTAATAAACATGAGGATTAATATTTAATCTTAATTAAATATTTTGAGTTGGGATTAGGGGTAGGAAATGATGGGATTAACCTTTAATCAAAATTAAATAAGGATTAGAAGATTTTGGAATAAGTTAGTGGTCTTAAGGAAATTTGCCAAGTTTTGAGCAAAAAATAAACTTTTTATTTATTTTGGGTTTTCTGGTCAATTTATTAATTAAATAATTAATAAATAAGGAAATAATGTTTAAATAAGATTTAAACATTTTTTGGAGGGATTCCTTAATTAAATATTTTTAATTAAGATAAAGGGTTTTAATGGCATAAAAATAAATAAATAAAATAAATAATTAATTAATTAATAAATGATGATGTCATCAGGGACATTTTTCAGAAAATAAAAATATTTAATTTTCTAAAAAAATTTTAGGTGTCTGCATTTTGCCCCTCTTTGATGTGATGTCACAAGTGGCATGGCATCAAAGATATGAAAATAAGATGCCTAAGGCTAGAGCAGAAGAGGAGAGAATGGACTACGAGATGCCCCCTCAAGAAGGCGACGGGGAGAGAAAGTGAGGCTCGACGGCTTCTTGAAAAGTACAAGAATCTGAGATGAGCAATGAGACTCAGATTAGCTTAAGAGAAGAGGTTTAGTTAGCTGAAACTCTCACTACGGGAGAATGATAAAGGGAGAATCAGAGGCACAAGAGGAAGCAAGCTTAAGATCTCGGGGATTGCAGAGGATGAAGGAGCGGAGTGCTATAAAAAGGAATCCAGGATAGGGAGAGGGATGATGGGATGATAAAGCTGATGCAACAAGATTTCAAAGAGTCAGATTGGCAGAAGATGGGTTTCAGAGATCCCTAGGACTAGGATTGTGGAGCTCGAAAGATGAGTCTTGGTGGATTGATTGGATTGGTGGATCCCTAAGACTAGGATTGTGGATCCCTAAAGCTAAAAGTGCAGATTGATTCAAAGAGATACTGATGAATAAGCTAGGGTAGGAGAGATAGATGCTGGATATGGATGGGGGATAATGGAGATGAAGGGAAACCATTGAAGCTTTTTTGAGCAGGGGGATACTTCAAAGAGAAGTACCACAATGTAGTTGAGCACTAGATTTTCTATAGGACTGTTGGTTAATTGCCAAGGTTACCAAGAACATCAAGGCCATGTCACCAACCATCCAGAGGACTGACGAACTGACTCAAAAAAAAATGCAAGGATTGCCCCAGCATCACACATGAATCCCAAAGGAAGCAGCGTGGAATTGATACTGGGTAACCCACAAGAAAAAAAGAAAAACAAACAAAAGACCTGATCAAGACCTTACGCTCAGATTGCCCCATTCACACTATACCATGATATGGAAGATCGTGGCAACCTTGAGGAGGGAACAAGGAGATTTCTTGGAAAAGATACTTCAAGACCCAAAAGGGAAGATTCCAAATCAAAAGAAAGAGAAAATCCAAAAGAGAACCATTTGCCAACGAGATGGGTAGGATGAGGTACTAACGAACCAAGATTAGACATGTGGAAAGCTATATCCTACACAGATCTATCGGAGAGCACCTAAGCGGATGGATTTTGGATGAGTGATGCATCTGGCAAGCTGAACTAAGAAGGATAACACTTTGGTGATAGGAGATCTAGCTAAAGGATGCATTGGAATAGCTAACCAAGGGTTGTGCGATGTGTGCAAGATGCTGATCAAGGAGGAACTGACACAAAAGCTGGATAGATACAATGGTACTAAGCTAAAGAGGATGCACAAGCTGACGGACCAAGATATATTACAAATGTACAAGGTTGTTCATGTTTTGGTTTTTGTGAGATGGAAATGTTCGTGAAGGGTGGGATGTCTGCAATAGTTGATAGGCAAATAGGTAGATGGTTTGCGAAAAGCTTAAGTAAAATGGGATTCTTTGTGTACATGTGATAGGATACAAGCTAGGATACAAGATTTGGCATATAATACAAGCTAGAATATGGTACAAGCTTTGGACAAGATTTGGATATACAAGCTATGATACAAGGGATGATACAAGATTTACAAGCTAGGGTACAAGATTTACAAGCTGAGGTACAAGATTTACAAGCTGTACAGGAGGTATTTACAAGCTTCATTAGATTTTGGATATTTGGTTGGAACACCAAGGGAACAAGTAGGTATTTTATGGGATGGTGAGTGGATGGATGAGGGATAGGATAGTGACAGATAATGGATTAGTCTTAGTACACAAGGTGCCTAAATTACCAATTTTTCACCAAGGTACCTATCCAAGGTACTTGAATTGCCAAGTTTTGACCATTGGATGCTTATTTCTCTTTACTATTTTTTTTTTTTTTTTTTTTTTTAATTTTCAAAAGCTAGGTATACCAAGGATCTTCAAGCATAGAACTTCTTGAGATGAATGATGTTAGTAGGATCATTCAAGAGTTCTCCTTTTAGTGTCGATAGCTGATGGGCTTCAGAGCCAAAGGAGGTAGTGACAACATAAGGACCAAGCCATGTAGGTTCAAACTTACCTTTCTTTTCTCAATCTGCTTGGACTTTCATGTTTTCTTTGAGGGCCATGTCGCCCGACTGAAAGTGGCGTGGAAGTACCTTCTTGTTGAAATTTCTTTTGAGATGAGTTTTGTAGACTGTGAGATGATCATAAGCTTTTTGTCCCTTCTCATCTAAGAGATCTAGCTGGGTGAGTCTGGCTACTCTATATTCTTCATCTAATATTTGCCCCTACAAAGATATGCACAAGGAGGGAAGTTCAACCTCTATAGGTAGTACCGCTTCGACACCATAGACTAGGGAGTATGGAGTTGTGCCTATGGATCTATGGAAGGAAGTTTGATAAGCCCATAGGGCAGGATTAATCTGTAGGTGCCAATCGTGATCGGAATCATTGACAACTTTCTTTAGAATTTTGAGGAGGGTTTTGTTAGTTGCCTCTGCCTAGCCATTACCTTGTGGGAAATATGGGCTAGAAAAGAGATGATGGATGCGGAGGGAAGTGCATAATTCTTCCATGTTGAGATTTTCAAAGTTACCTTTATGGTCGGTGAAGATGGTGGATGGGATGCCGAAGTGGCAAACAATGTGGTACAAGATGAACTTGGAGACCTAAACTCCTGTAGCTGAGACTAGGGGGACTGCTTCCACCCATTTAGTGAAATAGTCTGTAGCTATTATTATCCATTTATGTCCATTAGATGAGAGAGGTGTGATAGTTCCAACTAGATCAAGGCCCCAACAAGCGAAAGGCCAAGGTGGTGCAACAAGCTGTAGATCCTGTGCTGAAGCGTGCACAAGATTTACGTGCTTCTGACATGGGAGACACTTTTTGACAAAGTCATAGGAGTCTTCTTCAATGGTAGGCCAATAGTAGCCTGCTCTAAGGATTTTTTGCACGAGGACGATACCACTCATGTGGGCACTGCAAAGTCTGGAGTGTACTTCTTTTAACACCATCGCAGCCTCATTTTCATCTAAACATCGAGAGAGAGTATCATGATAACCTCGATGATATAGGGTATTGGCTATGATAACATAGCGGGATGATTTTTGGATGAGTTTTTGGCATTGGGTACGTGTGAGGTGAGGGGAGATGATACCATCTTTAAGGTAAGCATGAATCTCATGGTACCAAGGGGATTGGGGACCAACCAAAATACAAACATGGTTTGAGTCATCATTCGCATAGGCAGGTGTGAGGAGCTACTTGACTAAAAATTCATATTGTGTAACTACTTGGTGAATTTCCAAGAGTGAGCCGATAGTAGCCATAGCGTCTGCTGCTTTGTTCTACATTCAAGGCACTTGTGTAAACTGAAGCTTTGTAAAATGTTGGGTTAGCTAATCAAATAGCTCTTTGTAGGGTAATAACTTTTCATCTTTGGTTTGATATTCATTTAGGGCTTGCTTGATGATGAGCTGAGAATCACCAAAGATTTGTAACTCAGTGATGTTCTATTTTGTAGCTATCTTTAATCCTGCTATGAGAGCCTCATATTTAGCTATATTGTTGGTGCTAGGGAATTGTAGCTTGAAGGCTTTTGGAATGTAATCTCCTTGAGGTGTGACCAACAATATTCTTGCCCCTGATCCATGAGATGTATATGAGCCATCAAAAAAAAGTTTCCATGGGGGTTGTTCTTCAATTAGACAAATATGCTCATTTGGAACTTCTGTGATCAAAGGATATGTATCTACTAGAGGTGCATCAGCTAGGTGATCTGCTATAGCTTGCCCTTTGATTGCCTTTCTGTCCACATATTGGATGTCAAATTTGCTAAGGAGCATAACCCATTTGGCCAAATGACCTGTAAGTGTTGTTCTAGAGAGCATATACTTGAGAGGGTCAATCTTGGAGACTAGTTGGATGGTATGACTTTGCATGTAGTGGTGAAGCTTTTGAGTTGAGAAAATAACTGCCAAACAAGCTTTTTCCATAGGAGTATAATTGAGTTCATAACCAACCAGGTTTCTACTGATGTAGTAGATGGTTCTTTCTCTTCCGTAGTCATCGAGCTGTGCTAGAAGTGCCTCTAGAGCAGTAGGCATTGCTAATATGTACAAGATCAAGGGATGACTAGGAACTAGTGGAACCAAGATAGGGGGATTGATGAGATACTGCTTGAGATGATTGAAGTTGCGTTGACATAAATGATCCCACTTGAAGTTTTCATCCTTCTTTAGTAAGTGTGCAAATGGCGTACACTTATCTGCAAGGTGGGAGATGAAGCGTCGAATGGATTGAAGCTTTCCCTGAAGAGTGAAAAGCTGTCACAGTGTCTAAGGAGGAGGCATGTCTAAGATAGCTTTGAGCTTCTTGGGGTCAATCTCTATACCTCGTTTAGAAACTACAAAACCTAGAAGCTTGCTAGATGTGACCCCAAAGACACATTTCTTGGGATTCAGTATGAGATGATATTTGGCTAACCTATCAAATACTTTCTCTAGGTCAACAAGATGATCCATGAAGGTATGAGATTTAACCAAGATATCATCCACATAATCCTCCAAAATGCTATGGATAAGATCATGGAAAATGGCTGTCATAGCTCTTTGATAGGTAGCCCTAGCATTCTTTAGGCCAAAAGGCATCATGTTGTAGCAAAAGGTTCCCCAAGGGGTAGTGAATGTTGTCTTATGCTGATCCTCTTCTGCAATCTTGATTTGATTATACCCAAAAAATCCATCCATGAGGGACAAAATTTCATGTCCATCTATAAGATCTACAATCATATCTATGTTGGGCAAGGAAAAATCATCTTTTGGACAAGCTTTGTTAAGATCTCTAAAATCAGTGCAAATTCTTATGTCATTGGAAGCCTTAGTGATGGGGACCATGTTGGAGATCCACTCTGAGTAGTCAATAGGTCAGATAACCTTAGCAGATAACATTCTTTCTAATTCAACTTTGACCAGTAATGCCACCTTGGGGTGCATTTTTCTAAGCTTTTGTCTGACGGACTTAATCTTTCGATCGACTGTAAGATGATGAACTACAAGCTTTGGATCCATTCTTGGCATGTCTTGATATGACCATGCAAATTGGCCAATGTTCTCTCTTAAGACCTTAAAGAGGAGGTCAGCTTGGTCTTGTGATAGGGATGCAGCAATGTGAACAAGTCTGGGGATCTCTGAAGAACCGATGTTGACTTCTCTAGTATCCTCAATTAGAATAGAAGACACCTCTGGTCGATTATCTTGAGGAGGTAATGCTAAATCCTCATGTTCTGCTTGTGACTCTGGATTTTCTTGCTGAGGAGCCCTCTTCACTACTTTATCTAGTCTTGAATTCACCTTAGTTCCACTTTTGGGTGTATCAGAACTAGGTTGGGGATTTTCTCCAAAATACCCCTTGGGATCGAGCTTATAGATATAGGCAGAATCTTGCTTTGATTTCTTGTGAGGAGTTTTGGCTCCCATGAATCTCAAAAGCACTTCCTCTGATGTGAATTCATCAATGTGTATGATGCTTGGTTGGTCCCAATCTATGAGTTGTGGATGGGCGAGTGGTAGGTCAATGAAATGGATGGATAGTTCTTGGAGAATAGAGTCTCCCAGGGAGATTTGGTTTGGGATATCATTGTAGGCTCTCTTTTCAACTTCCTCAGGAATGTCTTCGATTTCGATAAGGTTGCAGTGAATGTTCAAAAAAGTGTGACCATCTGTATTGGTGTCCCCAATTGTGGGTATGCCAAAGCCAAGACCTGCCTTTGTTTCCCACTTATGTGCTTCGATGGGGCACTGCATGCCTCTTTCCTCTAGTCCAAGACCACCACCTTGATAGTTCCATTTGGTAGTGATGAGCTTATGTTCTTGGGGATACTTTTGGTTGAAGTTATCAAGGCATGCTTGATTTCTTAGAGGTGAATCCTTATGTAACCAATTGATATCTTAGAGGTGGTCCTTGGATATTGATAACATTGATAGAAGGTTCTTTCTCATATATACAACCTATGAGGCTACCATAATCTATATAAGATGAAGTGTGGTCATTGTTCTTCCCATGCTATTGGTTTGGCTAGTAGTTGTTGGTGTTGTTGTTGTTGGTTTGGATAGGTGCTTTTCAAGGATTTTGGTTGTTGTCAGGAGGAAAAGCATTTTGATAGATCTGTAAGCCTGCATTAGGAGAGGTTTGGGCACCAACGGTGATTTCTTTCCGATCAATGAGGTCCTGCACATAATCTTTCAGTTTCATGCATCTGAGGGTGGTGTGACCTTTTACCCTATGAAATTTGTAGTACTCATTGTATTTGTACCATGTAGCTTTGGATTGGCCTGGGTCAATTTTCTAGGTAGGAGGAAATTTGATGAGGTTTTCCTTAGTCAATTCCTCAAAAATGACATCCAATGGCACACCAAGGGGTGTATAGTTTCTAGGTGCAAGTTGAAACTTAGGCTTTGGTCTTGCAACTAAATTGATGGCATTAGCTTGATTGTTAGACCCTTGAAAGTTGGGTCTTGGATTGTGGCTTTGATAGCTTTGGTGATTCTGTTGTTGGTAGTTGATAGCTTGTTGATTGTTTGGTTGATACTGTGGGTTGGACTAATTTAAGGAAGGACCAACAATATTCCCATGTCTCATATCGGTAACCCCATCTATTGCAACGTGCTTTTTTTTGTTCTAATACCTAGACTTGTCATTGGAATGTGATTGATTTTGGTTGGCCTCCTTGTCAATCTTGACCACACCATCTTTAATGAGTCCTTGCTCAAGGATCATTCCTTTCTCTTTGATATCTTTGTAGGTCTGCAAATAGTTCATAGTCATGTGGTGAGCCAAGCTAGGAAGGGCATTATCAATAAACATTTTCACCAAATGGTGCTCTGGCAAGGTGCAAGATATGTGGGTGGTAAGAGTTTTCCATATTTGCAGATATTCGGGAAGGCTTTCTCCACCTTTTTGCTTAGTGTGGAAAAGATCAACTACTAAGAGCTCTGTTTCAACAAGATGGGCATATTGGGCTACAAATGCCTCAAACAATTCAGCAAAGTTTTTAATTGTGCCATATGGGATTCTATATTACCATTCAAGAGCTGGTCCGGCCAAGCTTTTGGGAAAGAGACACAAGAGGAAGATGTCACAGTATGCCACTTCTTGGCAGTGCATGTAAAATTCTTTGATATGTGTGACAGGGTCTCCTTTTCCTCTGAATTTGTCAAACTTGGGTATCTCAAAGTGTTCGGGAAATGGTGTCATGGTAATGGCTCTGTCAAATGGGTAAGGACACACATTCTCAAACTTGAAGGTTTTTGGATCATTTCCCTCCTGAATTTTCTTCAAAGCTATCTTCATGGCTTCCCATTCTGAATTAATGGGTGATGGCTGGGGTGCCCCCAATGTAGGAGTGCCTTGAGGTAGGTATGTGCTAGATGGGGCAATGGAATATGGATGGCCTTGAGGTATGGGCTGGTAGGGATTGTACATGGCTTGGGAAACTAAATGGTGGATGATGGGTTGCTAAGGTGGAGGGGGCACATATTTTTGCATGTGTTATGAGGTTTGCTACTGGTATGGGATTTGGGATAGGGATTGAGGGATGTAGGCTAGTTTTGGGATAAATGGATTGCTTTGTGGAGGTAAGGTATAAGATGGTTTTGAAGCTTGGGGAAAGGATCGAGGAGCTTGTGGAACTTGACTTTGGATTTGAGGAGTTTGACCAATATATGTGGGTTGTACCCCCATTTGTGAAGGTATCTACATGGAAAAAGAGGCCAAGTAATTGGTGTTTGGTGTTGGTGGATTTCCTCCTAGAACTGGCATAGAAAAATAGTTACTAATAGGAGGTAATGAATTAGTTGGTGGTGGAGGTGGTGGGAATTGAAAGCTTGTAAATTAAATTGATGGGGTTTGATAGCTTCGTGGCTGGATTTGAAAGCTTAGTAGAGTGGTGGCAAGAGCTTGGGTCACTTGAGAGCTTGGCAGAATATTGGTATTAGCTTGTGGGGTTTGATAGCTTTGTGGAGTGAGGGCAGTAGCTTGTGGATTTTTGGCTGATGGTATTAAGCTCCAAGGACCTAGTGAAAATGATGGAATTGTGCTCTGAGCTAAGGTAAACAAGCTAGGGGTGATGAAAGGGTGATTACTTGGCCCCATGGGTGGCATCCCAGTTGTATATTGCTAAGGTTGGCTAAAGATACTAGCATTGATTTGGGAGATGGGTGGATTTGGAAGGTTGAGTTGAAGAGTAGCAGCAGCAATAGTGAAGGGAGTGAATGATGAGGTGTTTTGGGCGAAGGGGGTTTGGGATGGAATGGTATGGACCAATGGTGGAGTGGTGGTGGCTAGATTGGTTTGCGGAAGGGAGATTTCAACTTGAGTAGAGGTTGGTATGTTTGGGTCTATTGGATCATATGGGGTGGGTTGAGGCTCTTCTTTTGGCACATATTGAGGATAATTTGAATCATAAGAGCCTATGGGTGGTGGGAGTTGTCCAAACAACTGGTGAGATGGATCTGATAAGGGAGGAGATCTTCCAAAGTCGAAGGTTCCTATATTGTCCCTTTGAAAGTTAGCCATGATTGTTTCTTTGTTCTTGTCTATAATGGTGTTCACCAATACTGCATTTCTTGGTTGGTTCATGAAAGCTTCAATGTCAGTAGGTGATGGTATAGTGTTCTCTGGGTTGAAGGATGGTTGAGTGCTAAAGGGGAGTGATGCTGCTTGATCCAAATGACAGGGTTCCATTGTTTCTTTCTTCTTCTTAGCTAAGTGAGTGATTGGTGGCATGAAAATGTTCCTAGCAATGAGATGCAACAATGCTGATGGGTGCAAAGGGGGAAGGCTTTTCTATGAAAATGATTTCTTGGGTTGAGGCAAAGCTATATGACAAACCTAAGGAGGATTGGGTTGGGGATTCTAACTTCAAAGATATGTCACCAAATCATGAAAGGTTTGCTTTCCTATGTGCAAGCTTGGTGGTGATTGTGTCAACTTAAAGATAGACTGATGATCCTTTAGGAAAAATATGAGATTGACCACTTGTGGATCCCAACCTTTAGCTCAAGGTGATGAGGGATAACAAGTGACAAAGCTAGATTACCCTAGACAAAGTTCTGTCAAAGGGATAACCTTGGTGAGATTGATGGATTTGCAAAATCGTAGGAATGGCAAACTTTGGCAAGGTGACAACAATTTTAAAGGCTTGGATGTGAAGTTTAGGCTTTTGGGATGCTAGCTAGGTTTGAGGGGATTGGTTTGGTTCTAACACAAAGATCTAAATGAGATGGGTGAGTTAAAATTCTTAAGGGGATGACTAAGGGTGGCTGGCTTACCTACAAGGATGACTCTAAAGTGGAGCTTATGCAAGAAGATGTGGAGGAACAAGGGGGCCTAATCATAGAAATCATGCCTAGTTGGTAAGGCATAAGCAGGGTTAACTCTTAGATGCTTGCTAAATTTGATAGTGCGATCTAACCAAGCATCTTGAAGGGCTTCGTCGGCAGCTTTGTCTTTTGCTTTGTGGAGTTTGGCAATTTGAGGGCTTGGTGTTACTTCCTTTTTCTTAGCTGCAATTTCTTGGTATGCCTGAGATGGCTTGAGTTTGGCTTTGTGAAACTTTTGTTTGGGTTTGGGTTGTTCTAACATAGATTCCTAAATCTGCTTGGCTTAGAGAGATCGTGGTTGTTTTGCTTCAACTTGTTCAACTTCTAGAATAGGCAGTGACTACGCTAAGTGTGCCCTAAGCTAGGATTGACCAAGTTTGGCAAACATTCATTCAACAAGTAAAAGATCAAGCAATAGATAGGAACAACCAGATAGAAGTTTGTGATTCTCAGAATGTGATACTTGCACCATAGAGTGTGTATGTTTTACAAATGTTTCGATCGGTCATTTCAAACACATTAACATCTTAGATGGTTGTCTACAAGGTTGACAGTTGGTTTAGCTAGCGAGTCCTCGATATACCCAAGGTACGTGAGGCCCAAATTCATAGATGAAATCAAAACAATGTCACATAGCCGAGAGGAGCGGTAACCCACTTCTCCTCTTTCACTTCTCAAGGGTATAAAGTTACTTGAGGCTTAGCCCGAGTGACAAAATCTTGATTCCAAGAGAGGTGTCTTTGGATTCACCTCTCAATCTTTATAGTCTGCCGGAACACTGGAATTGAGGTCATCCCAAGGGGTGATGAAATCCCCAAGCAGGCCTCCTAAAACTTAAACAAGATTTTGGATCCTAATCTTATGCACCCAAGATGGCCTTGAAAGATGACAAGGGGAGAGAAGACTTGGATGATCTTGAGCTAAAAGACAGAATTCTTTTCCAACTGACATTTAAGTTTTCTAATCTAGACTTTGCAAACACACATGTTTAGGATGAAAATGTTCAATTCCAACTTGAAGCATTAACAAAAGTAAAATTGATCGAAGAATAAATACACCAAGAAGATTTAGGGTCAACAAAAGTAAACTCACACACCCGAAGGCCCTCCACGTCAAGATTTGTTCAATTTTTATGCCCAAATGAAGTTTTAGTAAGACTAATGTGCATTCAAAAAAATTTCTATCTTAGAAAAACCAATAAAAACTCAAGTGAGTAAAATTTGATTTTTGTGGAGCACTTAACACATTCTTAGGTAGACCCATCCCCATATATGGTGCTGATATTGCAACCAATGGTTAGAATGATGGGTGATTAAAGAGGGTGAGTCCAACAACAAATTCACTCAAAGTGTCTTTATTTGTTTTTATAACTTAGAAAGTTTCTAAAATGTAGATTCTTTTTATACCCCAAAAGATGAAGTGTGAGACATTGTAATGATTAATTGACCTTTTGCATTCAAGATTGGATTTTTTGTTTTAATCATGCATTTATAAAAAACAAAACAAACTTGATTTTAATCCATGGCACTCAAGAGTGATTTTAGCAACATGCATTCAAAGACAAGTGATTAAACATTCAAGTTTTTTCCTTTGAGCATTCAAGATTGAGATTTTGTGTGTTGTTTTAAGAACTTTGAAGTGCTTTTTTTTAACCTTAGATCATTCAAGATTGTTTTGGACTCAAAAGTGAAAATTACTCTTTGGACTTTGGTTTTCATTCAAGATTTTGTGTTCTAGTTTGCATGTTTTAAGCCCAAAAATGATATTCCTAGATTGTTTTGATGCATGAAAAAATTAAGAAACATTCAAGATTTTGCAACAAAAAATTTGTTTGGAACAAATAACAAAACTTTTAGGATAATTTTGGCAACCATTTAGGACTCTTAGTTTTCATGAGATTTTTAAAAGAACTTTAAAATATTTGCAAATGAGGTTCATTTTAACCTTGATTGATGCTTTGAGTTTGATTTAGATTTTAGTGTGCACTTAGTTTTGATTTTGAACCTTTTGAAATGGAAACTTGAAGTTCTTTTTAAATTCCCAAAAATGAAGTGTTCCTAACTTTTCATGAATGCATCTAAAACCTTGATGTTGCAAGGATGCAAATGATTGGATTGGTTTAGTTTCACTTGTTAAAAGATTTTTTTTTTGGCAAAATTTAAGTTTTTAATGGATTTAAGTATGATTTGGGGGTTCATTTTAAGCACTAAAAAGAAGTGTGTATGATTTTGCTTCCTTAAAAAAAAGGGGCCAAGATCTCCCACAAGAAGAAGAAGAAGAAGTAGATGGAATAATAAGAATATAGAAAAGAAGAGGAAGAAGAATTCCAAGTGCTTTGTCCACCTATAAGCTTGAAAAATCTGCAAACACTATGAGATAGACTATGAGTTCCTTTGTCTTCTTCATGCTCATGTGGACTTGCAAAACCAATTTATACAATCCTACCAATCACAAAAACAAGCAAAATTAGCCAAAATTAGCAAATGACATACAAAACTTGACTAAAAAAGCTAATGAAGATGACCCATGCGGGGTCCCACCGGGCATGCCAAAATGTATATGAGCAATGTTACTATGCTAATAGAAACCAAATTTAAATAAAGCTTCTACAAAACTAAACAAAATTCATAAACTTCAAAATAGACTAAGATGAGCTCTCAATTGAGAAAATGAGCCATTAATGGGCTCTCTCAATGAGAAGCTCTCTTTTTGAGTGGCTTTGTCTAAATAGATAGGATGTATGCTCAAGCTTATGCTTCAAAAAAGGCTTCAAATGGAGTTGGAATTTGGGTGTGAGTGTATGGTTTTGATGTAAAATGGCTTCTTAAAATGGCATTATGACTTTACTTCATGTATTGTGTTCTTTTGCAAAGGGGAATGAACCAACTTATAGGCAAGAGGCTTGAGGAATTGAGGGCTAAGATGCAAGGATGGTGAAAAGCTCATGGAGGGCTTAGATTGCATGAGAGGAGAGCACATGGATTGTGCTTCCTTACAGCCAATCAGGGAGTGACACATGTCACAAGGTGAGAGGATGGAGGAAAAGGGAAGGATGAGTCAACAAAGGAGGCTCAAGGGATAAAATCTTCATAAAGACCCTCATAATGGCTTGTAAGAACAATGAAAGGGCTTGGAAGAGTCATTTATGGCCTAGTGAGCTTCATAAAGTTTTATGGTTGGGACATTTTGAGGGAGATGAGAGGAATTTTGACTTGGGCTTGATTAGGAAGGTTTTAAGCTTGCTTAGGATTGTGCAAATGATTAGAGGATGGATTAGGATGGTTTAGGATTAGCTTAGGGATAGGCAAGTGGATGGCATTTAATGAGGGTGGGTGAAGGAGGAGATATTTGTTAACTTTGGCTTGGGTTAGTAAGTCTTAACCTATTTTTAGGGAATGTGACAAGGTTAGGAGGGGATTAGGTTTAGGTTTAAAGACATCTTCTAGTAGAGTCTAGACTTTGGATGAGGATAAAGACTTTCTAGAATAGTCTAGAACTTCCTAGGATGAGGATGAAGACTTTCTAGAAGAGTCTAGAACTTCTTAGGATGAGGATAAATTAGATTTTTAGGAAATAAATAAAGTTTTATTTATTTCAAGGGTTTGGGTTGAGAAGATATTTATTAAAACTTTTTTAATAAACATGAGGATTAATATTTAATCTTAATTAAATATTTTGAGTTGGGATTAGGGGTAGGAAATGATGGGATTAGCCTTTAATCAAAATTAAAGAAAGATTCGAAGATTTTGGAAGAGGTTAGTGGTCTTAAGGAAATTGGCCAAGTTTTGGGCAAAAAATATTTTATTTCTTTATTTTGGATCTTTTGGTCAATTTATTAATTAAATAATTAATAAATAAGGAAATAATATTTAAATAAGATTTAAACATTTTTGGGAGGGATTCCTTAATTAAATATTTTAAATTAAGATAAAGGGATTTAATTGCATAAAAATAAATTAATTAATTAAATAATTAATTAATTAATTAATGATGATGTCATCAGGGACTTTTTTCAAAAAATAAAAATATTTTATTTTCTAAAGGATTTTTAGGTGTCTACACTAAATATTCACCGAGTGCAAATATAGCCAAAAAAGACCTATTTCTAAAAGTGATATGCCCACTCCAAATCACTAAAATCCGATTACAGATCTAGAAAGTAGAGGAAAAATTATGCACTTTCAAAATAAATTGCACCTGAAAATGTTACTGGATGTGCCCAAATAGAGACTTGAAAGTTGCAAACAATGGGATTTGTAATTTTTAGAAACATTCAAAGACAGAGATCCAAACTCACTTATACCACTATGTATATTGTGAAACTCTACCCAAAAACAAAAAAAAATTGCTCAGAAAAAGGAGTTCGTATGAGGAAGATATCATTGTTTGAAAATTGCCTCCTCTAAATTATTTTTTCTAAATCACCACCATCATACCTTGCAAAATCAAATAGCTCTAGATTTGGCTTTAGATGTTTGATTTGGCTGAAACAAAATTTGATTGAGGGGTTTTTGTACCTCATCTATATGATGCCAACCTCTAATTTTCACCAACAAGCTCCAATTTTTACCTATAATAGAAGCACACAAAATAGGACTCTTGAAATCTCCTCCAAATTATGATGTCCCAATTTTCAATGTTGCACCAATAATAAGTCAAGCCAAGATTGCACTTCTTAAGAAGAAGTCTTCACACCATGAGATCTTCGATACCATGTTAGAGTTTTAGGTGACTTTACAACACCCCTAGGATCAAATGAAGGACCAAGATAAATTCCATAAGAGAATGACAAGACAATTGCATGAGGATGCAAGAATGCTATTATTAATAATGGACTTTATTGACACCCAATGCATTGATTTGAAATCTACATAATAGGCCTCCTTATATAGGAGAGGCGATAAGAGACAATGATAAAGAGAAGATAAGTTATTGCCCACACAAGGTGGAATGAGATAACAACTATGACCACCTAGAGTGGAATTCTCCTATACTATGTGTTTAATTGAGGTGCAAACTCCTAAGTTTCTCAATCACAAACTACTATGCAATGTATTATCCTAAGTAAGCTTAAGTAAGTGTAATTAGTGAATATTTAATTACACCAACACTTCCACCATATCCTTTGAAATTTTATCAACCTTGTCTAATGTAACTTCAAGTTCTATGTCCAAAGGTTGTGCATGAGTGACTTGAGGGGGTGTTGAAGGTGGTTCTTGTGTATTCACCTTCTCCCTTTCAATATCAGTCACTATCATCCATAGTTCATCCATATTGACCAAGACAGGACTATCACAAAGTTTTTCTTGTAGTATGGACTAATCTAATATCTTCTTGAGATCGTCCTTGATAAGGGGATTGATGTTCTAATCTATGACATTAGAAATATCCTTAATAGTGATTGTTTAATTATTTACACTAGTACATGTTGAGGGTTGATGCTCAACAATTATGTGTCTTGCACACTCTATTCTTCTTGCTACTCTTCCTTAGCTGTTACCTTGTCATCTATTTTCATTTTTGTTCCTCCCTCAATAGTGTCATCATGATCATCTTCTTCATCATCCTTCACTTGAATGGGTTCTTGTTCACCTTCTTTGACTATAGTCAACCCATAAGTGAGCTTCCACATCTATTTGGACAACTTAACTACATCCTCAATATTGTTTTCTAAAATGTTGAAGGCTATTATTTAGGTGTAAACCTAACTACATATTTCTTCACAAACTTATCAATTTGTGCCTTAATTCAGGGATCACTTGTGCTAGAGATGTTTATCTAATTTGTCTCTCCAAGTTCAAACAATAGTGCCATTTTCACTCAACCTTGTCATATAAACTCTTGGGCATTGAATTGGCAATCTCTAGTGGGGTAGTCTTGAATTTTTCCATCATGGCATAGATAGCCTCCTCCACTTGATTTTTCTCCACTTTACCAAGATTGTCAAATCCACATGAGAAAATCATGATAGATCTGCACTATTCTTAATATTTTCACAAATCTTCTCAATATCCGATAGAGGACTATGACTTACCACTTTGAATTGGCTAATGTCATCTGATTCTATTTTCTCCTCATTATAATCTTCTTGTGCCACATATTTCCTTCTTGGCCTTTCCTGCACTTGACCTCCTTTCTCTGCTAGCTTGGTCTTTTCTTTAGCTTTTTGTGATGTTGCATGTGTAGTAGCTCTTGTGGTAGGTGCAATAGGCTTGGTTTAGCTTATTTTGATAGTTTTCTTAGCTCTTTCCATAAGTTTTTCCTTGGCCTTCCTCTTCTTTTGTTTAGTGGATGTAGGTGCTTCCTCGGCTTCTTCTTCCTTGACACTTTCAGCTACTTTAGTCTCCTCTTCCTACTAGTCTTCTCCCATACCTTGTGTCAAAGCTAGTGGTGCATGTCCTTAAGAATCTTCTTCCTCTTCATCCTCTTCATCCTCTTCTTCATCTTCTTCTTCTTCCTACTCATCACCCTATCTAAATTTAGCTTTTAGCTTCTTCACTATCTTCTCCTTCTTCTTCATAGTAGAAGTTGTCTTTAATTCCATGGTAATTTTGGACTTAGACAATTCATAGTTTCCAAATGCCTTGGCATTTTTATCTACCTCTTTTGAAAGTAAGGCTATAATAGCTACAAAGGCTTCATCCACATTCATTTCATTACCTAAGGTTCTCAACCATCTCACCCTTTATGTAGTAGCTTGTACAAAAGTATAGTTAGCATCTACTAGAAAATAGATATCATCATAATGATTTTCTACTAGAGATACTAATATTCTTAGTCTCTTCTTCATTAACTGTTTGAAGTCCTCAAAGTAGCTAGTTATCATTGATTCAAAATTCTCTCCTAATTGCTCAATGTATTCACCAATATGCATTGCTATTAACCTATTGGTTTTCTAAGAAACTATACCAAAAGTAGGAAAAGTGTTTTGCACATAAAATAATATACATATCAATATAGAACCAAATTTACATTGTGCACAATTTGTCTTTCTGATGGCTCCAAGGTTCTCAACTAGCTGCTATAGTTGTAACTCTGCTAGATCATATGTATGATCTTTCTTAACAATTTTATATCCCACATCCATACCTATATAGGGCACATTATTTAATCTACTAGATTGGTAAAACTTGTGTGAAATCACCTTTGATAGAAAACTCAATCAATGAATCAGTGATTGTATCAATAGTTAGACATCTCTTGTTCCAAACAGCTCTAGTATTCTATTTAATTACCTCTTTACCATCACTTCTCAGTGTCTTAGTCTGATCTAGGGTTGGGTAACTAGTAACCCTATGGATTATTCTTTTAGTTTTCTTGATAGGTCCATTATGTAGCCACAATGAACTATCATGAATTTAGCTAAGCACTATCCTTATCCATTCTATCTTAAACACATTTGGAAAATCTAGGGCTTGTATCAATCCCTTCTTTTCTATGATTTTGAATTCTTCCTTCAATGCACCATTATCATGGAGTTTTTTGCATGTTTCCTTGATCTCCATATCCCCAATGCTACCAATTTCACAGTTATAATATTTCCTAACATCTTGCACCATTAAAACATTTGTTGGTATCATAGATAACGCACTAGAAGGGTTTTTGCTTGTAAGTAGTATCAGGAATAGCTTTGAAAATGGGTTGCTTAACTTCATTACTCACTAACTAGAAATTCAAAACTTCCTTTCCCTCTACATTCTTCAAATTGGATGCCATTGTGTGAAACTGGGGTTTATGAAAATATAAATAGCATAACTTAGCTCTTGATAAATACCTTATAAAATCTAATGAAATGATATTAAATCATGGCTTGAATATTCTTCAATTTCTTTGAATGGTTTTCTAGATTGCCTTTTTCTTTGATCGCTCTTTCTCAATTTCAAAATGATAAAAAATGAGTCAAAAATTGATCAAATACCCTTTGAAACCTTATAATTAATGTTGAGTTCTTACATAGCTGTAAGCTTGACATAAACCAATTTTAGGCTCACTCAGCATCCATTATCATTTTAATCACTCGGCAACCACTACAAGCTTGGCATCAACTAGTTTGTCTGTTAGCTTGACATCTTCTAGCATTTCACTTGGCACACATAGGAAATTTATTTCATGCTCAGCAATAACATGAAAATTTTAAATATTTATCTTGGATCCCTATCAACATTTTTCATCTTTTTTCATGCTAATGTAGTCTTTTTTTAGTATTAAAACCTTTTGGAACTAATGCATATATACCTTTTAAATATCAATCTCACATACCTCTTGATTGCCTAGTTTGATGAGGTGTGATCACCTAACCCATTGGGTGAAATGATACCTTCTCCATTTGATGTATTTCAATCATCCTTTTTCTTCCATGTCTTATTCATCACATCTTTGATGTTTTCAACATTTGTCTTGCCTTTGCCTTTATTAAACTCACAACTTGGTGTCGTTGACCTAGTTGGGTAATATTTGCTGATGTGACCACTCTTCAAACAACTAAAATATGTGGTTTGACTTAACCACCTTTTTTAATCACCTCTAAAGTGTGTCCCAATACAATTTTCAGAAACATGTCCATACTCTTGATAGTAATGACAACTATATATTTCATTATAATCCTAGTTATAAGAGTTTCCATTGTTCCTTACCTTTTCTTTCTTGTTTCATGACCACATGGGTTTGGATCTACACTCAAAAGCTCTATATCCATACTTTTGACATTTGTAGCAATATCCTTCAAATTTTTGTGTAAGCATGGTCTTGGTTCTACATTCATATGCTTGATGACCTTTCTAGTTGCACTTATGATAGTGAATCATGCTCTTAGGCTTGACATTCTAATTTGTAGTCTTGCTCCTATGCATATTAGCAATATGTCCTTTCTTACCAAAATTATGACAAGTAGGTTTACAGTTCTTACCTTTGTTGTTCCTTTCTTCAACACTTTTGGATGACTCTCTTTTATTAATTATGTATCCTAGTTCAGATGTATCATTATTGGATCTAGGAGATCTCAATAATTGCTCAAAGTATCTAATGGCTTTATTTGGTTTTTTGAAGGTCTTAATAGATTCCTTTTCCCTTTTTAGATCATTCTGCAATTGCTCATTCTACAGTTTCAATATTGTTATCTCAATGTTTTTGACATTCAATTCATAGTTGGCATTCATCTTTTGACTTAAAGCTTCCAATTGCCTTTTGGAAATATTGGTTAGCTTTGTTAAATTTTCTTCTAATCTATTGGCCAAGATTATTTTTCTTCTTAAATCATGGCTTTTTCATCCATAGCTTTCTTTTTTTAGTCACCTCACATAGCTGTATAGCTTGTGATTCTTGCTCTAACTTGAGATTTCTAATTTTTTCAGCTTGGGCTCTATTCTTTTCCATTAGATCTACAATTTTCACATCAAATTCATTGGAGTATCCACTTACAAATAGCTTAGTAGCATTCATCTCTTTGTATTGTGTATCATTTTGTACAATAGCAATTTCTTTCATTCTCTTCAAAGACTTCTTTAGTTCTTCTCTTGCTTCATCCAGTTGATGTATAATGAGTTGTATTTCAATTTCTTGGTTCTCAATAATCTTTTCCAACTTGTAGACTTTCATTTCAAGATCTTTCCTCAAAGATGCAAAGCTTCTCTTTCAGAGAACAAGACTCTGATACCAATTGTTAGAATTACAATAGGAAAGGTAAACTTCTGAGAGGGGAGGGGGTGAATTAGTAGTTTAAACTTGAACCTATAAAACTTTCACCACACATCCATTGCATGCATTCGATGATTAAATTAAAATAACATGTAAATCATGTACATCTAAAACATATAAACATATAATCATTGACACACATAACACTAGATATGATTGATATGATTAAGTTTTAATCAGAAGAGCAAGAAGAGAAAGGGCATCCAAATTTATCGACCTTTGAAAAAGGTATGGTTTTATAGGTTTTTTGTTTGTTTTTTTAAGGTTTTAGTCATATTTTATATGTTTTTTGCTTCATGTTATATTTTTTTTCTTCAATTTATATATTTTTTTTTGTATATATATATATCATGTATATGCATATGTATCATACATGTATAAATGCATATATGTCATATATATATGCATATATATGTCATGTATACATTGTTGGATACAATTATCTAACTGTGTGTTGTTTTTGATATCACACAAATGTCATATCAGTTATTAATTAGTGCTTACTGAGCTCACTTGGTTAGCAAGATAGTTTTCCTTGTCTACTAAGCATTCTTGAAGTTTACTCTATGAAAATAGTGTTTGCTGAGCTCACTCAAGTGTTAAAGGAAATTATGGTAGAAAATAGTGTCAACCGAGTTCACAAGGTTAATGAAGTGAAAGTTGGACAAAGTTAGTGCTAACCGAGTTCACTTAGTTACCAAAGGATTTTTGTAAGTTCATAGTGTTAACTAAGCTTCTATTGGTTAACACTAGAAATCATCTCAGAACTAGTGTTTACCGAGTAGGGTTGGCTAATAAAGGATTTTGTTGTTTTGGTATGAGAAGCTTAATTACTTTATTTATTATTTCTAGCCAACTATGATGATGAATATTGGTTATTGAAATTTGAATTTGGGCTGGCTTGACAATCTAAAAGGTATATATGAAAGGTCAAGTTGAGATTTCTAGTGTGTGTGTGCAAGTGTGTTGATTGAACTAAGAAGGAAAGAGTGAGAGTGAACTTGAAGGATAAGTAGGTATCGTTGTGGATTAGAAGAGTAATATTTGATCAAGAAGGATCAAGTTTAAACAAAAAAGAGATCTAGATTCAATAATTTAGTTGCATCACAATCAAGTCATTTCATTGTTACACTCTAACCATTGTAGCAGTGATCTAAAATGTATTAACAGAGTTGGTTTAACAGCTAGTTGTAAATACTCTAACAAGGTGGCAATTCCATTGAATTATCTTAATACCTCTTGCAAGGCCACTCCTAATAGGGTGATTAAATCATCTAACAAGGTCACACCTAATAATGTGTTTTGTAATCTTTAACAAGATTGGCTCCTAACAAGGCTCACTTAAGAGAGTGAAAAATAGTAACTAGTTACATTGGTGGTTTTTCCTATATTGAGTTTCCACATTAAATTCTAGTGTCTCATGTGTTCATATTATTTATCCTATGCTTGCAAATTAATTACTATTAATATTTTAAGATCTGCTAAAAGTAATTCACACTCTACATTTATCGAGTTACACTATTTTTTGTGTGTTTACCGAGTAACAACAACAATTAGTTTTTGCAAGCTAGATTTTATTGTTGACATCTAAGGGATCTGGGATTTATTTTAGTGGTAATTGATTCACCCTCCTGCCCCCCTCTTAGTTACTCTTTCTATATTTCTAACAATTGGTATCAAAGCTTTTAGGTGCTTGTAGGAAAGGTTTCAAGGACCTAAGCTAAAGATCAGGATGTCTTAATAGAGAGAGATTCCAAAGATAAGCAGAAACAACTTTTCAACATGGCAAGGACTCATGAGACTTCATCTGGCCACCATTAGTCATTTAGGTTGCAAATACCTTGATGAATAATAAAAAAAACCTACTAGTACATTATTTATTGGAGATCTTGCTAACAAAAAGAACCATAACATCATGATGATTGAGATTACATTTGCTCTTAGCTGGGATGAATTAGATGAGATCAAAGATTGCAAAACTTCTTTTGATATGTAGAACAAGCTAAAGGACATCTATGGTGGTGAACAAAATATAAGGAGAGCCAAAGCAAAAATCCTTAGAGGATAGTTTGATTAGATGAGAATGAGAGAAGATGAAAATGTTACCAAATATGTGAAAATAATCAAAACTAGTGTTAGTGCAATCTTAGCTTCTAGAGAAGAAATCAAGGAAGAAATTGTTGTAAGTAAATTTCTTAGAACATTGCTTCCTATCTATGAAATTAGAGTATCTGTTATTCAAGAAAAGAAGTGTGATCCAAATCACAAGTTAAGTTTGGCTGCCTTGGTAGGAAGATTGATAGCTTTTGAACTAGACAACTTTGACAATTATTTTCCAACGTCCAAAAATATTGAATCTATGTTTGAGGCCAAACTTTCACTCAAAGAGAAAGGAAAGAAAATAAAGGACATTTAGTTAGAAAGTGAAGAGGAAACAAAGGAAATTTATGATAGTGATCTTGAAGTTGTTGAAGCTTTACTTGCAAAGAAATATTCTAGAGGAAGAGAAAAGTACAAAGGTAAGGTTCCTTTAATCTGCTTTTCATGTGAAGAGATTGGTCATATTGCTACCAGGTGCCTAAACAAAGAGAGAAAGGATGAGAAGAAGAGTCACAAGCACAAAGGAAAGAAGGAATCCAAATTTCACAAATCATTCAAAGACAAAGGTAAGAAGACTTGGTTTATGGCTAAAGATTCTGATAACAGTGAAAATGAGATAGTATACATTGTTGTAAAAGATGAATCTAATGAAGTAGAAGATAAAATGGAACTTATCTCTCATGTTAGTAAAAATGATACATGGATCATAGATAGTGGATGTTCACATCTAGAGACAAAAAAAAAATTTGAACACTTTGAACACTATGATGGAGGTAGTGTAACGTTTGGAAACAATGAACCTTTTTGCATAAAAGAGAAAGGTCGCATATCCTTAACTAATGAACTTGTATGTGATAATACTTATTGGGTTAAAGGACTAAAAGATAATCTACTAAGTGTGGCACAATTAATCAACATTGGATTCAAGGTAGAATTCATGCATGGTAAGGCAAGACTGTTGGATGACAAAGGGAATCTAATTGGATCAAGCAAACAAACAAGAGGTAACCTATTTTATCTTGATCTTGGTGATTGCTCATGTTTTATTGCTCAAATGGAAGAAAGTTGGTTATGGTGTAGAAGACTATTTCATGTAAACTTTGATAATATGGTCAAGATAAGAAAATTTAGAAAAGTAAGAGGTATTCCTAGTTTGAAGAAACCAAATGTTGGATTATGCAAAAATTGTCAGATTGGCAAAATGGGAAAGATTAGTTTTAAGAGAAAAAACTATCAATCTAAAGATGTCTTGGAAATTATGTATTCTGACCAATGTGGACCTATTGGAACACAAAGCTATAGTGGAGAAAAATTCTTTATTCTTTTTGTTGATGACTGTTCTAGAATAATGACTTTTATGTATCTTAGAGAAAAGTCAGAAGCATTTGAGAAATTCAAATGGTATCTAGTAAGAGTAGAAAAAGAAATAGGAATAAGATTGAAATGCTTAAGATCAGACAGAGGTGGTGAATTCATCTCTAATGAACTCAATAATTTTTGCATTGAAAGAGGAATATATCAAAATGCAAGTATTAGCCCCTAGTACTCTCGAGCAAAATGGAATAGTTAAATTTGTAAATAGATCCATCATGGATTGTGCAAGGACTCTAATGATTGAAAATAATGTTGCTATCAAATACTAGAAGGAAGCCATCAGCACTACAATCCATACTTTGAACTGAGTATAGTTGAAGAAGGAATCACATAAAACTCCCTATGAACTATGGTATGGCTACAAACCCAATGTAAGTTACCTAAAAGCATTTGGCAGTAAATGTTATATCTTGAAAAAGTCTAGAAAAGGAAAGTTTGATGTGAAAGTTGATCAAGGTATATTCTTAAGATATTCTTGCAGAAGTAAGGCATATAAATGTTTGAATTTATCTACTCATAAAATCATAGAAATTGCACATGTGAGAATTGATGAGTTTGTAGAAAGGACTGAAGAAGAAAGCAAAAGGGAACTAGAAGATTACAAAAGATTTATTTACTTCAAACTTGATACATTGCCAAACACATCTAACAATAAGGAGACTTCACCTACTGAGTCTTCCTTAGCTACCGAGTTGCAAGAAGTTCAACCCGAGTCACATTTAGAAGCTACTGAGCCAATGCCTATCGAGTCTAAATGACTAGAAGTTGAAATTTGAAATGAAGACAGTGCAATTTATTCTAAAGGCAATGAACTTGTATTGACCAAGTATGTCAGAAGGCATCATGCACCTGATCAGACTATTGGAGATAAATCAAAAGGTACTATGACAAGAAGCAATCTAAAAGGTACATGTTTACTTGAAAATTTTGAACCTAGAAGTGTTAAGGATGCTATAGAAAATGAAAGTTGGATTGAAGCAATCAATGAAGAAATAGAACAAATAGAGAAGAACAAAACTTAGACTCTTGTTCCTAGACCTAAAGATAAAAATGTGATTGGAAAAAAGTGGGTATTTAGAAACAAGTTGAATGAAGATGGACAAGTATCAAGAAACAAAGCTAGATTAGTGTGCAAAGGCTATTCTCAAGAAGAAGGAATTGATTACGGTAAGACTTTTGCTCCTGTTGCAAGATTAGAAGGTGTTAGGACCCCTACTTGCATATGTTCCTCACAAAGGATTCAAAGTATATCAGATGGATGTTAAATATACATTTCTCAATGGTATTCTTGATGAAGAAGTCTACATTGAAAAAACAAAAAGTTTTTTTGATCTAGACAAAAGGGACATGATCTACGAATTACACAAAGCATTGTATGGTTTGAAACAAAATCCTAGAACATGGTATGAAAGGTTACATAACTACCTTATATAGATTGGTTTTTAGAGAACTAATGATAACATTAGTTTGTATATCAAGGAAGGACTATATAACAAGATTGTATTGGCAAAGATTTTGTGGATGATATTCTATTTATAGGGAATGGTGATCTATGTAAAGATTTTTTAGAAAAAATGAACAAAGAGTTTAAAATATTCATGTTTGGTGAAATAAAAATTTTTGTTGGATTGCAGATACAATAGAACAAGAATGGTATATACATTACTCAATCTAAGTATATCAAGGAGATATTCAAGAAGTTTGGTATGGAAGATTCTAAACTAGTTGGTACCCCCATCTGTACTAGACTAAAGCTTACAAAAGATGATGACTCCAAAGAAGTATATTAAACCTTATACAAATAAATGATTGGAAAATTATAGTATGTAATTCACACAAGACCTAATATTTCTTTAGTAGTTGGGATAGTGGCAAGATTCTTAGCTAAACCCAGAGAAAATCATATGATGGCAATCAAAAGAATTTTGAGATATCTGAAAGGCACTAAAGACTATGGTTTATGGTATAAACTTGGAGGAAACTTAGACCTAAAGGTATTTGCTGGTGTTGATTGGGCAAGAAATCTTGATGAGAGAAAAAGCACAAGTGGCGAAGCATTCTTTCTTGGTAAAAGGTTGGTATCTTGGAAAAGCAAGAAAGAAAACTACACATCCCAATCTACAGCAAAAGAAAAATATGTTGTAGTAGCAGTGAATTGTTCTAACATTGTTTGGTTTAAACAATTGTTGGATGGCATGAAGTTGAGATCAAAGAACTAACTGTCATGTATTATGATAACACCAACGTAATTAACATATCAAAGAACCTAGTGATGCATTCCAAAACTAAACACATTGCTATAAAATATCATTTTGTTAGAGAATCAGTACAGGACAAAGAAATTAGATTGGAATATGTCCACACAAAATAATAGATTATAAGAGGTAAGTTAGGGGTCATTCCTCTATCTAAAGCTCACTAAATGAAAGTTTTAGTGATACATCAACAGAAATTAAGTTGAAGATCAATCAGTTCATGCAACATAGTCAAGAAAATATTGCATATGAATTAGTACTCAACGTACATTGATACTACTTTGGTATGTGTTGTCTTTGGCATGTGTTGTCAAAGAGGGAGAAGATTACTATCATATCATTTTGAAATTTCTTTTTATCATTTCAAGAGGGAGAAGTTATGTAATTCATTCATAGAGGGAGATTACTGCATAAAAGAAGTTTTTGGTGAAAAATCTAAGAGGGAGAAATTTTCTATCAAAAAAAGTCTTGCTCTCAAATTTCATTGTGCTATGACATGTTGTCTTACCATCAATGCCAAAGAGGGAGATTGTTGGATATAATTGTCTAATTGTGTCTTGTTTTTTATGTCACATAAATGTCATATTAGTTGTTAGTTAGTGCTTATCAAGCTCACTTGGTCAACAAGACAGTTTCCCTTGTCTATCAAGCATTCCTAAAGTTTACTCTATGAAGATAGTGTCTACTAAGCTCACTTGGGCTTTGAAGGAAATTATGACAAAAAATAGTGTCAACTGAGTTCACATGGTTAATGAAGGGAAAGTTGGACAGAGTTAGTGATAACCAAGTTCACTCAGTTACCAAAGGATTTTTGTAATTTCACAATGTTAACTAAGCTTCTATTGGTTAACACAAGAAATCATCTCAAAACCAGTGTTTACTGAGTAGGGTCAACTAATAAAGGATTTTGTTGTTTTGTCATGAGAAGCTTAATTATTTTATGTATTATTTGTAGCCAACTATGATGATGAATATTGGTTATTAAAATTTGAATTTGGGCTAACTTGACAATCTAGAAGGTATAAATGAAATGTCAAGTTGAGATTTCTAGTGTGTATATGCAAGTGTGTTGATTGAATTAAGAGGGAAAGAGTGAGAGAAAACTTGAAGGATAAGTAGGTATCCTTGTGGAGAAGAAAAGTAATATTTGATCAAGAAGGATCAAGTTTAAGCATAAAAGAGATCTAGATTCAACAATTCAATTGCATCACAATCAGGTCATTTCATTTTCTCTCTCTAACCATTGTAGTAGTGATCTAAAATCGCTTAACAGAGTTGGTTTAACAACTAGTTGTAAATCCTCTAACAAGGTGGTAATTCTATTGAATTATCTTAAGACCTCTTGCAAGGCCACTCCTAACAGGGTGATTAAATCCTCTAATAAGGTCACACCTAACAGTGTGTTTTGTAACCTTTAATAGGGTTGGCTCCTAATAGGGCTCACTTTAGAAGAGTGAAAAATAGTAACTAGTTACATTGGTGGTTTTTTCCATATTGGGTTTCCATATTAAATTCTGGTGTCTCATTTGTTCATGTTATTTCTCTTATGCTTGCAAATTAATTATTGTTAATATTTTAAGATCTGCTAAAAGTAATTCACACTCTGCATTTACTGAGTAACAGTAGCAATCAGTTTTCTGAAGCTAGATTTTATTGTTGACATCGAAGGGATCTGTAATTAATTTTAGTGGTAGCTGATTCACCCCCCCACCCCAACCCCTCAGTTACTCCTATATTTCCAACATATATGCATATGCATATATATACATGATATATATACATGACATATATACATATATATCATGTATATATAGCATATATACATTCAATATATATGCATATATGTACATGATATATATATATATATATGTATGTATGTATGTATGTATGTATGTATGTATGTATGTATGTATGTATGTATGTATGTACATGTAAAATGTTGGACATACATGAACATATTGTGCATATGTACACACACATTAAAATTTTTAATGCACACATGTTCAAACAATGTAATATTATAAAAAATTTAAGTTCATATATGTACATGTGTGTGTGTGTGTGTGTGTGTGTTTGTGCTATTAAATCTTCACCTTACCTCCAATAATTTAATTTCAATAAATTAACCCTTTAACATTAGTTCCAATGGGTTACCTCTCTCTCTCTCTCTCTCTCTCTCTCTCTCTCTCTCTCTCACACACACACACACACACACACACACACACACACACACACGTGTGTGTGTGTATAAACCCTAATTTACAAACTTCACCTTGACCTCCTCACCCTAATCTTGAAAGTCTAAATAAACCTTGACTAGATTTAACCTAATCTAATTTAAATAAATATAATTGTGTAATCCTAACCCTAGAAATGTCATCTAACACACTGCTAACCCTCATCTAAATTTAATCCTAATATTAACTCTAATGTTCATGTTATATATTTAGCCTAGAATGAAGATAGGTTGATTCTAACCATGTAACCATAAAATCTAAGTTACTCTTGAAACATAAACCTTTAAACATAAAGTTATATCATTTTAACCCAAAATTTATCACTAAACCTAAGCATGAATATTAATTTTCTAGCTTTAAATTTTTATAGCACGATCCTCACTTCTTAACACTGAAAAATAAGCTAATTTATGAATTTCCTAACTAAAAACTTTAATCTAGAGATTTGTACACTAACCCTAAACATTTAGTCCTAAAGATCCCTAAACATTATATTAACTTTCTAGGTAACATTTCAATCATGATTCTAATGATATAACTATGAAACCATGTACAACTATAGTGAATGATAACATATTTACCTTTTAATCCTAGGTAATACTAAACTAGGTAACAGGCTAATTATATTAACTTACTCAACATTTAATGTTACTAAATCAGGTATTTACCTAGAATCATAATTCTACTTGTAGTTCTAATGTAAGTCTCACACTGAAATTAAACACCAATTATCTTACTATATAAGTTATTTACAATTTTGTAACACTAGTTAACCCTAGGTAACTCTAACCATAATAGCTTGTACAATCTACATTAACATTAAATGAACACACACTCCTTGAACCCTAGCTAGGTAAACATTTTCCTTAGGTGATAACTTAATGAAAATTACCATGATTAAACCTTAGAATAATGGTCCCCTAAACTCATTCTTAATACTAAACCAGGTAACCCAAAATTTAACCCTAGGTTAGACATAATATATATGCTCCATAATCGTGATAAAACATTATCCTCAAGAATCTTGAAACCCTAATCAAATTAATTTAACCTAACTAGGTAATGTTTTAACTTTAAGTGTAACCCTAAAATTAACTCTAAGTTCTTAAAACTAACTAGATAGAGTTCTAACAATTGTATAACACTAACCCTAACTCTAACCTATCATAATAGATTATTCTTGACATAGAACACTATTTTGAACACACACACTTGGAATTTAACCCTATAGCTCTAAATATTTTCTAAACCCTAACTTAATGAAAATTTACTAACCCTAAAATTAACCCTATAACCATGTAATATAGGTTTTATAATCATGATAAAACATTAACCTCAAGAATGTCAACCCTAATCAAATTAATTTAACCTAACCAAGTTGACATTTTAACTTTAAACACATGCGTATTATTTAATTTATGTTCACACATGTAGTAATGTATGTATATGTTATGTTCCTTTCATGTTTACACATATTATATATTAGTTTCTTAAATGCCATTGTACTTGATAAATTTCAAGTTTATTAAAAATTTCATATTTTAATTTTAATTTAATGTTTACACATTGTATAGACGCAAGCATACTACATACATTGACCTTCACATGGCAGATCAACAACCTCATATCACCCCAGAGCAGTAGCCTCCTATTCCCCCTAACCAACAACTTGTCCCTCCCTAGTAGTGTGCTTTTCTTGTAGATCAACAACCTATCCCACATAACATGCTCTATGATTGCACTAACCAAGAGGCTCATAGACTTAATGAATCCTTTGCTAGTAGTACATGCTCTAGTGTGTATAGTAGTACATGTTAGAGAATCTTATGGAGTCTCACATATATTAGAGATGAGATTCATGGTACTACTCCATATTATGCATGTACTATATAGGCTGTCCTTGACATTAAGAGAAGAGAGGTCTCGTCAGGGCTCTCACTGCAGTAGGTACAAGGCTTATTATCCAAAGAGACATTGAAGAGGGAATATTTCCCTCATTATCTTCCACTAAAGTATGTGAAGGGTTATTCTCCCCTAAGTTTATAGATCCATAGATGGCTTCACTTATATACCCACTCTTCCTTGCTACTCATGGTCATTATCCAAATAATGACCAAATTCCACTCTATTTTGCATGATAGCTTTATGCTAAGGTTCACTTATGTAGGGTGGTGAACTACACTAATTTACCATTGTATTTAGGATAGGGGTATGGTAGACTATTTTATAGGTAGTCGGGTTATCCACCATTGAAAAATAGGTTAACTATTGAAGAGAGGGCACCTACTATTTCCCGTATATTAGGTTCATCAACTGATGAGACCATGCATAGCACATAGTTGTGAGGGGTGATTCACGGAGTTGGAGACATTTCTTTAGCTATCAGATCTATTTCTAGTGATGAGATTGGTCAGTATTTGATGTTGCGTCAGCATTCCAAATCATCACTTGGTGCTTCATCTTCAAGAGACTTGTATAGTGTAGCAATCATCCCTTCACTGACCAGCTTAGAGGGTCTCACAGGAGTGTTGGCATGAGATACTATGAGTAGTCTTTTTTAGGATCTATTATATTCATATAGATTTATATCAAAGCTTCTTGGCATACCCATATCAGATGTTCAAAATCATGTCCATGGTATTATTAGGTCACATCCTTAGCCACATTCCTCTCATCGATCAAGTAGTGCTCATGGTGGTACTACACATCATGATCCACCTATTGACCACTCTTTTTTTGTAGAGGGACATATACATAGTAGTAGAGAACCTTCAGCTAGTGCAGGGCATGGTCAGATTTTAGATATGGGCCTTGATGATGTTGACTTTAGCTTATCAATCACAAGATGGATGGACTTATTGACACGTGATGATTCTACTTCTATGCCATCTCATCTAGTCAGTCCACTTGGATTTCCATTATTAGGACATTTGCTAACCACCAGTCATGCTAGCATAGATGCAGCAATGGAGCTAGATAAGGCCCAACAAAATTTAGATAAATTGGTGACACGATCAATGCTAGTCTAAGTATTATCAGATGCTAGCATCTACATAGGTAAATCTATATTTTTTACTAATAATTTATGCATGTACATTTTTTAATATGATTTGTTGCACACATGCATGTATGTATTGTAGGGGGACGTTTCCTCTTTTTACTCCACCTTTGATGCCTAATCATGTACGTTGTCAAGACTCATTTGATGATGCCAGTAGTGGATAGGTGAATTTTAATTTTTTTGAATTAAACACTCTTAGAAGTGCTTTAGAATAACTAAGAGGGGGGGTGAATCAGTTATTCAAGGTCCAAATGTCCAATTCAAATTTTTCATCAAGTGAAGTGTGCCCATCTAACTATTCATTCATCCAAGCTTAAACTTTCCTATTTAGCAAGTTACTATAAATCAGCATGCAAGCATAACACATAAAAAGATCAACACATAACACTATGATTTATGTGAAAACCCAATTTGGGAAAAACCATCAATAACATGCTACTGAATTCTCACTCTTCTAAAGTGATGCCCTATGAAATTCCTGCCCTATTAAAGGCTAGAACACATTATTAAATGTGACCTGGTTAAAGGATTTAACCACTCTATTAGAAGTGGGCCTAATTAGAGGACTTTAAAACATTCACTTGGAATGCTACCCTATTAAAAGATTTACAAATGGCTATTAGACCAACCTAAGCCCATAGGATTTTCTTTTACCCTAACTGATACAATTTCTAGAGAGTAACAATAATAGATTTTGACTGGATTACAACATATAGCTTAACTTACAAGTATCAGATTGCCATTCAGCTCACAACATTGCTTGGCTTTTAGTCTCTGCAACTCTTGGCAACTTTCTTCAAGCTTTGTCTCCTTGAGTCTCCATGCTCAATGTACTAGTGCAATCATTTCTCTCTGACTACTTATGGAATCAGAGTCTCTGTGCTCTATTCTTCCTTCTCCTAGATGCCTTCTCTTTCACACCCTTCAACCACTTCACAATTTGGCACACCAACAACTCTTGCTTCTTGGCCTATGGCTCCTTAAATAGAGGTCTAGAGTTACTTTTTCCACTTGATTCTTTCCTCCTTCAATTTTAATTCATATGGATTAGGTAGGATTCATTGAATCTAACCCATATTTTGTTCCTTCTAGAAACATCATGAAGAGTCCTCTTAAATTCACTCAAAAATGGTTTACATAGAATTTTTTGCCACTAGATCATCATCCTTATTTTCCTACTAGTTTAAAAAATTCAATGTAACAACTTTGTCAACTCAGATTTGGCAAATCTTTGACCTTTCAAATAATGCAACAGCTTGGCACTATTGAAATTTTGATGCTTGGTACATACTGTGTTACTCAGCATCAACTATGTTTTATTGATGCTCAACACCTACTATAGATTCACTCGACATTCACTAAGTTTTTTGTTTTCCCAGCTCCTTCTATATCACTCAGCAAATGAACTTCACTTGGCACTTGAAGTTCACTTGGCACACACTAGATTTTACATTTGCTCGGCTTAAACTAGCTTGCTCAGCACCCACTACTGAACTTAGTTTAAGCTTTTCATTCACCTTGTTACAACTTATATTTCTAATGTTTCTAAGTGTGGTCAACCTCTGTATCTTTGAGTATGCTATTAATACATCATTTAATCATTGTCTTAGCTAATCCTTGCACTTCATTACAAAATCATAACTCAACCTTTCCATTAGCTGCTTTTGTTACATCTTGTTGATTAATCCTCTTCATCAATCAACTAAGTGATAGTACTTGGATCTTATAAGAAATTTTCATTCTTATAAATAGCAAGTTTGACATTAATGAAAAAAAAATGATTGAAAATATTCTTTTAACAATAATCTCCCTCTTTGACAGTAAACCTTTTCAATTAGTTTTCCAACAATCTCCCTCCTTGGCATTGATGGCAAACCAAACTGATCAACCATCAAACCAAACTATTCAACCAAATTATCAAAATGCTAACTAGGTTAGAATAGTAAGTCAAATGCCAAAAGGAAAATTGGATTGAATTAAAAAATTTCTTCCTCTCTTGTTCTATTATTCTGATTGCTTTACTTTCACTTCTCCCTCTTAGCTATTGTATCATTTTTCTTTCTTTTCTGACCTTCTTACATTTTCTCTTTTTGCATGCATTTCTCATCTTCTACCTTTTCTCCCTCTATCTTCATTCTTTTTCATTCCTTTCTCTCAACTAACTATTAGTTTCTAATATTTCTCCCACATACCATTGATCAAATGTTGTTGATTAGTTTCTACTTTACTTAATCTCCATCTTTGACAACAATGCCAAAGACATATTATCTTAACATCTCAACATGAAAGTGTAGCATTTGTAGGTTCTTTCAATTTCTCCCTTTGTCACCTTGCTTGTGACTGATTTGGAACTTCATCATTTCAATTACTTTAGGAATACTCCTAAAGTAAGTATCCTCTGCATCAATGTGTAATATTTCAACAATCAATTCTTTTGATGTAGGGGAGTCTTGTTTTTACTTCAAGTAGCCTTGGCTAGGGAAATCACCCCTACCTTACCTCTAAGATACTCAAAAGAATCTTTAGGTAGTGCTTTTATGAAGATGCCAACAATTTGTTCCTTTGAGCTAACATATTCCATCTTCACTTGCTTATCTTCCACCAATTCTCTTACATAGTGATACTTGATTGCAATATGCTTTGTTTTGGCATGCATTATAGGATTCTTTGATATGTTGATAGCACTTTTATTACCACAATAAAGTATCACAAGCTCATCTACCTCTTCCTTCATACCTTGCAGTAGATGTTTGATCCATACAATATTAGTGCAATTGATAGCAGCTACAACATATTCAGCTTCTACTGTGGACTACGATGTACAACTTTACTTTTTGCTGGTCCATATAATCAATCTTTTCCCTAAGAAAAGTACTCCTCCACTGGTGCTTTTTTTGTCATCAATATTACCCCCAATTTGCATCAGTATAGGCTCTTAACTCAAAATTTTCACTTTTCTTGTAGTACAAACCAAAGTCATCAATTCCCTTTAGGTACCTCAATATTCTCTTTACTGCCATCAGATGATTTTCTCTTGGATTTGGAAATTTTTTTGCCACTATTCCAACTATTAATGTAATTTTTGGTCTACTATGTATGACATATTGCAACTTTCCAATCATTGATTCACTTCAATTGACTCATCATTCTTGGATAGCTTATGTCCTATCACCATTGGTGTGCTAATAGGTTTTGATTCTTCTAATCCAAATGTCTTGAGTATCTCCTTGATATATTTTGATTAGGTCACAAACATGTCATGCTTCAATTGATGTACTTGCAAACCAACAAAGAATTTGAGTTCTCCAAACATTGACATTTCAAACTCATGTTTCATTTGATCAACAAAATCTTTGCATAGAGTATATTTTCCTCCAACTATTATATCATCAACAAATATTTTAGATATCAAAATATCTTTACCTTTTTTTTCCTTGATATACATTTTGTTGTTGTCATCTATTCTCTCAAATCCTATCTTCACAAGTTATTTGTTCAGTCTCTCATACCATGCTCTAGGTGCTTGTTTCAAACCATAGAGTGTCTTATGTAGTTTGAAAACCTTATCCTTGTTTATGTCAAAAAAAAGTCCCTCTAGTTGTTCTATGTAGACTTCCTCTTACAGTATACCATTCAAAAAAGTAGACTTCACATCCATTTGGTAGACCTTGAATGTTTTGTAGGCAGCATATGCAAGTAGTGTTCTTACTACTTCCATTCTTGCAATAAGGGCAAATCTTTCCCCATAATCTAGTCCTTCTTCTGGTGCATAGTCTTTGCAAACTAGTCTAGCTTTGTTTCTAGTATCTCACCATTCTCATCAAGTTTTTTCCTAAAGAACCATTTGGTACCAATTACATTCTCATCAGCTAATTTAGGAACTAGGGTCCATGTCTTGTTCTTCTCAATATGATCTATCTCTTCTTCCATAGCTTTATACTAGTCATCATCTTGTAGTGCATCTTTCACTATTTTAGGCTCAACCTTGCTTAGCAGACATGATTCATTCCTTAGTCTATTCCTTGTCATTGGTCTAGCATCCTTGTCATTAATGATTTGATCTAAAGGTTGATGTCTTCTTACATACTTGCTTAATCTTGGTTCTATCCTTCTTTCCATGTTTAATCCTTTAGCTTTAAAGTCATTTTGCACATCACCATATGGTATTTCATCACTTCTTTCATGTGTACTATTTTTAGAATCAGAATGTGCATATTCTTTGTCGTATAGCTTGGCTTTCACTAGTTGTGACTTGGCTGATATTGAAATTTTTTGTTTATTCCCAAGTTGATTGGCAGAATTATCTTCAATAGTCATTCCTTCATAGAAGCATACAAAAGATCTATAATTTTCTAATTGCTTGGACTCATCAACTTGAATTTCTGCATGCTCATCAAAATTTACATTTGCACTCTCCACAATCTTGTTAGTGTTAGTATTCAAACATCTATATGCCTTACTTCTAGTGGAGTATCCAAGGAATATGCCTTCATAACTTTTTGCATCAAACTTTACATTTCTAGTATCTATAAGAATATAGCATTTACAACCAAAAACTTTGAAATGTTTTACATTAGGTGAGTGACCATACCATAGTTCAAAAGGTGTTGCAGTTGTTCCTTTCTTGACTTGGACTCTATTCAGAGTGTAAACAATAGTACTTATAGCTTCTCTCCGGTACTTTAGAGCAACACTTTTCTCCATCATCAAGGTTCTGGCACAGTCTATCACTGATCTATTTCTTCTTTCAGCTTGGTGCTGATGTTTTCCTTTTGATTTCCTTATCATTGCAAAATATTTCAAATTCCTTTGATGTAAACTCACCTCCTATGTCTGATCTGAGGCACTTTAGACTCTTTCCTATTTCTTTCTCAAATCTGGCCAAATACCACTTAAATATTTGAAATGCATCATATTTTTGCTTTAAAAACATGGCAATCATCATCCTTGAATAGTCATCTACAAATAGCATTATGTATCTATCTCCTAGGTAGCTTTGCACTTCTATTAGACCACATAAGTTTGTATGGACAAGCTCTAGTACTTCTTTGGAAGTTTATGTTTTTCTTTTGAAGCTAGACTTAGTCATCTTTCCTAGTTGACATTGTTTGCACATTGTGTTTTCAAGATTCTTTAGATTAGGTAAACCTCTAACCTTCTTCTTTTTGCTAATGCTAATCAAATTGTCAAAATTAACATGCCAGTCTTTTATGCCATAACCACACATTATCAAGTATAACAAAAGAACAAGTTGTATCCTTTATATCTAGGTAAAACAAGTTACTTCTAGTTTGTTCATCTTTTCCTATTAGATTTCCATCAGTGTCATAGATTTGGGTAGTTTTGTTTCCAAATTCGACTTTGCAACCTACATTGCCTGACTATGATACACACAACAGATTGTAGTTCAATACTTCAACATAGTATGCATTATCACATGTGATTTTCTCTGTAAGTTTAATTGAGCCTTTTTCTTTGATTTGACATGGATCATCATTACCAAATCTAACACTATTTCCATCATATTGAGTAAAGGTAATAAATTTACTTTTGTCTCCTGTCATGTGATGTGAGCACCCGTTGTCTATGATCCACTTTTCATTCTTGTTCACATAGGTTACTAGTGCTATTGCTTCATCTTCATCTGATTCATCCTTCATGGCCACATAGACTACTTCATCATCATTCTCATCAGAATATTCTTCAATAATGTAGCATATTTTACCTTTTTCCTTGTAATCTCTGCTATCATCTTCTCTTTTGTTCTTGTACATGTTTCCTTCTTTTTTGTTCTTCTTCTATGTACATCTTGCAGCAATATGACCTGCCTCATTACAATTTAAAAAAATAATAGGCAACTTACCTTTGAATTTACCTTTGCCTCTATGGAATCTTCTAGCTAGTAGTGCTTCCAACTATTTCACATCTTCCTCATCTATGTTGCTATCACTGGATGCATGTTTTCCTTTTCTACTCTTATTCTTTGATTTCAACTCCTTAGTGTCCTTCAATGTCAGCTTGTTCTTAAAAGCAAATTCAAGATTCTCAAGTTTGTAGTTATCAAAGTTGGACAATTCAAATGCGGTAAGTCTCCCAACTATTCTTTCAAAGGTTAGTGTGTTTCGTTGTACACACCTCAGCTCTTGGATGGATGAAACTCTAATAACATAAATAGGTAGCAGGGTCCTTAAGTATTTGCTATTGATAGTCTCTTCTTCCAATTGACCACCCATACTTCTTATTGCACTTACCACTTCTTTCATTCTAGATCCATATTGAGCAACATTCTCACCTTCCTCCATTTTCATGTCATCAAAATTTCCTCTAAGTCTTTCTCTCTTTGCTCTCTGAACATTATGATCTCCTCCATAAATATCTAACGAGTCTTTCCACATCTTAAATGCAATATCAAAATTTTTGATGTCATCATATTTAGCATAGCTAAGTGTAGAGGTAATCTCCAGCATTGTCTGATTGTGATCCTTCCTTTTGTTCAAATCATCTGTAGAGAGGGGTCCAGCTAGGTCTACATGTTATGTTCCAATTAAGGGTTTTGCATAATCACCTATTGATCAAAGGTGCAATTTCATTAGACTCTGCCATGCAACGAAGTTGTCTTTGTTGAGCTTGGGAACTTCTCTCTTAGACATGTTGATCTTCCTGCTTCTAGTACCTTGAAACTAAATTAGCAAATGGCTTTGATACTAATTGTTAGAAATGCTTTAGAATAATTGAGAGGGGGGGCGTGGGGTGGTGGGTGGGTGGGTAGGGGGGTGAGTTAGTTATTCAAGGTCCAAATGTCCAATTCAAACTTTTCATCAAGTAAAGTGTGCCCATCTAACTATTCATTCATCCAAGCTTAAACTTTCCTATTCATCAAGTTACTATAAATTAGCGTGCAAGCATAACACATAAAAAGATCAACACATAACATAGTGATTTACATGAGCACAATCAGACAATGCTACTCAATTCTCACTCTTTTGAAGTGATGCCCTGTGAAAGGCCTACCCTATTAAAGGCTAGAACACATTGTTAAATGTGACCTAGTTAAAGGATTTAACCACCTAGTTAGAAGTGGGCCTGATTAGAGGACTTTAGAACATTCACTTGGAATGCCACCCTATTAAAGGATTTACAAATGGTTGTTAGACCAACCTAAGTCCATAGGATTTTCTTTTACCCTAACTGATACAATTTCTAGAGAGTAACAATAAGGGGTTTTGACCTAATTACAACATACAACTTAACTTGTAGATATCAGATCACCATTCAGCTCATAACATTGCCTAACTTTCAATCTTTGCAACTCTTGATAACTTGCACTCCTTTCAAGATTTGTCTCCTTGAGTCTTCATGCTTAATGTACTAGTGCAATCATCTCTCTCTAATCACTTATTGAAGCATAGTCTCTATGCTCTGTTCCTCCTTCTCCTAGATGCCTTCTCTTTCACCCTTCAACCACTTTGTAATTTGGCACACTAACAGCTCTTGCTTCTTGGCCTATGGCTCCTTAAATAGAAGTATGGAGTTACTTTTTTTGCTTAATTCTTCCCTCCTTTAATTTCAATTCATATGGATTAGGTAGGATTCATTGAATGTAACCCATATTTTGTTCCTTCTAGAAACATCATGAAGAATCCTCTTGAATTCACTCAAAAATAGTTTACATAGAATTCTGTGCCCCCAGCTCATCATCCTTATCCTCCAACTAGTTTACAAAATACAAGGTAACAACTCTATCGGCTCAAATTTGGTGAATCTTTGACCTTTTAAATAATGTAGCAGCTTGACACTATTGAAATTTTGATGCTTGACACATATTGTGTTACTCGGCATCAACTGTGTTTTACTAATGCTCGACACCTACTGTGAAGTCCCTCGGCATTCACTAAGTTTTCTATTTGCTTGACTTCATCTATATCACTCAGCACTTGAACTTCACTCGACACCTAAACTTCACTCGACACACACTAGATTTTACATTTTCTTGGCTCCAACTAAGAATTTGTTTGGCTTAAACTAGCTTGCTCGACACCCACTGATGAAGTTAGTTTAAGCTTTGCATTCAACCTTGTTACAACTTATACTTCTAATGTTTCTAAGTGTGGCCAACCTCTATATCTATGAGTATGTTATCAATACATCATTTAACCATTGTCTTAGTTGATCCTTGCACTTCATTACAAAATCATAACTCAACCTTTCCCTTAGGTACTTTTGTTACATCTTGTTGATTAAATCTTCTTCATCAATCAACTAAGTGATAGTACTTGGATCTTATAAGCAATTGTCATTCCTACAAATAGCAGGTTTGACATCAATGACAAAACAATGATTGAAAACACTCTTTTAACAACAATCTCCCTCTTTGACAGTAAACCTTTTCAATCAATTTTCCAACAGACACATGAGTTTTAAATGTAATATTTAAATTACATGCAATTTGTAAATTTGAAAGAGATTTAATTAAATATGAAATTATGTACATTGATTTCAATTTCCCTTTAATATATCTAGGGGTTAGCACATCCTAGTAAGGATCTAGATAGTCATTTTTTAGACTGCACTATGAGGAGATGTCATGATGATAATTCTACACCTGACAATTCATAGTTTTTTTTTTTAAATTTTTAATTATATATTATTTGATCTTGACTTTCATCTAGATTATACATGTTTTTGTTATTTGTTATTTGATGTAGACTTTCATCTAGATTTTACATGTTTGATGATTGACATATATATAGTTATGTTTTTATATGTTACATTATGTTGGATTATGTTAGACTATGTTCTCTTACATGTTAGATTATGTTGGATAATGTTCTATTATGTTGGATATAATGTTAGATTAAATCTTAGATTACGTTGGACTATGTTATCTACTATGTTCTTTTACATGGTAGATTATGTTGGATTATGTTCTAGTTATGCTAGAAATTATGTTAGATTAGAAGGATTATGTTGGATTATGTTCTTTGACATGTTAGATTATGTCAAGGATAATGTTGTATTATCTTGGAAATTATGTTAGATTATGATAGATTATGTTGGATTATGTTGGATTATGAGTATGTTAAGGTTACAATTAGGTAATAAAATTTATATAATCAATTGCATACAAGAACCTAATTGAACTATAATTAGTTACGAATCACAATTTAAGCTAAACATAAGTTAAATGAAATAGTAAAAGTAATATATAATTAGTTAAAAGTCCCAATTTCATCCCTTGAAGACAACTGCTCAAATTTCTTCCCCTCGAGGCACATGTCCTAATTAGTTGCATACAAGTACCTAATTGAACTATAATTAGTTATGTATCACAATTTAAACTTCACAAGTTAAATGAAAGAGTAAAAGTAATATATAATTAGTTACAAGTCCTAATTTCATCCCCTTAAGACAATTGTTGAAATTTCTTCCCCTCAAATCACATGTCCTAATTAGTTGCATACAAGTTCCTAATTGAATTATAATTAGTTACTAATCACAATTTAAACTTCACAAGTTAAATGAAAGAGTAAAAGTAATATATAATTAGTTATAAGTCCTAATTTCATCCCCTTAAGGAAATTGTTCAAATTTCTTCCCCTCGAGGCACATGTCCTAATTAGTTGCATACAAGTTCCTAATTGAACTATAATTAGTTATGAATCACAATTCAAACTTCAGAAGTTAAATGAAAGAGTAAAAGTAATATATAATTAGTTACAAGTCCTAATTTATTCCCCTTAAGGTAGAAGTCCTAATTTGATCCCCTTTAGACAATTGTTCGAATTTCCTCCCCTTAAGGCACATGCCCTAATTAGTTGCATACAAGTTCCTAATTGAACTATAATTAGTTACAAATCAAAAATTAAACTTCACAAGTTAAATGAAAGAGTAAAACTAATATATAATTAGGTACAAGTCCTAATTTCATCCCCTTAAGACACAAGTCCTAATTTCAACCAAATTTCAAATTGTTGAACCAAAGTTCAAAATTCAAATAGTTCAACCAAATTTCAAAATTCAAATAGTTCAACCAAATTTCAGATTTCAAATAGTTCAACAAGCTGTTTCTATCTCATATCAAGTGGGTCAGCTCATTGTTGGATAACATTTAATATTTTCCTATGATCATCAATATCAAACCTCCACTTACGTATGCTAGGTCCTTTGACTAGATGAAGAGTTAGACCAATGGTAATAACATGGTTACTATATTGATATACCTTATTGCTAGTTTGATAATCAATGAAATGAATCCCATTCTTAAGTACTTTATTTTGCTTTAAATATGTCCCCTATACAATAAGATAACCTACATATAGATCAATCAAATAAGTCAATAAATTTGAATTCATAAAAAAACATAGATGTCCATACATATACATGATTCAACTATATACTAACCTATGGGAAATGTAATTCCATCACTTATTTCAGTCTTTGTTAGCTTCTCCCTTTGTATGGTGGAACACAATAAATAATAGGTAACACCTTCTATGTTTTTAGATTCTACCATGACTGCAAAACATTGCCTACACAAAGTATATGTATATAAATTTCGTGTGTCATGTACATGAGTGTGTGTGTGTGTGTGTGTGTGTGTGTGTGTGTGTGTGTGTGTGTGTGTGTGTGTGTGTGTGTAATAAATTAGAAAAAATTATGAAATACATACTAGCTCTGATCAATCTTGAAATATAGTCATAATCACTAGAAATCAATGGAATATCATCATAGCTTTCATCCTCAAACTCATTCGTATTGATAACATCTAGTGGCACCAATGTCCATTCACCCATATATTCACATTCTTGATTAATGCAACCATTATAGTTTTAATCAATGTAATCCAAACAAAAACATAAGTATTCTCTTGTGTACAATACCACACATTACTATCTATACTCATAATTGAATGCAATGATTGTGTCTTTTCTACCCTCTTGCATGCACATACATATAAAAAATGAGTTTTAAACATGTGTGTACCATAATTTAGTTATGACATAACCTATTAAATATTAAATTTATTTAATTATAATATTTAAAAATTAATTTATACTTGATACCTCCCAAACCACTCTGAATGGTATGACTTCCTCCGCTTGTGATGATGTGTTATTTGTATTTGTTGGCACCATAAAATGTGTTTTACACCACTCAATCACTTCATGAGCATTATTAATGTGATATCCTTTATAGTCCATTTGATACTTTCTTAAACAACATTTGATACAAGCTCCTACACCATCATGCTCACCCTTTTGAAAAACTCCAAATATGTGATATATGAAGGTATCAATGATATCTACATAATGCATAAAATGGTCTAGCTGATTTAAATTGTTCTTCACGTCCATCTAACCATACAAAATGTTTTTCCATTTTTATGCCTTTTTTTTTGAAATAATCAAAAAATGTCTTAAAACAATATTCCCCAAAATGAGTGTCCTATTCTTTGTCAGCACTAACGTAAAAGTGATACTCTTTTTTAATGACTCGTGGTTGATCTATATTTCCACACCATCCAAATCAATTTGTGCAAGTCGATAAGAAACTTGAACCATAATAGTAACTTGCTCTATATAGTAGTATTCTACTTGAAGTTGTTTTTGAGAAATGAATGAGTAATTCTCTGCAAAGTCAACAATAGATAAAATTGCCCCAAGTGGGAAAGTTTCTCTCAGTGTTTGAAACTATTTTACTCACCACTTAGAAAAAAAGCATGATGTATATATGGTTGAATCAATTTACGAAAATTTGACATAAATTTTGCAGTAGGTATGTCATCCTCTACATATTCTAACCTTGTTGATTCTTTTTCAACTTTTGTTTCTAACTTTATGTACTTATATCTCTTACATTTTACTATTCTCATCATATCAGAATCTTTATCTATCAAAGGAAATTTGGTTAGATTACCACATGTTTCACAAGTTCCTCTTCTGCAATCTATTTCACCTATTGTATAATCACTTGGTTTGTCACATAAGATTGATGTTATGAATTGGCTTGGTCATTTATGAGAAACATTTTGAGAACCACCATTTTCTTCTATCATCTTTCTGAACCCTTGATAGTACAAATCAAATTCAACATGATATCAACAACAACATGTTTCAAAAGATATATTTATCTTCACCAAATAGGGTTTCAATCTTTCAAACATTGTTTATCCAATCTTTATGTTAGGATTTAAATTACAAAATGAGAGATACAATTCATGTTGTGTGACATCCAACCAATGTTTTACATGTTGAAGATACTCCTTAGGCCCAATATTTTGGTTGATGATATCTCTTCTATTTGGTGAAGGACGAGTATTATCAATCCAAAATTGAATGACTAAGTTCTTAATTGTTTCCTCAATCCTATCAGATTAAGGAACTCTACACATTAGCGCCTAGTTTCCTTCTAATGTACTATCATCCAAATTGTTTCTCCTTTTTAGATAATGTAATATTGTCTTTCAACTATACCCAATATGAGATGACACTAAAGAAATTTTTCTTTTTTTCCATAATTTCTTATTTAAAATAAATGTTAGTATCACTCTTCATGCAATGGATTTATCTATAGATATAGATTTTTTCCCAATGGAGTGTAACCCTTCCTTAACACTTTTAACAATATCCTTTTGTAGTTTATAAGTCTTCCTCTTTTTTACACTTGTATCTATACCCAATAGTTTCAATGGCTCTTTTAATTCATCTTTAAGAAGTGAAATTAATAATAGTTTAGTTTTCTCCACTGTATCAAGATTCTCAAATTGTGCAATTATTTCTTTAGATTTTTTATTCAATTTCCTCTTTGTAGTATGTGTATGTCGACTAGCATATTCTCTCAATTTTTCCACATCCATTTCAATTAAATAATCTATGTTTCTATGATTAATTTCTTTTCAAACTTTGAGCTAGATTAACATTCTCATTTGTTGTTTGATCTCAAACTGAAAGAAAAATTAAAATAAACACTTAAGATACACTTTTTTTTTAGTGTCCACATACGTGTATATATACATAAAAAATGAACTATTAAATACATTTTTATCTAACCTTCAAATGGTCCTTCTTTGATATCCATTGCTTCATCTTTGATTTCCTCATGTCCAACATTTTCATCATCTACTACTACACATGCACGATATAACAAATAAAATCAAGAAAATTTGTATGTGGGGATTTGTCTCTAAAATTAAAAATCAAAGATATAAAGTTTTCCTTTACACAAGTAGAAATCTAAGATTTCTAGAGATTATACTTGTAAGAGATGTGTGCATACATACATGTTTGAACTTGGGATGAAACTTATCCAACCGTAGTAGGTTGTCTTGTTTCACTACGTCCTAAATAAATTCATAATTTAAAACACCATAATTAAAATGTACCCAAATTCTAAATATTCATAATTTAAAAGCCATAATGTAATAAACCCTAATTCTAAATATTCTTAATTTAAATTTATCATAATGTAATAAACCCTAGTTCTAAAAAAACCATAATTTAATAAACCCTAATTCTAATATTCATAATTTAAAAACCATAATGTGATAGGCCCTAATTCTAAATATTCATAATTTAAAAACCATAATGTAATAAACCCTAATTCTAAATATTCATAATTTAAAAACCATAATGTAATAAACCTTGATTCTATATATTCATAATTTAAAAACTATAATGTAATAAACCCAAATTTTATATATTCAGAATTTAAAAACCATAATGTAATAAACCCTAATTCTAAATATTAATAATTTAAAAACCATAATCTAATAAACCCTAATAGGACTAATTATTCATAATTTAATAAAACTTAATGCTAAATATTCATAATTTATTACACCCATGATATTAAGTTAATAGTAACCCTAAGTTTATATTTACCATATTCCTAATTGGATAAACCCTAATCATAACTATATACATAAAAATGTCTCACTAGTAAATTTAGCCCTAAATTTCAATGAGAAAAGGTCAAAATTGTGACAGGAGTTGGTCGAATAGATGACTAAACCTATCATTGATCCTTTTTAGTCATTTTTTGTCACAGTAATTATGCATCAAAATTTTGACTCAAAAAAGGTTCACTTACTGATGTGAGTTTCATCGATTTCCTTAGTCTAGCCTAAACTCTTATTTCCTCATTTGCATCCATCTTTGGTCAAAATTTTGACATACACCCCTTGACTTTTTTGACAGTAAAGCCAAACGTTCAACGAAAAAAAAGACCAACCGTCGTCAAAATTGCAATCAAGATCCCTTTCAACCGTCATCAAAATTGTGACCAAGACCCCTTAATTTTCTATGGTGGTACCATACATGCGACAGAAAAGGGAAGACATGTTGGTCAAAATTCAGACCAACGCTTGGTAGAAATTTAGACAAGCTATGCCAATTATTGGAAAAACTTTTCTTTCATAGGAGCCTTCTAAACTGCACAAAATTGGATTCTAAAGCATAATTGCTCAGTGTGAGACTCAGGGTATCATGCACATTTCTACCTCCACACCATTGTTTTTTTCACATCACATGATTTATTTCATACAAAACAATGGGAAGGAGGAAGAAATGTGCATGACATCCTAAGTCTCCACCAAGCAAGTGTGCTTTAGAATCAAATTTTGTGTAGTTTAAAAGGCTCCTATGAGAGCAAAGCCTTTGCAATAATTAGCACAACCTGTCTAAATTTTGGTTCTTGAGACACTATTTCTTGTGAAGACTATAGGGGAAAATAAAATTAGGAAAGAAATATTTATCAGGAATGAAAGCCAATAACACTAACTAATCTCTATTTTTCAAATAGATAAATGTGACAAAACAACTTACAGTCCCAATCACTTCATCATAAGAGCACATATATAACTATAACCCCTTATTTGGCTACTTGTTGATCAATTTCTTGGCAAGAGCATCCAGGACATAATATTAAAACATAATCAATCACTGAGCCTATTTCTAGCAATTGAACTGTACTATAGAAACAAAAATTGCCTTAAAATTGACACCTCAAAAGTTTAGGTCATTTGCATCCGTAATGGCTTCACAAAAGTTGAAAGCTTACCATTTGTCAGGAACATAAAAGGCACTCATAGTTCAGTTGCATCAATAAAAGTAAAGTTATTTGAATGTTCAAAAAATGTGAAACTTCCACTTAGTAGCTAGAAAAGTCATAATTCCTCAGTATACATCATCTTTGATGGAATGTTCATAAGTGAATGATTTTCTCTAAAAGCTCAAACTTATGCACAAAGAAGCACCATGCTCTTGAAGATATATATATATATATATATATATATATATATATATATATATATATATATATATATATATATATATATATATATATATATATATATATATATATATATATATATATATATATATATATATATATATATATATATATATATATATATATATATATATATATATAGGTTACAAGACTGATATATCAAAAGAAGAACAGTGAGGGCAAGAGATTATCATCAATATCGATTGTGGAGTTGCAAATAGGTAAGTGATAAACATAAAAAGGTAGTACAAGGCACCATTTTCCATGTTCTAATATGATGAACTACCTTGGAGCTAGTTCTAAACCTTGATTGCTTAATGTTGGATTTGATCTGGAATGATACCATTATCTAGAGGAGGTCCCACACCCCACTTTCCTACTGATTCTGAAGGCTCGATGACATAAACTCCTCTGTCAATCATTCCAAAAGTGAATTGATTTGAGTCAGATGGATGTGATGTGATTACTAGAGGATAGACACTGCATGAATAGTCAAAGGATACATTTTAAGTTAAATCATAAAATACAAGAAGGCTGTTGCATGAATATACCACACTTGAAATGGGAGCAGATAGAGAATCATGAGGTGTCCACTATAGTACAAACAAATGTGATATCAGTTTACACTCATATAGAGAAGGTAGCTTATATCATTATCACTTACTAAATTTGAATTCTAAATTGCTGACAAAGACTTACATAATGCAAATGGTCAAAGTTAGAAGCATCATAAATAGCAAGCTGGCTTTCATGAACAACCAACAAGTGAATTTGATTATTATGGAACTGTACTCTTGTATCCCCAACTGGTGGTGATGATCTTCCTATCTACACTTGTAAAAATTTTGACTTTCGCTTCTCCCATCTATCAATGCTCCAGAAATAGAGCTACCAAAACATTGGCCAAACATTTAGTAATTTGAATCTATAAACATGTGAATGTACAAAATGAGATGGCAACGGATATACAAATTGAAGACAAACTTGGGTATTGGCCGCAAAAGATACCAATACATTCAAAGTGTGTGAAAATGCCAAGCCTATAATTTTCTTTTGGTGACCTTTAAGCTTCATTTTTACCTAGTTAGTTTAAACAAGTTTTGAAAAGACGCAAGTTAGAATGTCATCATATTGAATGACCACAAATACTCTTCCTATAAAATAAACACCAAAACAAAACAAATAGAATAAGGATAGTTCACTTTGACCATGTATAACATTTTTGCATCGACTTTGCAATTCATATTTTAGAATCTATAATGTAGACAATGAATTAATGAAAAAGAGATCTGCCATGATATAGCATTTAGTATAGTGAGCTTGAAAAGAAACAAAAAGTCATGCTAGATCATAAATATAATTTCAAAGATACCTACAATCAGGTCTATAGGCTTTCCAATTTAAGATACAAATTAAGACTTTTTCATATGAGTGTGGTCAAGTTTGTAATGGATCAGACAAGATAATGAGCTAGAAAAGAGAAAAGTTATGATGATAGATAAAGCTATGATTTCTAATTCTAAGTTTACAAAAATACACAATCAACTCAAAAAATGAAAATTCAGAAAGAATAAAAGTTCTATTTATAAGTAGTTTACTTAGTGTACACTATTTTTCTCAGAATTTAATGAATTTCAAAGATTTTGATATGACTTCATAAATCTCTTTTGCATCAATATTTATGAGTTATTAACAAGACACTATGGCAAAGGCGCATACTCCATTATCTATCATGATCAAGATAGGAAGTTAGAGAACAAGAAAGTTGTGATGGTAGATCATAGAACATGATCTAAAATATTGATAGGAAAAAATGATAAAAATAACTGAATCTGAAAACAAATTAGGCAATCTTACTTTCTTGGTCTATAATAAAGATTTTCAAAGAGTTCAAACACCCATCAATATAATGAATTTAAAAAATAAAAATAAAAAATCTTGACGATGGATTGTAAGAACATGGATTGTACTCTATAATGCATTATTGAAACAATGATCTAGAAAAGACAAGGTGATAATTGATCATAGAAAATGTTGACACAGATAAGATATATGCAAACAATTTCAAGAGCATTCAAATTTGAAATAAATTTGGCAATCATACTCTAGAGACCTACATTAAAGACCTTAAATATTTGAATTATTATCTATATTGAAGATACTGAGCTAGATAAGAAAATTTTGATACATAGATCACAAAATTTTGATAGCATACTATGTGATGCATCAAAATAATAAATCACAAAGGAAGAAAGCTATACTGATAGATTGCAAGAACGAAATCTAGAAACCTCCCAAAAAGAATTCAATAATGTACAACTTCATTCATCCAAAATTTGAATCAAATCAGTATTCTGCAGAGGTGCAAATTGATTGGTTGTGAAATAGAGAAACTATTCTACTAGCTTTGCCAAACTAGTTTTTTCAACTTATTTTCAAGTTCTTCCAAACAACTCTCCAAACACATTAGGGTTTTAGATACCCTTTGAAAATTTATACAGCATATATCAAATTTAAAAACATTTATTTTGAACCAATACCTCAGACCAAACCCTACTACCCCTTTCAAGAGTTCCAATTAGGTTACTTTTACAAAGAAAGTGTCCTTTCATCTTGCAACCAAGTTCTTAAATTTTGCACAATGTCTCAATTTATTGCCAAACCACATATTCTTGCACTGGTTTACTTAGCCATACTCATTTTATGCATTAACTCCCAAACCCTCACTATTAAGCCTCAAACTAGGGCATCATCAAACTAAGCCTCCACTTACCTTAAAACCTACCTAAAGGACCCCTCACCATGTCCTTAACATAAAAAAAATCTATCATAAAATAATACCTCTATGTGGACAACTTGACCAATCCAATAGTTGCTCACACATTCCATTTACCTTTCTTAAATATTTTCTCTTCTCCCTTGGTGATCATCACTCAACCCCTATTCTTTCTGCACCATGTGAGTATGGTTATATTACATTGATTTTAGGCATATTCTGCAATGGATAGTGGTGACATATAGTGGGATGACCATTATTCCATTCAAAACTTAAAAATTAGGTTGCCCTTCCTATGGTTCCTTAAATCAATCAACACATTACATTGAAAAGGACTGAAAAATGAACTTAAATCAATGGAAAGATATGTAATAACATTGTTTAATTTCAAACAATAGAATCCTTAAGAATTTAGAAATAGTTAAACAATACACCATGAATAATCAATAAAAAACATTCATTTTATTCAAATTTGGGATATAATCTATTAAGGGAAATCGTGGAGTCATTAAATGGTTGCTTCCTCCCAATCCTCTACTATTCATTTTCTATAGTTTATGAGACATTGTAGAGTTTAGAAAATTGACTATAACTACCCATCACATTAACAAATGATTAAAACTTCAATTAGGCCAACTGGATGTTGATATTCAAATTCAAACTTGATAATTTCTCTCCAAACACAAACTTAATTTAATGACTTCCAAAGCAACAAAAAGCCTTTTTATTTACCAATTTGACTAAAGGTGCCTTATCAAGGATTCATAGACCCAAACACACATTTTTATCATTTGGTCAAAATTGACCATTATTACATATTTTAGGACATTAGGTCCTCTAACTCAATTATAAAACTAATTACATCTTTAGGCCATTTAAGACCTATTTACATCATTTTAGGTCCCTTGGACCTTGGAACACACATTCCTTGCCATTTTTCCTTCTTAGGTCTCTAAGGATCATTAGGTTCTTCTATACCATCCAAGAATATGGCTTGTCCTATGAACTCTATTGTTAATGATGATTTAAGAAAGTGTGACAAAACTATTCAACTGTTAACTAATAAAATCACAATCTTTGTTGTGAGCACCCATAACAATGACCTTTGATCTACAACTAACAAGCATGTTACTAGCAACCAATGAGAGAAATACACTTATTCCACGTTAGGGACTAATAAGGAAATAATGCTTGATTTTTTGGCATCTTGGAAGTCTATAATAGAAAACATAATCATTTCTTTAATCAAAGTGACCTAAGGTTTGTTGAGAAAAATTTATCTTAACCTTGCGAATTTTCTAGATAATTCTAAAAATGTATCATCACATATTGGTCACTAATTGAGATTTAAGGGTAGCTCTTTGAAGTACTATAAAACAACAGTGATTTATTGCATAGAATCTTAGGTTAAAGCTGGTAACAGCATCTATGGACTATCTTCAATATAATTTTGAAAAAGTACATTTTTACCTGACAAAAGAAAAACTTTATTCCAAGGCACTATTGAGATCTCTCCTTCTGTAGTGAGGGGTCTGTAACAACTTGTGGTCTAAATTCTAGCTTAAGGTAATTTGTGAGTAGCTCTGCATACATTTCATAATGGGCTATCATTTGAAATCCCCATTTATCCTTCGCTTGTCTATAGAGGTTAAGATCCATGTCCAGAATAAGAAATCCATCTTCATAGTGGGAATTGCATGGAGTATAGGAAGCATATGGTGTTGAAAAAACATCTAAAATTTCTCCATTCAAGCACTCTTACAACTAATGAGAGATAGTATTAAAATAGGAAAACTTGACAAAATTATTTCATTGATCTAACCTATTGGACTCCAAGACAAGAGAGAATTAAAAGTAATTGTAACAAGCCAACCACCAAACCAAGCAACAAAAGACACCAAGCTACTAGCATTGCCCTTCATATTTATAGGAAATATCTGCATCAAACCAAACACAGATAAATCTACAGATTATGAAATTCATATGAATTGATTATCAATATAAATAAACCATTGATTATTGATATAATTGCTTTTAATATTTGGAAGGTTGGGTTGAATTTTGACTAATGTGACCTAAAGACTAAAGTTCAATTACCAGAATTTCATTGCAAAATTGTCTTTTCAGTCTATATTAGTGGTGTAAAACTTTTGGAGAACACTTGCAAGCTCCAAAACTAATTGGTTTACTAAATTTCTTTATCTATTTCATAGTTAAGGATTTGTTTTCAATTAATGTGGCCTAGGGATTAAGTTATAACCCATGTTTCAAAGCTCGGCTATTGCTAGAGAGATTCTATAGTGGTAGGGTACATGCATTTGTAGCCAAGGACAGTCATTCCTAATGATCCAAGGATTACACCAGGGTGTTCAGAACAATTGAAGTAGGATATAAACATTAAATTCCTTAGAGAATGAAGAGTTTGAATGAAAGAATGATTTAGAAGAAAAGCTCTATAGATATTTTCAAGGTGGGTGAGGATGAGGGTGTATAGAGGAACTAATCCATAAGACATTGGCTCTTCTCATTAAAGAAAAGTCTCTTTACAATGATCACGAGGTCCATTCTTCTCAAGAATAATGTCTAGCCTCTGGCAATAAAAAGAGTTGGGTACTAAACTTAGAAGAAATGATAAGGTGGGAAGTTTTGATTCATTAGTGTTTACTAATAGATTGACTTCATCTCTACATTTTCTTCTTAACCTAGTCAATTCACTTTTCTTATGAGAACCAACCTCAGACATTATAACCCATGGAATTCTGCCAACCCCTAATGAAAATGTTGCAATATAGGCCTATACAACATAAATACAAGAAGATGTTATAAACAATAATTTTTATCAGAATTAGATACTATATTATTGAGATTTGAATAAAATATTGCCTGGTTAATGATGTAATACTCACCAATAGACCAATCAGAGCTAGCCTACTCCCAATCAACTACAAAACAGATTGTGTAGAGTGTTACTATAGAACAAGGTAGACTAAAATAATTCAAAATAAACATCATAATTTTGATGTTCTATCTAATTGTCATTTTCTATAATTTATGTACTTGGTAATTATGTTGAAAAATTAGTTGCCAACTTGTGGACTAAAGTAACATTAGAACTCAATTATCAAATAGAAAATATATGCTTGTCAACAATAGTTCCAATTTTAAACACATTGACACAATAATGGCATTCCCTTTATATTCTTAGATGATTTGACAAGAGAAATGGCTACTTTATTTTGCATGAGCATTAGGTAAATGAAATTTAATCCCATTAAATTGAGTTCGTCGACATAAAGTGTTATAATGACAGGAAAGTGTAATTACCAGTATGTAGAATGACAATCCAACAATAAGGCAACTGATACTCATTCCTGCTACAGAAATCTGAAGAAAGTTTTCTTTATTATTGTTCAAATTAATACATAGTAAATGTAATGCCCCACCCGGAGATCCTTGGAAACAAGGATTCAAATCAAGCCAAGATATTTTTTTTTTAACATGTATGAATGCACAAGACAACATCATACAGGGATCACAAAGATCGCAATGGAAGACTTCAACACAATCCCAACAACCAACAAATCTCCGAACGCCACTACCCAACTGACACAGCCAAACAAAAGCCAACAACCACCACAACAAGATGAGGGCACAAGAAATGACCACTCATCAACAAAACACCAAGCTGGGGTAAAAAGCAGAATCCCAAAATTTGGTTAAGCCTGAAATCCTGAAGCCTTAAAAATTGGCTATGTCTGGATTTCTGAAGCCCTGAAATTTCCTAGAATCCATAACTTATCTCTAAGAGGTGTGAAACCTATCTCAAATGATTTGTCGCATATATTAAAATATATCTTAAGTATAATGTCAACTTATACTTAAACGATATATTTTAAACCCCAAGAGACAAAAATAGAAACACGAAAACTCAATTTCAAGAGAAACCGACAGAATTCAAAATGCAACAGCATAGGGTCGAAGAACGCCCAAAAAGGTATCCAAAACCACTCTCAAAAAGATCAGATCATGAAGAAAAGTGCCCGCTGATGGTACGCACAGGATTTTCACAAAAATCGTGCGACACTTTTTACTAAGGGAGGGCGATACTTCTCCTTAAGGCGTGCAACACTCTTCCAGTGTCGTACAACATTTCTCAAGAAGGCATGCAACACTTTTCAGCATCGTACGACATTTCTCAAGAAGGCATACGACACTCTTCCAGTGTTGTACGACATTTCTCAAGAAGGCGTGCGATACTTTATAGTGTCGTACAACATAGTTTGCATGGGCGTGCGATACTTTTTAAAGTGTCGCACCATGCTGAACAAATGTCACCCATAGAAACACGAAAGCACTCCCATAAGCAAAAAGGACCTAAATTAGAGCAAAGAACCTCCACACCAGGGAGTACTGGATCCACAAAGGCTCGAGGAATGAGCACTCAAGTGTAAGAACAACACAGAAAGGAGAACATCTATCCATCTAAACTACAGCAACAAAGAACACACTAAAAATAAACATCGCAGTGAACTGAACAACCAAACTAAGTACGTGGTTCCTCCCAATTGTCTATAGCATCATAAGACCATCGTGGGTCCTAGCCATCCCCTGCGCGTAACATCCCAAGCCACCAACCAGATCGTCAATACTTTCGTAATAGGGATGTCACTACTAAAACATGCAACAATATAAGCATAAGGAAATCTAACATGCTAGTAGTAAAGCATAAGATAATCCTATAGTAGGTAACATCTCCTATTACATGCTAAACAACAATAAGCAACAGATGTACTACTAAATCAAATCACATCATCTAATCATATGCTAAACATCATAATAAGGGAATGCACCAAATAAAATAACATCGTCTAAACATGATATACAAGCATCCCAATGAAAGCATAAATCACAAGAAAGGGTACTCTGGAACTCGAAGTACCAAGTGAAGACATCCAGCAACGGTCGCACTAGGACAAAAGATCATCTCTGTACACCAATCCCTAGCAGTGGTGAAGGTAGCTACGCCTCCCAACCACATGGCACCCATAGGTCCACACCCACCGTTCTGATGGAGATAATGATCCAACTACAAACACACATAAAGCACAACATCCAAGGCTAACACTCATGCCAGAAGTATGATGGCTGCAACCAAGAACCTAAGACAATGCAAGGAGTAAAGGTCCTGGTCAAACACTCAAAAGGCTACTAAGTAGGGACTAGCATCATGGAGAGTCGCTTGGCATCGACAAGCCCAAGCTCGGATCTGTGTAGCTCAACTCCCTCAACAGAAGGCCAATACACAAAAGTACCATTTTATTATCTTAAGTTTTATTACCAGTCACACATTTTATTTAATTATCACTTATATAAAGCTTCCTCTAGCAACCCATGACGCCATGATCGTCGAGCTGCGAGATAGAAGCCCCCTCCATAAGCTACCCTACCCTACCCATGCTCATCCTACGACAAGTGCCCGTGGGCATGCATACTCCCATCCCAACCCCAATGATCATAACTTCCGGCAAATCCATGAAAGATCGGGCCTCGCAAGTCACCCAACAAATGTATGCACACGTACTCGTGTGTGGCGCACCACCATCACGAAGTTCATAACACAAGGATAGGAATGAGAACACAATGCAAAGAAAACACCCAACTGAAAGCAACATGGGAAGGAAGGATTCTACACAAATCCCAAAGCCAATAAAATCATACATCATAAAACCACTCAACCAGCCTCAATCCGAGAGTATGGATTCTACACGAATCCCAATGATGTAACAAGACCAAACATCATGAACTCACTCAACCGGCCTCAATCCGAGAGTATGGATTCTACACGAATCCTAGCGTTCACGAAACAAAAGCAAAGGTCCAACAAAAATCATAACAAGAATAAAATCACTCAACCGATCACAACGTCGGGAGTACGGATGTAACACGCATCCCAATGCAACATAAAAGTGCAAAAGTGGTCTGACTGATATCCAAATGGATCATCAAGGTCCACGACCCACATTGTGCCAAAAAACCTGAGAAAATAGGGTGGCACGCAAAACAAGGTGAAAATCCCAAATTTTGAAAAAATTCTAAAATTAAAACCCATTTGGCCTTTGGGTTCAAAAACCCCAAAAATCCAAAAATAATTGAAAATAGACACCATATGCAAAAATGGCCAGCATAACGGCGTAAAATTCCAAACCCTCATCCCAAAAAATAGGGAAATGTTCATACCCGCCCAACCGAGTAGAACTAGCATACAGAAACGGAGGGTAACACTAGTTCTTAGCCTCCAAACAAACGGCTACCAAAAACAGAAGCAGAAATAGAGCAGAAACAATAAAACGAGAAAGCCCTACCTCACAGCCAAAAGGGCAAAATGGGAATCTGAACCATAAAATAAATATCTTGCAGAAGTAGCTGAAAATTGTGGCAATCCAAGGTTTCCCCGAGCTGGATCCAACGAGCTCAACCTCGCGACGATCCCACGCCCATAGCTCCCACAACGAACAAAACAGTAAATCCTCATGAAGAGGATTTTGGGTTTTACTCTCCAACTTTCCAATTCAAAAGTGAGAAGTGAGGAATTAAATTCCTTTTTGGATATTTATTCACTTTTCAAGTGAATAATCAATTAGGGCATTTAACCAGCCAATCCAGTTAAACCTCGAATCGACCCAAACAAAAATAGGCTATTCCTATAAATAGGAATTCATCTATGGCAAAGCTGCCAGAAATTAAAATAAATCAATTAAAAATCCCGAAAACCCAAAAACACATAAATCTCCTGAACAACTTTCGCGACAAACCGAAACTCTAAATGCACAGACACGCTTACTAGTCTAATCACATAATGCAAATGAGTTTGGATTTAATAATCATCGAAAGGTTTAAATTAAAACATTTAATTAAGGATACGTCGACCATACAAAGGCGACATTGGTAAAATATAAACGACTGAATCACTAACTCCAAGTGCCACTACTAGGTATATAAATGCTGCACACTAAACAACACGATCAAGTGCAATTTCATATAATAACATAGCCGAAGAAATAAATGTATTAAATCACCTAATTTAACCATTTATTTAATTATATTAAAATAATCTATTTACATCACTCATGTTTGCAAAAGGCATAGAAATGCAGGAATGAAGTAAATAACCATAGCATTAATTCCATCACATAACATAATCAAAGGTATGTCCAAATACCAGATAACCAGATATCATCATAAAACACACTGTCATCTCAAAATGGCATCATCATGCAATATGATTAACTGAACAGCATAGTAGTATAACATCTATGATACTAGAATCAAAGTGTAACATCTGACCCTCGGGTCCTCTCAAATGTAAACATAACATGAGTAACAAATATGACTAACCATTGCTATAGGAGCCTAGTCCAGTGTAGCATGGTAAAAGTACACAGTACAATCTCTGCACACATCTCAGGGTAATCATAGAACAACCTCATGATACCACATCGATCCTAGTAACCACTGGCACAAACCTTAGTGAACCAAAAATCACATCATAATCTCATAGATTAGTCAAAAGCATAAATAAAGCAACTGATACAAAAATATAAATCCAAACACCTCGACGGTGTAGACCACTTAGGGTCACAATCATGATCCATCACAACAAAAGATCAGCAAGGTTGCATCCATCAGGACGACTTACAAAAGTCAAATGGGAGAGGCACTATAGTAAATGTCCTTATAATAATCAATATTCAGGACCTAACTCATACCATTAGAAGTGGTCTCCTACCAGATTTGTCCATCAAAAATGCACCTACTGCTGTCTTTGGCACCTACCAAGCACCACTTTCTAATTAATAAGACAAACATGTTTGATCATTGAGAGGAACTAAATAAGATATTCTTATCTAGAATTGACCATTGTTGGCACCTGAACTACAACAATTGCAACTGATATTGTCTGACCTGAAGAATAACCTACAACAAAGTCCAAATTAATTATATTACATTAAAGTCCAAAAGTCTTTTGACCTCTTATGAATTCCTTCTGCCTCTAGTTTCAACTTGATACTACTTTTTATGATCTTGTTGTTTCTTTATTATATGGGTTTGAACCCTATCCCACATTATCTAATCAAAACAATTATATTACATCTAAAACATAAAAGAACACATTTATATCAGTAGAAATGAAAGAGAAACATCTAATATTCTAACGTAGCTTCTCACCAAAAGCCTCAAAGATTGCACTGGCATAAAATATAAGACCATTGATTCCACCAATTTGTTGGCATACCACTAGGCCAACACCAACCTGATATAGAAAATATAATTGTTAACTTGTAGAGGATGACTAGATAAATAATTAAGATTCAAAAAAAAAAATTCATCAAGTATAGTACATATTATGAAGTTGTAAATGGTGAATGGATTATTGGAAGGAACTGTGGATGAGTAGATAAATTATGGAGAACCAACAAATTGTTGAGTATATTTCTTACAATGACAACAAGAGCATAGTTTCTGTGAAACAAATCAAGTATTTTGGTCTTGGGTAGATTTTCCAACTCCTCTATATATTCTTGTATAATATATTCAATAGATTGATAACCTAATATCAGCAACAATCAACTTTTTTTTAACGTCTTCATTGAAGCTGATTAGCTCCAAAGTTTTACTCAAATTTTAGCTTAAATTGAAATTAGAAGCTAACCTAGTTGATACCGGTGAATGAAAAATATATATATTTCTAGAATAGACAAAGATACACACCAGGATTTTAGTTGCTTCATATGACACATCACATTGGCTTCCTCTAAGAGCTTGCAATGCTTCTTTAAAATCTTTATCATGACCAGCCTTTGCCTAGAATGCATTGATAGAAAATGTATTAGAAAGAGCACCAGATTTCAAACATGTAAGGTTTTTTAAATCAGATATTGTATAGTTCTTAGATGGTCATTTTATAACATCTCACATTAATATGAAAATTGAGCATGGAAAATAAGACAATTTTGACTATTTAATACTTTTAGTTTAGAAAACAAGTCATAAATTATGTTCTTATAGTAAAAGAATACTTTGACGTCAGAAAAAAAACTACACAATATTAAAACATGACATCGTGCTTTAAAAACTAAAAAGGTACCTGTAATGAAGAACTTTATTTAGACTTGCTAATTGGTTGTCACTATTAACTATAAGCTTATCTTTAAATATTGAGCTTCACTTGGTATCATGAATAGTTTAATATTCTCTACTAAACAAGGCCAACCATGTGAAGGTGGAAGCTCATTTGGCCCCTCCCCCACCCACACCCACACCCCCACCCAACATCACTCTAAATTCCCCATTAACATTTAATAACATTCATTCATTCATCAATTTTTGAAATATAACATTCAATCATTATAATCACATGATAACATTCATTAACACACGACATTCATGAATAATTCATTAACACAAAATTCATTGGCACGCAACATTCAAGAGTAAGTAATTCATGAATAATTCATTAACACATAAAATTCATTAACACACAACAATCATTTCTTTTTGGCTTTCTTGCTATTTTTTTTTTCATGAAATTTCTAAGAGGAATATCAATGTCCTCGTCATCTGGTCCACTACAATAACACGTACTTCATGAATTAAATTCACACCATTTTATATTAGTGAATTACGAGTTTTTATTTAAGTAAAAGAACTATAAATCAAAAAATTAATTTAAAACAACAAAACATAGATTTTCTTTACCTAACTGTGCAACATGAGCTACTTGCTGATTAGTATGAACATCCTCTAGCACTCATTCAACACGACATGATTCTACATCCTCTAAAATATACACAAAAAGGTTACACCAAGTTCAATTAAAGATGTTAAATTGTATTAATAATTACATAATTAGTTTTAAATAGAAAATGAGCACCTCCATGGATAGTACAATGCACATCAGGGGCTTAATGATGTGGCGTATTATCTGTGTCACGATTAACATGATGCATTGCAATGTCATGCACATTATTATCAAATAGGTTGTTGCTCAAGTATTAAATTTCTAATATATTTTTTGGCATATTTACTTGTGCACATGATGTAGGAGACTGTTCAGTTGGGGCAGTGGAAGCTTGTCATAGGCGTTTAACCACGACTACATAGCTTTGCTTGAAGGCAATTCTTTTGTGTTCTTCCATGGCCTCCAGATTAAAATCAGCGCCCTACATTTATTTTTATTAATTAAAAAAATTATTTGCATTTTATAAATATTTTTCTCTGCAATTCATTTACTACTACTTACAACTCATGCTTTCATTTTAGAATATCCCCCAGAGCCAAGTTTGTGCTGCCCAACCTTTTCCAGCCTAGACTTTGTTGCCTTTGATGTGTCCTGCAACCTATGAAAAGTTTGAAATATGATAGATGATATAGATATAAAGATCAGTACTAATTAGTGCATTATTATATTAATGTACTAGTAGTTAATACTATTGCATACCTTCTTGCACTTGTTGGTGTAGTTTCTCTTCGATCATCCACCCCTTTCTCCTTTGCATCCAAAATGAACTCATTCCATTCCCCCACTATAATAAAGGGAAGGCACTCGTACTTTGGGTTTAGGACAAGACTCTTTCTATATGAGTCCCTCACAACCTTAAGATGTTTGCAAGCTTTTTGTAACATTTTTTTATGATAAAAAATATTATTACCAAACTCATGCTCTAAATCTTTGATCAGCTGATCTTTTAATTTTTTATCTTGAAAGTTCCACCTTTTAAAAATTAAAAAAAAAATTGTTAGATATAGCTAGTAAAAGAAAAGACCCGAATGAAAGGAAAAATGTTGCACCAATTAATGATATGAAAAAAAAAAACAATGGGATAAAATTATTTCACTTATGATGTTCCACCTTGTACGTATGGTGGGCCCAAATATTTGCAATGTGAGTTCATAAAGCTTCCTATAAAATGTATCATTTCCTGCAAAAAATGTCATGGGATAATCAATCCAAAGCTTCTTATGAATAGCTAAATGCATATTATAATATAAAAAATAATTATTTAAAGTAGCTCGAATCTTAGGACATTTTAAAGGCATCGATTCATCATTGTCAATCAACAACGATGTCTACATAGCTCTCATGCTAGAAACACGGGTAGCTCTAGGAAATGATGGTGAATTATCACCAATACTTGCACTATGATTTGTCTTTGGCATAGCAGATGGTGCATCTCCTACCACAAAAAAAAATCCACTATGTGATGCACCCAAGATAAAAGTACAAATTATCAACTCATAATTAACACAAAACCAAATATAGCAAAACAAGGATTTACCAGTTGGATGTTCCCTTGTTGCCGATATTGCAGTCAGCAATCTCATATGGAGGTCCATCGACCTCCTAGGAGTCTCCTAGACTTGATGACCTGAACAATACATTGTTAGCAAAGACATTCTGAAATAATAAAAGTAAGAGTTAACTTAAGAAGTTTTTGAATGTTTAAAATAAAAAATTCCTTGTAACTTGTCAACTAAAAGATTATTTTACCAATGGTAGTTGGAGCTCTGCTACTACCACCCTCACTATGTTGTCCTTGACCAGGTTTTGGATCAATTGCCAAAAAAATCTGTAACAAGAACACATATTACATATTTTACTTCACAACATAAAAAATTATAAAAAATAAATCTTTATTGAACTTTTGTTATAACTAAAGATTCATTACTGCTTACTTCATAATGATGAGCTTGCACTCTCAAATTAGATAGCCTCTTCATCATCTCCTCAGATGGAATATTTGCTTCATCTAAAGTTCTCATTGTTTCTAAATTAAATTTTTTTATTTTTTTCTTCAACATTATTGTTACATTGGGAGTTTCTACAATATTGTCATCAAAAGGGGTAGCTAGTGGCTCTGTAGTTATTGTAGGTGCTTTTCCCTTATCCTGAACATCAGATTGTGAGAGGAATATCAGTAAAACTATCATAAAAACTCAAAAATCATAAATAAAATAACGTAATAATATAACAATTTTCAACTATCTAATTTGTACAATTTCAATAAGGTTTACCCTTGCTAAAGAATGGGTGGGAGCATCATCCTCATGGCCTCTATCATCTGTTAGATCCATATTGTCCTATCACAAAGATTAAACATAAAAAAATTAGCTAACTAAAAGCAATAGACAATTAAAAAAAACTTATTAACAAAATGGTATATAGTACTTACAACCCTCATGATAGTAACTTTGTTTGTATCTATGAGATTTAAATGGTAATTTATTAGCAATTCTTCCCTGCACTTATTGATTTTATTGCACAAACAAAAACTTCATTTCGCTTACGCACCTCAAATATGCAATTGGGTTGCTTAATAGTTGAGGAAGGTCATGTACTATTTATAAAACTTACAATATTACCTGTTGATTTTGGTCTCCCATCAATGTACATAGAAAATCTCTTACTTTGATGATTTTCTTTCCATTGTATATAATTAGCTGATAGTGCATACCTACACATACTTTTTTTATATCGAACAATTTGCATCCAATCCCTATAATTGTAACATGGACCAACATACTTGAACAATTTGACAACTTTTTTGTAACATACCTTTATCCCATCCATGGAAAATAGGCCCAAACCATGTAATGAGGATGGAGCAATGCAATATATCCTCTCATCAACACAAAAAACTATGTTAATTTGAGGTAGCTCATTGGGTACCCATTCTTTCTCAATGTGTGTGTATCGAAAGGGCACCTTGATGTCGCCTTTGGTCTCATCATCATAAGAACATGACCCCCTATTGGCAAGGAAAAATTGCACGCGTTTATCAAATTTTTTTCTAATCATTTGACCTCTAGTTGATCTCCCCATTTTAGTCATACTACATGTAGAGCTTTCATCTACCATTTCCTCATTTCCCTCATTTGATGTAGATAGATATGAAAAGTACCTATTTTATGGCACTTGCAATCCATCAAATGGAAATTTGATAATATTTAAATAATATATATAGAATAATCAAGTTGTGACTCATACATGCAGTTCTTCCTTGTCTATACGTGAGAGATATAAAATGTAGTAAGTTGAAAGTGATTATACAATTATATTTCTATACGGACCTTCTTTGTCTATATATACATTATATGATTATATAATATGTCTATTTATAACATACGTGATCAATGATACACAAGAAGAATATAAGAAAATTATGTCTATTTATTGATTCATGCCTGCCAATCCATGTCATTGTGCACGATCTAGGCCAAAGGGATCAAATTTTTAGCATATGTTAATCATTTATCTTAAGTTAGCTAAAAATTACATGATACGTGTATGCTACAAATAACTTAGAAGACAACACGAACAATATGTAATATCATAAACATGAACAAATTTTACTTATATATGGAATGCAAGATCATCAACAGAAGGGGTGACGATGTCTATAGTCAATTGACTGTTTGCAAAAAGGGTGATAATTAGACACAATATAAACAATGGTAATTATAAATAACATATGTTGTAATCATTAGAATTGAACACAATAAATATGTAATCATATTTCCTACATATGTTAATCATTTATCTTAAGTTAGCTAAAAATTACATGATACACATATGCTACAAATAACTTAGAAGACAACATGAGCAATATGCAACATTGTAAACATGAACAAATTTACCTTATATATGAAATGCAAGATCATCAATAGAAGGGGTGATTAAGTCTGTAGTCAATTGACTATTTGGAAAAAGGGTGATAATCTAACACAATATAAACAATGGTAATTATAAATAACATATGTTATAATCATTAGAATTGAACACAATAAATATGTACTCATATTTCTTGCATATGTTAATCATTTATCTTAAGTTAGCTAAAAATTACATGATACGTGTATGCTACAAATAACTTAGAAGACAACATGAACAATATGCAACATCGTAAACATGAACAAATTTATCTTATATATGGAATGCAAGATCGTCAACAGAAGGGGTGACGATGTTTGTAGTCAATTGACTATTTGCAAAAAGGGTGATAATCAGATACAATATAGACAATGGTAATTATAAATAACATATGTTGTAATCATTAGAATTGAACACAATAAATATGTAATCATATTTCTTGCATATGTTAATCATTTATCTTAAGTTAGCTAAAAATGATATGATACGTGTATGCTACAAATAACTTAGAAGACAACATGAACAATATGCAACATCATAAACATGAACAAATTTACCTTATATGGGATGCAAGATTGTCAATAGAAGGGGTGACGATGTCTGTAGTTATTGATTATCTTCTTCTTCACCATCCTCATCATCATCATCAACAACATCATCATCATCATCATCATCATCGCCATCATCACCATCATCATCGCCATCATCATCACCATCATCATCGCCATCATCACCATCACCATCATCATCATCATTATCACCATCACCATCATCGTCATCACCATCATCGTCATCACCATCATCTTGATCTTCATTATTTGCTTCTTCATCATCTTCAATATCTTCTTCTTCCATAACATTATACTTCATCGACCTTCCTCTTGGATCATGTCTAACAACAAATGACCAACCCTATTTATGTGGAGCCTCTGAGTAAAACACTTGCTCACATTGGCTTGGAAGAATATAGGGCTCATCTCCAACTGGCTCAAATGACCTTGTATTAATCATTGTAAATCTATTATCATGTTGAATAATTGTTCTATCTGGATCATTTTGATTTAGTCGTAACCTATACTAATTGACAATGAATAGAACTACTTTGAAGGAGTTAAAGTCACATTCAATTATATCATCCAAGATGCCATAGTATTGATTTTGAGATTGTTGAGGATGTATGTCATTTCTAGATGATATATTGGTGACCTCAAAAATTGCAGTTATCCCAGAATCACAAGTTTTCTTTGTGTCATCCAACTTTTTTATGCAAAATTTGTGGCCATGATAGTACATAGCTTTATGGTGCTTAACCTACAATTTTTGAAGTGTGTGTAAATTATTTGCATTGTGAGTTGATACGAAACATACGTTGAGTTATGATCATTAATAAATTTCTACATACCTCTCCACCTCTTAAACCCTTTACTAGATCAACTACCATCAACGTAACATTGAAATCTACATTACGATTAGCTTCTGTAACCAATGAAGTAACACCTTTCCATGTTAATGAGCAACCATTTTTTTGACATTGTTCAATCCATACTATCATCCAATCAAGATTGTTTGCAATATACAAATGTATTGCATCCCACTCTTGACCACCTGTATCAAAAAAAATATGCCAATTGTAAATAAATTATATTGAAGATTTATAAGAATTAATTAACTACAATAACATCTTAGATTTACCTCTCACTTTCCTCAATCTACCTTTGCCCATCAAGTACTCCCCTTCGAATTTGTTAATTGAGATATGATCTACATGGATCTTTGCTGCAAACTTAGGAAGGTATTCACTAATGTACACCATGGTCTGGTATACCATATATCCCTCCACCATAGAACCCTCGAGATGTGCTCTCTGTCGAACCAAGCCTTTCAAAAATTTCAAGTGCCTCTCAACCATCCACATTGACCTAGTTGTTATAGATCCACACAATTCAATCTCCTCAACTTGATGTATGAGGTAGTGTTCTTGTGCATTGAAAAAACTTGGAGGTAGAAAAATTTTCATTTCACACATAAGAAAAGGAAATTTTCTCTTCCAATACTTTATATCTTCTTTATTGATTTCTTTAGATGACAACCAACTCATGTATTTTCTAAGATCATATATAACCTATTTGACATTGTTGGCGAAGTGGAGTGGGAGAGATAGAGGTAGAACGTCTGCAATATTTGTTTATAAACAAATGCAACTAAAACTACATGCAGTATACAAATATATAGTGAATACAAAATAACATGAATTAACTTAATAAATGTATGTCAATCATGTGTTTTCAAGCCTGGCCCAAATTCACATTTCTTTGATATGAGATTGTTTATGTTCACAGCAAATCCTATGGGAAATTGTATTTTTTTTTATGATTTCTTTTATAGCATAGCTTTTCTTCTCTGACAATAACCAACTAAGGGCACTTGTATCAATCTAGTCTCCATTGTTATTTGATCAAATGCCATTTTTCATTGCATGGTTGGATTCTTAAATGCCACTACAAGTTTTGACAATTTGGTCTTTGTCACACCTTCCATCCAAGATTTTCCATAATGTCTTTGTTACATTCTTTCCAATATGCATAGGATCAAACAAATGCACAATTGGGAGTTGCTTGTAGTACAACAACCTAGTAAATTGTGTAGGATAAATTTTTAGTCCTTTTGAAAGTTGGTCATTGATGCCTTGACAACCTTCATAAGTAGTTGTAAATAAATTTTTTCTTCTTGGCTAGTTCACTTGCCTAGGTAGAGTAGTTGGTGCAGAAGCCCCACACACAACCAAGCCAATGGTGTAGCTTATGAAGACCACAAAGACAGCTAGAGGAAATCAGGGAATTAATTGGCAAGTTATAAGAATTAGACTAATATGATGATTCAAATATTTTTAATGTCCTTAATAGGACTAACTGAAATTCTAAGGGACTGTCATTGTCCAAGCACAAATAACATTGGAGTGTTTAGAGTCTAGGAATGTTAGTGATCATAAAAGATCGAAATTCGGTTAATGGTATTTTTTTTTAAGGGATTCCATAAAATATATGTCGACATTAGTTTGAGTTTGTTTTGTTTTAAAACCAAACCATTCAACTAACCGATGACAGTTGTACTGGTTTTGAGTTAGTTTTAGGCATTTCTATATTTTTGTTTTGAGTCTCTATTATAAGAGAGACAGTTGGGTGTATGGACAGAGGAGAAAGACAACAGTAAGAAAACTCTATTCTTTGCAATTGATTTCCATTACTTTGGATCTCCAATCAATTGGTTTCTATTCGAAAGACTTTGACAAGGTTTTATGCATGAACTACTATGTTTTATTGATACATTTCATAACATTATAGGCTTGTTGTCATACCAGTCTTGACTTAAAATAGTTACTCTTGATTTCAATTTTCTGTTACAGTAACAGCTTAGGTAGAATGAGGATCATCCCATGAATGTAGAGGCCTAAACTTCATGGGATGAAATTGTTAACATGTATTATAAATCACTAACAGTGCATATGCAATTTTGTGGGGTGTAGAAGTGATCATAGGTTGAAGATATATTGGAATTGAAAGCCGTATACAGCAGGGAATATTTTGCCCAAATGTGGAGTGAATCCTATGTTGGAAAATCATATAAACATATACAACAGGGAATATTGTGTTGCTTTATGTGAACTCTACTTTGCAGATAAAGCATTCAAATTCGATATGTGCTTCAATCTTTTAGTGAAGCTTTCAATACTTACCTCATAGCTACTAGAGGCTTTGGAGGTCTTTGAGCTCCCATTTCTATCTTTTGCTATTTTAAACCTTACAAAGATAGTGCAAATGTATACACTTCAGAGAAGTTGATGGAGGTCATCTGAATTATCAAATTCCTATTAATATGGAGTTCAATTTATTACAATATAAGGTAGTTGACTTCATGTGAAAAATGCATCTATGATGACAATAAAATACTTAAGAAGAATTCATTACAAGAAATAATATAAGAAAGATAATAAACTTATAAAGTATAAATCTCATATCAGCTACAAATTATACTTACTAAATAGTGTAGAGACAATTCTTCTATAAATTGGGCAGAGCAAGCTTTTGAATAAATTATACTTTGAAACAAGGAATCACCATTTGGCCTACAATATACACCAAGCATCATACACTCCCTGAATTTAACACAGAGTTTAGTAGAGGAGAAGCACTACAAAGGAAAAATAATAATTCCATATTAATTGCATAATACTGACTGCCTAGCACAAAGAAGCTCTTATGGAGAAGTTCTACAAACCTCAATTAAAACTTTGTGAATTACCCATTTCCTACTACATAGACTCCTTCAAGTTAAAAGGTAATCAGCAAAGTTGATTTGATAAAATGCACCATCGATTATGTACAAATAAATATAAGCCTGAGATTTAATATAGAATATATACAAAAGCCAATATAACTCCTATTAATTTAATAATTATACTAACCCATTAGTGATCTACTTGTAAAGGGAAATTCCATATAAATCCTAGATTAACCTTCTTTGCAGGGCATTCATCAAGTTTTATGCTAGTACATTACTATGCACCAGTCTATCAACTAGTTTCTCCTCTCTCGAATTCTTCATGTAATTGCACAAGGATCCATAGTTCATGCATGTTTTACCATATCTATGCAAATCTCCCTGATAGAACTGGGATATTCTCTATGGAGACTAAAGCACTCAATACAAGCTTAGGGGAAAGTACTAGAATCCCCAATGTGGCATTTAGTTGTGGAATTAAAATCTGAGGACCTAGTTTTATAGGTTAAGCATTTGTTGGAATATATTATGTAATGGGGTTGGGGAAGGGGCCTATTTTATTCACTTCACAACTTGGTAAACTTGTTGGAATAAAAATTCTTACTACTTGGTGGACTACACTATTTCTCCCCCCACATAAGTTAATTTATATTTGGGCAGACACCATTGAGGTAGTCATTGAAGAAATTGATGAGCTACTCTCCTTTTCTAAGGAACATATTTATAGAGACCTTTTAATACATTGGGATAAAAAAAAAAATTGTTAATGGGGTTCTTCTTCGCATCCATCCCAAGGTTTGGAGTATTGATGTTCAGGGAAATGGGAGAACATATCAGATAATCCTTATAGCATTCAAAATGACTGTTGTATTTGAGAATAAGACTTCTACAAAGCTAATTTGATCTATGATTCAATGTCTTAGGGTATTGCTAGACTCTAATTACCAAAGCTTACAATTATTTTCAAGGGTGGCACAATATTTAATTGTCCTCCTTTAAACTATTTCATGAATGTTGTTAATGACAAGTGCCTAACATTATAGGGTGTCTCTTCTCTTACTGTTTTCTCTATTCTTGGTAAGATTTTGTAGTAGAACTTTTTTATCATGTATGATAGGGAATTTTCTAGACTTGATTTTTCTCATATTGATTGTCCTACATCTTAGAATGTACATTTTTCTTGAGATTTTGTCATTTGAAGTGCTATCATTATAGATAAAAAATTATTTTCCTTTGATTTTGACTATTTTCCTTAATGTACATTTGCTAGCCATAGCATCGATCAGACAAGAAGCTTGTCTATTACACTTTATTTTCTAAGTGATTATATCTATATGCCAAGTTTGATGAAAAAGAAAAGTAAGAATAATTTGAAGTATTGGAAAGAAAACCTTCACAGTGACTCAAGGACGATGACAAAGTGTAGCACAGGGTTCTTAAAAATAAGAGGACAAGTTTCAGAAGGCATTGATTTCTTTAGCTTCAACGAAAAACAGCCCCACATACACATTTTCTCAACTTAATTTTACCAATTCCAACAAAAGAATTATATATTACCTCTATTCAAATTTCAAAGGACCAATAAATTTCAACATATTTCTTAGTTGAACATTACAAACTCTTTCTTTATTCCAAGGTTGAAACTAGATTAAAAAAAAAATTATCCTTCTTAGTTTATTAATAGAAGCAAACCTATTATTATTTGTTATCAAACAATTATATTAATATGAATGATAGAAGCAGTCATGTCTACAATAATCAAGAAGGGAAATCATTAGCAAACTAGTCAAAATGCAATAATAACCATAAAAAATTTAGGGATGTAGAGAACAACAAACTTCAACAGTTTTAATATTACTAATGACATCAGTAATGTGAGGGATATTTATTGAAGATACAACTTATTTATAAAATTAATTCAAAACTTCAGTCAGAAAAATTTCATATTGCACAAGATATTAATCAATATAGTAAGCATTGACATCTAGAGAAAAACGTGAATGAGACAATTGTATAAAGAGCAATAACTGGTATATTCCAAAAGTTGCTACCACTTACTTGTAAAGGATACATTATGAGATTTGATCTCACATCTGGAAGGGTATAATCAAATATTATTTTTTCTTATTTATCCATACTTGGATCGTGCAAAGTGAGTAGATGCTCCCTTAAGGCAATCAGTTGAACATATTAAAACATTGAGAATGACACCAAAAGACATCACCATTTGAATTATTATTTTAAACAAGAGATTACCCTAAAGTAAGTGATTTGATCAAACCAAAACTATAGAAATCATTACACATTTCTAAAGGAATATTAGGAATGGTAATTATTGTTATGTCATCATGAGTGATAAGGAAGGGATCAGTTGCTTAATTTACATAGTAATGTCTAAGATAGCCAAATAAAGTTCTTTCCTTATCATTTGATATATATATATATATATATATATATATATATATATATATATAGAATAGTGGCATGTTGTGATGGTTAAGTTGTTGTGTTGTTATCCTTGCCATCAAGGTTCAAATCTCATGGGGATGAGGTCCCCCGTTTGTGGCCTCACTGGTTCATAGCTCCAGGTCAAAGCGTTTACCCCTCTTTCTCAATATCATATATATATATATATATATATATATATATATATATATACAACCTGATATCCTCAACCCTAAAATTCTAAATTATTATTTGTATAAAACTACAACAAATCAAACCATTAGCTATGCAATACCCATATGTACTTGCAATTGGCACGGAGAAAATAAAATACTTGGATAAAGTACTGCTGCCATTCATATATCAACCCAAAATGAAACATTCAGAGACATCTCTTTACAGTCTCCATGTGAAAATGATAACATAACTCATTGTTGTTAAGTTTAACTAATTTCCTATTCAATTTAGAGGGGATTTATGCTAAATGAAGGAGAGAGGATCAATTCATTAGGTGATTGTTGTATGATATATATGTGCAGCAACCCTGTTTCCCTGTGATCTGTTATGGTAATCATGAATTGCTGTTAGTTCACTATTGACACTAGGAGAGAAAATCAGTTCACTATTGACATTAGGAGAAAAAATTGTGAAATCATAGTGTCCTAAGACAATTCCTCTATCAAGTTTAATGCCAAATGAGAGGCATGACAATAACCTTCATAACAATATAGTAGATTACTTAGACTCCCAAACACACAACTCGAACCACATAGCAGAACTCATAATGTATACTTCAAACAAAATATTAGAACTAGCTCATCATGTAAACTAACTAAACGGAGCAAAAAATGATAGCAAAGTCTTTTTAGGTGACAGAAGATTGTTCAGCCACTATGATGGTCCTACATCACTAAGTCACAAGTGAGCTTTATGAAGCCACTACAGGACCTTAACCACATTGTAAAATTGCAAGTAAAATTGGGAATTGAATCTGAATATACAAGTCACAAGGACATCTTGCATATTGATGTTGATGTATAATGACATAGATGATGTTCTTGGGCTTGTGAAAGGAATTGAAGCTAGTTTGAACATATTCAATCTGATAAGGGACTACAGTTGTCTAGAAGATTGAGAAATCTTGTTTATGATTGCACTAATTTGAAGTGTATGAACAAACTGACAAAAGATTCATCAATATCTTCTTCACAACTTGAAACCATTTTAGAAGACAAAGTAGCTATGGATATTCTAGAATATATTTGAGATTAATACAATAGCAAACCTTGTGATGATGATATTGAGCCAAGGCCAAATGCCACCAAGTACTCTCAATATTTTAAAATATCATATGAAAAGCGAAAGGTACTCCTTAGGAAGTTTAAGAAGGATTTAATGAAATAGATTTTGGACACCCACTTTTTGAAAATAAGACGTGTTAAAATTGGTATTGAACATACTTCTAATGGTCTAATTTTGATCACTTTTTGATGGCTTCTATGTTTGGACATCTTGTATATTTGTAGCAGCTATATTCTAATATTCATCTAGTTTGTCATTTGTGTACACTTCTTTTTTGAAATGAGAAAATTCCTATCATAGAAAGTGGAAAGGACAATATGTGTAAGCTAATTGTGAGATGGCCTCAATGTTGGTGAAGTTTGACTAATGGCAATTTAGAATTGTGGTTGACTCCATGGAGAGATCGTCAAGGGCTTTCTAAATTAGTAACATACTCCTCCCCCTCTTCTTAAAGAAAATGAGATTGAAAATAAATTTATATTATTGCTCTAGTAGGTTATAGTTGATTAAGTTCACTACGTAGATGCCAAGGGTTTGAAATGTTGGCATTCATGTTAATTTAGAGTTTTAAAACTTTTATTGGTGCATAAGAGTTAAGACATGAACGTTGTTTGGTAGACTAGATTTGGACAAAAAAATCTTGGCACAACAAATTGAAATGAAGGACACCAATTCCAAATTTATATTAAGGGTGAAGGAAATGAATTTGAGAAAGTTAATACACCAACATTCGATACTGTATATAGAATCATCCACAAATGGGAGGGTTTCCCTAAGGCATAAGGTAACCATCATAACTAGGGCTTCGTAACTAGGGCTTCCTCAAACTACACCTTCCCCCAATCAATCCCCAATCAATGATTGTTTAAACAAGAAGGTATCAACTCACCTATTCACCTATTCACTAGTTGCGATGTGAAGCCAAGAAAGTTCGTGTATGCTCGAATGACGGCTGGCAATTCCAATTTAGGGTTGTAGTAGATGGGTTTCCAAATGCTCCAAGGATGAAGAATATGCTAGAAATCCTCAATTATCTGCGAAATGTTGCTCGAATGGCATGGCACTCAAGTGAAGTGAAATGCACTCAGCTGACTTGTTGCTCAAGTGAAATGCTCCAATAAAATGCTACTTTTTTTTTGTCTTTATGTTGCCGTGTTGGTCGCAGTTGAGACCAACACAAAATAAAAAGAATTGGTCGCAATTGCGACCAACGCGGGCATGTATTAAAAAAAAACAAAAGTTTCCTTTATAATGATGACCAACCAAGCCATTTAAATTTGTTGGTTGAAATTTTAGGTCAAAATTTAGGGTTAAATCTACTAGTGTCTACAATACGATTGCACACTATATGAACTAAATATGCATTGGAAAAAATATATTGCACATGCACATACCTTGCCTCCTATGATATCCTACTAAAGTTTTTTGATGATTTTCTTCTTCTTGTTCGTCAATTCTTCTTCGTGAATATTTACTTGCCCTTTTACCTTTATTGCTCATGTCATAAATTATTTTTCCAAAATTCAAAAACAAATAAGGTGCAAAATATTTCCTCCTTCCTAATTGAACTGTGAATTATTTGAATGGATTTGAATATTAGAATTTTTTTTTAAAAATATTATTTATGTGACAATTTCTATTTTTTTTTAAAAAGCCCTAAGGGCCAACTCTAGTTTCTATTGAAACTAGACTAAGTAGTTTTGATCGAAACTAGTTAGTCTAGTTTTGATTAAAACTAGAGTCAGCCCCATTAAACTGCAACATTAGTTTCTATCAAAATTAATGTTTTTAGTTTCCATAGAAACTTAGTTTCTATCAAACTAAGAAAATAATGGTTTTTTCCAAGTGGGAGAAGATTTACTATGATTTCACGACTTCTAGGCTCAATTACTAGGTTCAGAGTGAGCACTAAAGTCATGTCCTTTTCATGATAGAAGTACTTTGAATGAACTTTATAATGACTATGAATTTGTTGCATTTGGAATTTTTAGATATACATTTTTGCACGTGATTTGAATAAAGGTTTGTTATATGACATAAACCTATATATTGGATCCTTATGGAAAAATAGTAACTAAGAGATTAAAAAAATTGAAAAATAACTACGGTCTTTGTATTTGAGTCCTCTTTCAATCAAAAAAGAAATTGAAATCGGGTAATGTATGATAAGTTACGTGTCAAAAGCCATGTATGTCCAAATTCATGTTAAGTCAACTTTAAACTCTGATAAAATATGAAATACTAAGGATAAAGACATTAGATCACCTCCATGGTTTTGGTATGGATGTTAACAAACTAAATTCAAAAGAATCGCATTGATATCTATTGTAGGAAAAAAGCTATATGTGTCAAAAACAATGTCACTTTTTAAAAATCAGGTTTTTGATAACATACCAATTTTCATGGAAGAAAAAATAATTCAATCAAATCAATTTAAAAAATTAAAAATATATTTGGATTCTACACAAAAATCCTAAAAGACTTTAATTTACTTCATCTTCAAATTCCTAACCGTTAAAAGGCAATTTGCATCCAAAAGTGAAAGTTTTCTTGAAAATTCACAGTTCAGTGTTAGGTTAGGTGAAAAAGTGTAACCCATTATTGTGGGTTCACCCTCAAACAACACTATTTTCTAATGCTCAGTCATCATTGGGTTACTCGATCACTACTAAATTTCTTTCATAGCACATAAACGGTTACTCAGTCGATATCGATGCTCGATCAACACTAATTCTCCTTGGCTTGTTCTAGCACTCGATTGATACTAGCATCATTCAGCATATACTTCAAGTTTCTTAATCTTCTACTCTATTTCTTGGTCAAAGTATGCCTTTGATCTGTCTTTAATCACATCTTCAAGGCTTTAACATTATTGTCTTCTTCACTTGCAACATGATTTTAAAAATCACTTTATCTTGTCAAAGTCCAACTAATCAAGTGTCCATTTATAGTTTTCTCTTCATAACTCAACCTTTCCTCCTTTCCTCTAGATACTTTTTTTATTTAAACAACTTCTCAAATCCTCTTCATCAATCGAATAGATATGGCACTTAGATCATATAGAAAACTATCTCACCAATAGATTTGACATCAATGACAACATAAAAATTGTTCCAATTGTAGTTTCCAACAATATCCTTGATCATCAACTCTTCTTTAAGTACAAAACTATGTTCATTATAAAAACATTTCCCCTTACTTTGTATTTTTCAAGTTTTTCATCCTTCATCAAGGATCCCTATTTCATCTAGACATAGGGGGTTAAATAGGTGCATTCTTGTTCTTGCCTCCTCTTTTGTCTTGGAGATGTTTTCTTTGTTCATGCACTCCTCTTGAGGGTAGATGTCTTTCTAATAAGATATCTTCCTTTCAAGGGCCTCTTCTCATAAGTGACTTATCGTTTATATAATTATCTATAATTTTTTAGCTTACAAGAGCCAATTTTTTTTTGCTAATTTTGTGACATATGTATTGTTGCTAAAAGGTTATCTCCTTGTTGCTAGAAGTAGTTATCCTTGATTCTCTTCTTTATGATTTTTTATGCCTACATAGTCATCATAAGGATGGGAGCATACACATATCATCTTGTACTATATTTTACATTGTATGCACTTCTATTTTGCAACATGTCACCCCCTAATTGGTGTAAATTACCCTTATTCATCCCAAGGAAATGCATTTACACACACTTTCTCTATGGATAATGGACCCTTGTCTATGCATCGAGAATACAAACATATTTACACATCATGGTGATATTAGGGAATTAATCGATGGATGTACACACACACACACACACACATGCATACTAAAGTCACCAATGAGTGCACAAGATTGACTACTAGGAACACAAACTTGTTGGACTACTCAATCCTGCCTTTTTGTGATTTATCGTAAAGCACACAAACATTGTTGGGAACTATAATCACCTCTCTTTCTCTCTCATGCTAGTATGATAAAATCATGGGGAATATCATCTTTTACATGATGCATTTGTCTTTCCTATGTGATCTTCTATGCTTTTGTAATAGCCTTCCAAACATGATATTAGTGGGTGAAATGATTCTTCTATTGAATTATCTTTCACTTCCTAGAACCCATGTTGTCTCAACTGTTTAATTTTTTTTCCTAATGCCTCAATCGAGTCACTTTGTTCTAATCCAAAAAACTTGTATATAAGAGATTTTGGGCATTTCATTTTCATTACACAACACCATAGAATACATATGCATGAGCTATCAGGGAAGCATATTCCACACACTAGAGATTATTTTTCAAGGAGAACATCAAGCATTCTTTGAGCATTCATCCAGATATTTTTATCTTGCATCAAGCTTCTTTCATCAAGGTGGTGGTGGAGTTTGGATTCTACAAATGAGATCTTCTAGTCATTCAAGTTCTTAAATTATTCATCAAGCCAAGCTACAATCATTCATGTTCATGAAGTTTTGACTTGAATAGTTTCCTTCTAGTTTCGTGTTAAGTCAAGGGTATTACATTAACATACTTGATTGCATATTAAACTCGATTACATCTATAAGGATAATTATATTCCTCATTGTTAGATTTAGTTCTACTACTTGCTAGAATTTCCTTTATCATTATCATTTCAATTTGAAGGTTAATTCCTCAACCTAGGGTTTGACCAAGGTTAGCCCCCCAACCCCCACCAAAAAAAGTTCATTTTGTGTGTGTGCATGAAATGGTTATCAGAATTGTGAGTTCAGAATCAGAAACCCATTGTTAGAAGCTTTTGGGAGATTTGAGGCCAACTATGCTTTTTCCTTTTGGGAAAATGTTGACTTGGTGGAACATATTTCAGTATAGGTCGACTAGTCAACAGTACCTGCAGATCTATAATTTTTCTAATTTTTTGGAGTTTTTTTTTTTTTTTTGTCTTCATTCCAAATCTACTCTTAGTTCTTGCTTTGTAGTTTCCAATCTTCATTTTTCTAAGCAAAAAGGTGTCTTCTAGTATATTCAATTTAATCACATTGCAAATCTAGAGGTTAACAAAAAATGCATGAAGGAGGAGTTGCTTGCATACTTCCTTGATATAACTTGTGTTTAGTATTGGCATCCCTTCACCTCACTTGGGTTGTGCTAATCTAACTTGGGTTATATTAAGAGTTATTTTCAAAAGCCCCTCTTTCTCTTGTATTGAATGACATTAGGGTGAAGATGTTTAACTAATTAGCTCATCTCATCTAGTTTACATTAACAAATGCATTGCTTCCATTTTCACCCTAAACTCTATGTGCTTAAGGTTCAACAATCATGTAGTTTACCAATGTTTTGGGTACCACAAGGTGGCATAAGTTGGTATTTCTTGGTGAATTTTTGTTATTGTGGCGATAGGGCATGTTCTCCTCCTTGTGTCATATTTGAATATTGCCATACCAAGTTGGAATATGTAATGGGATATTTTTGGGCCTTGTTGAACTTTGTTTTAGATTACAACATGTTATTCTTCTTGGTATGTTATTTTTTGGCCAACTTGTGAAGTGCTACGCGTTTTCTAGAAACACTACATTGAAGCAAACTCAATTTATGTTTTGAATGCTTACAAAGGGAACATATTAGAAATTAAATTAATTGTAAGGTTCTAGTGTTAAAGGTGCCAAGAAGAATAATGTAAGCTATATACAATGAGCTTAAGACAATGACATTTTAGATGCAAGAAAAAGTACTAGTGACGATTAGCCAAAAGAAACATACATAATTGTATCAAACTATTGTAGTGAACATCATTATCACTTGTTGTGAGGTTGCAACCACCTTTTTGTGAGTGTTAAATCTTATTGGCAATAGAGACCTTTCATTTGGATGTAGTGACAAAAATATAATTCAAGAAGTTGTAATTTTCTTTAGGTTTTCATCTTTTAAAGCTTATTGTAATCTTATTACATTAGAGAGGCTAGATTTGGACAATAGCTCCAACAAGTTTGCTTACCATGGTTTTTCCCCTCTTGAGTTTTCAATGTAAATTTGGTATTCTTGTGCATTAAGGTCAAATGTTTTGTTTTGGTTTTTATCGTCTCTAGCCTATTTTTGTTTATGGAAAACAGTGCAACTTACAAGAATTAAGTTTCAAATAAAATAGTCACCCTTCCCCCAACTTTAGAACTCTAGTGTATGTTCATTGCATAGTACACAACTTTAAGAGGTTGACGATACTTAACCTCAAAGACCATTAGGAAGAGATATGGAGTGATTCTTTTTGCACTTCTAATTGTTCCAATGTTTCAACTAAGTTGAAAAAATTTATAACTACCAAGTGTTGATTGACTTTTCTTCTTGGATTCATAGGTTAAATTTGAATCATAATAGTTATAGTATAAATCATCTTTTACTCTTGAGTAAACTAACTCTAATTGAAATGCAATGTTATCATTTAAACAAATTTCCAATAATACATAAAACTATTAATCTTATATTAAAATCACACATCATAACTTGAAAGGTCATTTTTGTAAAGTGAAATTGTACATTAGACGTTGTGCCATTGTACGGATGTATTGAGTAGGTGGAATAACAATCAAGAAACTCTTTGTAGTGCATGTGCTACAACTGGTTTTTTTAGTATGCAACACTTATGTGATTAAGAGTAGCTTTGGCTTATCCTTTGTTTACTTGCAATGTCTTCACCTACTACTAATGTTAAGTATGCCATATGCATGGCATACATTACGTTGTATTTAAGAGTTAATATTAAAAAATAAAAATAAAAATAACATTGAAGAATCAAACATTATGTTACCAATTAAATTGATTGTACATGGTTAAGCCCACTTGAATAGAATAGTACTAAGATATGTGATCGTCTCTAAGAAGGTCAAATGTTTCACCTCTATGAACATCACCTAGATACAATAAGTATTAGATATGTCATTCATTATAAGAGATAAATTCTTATAAACCATTAATATGAATCAATAAATTTGACTCCAAAACTATATAATTGTATTAAAATCTATACAAGTGAATCCCAATATCATAATTTTTTAAAACTACTTTAGAAATGTTATAATTACTCTCTTTTTCACATACATTAAACAATTAAACAAAATAAAACATAACTATATAATTATATTAAAATCTATACAAGTGAATCCCAATATCATAGCTTTTTAAAACTACTTTAAAGATGTTATAATTACTCTCTTTTCACATACATTAAACAATTAAACAGAATAAAACGTAATAAATTAGACATACATATCAATGACAACTTATACAAATAATGGAATTACTGAAATGTGAACTTACCTAGGCCCCCACCAAAGATCCCCAACAACATCTGAAACTACCATTCGCTATTCTCTACGTCATGTCAAAAGCAAATAGAAAAAACACCACATTGCCAATAGTTTGGTCAGGGGTACGGTGTACAACAGACCTCTTGTGGATGATCGTGCAGACAATCCTAACAAATCTCCTTAGTTTTCAGAAGTTTGAAACCAAAAATTAAAACTAGAAATAATTCCATTCAAGATGAAGAACAATTGTACTGAGTAATGTACTTCAACAAATTTCTGACCTAGGTTTCTTGTAGACAGCAAAAGTGCCCTTCCTGGGGTCTCTGTAGATCTTGATCTCGGAATGGTCTCTTAAATCCTCCAAGCTGATGTACTGCTGCTTCACCATCCTTGAATACTCATTGGAATTATGGATCCATACATATGGCTGGCATGTCTCATCATAGTAGAAAGCACTGTGCCCTCTTGGTGCATACACATTGTATATATTACTGCAATCAAGAGTTTTCCCTCTCCCTGGTTTAACAGTGTATACCTTCTTCAGAATAGATCCCACTCTAATCTGCAAATCAATGGGTCTCTCTGTAAGATTCTTCACCTTCGTCTTCAGCCCACCGCTTGTACATCCACAGATATACATTGTATATATATATCTAACAACACTGCTTTGTAACTTGACCAGTTGCAGGGCAAATTCCAGTAAACTAGAGGAAAAATGAATGCCCACTTAGAAAAACCAGACCATACAAACAATGCAGTACAATCAGAAGAATCTGTACTTTAGCTTTTGAATGGAAGATTGTAAGTAGACATTATATAGAGCAAACCCACCATGAATGATTTCTAACAATACTGCTTTATAACTTCAGCAATTGCAGCACAAATCACAACAACCTAGAATGAAAAAATGAATACCCAGTTGAAATAACTAGAGAATACAAACGATGGAATACAATCAGAAGAATCTATTAATGGAAATGAATGCCTTTAACTTTTGAATGGACGATTTCATATAGACAGCACACAGAAACCCACCATGAATATTTTCTAACGAATCATGAGTTTTGTCATGATGACCTAGAGGGAAAATGAATACCCAGTTCAAGAAACCAGACCATTCAAACAATGGAGCATAATCAGAAGAATCCCTATAGACAACAATGAATGTCTTCAGCTTTTAGATGGAAGATTGTATATAGACAGTATATAGAGCAGACCCACCATGAATGGTTTCTAACAATACTGCTTTACAACTTGAGAAATTGCAGGACAAATTACAATAACCTAAAATGAAAAAATGAATACTCAGTTGAAATAACTAGACAATACAAACAATGGATTATGATCAGAAGAACCTATTGATGAAAATGAATGCCTTTAGCTGTTGAATGGACAATTGCATATAGACAGCACATAGAGAGGACCCACCATGAATGCTTTCTAACAACTCCGCTTTATAACTAGAGCAATTGCAGGACAAATTACAATAATCTAGAGGGGACAGAATGAATACCCAGTTGAAATAACAAGACAATACAAACAATGGAGTATAATCAAAAGAATCTATTGATGAAAATGAATGCCATTAGCTTTTGAATGGACGATTGCATATACACAGCCCGTAGAGCAGACCCACCATGAATGTATTCTAACGGCTCATGAGTTTTTACATTATAATCTAGAGGGAAAATGAATACCCAATTGAAAAAACCGGACCAAACAAACAATGGAGTATAATCAGAAGAATCCCTATTGACAAAAATGAATGCCTTCAGCTTTTGAATGGAAGATTGTATATAGACAGTACATAGAGGACACCCACCATGAATGCTTTCTAATGAATCATAAGTTTTGTCGTTGCATAGGCTACTTACTTGGCTTGTAGCTAAAGCTTGGGTATTAAGTCGGTCACATGGATGACAGGGATAAATTACAGTAATTTAGAGAAAAAATGAATACCCACTACAAAAAACCAGACCATATAAATAAAAATGGAGTATAATCAGAGGAACCTCTGTTGATAACAACGAATACGAACAGATTATGAATGGAAGATTGTATTGAAACAGTGTATCGAGGATATCCACCATGAATGCTTTCTAATGAATCATATAAGTTTTTGTCATTGCATAGACTACTTACTTGGCTTATAACTCAAGCTTGAGTACTGGATCGGTCACATGGATGGCAGGATTGCAGGCCATTAAAGTAAAGTAAAGTAAGTGGAAGTATGTGCAAATTGCCAGATAAATATGCCCAAATGGATTTACTTTAATTGTCTGCCACGGAAATGTTAGGGAAAGGGAGAAAAATTCTTTAAAGAGGATGCAGGGGTGAAAGAGCTTTACTGAGGATGCTTGAATGAGGCATAGAATAAAGTAGAAAAAGAAAGAGAAGAGACCAGAGAAAAACCTGTCATTATTCCATCTCTTTCTGCTTATAAAGATTTCATTGCCCAAAATAAATGAGTATCCTTGATTTGATTGTCTGGTGAAAGCGAGGATCCATTGGAGGTCGGGTCTGGCGGGGAATTTGAGGGTCCCCAAGAAACTTCTTTATAATGAGCGGGTGTTTCAGAGTGCTCTGGTTGTTAGGAGAGTAATCTGCATTCATTCATAATGGGCCCAAATCAAATTCCAAAAGATCTTTCTTCTGCCCAACTCATCGTGTGCTGCCGCCCCTTAAAATGCTTTTTTTTGTACGCACACATACAAACGTTTGGATTACATCGTACCTACCAAGTGATAATATATATTATGGATCTCAACTTTTTATTAAAACAATTTAATGTAGAAGTTAATAGACATAATAGATTATTGTAGATAGTTTAAATATATTTGTTTAAAACTATGAAAGATCCTTATTTTTGGACTTAGTTCAGATGGGATCTTGTCATTATATTTTTACCATCTTTTCAATAGATGTATGATATTTTGCATATGTATTTTCATATATGTAGAGTTGTGTTGTTATATAGCTAACTTCACATTCTTAGGTTTTTAAACAGTATATCAGATTTCAATAGTTTTTGTAGGTTGTCTTTATATGCAACTCAATTGTTCATAGTTGTGTCCCGACTTTTCGGTAGTAAAGATGAATATGTGGGATGTGGGACCTGTTATGTATGCAAGGGTTAAAAAATGGTCTTTTCAAAGTGTCATTCAAAAATGCATTTCTTAAAGCCTCATTATATGTTAGCTTCACAACCAATTTTTTATATACTATTAATCCAATATTTATGCACAAATGTCCTCATAATTTAATCCTACTAGTACCATGAGTGATATAATTAAGATTTTTTTCCCAAACAAAGGCAGTCATTGGTCTATTTGATGATTCCTAGTGAGATTTTAATTAGTGAAATCTTTGAATAGTAATTGAAACATAGTGCTCTTCCTTTATTTAAGAATTTAGTGTTTACATGGTTCTACTATAATACAAATTTACTAATTACATAGTTGGCAAGTTGGCTAGTGCAGATGCATAGATTTTGTCATTTATGGCAACATATCTCCAAGATAAGGTCGCATAGTGTAAGGTTAAAGTTTTGGTTTATAATGATGATTAAGTTGTCTAAGTATCACAAGGAAAAACTATCAATAGTCAAATTGTTTTTTTTAGTGAGCTTCGCTGGATGCTGATCTATGGCCACAATTATGGGATATGGTAGAACAATGAGTATATATGATAAATCCATCTTTGGTAATGTTTATATATCAGTTGGAGTGACTTTTGGATGGAAAGCACGAAGACAATTTGTTATCACAGATCTAGAATATGAAACAAAGAACCAAAAAATAGGCTAAGGAATTGAACTACTTGACAATTCAAGAACTTAGTATTGTGGGGATGACATCCTAGATGTTTAACCTCACTTAGTCAATTGTGATAAAAAAATTGGATAAGTGTTTACACGTTTTTCTATTTAGGATGGCAAGACAAAGTAAAGGAAATGGGTATATAAGAAGACCTATTTGTTATATGAAGATACACATTATTATGTTATGTGAGCTTTGTCTATGTTGGCATGATCAAAAGCAAAGAACACACAAGGACTAATCAAACATTGAAGATATTACTGTAGTCAATTTTGGTACAGTATCTATATCTCTTATATAGATTGTTTATCATTATATGAGCAGTGAGCTCCTTTTGTAATACAATTCTTAATAGGGCTGAGGCCTTTAAAAAGGACAGATGCACTAAAATGTATGTAATAGACTTCTAACATGGTCAACACTCTTTATAGGGTAATTTTATTAGTGCATCATTTTGTGGATACCATCCCCACTGGGGTTTTGCCTTGGCCAAGGTTTCTTTGCAAAATATGGTGTTATGAGTTTATTTGTGAGATGCTCTTTACTTTGTTTATTTATGCAAGTATATTGTTGAAATTCATAGTTGGGCAAAAAGTGTTGGAAATACTGATTCACTCCTCCCTCCTCTCCCTCCCACATCCCCCCCGCCTTACACACACACCCAATGAGTAAATATGAACATTTGAGATGTGGAATATATTACGAATGCTAGTGCCAAAAAATGGTTTTTTCAAAGTGTCATTCAAAATATACTCCTTAAAATCTCATTATATGTTAGCTTCACAACCAAAGACAATTACACAATTGATCCAATATTTATGCACAAATGTCCTCATAATTTTGTCCTATTGGTACCACAAGTGATATAATTAAGATTTTAATCCCAAAAAAGATATCCATTGGCCCATTTGATGATTCCTAGTGCTCTTTTAATTAGTGAAATCTTTTAACAAGTAATTGAAACATAGTGCTCTTCCTTTATTTAAGTTTATAAAAAATATAACTACATTTTTTATGCTCTAAGAATTTATTTTATTGTCTACATAATTTAAGAATTTAGTGTTTACATGGTTCTACCATAAAACAAACTTACTAATTACATCATTGGCAAGTTGGCTAGGGTAGATGTTGTCATTTATGGCAAGACAACTACAAGATAAGGTCAAATAATGTAAGCTTAAATTTTTGGTTTATAACGATGAAACATTTGTCTAAGTATCATAAGGAAAGACTGTCAATAGTCAAACAATTTTTGTCACCAAACTTCATTGGAAGTTGTTATATGGCCACAATTTTGGGATATGGTAGAATAGTGAGTATATATGATACATCTGTCTTTGTTAATATTTGCATATCATTTGGAGTGAGTTTTGGATGGAAAGCATTCAAAGACAATTGGTTATCATATATCTTGAATATGAGACAAATAATGAATAATTGGTCTAGGGATTTGAATTGCCTTGATAATTCAAGAACTTAGTATTGGAGGGACGACATCCTAGATGTTCACCCTCACTTAGTAGATCATCATAATATTTTTTGGATAAGTGTTTACACATTTTTCTATTAGGGATGATAGGACATAGTTAAGGAAAATGGTATATAAGAAGATATTTTTGTTATGCAAAGATACACATTATTATGCTATATTATGATTATGTTATGTGAGCTTTATATATGTTGGTATGTGTATGATTTGATTATTAGAGAAGATTAGGGGTTATATAGGCATGATCTGATGTGAAGAACACACAAGGACTAATCAAATAGTGAAGAAATCAGTATAGTTAGTTTTGGTCCAGTATCTATATCTCTTATATAGATTGTTCATCATTATATGAGCAGTGAGCTCCTTTTGTAATATAACTCCTAATAGGGTTGAGGCCTCTAACAAGGAAAAATATACTAAAATGTATGTAATGGACTCCTAATAGGGTCAACACTCTTTATAGGTTATTTTTTATTAGAGCATAATTTTGTGAGTACCATCCCCACTAGGGTTTTCCCTTTGCCAAAGTTTTCATAATTAAAAATATATGGTGTTACGAGTTTCTTTGTGATATGCTTATTAATTTTTTAGTTTGTTTATTTATGCAAGTATATGGTTGATTGTTGAAATTCATAGTTGAGTAAAAAGTGCTAGAATATTGATTTAACAACCCCACCACCCCCCCTCTCCTCCCCGCACCCCCTTCCCCTCTCAATAAAGATGAGCATGTGGGATGTGGGATATGTTATGCATGCAAGGGCCAAATTTTTTTCCTTTCAAAGTGTCAATAAAAATATATTCTTTAAAGCCTCATTATATGTTAGCTTCACAACCAAAAACGTTTACATAATTGATCCAATATTAATGCACAAATGTCCTCATTATTTTTTCCTCTTAGAACCACAAGTGATATAATTAAGATTATTTTCCCAAAAAAAGGAAATCATTGGCCCATTTGATGATTCCCTAGTGAGCTTTTAATTAGTGAAGTCTTTTAATATTAATTGAAACATAGTAATCTTCATTTAGTTAAGTTTATAAAAAATAGAACTACTTTTTAAATTCTCTTATAATTATTTTACTATATACTAATTTAAAGCATTTAGCATTTGCATGCTTGTACCATATTTCTTTTTACTAATTACATATGATGCCTTGTCTTTATTTTACAAAACTCTTTTTCACTTTACAATCAAAGGTTTTATATATTTTTCAAAATTTCATCTTTAAATAGATTTTACTCATTTACATCATAGACTTTTAAGTATAGATTACATCTTGTGACTTAATTTATGTTGACTTTAATTAAAAAGTCAACTAATGTTTATTGTTTAAAATATCTTATTTAAAGGTTAATCATCCTTAATTATATTAGTAGTGGAGATGAGTTGCAAGCTCTAATACATGGGACAAGTTAAATTTTGATAGTGTTGTCTATGATAAATTTTTTTTTACTAGTGTCTAGTCTCAATTTAGTCATGTGTGTTTCTTATTTTTGCACTCCATAAACTAGGTATCAAAACTAATATAGAGTGGGAGTGGAGGCACCTTTGGTTAGACTTAAGGTAATTTATTGTAAATAATATTTTAATCTTATGGGGGATCATTATTAATGTCTATTTAAGAACATTGTTTGAATTGGAAGCTTCACTTAGTTCTATAGGTGATTCTTGAAGGAATGATTAAATATGATTCCATTGATATTCCACACCGTTATAGGAAGAAAGATGAAGTTTCAAGGACTTTAAATCTTGATGGTTGTATAGATCTATTTTTGCTAATTTTCCTTGGTACCTTGTACTGATGTTGATAAGAGTTAATTTTGAATGGTTTCCTTTAATATGAGATAACAATATATATTTATATGATTCTTTATTTTCTCACAATATTCTTCAATGAGTTACTACTTTATTATAAATAGAAATATTACTTCATAGAGTATGCTAAACTAATGCTATTTCAATCAATCGCCCTATTTCACTATGTAGATATGTTGATAAGAGTTAATTCTAAATGGTTTCCTCTAATATGAGATAACAACATATATTTATATGATTAGTTATTTTCTCACAATAGTCCTTAATCACGTACTACTTCACTATGAATAGAAATCACTACTTCATGGAGTATGCTAAGCTAATGCCATTACAATTGATCACCCAATTTTACTATGTAGATATGTTCCAGAGAAGGACAAGTATAGTGTACAATTTTTTTGAACATGTAGACCTCCACAAAATCCACCAAGAATAAATATCTATTGGATTGGTTGCAAAATGGTCCCTACAATGAAGGAGACTAATTTTATATGAGACACTGCCAATGAGAAATTTTTCCCACTTCTATAGAGATCCATATGTTTCAAAAATGATGACATGTAAAATATGAAATAGAGAGTAGACACATCATGTACCAGATGAGATACAGTTCCAACCAGCTTCAGTAGCATCAAAAGATAAGTACACGAGTATCCTACAAGGAACACAAGAAATGTGGTTGGAAAAGATGCTTCACATGCTACATGCCAATATTATTGGTCTACAAGACCTCCACTACCATGATGGCATCTCTCATTTGAAGTTTGCATCAAAATCGAACACCCTTAGGATTCAATAGGTTATATAAAGGTGGGAATTGCATGTCACTTATTTAACACTAGTACTGCATGAATTACTAATAACAACTATTCAAGACCAAGTGCCTACATAGACTCAAACCAATTATACATTCTATCTGACAAAACATCCTGCAATAGGTCATTGGGGCATCCAATGTCATACAATTGGGAGTCTCTAATTTTCATTTTGCTTATATGGTTGCTACAAAAAACTTATTAATCCAACTTCTCTGAATCACTAAAACTTAATTTGGCTTACCCATTGGACCTTTGGGTGTGATTTCTAGTTAGTTATAAGGGGTCATGGACTCAACAATGACAAATTGTTGAAGTTGCTCTTGTATATTTCCTTTCTCATTGTTTAAAGTCATCAATTTGAGGGTTTTCTATGATTGGTATTAGAAAATTGTAGAAACTTTCTTTTGTTCAAGGGCTGAAACAATGGACTATCCTATTTTTATTTTCTAGTGGAGTATACATTTGCATGAAAAAATATTTTCATGGGCTTCCCTGACATGTAGGTTGAGTATTGCACTTCTAAATAAGTTTAATCATTTGTAAGTTAATATACCATAAAGTTTACTATGGCAACTCATACATGACTATTACATCTAGTTTAGTATTTTTATCTTAGTTCATATCTATGGAAATTCTGTGCACTCATAATCAAATAAGAAACTAAGTAAAATTTAAAAATGAGTTGTGACAAATCGACAAAAAAGATCTCAATTGTACTCATTAAATTACATTATAGGAAAATAAGTCTATCCAAAATGATTATGTCCTAAGTATCCATTTTTCCAAATCTGCATACAAATTTGAAGTCTAGACGAATCCATAATACTTTACAAAATTTTCCTTAGCACTATCATCTTCCTTACCAACCACAACTTGTATTCTATTTATGTAGTTGGTACCATGTTGTAAGAAATTATTCTTTGATCTTTTAACATTGAACAAATTTGTGGTGTGTGCATTGTGAGTTGTTATCATCTAGAGGAGAAGTGATGTAGAGAATGTTTCTTCAAGAATATGCAAAATGACAACATTAGAAATTTAGAAATGAAGCTCCACCCTTTCTACTCCATATAGTCTTTTGCAAGAAGAATATTTTGATCACCGACCAATTGGATGTTATTTTCATCATAAGTAGATGCAATCTTTTCTCATCTCCACAGTTTAAGTTACATATTGTTAAAGTATGCATATTTTTATATATGTTGTTTACCATGCAACTTTCTCTATTTATTGAATTCTTTAATTCACTTCTCTTTATGTATAATACACCATAGAAACTATTCAGTATGTCACATGTCACTTTGACAACTTAATATTGAACTTTAACATTTTCCTAAGAAACCTCATTATGGCTTTCGATTCAAAATGATGTGCATCATGAAGCCATGTGTGAAGGAGGGTTTAACTCATTGTAAATCTTTTATCTACTTCAAAATATGACATGGGAACATGAAAATCACCAAAATCATTGGCATCTATTTCAGCTAAGCCATATTTATTTCTAAGCACTTGAATTAATTCCCATGGCTGCAAGTTCCTATGATTGAGCATCTTCAACTTTTCCATAGTTGCGACCGTACACTCAAAAGTGTCCCACTCTAAACCCTTCTATCCAAACAATTCCATGAGTTTGGAATGCTTGAATTTTGGCTTAGAGCTCCCTATCCACGGAGTGCAAGAAGGTATTTTTCAAGTTTGAAGGCTCTCAACCGAGCCTTAGAGGTACGCTTCTTGCTAGTAAACCATGCAACGAGAGGTTCTTTGAGACAAGAGCAACAATGCAAGTGTCTACAATGAATCCCTCAAGGATACAAATGAAAATATGAAGACTGCACTAGAATGAATATGCAAAGTGCAACTATTCTAAGCATGAATGAGAGTGTTACAATCCAAATATTAAGCTATGTGAGATAGATTATTGCAAAATAGAAGCTAAACTAACATGCAACATGAATCTAAGCTAAAATGTTATGGTATGAGAGAATGTAGACAAGAAATAGAAGTTCTCCACAAAGCTCCAAAGAAACCTATTAGAAAACCTGTAGCATAACAATACTCAAAAGATGGATCCTTTGAGGGGGAAAGCTCTCTCCCTTTTAAAGTCATACGGATGGTAGAGATCAAGACGAAGATGGTGGATGATCAACGGTGGAATTTGAAAAGAGGAGTGATCCATGTGCACACACAAGTCAACCAATAGAATACAAGTTGACTTGTCATATAAGAAAAAAGTCACAAAGCCTTTTCTTTTAATTGCAAAATAGAAAAAGGACTTTATGTGTGCACTTTAAGTGGGTTAGAAGAATAGGGTCTTTTATTTAATTAAAAGGGGACATGTTCTTTTAATCAAATAATGAACTTAGGATAGCATAGTCAAACTATAGGTTATAATCAAATAAATTGATTATTAGCAATTTGGTCTAGGTAAATGATTAAATTAATTTAGCCAAAATGTTGAAAAGGGGGCTAATAGTCTAGATGACCATTTTTAGGTGATTACATTTTCCCCTCTTTGACTAATGCGTGATCGATCTGGGAACACATTATGTCAAAGAAAATAGAAAGCCAAGTAGGCGGTGATAGATATAGATATCTAATTTTGAAGAACAAAATGTAGAAAAAGATAGCAAGTCCTGAATGTACAGCCTGATAGTGGTAGTACTGAACACTAGGAAGAGAACAATGTTAGAATTCAAGAAAAATGTTAATAACTAGAAAAGTGGATAGAGTGAGAGCAAGTGAGAAGATCAAACAAATGCTCCTAAGCAGTGATAGAGTATTTCTACCCCTTCCGAATTGAAATTGAAATGAGGTAAGGGGATGTAGAAACAAGCTAGATACGAGAAAATTAGAATATAGAAATGTCCAAGATGATAGATAGATGATTAGAACCAAAGAATGACTAGTAAAATGCCCCAGTTTGACTAGAATTGACCATGAAGGATACAGGTCAAATCTAGTAGAAAGATGATTTTAGACATGAAAAGGTTGAATTCGAGTAGATATAAAGCATAGAAATAATGAATACATGAAGAAATGAAGATTCCACAGTGATGATTCAGAGATTAGACCAAAGAAGTAGAATTTTAAAATGTGATTTTGATTACCAAGATGAACTCAAATTTTGATTTTGATCCCGAAATTGAATCCAAGACATCAAAATTATGTAAGAGGTCAAAATGTTATATAATATAATGACAGGATAGAAAAGAGATGAAGCAAAAGATTAAGAAGGTGAAAAGACACGAACAAGAACAAAGTAAAGAAATATATGAAAGGAGTTAGCTGATATGTCCACAAAGAGATGAAGAGAGAGCTCTCCCCATATGCAAGAATATAAGATTAAGCTAGAAAATGAACCTAAAATGCAAGCTAATATGAAAAGTGGTTTACCAACAAGAAGTGCAAAACATTTAGACTCTTAATTTCATCATTGAGCATTTATTAGGGACATCATGAGATCATACAACCATCACTAGTATAACTATGAGGATATGAATATGATCGATATCAGATAGGTATGTGGAAATCCAATCTAAGCATCAAAGACATGTAAGTCAAGATAACTACGTGATTAGATTATCTAAGTTTAATTTAGCAAGATTACACCTATATCAAGGCATAAGTGCCAGGATAAACCCCAAGTGCGGTCTTGCGAAACAGTCAAGGACGATACATTTGTAAGTCAAAATGTTGAATAGGTCAAGCATAAATACTTACAACACTATAGACAAAAAAAGTATACCCACAAGCAGAAATCAAGAAAACATGCCCCATGCTCCCAGTCAATGACATCCTTGAAAGACTATTAGGGATTGAACATATAGTAAAGAAATCATCATAGACAACACACAAAGTAGATAAAGATCAGCATAGATCAGTTGTTTAAGTGTTAAAGTGTGTGTGTGTGTGTGTGTGTGTGTGTGTGTGTGTGTAAGTCACTTGGCCATTTCTTCAAGACTTGATTCTGATAGTGAGAAATATCGTGACATCGGAGACCGTAGGTAAACTATCCAAAAAGTGTTAAAAAACACTTGATGTCAAGGTGGGGGAAGTGTTGAGAAACACTGTTTTGTGAGTTGTCAAAGAAACCCTAATGCACAAGAATGCCTCAATAGGCTAAGTAGCTATGCCCCCGAGATAAGGACAGGAAACAATTCCAAGCCAAGAAATGTGTAGCGAAGTAGGTGATTGAGACTGATAGACATAGGTGCAAGGGTTTGAAGTAGTGCCCATTTCTAGGTTTTCACCACTTGACAGATTTTCTTTTTCTTTTTCTCAAGACTTTTTTTCAAATTTTTTTTTGTATTTTTGTATTTTTGTATTTTTTTAGTGATACATCAAAGTGCTTATTGCTAGGTTTTCACTAAGATGATCATTTTTTTTAGGGCATTGTTCTGATTTTTAGGATTTTTTTTAGGATCATAGATATATACAAGATAGCTGAGCATCAAGCCTCTAAGCGTAGAACTTCTTCAAGTGTAGGATGTTGATAGGTTCTGCAAGCTCTTCCCCTTCAAGAGTAGACAACTGATAAGCACTAGACCTGAATGCTGCTGTGATAATGTAAGGACCCAACTAGTTAGGTTCAAATTTCCCTTTTTGCTCTTGATGTTGCTAATTTTTTGGATTCTCTCTAAGCATGAGTTCACCTACTTGAAACTCATGAGGGTGAACTTTCTTGTTATATTGAGTAGACATGGGCTTTTGATAAGCTCTCATGTGATCAAAAGCAGCCTTATGACGTTCATCAAGAGTCTCTAATTCCTTTACTCACATAGCTCTATAGTCCTCATCAATTATCAACCCATGTAAGGAGACTTGAAAGGAGGGGATCTTGACTTCTAATGGGAGGACAGCCTCAGAGCCATAGACTAGAGAAAAGGGTGTGGCCCCTGTAGGAGTACGAATGGTAGTTCTGTAGGCCCAAAGTGCTAGATTTATCTGTAGGTGCCAATCTTTCCTAAACTTATGAACTATGCGATGTAATATTTTCAACAATATTTTATTGGAAGCCTCTTCTTGACCATTCCCTTAAGGGTAATAAATAGAAGACCAATGTTGTTTGATGCAAAATTTCTTGCATAACTGTTTGAGATCCTTATTTTTAAACTGTCCTCCATTATCAGTAACAATAGAAGAAGCAATACCATAATGGCAAATGATGTGGTTCAATATGAACAGGGCAACATGTTTGCCTATAGCAACAGATAGTGGCACAACCTCGACCCATTTGGTGAAATACTCAGTGGCTGTAATGATGAACTTGTGACCACTAGATGAACTGGGGTGAATCTTTCCTACCAAGTCGAAGGCCCATTTGTTGGAATGGCCAGTATGTCATAGAGGGAATTAGCTCATGTCTAGGAGCATGAATTAGGTTGCCATGAAGTTGACATTTCTGATAGGACCTGGCATAATGAACAACATTAGCTTGCATAGTAGGCTAGTAATATCCCACCCTAAGTAGTTTTTGAGCAAGTGCAAGGCTGTTTGAATGTGCCCCACAAATGTCATCGTGGACTTCGGCAAGCACCTTTTCAAACTCTTCTAGCTCTAAACACCTAAGCAGTGTTCCATCTAGACCCTTCCTATACAAGTCACCGGAGACCAAGGTGTAATGTGAAGCATTTTTGAGGAGTTGGCATTTTTTGTTGCACATGAGGGTTTCGAGAATAACCTGATCACATAGATAAGAGAAAATAGCCACATATCGGGAGGAATCGTGACCTACAATAGTGCAAATCACTTGGTTGTCTAAAGAATCATAGGCTGGATGACATATTTCTTCCACTAGGAACTCAAATCATGATTCATGTTCTTGTAGTTGGAGGATAGATGCTAAGGTAGCCATAGTTGTTTCTTTCTCTAAGAATTTGTTGGAATGTCACAAAAGTGAAATAGTTCCTAGAGCATCTATCAACTTCTTATAAGGGATAAAATTGTCATCTTTTGTTTGATAGTTATTGTTCACTTGGTTTATAACAAGTTGAGAGTCTCCATAGATATGAAATTTAGTTATTCTCCATTCAATAGCCATTTTGATTCCATTTGTGAGTGCCTCATATTCTACAATGTTGTTTGTACATGGAAACAGGAGTTTGTAGGACTTCGAGATTGTATAACCATGAGGGGAAACAAACAAAACACTCACTTCGGCTCCATTCTGAGTATGAGACCCATCAAAAAAAATCTTCCATGTCCTCTTAGTAATATACATGATTGAGGCATCTGGAAACTCAATTTGCATAGGTGTTGTATCTTGGAGTGGAAAGTTAGCCAACTGGTCAGCTATGGCCTGTCCTTTAATTGCCTTATGTTCAACATACTGAATGTCAAATTCAGAAAGAATCATCATCCATTTAGCAAGATGACTAGTAAGTGCATCTTTACTTAACAAATATTTCAAAGGATCTATCTTAGCAATCAAGTGAACTATATGCACCAACATATAATGTCAGAGCTTTTGAGAGGCAAATACTACAGCAAGGCATGCCTTCTCTATACTTGTATAGTTTATTTCATAAGCTACCAAAGTTTGACTGATATAGTATATGGCTCTTTCTTTACCCGTCTCATCACTTTGGGCTAAGAGTGCTCCTAGAGAAGAATTTGTAGCTAAAATATAAAGAATCAAAGGTTTTCCCAGAATGGGTGGCATCAAAACTGGAGTTTTTGCCAAGTAGCCTTTGATTTGATCTAAACTCTATTAGTAGTCACTATTCCAAATATGGGTAGATCCTTTATGCAAATTTTTATTGAAAGCTTGAGCCTTATCAGCCAATTGAGAGATAAGTCTTCTTATGGATTGTAGACATCCTTGTAGACTTCTAAGCTGACTGATATTCTTTGGTGGAGGCATATCATTGATAGATTGGACTTTTTCAAGATCAACCTCAATGCCTTTTGCTGAAATGATATACCCTAGCGATTTCCCAGAAGTGACACCAAAGGCACATATTTTTGGATTCAGCCTAAGTTGAAATTGTTCCATATGGTCCAATATTAGACTAAGGTCTCTGAGATGTGTGTCTCATTTTTTAGATTTAGCCTGTGTGTCGTCAACATAGTCTTCCATGTTTTTATGCATCATATCATGAAAGATGGTTGTCATTGCTCTTTGATATGTAGCGCCAGCATTTTTAAACCCAAAAGGCATGACATTCCAGCAAATGGTACCCCATGCACATGTAAAAGCTATCTTTTCTTGGTCTACTAGAGCTATCTTGATTTGGTTATACCTAGAAAACCCATCCATGAGCGAGTACATCTCATAACTCGCAGTCATGTCCACTATCATATCGATGTTTGGTAGTGGAAAGTCATCCTTGGGGCATGCTTTGTCATGCTTAGAGATAGGTACAATGTTGGAAATCCACTTTGCATAATCAATGGCCCTAATGAAGTTTGCACTTAAGAGTTTTTCTAACTTTTCCTTGACTAGTAGGGCCACCTGTGGGTACATTTTTCTCAAATTTTGTTTGACAGGCTTGACATCTGGTGAGATTGATAAGTGATGCATGATGAGATCTGTATCAAGCCCTGGCATATCAAAGTATGTCTATGTGAAGTTGACCTTCTTGTCTTGAAAGAATTGAGCAAACTGTGCCTTTTCTTCGTTTGACAAGGACTGAGCTACATGAATAATCTTAGGACATTCTTTTGTACCCAATTTGATAGGCTGCGTAGGTTCAATGAGAACTAAAGATCTATCCTAGAAATAGCTTGGTAGACTACCAAGTACCTCATCCACAGGTGCCTCAGGGAGGTTTTCACCATTAGATATGCCTTTATTTTTACTTTTTTGAGGATCAGACACCGCCACAATGTGGTTTTTGCCATCTGACCACTTATTTTTTCTTTTAATTTTTTGATTGAGGTACTTGATATCTAATTCTGTCATGTTAACCATAGGTTTGTTGGTAGAAGAAGTGATTGGTTCAATGGCATTTACGTAACAAGCAATCTCATAGTCATTTTGGAAAGACCGTATTTCAGGTCTTTGATTTTGGAGAGACCAATCTATGAGATTCGGGTGAATCAATGAGAGTGAGGCAGAAGTTTCAATGTGATTGATATGGAAGGATTCATCTCTGGTCAATTGTGAAGTCAAGCCTATAGAGAATGTTGCAAAGGAGTCTAGCTCACGAATAGACCTAGAGGAACTAGCGTGATCCATTGAGACATGTTGTGAGTCAAACTCATCTGACCCTATACTAGACCATTCAACTACATTTGGTTGGGCTATATAGGCATGAATTACATCCACCCCTAGCTCGCAAGATGCATCTAAGAGACTTTCCCACTCATACTCAAGAGAATTTGTACTCTGATCCCTAACTTTGAGACAAGCAATATTCTGTCTAATTCATCCTCTATTCATGTCCTTAGGAGTAGATTCTTCTTGTTCTTGTTGTTGGGAGGTAGAAGCTTCCTCATTATTATTTGTAGTCAATATTTCTTCTCCCTAAAGGAGGGAAGTGAGAGGGACAAAGTCTTCACCTTGTGAAGTGGTAGCAATTATGGGAGGGTCATCACTCTTCGATTTGCTAGACATGAGCAATCTTCGATCACATGTTGGTATATCATTATCTAGCCCAAAGCCTAGACCAGCAGTGTCTCGAGTATCACGACCTTGAGTGTGACTTAAAGGTTCAACTAGAGCATTTTTATGACTAGTTAAGGACCCATGGCCCTGATAGCCCATTTTTCTTAGAAATTTATAGCCCTTTCCATATCTTTTAGGAGAAATAGGAGTAGTCACTATAACTTCCTCATCTTCCTCTTCTTTGTAGATCCAGTCCTTAATGGCTTGTTCTCCCTTTTTTGCTTCTAGAGGCATTGATGATTGCACAAAAGTTCCAAAAAGTTTCATAGCAAAAGCGAAAGGCTTCTTTGCGGTAGTTGGTTTCTCATAGGACCGAGGGAAAACTGGTAAGGCAGCAATAAAGTCCAAAGTGTACTCACCCATACCAAGACTCATCATTTTTAGTTTTTGTTCACACTCTATGAAAGATGGTGTTGGCTCATGAGAAGAGTGGTTGTGTGGGACCAACATTTCAACAGTGGAAAATGTGTTGATGGACATCGAGTTGTCACTAGGGATAACTATCTCAGTACCATTGAATGGGAACTTGATGCACTGATGGTATGTAGAGGGCACCACTTGCATGTCATGAATCCATGGTCATCCCAACAATAGGTTATATGCGAGAGGTATATCTAGGACCTGGAAGACGACATCTTTTTCCACTGGACCAACTTGAATTGGTAGCACAATTAAACCCTTAGAAGGGCGTTCAACCTCATCATAGGCTTTTATGGTGATCTTTCGCCTAGGATCAATGGAAAATTCTGACATGCCCAACTATTGTATCACATTGAATGAGATAAATTTTAACCTTGCACCATTTTCTATTAGGACTCGATGGATGCGGGTATGGAAGATTTAAACTTCGACGTGGAGAGCAAGGTTATGGGGATGACTGAGAGCTCGGTCATCTTCTTTAGAAAAGGTGAGATAGTGAGGCAAGGAGATGTGGTTCACCATAGCTTGGAATTGTTCTGCATCAATATCTGTGGGAATGTTGGTAGAGCGTAAAGCTTTCTCAAGGATATCCTTGTGCAAAGGACATAACTCTAGCAATTCAAAAATGGAGATTTGTGCTTGTGTACATTGTAGTTGGCTAACAAGATCATAGTTGGAGATCTTGGAAGTAATCAGTTGCTGAGATGATGAAGAATTTTTTAGGGTCATAGAAACTTTTAGGAAAACCTTAGATTGCCCCCTAGTAACAGTGTTAAGTGGTTCACTCTAAGAAGACAAAGACTCAACCACTTAGAGTACCACCTTGGGTCTAGTATTAGTATGTTCTTGAAGAGTGGATCATGTCCTTAAGACCACTTTTGGGTTTTCATCTTTAGCATCATAATTTGGCTAGTTTTCATTGTTGGAGCTTTCCATACATACATATTCAATGGGCTCAAGCATGCTTATAACATTATCAGTGTCAGTGTAAGCATAACTGATTTTGGTGTCATGATTCTTTTTGGAAGCTACCCTTGAGGTCTCACCCATTTCATACTAAGGTAGGGGTTGTTTAAAGGCCTTATGATCAACATTTTTCACAAGGCCATCTGTGACAACTTTTCCAGCTTCAATGAGGTCTTGAATTACGTCTTTGAGCTTGAAGCAATTTTCTGTGTTATGCCCTTTACTTCAGTGATAGTTGCAAGTATGATCTTCTCTCCACCATGGCCATCTAACAAGTGGATCATAAGGATGTGAGTTTTCTGGCAAGGTAACCAACTTGTTTGCAATTAAAGTTTTTAAAACCACTTCATAAGGTTCAACCATAGGTGTGTAAACATGTCACTTCTTTGCAAATTTAGAGCCTTTATCAAAAGGTTTGTGGCTTTGAACCTTCCTATTTTTTCATTGCATAGATGGCATTGGAAAGATTAAATGCAGGCTCCTTAGTCTTAGGAGTCTCCACTACTCCATCATTGAGAACATACTTGTTCTTATTCCAAGGTTTGCCTTTGTCTTTACCATTTCCATTGTTATTCTTGTCTTTGTTTATAGCAATATCACCCTTTTTGATAGCAACATCCTCAATGCGATATGAACTCTCAACCATGGCGTTGAAGGATGTGAATAATTGTTTTCTTAGATCAAAGTATAGCTCGAGTACAAGTGTATTGACAAAAATGTCAATTTTTTCAGCCTCAAGAACTTGCCGAGGATACCGAGAATATAAAGATCTCCATCATTGAAGATATGATGCAAAAGGTTCTCCCAATTTTTGCTTGATGTTGCACAAGTCCAACATAGTCATAGGATGTTGAATGTTGTATGAATATTGCTGGATGCAGTGTTGTGCAAGTTTGTCAAATATTTTAAGAGGAGGACTCAATTTTATGAACAATTCCATAGCTTTTCCTCTTAGACTTCTAGGAAACAAACGCATAAGAAAGGTGTCTTCATGCATAAAGTCCATGCTAATAACATAGAAATGTCTCACATGGTTGTGAGGGTCACCATTTCCATCATATTTGTCATACTTAGGAACCTCTATATCCTTAGGAAATGGAAACATTTATAGACTTCTATCAAATGGAAGAGCGTAAATTGATTCAACAAATGATGTTTTAGGTGGCTCTTTTGAAGTTTGCAGTTGTGCAAATTGTTTCCTTAGTTCCTGTATTTCTTCCCTTAAGATTTCAGCCTCAGTCGGCTCTTCTTTTGGAATTATATGCTCAACATCAAAACCTTGAGGGAGGTTCCATCCCCTAGCTACCATGTATGGAAAGTATTGGTCTCCATTTTCCTCTAAAGCTCTAAGCATTAGTTTTTGGGGCGAAGCCATCTTGTTGAAATTTGATCATGTCTTCGCTAGTTACTTCTTCATCACTATCATGATGGAATGGTTTAGGTGGTGAAGGACATGCGCCAACAGAAGCTCTAGGAGTCCTTGGTGGCATGTGATTGCCATCATTATTCCCAAAGGATTTTGAGGACAAGTTCCTTTATGTCCTTCATAGCATGCTTGATTGTTAGTGTTGACTTGTTGGTTTTCTCTTTCCATAGCGTATATAGCCTCCAAAGTCTTTTGGGTTTCACATGCTTGTTCTTCTAAGTGACGTTTAATTTCATTAGGGCGCACCATAGTGACTATACTGCTCATATCCTTGGGTGTCTCAGAGGGTGTACCAAATGGATTTTCAAAAATATAAAGTGGGTTGTGCCAAATGTTGGTTGTTTTTCTTTGAACAAATTTGAGATTCTTATCACAAGGTTGCTTGTGAGGATGTTTGGGTGGTGTTTCCAATTGCTTGAAATTGAAAGGTGTATGGTCACCATTACCAAATTGATATCTAGTTGTGACTGGCATGTAAAGATTCATATTTTTTTAATAGGACAAGAGAAGTATGTCGGATTTGAAGCTTTTACAACTAGGACTAGTCACTTGTCAAAGTGTAAGAGATGGCTTGTCAAATAGTGCTCAAGAGCTTACAACAATGGTGACTCAAGCCAAGGGAGTGAGCAAGAAGATCAATAGTGAATAGCTAGAATAGAATAATAACAAGATTTTGACAAGTGATTCATCAAGGATATTTCAAGACTTACATTAGATGGACTAAACTCCTCTTTTTGACTTAGGACAAATTCCTAACACACTAATACACAACTAGAACCAAGGGAGACTGACATGCCATACCTTAGACCAAAAAAATCTAACTGTAGACACTGTTTTGGAAAAAAGAAATAAGCTCAAGTGATACTTTCTCAGGAAGCAAGTGACAGAGTGCTAGTTTTATGCAAAAAAGATCAATTTTTGACTTAAAGTGTTTGTTTCAATTCGTCAATCAGATGGGTTTTCAAGTTAGACAGTATTTTTTTTTGTTCGTATCGGTTATCAATGAGGTTTGCAAGTAGTAGGTGTTTCAACATGTCTTAAAACAATTGAGCAAGGGTAAAAAAAACCTTGTCAACATGCATTTGTGATATCAAAACAACCTTCCTAGCAATTTTACCAAAATGTTTATGTTGTAAGAATATTAACATAGGTCAATACATCGAAAATAGTAGCCAAGCAATCTACCTTAAAGTCATAGTTCATTACTCAACAACTTGGCCCATGCTCGATGGTCCTTTTCCTCACACCAAGTGGTTGCCCACAAGAGATATTGGCTTTGTCATGGAAGTTCCATAAGCACAACCAAGGGAACACATATGGTGAGTGTAAAATCTTGGTCTGATCTGGGTAGTCCACTAGGATCGATCCTTGCACCAAGAAGTTGAGCGGCTAAAAAGGGTAGTTACTAACTTAGGGCTTTTAGATAGGGCTTTCGTTCATAGTGTTCCTCTTGCTCCCAATTATGAGACAACTCACCTTGCGATGAGTAACCGGTTTCGTGACCACAAGAGTACCTTAAGCATTCTTGCCTAGTGATCTCCCTATGGTCAAAATCCCATAAGTGATCACACTAGGTGAAGAAAAACACTACGTCTACCAAAGTTTTGTGTCCTTGATAGCTTTGAGTTTATAGTGGGTTGGAAGAGCCGGGTAATCTGCTTGTCCCCACTTGGGTCATTCCTCTCAGGTTGTTCGAGAGCAGGTCCTCTAAAGGATTCTAAACTACACAAAGAGTGGATCAACTTTTGGAAGTCAAGATTTCTAATTCACCACAAGGGTGAAGAGCATACTCTCCTATTCTAATCATTTTCTCCCAAACATGCCAAGAAGATTTAGTTGAATCTTACTCTTGAAACCAAATGGTAAGTCAAGATTTTTGATTCACCACAAGGGTAAAGAGCATACTCTCCTATCACGAAAAGATCTCAATTGTAAGTTTTAATGTGCCTAAAAACAAACAACTAGTATATGCTACACATGTAAAAGTAAAGAACAAGAAAAATTGGGTTTTTATGCATTGGGCAACCCTGCAAACAATCGTTAGTAGTCCTTGTGCATTTGAAGCTTTGACATGCGTTCTTTTTATGCAATGTTTCAATTTTTTTCACAAGGATGGAAACCTACAATCACAACTTGTTAGCACCACAAGTTAGTGTGAAATAACATAAAATACTACAATGAAAAGTGGTTAGTTGCCTCAAATATCCAAGTTATCTTCCAATCAAGTGTATGCAAAGAAAGTGCAAACTAATCACAAATGCTCTCATTTTTACTCTTTGCTTTTGACCTAGTCAACAAGATTAGACTTTTTTGCTATGATTTAGGATCCAAAAATATAAATGAAAAGAAGAGACCCCTACTAAAAATCTGAGAGCTTTCCAAAAATGAAAGAAATTCAAAAAAATCTCTTCATTTGTGCCCTAGAGAACCATTTTGTCAAAATAGGCCAGATTTATCAAAGTAGGTTTTTGATCCCTAATACGACCTCAAAAGTCAAAACACAAAGAAAGTACCCCCCTTAGAATTCAAAACAATTTTTTAAAATGTAAGTTTTTCTGAAAAATACGCTGATTTGTGATCAAAAATGACTTTTTATGAAAAATAAAGAAAAAATTATAACTTCCTCAAATCATTGCTCTAAAAATTGGACTGAGACATGTTGGAGACATACCCAACTTGTAAAAAAACTTTTAGAACCAAACTCCAAGCGGTTTAAAAGATATGATCAAATATTTAAACCAACTAGATTTTTGTCCTTCAAACCAATCTACTTAAAGCAAATGGAGTTAGAAACTTGATTCATGCCCCACGGTGGGTGGAAAAAATGTATACTCAAAAGTGTCCCACTCTAAACCCTTCTATCCAAATGATTCCATGAGTTTGGAATGCTTGGATGCCGGCTTAGAGCTCCCTATCCATGGAGTGTAAGAAGGTATGTTTGAAGTTTGAAAGCTCTCAGCCGAACCTTAGAGATACACTTCTTGCTAGTAAACCATGCAACGAGAGGTTCTTTGAGATAAGAGCAAGAATGCAAGTGTCTATAATGGATCCCTCAAGGATACAAATGCAAATATGAAGACTACACTAGAATGAATATGCAAAGTGCGACTATTCTAAGCATGAATGAGAGTGCTACAATCAAAATATTAAGCTATGTGAGATAGAGTATTGCAAAATAGAAGCTAAACCAACATGCAACATGAATCTAAGCTAAAATGCTATGGTATGAGAGAATGTAGACAAGAAATAGAAGTTCTCCACAAAGCTCCAAAGAAACCTGTTAGAAAACCTGTAGCATAACAATACTCAAAAGATGGATCCTTTGAGGGGGAAAACTCTCTCCCTTTTAAAGTCGTACAGATAGAAGAGATGAAGATGAAGATGGTGGATGATCAACGGTGGAATTTGAAAAGAGGAGTGATCCATGTGCACACACAAGTCAACCAATAGAATACAAGCTGACCTGTCATATAAGACAAAAGTCACAAATCCTTTTCTTTTAATTGCAAAATAGAAAAAGGACTTTATGTGTGCACTTTAAGTGGGTTAGAATAATGAGGTCTTTTATTTAATTAAAAGGGGACATGTTCTTTTAATCAAATAATGAACTTAGGATAGCATAGTCAAACTATAGGTTATAATCAAATAAATTGATTATTAGTAATTTGGTCTAGGTAAATGATTAAATTAATTTAGCCAAAATGTTGAAAAGGGGGCTAATAGTCTAGATGACCATTTTTAGGTGATTACAATGACTAGCCACAAAAATTCTCCTATGGTAAGTTCAAAAGCAATGCAACCTAATGACCACATCTTTGGACTCTTATTATTCATGAATGATTTTTTTGGTTGGGGTTTTTTTTGGGTTTATAAGTTGTGGAAAGCTAAGTCATAGGATACACCAAATCTCACCTATGAAGTTTAAATTTTAGAAAGAAAAACAAAATTCTTTCCAAACTTTATCTGAATTTTATGATATTTAATATATTATTGTTATTTATAATAATATTAATTTATACTAGAAAGATGATTTCAAAAAAATAAAATCAAAATATAACTTGTTGGTGCAAAAAACTTTAAACCTAATGTTGCCATCCTCTTTCATTTGAAGAAGGGAGAAGATAAAAACAACGACAATGATAAAAGTTATAGTTATTTTCACATTTGACAAACAAATGTGAAATGATTGTAATAAAGATAAAGCATACCCATCTACTTTTTAAAGTATGTACAATAAAAATTAATTCAAAGGAGGCATAAATGAGTCCAAAAACTATAATAGTTATATTTGTAAATTACTACATTTTGCCACAAATTTCCATTGCAATTATAAAATTTGAAGTGCATATAGTGCAAGGGTGTATGAAAAAATGCATAAAACATAAGAATTTTTGTTGTGGAGAGAATAAGAGTACATCCAGGTGAGTAGCATAGGCCCTTCATGTTTGACATGGTTATTTGTTTGCTTACTTACATAGTATATTTTGGTTTTAATATGGTGCTTATTCAAAACATTTAAAACCAGAAAAAGTAACAATAACTTCTATTTAAAAGGAGGAAATAGATCATCTAGGTTCATACCAAAATATGAAGCATTGGGGGGAAACATCTATTAAAGATTAAACATCTTAATTATGTATTCCTTGATCAAGATATAGGTAAATGGTTGCACTAGCTTTGGAGTTGGCCATTTCTTTTGGATGGTACGACCAAGATGAAGGTAAAATGTATCATTCTAGTATTAATTGGTTGTTTACCATCTTAGTTGGCCATGTATTTGTGAAGATACAACCAAGGTAAAAGTAGAATGTGTGCTTGCAGTTTTGACCAATTTACGCTACCTTAATGTTGACTATCATGAAATTTTATTTTGATGTTGGGAAGCTTGATTTGATTGTAGCCGCCATTTTTTTTTGTAAATCCAAATAACTATTTATAAAAGAGTGTTATTTTCCCAATCATGCATTGGGCTTTTAAAATATATTTAATTCTTAACCATCTCAAAGAATCATTACTTTACGGAAATAAATGTGATCATGCAGTAGGAAATTGTGATATGTTGTGAATTGAATAAAATATAAATAATTGATAGCTTTGTGTAAATAAAGCTTCATTGCAACTGTTAGGCAATAACCTCAATTTGTGCTTGTCTTGATGAATGGCTTTGGGAGATGGCACAATAGATAAATTTCCTTATGATTTCATTAATTCATCTATTTTTGATACTTAAGACATTTAGAAGTAGTGTATGGTTTAGTGTATATTACATAGTAAATTTTTGGAAAAAAAATGAGATCATGAAATTGGACAAGGAGCCTTGTCAAACATAAGTATGACAAGATAATTCAAATTATTTGGTAAAGTTGGGTCATGTAAAATAGGAATTAATGAAGTACATAAAGGTTCCAACAATGATGAATGTTCTATAAGAATACATAGAATAATTGTGGGGGGGTGAATCATTTATCCAAGGTCCAGATGTACCAATTGAAAAAACAAACACTTAATCAACTTCAGATCTTATCATTCCATAGCTCGGCCTCTACAATTAATTTTTAGTAACATCAACTAGCTATCCATTGTCCTAAATATAACAGACTTACAAAATGTAAGCAATAATCACCAAAACACTACAAATAACATCTACAGAAGTTTGACAATAGGATTTAATGTGGAAACACATTTTGGGAAAATCTTCTCACAACATGTCACCAATTTTCACTCTTTATAAGTGAGCTCTATTAGGATCCAACCCTATTAAAGGTTAAAAAGCACGTTTTTAAATGTGACCTTCTTAAAGGATTTAGTCACCCTATTAGGAATGGCCTTGTTAGATAACTTTAGAACATTCCATTAGAATTTCACCTTGTTAAAGGATTTACATATGACTATTAGGTTAGCCTTGATTAAATGATTTTGAATATTGTTTACAATGGTTAGAAAGTCACAATAGGTTTTGATTTGTCAAGTACAACTCACTTTGCATGTACAAATATTAGTTTGACTCTAAAGTTGATTCACCAATAGGTCCTCATTGTTAACTTCATTTCTAATTCACTTGGTAATCCTTCAAGAAATCACTCCCCTACTCTTCTTAACTCTTCTCAGCCTTCTTCTTAGATTCGATAGTTAATAACATGAGCAACTGCTCCAACCTTTCCTTGACTCCACATGTGCACACACTTCCTTTCTTAGTGGGTTCGACTTGTTGGTTGTTTTTTAGACTACTAGGTACCTTAAACCCAATACTAGAAAACATAAGACAAAACAAAACCTAAGGATTAGCCAAATCCTATATTTAGTGTGATCAGTCTTAGCTTCTGGACCAACTTCAACAGAGTATATGTATACTCCCTTCACTTTAGGCTCTATAGGGCCAAGGTGGGAAAACCTTAGGGATTTATTTGACAATTTTTATGATGTTCTTCTCTTCAAGATTGTCCCCTATAGAAAAATGTGGTCATAATCATCTTCTTAGATTTGTAATAAACTTCTTGAGTACAATGGCTATTTATAATCAATAGGAAAGCAATTAAAAATAAGGGTTGACCAGCAACTTTAGTTCTTCATTACTTGAAATGGAAAATTGGTTATGATTGATGTATATATCTTGCAATTATATAAACCATCAACTTGCAACTGAAATTAAGTGATCAGTGCCTTATCCATCATTATATATAGTCAATACCAGTAGTCTTGGACCTATTTAACTGACTTGCAACTAAATTTTTCAATAGTGAACTTTGAACTTCATTCTTATCATATCTCCCTCATATACCCAAAACTCTACCTCTTATTGAAAGCAGCTACTTAATTCCTTGAACTAAATATAATCAATAGGAGATATACAATCTATCTGAATTGTATTAAACTGAAAGAATATTGTTCATTTCAATCTCAAAATCACAGATATGTAAGGAAGGAGACAAAATTCAATACATAGATATGCATAAATTCTCTTTTGTATTAATTTCCTTTGAAAATACATACAACACTAGATATAGACTCACAATATAACTCAGAACTTGACCATTTGATCATTCATATTCATTATTCTCTCAAGTTCACAATTTTGAACAAATTCATACAATCACAAAAGGACTAGATGGATTGTAAAATAACATAGACTAAATAATATATAGACTTCCGACCTCACCTCTCCATCCTAGAAATCCTTATATAGGATTGCAACAAGCTACAAATGGGAGGAGGACACATGCCATTACCTAAATGGAAAAGAGGAAGGCAAGACAAACAAAAGGATATTCAAAAACATTCTCCTATGCTTGCTTCAAAATTAGGAGAGTAGTTGAAAAGTTAGCAAGTGACACTTTACTACAGAAACTTTATATTTACTCCACTTTGTCTTCTTTTTCCATTTGCTACTTCAAAAGTTTCAAAATTTGATGGGCCTATTTATAAGAGATTTATCCTTCTAATAAAGTGATTAGTGTACCTAATCTTATTCCTTTAATCTCTCATTTTCCTTTAACCTTAATAATGTTTCAATTGCTTCTTGCTAGTAAGGCCTTTATTTCTCCCACCACTTCCCACACATAAATCTCTAGCTTGGTGGGCCATTCTTTAGTTTTGACCTCCTCTAGGTCCTTAGTGGCTTTAGTCCACCTAGCATCCATTATGGCCTTAGATTCCATTATGAATTTATTCAAGTCCATTTCTACTCTGAATAGGGAGTCAATCAAATTATGGAAAGGGGCATCATTAATATCTTCAAAAATAGCCAATGTGGCCTCTTGAGTTGATAATGTATTGAATGCATCAAACCAATTATGCCATTCTTTTACCACATTACTATCATCCAAAATGGGTGGTATGTAGGATTCAATTCCCTGAGATAAAATTTTCAGTTTACTTTGTATAATCTATAATTTTCCAATGAAGAAACCAATTAACTCCTTAACTATTTCGAGCCTCTTCTTCACTATGATTATTTAATCAGGAAAATTTGGCTTTTTAGCCATCATCATAATAAGCCTCTCTTAAAACTAAGTATATGACCCCCATAGATTGAATGTAGGTGATGGCCATGAAAGTGCTTCATTGCAAAATTTCTCAACACTTTGTAAAGAAACATATAATGTATGGGCCTGTTGTGAGGTCTTCTTTAGAATTTCAACCCTATGGCCAACCATACACTTAAGGAAAGATGTCCTTACCTCAGCTCCTTGCTAATTTGGTGAAAAATCAATGTGTTGAGATTAGATTGAAATGATCATTGTTGAAGGAGATTGTTGATAATAGTTTTTTGAAGAAGGAGATTGTATGTTTCAATTATTGTTTTGTCATTGATGTCAAACCTGCTATTTGCTGGTAAGACAATTGCTTATATGGTTTAAGTACTATCACTTAGATGATTGGTAAAGAGGATTTGATCAAAAGAATAACACCTAGAGGAAAGGTTGAGTTATGATTATGTAATGAAGTACAAGAATCAGTTAAGATAGTGATAACATGATGTATTGATAATCTACTTAAGATTACAAAGGTTGGTTACACTAAGAAAGTTTAGAAGAACAAGTTACACAAAGTTTGTTTGCCAAGCTTGACTGAGTGGATAGTAGGTGTCAAGCAAAGTTAGTGCAAGCCAAGTAAAAAATTAGTTGGAGTTGAGTAAAAGTATATTCTAGTATATGTCAAGTAGAATAATAGATGTCGAGTAAAGTGTAGTTGATGCCAAGTGCCAATAAACTTTAGTTCATGCCGAGTAATTTCATCAGAGGATGTCGAGCAATGTGTCGAGCATTATAAGCTTGATAATGTCAAGTTATTGTATTATTTAAAAGATTGTGAATTCAATGAATCTGAGCTGAAAAGTTTGTTTTCTTGGATTATGTGAACCAGGTGGAAGATAAGGTTGATGAGCTGGTGGCACAGACTTCAAGGTAAATCATTTTTATGTGAATTCAAAGAGGATTCTAGGAGAAGTTTCTATAAGAGATATGAAATGTGGGTTAGATACATTGTATACTACCTAATCCATCCTAACCCTACTTTGGACGATGGAGAATGAGTGGAAAAATATCTCAATTTCCTATTTATAGGAATGGTTGGTCATGAAGTAAGGTTGTTATGTGTGAGAACCTAAGGGAGAGAAGCAGTCAAGGGTTTTGCTTCATCAAGTGACCTAAGAGAAGAGTCTGCAATGGCATGTTAAATAAGAAGGCTTAAGGATATGAATGCTTGAAGTGTGAACAAGCTATTAGAGCTGCAATATATGAAGGCCAAGAAAAATTGAGGACTAAACAAAGATCTGTAATCTGCAAATGAAGTTATAAGTTGTTATCAGATCAAGTTTTATTATTACTCTCTAACAATTGTATTAGTCTAGGGTAAATCCTTTGGATTAAGGTTGACCTAATAGTCATTTGTAAATATTTTACCTAGGTGACATTCCAAGTGAGTGGTCTAAAGTCCATATAAAAGGCTCACTCCTAACAAGGTGATTGAAATCCTTTAATAGGGTCACATTTAATACTGTATATTGTAACCTTTAACAAGGTTGGCCTTTCACATGGCATCACTTCAGAAGAGTGAAAAAGAGTAGCATGTTACTGGTGGTTTTTCTCAAATTAGGTTTGCATGTAAATCATTGTGTCAAGTGTGTTGATGAATTTTTTATGTTTCATGTTTATATTTTTGCAAGTTGATTTGACAGTAACCTACAAGTTTTACCTAATTGCATAATCTTATGGATGCATGCATGATGAATATTGTTTTATGGGTTCACTAAGCTATGAAAAGTTTTATTTATACATCTAGACCTTGGATAACTAATTCACCTCCCCTCTCAATTATTCTTAAGTATTTCAACAATTGGTATCAGAGCCATCTACTTAGGAGGACTCGTTTGAAGGTACTAGAAGCACAAAGATCAAGATGTCAAAAAGAGAAGTACCCAAGCTAAATAGAGATAATTTTCCTACATGGAAAAGTTTGATGAAGCTACACCTTGGAGGACTTGGAGAACATGCACAATCTTCTATTACCACTAAGCATGTTTATCCTGCTAGAGCCCCAACGGTTGAGGATATGAGAAAGAAGGAACACAATTAGAAAATGCTTGAGATTGCCTCTACTCTAATCTATGCTTAATTTGATGATATAAAAGGTCTTGACAGTGAAAAAAAATGTGGGATACCCTAACCACTATCTATGGAGGAGATATAAATGTTATAAGAGCCAAAGCTAAAAGCCTTAGAGGTAAGTTTGATGATATGGGAATGGAAGAAGGTGAAAATATTGCTCAATATGTTGCTAGGAAAAAAGAAGTTGTTAATACAATAAGAGGAGCTACTGGTATTATAGATGATAATACTGTGTTAAGAAAAGTTTTAAGAACACTATTGCTTGTATATGCTATTAGAGTTTCTGCAATTCAAGAACTAATATATATTCTAGGGAATGAACCATTACTTGAAGTTCTAGTAGGTAGACTCACTTCTTTTGAGCTATCTAACTTTGATAATTACAAACTTGAGAGTATTGAATCTACTTTCAAAGCTAAAGTGTCAAAGGAACCTAATGAGAAGAAGAAGAAGAAAAAGATAAAATATGTGTCCTGTGATAGTGATATAGATGAGGAGGATGTTGAACAGCTTGAAGCACTATTGGCAAGAAGATTCCACAAAGGTGAAGGCAACTTCAAAGGTAAATTACCTACCATTTGTTTCAATTGCAATGAGGTTGGTCATATTGCTGCTATAAGTCCAGAGAAGAAGAACTACAAAGGTGGTGGAAAATACAAGAGTAGAAGAGATGAAGACAACAAGGATTACAAAGACAAAGGCAAGAAGTCTTGCTACATTGCTAAGGAGAAAACAAAAGATGAATCTAATGAACATGATGATGAAACAATGTATGTTGCTATGAAGGAAAAATATGATGAAGATGAGGCAACTGCACCTGTGACTTGTGTGAACAAGAACGATAGATGGATCATTGATAGTGGGTGTTCACATCACATGACTGGAGACAAAAGTAAGTTCATTACCCTAAATTGTTATGATGGAAATAGTGGAAGATTTGGTAATGATGCACCATGTTTGATAAAAAGAAAAAGGTTCTATCAAAATCACAGATAAGATTTTATGTGACAATGCTTACTATGTTGAAAGACTTAACTATAATTTGCTAAGTGTGTTACAACTAAATAATTTGGGATGTAAGGTTGAGTTTGAAAACAAGATTGCTAAGATATATGACACTAGTGGGAAACTAATTGGAAAGGGGGATCATACTAGAAGTAGTTTATTCTATGTTGATATAGAGGATGCTACTTGTCTTGTTGTAAAATTTTATGATGTATGGCTATGACACAAGAGGTTATGTCATGCTAATTTTGATAACCTGGTTAGTATCAATAACATGAGAAAAGTTAAAGGTTTGCCTAAGTTGAAGAATCCTAATAATGTAATGTGCAAACAATGTCAGTTAGACAAAATGACAAAGTCAAGTTTTAAGAGGAAAACTTATACATCTAAAGGAATACTAGAGATTGTTCATATTGACTTGTGTGGACCAATCGATGTGCAAAGTTGCAAAGGAGATAAGTATATTATGTTGTTTGTTAATGATTATTCTAGAATATGATAGTTACATTTCTGAAATAGAAATATGATGCTCACAAAATGTTTAAGTGGTACTTAGCAAGAGTTGAAAAGGAAATTGGTAAAAGTCTGAAGTGTTTAAGATCTGACAGAGGAGGAGAATTCACATTAAATGAGTTTGAGATGTTTTTTAATGACAGAGGAATCAAAAGATAAACATCTGCCCCTAGAACCCCTCCACAAAATGGAATTACTCAAAGAAGGAACATATCTATAATGGAAAGTGCTAGAACACTCATGATGGAGAAGAATGTTGCTTTGAAATATTGGAGAGAAGCTATAAGTACAACTGTCTATACCTTAAATCATATACAATTCAAGAAGGGTACTCATTCAACACCTTTTGAACTATGGTATGGATAGTCACCCAATGTAAAATACTTTAAGGTATTTGGAAGAAAATGTTACATTCTTAAAGATTTCAAGAATGGTAAATTTGATGTAAAAAGTGAAGAAGGTATATTCCTAGGCTATTTCACACAATGTAAAGTTTATAAGTGTTTGAATACTAACACTAACAAAGTTGTGGAAAGTGCAAATGTGAACTTTGATGAATATACAGAAGTGTATAAGGCTGAACCTATGAAAGAATGAGAAGAATACAAATCATTTGTATACTTTTATGAAGGTATGCCTATTGAAGAAGATGCTACAAATAAAGCTAAAAATCAATAGATAGTTTCAGCGACTACCGATTCACATACTGTGAATATTAAGTTGCATTAAGGAACCAAGCCACGTTCAAATGTCGAGTTACAGAATGAAGTCAATGTACATTCTGATTTTGAGATTGGTAGAAATGTTGCATTACTTGATAGAGATGTACATAGTGATTCTGAAATTGAAAGATCAAGTGATGAAACTAGAGCTGAACCAAGATTGTCCAAATATGTAAAGAGACATCATCTTGCTACACAAATCATTGGAGATAAAGATGCTAGACCAATGACATGAAATAGATTGAGAAGTGATACATGTTTGCTGAGCATGAAGGAACCCAAATCAGTAATAAATGCATTAGAAGATGTAGACTGGAGTAAAGCCATGGAAGAAGAGATTGAAAAAATTGAGAAAAATAAGACATGGAGTCTAGTTCCTATACAAGAAGACAAAAATGTGATTGGCACCAAGTGGGTATTCAAAAACAAGCTAGATGAAAATGGTGAAGTCACAAGAAACAAAGAAAGACTAGTTTGTAAGGGATATACACAAGAAGAAGGAATTGACTATGGAGAGACATTTGCCCCTATTTTGAGATTAGAAGGAGTAAGAACTCTACTTGCTTATTTTGCATATAAAGGTTTCAAATTTTATCAAATGAATGTTAAATCTACATTTTCGAATGGCATATTAGAGGAAGAAGTTTACATAGAATAGCTAGAAGGTTTTTTTGATGTTAACAATAAGAACATGGTATGTAGATTACACAAAGTTCTATATGGTTTGAAATAAGCACTAAGAGCATGGTATGAGAGACTTTATAATTATCTTGTGAAGATTGGAGTTAAAAGAACTAATGATAACAACAATTTGCTCATGAAGATAGAGAAAGGAAAAGTTATTTTGTTATCTGAATTTTTTGTTGATGATATCATATTTGGAGGTCAAGATACTTTATATAAAGATTTTATAAATCAGATGAAGCAAGAATTTGAGATGTCTATGTTTGGAGAGATCAAATTGTTTGTGGGTTTGCATATATATCAGATGAAATACGGTATATACATCACTCAGTCAAAGTATGACAAAGAAATATTGAATTTTTTTGGATTGGTGGATTCCAAACCAGTAAGTACACCTATGGTGATAGGACACAACTTGTCAAAGAATGATGATTTAGCTGAGGTAAATCAAAAATTGTATAGGTCTATGATTGGCAAATTGCAATATGTAGTACATAGAAAACTTGACATTACATTATCTATAGGGATAGTTGCAAGATTCTTTGCTAATCCTAGGGAGAATCATTTAATGATTGTGAAAAGAATAATGAGATATCTGAAAGGAACATAAGATTTTGGTATATACTATAAGAAGAATCATAAATTTGAATTGAAAGACTACACTAATGCTGATTGGGTTGGAAACATTGATGACAGAAAGAGCACCAGTGGAGGAGCATTTTTCTTAGGCAAGAGCCTAGTTACATGGACTAGCAAGAAACAAAATTGCACCTAACAATCTACTGTTGAAGTTGAATCTATTGTTGCTACTGTAAATTGTACCAACATTGTATGGATCAAATAGCTACTCAAAGGAATGAAGGAAGATATCACAGAACGAGTGATATTTTACTATGAAAATAAAAGTGCTATCAATATATCAAAGAATCTAGTGATGCACACAAAGACAAAGCACATTGCAATCAAGTATCATTACTTGAGAGAGTTAGTTCAAGATAAAGAGGTGAAGATGGAATATGTCAACACAAAAGAGAAATTTTTTGATATCTTCACAAAAGCATTACCTAAGGATTCTCATGAGTATCTAAGAGGTAAGCTAGGGGTGATACCCCTATCAAAGGCTATCTAAATAAAAAGAAGAGTAGCCTGCATCAAACAAGCTAATTTTCATATGTTACAAATCGATGCAAAGGATCTTACTTTAGGAGTTTTCTAAAGTAATCAAAGAGCTAAAGCTTCAAATCAGTCACAAGCAAGGTGATAGAGGGAGAAACCAAAGAAACTAAAAAACCTATATTTGCATGATTAAAGATGACAAGTTTTTGACATTTTTGTCAAAGAGGGAGAGATTCATTTATCAAGAGGGAGATATCAAGAGATAATAACATAGAAAGATTTACCGACATCAAAGTAAGGGAGAGATTACTAATTAGAGGAAGAAATATAAGATGGATATTAGAGGGAGATAAGTATTGCTGGTCCAAGAGAAATACAAGAAAGAGGGAGAAATCCTAACATCTACCTAGTAAGAGGGAGATACAAGATGAAACTCGGACAGAGTTATAAGCTAGAGTTTTGTAACCTATTAAGAAGATGTTGCTGATAGAGGGAGATATTTTGATACAATGAACTATTTTTTTGTTTGTTATTGTCTTACTATTTTAACCTAGTCAATTTGGTTGAACAAAGCATTTGCCATTTGGTTGATCAGTTTGGTTTACCATCAATGCCAAAGAGGGAGATTGTTGAGATCATATTGAAAAGATCATTGTTGAAAGAGATTGTCGATAATGGATTGTTGAAGAAGGATATTGGATGTTTCAATCATTGTTTTGTCCCTGATGTCAAACTTGATATTCGTTGGTAAGACAACTACTTATATGATTTAAGTACTATCACTTAGATCATTGATGAAGAGGATTTGATAAGATGTAATAATAGCATCTAGAGGAAAGGTTGAACTATGATTATGTAATGAAGTACAAGAATCAATTAAGAAAGTGATAACATGATGTATTGATAATATACTTAAGGTTACAAAGGTTGGTTACACTAAGAAAGTTTAGAAGAACAAGTTACACAAAGTTTGTCTACCAAGCTTGACCAAGTGGATAGTTGGTGTTGAGAAAAGTCAATGCAAGCCAAGTAGAAAATTAGTTGGAGCCGAGTAAAAGTATATTCTAGTGTATGTCGAGTAGAATAGTGGATGTCGAGTAAAGTTTAGTTGATGCCAAGCACCAAAAAACTTTAGTTCATGCCAAGTAATTTCACAAAGGATGCCAAGAAATGTAGTATCTGTTGAGCATCAGAAGCTTGATAATGCTAAGCTACTGCATTATATAAAAGATCGTGAATCTGATGAATTTGAATTGACAAGTTTATTTTCTTAGATTATGTGAACTAGGTGGAAGATAAGGTTTATGAGCTTGTGGCATAGACTTCGAGGTAATTTTTTTTTAGGCAAATTCAAAAGGATTCTAGGAGAAGTGTCTATAAGAGATATGGAATGTGGGTTATGTATATTGTATCCCCTAATCCATCCTGACCCTAATTTGGATGATGGAGAATGAGTGGCAAAATATCTTAATTTCCTATTTATAGGAATGGTTGGTCATGAAGTAAGGTTATTATGTGCGAGAACCTAAGGGAGACAAGGAGTAAAGGGTTTTGCTTCATCAAGTGACCTAAGAGAAGAGTCTGTAATGACATGTTAAGCAAGAAGGCTTAAGGATATGAATGCTTGAAGGGTGAACAAGCTATCAGAGCTGAAATGTATGAAGGCCAAGAAAAATTGAGGACTAAAAAAAGATCTGTAATCTATAAATGAAGTTATAAGTTGTTATCAGATCAATTCTTATTGATACTCTCTAACAATTGTATCAGTCTAGGGTAAATCCTTTGGATTAAGGTTGACCTAATAGTCATTTGTAAATCCTTTAACCGGATGACATTCCAAGTGAATGGTCTAAAGTCCTCTAACAAGGCTCACTCCTATCAGGGTGATTGAAATCCTTTAAAAGGGTCACATTTAACAATGTGTATTGTAAACTTTAATAGGGTTGGCCTTTCATAGGGCATCACTTCAAAAGCGTGAAAAAGATGAGCATGTTACTGGTAGTTTTTCCCAAATTGAATTTCCACATAAATCATTGTGTCAAGTGTGTTGATGAATTTGTTATGTTTCATGTTTACATTTCTCCAAGTTGATTTAATAGTAACCTAGCAATTTTAAGTGATTACATAATCTTATGGATGCATGCATGATGAATATTGTTTTATGGGTTCAATAAGCTATGAAAAGTTTTATTTATACATCTGGAACTTGGATAACTGATTCACCCTCCCTCTCAGTTATTCTAGAGTACTCCATCATAATGCTCAATTTGATAGGTTCTATTGTATCCTTTGCCTCCAGCTCATCTATTTGTGTTTGGGACTTAGTTGTACCCTTAGCTAGTTTCTCTTGATTATCATGTTCTTGGCTCTACTCTATAGTAACCATTTTCTCTACATTCACAAGTTTCTCTCTGAGGGATGCAACTTTAACTTCTAGTAATTGGACCTTAGGCTCAAGCTCTTCAATATTTTCCTTATGTTGCCCCACTTTTGACCCTGTACCCATTTTTGCAAAGTGAAAAAGATTTTTTGTTTTAGTTTGGTTTGGGTCTATCTTATTCTAGTCTTTCCTCCTTAGGTGAAAAGTTTCTCCATCAGATTTTGTACCTTTCCCTTCTCTTGCATTACATAATCGAGCAGGTTTGGCTTGATGTCATGAGTTTGTAGGTGTATGCACCCAAAAATGGTCGCCTAGACTATGGGCCCCCATTATTCAATTTATCAATTTATCAAATTTTCTGAATCAATGGTTTGTAATATATTCAAATCAATTTCCTTGATCAAATTCGATTTATTTCATTTCTAAGATTGATCATTTTATTCCAAGTCTTATTTAATTAAAAGAAAATCTTCTCTTTTAATCAAATAAAATAAAATCTCCATTTAATTAAAAGAAAACCTCTCTTTTAATTAAATAGTTCATCCACATTTAATTAATTAAGAGAAAAACCTCTCTTTTAATTTAATTAAATATCTTCTATTTAATTAAAAAGAACTTGCTCCCTTTTAATTAAATAAAAATCCCACTTAAATATCTCTTTTGATGAAAAAAGGAAATAAAATAATTTTTTAAAATTTAATTTCTCTACACTTAAAAATGTGATCTAAGTGGGATTTATCTTTCCACTTTCTCCTCAAGCACTCCTCTTTTCTAAATGGTGGAATCTTGTCTCACATGGATCACCACTTTCTTCTCAACTACTCCTCTTTTCTCATTGGTGGAATTTTGTCTCACATGGATCAAGCTCTATTATCCCATATTGGTTATGAGAAGCCTCTCACTCCATAATTTCTTTTATAAGGGAGAGCCCTCTCCTCATGTTAGACACCCATGATTATGCTATCGTTATGCTGCAGGTTTGAAGACCAATTTTTGAAGGAGTTTGAATACAAAATCTTTTTGTGGAGAACTTCTATTTTTTTGTATTTTTCTCTCTTGCACCCATCATGGGCTTTTAGCTTAGATCTTGCATTTATATATTAGATTTTGCTTTCATAGATTAGATCTTATTTTCATGCATATTTGAAGATCACGGAGACTAGCATTCTTGCTTTTCCTCTCTGAATCTCTCATCTCATGGTGCACTTGCATGGGCACAAAAATAGGTCAAACTGAGGGCCTCCATTGAAAACCCTTGCAATCTATGAGTAGAGAGCTATGGATTGATTTTTAAGGGCTCATTCTTGAGTTTTCTTACATGTAATGATTCATAGAAGTGTGACAACATTTTAACACACATTTTTGGTGCCCACCGTGGGGCTTGAATCAAGTTTCTAGCTCCATTTGCTTTTATTTTTCATCTCTGGTTTTTTACAGTAGCATATTGGATCTAATCAAGTGCTTTTGTAAATTTTTCACTTTGGTTTTAAGGCCAACCCATAGATAGATTGGTTTGCAGGCAAAAAATCTAGTTGGTTTAAAGATTCAATCATATTTTTTAAACCACTTAGATTTTAGTTCTAAATTTTTTTTTGTGGGTTGGGTATGTGTCCAAAATATCCTAGTTCGATTTTCAAAGCATTTTGACATGATTTGTGTGAGTTATGAATTTCTCTTTATTTTTCATAAAAAGCCATTTTTGATCGCAAATCAGTGTATTTTTCAAAAAAATTTACATTTTCAGAAATATTTTTTAATTCTAAAGGGGGTTCTTTCTTTGTGTTTTGAATTTTGAGGCCGTATTAAGGATCAAAAACTTGATTTGATGAATCTGGCCTATTTTGAAAAATTGGGTCCCTAGGGCACAAATAAAGAGATTTTTTTGAATTTCTTACATTTTTGGAAAGCTCTTTAGTTTTTAATAGGGGTCTTTTCTTTTCATTTCTATTTTTGGGTTCAAAATCATAGCAAAAATAAAGGTCTAATCATGTTGATTAGGTTATTCATATTTTTTTGCAGGGATTTTCGTGTTTTTCTGGTTTTTTTTTTGTTAACTGCTCACTGTTTTGGGTTTTTCTGTGTTTTTTGATTTTTTGGAACAGCATAGCAGCAAGTTGTGATTTCATTGGAAAAACATGCTAAAGTTGTTAAAAATAGGTAAGATCTACTAAGCGCGTTGCGAGGACTTCAGGTATTCTTCTTTGGCTGATAACACTTTGATTTGGAACCTTAAAATGAACCTCTCATGTGTCTAGCTTGTGTGTTTTGCTTATGCTTTTATTTTTTAAACACATGCATAATTGATACTAGGTTGTAATCTCCATTGATTTTTATTTAGCAAGCTTGATTATTAGTGATAGATTTAGATAGCTATATTAGGTTATTGGACTTGCTGAATCTGCCGGCCCCTCATTCCACCCCATGGTTGCAAGATCAGCGCCACATTAAAGGGGAGGGGTCTACAGGATAGAAGCGTTAAGTGATCCACTTGGCAACCCTCTTGTGCTTTCTAGAACTCACTAATCTTTGAGTTGTGGACTCATTTTGGGCTTGTGTGAGGGGTTAAGTGTTCCACATCTTTGGACTCACCTTGCATTAGTTAAAGCGTTAAGTGTACCACCTTGTGCTTTTTGATTATTCTTGGATAGATTTGCTTTTGGGGAATTAACATTTGTACACACATAGTAATTAGGCCCCATGAATACTATTCGTGGATCTTGAGGGAGTGAGTTCCTAGTGAAACTCCTCTCAAAGATGGATTCCTTGTAGGTGGGGAGGATACTTTGAGAACCTCTTAGATAGATGGATCTTCAACTTGGTGATTGAGGCATCCTTTCTCTAGAGAGGTTGATAGATCACTAGGGGTTGATATCATAGATCTTGAGATAATCTTAGTTAGCGTGTCGAATTAATTTGCTTGCTTTGATTGGGCTAAAAGTGAAAAGGTGTCAAAACCTTGGATCTGAAAGCTAAGTCCCCTTGTGGTCCACTATTGTGAGTCGGTCACCTTTAGAGAGGGTTAACCATAGCAGAAAATCCCTATATAGGGAAAATTGCGGACGGAACCTCAAGCGGTAATAACCACTTCTACCGTGGTTGCAACAATCGCTATATAAATTTCCTCATGGAAGAAATCTCCATGGGGTATGGTTCATTGTGGGTTGTCAGATCTCCCTAGCAGCTCTTGAAGATTAAGTTCTCAGACTATGTCAAAACCTCAGTGCGCTGGGATTGGAGGTCACCCCTATGAATCATAAAAGTTGTAGAGTCAAACCATTACTAAAAACCTTAGAGAGGCCAACTTTTATTTTCTAAGGATGTATGCAATGATTGTGAACTCTTTGAGAACATACACAATTAGCTCTCCTAGGGATTAGCATAAACTAAGTCACTTTATTGCTCATGTGCAAGGTTGCTTTGCCCCTTGTTCATTGTTTGAAGACTGTTTGCTTTAAATCCCTATTTTCTATCTTGCATGCTTGGTTTATGATAAAAAATCTATTGATACATCTAGTTGAATATTTAAAATGAACAAAATTTGAGTTCTTGAGTTGAGACTTTACGATTGAATAACTTTGTTACCCCATTATTTCTAATCTCCCTAGGTTGGTCCTATTTGGATTAGGCTACTTTTCTCATTGTTAAAAGCCTTTTTGCACCATGGATTATTGTGCTTTGACATCTTGAATTAGTAATCATTGATTTCACAAGAGACCTTGTTTGGAGTTGGTAAGTTAGAAACCGTCTTTATTGAGAAAGATATACACTTGGATCCTTTGATATTACACTTGGAGAGTCTTAGTAATCTCTTGTCCATTCACTTTCATCAAAATTCAATTTTAATTAATTAAAATTTGGGTCAATCATCCTCCTGGTCCATATGTGCTAGGGTATTCACCCAAAGTTGTGAGCACCTCTGTGGCAGTGTTGGTTTACACCTATTGCAAAATTCTATCTTATCACATCTATTTTGGACAAGTGTGAGCTTTTACTATCCTAGTTTGGTACCAACATTTCTTACGGTTATCCTATCAACTAGTACCTTTTCTTTCATGTTGATTACAAGTGCTATTACATGTTGCTCAACATTCAAATGATCTCAAATGGTATCAAATTTCTCAAAATGACTCTTGGTCTTCTTTCTTCTTCATCTTCCATGTCTTTCTAGTCTCTCATTTCCATTATTCCTCTTCTTCATATCTTCTTGATTCTTTTCCTCCTATTATCATATAGTCTACCTTCTTCTATTCATTCTTTCTCTTCTTCCATACTTGATTCTTCTTCTTCTAGAACCATGGATCTTGGATATCTTTTTAGGGATACTCATTTGAGCTCAGATGAAATCCACCTCCTTCTTGAATTTGAAAAGTGTTGTCACTCCAATAGATGCATGGATGCTAACGTTGCAACAAAAATGATTAAAAAATGGATAAATCAAACACTTTTGCTAGGATCATGTGCAAGATTAAATCACAATATCCTTCTTCCAAATATTTTCCATCTTCCAAGTCTTATCATGATTCTTCTAAATATCATACAGATTCTTCATCCTCCAAGTCTTATCATGATTCTTCTAAATATCGTTCAAATTCCTTATCTTCCAAGTCTTATCATGATTCTTCTAAATATCCTTCATATTCTTCATCTTCTAAGTCTTACGATAATTCTTCTAAATATCATTCACATACTTCATCTTCTAAATCTTACCATGACTCTTCTAGATATCATCCATGTAGGTCTTCACCTACCTCTTTTTCATGATATCATTCTTCTTCTACTTCTACCAAGAGTCTTATTCCTCTTATTAAGACATATGATAATGAACAACATGAAAAGTCTTGTGATATGCCTATCTATAATTCTTCTAGTGACAATGATTATGATGGTGATGATTATTACATTCCAACAGTTCCTAAAAGTCCTCCTAGTCCTATGCTTGTGCTTAAAGGGGATGAGTCACGAAAAGATATTGATGGTGATTCACATGAATCAAATCCTGAAAACAACATTGGTAAATTTTGTGAACAATACCTAAATGATAAATCTGCATTTTTTGACGAAGAGAAAGCATTTTTTTGTGCTGAAATACAACATCAATGGGATAAGAGTTCCTCTTCTAAGAACCCTCATGCTGAAAATAAAGATTACACTCTTGAGGAAGATCATGTTAATGTTGAACCTTTGTCTTCTAATGCTCCCCTTCCATCTTCTACTTCCTCCACTATCCATACATCTCTTAAAGATTCAGAGTCTTTCAAATCTCCTACCAATCCTTCATCCAACACAGATCCTAATGCTTTTCATGCAGTTCCCTATAGTTATCCTCAAGGGCTACCTCTTAAAGAAACTCAAGCTAACCTTAGCCTGGCTGCAAATACTTTTGATAATGCTAAATCTAAAGATCCTAAGCCTTCATGTGCTATAATGCCTACTTCAGCTAGTCCTTCATCATCTATTCCAAAGTCTTCCATACAATTCCAACATGCTTCCTTCTCCTTAGCACTCGCTTCATGTCAAGAGGACTCTAAAAATGATAAAGAAAAGAATATAAAAATAGATCAAGATCAAGAACCTTCCATGTCATCCAATCCTTTTCACAATGTTTCTGATACATTTCATGGTTCTTTTGATCCCTTACACCCTTTCTCATTCATTCCACCATGTCTTAAGCCTTCTCCTATGCAATATCAAGATACTACTTGCACCACTGAGCCTATTGACAATAAAAATGGCCTTAGTACACTTTCTCCTTCCAAAGATGATACTTCCATTAAGGTTATTAAAAATGATGCTATTACTTCCAATGTTGAGCCTATTGAAAATCAAGAGAACAATTTTATGCTTATGTTATCCAAAGATCCTTGTCAAGATCAAAGTCTTCCATCTTCTTGTTCTACCACTCCATGTTCCCTTCCACTTTCTACTCTTCCTAAGTCTTCTCAAGCTATACGTTCTCCTATCAACGAAGTTGCTCCTATTAAAGATGTTTATGTTCCTATTGAAAATCTTGATGCTCACTCTAAAGATGCTGATGTCCTTGATTGTCATATAGATGTTAATGAACTTATTGATTATCCTTTTGCATCTTCCACATCCATCCTTGGACCTCCCCCACCAATACTAAATCCTTCACATTTTTCTTCCATCTTGGGTCCTTATGTCCTTTCACTTTCCCCTCCCAATTCTCCTAGTTCTTCATCCATTTTGGGTCCTTATGTCCCTCCCTCTGCTATCTTTCCTCAAGATCAACATAGATGCATATCCTTGAATCCTTTTCATCCACCCACTCACCTAAACCAGTCATATCATCCTTCTTCTTCCACAAGTCCCAAGTCTTTTGGAAGTAACTTGAGTGTTCAATACAAGAAAAAGAAGCAATTCAAGAATCCATATAAAAAAGAAGACCACCATGTCTCTTCTAATCGACATGGGGGCATTAAGTCAAAAGAGATATCTAAGAAAAAAATTACAAGACAAGTATGGGTTCCAAAATCCATCATTGAAGATATTATCTCTACATCATCAAAAAGAAATAAAAAAAGGCCTATGGCTATATGGATTCCAAAGTCTCTCTTGAGAGAGTCTAATGTTGAACAACAATTAAATTTGACATTCAAGCTTCCAAAGAATTCCGCTTCATCTTCTTCCAAAAGCATTCTTCCATTCCATGTGCCTAAACTGCAACCTTTTCTATCCACTCACCATATTCCCTCACATATTCCTTCATTCACATTTTCTCCATCCTTTCGCCACCCTTCAAGGTGTGTGTTGACGTTGATCTTGCCTTCATTTCTATCTTCCAATCTCACTTGCTTTGCATAAAGCCATATCTTCCATTTTTTTGTCTTCCATCTTCCTTTCCCTATCAGCATCTTTGAGCATATCATTTCAACTCCTTTGCATGTCATGGTTTGAAATTTCAAGGAGCATTATCTATAAAGCTTGACTTCTTCCAAAAAAAAATTGAAAAAGATTGAAAAAAAAAAGAAAGAAAAAAAAATGAAAAATTTGAAAATGTTCCTTGGTGAAAACCTGGTAATCAAGCACCTTGGTAGCAAAAGTAAAGATAAATAAATTCATCCTATGGTGAAAACCACTCCCTTGTGGTGCCTTGGATAAGTACCATGATGAAAACCTAACAAATAGGCATCATGCATAGTTCTTCTACATCTTTCATTCATTTCGTCTTCTCTCTTTGATCTTGACAATGTTGACCTATAGACAAACATTTAGCTATCTTGTGAGATATCTTATGATGATCTTGTTTTCATTCCTTTCATGTTTAGCCTTCATATCTATTTTCCTCCATTCATTCTAGTCTTTTGCTACCCTTTTCCCATTTACCCCTTTGGTCTTTATCTAATAAAATAGAGTAAAATATGATGCTATAAAGTCTCTTGACATGTCTACTTCTTTGGATTGCATCTTTCCCACTTTTACATTATGCTTTCTTGAATTATCCTATACTGGCCTTTCATTTCTTGTCCAAATGTTCTTTACATGACAAATTTTCCCTAGCTTGGGTACTCTTGAGGAGTCAACCTTTGAAGATCACTTTCACTTGCTTCATACACTCCTTGCTTATCCATAATATCCATTAGCTTATTGCTTCATCATGTCCTCCACCTTGTTAGACATTGGGACTGCACGATGTGATCTTGCTTAAGAGTTTAATGCCCATTCTGTCTAGGGGTATCTTTGTACATATTTATTGATCCTGAAAAAAATATAAAAAAATTGATATATTTAAAAAATCCAAAAAAATGGTATATTGTAAAAAATCTAAAAATTGAAAAATGTCCTAAAAAAATGACCATCTTAGTGACAGCCTAGCAAAAGGCACCTTGATGTATCTTCAAAAAAAATAATATATTCCAAAAAAAAAAAAAAATCCAAGTGGTGAAAATCTGGAAACGGGCGCTACTTGAGGCCTTTGCACCCCTGTTTCTTAGCACATGTCCTCGACACTTAGCCTTTCTCCACCATGCCTTGTCTTTGTTACCTTGGTTTGGAATTGGTCTTTGTCTAGGGGGCATAACTATGTTAGCTTTGGTTTCTTAGATGTGTGAGTCTTTAGGACACCTCGCAAATGGTGTTTTTCAACACCCATTGACATCGAGTGTTTTTCAACACTTATTGGTTTGGTCTTACCCAGTATCATCATGTGATCTTACCTTCCTGCAAGCATTTGATCCTTTTCCTCAGAACTCAGTATCAGTTAACACACTTAAATTTTTAAACGCAACACTTAATGCTTGACTTATGTCATGCTTTTTTTTCTCTGTGTACTAACTATTATTGATTTTTGTTGAGTGTCTTTGTCTGATAAGTCTCTCCATGATGCATCGCTAGAAGACTTGGGGCATGAGAGATGTTTTTATTTATTTATTTATTTATTTTGCTTGTGGGTGTGGTCTTGAACTCTAGAGTGTCTTTTTTTGTCCCCTTGAAACACTTAGGAGATTTGAGACATCATCCTTGATTGTTTTTGCACAACCATTCTTATAGTAATCTTGGCATCTATGCTTTGATGCGAGCATAGTTTTTCTATATTAAATTGGGTAAGCTAACATCGAAGTCATCTTGACCTTTATGTATTTGATGCTTATGTTAGAATCTTTCCACATTTCAATCCAATATAAATCACATTCATATCTTCATAGTTGCATTTGTAACTAGTGATGATTGTGTGATTTTTCGATGTCCGTTAATAATGGCCCAATGATGAAAATAAGTTCTTTTACATTCTCTAATGAATGATGAACACAAAATCCTATGTTACAGTTGCTCTTTTGCAAGTACACCATTGCATTTCATGTAGCTTGCATTATTAGACTTCATGTTAGTTTGCATTTTTAGGTTGCATTATGAGTTTGAGAGGGTTCTCCTTTCATCTTTATTGTGGACATTTAATCAATTGTGGTCACATTTTGATCTTCATTTCCTTATTTTCTTTCGTGATCTCAATCAAAATTTCTATCTTAAACAGTTGATTGATTTTTGGAGCATTTTCTTTTCTTATTTCTATTTCTTTCCATATCTTTCAAACTTCTATCTTCCATTTTCTTTTTCCCCACTTCTTTTTTTCTAAATCACCTTTGGGGCATAATATTTCATACTTGATGATCTACCTTGGTTCTATGATTCTTATATCTTTCATCTTACATCAAGAACCTTATCTTTTGTTTGATTTGATCAAATTTATCAATTTGTTGTTTCTCCTCTATCTCATTTCGATTTCGATCACGAGGGGGCAGTAATTATCAATTTCAATCCTTGATTCAGTTTTATCAATTTTATCCTCGACTTTTTCAAGTTAAAATTTATTTGTATTCTTTGTCCTGATGTGTTCCCGAGTCGATCACACATCTGGGTTGTTTTGTGATCCCAAATTGACCTCACACTTCAATTTCTTTCTTTGACTACATGTGTTCCCGAATTGATCACACATTAGTCAAAGAGGGGCAAATGTATGCACCCAAAAATGGTCGCCTAGACTATGGGCCCCCATTATTCAATTTATCAATTTATCAAATTTTCTGAATCAATGGTTTGTAATATATTCAAATCAATTTCCTTGATCAAATTTGATTTATTTCATTTCTAAGATTGATGATTTTATTCCAAGTCTTATTTAATTAAAAGAAAATATTCTCTTTTAATAAAATAAAATAAAATCCCCATTTAATTAAAAGAAAACCTCTCTTTTAATTTAATTAAATATCTTCTATTTAATTAAAAAGAACTTTCTCCCTTTTAATTAAATAAAAATCCCACTTAAATATCTCTTTTGATGAAAAAAGGAAATAAAATAAATTCTTTTTATTTAATTTCTCTACACTTAAAAATGTAATCTAAGTGGGATTTATCTTTCCACTTTCTCCTCAAGCACTCCTCTTTTCTAAATGGTGGAATCTTGTCTCACATGGATCACCACTTTCTTCTCAACCACTCCTCTTTTCTCATTGGTGGAATTTTGTCTCACATGGATCAAGGTCTATTATCCCATATTGGTTGTGAGAAGCCTCTCACCTCCATAATTTCCTTTGTAAGGGAGAGCCCTCTCCTCATGTTACACACCCATTATTATGCTATCGTTATGCTGCAATTTTGAAGACCAATTTTTGAAGGAGTTTGAATACAAAATCTTTTTGTGGAGAACTTCTATTTTCTTGTCTTTTTCTCTCTTGCACCCATCATGGGCTTTTAGCTTAGATCTTGCATTTATAGATTAGATTTTTCTTTCATAGATTAGATCTTATTTTCATGCATATTTGAAGATCATGGAGACTAGCATTCTTGCTTTTCCTCTTTGAATCTCTCATCTCATGGTGTACTTGCATGGGCACAAAAATAGGTCAAACTGAGGGCCTCCATTGCAAACCCTTGCACTCTATGAGTAGAGAACTATGGATCGATTTGTGAGGGCTCATTCTTGAGTTTTCTTACATGTAATGATCCATAGAAGTGTGACAACATTTTAGCACATAGTAGGTAGCCTAGAACCTAATTCGATGGAGATCCTTGTGTTTCATAAAGATTTTCTCAAATTTATTTTTGAGGATGGACTTGTTCATGGCTTATCATGATTTACACATAAAAAAATGAAGCTTGCAGAGAATCAAAGATTGCCTTCTCCTTGGCGGGTTTTTGACTCGTGAAGGTGATTTTTCATAGAGGTTAATAAATGTGGTTTGTGGATTATAAAAAAGAGAGAATGAGTTGTTCTATGGATAAGCATTACTTTCATCATAGTATTCTTCCTTGGACAACATCTAGGATTCATCATGGTTCTTAGAACCACCTTGAGTGAAAAACTCTAAAATGACTTCTCCTCGGTAGGCTTTTGACCCATGAAGTCAATTTTTGACTAAAGACATTTGTAAAGGGAAAAAATGAAGAAGTGGGCCCTCTTTTGACCCCCACAGTCCTTTGGTGGTTTTCCAAACTCAGAGAAAAGGCTAATCCAAAAGTTAGAAGGTAAATAAAGATTGCCTTCTCGTCAGTAGGTTTTCAACCCATGAGGGCGATTTTCCGCATTGACAAATAAATCAACTTTAGAATAGATTAGGTTCAAAAATTGCACACAAGGCACCTTAAGATGATAATGGAAACAAGTTAATCATAGTTGGAAAAATGTAATGAGTAGAATCTGGCTAGGCGAATATTTCCTTACAGAGTACTCTATTCTTAATTCTCCAGAACTAGGTGAAAAATGAGAAAGTAAGTATGTAACAAAGGAAAAGTTACTGTTGGGCCAATGGAAACAGTGAACAGACATGAAAAATTCCATTAGAAATTCTTGCATTTACTAATCCAATGGATTTATCCTTTATTTCATTCATGTGGCACAAATCTTGAAGATTAACAGGTGGATTAGGATTTCTATATAGAGAGAAACATAACATTTTTTTCAAATTACCACTTTTTCTTAAACTTTTATGCTATTGAATTGCACAACATTTTCAAATTTATTATACTTGCAAATTCTATCCTCTACGCTTCCTTTAATTTCAAGGTTTTTATTCACTTCTACCTCAGATAAAATGGCAACCAAATTTGCTGGGTTTGACGAACTTAATGGGATCAAATCCACATTGAAAATTTTCATAGATACCTCACTTTGTTTCTATGACATGCAAGATTTTCAAAGGAGGCTGAGGTCAGAGCCAATTCACCCCATAACCAAGAAGCTTTGAGGAAGTGGGCTAGTGGAGGTAGCTAGATTTTTTATGGCAATTCAAGCTCCTAAGTTGATTGTTGAATGCATAAATTACTACAACCTAAATACTAAATAAAATCTATTGCTTGATCATACAATTCTAATCTCTATTGATAGGAAAACTGTGGTAAATTGCCTCTAAGTTCTAGAACAAGAACAGTTCTCTGAATTGACAATAGGAGGGGCAATGTCTAAGTTCTCCTTGAAGAAAATGGTGTGAAGAAAAGAAATTATGAGGTCCTAGTTCCAAAAGCTGCGAGGTGGTAAGAGTAAGGTTCCTAAGACCCTATTCAACACTGATCTCAAGCCCAAGATTGCAGATATTCTAGTTCTCTTGCATAGATTGAAAGATGATTTAGAAGCACTTAATTTTGTTGATCAATACTTCTTTCTGATACAAATTATCTATTTAGATACACATTATGTTGATAGGGCCTATGAGGTAAGTCTACATTTGTCTAGAGCCTTTAGCACCAAAATATTTTACAACACCTTTTACATGTCTTATTTCCTAATTTATATGTTAGCTTCTCGACAATTGTGGCCAAGCCTTCCTAGAATAGAGAACTTCCCTGATGATGTGAAAATATATGAATTCCATCCATGCTTACAATTGCATAATAGCTACGTAGAATATGTCAAAGTTAATGATGCATTTACGATGAGAATTTGTAGGGAACTCCAAGGATGCCCAAAGAGGAGGTTCAAACCGAAGGCAGTGGTAGCCATCAATCAGTTTGGTAGCTATTTTATCTAGTTCTCATCCTTTTGATATTTGCATCTTGCAACTTTTGACGGATTTGTTTTGAAGCTACCTAGGTATCTGAGTGATATGATTGTGCTAATAGAGATCATGAGGTAGGTGATCCAAGTGAATGTGATGAGTGCAAGCCTAAAGAAGAAAGGGTATGAATTCCCTATGAAGGTTGGGGCTTATAGTTGTGAGTCTCACTTTGATGCAAAAAATATGCTCAAAGCATTTGACACTAAATATCAATTAGAAGCATATGAGGTCATAAGACCTATGTTCAACCCGAATGGGTATGCAAAGAGGTGTTGCAGATTGGAAGCATGATCAAACATATTACTACTATCAAAGATTATTGGGTGGACTATAGAGATGAGCTCAAAATCAGAGATCATGCTTTTGCAAGGCTCACGATGGAGCAAATCAAAGCATATTATATCAACTTTGATGTAGAAGGCTTGGAGGACGATGGCCAAAATATGTATAGCAATACATATTTGACTAAGTTAAGGGGAATTCCTATTAGTTTCAAGCCATATGTAGATGTTGAGGATAATTTTGATATTATGATGGCTAGGATTATCAAGAGAATGGGGAAATTAGTTGAATGGACAACCAAAAGAAGCTGAAGTAAAGTGCAGCCACTCAAGCTTCTGTAGTAGCTACAATGCCTACTGCATCTCAAAGTGCTACACCAGGCATAACCATAGCTTCCACTCAAGGGCCAACTCAACCTTTAGGTAGAGGTGATCAACCTCTGAATAAGAATGTCCCAATAGCCAAGACCTATCATGATGGTTCCCTTCCAGTGATTAGAACCCATATTGGTGCTTAGGAAAAGAAGATGGAGGAACCAAAGGGTAACACGGCTACCTCAATTCCATCCCCCCATGTTACACAAGTTCCATCACCTCATATTTCTCCAACTCCTTCTCCCCATACTACTCCAATTCCCTCTCCTCATCATAGTCCCATTCTGTCAGCAAGTGCTACACTTCTATAGCCTAGTGGCTCTTCAATACAAATAGTAGACTTAGGAGATGGAAAGAGAAGTAGTAGTGAGTCTATTGAGTTAGATGAAGTGGTAAAGAAAACTCCATAAGTGGATAAAGGTCAAAGTTCCTCTAAGCTCATCCCTCGAGATCCAAAGAATCCTTTCTCTTTGGCTATTATGACAATCACCCCAGTTAAGAGGAAGATGTTCAGCACATAATCACTCAAGATGACCTCCAAGGTGATAGTTATTGAATCTTAGTTGGAGGATACTCTAGAGAGAAAAAAGGAAAAGGAAAGATGAGAGCACTTCTGTTAAGGATACTGTATCTCTTGCTATCCACTCTGGATCTACATTGACAAGAGTTAATAATTAGAAAACCTTGTCCATACCTGGGAAAGACGCAAAAATAGGTCACCTAACAATGGAGATTGCCAAGCCCAACAAAGGGCAGATTGAGGACATGACAACCAAAGATTTTACTCTACAATCTATGGATCTTGGAGAAGCAAGGCATGACACCAAAGTTGGCTTATGGAAGTCAACCAATGAGGTGATCAAGGGGCAGCTATAAAGTCTAAAGTTGTCTAAGACTAAGATGAAGGTTGAGATAGAAGAATGAAATAAATTCATCAGACAGCTAGTCACTCTATTAGCAGCCATCTTTGGTGTATCAATGACTAAAAATCCTACTGCTACTGAAGTTCATGCCCTCATCTCTCAAATTGAAGAATATAGACATTTTGGTTAGATTGGTAAGGAATGGATTGTGAAGCTCAAATCATAAGGAGTTGCTATTTTTGAGCAGATTGGTAATGTTATCTTAAGGTTGGAAATAGAAAAAGATAACATTATATCAAACAACAATACTCTGGCTAGAGAAAGGGTGAATTTTGATGATTGCATCTCCCTCCTAAAAATGATAATCCAAATGAAGGCCAAGGAAGTGGTTGAAGCAAAGATCTTGCCAAAGGGAGATGAACCCATTTTTGAGTGGCTTCAAAGCTTTCAATTTAAGATTAAGATGATCTAGTCTGCAGAGAAAGGGCTTAGAGAAATAGAGGATAAGGTAAAGAAGACACAAGAAAAATGATTTGAACTTATGAGGGGATTACATATAGACTCTCAAACTAGTAGCTAGGGAAAAGAACTTATTGGAATCAATGTCATGAAGGAGAACTTTTCCAAATTTCTAGATAGTTTGTTCGATGTATCTTGCCATAGTCAAGACATGGTTGCTGAACTACATGCACTTAGTGGTTGTGTACACATGGCCAAAGAGGAACTTCCAAATCAATTAAATTTTGTGAAGGAGTTGGCTAGAGATCATTTTAAAAGGCTCTTAAGGTATACCAATATCCACATGCCTAGACATGAAGAGCTCATCCCGATCATAGTGGTTGCCAAGGCCTATAGAGAAAAAGCAGAAAAGGGGAAGAAGTTGAAGTGATTTGCATTCTATCTTTTCTTTTCTTTTCTTTTGTAATTATTGAAACATGGCAAATTGGCGCATTTCCATTTGTTAATCTTGAGAAGATGAACTAATTTAGCTTCCATTGTAATGGTCATCTCAGAATTGTACATGTATGAGATTAAAAGATTAATGAAAAGTTGACAAATTTTTGGTGTGATGTACTTTTTTTTGTAGAGACAATTGAATGGTATTTGATATCAATTATTTCCTGTTCTAGTTTCTATTAGTTTTAGTCTTATGTTTTTCTCTTTTGTTGAGTTGAAATGAGAAAAGAACAGAGTTCAACTTCCCTATTTCAAAGAAAAGAATGAATGTGATAGGTAGTGTCATTGTTCATTCAAGGAGAAATCCCTTCAATATTCTTTGTTTGTCAATCATAGTTTAGATTCAGATTAAATTAGCTCCATACTAGTTATTACTCAATTAAGCATTTTGAATTCATAAGATGTATGAATTCATAAACTTGTTTAGATATTCAAAAAAAATTATTTGCCTGAGTTAGATTCTATTTAGGTCTAGCTTGGTTTTACTTCTTCTATTCTTAGGTGAAGAACATACCCATAATTAGTTTAGGAGAAAAACATAATTCATTGCAAACCTATTTTAGAGAGCTGTACCTACCAATTTAGAGAAAATCCAATTCATTCATAAGTGGGTTTTCAATTGTTTGTAACCAGACATTGTTCCAAGTTTGGGCATTTGAGAGTTATAATTAAAAAGAAAAAATCTATTTACCAACATATTTTTGGAAACTCTGCTGGGGAATATGAATAGTCACTTGACCAAAAAGCCTATGTCATGAGGAATAATGGTACTACCTCATGAATACATTATTCCAATGCTCCAACCTAACCTTGGTTTTCAAGATGATCAAGAAGACAAAATTTCATCCCTTAATACATTTGTTTGGAGACACAAGATGAATGTTGAACATTACAGGAATGGTAGTCAAATATTGGAAGAAGAAGAAAGAAGAGCTTCTTTGAAAAGAGTTGTTCAAAGGAGGGACATTTGAAGAGAAGAAATATAGTTGAGACAAGCATCTCAAATACAAAATTGACTTAACACCCTGGAACAAACAAGGTTCGTCACAAGTACCAAGGAACAGGGTGGGTAAGACCTTATTTTTGATAAACTTACAAAGCTTGGTTTTCCCATCTTAGACTTTCCAAGAAAAAAGGTGAAAAGAAAATTAGAGTAGACCACCTTCCCCTATTAAGAATCAAGACACTAGTACTTTTCATACTACCTATCAAGTATTGGCCCTACACAGAATTACTACTCCTTCAGTTGTTAATTTCTCGCCATACACTGCTAGAACAATCATGGCTACTCCATGGGCCACAACAATAGGACCATTAGCACTAATGGATTATCATCCCCTCTTAGTTGGTTCAAGGAAGACTTTCCTAAAATTCTTAGGAGATGGGAAGGTTACTACATATGAACATATTAAAGCCTTCTTTGCAACTACTCACATCTTAGGTGTTGGGCATGAGGATGTTGTTGTAAGATTATTCATGGAAACCTTGGTAGATAGTGTGGTAGACTAGTTCTATCATTTAGGTGATGGCTTAATTAGTGATTGGGATACAATGAGAACAAAATTTGAGATAAGGTTTAAAACTATGGAAGATGAACATGCCTTGTTAACATAGTTGACTTCAATTAAAAAACAATCCACCATGAGTATGAGAGATTTTGTTGCAAAGTTCAATAAGATGATTAGTAGAATTCCAACTACTGATAGACCTACAACTAATAATTTGAAAACCTTCTTTATAAGTGCGATGCCCCCAGATGTCAATTGTAACTTGAGAAGAGCACATCACATAGATTTAGTAGACATAGAAAAGAAGGAAATTGAGTTTGGTGATGATTTGATTTCGGCAGGAAAATGGAAGTGAGAGCTTCAAACTAAAGGAAGTTCCAGTAATACTACATCATCTGATGAAATGATCCAAAAATTGTCAAATGAATTAATAGTAGTAAAAAGACAATTTCGTAGATTCAATAATTCCTACTAGTGGAATTATCAAAACTTTCTAGGAAGGAATAATGATGGAAAATATCCATAGCTTATAGGCTCACAACCCAGGTTGCAGATTGAGGCAGCACCAAAGAAAAGAAATATGTGTCTTTCATTTGACAATAGATCATGATAGTGAGAGCTATCTAGAAATGGCCCGTATGATGTAGTTATTATTCACCAATGAGCTAAACATTGTGACCCTTTGCCCAGAATCATATTCATACTCAAATGGTAACTCTAGAAATTTATTTTTAGAATATGAGTTAGATTTTGAATCAAAAGGTGAATGCTATGCGACTATTGATGGGACTTCTTACATAGTGTTGACTCAAGGTCAAAGGCAAAAGAATCAATCCCCCAGCCATGCTCACAAGAATGATCCTAGCACTTCAACAAGTAATGTTCATATTGACCAAGGAGTATTCACTTCACAAATAGGTAAGGATAAAATGTCTTTTGATTTCATCCAATTCTATGAAGAATCAAAAATTCAAATTTTCCCTATCGACTATTTGAAGTCTTATCCCTTTGAATTAAAAAGATTAGTGGATAGATGTAAAGGGAATACCTTAGATTTGAATCATAATGTAACTATTGAAAAAGAGGATGAAACATTAACAACTAATCTATTTATCCAAGAAGATTCTATTATTTTAGCAACCTCTCTTGGGTAGAAACCTGACCCATTTTATATTTCACTATATATCAATGGGTGCAAATTAAACAATTGCATAATAGATTTGGGTGCATCAGATAATATTATGCCATATTCCATAGCTAAAGCCCTGGGTCTCAATCTTACTAAAGTGCATGGGAGGTGTTATTCTATGGATGCCAAACAAGTCCCTTTTCTTGGGCAAATCAAAGATGCTCAAGTAGCCTTGGCCTCACATCTAGAAAAGAAACTCTTATTGACTATCCTAGTAGCAGATATTTTGGTGAGCTATGGACTTCTTTTAAGCAAGATTTTCTGCTAAGACTTAGGAGGAGAAATTAAGCTGGACTAGTCCCAAGTAGTCATACTTATTGGGAATAAGAAAGTTAAATTAGAACTTGAAGAAAAGGCAAAATTCACGGTTCTAAAATTGGATGATCCTAAAACTCAGATCCTCTATCAAGAGCTAGAATTTGAAAACTATATGTTATTCTCTGAAGAGGCTCTAGATTAACAAAGAGATGGAGATCAAAGCAAAGGAAATTTGAATGGGGACAAAGATGTAATAGGCATATGGACACTTGAATTTTATGGAAGTTGTGCCTCCTTAGGGTTTTGCATAGGTGTATGTTGATACCCCCTAAGGGAGAACTTGAGCCCTTGGCTTTCAAATTAGAATTTGGAAATATGAATAATACTACAAAATATGAGGCTTTGTCATTGGAGAAAATATAAGAAAAAGAAAGAGGAGTAAAGATCCTAAGAGCTTGGGGTGATGCAAAACTCATAGTCAAACAAATTAAAGGACAATATTCTATGAAAAATCACAGGTTAAAGAACTATAGAAATAGAGTTTGGGATGAGATAGAAGGTTTAGAAGCCTTTTCTATTGAAGCAGTGCCAAGAGAGATAAACACCAAAGTTGATTCTCTAGTAGTTTCTACTTCTTTGCTACTACCTCATCCAAAATTCAAGGATAAGAAATACTAGATTGAAATTATGTATTGAGCTTCTATTCCAGACAATGTGGAATCCTAGAAAGTTTTTGAAGATGACAAGAGTTTACAACTATTCCTAGAAAATGACAAATCTAGTTCTACACATGAATCCAAGGATGATAATCATGAAAGTTCTGATGTTGAGAAGAATCAAAATGGTAAAGTTCAATTGCAAGGTAATATCATTCTCCCATACTTTGTAGCCTTGGAAAATTTGTTTAATAGACATGATGTCTACATAAAGTAGAAGAGGGTAGAAAGGGGACCTACCATTAGAGAGTATGAAGGGGTAAATATCAAAGACACTCATGATCCTAAAATGATCAACATTTGGAAAATGTTGTTTGCCTGAAGAAAAGGAAGCTACAAAAAAAACTCTTCATGGAATATAGGGATGTTTTTTCTTGGAGTTATGAAGATCTAAAAAGATATCGAGGTGGGGAGGTAAAACATCAAATTCCACTCAAACCTGATGCAATTCCTTTTCAACAAAAATAAAGGAATTATAATCCTAAGGTCGTAGATGCCATTTTTTGGGAGGTGGATAAAATGTTGAAAGCAAGAATCATTTACCCCATCCATCATTCTACCTAGGTAGCTAACATAGTACTAGTAAGAAAGAAGAGCATAGAAATAAGGATCTACATCAATTTCTATAATTTGAACCAGGCATCCCTGAAGGATAATTTCACTCTCCCCAATATGGATTATTTACTGCAATCAAGTTGAGGTAGATGAGAAAGACCAGGATAAGATAGCATTTACCACTCCTTGGGGTACATTTGCATATCACAAAATGCCCTTTGGGCTAATCAATGTTGGTGCCACATTCCAGAGATGTATGAGCAAGACGTTCACTGATATGAAGGATTGAATTATAGTTATATACCTGGATGACCTCACAATATTTTCAGAAAAGAGAAAAGACCACATAGAAGATTTAAGGAAAGTCTTACAAAGATGCTAAGAACATGGAATCTCACTTAATCCAAAGAAATCAATTTTTTGTGTGATGGAAGGGAAGCTCCTTGATCATATAGTGTCTCAAGAAGGCATCCAAATTGATCTTGAACAAGTGGAGACCATCTGAAGGTTAAGTTTTCCTTCAAATAAAATAGGGGTTAAGTCATTCTTTGGGCAAGTGAATTTCCTCAGAAGGTTTGTACTAGATTTTGCAAAAACCACTAAGCATATTGTGGATATGATGAAGGGAAATTCAAATTTCAAATAGAATGAGGCAAGAAAGCAGGCCTTTCAAAATATAAAAACTGCTATTGCTCATGCCCTAGTTTTGAGCCACCCAAATTATAAGTGAGATTTCTTCATTTACTGTTATCCTTCTGAACATACTTTATCAATGATACTTATGCAAGAAAATGATGATGCGGTACAAGCCCCAATAGCTTTCATGAGCATACCCTTGAAAATTCATGAATTGAAATACTCATAGATTGAGAAGCACACTTATGTAGTAGTCAAAGCACTTAAATTTTTTTGGTTCCATATCTTGCATTCACATTCTATTGTTTTTGTTTTGGATGTAGTAGTGACAAGTATGTTGACACAATAGGATGTAGGTTGTAATGCTAGAGGAGCATGGATAGCAAAGGCACAAGAATATGATATAGAAATCAAGCCTACCAAGCTAGTTAGGGGTAATGCTTTGTGTAAAGTAATTGCAGGAAACAAGATCACTGGAGAATCAGAAGAATTAAGTGGAAAGTAGCTAGTATTAGCAGTAGGTCTTCATGATTATTGGTTTGAAAATATTTCTTACCTATTAACATATGGAGAATGTCTAGAGGGCCTAAATGTAAAACAAAGAAGGGATCTTAAATTGAAAGCAACTAAGTACGTAATTTGGGATGAAAAATGGTTTAAAAAGGCTATTGATGGAACTTTTCTCAAATGCATAGATAAACAACAGAAAGAAAAGTTGTTGAAAAAATTCCATGATGAGGCTTGTGGAGGGCATTTTTCATCCTCAGTCACAACTTTCAAAATATTGAGATAGTGCTATTACTGGCCTGGAATGTTGAAAGATGCCTATTCTTGGGTAGAAAAGTGTGAAAAATGCAAGATGTTCGTAGCGTTTCCTCAATTAGATGCTCTACCATTAAGGCCCATCATCATTGAAGGACCTTTTCAATTATGGGGCTTTGATTTTATTGGTCCAATTAGTCCAACATCTAGTTTTGGGCATCAATATGTGATAACTGCAATTGATTATTTCACTAAGTGGGTGGAGGCCAAAGCAACCAAGAAAACTACTTTTGAAGAAGTATGTGAATTCATTAAGGAGAACATACTGGCCAGATTTGGTGTTCCTATCAAATGATTGATGGATAATGCAACCTACTTTTCTTCAATTGAGATTATTGATTTTTGCTTTGAGTATGGAATTACTGTTAGTCACTCATCTAATTATTTCCCACAAGGAAATGGTCAAGCCAAGTCTAGTAACAAGAATTTGATAAAAATTGTTAAGAAGATGGCCTCAGACAATCAAAAGACTTGGCATAAGAAAATTCATGAGGTACTGTGGGTAGATAGGGTGACACCTAAAAGGGAAATTGGCATATCTCTTTTTGAATTAATGTATGGGGTTGAAGTTAATTTACCATTACCTTTAGAATTGGCTACAAACAAACTCAGAATAGTGATCGAAGATGATATCTACAAAGATGGTCTAGAGAAGAGAATTTCGTATCTGAGAAAACTTGAAGAGGAAAGAAAAGAAATTGTGGATCACATCACACAACATTAGATGCAGGTGAAGGACCTATTTGATAAGAAGGCTAGACCATGGAAATTCATGGTAGGAGATAGTGTGTTACTTTGGGATAAGAAAAGTGGTCCAAAAGGTATGCATAAGAAGTTTGACACCTTGTGGAAAGGTCCATTCTGGATTCATCAAGAATTTGAGAATAACTCTTTCAAATTGGCTTATGAAGATGGTGAAGTACTACCCCTGACCTATAATGGTTAGGATCTGAAGCTTTATCAAATTGCAAATTGAGAACTGGTAACCCCTATATTGTATTATACTTAGGTTTAGTTTCTTTTCATGTTTCCTAGTTAGTTTCCTTTCCCTTCTTTTTTTTCCCTATTCTTTTCCTTGTTTTTGTTTTGTTGTGTTGCCACCTTTTATCTTCTTTGCAAAACCAGAGATTTTGAGTTCCTTGCTTGCGTATGCTCTACCCAAGTCCCTAGTCAGAGCTAGCTATTGCCCCACTTTTCATCCTATACCCATTTTTGCAAAGTGGAAAAGATTTTGTGTTTTAGTTTGGTCTAGGTATGTCTTAGTCTAGTCTTTTCTCCTCAAGTGAATATTTTCTCCATCAGATTTCTCACCTTTCACTTCTCTTGTATTACATAATCGGGTGGGTTTTCCTTGATGTCGTGAATTTGTGGGTAGCCTAGAACCTAATTCGATGGAGGTCCTTGTGTTTCATAAAGATTTTCTCAAATTACTTTTCAAGGATGGACTTGTTCATAACTTATCATGATTTACACATAAAAAAATGAAGCTTGTGGAGAATCAAAGATTGCCTTCTCCTCGATGGGTTTTCGACCCGTGAAGGTGATTTTCCATAAAGGTTAATAAATATGGTTTGCAGATTAAAACAAGAAGAGAATGAGTTGTTCTATGGATAAGCCTTACTTTCATCATAGTATTCTACCTTGGACAACATGCAAGATTCATCATGGTGCTTAGAATCACCTTAAGCAGAAAACTCTAAAATAACTTCTCCTCGGTTGGCTTTCAACACATGAAGCCAATTTTTTGCTAAAGGCATTTGCAAAGGGAAAAAATGAAGAAGTGGGCCCTCTTTTGACCCCCACAGTCCTTTGATGGTTTTCCAAACTCAGAGAAAAGGAAAATCCAAAAGTTAGAAGGTAAATAAAGCTTGAGCGAAAAATTGAAGATCGCCTTCTCCTCAGCGGGTTTTCAACCCATGAGGGTGATTTTCTACATTCATAGATAAATCAACTTTTAAATAGATTTGGTTCACAAATTACACATAAGTCACCTCAAGATGATTATGAAAACAAGTTAATCGCAGTTGGAAAAGTGTAATGAGTAGAATCTAGCTGGGCAGATATTTCCTTATAGAGTACTCCATTCTTAATTCTCTGGAACTAGGTGAAAAATGGAAAAGTAAGTATGTAATAAAGGAAAAGTTATTGTTGGGCCAATGAAAATAGTGAAAAGACATGGAAAAGTCTATTAGAAATTCTCACATTTACTAATTCAATAGATTTATCCTTTATTTCATTTGCGTGGCATGGATCTTGACGATTAATGGGTGGATTAGGATTTCAATATATAGAGAAACATAACAATTTTTCAAATTAACGCTTTTTCTTGAACTATTATGTTGTTGAATTGCACAACATTTTCAAGTCTCTTATTCTTGCAAATTCTATCCTTTGTGCTTCCTTCAATTTGAAGGTTTTGATTCACTTCTACCTCAGATAAAATGGCAACAAAATTTGCTGGGTTTGACAGGCTTAATGGGATCAAATCCACATTGTAGAGTTTCATAGATACCTTGCTCTATTTCTATGACATGCAAGATTTTGAAAGGAGGCTGAGGTTGGAGCCAATTCACCCCATAACCAAGAAGCTCCAAGGAAGTGGGCTAGTGGAGGTAGCTAGATTTCTGGTGATGGTTCAAGTTCCTAATTTGATTGTTGAATGCATAAATCACTACAACCCAAATACTAGACAAAATTTGTTGCCTAATCATACAGTTCTAATCTCTATTGATAGACAAACTATGGTAAATTGCCTTTGAGGTCCATAATAGGAGGAGTTCTCTAAATTGATAATAGGAGGGGCAATGTTTGAGTTCTCCTTGAAGAAAATGGTGTGGAGAAAAGAAATTATGAGGTCTTGGTTCCAAAAGCCGTGAGGCACTAAGAGTAAGGTTCCTAAGATCCTATTCGACATTGATCTCAAGCTGAAGATCATAGATATTTTAGTTCTCTTTCATAGATTGAAAGGTGAGGTAGAAACACTTAATTTTTTTGAATAGTACTTCTTTTTGGTACAAATTATCTATTTAGATGCACATTATGTTGATTGGGCCTATGAGGTAAGTGAGCATCTATCCAAAGCCGTTAGTGCCGTAAAGTTTTACAACACCTTTTACATGTCTTCTTTCCTAATTTATATGTTAGTTTCTCTACAATTGTGGCCAGGCCTTCCCAGAATAGAGAACTTCCCTAATGATGTGAAAAGTTATGAATTCTATCCATGCTTACAATTGTAGAATAGCTATGTAGAATATGTCAAAGTTAATGACGCATTTACAATGAGAATTTGTAGGGAACTCCAAAGATGCCCAAAGAGGAGGTTCATCCCAAAGGCAATGGAAACCATCAGTCAATTTGGTAGCTATTTTATCCAGTTCTCATCCTTTTCATATTTTCATCTTGCAGCTTTTGATGGATTTCCTTTGAAGCTACCTAGGTATCCAAGCGATATGATTGTGATAATAGAAATCGTGAGGCAGGAAATCCAAGTGAATGTGCTAAGTGCAAGCCTAAAGAAGAAAGGGTATAGATTCCCTATGAAGGTTGGGGCTTACAGTTGCGAAGATGCAAAAAATATGCTCAAAGCATTTGAGACTAAATATCAATTAGAAGCATATGAGGTCATAAGACCTATGTTCAACCTAAATAGGTATACATGAGAGGTGTTGTAGATTGGGAGCATGATCAAACATGTTACTACTATCAAAGATTATTGGGCAGACTGTAGAGATGAGCTTTAAAGCATAGATCATGCTTTTGCAAGGCTCATGGTGGAGCAAATCAAAACATATGGTATCAACTTTGATGTAGATGGCTTGGAGGATGATTGCCAAAATATGTATAGCAATACATATTTGACTAAGTTAAGGGGGATTCCTATTAGTTCTAAGCCATAGGTAGATGTTGAGGAGAATTTTGATATAATGATGGCCAAGATTATCAAGAGAATGGGGAAATGGGTTGAATGGACAACCAAAAGAAGCCAAAGTAAAGGTGTAGCCACTCAAGCTTCTGTAGTAGCTGCAACACCTAATTCATCTTAGAGTGCTACACCAGGCATAACCATAGCTTGCACTCAAGGGCCAACTCAACCTTTAGGTGGAGGTGATCAACCTCCAGATAATAATGTCCCCATAGCCAAGACCTATCATGATGGTTCCCTCCTAGTCATTGGAAGCTAGACTGGTGGTTACAAAAAGAAGATGGAGGAACCAAAGGATATCATGTTTGCCTCAATTGCATCCCCCCATGTCACACCAGTTCCATCACCTCATGTTTTTCCAACTCCTTCTCCCCATACTACTCTAGTTCCCTCTCCTGATCATAGTGCCATTCCACAACCAAAGTGCTACACTTTTGCAACCAAGTGGCTCTTCAATACAAATAGTAGACTCAGGAGATGGAAAGAGTAGTAGTAGTGAGTCTACTGAGTTAGATGAAATGGTAAAGAAAAATCTAGAAGTGGATAAAGGTTAGAGTTCCTCTAAGCTCATCCCCTGAGATCCAAAGAATCCTTTCTCTTTGGCTACTGTGATAATCACCCTAGCTAAGAAAAAGATGTTCAATATAGAATCACTTGAGATAACCTCCAAGGTAATAAGTATTGACTCTTGGTTGGAGGATACTCTAGAGAGAAAAAGGAAAAAGAAAGATGAGAGCATTTCTGCTAAGGATAATGTATCTCTCACTATCTACTCTAGGTCTGCATTGACAAGAGTTAATAAGAAACAAACCTTGTCCATACTTGGGCAAGATCCATAAATAGGTCACCTAACAATGGAGATCACCAAGCCCAACAAAGGAGGGTAGATTGAGGATATGATAGCTGAAGATTTTACTATGCACTCTATGGATCTTGGAGAAGCAAGGCATGACACCAAAGTTGGCTTATGGAAGTCAATCAATGAGGTGATCAAGGGGTAGCTAGAAAGTCTAAAGTTTTCTAAGACTAAGATGAAGGCTGAGATGGAAGAATTAAATAAATTCATCAGACATGTAGTCACTCTATTAGCAACCATCTCTAGAGTATTAGTGACTAAAAATCCTATTACTATTGAAGTTTAGGCCCTCATATCTCAACTCCAAGAAGATAGAAATTTTGATCAGTTTGGTAAGGAATGGATTGAGAAGTTCAAATTAGAAGGAGTCAATATTGTTGAGCAGATTGGTAATGTTATCTTAAGGTTGGAAACAAAAAAAGATAACATTATATCAAATAGCAATACTCTGGCTAGAGAAAGGGTGAAGTGTGATGATTGCATCTCCCTCCTAAAGATGATCATCCAAATGAAGGCCAAGGAAGTGGTTGAAGCAAAGATCTTGCCGAAGGGAGATAAATGCCTGTGTTGAGTGGCTTCAAAGCAAGCAATTTAAGACTGAGATGATCCAATCTGTAGAGAAAGGACCTAGAGAAATAGAGGATAAGGTAAAGAAGACACAAGACAAAGGATTTGAACTTATGAGAGGATTACATACAGACTCTCAGACTAGTGGCCAAGGAAAAGAACTTATTGGAATCAATGTCATAAGGAGAACTCTTCCAAATTTCTAAATAGTTTGTCTGATGTATCTTCCCATAGTCAAGACAGGGTTGTTGAACTACAAGCACTTAGCAGATGCATACACGTGGCCAAAGAGGAACTTCCAAATCAATTAAATGTTGTGAAGGAGTTGGCTAGAGAGCATTCTAAATGCTTCTTAAGTTATACCAATATCCACGTGCCTAGACATGAAGAGCTCATCCCAATCATAGTTGCTTCCAAGGCCTAAAGAGAAAAAGCAGACAAGGGGAAGAAGTCAAAGTGATTCACATTTTGTCTTTTCTTTTGTTTTCTTTTGTAATTATTGAAACATGGAAAATTGGTGCCTTTCCATTTTTCAATCTTGAGAAGATGAATGGATTGAACTTCCATTGTAACGGTCATCTCAAAGTTGTATATGCATGAGATTGAAAGATTAATGAAAGGTCAGTGAATTTTTGGTGTGAAGCACTTTTTTTTGTAGAGACAATTGAATGGTATTTGATATCAATTATTTTTTGTTCTAGTTTTTTTTAGTTTCAATCTTATGTTTTTCTCTTTTGTTGAGTTGAAATGGGGAAAGAACAGAGTTCCACTTCCCTATTTTGAAGCAACTAATAAATGTGATACGTAGTGCCATTGTTCATTCAAGGAGAAATCCCTTCAGCATTCTTTGTTTGTTAATCATAGTTCTGATTTAGATTAATTTAGCTAAATTCTAGTTATTACTCAGTTAAGCTTTGTGAATTTGTAGGATGTGTGGATTCGTAAACTTGTTTAGATATTCAAAAAAATTTATTTGCCTGAGTTAGATTCTATTTAGGTCTAGCTTGGTTTTACCTCTTATGTTCTCAGGTTAAGAACATACCCTCAATTAGTTTAGGAGAAAAACATAATTCATTGCAAACCTATTTTAGGGAGTTGTACCTACCAATTTAGAGAAAAGCCAATTCATTCGTAAGTGGTTTTTCAACTATTTGTAACTAGATATTGCTCCAAGTTTGGGCATTTGAAAGTTATAATTAAAAAGAACAAATCTATTTACCAAAACCTTGTAAACATGGCTTTTCCTAAGCTCATCCTCATAGAGTTTCCTTACATCTATATAGTCATGCAAAAATTTGTCAAGCTTTTCTCATCTTTCTACCTTGGCCTCATTCATGAAAGAAATTTTTTTGATGGGCTTTGAGATTTCTATGCCTGAAGTACCCTGCAAAGTCCACACAACCATGTTTCCCTATTTTGTGTTGTACACATCCATCAATTTAGGCTTATTTGATGTAGGATCCATGGTCCAAACTACTAGAAACTTGGTGTCAATGTTGAACCCTATTCCTCTTTGTAATCCATCAGCACCATATGCCTTATATGGGATGGCATTCTCTTGTCTCCTAATCCGATCAAGCATAAATGCTTGCTCCAAATCCCAACCAGGTACCAACAACATCCCACTTCCTTGTATAAGGTCCCTTGCCTTCTCTAGAGTCATAACTTCACTCTTAGGATCATAGGCTTGTAACTTCTCAACTAGTTCCATCTTTTGTTCATCTAATTCTCCTAGTTTAATCTTCAATACCAACTCACTCTATTTTATTTTGTACAAAACACTTTTGAACTTAGTTGATTTAATAAATTCATCATCTTCCATAAATTGTTGGTCTTGGATGATCTTAGCATCTAGCATTGCCATTGCTAGCTTTAGGTCTATGAGTGTGTTCTTAGCTATCTTGACCTTGTCTTATATATAACTTTTCCTTAAGTCAACAAAGTACTAATTCTTACTAGGTATAATTCATAGTGTTCTTTTTTTTACTTCTATAGGGATATGGACAATATTTTGTCTCTTGTTTCCCTTAGTGATCCATGATACCTCAATAGGCTTATCTTCCTCTATTTCTATAACCACATAAGACTCAAGGCTACTAGCCATCTCCTCTTCTCCTATGGGTCCCTTTGGCAATTGGGCCATGATTTTAGTATGATCAATGACCATCTTCCTAATCCTACGAGGATAGGGAATATCAATACAAATCCCTTAAAATTGGGATCCACTCTCTTCATTTCCATTTCTACCCTCAAAACATCATTAAGTTTGGCCAATTTATCTATTGCCTCTTGTTCTGCAATAATATTAGGAATAATATCGTCATGGGGTAACTCCTTGGTACTTGGAAACACATAGTTCCTAATTTCTTTGAGGGTAGTCCTCATCCAATTGTTAGGGTCATAGATTCTATATGGTGTTGTTGACAAATTGTAATGTTGGAGGAAAGAATGAATTTGGTCTAGGGATTCTTTTCCAATTGAAAAGTCTCCCACCTTAAAATATCTACATAGAAATGTGCCCCTATGCACCTTAGGCCCCAAGTATTCTCTGTTTACCATAAGTAGTTGCCACATGAATTCAATAATACCCAACCTAGGAGAAACAAATTTTGGCAATATGTGGGGTAGTTGGGGACAACCATATACTCTCATCAGGGAAAAAGTTGGGAATAAGAAAATATCCTCCCAATTATGATCTAATCTATTATCCTCAGGGACCAAGACTGGTCTCAAAAGACTCTTTACCCTAAAGTAATGTGGATCTAGCATTTTCATTATAACAACACTAAAATTATTGAAAAATGAGGTAGAATCAAAATAGTGATAAGAAGTGTCCCATACCCATGTCCATAACTAAATTGGAAGCTCTCCATTAGCATAAGAGGTGTGATCAATGAAATTTGAACTAAAATATCCCACATTCTTTTATAGGATCATATGCATCAACAATGGGTAATGAAGGAAACATAAATTCTTCATTTCTCCACTCTAGGATAGCTTAATATTTTCCTTCATTTTTTCTAGAATAAACTTAACATAATCTTATTTTCCACCATGCTAGGAGTCTTGCATGTCTCTGGCAATAATAAATTCAAGTCCATACACTATGTCTAATCCATCTTTTCCAATCACCTTGTGGACACCATACACTATTTTCACAAAATAATTCTTGAATTTATCCAAAGGTAATCACCCATAGTCTTCAAGTCTATGGGGATATGTTTTAATATTGATTTTCCTATGTATGCCTTGGTGTTTCTATCAAATTTTCTCTATAGATCCTCCAAATCTACTGGCTCACTCATAGCACTATCCAATCCAAATGCTTTAATGAATGAGGCATAGTCTAGAGTGCATAGAATAGTTCCATCTTTCCTATGGAATGATTTGGTGGCTGGATTGTATGACTTGATTAGGGCTTTCACCAAATCCACATCAACAAAGACCTTTGGAAATATCAATTTTTCCAAGTTCTTCTTCCAAGGGTTGCAAATAGGGATCTTCTTGTCTCTGTTATGTTAGAAATACTTAAAAATATTAGAACCCATGACCTCAGGGCATGTAACATATTTGCCTAATGCATATAGGTCAATGAAAGCATGATCATCTATTGCATTTACATTGAGGATCTTGGGAATAATTTTAACCATTCTTCAACAAATTGGTTTGGTTTTTTGTCTCATATTTCCTCCCTTAGAAGTGGAGGTTTCTACAAATTCCATGTCCGCTACTTGAATCTCTTCAACCTCTTTATTAGACATTTTGAGCTAGCTTGAAAACACTAGGTAAAGCTATATTTAGGCACTGAAAACAATAATTTGCATGCACTAAAATCTCTACAACTGCTTAGATTTTCTCTTTGTGAATGGTAAACTACAACAAATTAGTAGAATATATTTATAATTAAACATTCATCATCATAGTCCCTTTGCATTTATTTTCAGCATGCTCAAGCCTTAAAATTCAGCTTATTCTATCACCTTAGGGGAGTGTTGTCATTACTATTTAACATTACACTTTTTTTTAATTTCTTAAATCTCATTTATCAAGAACCCTTTTTTGTTTCTAGCTCAAAAAATGGAAAACATATTTTCAATGTCAACTTAGGGTTTATGATCTTACGATCAACCCTAGAGTCAAAAACCTCATAATATCTTAGGTGGGGAAGAAATACCCTTCAACCTTAAGATCTCATGAAATCAAAACCCTTATCACACTATCGCAAAGCTTGGAAAAAGTCTCTACAATCTCACGATACATTGATTACTATGGCATCAGAGCTTTCCTTTCAAATCTTTATGATCTCATGATAGGTGGTTTACACTGCACATCATAGCATCTTATCTCATTTTACTTCATCTTACAATCCTATGATCACAGCTCAGTTGACTGCATCATGACTTTGGCGGTCATCTTCTTTACCCCTACAATGCTACAAGAGACTGTTAGCTCCCTTCATCATAACATTCTAGGCATCAAATTTTACTTCTACATTCCCTGATGTATTTCATATCATAGCATCATAACACCCTTCTACTACTCTTAAGATCTTATGAAATACTAATTGTCTTAAGACAGTAGAATAGGATCTATTAGATGACAGACATATGTAAAGACATTTTCGGTCCCACTAGCTTGATGTGACATCCACCTTATATACTTTGCATTATGTGACCAATCAAGATAGAAAACTCATCACATTTCTAACTTAAACTACCAGCATGCTCTATCACTTATGGTTTTACGATCTTACAATCGCCATTCCCATAGCATCATGATATTTAACATCTTCTTTCATGATCTTATGATCGAGGCTTTTGGGGTGACATCAGAAAACCTTATATAGACCATTATGATTTCATGATCAACTCTTCATTGTAGGATCAATTTTTTCTACTTTCTTCATTATATTCTCATACTTCTACGATCCTACAACAAGCCACTTGTCACATGGTCATAATCCATTCCTTTTACTTCTGTGATACCTCGACTACTATTTTATCATAACATCGCACACCATGAATTAAGTGTTCCATCAAAAGCCTAGGATACTATGATTGTAGAATATCTTAACATTGGGGAACCTAAAATATCACTCTACAATCCTCTACTAAATCTTGTGTCATAACATTAAGAGAAGGAAAATGAAAGCTTGTGACTAGATGCCAAGGCCATGATCATAAGATTGAAGCTCTAGGGTTTGAATGATATAAAATATCTCGCCTAAAAAACTTAGGATAAGGGCAAAAAGGTTGCAGTTTTGATTGATTTTTTAATGGCAAGATAAGAATACAACCTTAAGATTCCCAAATAAAACCCTAGGGAAATATTTTCACTATTTGAACTTGGGTAAAATAATTTGGCTAGGGTCCTTTTGAAAATTAAAATACATGAGACACAAAACCCTAATAATACAAAACAAATTTAGATCATCTTTACAATGAGGATCAAAATTTTAGTATAGTGAAAATGAGGGCTATCAAGACCATTATACCTCATTAAATAAGCAATTCTAATATTTTTTTCTTAAACATCACCATAGATCTTAGAGTTTACAATTAGATCCACCACATTTAATGAATTTGATCACCATTTCATTTATCCTCTTCTTTTCTAGAAACTTTTCTTACAATCCATTCCTTAGGTTGTTTACCTAATCCTCTTTTGGCATTAAATGATCCAACTCATCGATCCTTATCTTCAACATGCTTTCCATATCCCAAGAAATCAACTTAGTCTATTGGAAATTATGATTTCTCATAAACTGGTAAAATGTTGTCCCTCGAGCAAGGCTAATGTTTGACACTCTGTCATCACTGGGTTACTCAGTTTCTACTAAATATATTTCTTGGCACATAAACTATCACTTAGTGGATACTGATGCTCAATCAACACTAATTCTACTTGACTTATTCTGGTGCTCTATCGACACTAGCATCACTTGACATATACTTCAAGTTCCTTAATCTTTTTCTTTTTAACTCAGTCAAGACTATACATTTAATCTATCTTTGATCACATCTTGAAGGCTTTAGTATTATTATCTACTCCACTTGCAACATGATTTAAACAATCACTTTATCTTGTCAAATCCCAACTAATTAGGTGTCCTTTTATAGTGTTAGCTTCATAACTCAACCTTTCCTCTAGATATTTTTGTTATGAACAACTTCACAAATCCTCTTCATCAATCAAAGAGATATGACACTTAGAGTAGATAACAAATTATCCCACCAATAGGTTTGATATCAACGAGAAAATAACAATTATTTCAATTGTAGTTTCAAACAATCTCCCTCTTTGGCATTAATTGAAACACCTCTACTTGCCATGCAATCTAAAATTTTTACTATCAGATCTTCATTATTATCCTTAGTTTCATTTTCATTCTCATCCATTCAACTCTAATATACAAAATATAAGATCTTTATATTATATTAGATCTAGCAACATCTCTTAGCAAGTCTTATGAGATCCCTTTAAGTGATATCTCCCTCTTTCGTCTTATGTTCCAAAGACATTTTGACTTATGCATCCTTTCATATAGATACCTTCATGTCAATTCTGAATTCTTCTTCTATCATCTTTGTATGATTGATCCATCATTATGTTCTTCTTTGTCATTGCTATCTTAGGAAACTCATAAAGTAGAAAAATCTACATCAATTTGTAAGATAGTTTGATCATCACATTTCATAAAAAGTTTCACTTTAGCTTAAGTAGCTTTATCTAGGGGAATCACCCCTAGTTTACCTTGAAGATATTCATGAGCATATTTAGGTAAAGCTTTAGTGAATATATCATCTATTTTCTATTTAGTGTTCACATACTCCAATTTCACTTCTTTGTCTTGAACTAATTCTCTCAAGTAATGATACTTGATAGTAATATGCATGGTTTTTGTGTGCATTATAGGATTCTTTGATATGTTAATAGCACTAGTGTTATCATAATAGATAGCCACTAGATTTGTGATATATTCCTTCATACCTTTGAATAATTTCTTGATCCATATGATATTTCAACAAGTCACTGCTACTACAACATACTCAACTTCAGCTATTGATTGAGAAATGCAGTTCTTCTTCTTTCTTGTCCATAAAATTAGTCTCTTTATTAGAAATAATGCACCACCACTTGTGCTTTTTCTATCATCAACATTTCCTACCCAATCAAAATCAATAAATACCTTCAGTTCAAAATTGTTATTCTTCTTGTAATACAATCCATAGTCTTCTATTCCTTTTAGATATCTTAGTATCCTTTTTACTACCATCATGTGATTTTCCTTAGGACTTGCATAAAATCTTGCAACTATCCCAACTGTTAATGCAATATTAGGTCTTCTATGAACAATATTTTTCAATTTTTCAACCATTAATCTACATAATATCTGGTTCACATCAGTAGAATCATCATTCTTAGATAGTTTGTGCCAGTGGCCATAGGTGTAGTAACTGGTCTTGAATCTTCCATTCCATTTTTAAAAAAATTATCTCCTTGATATATTTGGATTGAGTAATGAAGATACCCTACTTCATTTGATATACTTGTAAGCCAACAAAGAATTTGATCTCACCAAACATTGACATTTAAAATTCCTTTTTCATTTCATTAGAAAATAATTTTCATAATTCTTCCTTGCCTCCAAATATGATATCATCAAAAAAAATTTAGATAGTAATAGCTCATTGTTCTTGCCAGTCTTCAAGTATAGATTGATGTTATCATTTGTTCTTGTAAAAATAATCTTTACCAAATAGTTATGTAGACTTTCATACCATTCTCTATGGGCTTGTTTCAAACCATATAAAGCTTTGTGAAGCTTACACACCATATTCTTCTTTCCAAGATCCACAAATCCTTTTGGTTGCTCAATGTATACTTCTTCTTCAAATATCCCATTTAGAAATGCAAATTTGACATCCATCTGACACACTTTAAATCTTTGATAACCCATTGAGTATTTTTTTTGAGAAATTGTAGTATAAAAAGTTTATTTATTCTTTAATGATAGAAGAAAAAAAATAGTGAACTTCCCAAAAAAAAAAGAAAAGAAAACTTCTCAAAATTTTTATTTTATTTTTTATATCTCAACCTGAATAAACTTTAGAGAAAAAAATCAATAATAGAAACATGTGCTAGCAACATGCGTTTTAAAGGGAAGGTTACTCTAAGATCACCAAAGTCTAAAAGGAGTACATTATTGGGAAATCTTCCCATTTGAAGTAGCAATAGACTCAAGATTCTAGTATCCATATAGACTGAAAGTGAGAAAAAACTCATAGAGAAAAAGAAAGTGTAAATTCTCATCTCTGGTCCAACACCAAGAAGCTAGGATTAGAGAAATTCTTAAAGTGTAGGATAAGTGGAAAGAAGACATCAAAGAATTAGATGAAAGTAGAAAAGGATGGTAACATGTGCTCAAAAGAAAAACCAAAAGAATAGCAATTCCTCTAGGACAAATAGAACAAAAATTGCAGACAGGGAATAAGGAGGGTTTTCTACTTAAGAAACAAAAGGATTTTTTCAACAAAACTAAGTACTCTAGAAAACATAATCTATTTCATGTTTAGAACCTATTGAAGCCTATAGAAGCAAAGAGAAATGGCAAAGTTGTTATTATACCTTAGCCAAAAAATATATCAAAAGCTAATAGTATCCTAGTAGGTCCAAAGCAATCCAATACTCCCTTGGATTCAAATCTAAACAAGGTAGTTAGAAACCTTGAAACCCTAGCCAAAAGATCCAAAGTGTATATCCCTCCTCATAGAAAACCCATTAGAAATAGGATAAACTTTGACCATCTAGCAAGCCCTAATAGGTTACCAAAATTAGAAACCCTAATAGATAATTAGAATTATCATAGAGACACCTAGATCATTAGTGAAAAATTTAGTGAGGAAAGATGGTAGGAATATCTAGAATTAGGAGTGTATGAATTCTAATGTGGATCTAGGGAATCAATCCAAAAAATAGTAAGAAGAATAAAGAAAATATGTGGGAACGAGGTAAATATCTCCATGTATTCTAAGTGTTTGTTTTATTTGCACTATATAAATAAAGAAATTAGGAATGAACTAATATCAATTATAGATTGTTTATAAAATGGACATTCATTAAAATCTATTTCTTGGGAACCAAATTGTAATGAACAAATTTAGGAAAGTACCATGTGCCCATTTGGGTTGTAATTGAATCAGAATATAACACATCTAGCAACATTAAGTTTTTTATGGATACAGAGTTAGGATATAAGGATTATAACACTAACAAGATTATCACAAATAAATCCATTTATGATCTCACATTCACAAGATATGAAGGGGAAATCAAAGGTATTATTAGAACAAATCTAAGGGGTAATATTTATAAGACTAATATGATCATAATTCTAAAAGAGGTACTTAAAAATATCTATTGATGGAGGAAAAGAATAGAATATGAAAAATAATATGAGACAAAGAAAGATGGACACATTCAAAAAATACATAAAAGGAAGAAGCAATGAAAGAAGGAGAAGTAAGCATTGGGGATTCAAGGAAGCATAAATCAACAATAAATAAGAAAAGATCAAAACAAAAAAAAGAAAATTAGGATAACATGGAGGAAATTGAAGAGAAAAGAAACATGAATAAGGGAAGGATGGATAGGCAACATAAAATAACCAAGTTTTGACAATGCAATCTATGTTAGAAAGAGAATGGGTTCTTAGAAAACCTAAATGATAGTTTGAATAGTTACAAAAGACTAACTCGTGACATCTTTCTCACACAGAATGACATCTATGATCAAATCAACTTAGGAGAAAAATTGTATAAATAACATTTAAAACCTCTAATTAATGATCAAAGAGTGGAGAAATTTAAAGACTTGGTAACCAAAGAAGAAGAATAAGGAAGCATAGATGAAATGACAAAAGATGGGTCAAGAAAAAGATTAAGAGATTCAAAAAAAGGAAGATAGTAAACTAGTGAACTAGAAGTATAATGAATTATTATCATAGGAGGTGACTCATATAATAAAGAATCAAGAATGAAAAATCATAGGTTGGAGACTAATACAGATGATAATAAAGGACATTGTCTATTAAAGGAGCACAAAGAGCTTCAAGAATTGGCAGCATAAAAAGGAAACATAAGTGAATCAAATCATAATAATATAGAAAATATGAAAGATACAAAATTGCATGTAGAACTATAGGATAAGGAAAATAACATACCACCAGCCTCTTCTGAACATTGGGGTATTGTTACAACCTAGAAGAAAGAAAAGAAGAGAACACACAAATTTTGGAAAACTCTAGCAAGTGGAAAAGACCCCTTTGAAGGTAGTGATAGTGAGAAATTGCAAATCTAGGAGAAATTGAACAAGAATGAGAATCATCTAATACCACCATAAGTGTCATCCTTCATTAATAAAATTAAGGTAACTAGTGTCGAGGAAGAAGATATATGTATAGAATTGAGGATAGATAATGAGAATCTGATAGATACCCGTCAGATATGGGAAGAGTTTGGAGTAGTAAAGTATGTAGAAAAATTACTTGAAAAGGAGGAAATAAGTATGGATCAAGAGTACAAAGAGGAAAATCAAACAAATATGGATGAAATGGACATAGGGGATCCTATAATCTAGGAATTAGAAGAAGAAGAAGAAGAAGGAGTCCTAGAGGAAAAATTGGCATCAACCACTATCACTAATGCTCAAAAGCTTATTGATAACTTATGTAGAAGACTCAATAAAGAGGGTATGAAGAATCCAAAATGTGGAAAACTAAAACTAAAGCATGGAAGAAAGTTATTTAAGAAGTTGAGAATGGTGATAGGGAATGCAAAGAATCATCAAAAGATCATCAAAATTTTGAATGTAGGTATGGCAAAGAAGCTTTCCATAGGCCATTGAGGATTACACCATGAAATGCTAGAGGTCTAAATGCCTCTAGAAAAAATTATTACTAAAGTGTAATATGACTTTATTTGAATAAAAAATAACACTAATTCAAGTGACTAAATTAAATAAGAAGAAGGAAACAAACTAGAAAATAAATTGGGTAATTGGAAAATTTATTTAGTAGAATCAAATGGAGCCTTAGGATGGATAGAAATCATATGGAACCCATGGAAGATAGCATATTATAAAATTACCACAAATAATAATTGGATGAGAGGTAGAATAAAAATCTTTAGACATAACCTTCAACTTATTCTTATAAATGTATATGAGCCTACTGAAACAACAGATAAAAAAGAATTGCGGAAAGAAATCAATTCCTTTATGGAAGCAAATCATAGAGAGAACTTAATTATAGGAGGTGATTTTAACACAATTTTGGTGGATCTCAAATGATAACTCAAGTTCTAATAGATTTTAAAGAATGGTCTGAGGAAAACAACTTAATGGATATACCTACTAGGAATGGAGTTTATACTTGGAATAATAGAAGAAAAGGCATTTGTCACATAGCAAAAGACTAGATAGGTTCTTATTCAAATGGGATTTAAGTGCCATAGATCTAGTAATTCATTCTTCCATCTTGCCACATGCAGGTTTAGACCATTACCCAGTCTGAATGGAATTTTTTGAACCTATCAAACTATCAAGGAATCCATTTAAATGTGAAAAAATATGGTTCTTTGATAGAAATTTCATGGAAAACATTAGGCAATAGTGACCAAAAGGTAATTTTCAAGGATCCAAAATGCACTACTCTATATTCAAACTTAAGATGTTGAAAGAAAATATTTTTAAATGGAATCAAAAATTGGTGCACACGGATTAGTATGAACTGATTCTAGAAGTTCTTTAGAGGAGTGAGTCTTACTTTAAAACTAGTTTTTGTCATCTTGCCTAATTAATATTGTTTAGAAATCATATTTTCAGGTTTCTTCAATTTAGGAAAACCATTAACTCTTTTCATGTTATTGATATTGACTAAGTTATCAAAATTAACATGACATAACCTCTTGTGCCATAGCCACACACCATCAAATTCTACAACAAGACAAGTAACATTATTTATGTCAAGATAAAATAGATTACCTCTAGTCTAATCACCTTTTCCAATTAGTTTCCCATTAGTGTCACAGATGTTTTCTTTCTTGTTCTCAAAATCAACTTTTAAACCTAAATCATTCCTAAATCTACTGGTTCACTAGTGTCAAAGAAAACAACTTCAAATACATGCTGAGGAGATAGAGTTGCTCTCAATATTTTTCATGGCTTCAAGAGGCTCATTTTCAAGTACTTGGTGACTCCAACTCTACATTCTGGTTTCTAGACCATATTTGTTCAGATTCATGCCCAAATCTCTCACAATGGCATCTTCTAGAGATAATTTTCAATACACTGAGCTTTTATTCTCAAACCCTAGAAGAAAGAGAAATAGATTTTCTCTATCACTAGTTAGGAGTGCAAAGTAGCACATACACTTGCAAGATCTCTCTTGAATCCTCTTGTTGATAGATCATAGCCTAGGGTGCCATCTTTACATTTAAATAAAGCATTATTCCATATGGCACAACCTAGAGCACATGTATTTTCCACCTTTAATGGTGGGATTCCTCTCTGATTAGTTCAAAGACATGATATCCCAATGTCAACCCTCAAAAATATACCTAATTTCACTAGTAAAACTTCTATCTCCCCTGTAGAACATATTCAAGAATTTTCAAATGTTTGTAATAGACATGGTATTACAAAGGATGATGTCATTGTTAATATTCTAGCTTCATCCTTAAAGCGAAAAGCATTACAATAGTATAGAGGTTTGCCTCATAACTTTATTATTGATTGGGATGGCTTATGAGTAGGGCCTTGTAAACATTTTGAGGAGGACAAAAATGATCACCTATCACTTTTGGAGCAGCTAACAACTATCAAAAGATCACACCATAAATATATGATAGATTTTAATTATAGATTTCAAAAGACATGGGAAAGAATACCCACTATAGTGAAGCCTTCCCCTAGTGCTTTCTTACATTACCTTAGAGCCTTCAATAGTGATATAGCTACCACAGTGCAAACTATGGGAGAGAATACCTTACCTAATGCCTATGAAATTTTCCATAAGGGCAAAGAATATCTTGATTCAAGGAGGGAAGTCAGCTCCAAGACCTCCAATGCCTTTCCTTCTAAACATGCCTAATCATCAACCTACAATAGCCCTTATTCCTACTTCCACTACAAGTCAGTCCCTTATTGTATTACCAATAACTTTCGCATCTCGTAATGAAGTTAATAAGATTGAGGTCGTGAAGCAAATGTTGATGCAAAAAATAAACAAGAAGTTGTAGGATCAAGAAAAGAAGATGGAGGACAATAGTGCAGTGATGCAAAAAATGAGTAATAAGTTGGTGACCATGAAAAGGAAGCATGCTCAAAATAATAGGCCTCCCTAGCTCCATTATCAGGATCCTATGTAAAATAGGCCTCCAAATCAAAATCAGTGTTATACTCCACATAACTAGAACAGACCTATTGGTACCACCCCTGTTGCAAATATTAACATAAATAGGGATTTAGTCCCTTCGAATAATCTTGCTCAGGATCAAGACTTTTCTCCTTCCTAGAACTATTCATATTCCTTTTGTATGTGCCAAAAGGTAGAATCTTTCCTCACCCTAGCTACAAAAGATCAAGCAATAGGACAACAATATGATGTTGGTCAGCCTACTAATGCTTCCTATTTATATCATCAGGGTGATTTTTCTTTTATGAACCATCAACTAGGGGAGCATTTCCATACTAATCAGGATGCTATAGCTCATAATACTAGAAGAAAGAGAAGATCTATTAAAGATGCCATCCCTCCTCCACCTAATTAAGCTTCAACATCAAATGTTGCTCCTTATGTGATAGTGATGAATCTACAATAAAATGCTACACCTCAATAGAGATAGGACATAGGAAATAGGAGGTCTGCTAAACATTAGACTTCCCAAACTTAGCCACCAATCTATGTAGCTTCCAAGGTCTCAACTAAAGAAATAGGCACTTCTCTCAATATTGTAGACCATTTGAAGAAGACTACTATTAATCTCTCCATTTGGGATGTTGTTGCTGCTATACCATCATAGAGGAAGCTACTACAACAAGAGCTAGAGGACATAGGGATAAAAGGTTAGTCATCTAGAGAAGAAGATGCAACAAGCCTGGTGTAGCCAAGGAAAGAATGAAAAATAAGTAAGAAAAGAAGACCTCCTCCCTTCTATGTCTCTTTAATCATAGGGGATAAACTAGTTCATAATTGTATGATTGATTCAGGGGCTTATAGCTCTATAATACCTAGATGTGTAGCTAATCTCCTTGGCATCAAATATGAACCAAAGATTAGGGATGTACTTTAGTTGGATGATATCTTTTTCAAGACTCTAATAATCACAAACAATGTTAAAATGGCATTGCATGCATGTCCTAATTGTACTATTACCCAAGATATATCAGTAGTTGGGGTCCAACCACATTTTTCTATCTGCCTCTATAGGGACTTCACTACACAAATAGGTGGTTATATTGCATCTGACTGGTTTTTTATTTATTTTTAGAACAAGATATGGAACAAAATCTTCCATAAGGGTAGAGCCTTTGGCCCTCAATCATATAGAAACCTACACCCCTAGTCTCATAAACATGAACTGCACTATTCATGAGATAGATGGAGACATAAAAAATGAGCCCACTACTTCCCTAATAGAGGTGCCTAACTACCTTTTGGATGAATGACCAAATTCATATCAATTTGACCCAATACAAGAAGCTCTAGAGATAGGCCTTGGCACCTATTCCATATTTGAGGAAGAGGCCCATGTTCCCAATCTCATGAAGAAGAAAGAAGATATCAATGGGTTTTGGAGTCTATTCTTTGATGGATCAAGGAATAAAAATGGCTCAGGGGCTAGTGTCATGCTCATTTCCCTTGAATTGGAGAAATACTATTTCTCTTATAGACTCCAATTTAGTTGCACTAATAATGTAGTAGAGTATGAAACTCTGATTTAGGTACTTCATCTAGCCCAAAGAAGTGGAATCAAATCCTCGAAGGTATATGGGGATAGTGAGATGGTTATTCATCAAGTTATAAATAAGAATGTTACAAACAAAAACCTTCTTGAATCACACAAGCATAGGGTTTGGGATTTTCTTGAGGGCTTCCAAGAATTCAACATCCAAAGTGTCCCTAGGAGAGAAAATAAACATGTTTACATGCTTGCAGCAATTGGTGCTTTTTATGATATAATAGAGCATGCTACTCATAAAAAAGAGCTATAGATCATAATTTTTGTAAGGCATGTTGTTCCTAATAATTGGAAAAATTGGTAGGCTTTTTACTCTAGTGTGCAAATTGTCAATTTCTTGCAAAATGAAGTAAAGTTCTCTGCTAAAAATTAGTCTAAGCTCCAAAGTCAATATGTGGACCATATTTTGAACTTGAACTCCAATAGATTACCTAAAGGTCTAGAGCACCTTGGAAGGCATTTTCAACTCTGATGATTAAGCAAGAAGTAGAGGCTCAAACTTGGTTGCAAATAAGGATGGTCACAGGCTTGTCCCTATTGCTAATGGAGAGACTCTCAACTTGGGAAAAGTATGCACTAACATTGAACAAGAGGTCTTTATTAAATTATATCAAGAATTAAATGATGTTATTTCTTGGACATATAAATACTTGAAGGGTTTTCACCCAAAATTATCTCAGTACACCATAGATTTAGATGAAAATTCCAAGCATGTTAGGCAGAAGCAGAGACCAGTTAACCCTATGATTGAACCACTAATGAGAAAAGAATTTTCAAGGCTCATAGAGGCCAACATTATTTTACCTATCAAGCACTTCTCATGGGTGGCAACCTTGTTCTTGTTAGGAAGAAGAGTGGAGAGATTGGACTATGTGTAGACTTTAGAGACCTTAACAGGGCCTCTCTTAAAGATCACCACCCACTTTCCTCCATGGAACAAATCCTATCCAAGGTTAGTGGTTCAAAAATGTTTTGTTTCTTAGATAGTTTTTTAGGCTTTAATCAAGCGTTAGTTTAGGAAACAAGTAGACATAAGAAATCATTCACCACCAAGTGGGGCACCTATGCTTATTGTAAGATGCCTTTTGGACTAACCAATGTAGATGCCACTTTCCAGAAGGCAATGGAGATGGCCTTTAGGGGTGTACTGGAAAAATTTGTGCTAATGTATCTAGATGATATAACTATCTTTTCAAAGCATGCAGTAGATCATTTTGGTCATCTAAGACAAGTATTTGAAATATGTAGAGGGTATGGTGTGTCCTTGAACCCCAAGAAGTGTGTATTTTCTATTGACCAAGGAAAGCTCTTACGACATATTGTGTCAAGAAATGGGTTAACAATAGATCCAGAGAGGGTAGAAGCAATTATTGCTCTCCCACTTCCTACCCATAAGAAAGGATTGCAAAAATTTTGATATAGGAGCATCCTAGGAGCAAGAGCAATCTTGCATTGCCCAAAAATATTTTCTTTTCAGTCTTTTCTATTTTAGTAAGGACTAGTAGATAGGGTGGTTACTATTTATGGGAACTTGCTATTTTTAGTAAGTTTGTCATAAAAGCTCAAAATGTTCTAATTTTTTACATGAAAGTTCATTTTAGAATTATAAGGCTAACATAAAAATCTCATTGGTCCATCTTAAGTATTAGAGAAGTTATTGTGGATTTTCACTGGAACAATTTGCAGAAAAATCTTCAGGCTCACCATTAGAGGCCTTAGAGTGCCTGGATGAGGTCCAAAAACTTGATGGAAGGGCACTTTGATCATTTTGAGCTTGTATATTTCAAGCTGACATCTCTAAAAAGTGGTTATAATAGCCAATCAAAGAAAAAGTTTGAGAGTTATGGCCTTCTAAAGTTGGGCTACCCAGAATATCTAAAATAATAGTCAAAGTGGAATTTGGTTGACTCTATATGTTTTGTTAGGCTCTATCGGTCCTAGGTATTAATTCTCAATGTCTAGTACCTTCCCAAATGACATAAAATTTCCTATTTAAGAAAGGCTCAAACATTGTCTAGGACAACTCTGGGTGATAGTTCGTAGCTTATCTTGTAGATTATTGTAATGAAGGCACCCATGTGGGTTAGCATATTGTACTTGTCAATTTTGTAATTCCACATTTGTAGCAAAAATAAGATGTCCATATTTTTTCTCACATTTTCTATAATTTCTCTATTTCTATTATGTGTTTATGGTTTTAAGGGGAGCACCCATCATCAAGTGGTATAAGAGCTAGAGTTCTTGAGCATATGGCCAGATTGCTGACTATGAGATAGTTTGCACTAGGACCATAGTTTGAGTTGAGTGTGTAGATAGATCACCAATTGAAATTAAATTTGTACTAGGGTTTCAAAAGAAGTCCATAAATGCCTCCATGAAGAAAGCATGGTAGAAGAATTTTAGGTGTTACACTTGAGGGTTTTAGAGCCCTCCAAAGACAAATACAAGAATTGGAAGAAGAAATGTGTAGAGGAATAAATCTTCCTATAAGAGATGAAAGCAAGGATGAGGATGAAGTAGAAGAAAATGCTGAAGTAGAGGCATTTCTAAACCCAAACGAAGAGAGGCTTTTTAGGGCCATCTCCAAGATTGGAGAAAGACCTAAGTTTTAGGTTCCCACATTTTTGGGAAATCTTAACCGAGAGGAGCTAATCAATTGGATCAATGAAATAGAGGAGTACTTTGAGTATGAAGATATTGAGGATCCTGATAGGGTCACATTTGCAAATGTGAAACTAAAGGGATATGCAAAGATCTGGTGGTAGGAGATTTAGTTGGAGTGAAATAGAAAGAGAAAGGACAAAATCACTAGATGAGATTGGATGATAGCTAAATTGAAGTGACAATTCATTTTTGTGGATTATGAGCTTGATCTATTTAACAAAATGCAAGGGTTGAAGCAAGTAGGAAAATATATTCAAGAGTATAGTGAAAAGTTCTACTAAGTTCTCATTAGAACTAGCCATGTAGAGGCTTGTTGAGCTGTCATTATGCACGATGCTAAATGACAAGAATTCTTTTGAACTCCTCTCTTGAAAAGTCAATTTTGTGAATCAACTTCAACATTTTGAGTGATCTCCCAACCTACTAGAATGTGTTTAGTTGAAGATAAATGTGTTTGTACATGAGGAGGCATTTTCTAGTTCATTTGATTTTTGATGAGATGTAGAATCTATCCATTGATTCAAAATAAAACACATAAAAAGGAACTATGTTTTTGTATTTTTATATTTTCCAATGAATGCAATCTAAAAATGCAACTAATATAAATTCCTAGTCTAGTAGGGGTGTTAGCAAAGAAAATAACAAGAACTTTAAAGCAAGTAACATGAAAGTAAAATCCTAATGGACATAAGCCACAGAAAATGACAAATCTGCAAGTTAAGCTTTCAAAGAAATTGATGGGTAACCAATGAAAATAGGAGCAACGCTTCCTAGATTCCATTGATACAATCTTTGAGGGAAAATTAAATAATTGTATGATATTTCATTCTTTATCAAATCGTAAGGCCACGTAAAGTGCACTCATGTGATACAGAGAGTTATGCAGGCACAATTCCATGATTTCTTCTCGAGCTAGATATGTCAGTGAATTTGTTAAAACCGTAGCAAATATTGGAACTAAAAGAGATCGCACAACTAGAAATAAAGGAATATATTTTTGGCTCTATTAGATCTTGTAACTTTGGTCGCACCCTAACACGTTTTGGTCCCAAGTCTTGCCATTGAAGTTGAAATTGAACTAGTAATTTACTTCAACTTTAGGTTCAAAGTCTTGTTGGTCTGCCATGTGATAAGAGCACTAGTTTTATCAAGTTGACCTTTGTAAACTTGAAGTCCAAGTTGATGTTGAAGCCCGATCACTCAAAACTTCAACTTCAATTTCAGTGTTGATTTTGTCTGCTAACAATTTTTGTATGTAGATTAAAGATTACCAAGCCATTCCAAGGTGGGTCCCAGCATAATATTTTCCCAAAGCACCTGAAGTCATATGCAAAGAAATTTAAGGCAACACGTATTCAGTTGGGCAATACTTAATGGAGTATTAACAATGTCATTCCATGATAACTTGTTATGGGAAGGTACGTGCGGATTTGATAGGGTATTTAAAACAAGAACACCCGCGACGCCTTTTCCAATAAATGTCACACAAATGAAAAAATCTCAGCACTTCTGGGTAAGAAAGGCAAACTTTGGGCTATGTCTTTGTCAAATTGTCCACTTGAAGTTGAACTTGAAGCCGTTCCAGAAACACTTCAACTTCAAGTTCAAGAAGAAACTCCAAAAGGAAGGAGAGTAACCCGCTCAAGCACGAAGAATGCATTAGCCATCAAAAGTAAAAGCACCATAACGGTGGACTTGGAGACAACAGAAGACCTATCTATGGCGGATAATGTACCTGAATCCCAAAATTCCCCAATGGATATAGGAAATCAAGAAAGTAATCTCCCCTTAGTTAAATGTTCCCCTGCTGCTGCAAAGGATCAAACTACTCCTAAATGGCTTGAGAAATCAATGGAGAAGAAGAGAAGTATGGTCCCAATATCTATGCCTATTGACGACTTGGTCAGCAAATGCCTTGGTAAAGCACCCAAAGTAAAAAAAGCAAGGACTGAAGCAAGAATCAATTTTGACAAAAGTTTAGGTCAATGGGAAATAGAGATAGCTACACCACTTGATGGGAGTTCTCATGATTCTGTAGTGCCTCAAGATTTCCAAGTAACAAAGGTTGATTTGGGAAAAGGAAACCGTGGAGTTGATATGAGATTCTTTGAGGTATCCAATAAGAAGATCGCAGAGAGTGTGGAAAGATGGGCAAGACAAGCAAGAAATGAAGGAGACAATAAAGAACATGGCACAATACATTAATGCTATCTTGCATCCTGAAGCAAAGCCAATACATGAAATGTGAGCCATTGTTGACGTATCCTCTGCAACCAATCAGCAATCATTGGAGAATCTACACAAGTGCAAAGTAGTAGCCAAAGTAGCAGGTGAATGGGTACAAGATGTTCTACTTAACACTGTAAAACACATTGGACATTTAGATCACACCTCAAAGGAGATATCAAACATTACTAAAAAGGTGGAGGTAAGTAATGATGGATATGAAAAAGAGAAGAATAACTGGGAAAAAGTGGTAATATCACTAGAAGATGTGCACGAATTTGGGTTGCCAAAATTTCAAGCCAAATGTCCTGTAGCGGGTCTTGATGAAAAAACTCTGTACGTCATAATAGATTGCATTGAATGGCAAAATGAAGCACTGGCACAGGGGGTATCTAAAATCAAAGAAGCATTACAATAACTTAAGGTTATACATCAGATTATTCAGAATGACCTTAAGTGGTTTGTAAAATAGTTCATGGAAAGAGAAGATGACTCCATTGCCCAATCAGATGAAATAATCAAAGAAATCCAAAAGGAATTTCAAGAATGGTAGGACAAGAGGACACCAGCCAAGCAAGATTTCTCCAACGTGGCTCACACTGAAGCTATGTTGATTATCAATCTGAAGCACTTGGAGATGTAAGAGGAAAAGGCTGTTGAACTGAAGAAGATGAAGGAAATTTGGAAGTAACGACTCACCTACATTGGTCTTCCACATCAATCTATTATTTCTGCCTTTTCAACTGCCTAAAAAATGTGGAAGTTGGCAAGAGGAGCGGTTGGTGACGATAGTGCAACCTGATCAAAAATTGCTTAGCTGTAGTTTCTTTACCATTTTGTTTTCTTGCAATTTCAGTTATCAGTTATTTCCAAAAGACAATTAACTCCTGGCAGGGTAATTTTGGCTTAAGTCCAGCCCCATGCCTATAAATATAATAATTAGTATTGTTTAAGGGGTTCAAATTTCTCCAATAGACCGGTAGATAGAACTACTTTTGTTTATGGTTTTATTTCCAGTTTAGAAGCAACATTTCAGAACTTCAGCAGATACATGAAACTTTATAGTTTGATTTTGGGTTGAAAGATTTGTAAGTGGATACTATTGTCTACTTATTTTGGTATTTCTATAGATACTATTTAAGCATTTAGCTGCACCTATTATTCATTTTTAAATTGTGAACTCTGAATTTGGAAATTCTGTGGGAAATTAGTTCATGAAATTTGCCTGCTTGATAATTTAATTATTCAGCTATGTGGATCATTTTGATAATTAAAATTGAGTGGTTCTTTTGCATTAAATTTTGTTTCATATTCATGAGATGAAATAAGTTGTTTCAACACCTCCAACAGATTGCATTCTTGGAATGTTTTCTGTTGAGTTTATTTGGTTAAAACTCTCAATGCAATAAAGGTAGCTGCACCTATTTCAATTGAAGAAATTTCAAGCAGAGAATTCCTAAGTTCTTCAAATAGGAATTCATTTGTTAGTTTACATTTTTTTCTCTATTTTGATATATGAACATTCATGGGAAAAATTGTCAGCCATTGTTGATGTATCCTCTGCAACCAGCAATCATTGGAGGATCTACACAAGTGCAAAGTAGTAGCCAAAGTAGCAGGTGAATGGGTACAAGATGTTCTTCTTAACACTGTAAAACAAATTGGACATTTAGATCATGCCTCAAAGGAGATATCAAACATTACTAAAAAGGTGGAGGTAAGTAATGATGGATATGAAAAAGAGAAGAATAACTAGGCAAAAGTGGTAATATCACTAGAAGATGTGCAAGAATTTGGGTTGCAAAAATTTCAAGTTGAATGTCTTGTAGCGAGTCTTGATGAAAAAACTCTATACATCATAAAAAAAAGCATTGAATGGTGAAATGAAGCACTGGCACAAGGGGGTATCTGAAATCAAAGAAGCATTACAAGAACTTAAGGTTATACATCAGATTATTCAGAATGACCTTAAGTGGTTTGTAAAACAGTTCATGGAAAGAGAAGATGACTCTGTTGCCCAATCAGATGAAATAATCAAAGAAATCCAAAAGAAATTTCAAGAATGGCAAGACAAGAGGACACCAACCAAGCAGGATTTCTTCAATGTGGCTCACACTGAAGCTATGTTGATTATCAATCTAAAGCACTTGGAGATGCACGAGGAAAAGGCTGCTGAACTGAAGAAGATGAAGGAAATTTGGAAGCAATGGCTCACCTACATTGGTATTCCACATAAATCCATTATTTCTGCCTTTTCAGCTATCTACGAAACATGGAAGTTGGCAAGAGGAGCGGTTGGTGGCGATAGTGCAACCTGATCAAAAATTGCTTAGCTGTAGTTTCTTTACCGTTTGGTTTTCTTGCAATTTCAGTTATCAGTTATTTCCAAAAGACAATTAACTCCTGGCGGGGTAATTTTGGCTTAAGTCCAGCCCATGCCTATAAATGTAATAAGTAGTATTGTTTAAGGGGTTCAAATTTCTCTAGTAGATCGGTAAATAGAACTACTTTTGTTTATGGTTTCATTTCCAATTTAGAAGCAACATTTCAGAACTTTAGCGGATACATGAAACTGTATAGTTTGATTTTGGGTTGAAATCTTTGTAAGTGGATACTATTGTCTACTTATTTTGGTATTTCTATAGATACTATTTAAGCTTTTAGCTACACCTATTATTGATTTTGAAATTTTGAACTCTGAATTTGGAAATTCTGTGGGAAATTAGTTCATGAAATTTGCCTACTCGATAATTTAATTATTCAGCTATGTGGATCATTTTGATAATTAAAATTGAGTGGTTCTTTTGCATTAAAGTTTGTTTCATATTCATGAGATGAAATAAGTTGTTTCAACACCTCCAGCAAATTGCATTCTTGGAAAGTTTTCTATTGAGTTTATTTGGTTAAAACTCTCAATGCAATAAAGGTAGCTACACCTGTTTCAATTGAAGAAATTTCAAGCAAAGAATTCCTAAGTTCTTCGAATAGGAATTCATTTGTTAGTTTACATTCTTTTATCTATTTTGATATATGAACATCCATGGGAAAAACTATTCACTAACAGGCTCAATCACAATTCCATGAACATAAATTCACTAAAAAATGATACATTTGGGCAAGAGTCATTACACTCCAAATGCGAGCAACAAAAGCATAATTTTATTGCAAAATAATGGTGGCCCAAAATACATATTAAAATGGAGTATTTATAAGAAATCATCTCCTCAATTTGTGTTAAGAGTGAGATATATCTTCATTCAATAATATGCTTTTAAATTAAAAAAAAACTAATTATATACAAACTAAAAATCTAACTGGTGCTTAGTAGGACTTCATCCATTTTATATTCAATAATTGGATGCATGAGCCTTTACATGTCATAGGACACAGAATTTATGGGAGAAAAAGAAAAAGAAAGCCTTTAGTTGAAATAGAAGTGTCTAGAAGTGTCAAAAATAGAAGTTGATCCTTCACTTCATGTTTGTCAAAGTTAAACTACCATCAAAATGCATTTTCAATGCATGGAAAGCTCTCTATTTGGAACTGGTAGTAAAATTTTGGCACACCTCCATACCTATGCACCTATGTACTTGTGCACTTGGACACCTGCACACCTATGCACTTGCACACCTACGTACTTCAAAAGGTCCAAATTCTCAAAATTTTACTTAGTGTTAAAACTAAAATTTTGGCTTCTAGGTTTTGTCGCCCTTCATACCAGAGCTATGTCTGGATGTTTACCCTTGAATTTCTCAATAATCTTAGTAATATTAGCCACATCTAGAAGATCTAAAGCATCATATTTATCTTTGGCATTTTTCCTATAGTTGTCTACTTCAATTCAAGTATCAACAAAATCCCCAAGTTTTGTATCCAACTCTAGCAAGGCTTCTTCTGTTTTGAATGCCTACCAAATGTCATCATAAGTAGAAGCTTCTTCAAAAATCTTCCAAAAATTCTCTACCACTACCTCTGTGGTATTAATTTATTCCATTCATCATCCTCAAAAATTTCTAGGCATGCATCACTATAATGCCTCTCTGCCTCCAAAATTCGCTCTTGGGCTTGGTCCTTGAGCTGATGGGTCTCCTCGTGTAATGTTACCATTACTTTATTACTATCCATTATTTTCTCAATCCAATCATCAATTAAATCTAATTCCTTTTCTATATATAATCCTATTAAAATCTTGTAACTTTTCCCTTTTATGGCTTGCAAAACTTGTAAATCTTTACTCCGTGCTTGCACTTCATCCATTATGCTAAAATCTTGCTTCAAAATTGCTACCATATTGTTTACATTTTCTTTCATAACATGTAGTAACTTTAGATTCCCTTAGATGATTAAGATACATTTTTCCTCAAAACTTTCCTGTCATTGCTAAAAGGTTTTCAAAAATGGATCTAGATGTACACCTCCCCCTTCTTTGAGTACAGTGTTTAGAATCTCCTTAGCATGATTGGAATCTAGGGGACCAAAAACTTCAGCTAAATATCCTCGTAAGATTTCATTCTACCTATGAAGTGTTTTGAGTTTAGCCCCCTATTCCTCTAAGCTTCTAAAGACTTCCTTTATTCCCATTGTAACCATCAATTTGATAGTATCCAATGTAGGCTTCCTGAGCATGACCTCTCAGATCTAGTAGTCCTATGGACCTAAGTCTTCTACATCTATAACCTGAGGAGGGACAGCCACTTGAGAAAATAAATCTTGGTTCTAAGTACTATTGATGAAAGCCAAAGCTCTTGCTTCCTCTGATGGGGACTCAGGTTTGTTTAGAACCTTGGCCAACTTGATCATATTCTCTTGATTGGCATAGAATTTTGGCTTCCTATTTCTCATCATTTCCTTCCTTAGCTACCTTGGAACTCTTTCTACTGAAGGCCCACCTCTTGATGATGAAGAAGTGTGTTCAGCTACTACTTTCCCTTTGTCACTCCTCTCCAGGGTTCTTTCTTTCTATGATGGCTACCCCTTAGTGGTCTCTATTTCCGTGGAGCCTGTAGTTTGAACCTTAGTATCTTGGGAGGCTTGTTGAGGATATTCAACCATTTGTCCCTCTTTAGACACTTTATAGTTTTCCATTTGTTGTAGTTCCTCCTCTTGTGAAGGATCATTTTGAACTTATTCTTCTTCAACATTTAGAGGTAGAGGAGTAGAAGAGCTGTTGTCTACAACTGTGACTGGGACAAGGGGTGGGGGAGTAAGATTAGAACCCTATGATTTTTGTGGCATTTGCATCTAGTCCTCCTGTTGAGGCTCACTTGTCAAGGTATCCCTGATCTTATCCCCAATCAACTCTATTCCCATGGGTATAAAGTAAATATCTGACATTTTGAATACATCATCACCCTCTTCACCCTGCTCATCAACCCATTGTTGTACTTCATCTTCTAAAGTAGTTATTTTTAGAGGCTCTTATGGGACTGATGGTGGTGTCATAGTGGAACTTCTCCTCCTTTCTTGTTCTATGGCTCTTGCCAGCCATGTTCTTCTTTGTAAGGGTACATTTTCCTCCTCATCTTCCTCATCTTCTTCTCCCTTAGGAATAGGTTCTGGGATAGATGGGAAAGGAACCATCCTTCTAATCACCCTTTACCTTTTCTTCATGGAAGTCTTGATCTTTTTCTATTTCTTAGAGGTAGAAGGGTGTGCTTGTTTGGCCTACAAAGGAGGAGAGACTTCTTAGGTTTCACCCTCTTTCTGGCTGGGTGCAACTGGTGGCAATAGTGGGCCTTCTTGTTGTGCCCCAGTATCCTCCAGCCCTTGTACATTTTCTTGTTACTACGTAGGCACCATAATTTTACCCTCGTCAAGTTTATCTCTTTGAGGAGAACTCCTCTTTCTTTTTACCTTTCCCTTTTTCTCTCGAGGGCAATAGTATCCAATTGGTCTATCTAGTCGGTATATCATTTTAGACCTTATGGGTGATTGGGCTGCAAAGATAGGGATGGTGACCTTCTTCCCTCTACCTTTGGCTAGGTAGGCCTACACATGAAAGACCAATGTCTCAGGTATTAGATCATGTTTGAAGGGTTTCCTAATCCAATCCTACATCATCTTGACAATGTGCCTCACTCGATGACTAATATTATCATTCTCTTCCTTGTCAACTTCTGCATTCATAATGGGTTGTTACCCAATTTCATCCTTGTTGAACAAAGGGTCAAGTAGCTCCCCAAAATCTTGTTGTAGTATCTCCACTAGAATCTTTATATTCAAAGCCTTTTCTTCTAAATAAAAATTCATCCTATAATAATCCCTAATATAGACATCATAGTCATTTGTAGCATTCATCCAATGATCTTTAATGGCTTCTTCATGCTAGAATTCCTTACCTGCCAGACTTTGGACCTTCTTGATATTATCAAAATAGGGTCTAAGGGAATTGTACTCCTCTAGAGGATATTGACCCCATTCCCATTCAAAAGAAGGAATATCTTACTTTCTCTTAACTTGATATAGTCCTATGACCAGGGGCCATGTCCAACATGGTCTGCATTGTTTCCTAACTCAATCATATGCATAATCTTCAAAAGGAAAGAACTTATGACTAGGATATCTTGGGAGCTTTATTGGATTAACAGTGGCACCAGCTACCCTTAGATACATGAATGTTTTGAATTGAATGTAATAAGCACCAAGCACTATAACTTGTGCTACTGCCTCATTTGATAACCTCTTCACATAATCTCCTTCAATGAATTTGATTACAATGAAAATGAAGGAATCATTGAGATTTCTATATTCCTTCCTCTATCTTGAGATCTTCTTCTTCACTAATTATAGATAAAGAATATACAACCAAGCATTTGGATCCTGTATACTACCACTTTTCTATAGCCCTAGGTAGTTTGTTTTCCTTGCAGCTAACATATACACAACATATGAAGCCATATAAAACTTCCTTTTATCTTTTACTACTCACATAAACTTTCACTCAAAGTTGTGGCCCAATCAATTGGTATCCTTGCCATTTTGATAGTCTCAATGAAATGCAATGAAGACATTTAGGTGCCCAGCTGCCAGTAGGCCCATCACCCTACTCAAAAGTATGATTGAGTATCTGATATCATCCTTCATATATCCTCTTGTCATATCCACCTTCCCAGTTACCTTTCGTAGAGGATTTATTTCTATTATATAAGAGGACTAGAAGATTTCAGAAGCCTCTTTTGGATGTTCTTTGTACCACCTTTCTGCCACCTCATAGGCGAGTCTGATGAATTGATCCACCCTAGGGAGATGAAATAGTCTGTCAATTTTTTTAGGTTAGAGGTCAAGAACAACTTCTCTAGTCACATCTTTTACCACTCTTTTCTTCAAAATAAACTGTTGTGCAAGTGTCATTATGAGCTCTAAGGATTGTACTGACATCGCATGTGAAGTTGCACTTACTAGTCCTGATCAAATTAATGTAGAAACCAAAGCCAACATCTCAGTGGGTCTATTGCAAATCCTTAAGAACTCTTCCAAATCAGTGTGTCCCAAATCTATGTCCTTAATTTCTGCATAATCATTTTGGAATCTTGATTTTGATGGCATGCCTTGGAACTTGAACACAACAATTTTCGGTGTCATTTTCTTGCCTGATGAAGATGCCATTATATCTACACACAAAGAGAAAAATCTCCATTAGTCCAAGGTTGGAGAAAATGAATTGATAACTGAATTAATAGATACAAAACCCAAAAACATATACACTCAAAAATTAACATGAAAAGCCTATTTAAACCCTAGAAAACCTTATTTTAAATTAAACTTATTAAAAAAAATATGGTGCGCACCTACACACTTTATGGGGTGCATTGGTGTGCACCTCTCCCTCTTTAAAGTTTGATTTTTATTCAAATTTTAAATGTATTGGTGTGCACTAGTACACCAAATTAGGTGCATAGGTGTGCACCCATACTAAGGTTTAAGTTTTTCCTTTTTATGTTTCTCACATGTAGGGTGCACTTTTGTGCACCAGATTAGGTGCGCCAGTGTGCACTACCCCTTTTTTTCTCTAAGTTGTTGCTTGGGGTGCAAAGTATGTTTTTAACATTTTTTTAATACATTTTTTTAAAATTAGGGTGCACACTAGTGCACCCAAACTGGTGTGCAAGTGCACACCCAATTCGGGTGGATGAGGAGATCAGAGTGGGAGGCCAAGTTTTAGCACACCTAGATTGATGCGAAAGTGTGGATTTTGGGAAGTTGCAAAGTTCAAGAAGCTAAGTTCAAAATGAAGATGATGACAAAGCACATATGATGGCAATAAATAAGAAAATGAGAAGTGAGGGAATGGGAAGGGGTCTTGTAGACCTACCTTCCTTTTGTGGTGCACTAGTATGCATCTGCACAGCTGCGCATTGGTGTATTACCAAAGGGTGATGCACTTTCCCCTTCTATGGCATTCTAGTGCACTAAGTTAGGTGTGCTAGTGTACACCCATACTAGAATTTAACCCTTTTCTCCTCTGATAATTTGATTTTTATTAATAAGATTTCTCCACCAAGACTTGGAACATGAACTTAGGGGAAGTTAGGACCTTAAAATGGCTTGAATCCTAGACTAGGAGTCCAAAAGCCCAAAATAAAGTAGGGGGTCCCCATTTTGATTAGGAAATGGAGAGTACATTTTGTAACCACAAAAAATAGCCCCAAAAAAAGGAAGAAATGACAAAGGCATTTCTTCATTAGCAAACATTCTTTCAATGTGTGTCAAACATGAATTATATCCTAAACATTCCAAGCAAATTTTGAATGAATTCACAGTCAAAACTTCAGGACCCAAAAAATTCAAGCTCAGTGTGTGTTCAGTGTATTGATTTCCTTCAACATCTCAGGATGTAACTAATCAAAATCTTTAGATGACTTGGAAACAATCTACCATCCCTTTCCTGACACATCCATCAAGAATATTCATGAAGGTCTTTTATCAATCTTTTTCTTGACTAGGTGACACAATCAGTTCGAAGGCTCTTAGCGGGATGTCACTTTTCTTTTTTTTGTTTTTAAACTTTATAGAAAATTTTGAATAACCTCTCCATGTAGTTCATGAGGTCACTATTTAATGAAGCACTATTTTGGTACCAGATACTTCATTTTTAAAGTGTATCTTTTTTCCATTTTGGATCTTTTAGAATCCTTCAATCTTAACACCATCTTTCTTTATATTTTCTTTTCTTTTCTTTATTTTTTCTTTTTTCATTTTCTTTTGTATCCTGACTACACTTAGATAGTGTAGTGAGAACATCAATGTCATTTCTTGGATTTGATCCTTTGTGTACATCCCTTGCATTCCTCTTTGAGAACTTTTATAAACTCTCATGCCAAACAACAATCTTAGCAATCCTTAGAGAAAACCCCTTATATTTGAACCAATTGGGGTTTGGATCATTCCTTGATGTCTTCAACCTTAATCTAACAAAACTTAAGATAATCAATTTTTAAATTTTAAAAAATGTTGAAAAAATGTTGGTTTAGAATCCTGAACTCAAGATTGAAAGTCCCCTTATTCCAGCAAGCGACATCCATTGTTTAGTTGGTATAAGACACACAATCATCCAAATGTTTTGACAAAGAAATACCTCTCCCTAAAATTGGAACTCAAAGAGTAGTCAGTAAGATATCTCAAGATAAAATCTCAAGTGCACCTTACCCCCCCAAGATTGACACAACTTTGAAAGCAAACACATGACTGGAAGCAAACACACAATTGAAAGTAAACACACTTGCAGAAATAAATACTCTTGCATAAATAAAAGCTAAGTAATTTTTAAATTTTTTTTTTCATCTCTTAGGCTTCAAAATAATGTTTTAGAAATTTCCCATTGACTAGCAAGGGAACTAATTCTCGTGTAAGGAACTAAGCCTAAAAGTATTTTCTTCGAGAATTTTTGCTATTTGATAATGACCGATCCACAAGTGTTGAAACTTGATATGGTTTCCAAACTTTTCTTTTTCCTTATTCCAAAGCAAAACAAGGTCAAAAATCCTAAAGGACTTCATTGTGGCCCTCTTATCGAACCATCTATTCACGATAGCTTGATGGTTTGCCATGTGCTCCAATGCAGCTATGCATTTCTCGTCCATCTCCAAAAGATTGATCAATCTAATTTGTACTTTATCGACATCTGCAACATATCCACTCATGAATTTCAAAATAGGAATCCTAAGGTTGAGCGGGAATAATGGTTCTTCTCCATAAACAAGAAAATATGGAGAAGTGCCCAAAGCATTCTTAAACCTCACTCGATCTATCCATAAAGCATATTTGAGTTGTATATGCCAATCTTTAGGGTTCTCCTTTAGCAAAATTTTTATTACTATGATCAAATTCTTATTTGTAGATTTTACAATGCCATTCCCTTATGGATAGTACTTTGAAGAAAACTTGATAATAACCTAATTTTTGAATGCCCATTACATCAAGAATACTGATGCAAAAGCTGATTCATTATCGCACACTAAAGTGAATGACATCCCCAATCTAGTAACAATGTGTTCCTCCAAGAAGTCCATTACTACCTTAGTAGTACATTTTCTAAAAGTTTATGCTTCTATCCATCTTATACAATAATTAGTGATTGTAAGAATGTAGGTGTGTTTGGTTGATGATGGTGGATTAATTGGACCAATGAAATCCAGCCCCCACTTTGCAAAGGGATGCACCTCATATATGGGCTGTAGCAGCATTGTTAGGTGTCTTTCTCTGTTAGCACTAGTTTGGCAAACATGACAAGAATGTAGTGCTCAAAAGTATCCTTGAATATTGTGGGCCAAAAATAACCCAATCATAAAATCATATGAGTAGTTACTTCTACCAAACTGTGCCTTGTACCATACTTTTCATGAAATTATTCTAGGACTTCCTTCACTTCTTCACGTCCTAAGCATTTCAAGTAGATCCCTTCATAGTTTCTTATGTACAACTTGTTATCTTGGAACATATAGGACTCACACTTCATTTTAAGTCCTCTACGTTGTAAACTATTCATTCAACTAGGGCACCGATTTTGTAGGAGATAGTAAACAATGTCTTGGTACCAAACATCTATTACTACGCCTTGACCAATGTCAACTTTAGATACTATCATTTTCTTCTAATCTTTAGTATCTATTTCTTTCTCAAACTTAAATTTCTTTTCATCGCCAATCTAGTTATCAACTATCATTCTTGATAAACCTTGACCCCTGACTAATCTCATGGTTGCATCTCTAGATCAAATTCTTGCAATATTACCATCCATTTATCTCATCCTTCACCAAGTCCATTTTGCATCAACTATGTCTTTACTATTGGGTCAAGTATGATAGCATACACCTTACTCCTTAATATGTAATGGAAGAACTTCTTCACCACTTTAACCAAGGAAAAAGATTGTTTATCAAGGTTAGAATAATTCAACTCGACATTTCTTAGAGGGAAACTCATAAAAGAAATAGGTCTTTCATCTTCCTTCTCATTTTTTTTGGGTTAGGATCGCTACGCATGAATGCTTTGAAGCAAAGGAATATATCTTGAAGGGAAGGTTGTAATTAGGACATATCCATACTAGATCTGTGGAAATGGCTACCTTAATTTCCTTGAATGATTTCTTTACCTCAAGAAAACGTTCCATTTTAGCCCCCTTTTTTAGTAAATCATTGAGGGGATGCACTATCTCTGCAAATTTGCTTATGAATTTTTGCACAAAATTTATCTTCCCAAAGAAAGACTTGAGTTCCTATCAACTATTGGGGGTGATAACTTTAGAATGGCTTCAAATCTATTAGGATCAATGGAGATACTAGCTTCAGAAATGGCATGACCTAGGAGTTTCCCTTTAGTAACCCCAAATGAACACTTCTTGGGATTTGAGAGATATGCCATATTTACAACACCTATTGAACACTTGTCTTAGATCGATAATGTGAGTAGTTTGATCCTTTGAAAAGATAGTCAAGTCATCCATATAGATAACTATACATCTATTAATCAATCCCTTAAAAGCTTCATCCATGGCCCACTAAAATGTAGCCCTTGCATTAATCAATCCAAATGGCATTCTCTTGTAGGTGAGGAATCCCCATTTGGTCATAAAAGTAGTCTTTAGTCTATCTTCTTCTTCTACCATTACCTGATTATAGCTTAAATATCCATCCAAGAAAGACATCATTTTCAAACCATTCACAATTTGTAAGACCTCATCCAAAGAGGGAAATGGGTAATTGTCCTTCTAAGATTCCAAGTTCAAATTGTGAAAATCTATGCAAAGTTGAATCTCTCCAGTCTTCTTTTGCACAGGACTAAATTAGCCACCCATGTAGAGTGATGCACAGGGAAAATAATTTTCACATCCAACAAATTCTTGACTTCCTTCATTATCAGAGGCTTGAGGATGGGATTAATAGTTCTTTGCCTTTATTAGAAAGGTTTAGCATCAGGTTTGAGTGGAGTATCATGCATAATAATCTGAGGATCATACATCTTTAGTTCTTCATAGCTCTAGGCAATGACATCCTTATATTTCATGAGAAATTTGAGCATGTCTTCCCTTTCCTATAAACTGTATGCTTTCCCAATCCTTACCATCCTAGGATCATCTTCCGTTCCTAAATTATATGAATTACATTCTTTGGTACCTTTTTCTTCAGTGGTTCTTTTATTAAATGTAGACTCATCATGATAAAAAATGCACTCCAACTTGATCATCCCCTTAGGAATAGTATTTGTTTTCAAATTCAAGATTCCATCTTCATCTTGAGTTGCAATATCCTCAGGTGTGTCATCTGGGGTGTCATCTATTTCTTATCCTTTAAAGTGGCCGATAAATTCAAGAATATGTTGATCATCCTAAAAAACTTGGAAGTTTGTGATATTGTCGGGGATAAATGGAGCAACAACCAATTCAATTGAGAATCATTTTAACTTTGTTCTTTTGACTAGTTGTAATGCACTTTCTCAAATAGTAAAGGCATCTGCTACCATATTTTTCCTTCTTGGAATAGACTTTACGTTTAAAGCTTCAAAGTCATCTAGTAAATACCATACCCTTTTTCTATAAGCAAGTGACATCTTATCGTTACAGGAATATAGTGATTTCACTTGTTGAATAACCAACTGAGAATCTCCTTTTACTATAAGAGTTGTGGCACCTTTCTCAAGTGCAAAAAGAAGTCCTCGAATCAATTCCTTGTATTCTGTAGCATTGTTAGTACATCTAAATTGCAATCGATATGTTGCATAGAAAGACCTACCTTTTGGACTGATTAAATTAATACCTACACTAGCTATTGATTTGCATTTGGAACCATCAAAATGAAGTGTTCAAATTCGGATTTCCTTGGGTTTTCTAACCTTATGCTTATTTTTCTTCAATTTTTCTTTTACCTGAGCTTGGAAGGATTGTCTATTGGGTACCCATTGTAATCTTTCGTGGGGTGGGCTTACTAATTTTCCATCATCATTCTTTGAAACTAGGAGCGTATGTTTTTCTTATTTGTCTTGAATTTCATCTATCAATTCTTTGATTTTGTCCACTTTGGGTTAATGATGGATGACTACCGTAGTCCACCCCTAGCCTTTTATGTGCCATATTCTTCTTTGTACTTTAATTATTCTAGGTGGAGGAGAAGAAAAACCTCCTCCATTTGAAGAGGTATCACTATATGATGCATCTAGATCTTTAGTTTCCTCTTCAATCTCTTCAACAACATTAGACATGTTTGTAAGACTTTGGTTTCCTGTAGGTTTAGTTTGTGGATCATTGACTTTCTTTACTCCCACCATTTTTTTTAACACCTTAGCAACTACTTTGTGACATGATGAACATTTGAACTCTAAATAGCTAACTTTACATAATCAATAAAATCTTGGAAGGAGGAGGATATTGGGGTTAGCTTCTTCTCCTAGACATTGTGAATTATCCATCATATGGTCTATGAATTGTCTTATGGCCTCATCTTTCAAGGTTGAAATTATGAGGTATATATCTTGATCATTTAGTTTTCTAGTCAAAGTTGTATAAAAAACTATCACCATGTAGGAGCCTAAATCTATTTGTAAGAAGGCTACCTCATTAGGAGCATTTTATTCTGTGATCATATTTTTTAGCTTTGGTTCTGCATCTATTTTGATTTGATTGTTCAAACCTTTCCATGGTAACCAAAGCTGAGTGAAATCCATTTAAAACCATCCCCTTTGACACTTCATCCATTCTCTACTAAGGAGAAATCCATATGTCTCTAGGATATCAACCACATGTATATCAATGATGTCTTGAATTTGTGGGTTGACTATTAACTATATCCACACATCCTTTAATACACCTATGACTTTCACCACTATTTTTTCCAACTGTATCACTATTCGGTTTGTAGGCTGAGGGTTTACTCCTAACTTTTGTGCTATGGATAATGACATGACATTGCATGAAGTTCCTAAATCAATAAGGCAATTCTGAAGATTATTCCCATAAATTTTGACATTGAGGAAAAATGGGGGCATCTCTATCTTGTCTTTAAACATAGTGGGCAATGCCTCCACAATATTAACTTGTTGTGATACAATTTTTTGAGGGGTAGTGTTCATATTGTGGGAGGTCTATGTATGATCCAAAGTCTTCATGACGACTTCTCATTGTTGTGGACAATTTTGCAAGATGTCAAACATGGACATATTGGCCTTTGTTCATTTTGAGTCCTCTACCACACTATACTTTTTAGTAGACCAAGCAAGATTTTTCAATATTGGTGGTACACTAACTTGGTTTTGATTTTGTTGTCCTCCATATGCTTGTTTAACTATTGCTAGATTGTTGCTTGCACTTGGATAGGGAGGAGTTTGTTGTAGTGCTAGGGGAATTCCATCTATTAGGGGTTCTTTTCTACTTCTCAAGTTGTACATATTCCATATGTCATTGTGAAAAGCAAACATATCTTCATGTGAAAGGTCAGGTTTGTAGCTAAATGAAAATGATAATTCTTCATGGACTGGCTACTCTACCTATGTACTTTGTGTAGAATAATAGGATTCTAATAACATAGCATTAAACTACATAGGAGGAACATTTTTGTTTATGTGCAAATTTTGAGTCATTTCTTAATTTCTATCATAGTATGAACCATTGTTGTTTGATGCATTTTGACCATCATCATATTGATTGATATCTATGTACTAAACATTACTGTTGTTATTGTCAATAGGAATGCTTCCATTATTCAGATGGGTATTCCATTGTTAGTTCTACCTTTGGAAGCCATTATTGCGATCAAGAGGATTGAAGTTTCTCCATCCACTATTATTTGTTGTATTGTTGTTCCCAATGTTATTGTTCCCACTGAAGTTCCTATTATAATTTTGACCATAATTGTTGTAGGGGCCAATGTTATTCCTCTAAAAAATTTTATTCTATCCCTATGACAACCTTAGATGAGTCATCTCATTGTTCATTTGTGACATAGTCTTTTTCATCTAACCAAATTAAAAAATAAAGCTATTTTCTGCTTCAGTGGGTACTGTTGGCTTTTGCTCAAAGAAGGTGGCTTTTGGAGGTTCATACCCTGGATATGTTAGAGTGGGGTTCTACAAAGTAGGTGCCTATTGTAATGGAACTAGATTCATAGGTATGAATTGACTAGGCATGGTGGGTACTCTGATAGCGTATGTTGGCATTGCAGTAATAGCATGGGTTGGAAGCATCAATCCTCCTCCATTAGGATTGGCTTGCTTAGTGAAAGTTATTGCTTCTACGAAGACCTTTTCCAATCTATCAATATTTTCTATGGGAAGCCTTCTCAGAAAGATAGCAATAAGAGGGTCCATAACATTTAAATAAATCTAAATAGCTACTTTGACTAGTATAGTATACAGTGTTTCCAACCTATGATATGTCGTATGAAAGTGATGATTGAAGTGTGAAACTATCTCAGCTAGATCTCTTTTAATTGATATTAACTGTTGCTGTATCACTGTTGGGTTGACAAAAGTTTTAAATTATTCTACGAATAATTTTTTGAAGGTGTCCCAATCTCTAATACACCTAGATGGAAAGTTGATGTACCAATTGTAGGCAACTTCCCCCAAAGAGTAGGGAAATAAATGAAGTACCACATCCTCATTCACAATCTATTTTTGGTTGCAAATTTCTTTGCATACTTTAATGTGGTCTTCAATAGTTCATATTTCTCTGTAAATGAGTCTTGGGAAAAAATTCTTAGGATTTTTAGGGAGGTCATAAAGTGCACCTCTCAAATTAATTGGTGAGTCTATAATGTTTGTGAAGAAGGCCATCAGAGGATTCGGTGGGCCTAAAGGTGGTTGTTGAAGTGGAGGTGGAGTTGAAGAAGTTGATGGAAGTTTGAATGAAATTGGTTGAATTCGAGGTATTCCTTTATCACTGCATGGTTTGCAAAAGTAGGTAATCTCAAGAAACTTGTTTGCACTGGGTGAAGATCTTAACACTTGTTAAAATGGGGATTTTGGATCAAAACCCTCTAGTTTGCATCAACTCTAGAAAAAGTGCACCTCTATAGAAGTACACTTTCTCACAAAATGAAATGTACGACAAAATTTTGTGCACCTGCAGACCTATGCACCTATGCAATGTGGTACCTAAATTTTTGAAAAAACTCAGAAAAATTTCTAAACTCACAAAGAGCATAGAATTTTAAAACTTTGGCAGATTTTTATTTTATTCTAAAAATCAAAATATGGCCCTCCTTCTAGTGTGACTTCTGTTGAGCTGTCATTAAGTGTTCCATTTATTCTCATGAGAGATGGATTCATGTTGAATCACTACTCATGAAACATGGGTCATCGAGTTTGACTCAAAATCACACAGTTAAATCCTGATATTCACATCACAATTTGACTAGCTGTGGAAATCATCTCCTACTTATCAATTGATGAGCTTAAGGGGCTTTCTAATGAATGGTTCATAAGGCACAACACTTGGTGAAGGTTTTGCAAATGGGGTTGCAAGCTTTGGGTTTAACTGTAGAGGAAACTCTGTAGTTAAGCGCGCTCAGGCTGGAGTAGTACTGGGATGGGTGACCTCCCGGGAAGTCCCGGTGCTTCACCCCTGTGAGCATCACCTAGATCCAATGAGTGCTAAGTGTTCCATTTATTCTCATGATAGATGGATTCATGTTGAATCACTACTCATGAAACATGGGTCATCGAGTTTGACTCAAAATCACACAGTTAAATCCTGATATTCACATCACAATTTGACTAGCTGTGGAAATCATCTCCTACTTATCAATTATCCACAATGCTAAATGACAGGAATTCTTTTGAACTGCTCTCTTAAAAATTTGATCTTGGGAATCAACTCCAAGGTTCTGAGTGATCTCATGACCTACTATTATCCATTCAATTGATGATAAATGTGTTTGTACATGAGGTATCCTTTTCTAGTTCATTTGATTTTGGATGAGATGTAGAATCTATTCAATACTTCAAAATAAAACACATAAAAAAGAACTATGTTTTTGTATTTTTATATTTTCCAATGAATTCAAACTAACAATACAACTAATATGAATTCCTAATCTAACAAGGGGGTTAGTAAATAAAATAACAAGAACTTTAAAGAAAATAACATGAAAGTAAAATCCTAATGGACATAAGCCACAAAAAATGACATGTCTGCAAGTTAAGCTTTCAAAGAAATTGGTGGGTAACCAATGAAAATAGGAGCAACACTTCCTAGAATCCACTAATGCAATCTTCAATGGGAAACTTTAATAATTGTATGATATTTCAGTCTTCACTGAATCGTAAGGCCATTGAAAGTGCACTCATGTGAGACAAAGAGTTATGTAGGCACAATTCAATGATTTCTTCTTGAGCTAGATATGTCAGCAGAATTCACTAAAACCATAGCAAACACTAAAACTAAAAGAGATCGCACAAATAGAAACCAAGAAATAAACTTTTGGTTCAATCACAATTCCATGAACATAAATTCACAAAACAATGACACATTTAGGCAAGAATCACTACACTCCAAATGTGAGCACCAAAAGCATAATTTTATTGCAAAATAATGGTAACTCCAATTACATATTATGATGGAATATTTATAAAAAAATCTCCTCAATTTGTGTTGAGAGTGAGAGATATATTCATGCAATAATATGATTTTAAATTAAAAAACAAGCTAATTATATACAAACTAAAAATGTAATTGGTGCTTAATAGGACTCCATCCATTTTATATTCATTAATTGGATCCATGAGCCTTTACATGTCATAGGATAAATAATTTATGAGAGAAAAAAAGAGAGAAAGCCTTCAATTGAAGTAGAAGTGTTTGAAAGTGTTAAAAATAGAAGTTGATCCTTCACTGGGCATCTGTCAAAGTTACACTGCCATCAGAATGCATTTTTGATGCATGGAAAGCTCTATTTTTGGAACTGGCAGTTAATTGTTGGTGCACCTTTGGAAAAGTGCACTAGCTTAACTGTGTACCTATGAACTTTCATACTTGTGCACCTATACACCTATGCACTTGCACACCTTAGAAGGTCCAAAATCAAAAATTTAAAAAGTGTCTTGAAATTGAAAAAATGGCTTCTGGGTTTTGTCGCCTTTCATACTAGAGCTATGCCTGAATGTTTACCCTTGAATTTCTCAATAACCTTGGTAATCTTAGCCACATATTGAAGATCTAAAGCATCATATTTTTCTTTGACCTTTTGTCTGTAGTTGTCTACTTCAATTTGGGTATTAGCAAAATCCCTAAGTTTTGTATCCAACTCTAGCAAGGCTTCGTCTGTTCTGAATGCTTGTCAAATGTCATCATCGGTAGAAGATTCTTCAAAAATCTTCCAAAAATTATCTACCATTAACTCCATGGATATTAATTTCTCCTATTCATCATCCTCAAAATTTTCTAGACATGCATCACTATAATGCTTCTTTGCCTCCAAAATTTGCTCTTGGGCTTGGTCCTTGAGCTGATGGATCTCCACGTGTAATGTTTCCATTACTTTATTACTATCTACTATTTTCTCAATCCAATAATCAATTAAATCAAATTCCTCCATTGTATATACACCTATTGAAATCCTGTACCTTTTCCCTTTTATGGTTTGCAAAACCTATAAATATTTACTCCATGCTTGCACTTCATCCATTATACTGAAATCCTACTTCCAAATTTCTACCATCTTGTTTACATTTTCCTGCATAGCATGTAGTAACTTTAGATTCCCTCAGATGATTAAGACACCTTTTTGCTCAAAAATTTCCCACCATTGCTGACTAGCTTTCAAAAATGGATCTAGATGTACACCTCCCCCTTCTCCGAGTACAACATTTAGAGTCTCCTTAGGGTGATTGGAATCTAAGGGACCAACAACTTTAGCTAAATATCCTCATAGGATTTCATTCTACCTATGAAGTGTTTTGAGCTTAGCCCCCTCTTCTTCTAAGCTTCTAAAGACTTCCTTTATTCCCGTTGTAACCATCAATCTAGCGATATCCAATCTAGGCTTCCCAAGCATGACCTCTCAGATCTGGTAGTCCTATGGACCTAAGCCTTCTACATCTGTATCCTGAGGAGGGATAGCCACTTGAGAAAATCAATCCTAGTTTCAAGTACTATTGATGAAAGCTAAAGCTCTTACTTCCTCTGATGGGGACTCAAGTTTGTTTAGAACCTTGATGAACTCAATCATATCCTCTTCATTGGCATAGAATTATGGCTTCCTATTTCTCATCATTAACTTCCTTAACCACCTTGGAACTCTTTCTATCGAAGGCCTACCTCTTGAGGATGAAGGAGTGTGTTTAGTTACTACTTTCCCCTTGTCACTCCTCTCCGAGGTTCTTTCTTTCTGTGATGGCTCCACCTCAATGGTTTTTGTTTCCATGGATCCTATAGTTTGAATCTCAGTGTCTTGGGAGGCTTGTTGAGGATATTCAACCATTTTTCTCTCTTTAGACACTTCATCATTTGCCATTTGCTGTGGTTCCTCATTTTGTGAAGGCTCCTTTTGAAGCTATTCTTCTTCAACATTTAGAAGTGGAGGAGTAGCAGAGCCTTTGTCTACAACTATTACTATGACAAAGGGTGGGGGAGTAAGATCAAGACCCTGCGATTCTGGTGATATTTGTGTTTAGTCCTCCTATTGAGGCACACTTGTTAGGGTATCCTTGATATTATCCCCAATCAAATCTGTTCTCATGGGCATAAAATCAAAATCTGACATTTTGAATACATCATCACCTTCTTCACCCTTCTCATCAACCCATTATTGTACTTCATCTTCTGAAGTAGTTATTTACAAAGGTTATTTTGGTACTAATGGATGTGTCATAGTGGAACTTCTCCTACTTTCTTGTTCTGTGGCTCTTGCTAGTCATGTTCTTCTTTGCAAGGGCACATCTTCCTCCTCATTTTCCTCCTCTTCTTCTTCTCCCTCAAGAATAGGTTCTAAGATAGATGGGAAAGGAACCATCCTTCTAATTGCCATTTGCCTTTTATTTATGGGAGTCTTAATCTTTTTAAGTTTCTTAGAGGCAAAAGGGGATGCTTGTTCAGCTTGCAAAGGAGAGACTTCTTAGGTTTCACCCTCTATCTAGCTGGGTGTAGCTGGTGGTAATAGTAGGCCTTCCTATTGTGCCCCAATATCCTCCAGCCCTTGCACTTTTTTTGTTGCTATGGAGCCACCAGAATTTCACCATCCTTAGGTTCGACTGTTTGAGGAGAACTCCTCTTTCATTTTCCCTTTCCTTTTTTATTCAAAGGGCGATAGTATCCAACTAGTCTGTGTAGTTGGTATACTATTTCAAGCCTTATGGGTGACTAGGCTACAAAGTTAGGGATGGTGACCTTCTTCTCTCTACCTTTGGCTGGGTAGGCCTGCACATGAAAGATCACTGTCTTAGGTATTGGATCAAGTTTGAAGGGTTTCCTAATCCAATCTTGCATCATCCTGACAATGTGCCTTGCTCGATGATCAATATCATCATTCTCTTCCCTGTCAACTTCTACATTCATAATGGGCTATTCCCTAATTTTATCCTCATTGAACAAAGGGTCGAGTGGCTCCCTAGAATCTTAATATAGTATCTCCACTGGAATCTTTATATTCAAAGCCTTTTCTACTAAATACAAAGTCACCCTACAATAATCCATGATATGAACATCGTAGTCATTTGTAGCATTCATCCAATGATCTTCAATGGCTTCTTCATGCTAGAACTCCTTACCTGCCAAAATTTGGACCTTCTTGCTATTATCAAAATAGGGTCTTGAGGAATTGTACTCCTCTAGAGGATATTGATCCCATCTAGTTCAAAATATAGAATATCCTTCTTCCTCTTAACTTGATACTATCTTATGGCCAAGAACCATGTCCAACATGTTCTGTGCTATTTCCCAAATTTATCATATGTGGACTCAATTTGTCTCACAATCTCCAAAAGAGCAAGTTTATCACTAAGATATCTTGGGAGCTTCATTAGATTGATAGTGGCACCTGCTACCCTTAGATACATGAATTTTTTGAATGGAATGTAATAAGCACAAAGCAACCTATGCCACTGCCTCATCTGATAACCTCTTCGCATAATCTCCTTCAATGAATCTGATTACAGTGAAAATGAATGCATCATTGACAATTATATATTACTTTCTTTGTCTCGAGAGCTTCTTCTTCACTAATTGTGGATAAACAATATATGGCCCAGCATTGGGATCCTGCATGCTGCCTCTTTTGTATGGCCTCGGGTAGTCTGTTTCCCTTGCAACTAATAGATACACAACATATGAAGTCATATAAAACTTTCTTTTATTTTTAACTGCTCCCACATTCTCACATAGATTTTCTCTCAAAGTTTTCACCCAATTAAATGATTATCCTTACAATTTTGATAGTCTCAATGAAATGCACTAGGAAGAAATCTAGGTTCCCAGCTACCAGTAGACCCATCACCCTACTCATAAGTATGATTGAGTATCCGATATCATCCTTTATATATCCTCTCATCATATCCACCTTGTCAGTTATCTTCCCTAGAGGAGTCTTTTCTATTAAATAAGAGAATTGGATGATTTTAGAAGCCTCTTTCAGATGTTCTTTGTACTACCTTTCTGCTACCTCATAGGTGAGTCTGATGAATTGATCTACCCTAGGGAGATGAAATACTCTCTTAATGTTGTTGGGTTGGAGGTAAAAAAAACTTCTCCAATCACACCTTTTACCACCCTTTCCTTCAAAACAAAGTGTTGTGTAAGTGTCATTATGAGCTCTGAGGATTGTATAGACATTGGATGTGAAACTGTGCTTACTAGTCCTGATTAGATTAATGCTAAAACCAAAGTTGACCTCTTAGTGGGTTTGTTGCAAATCCTTAAGAACTCTGCCAAATCAGTGTGTCCCAAATTTGTGTCCTTAATTTCTATGTAATCATCTTGGAATCTTGATTTTGATGGCATGCCTTGGAACTTGAATACAACAGGTTTTTTTGCCATTTCCTCTCCATATGAAGATGCCATATGTCTACACATGAAGAGAAAAAAGTCCATTAGTCTAAGGTTGGAGAAAATGAATTGATAATTGAATTGACAGATACAAAACCTGAAAACATATAAGCTCAAGAATTAACACAAAAAACCTATTTAAACCCTAGAAAGCCTTATTTGAAATTAAACCTATTAAAAAAATATGGTGCACACTTGCACACCTTATGGGGTGTGTTGATATGCACCTCTCCCTTTTCAAAGTTTGATTTTTATTCAAATGCATTGGTGCGCACTAGTGGACCAGATTAGGTGCGCAGGTGCACACCCATACTAGGGTTTGTGTTTGTCCTTTTTATGTTTCTTGCATATGTGTGGTGCACTTTAGAGCACCAAATTAGGTGAGCCAATGCGCACCACCCCTTTTTTGCTCTAAGTTGATGCTTGGAGTGCAGAGTATGTTTTTAAAAAAATTGGGGTGTGCACTAGTGCACCCAAACTAGTGCGCAAGTGCACACCCAATTTGAGTGGATGAGGAGATTAGAGTAGGAGGGTAAGTTTTAGTACACCTAGACTAATGTGAAAGTGCAGAGTTCAAAGTTTAGAAAGTTGAGTTCAAAATGAAGATGATGGCAAAGTACATATGATGACAATAAACAAGCAAATGAGGAGTGAGGGAAGGGGGGGACTCTTATAGAGCTACCCTCCTTTGGTGGTGTGCCAATATGCATCTACACAACTACACATTAGTGCATCACCAAAGGGTGATGCACTTTCCCCTTCTATGGCATTCTAGCACACTAAGTTAGGTGTGCCAGTGCACACCCATATTAGGGTTTAATCCTTTTATACTATGATAATTTGATTTTCATCGATAGGATTTCTCCACCAGGACTTGGAACATGAGCTTAGGGGAAGGTAGGACCTCAAAATGGCTTGAATCTTGGACGAGGAGTCCAAAAGCTAGAAATAAAGTATGGGGTCCCTATTTTGATTAGGAAATGGGGCATGCATTGTGGAACCACAATAAGGTTGATAAGGAGAAAGTGGCCCACTATCTTAATGGGTTAAGGCCAAGTATTTAGGAAGAGTTGAGTCTAGTTCACATGAAAAGTATTGAAGAGGCATACCATTTTGTCATAAAAGTTGAGGTGAAACTGAATAAGAAGTTTCACAACAAGAATAGTGGAGGAGGTCATGGAGGAAGATCTGGATAACAATCTTATGGAGGGCATAATGATGATCAAAAGAACAATGATGAGGTTGGGAGTAGTAGTTAGAACCAGAGGGGAAACAATTTCAATCATTTCCATGATTAGAATAATAGAGATCAAAGATAAAGAGGTAGAGGACAAGGATCTAAAAGAGGAGGCTGTCGTGGGAAATGTTTTCATTACAGAGAAGAAGGGCAAGGAGAATTTGAATGTACCTAACACCAAGGAAGGGCAGATCAAAGAACATAAGGCCATGCCAGAGTTGCACATGTTGATGAAGATGCCATATCATCACATTTTGAAGATGCTAAAAGAGAAGTCCTATTTAATAGAAGAGTCTTGCTAAGTGGTGAGAATGAACCTGATCAAAGAAGGAGCTTGTTTTGCACAAGGTGCAGATGTGAAGATAAGTGTTGTGATGTGATTATTGATGGTAGAATTACTAATAATCTCATGTTAGAAATGATTTCATGAAGTTAAATCTAAAGAGACTGAAACATCCATGTCCATACCATATTGCTTGGGTGGCAGATGACCACAAGGTCATGGTCAATGAGTAGTACTCATTGAATTTTAAGATTGGAAGCTACTAGGATGAGGTGCTTTGTGATATCATACCTATGGACATATGTCATATGTTGCTAGGTAGGCCATGGCAGTTTGATAGGCATGTTGTCCACAATGGGTAAGAAAATACCTACACTCTGACCAAGGATGGAGTGAAACATAAGTTGAAGCCATTGAAGGAGAAAGAAGAAAAGGTATATAATGTTGCTATAATATGTTTTGTTGATGGAAAAGAGTTTCTTAAAGGTATGAAGTGTGAGCATATGTGTTTTTCTATAATTCCAAAAGATAGTAAAGAAGAAGTAGGTGAGGTACTTGTAGAAGTTGCAGATATGTTGGGATAGTTTTTCAATATTGTATCAAATAATGTACCCAACAAATTGCCCCCAATGAGGAAGATCAGTCACCAAATGGATTTGGTTCTAGGATCTAGTTTTCTAAACAAGGCAGCACATAGAATGACACCAATAGAAAGTGAAGAGTTGAACAAACAAGTTCATGAGTTGTTGCAAAAGGGGTTGATTTGAGAGAGTCTAAGTCCATCTATTGTACCAATTGTATTAGCACAAAAGAAGAATGGAGAATGGAGGATGTGCACAGATTCTCATGCTATCAACAAGATCACAAATAAGCACAGATTTCCATTGCCAAGGATGGATGATATTAAGGACTATTTGAGTGGAGTTAATTATTTCACAAAGATGGATCTAAAGAGTGCATACCATTAGATTCTTATCAGAGAAGGTGATGAGTGGAAGACTTCTTTCAAGACAAAAGAAGGACTATACAAGTGGTTAGTCATGCCTTTTGGGCTAACCAATGCACTAAGCACTTTCATGAGGCTAATGAATGAGGTACTAAAGGAGTTTCTAGGTAAGTTTGTTATTGTTTACCTAGATGATATTTTGGTCTTTAGTAAGACATTGGAGGAACATTTGATTCATATTCACAAGGTTTTTGATAAGTTGAGGGAAGAAAATTTGTTGATAAACCTGAAGAAGTGCAATTTTGTAAAGGAGTTAGTGTACTTAGGATTTTTAGTCTTAGAAAAAGGTCTAAAAATGGATCTAGAGAAAGTAAAGGCTATCCTTGAATGGCCTACTCTAAAGAGTGTGAAAGAGGTAAGATCTTTTCATGGATTGGGTAGTTTTTATAGAATGTTCATAAGAGGTTTTAGCGTATTTGTTGACCCTTGACTAAAACAATGAGAGGAGATAGGAAAGAATTTAAGTGGACTATAGGAGCTGATAAGAGTTTTAATTTGTTGAAATAGAAAGTTATGGAGCAAATTTTTTTAGCACTTCCTAGTTTTAATAAGGTGTTTCAAGTAGACTGTGATGCTAGTAGTACTGCAATAGGAGCTATTATGAGACAAGAAGGTAGACCTATTGCTTACTTTAGTGAGAAATTGAATGTTGCCAAAAGAAAATATTTTGTTTGTGATCAAGAATTTTATACTATAGTTCAAGCATTTAAAAGGTGGAGATACTATCTTCTTCCTAAGGAGTTTGTTTTGTATACTGATCATCAAGTTTTGCAATATTTGGATAGTCAAGAAAAATTGAACCAAAGGCATTTGAAGTGGGTTGAGTTTTTGTAGAGTTATACATTTGTTTTGAAACATAGGATTGGGAAGTCTAACAAAGTTGTAGATGCTCTTAGTAGAAGACAAATTTTATTGATAGAAATGTAGATAGAGGTGGTTGGGTTCAAGGAACTCAATACTTTGTATCCAGATGATCTTGATTTTGATGAAGTGTGGAAGGCTTGTACAGAACCCATTACACTTGATAGGACAAAGTGGTTACATTTCATGATCTAGGATAGTATGTTGTTCAAAGGAAGTCAGTTGTGTATTCCCATAAGTTCAATGAGAGAGAATCTCATTAAGGAGAACCATAGTGGAGGATTGGCTAGACATTTTAGTACAGATAAAACCATAACTTTGGTTGCTAAGAATTATTACTGACTATAGTTGCAACAAGATGTTAATAAGTTTATACAAAGTTGCAAAATATATCAGATGACAAAAGCAGTAAAGAAAAATATAGCATTATATCAGCCATTACTTGTACTAGAGAAGTCATGGGAGGATGTCAGCATGGATTTTTTTTTAGATGACTGAGGACTAAATGAGGGCATGATTCTATTTTTGTGGTAGTTGACAGGTTTTCAAAGATGGCACATTTTATTCCTTGAAAGAAGACTAGTGATGTTGTTTATGTAGCATAATTGTTTTTAAGAGAAGTGGTGAGATTACATGGTTTTCCAAAGAGTATAGTTTTAGATTGAGATACCAAATTTTTTGGGTATTTTTGGCATACATTGTGGAAGAAATTGAAGACAGATTTGAAGTTTAGTTCATCATATCATCCACAAATTGGACAGATAGAAGTTGTGAATCATAGTTTGGAAAACTTGCTAAGATGTTTGGTTGGAGACAACCCGAAAGGATGGGATATGATTTTACCATAGGAAAAATTTTCATATAATAATTCTATCAATAGAAGTGTTGGTAAATCACCATTCGAGATTGTATATGGGAGTAGTGCCAGAAATGATTTTGAATTGAGGCAGTTGGATAAAGGAGAGATAAGTAGTACTGAAGTAGAATGATTTGCTAAACATTTGAAGAACATCCATGAGGAGTTGAGGAATTACACCATAAATATGAATACATAGTACAAGACTAAGGAAAATGCATGGTTCAATCGAGAAAGGAGCATTTTCTAGTGGGTACATATAAGAAGTTGAAGATGAAGAAGTTTGGGCCATGAAAGATAGTAGAAAGACATGATTCTAGAAATGGTTATAAAGTGGAGTTTTCTACTAAATTAAATAGTTTAGGAGGTGATAGAGATGAAGTTGGAGAAGCAAAATGGAGTATTCTAGCATCTATTTTGGCTACAAAGGAGATTGAGGAGATACTAGATAGTCATGTTAGAAAAAGTATAAGGCATATAACTTATGAGGAATACTTGGTCAAATGGAAAGGGAGACCAATAGAGGATTCATCATGGCTAGACAAGGAGGAGGTTTACCATCTTGGTTTCCCTCTAAATAATTGACACATGATGGAGTCACTTCTCAAATTACTCCAGATGTCTGATGCAAGAGCATCTTGGGTGTAAGAGCAATCTTGCATCACCCAAAAATATTTTATTTTCAGTCTTTTCTATTTTAATAAGGACTAGCAGACAGGGTGGTTAAAATTTATGGGAACTTGCTTATTTTATTAAGCTTTTCATATGAGCTCAAAATGTTCTCATTTTTACATGAACACTCATTTTAGAATAATAAGGCTACCATAAAAATATCATTACTCTAGAATAAGTATAAGATAAATTATTGTGGATTTTTAGTGTAACAATTTGCAAAAAATTCTTTAGGCTCATCGTTAGAGGCCTTAGAGTGCCCGAATGTGGTAAAAAAACTTGAAGATCCTATAGATCTGGAGCTGGTGTTATTGAAAAGTGGTTATAATATCCAATTGTACCAATTTTTTTAGAGCTATGGCCTTCCAAATTTGGGCTACTCAAAATATCTAAAATAATTATCAAAGATGTATTTGGCCAACTCTATATGTTTTGTCCAGGTATGTTAGCCCTAAGTATTAAGTGTTAATATCTAGAACCTTCTCGAGTGGCATAAAATTGCCTATTTAAGAAAGGCCCAAACATTGTCTAGGATAGCTCTATGTGATAGTTCACAACTTCTCTTGTAGATTATTGTAATGAAGGCACCCATTTGGGTTAGCATATTATATTTGTAAATTTTGTAATTTTGCATTTGTGGCACAAATAAGAAGTCCATATTTTGTTCTCACATTTGTTGTTATTTCTTTATTTCTATTATGTATTTATAGTTTTAAGGATAGCACCCTTCATCAGCTTCCTTAGTAGGATCAACTTCATAAGGAGGTTCATCCCTGATCTTTCTTCTATGGTAAAACCTCTCATAGCTATGTTAAAAAAAAAACTTGGTGTTCACTTGGACCAAAGAGAGAAAGGCTAGTTTTGAAGAAATCAAGCAATCAATTGCATCAACCCCTACTCTTGTCAACTCCAATTTTGATAGAGATTTCATCCTCTACTCCCTTTGAAGAAATTCAAGAATTTTAACTATTCTTACACAGTTAAATGATGAAATTTTGGAATAGTCCATTGCTTTCTTCAGTGAAGGGCTTAATGATATCAAGAAAGATAAATTTATGTAGAGAAATAGGTCCTTTCTATTATGAGGTATCTCAAAAGAATTAAACATCTCTTATCTCACAAAAAATTCCACCTTTTAGTTCTACATGCAAGTGTAAAGGATTTCCTCTTGAACAAGGATATCAATGAGAAAAGAGCTGGATGGATTACTAGAATCATGGAATATGACATTGATATTAAGATAACCAAATTGGTAAGAGGTAAGGGACTATGTGAACATATGATTTCATTTTAGGAGCCAACTAAGGAATCTGTGCTCTTGATCCAAAATGAGCAACCAGTGGAGAATGAAGATCAGATTGATTGGTTGCAAAACTTCTTGACAGAAGGAAGATGGCCCCAAGGCCTAGACAGAGCCAAGAGGAGATAGTTAAAATTGTAGGTTATCCCCTATGTCTTGGTGGATGGAGTATTATTCATAAAGGAATATGATGGAATCTTGCTAAGGTGTATATAAACAGATCAAGTCAGTAGGTTTCTAAATAAATTCCATGATGGACCTACTAGTGGTCATTTCTCAGCTAGAGTCACTGCAATGAAGATAATGAGAGGTGGCTATTATTAGCCCACCCTATTTAATTACTTCCATAAGTGGATAAGTAATTGTGAGAAGTGTTCTTTCTTTTTAGAAAATAGAGATTAGTAACTCTTCCCCTATATCCTATCTAGGTTGATCAACCATTTACCCAATGGGGGCTAGATTTTGTTGGTCCAATCAATCCAACTTCTAGCTTTGGTCACAAGTGGATCTTAGTGGCTACTAATTAATTTATGAGGTGGACTGAGGAAATGGCTTTGAAGGATGAAAAAAAAAGCCTTGGTAGTTGAATTCCTTGATGGAATTGTGACAGGATTTGGTGTTCCCTCAACTATCATATCTGATAATGCCAAATCCTTTGTTGGAGCTCACAAATGTTCTTGGGCTCTAGTATATGTGATATATTTGGACACTACCCCACATTATTATCCCCAAGGAAATGGCTTGGCCAAATCCTTTAACAAGACACTCATCAAGATCATGAGGAGGACAATTGAAGACAATCAGAGGAGTTGGCATGCCAAGTTGAAGACATCCCTTTGGGCTGATAAAATTACACCCAAAAGAGTAGTTGGGAATTCACCTTTTATGCTAGTGTATGGAAGGGAAACCAAGCTTCCTTCTTCACTATAATTCTCCTCTCTTGAGTTGGCTCATCAATTCGAGCTAAAGGAAAATGATTCCATGACAATTAGGTTAGCAGAATTGATTGAATTGGAAGTAAAAAGGCAATAGACTATGCATATGCTTGAGGCTCATCAACAGTAGTTCAAAAGAAGTTTTGATAGAAAGGATATGGTTAGGATTTTTGGGGAGGAGATCTTGTTCTCAAGTGGGATGCAGGCAAACCCAAGCTAGGAAAGCATTTAAGTTTGATGCTATCTAGAGTGGGCCTTATGTTATCACTAGATGTAAGGAGGCCAACACTTTTCAGCTATCTAGGCCCAATGGTGATGTCCTATAAATTCTAGTCAATGGATTCTAACTCAAACTATGCTTCTAGAGAGGGGTAGGGGTTTTTTGTATATATTAGGTTAGTTTCCATTTTTCCAAGAAGTGTTGAGCATAGGTTATCTCTCTGTAAGATAGCTAGGTCTTTTGAAATTTTTGTTGTTGTAGAGAAGATAGAGGCAGAGTTATGATTTCAAAAAGCATAGATCTCAAATTTTTACAACTCCATAGCCCAATAGATGGTTAAGGTCATTGGTCATATACTTAGTAGGATAGTATCCCCTATGAGTCACCAAATTGTTAGCCATTTTTTCCCTCCCACCAAAATTTGAGTTTTGACTATCAAGCAAGGCCAATGGTCATTCCTTTTTAGGTATTCTACTGTTATATGGATACATTAAGAAAACTTTGACTTATTCCTATATCCCTAAGTTTAAAGCATTTTATTTTATATCCCTTTGATGACTTCAAGTCACAACTATGTGATAACCCTACATCATCCAATCGTACATAGTCAAGGCTCATCCATCTTTTTAGTTGCAATCAAGTGATCGTAGTTTGAGGTTGGCTTCATCGCAGGGTTGTATTGAGTTAGGGATTGACAATGATTAGGGAAAAAATGTAGAAATTTATTTCTATCACTCATTTGTGGGGTTAAATCAGTTATCTATGGTTTTGGTGGCGAAGTCATGCTTTCCTTCATTCGCATGGTCATATGTGATTAAGGATGGACCATGGTTAGAAGTGCAAAGCTGCAAAATGCCTTTCATTGCTTGATCACGAGGTTAAAAGGCTAAACTCTAGTCTAAGGCTATGATGAAGCAATTTACCTTGGTCACATGATCATAGGTCAAATTTTCATAAGAATCTTCAGAAGGCTTCCATCTTCTCAAACATCTGATTCAAAAAGATCAAGGGCTGACATTTTTTTTGCTATGAAAAGTTGCACAATGAATATGCATAGTGACATAATGACAAGTTGACATGTGTCATAGTAGGCTTGGGTGGCATGTAAGTAGTTGGCAATAGTAGTTAAGTTCATTTTTGCAAAGTTGCAGGTATTTCATGTTAGTCAAGATTCAAGCCATGATAGTGCAAATAGTCACAATTCCACACAGTCGTAGACATTTAATGCTAGTTGGATATTAAGTTACAACAGTGTGATAAATTAAAGCTAGCTTCATGGTGTCATAGGTAAGATAAATTTCAAAGCCCTAACCATAGCAATGTTGTGAAATGTCATTTTCACGTTGTCGCCTAGTCATGACAGTTAGGAGAAAATGGTAAGGACAAGCTTCAAAGAAGCAATATGGTTTGATCATGATTTTGTAGGGGTAAATCATTAATGAAGGTAAAGGGTTGTGAAGCCTTGATCAATTATAGAAAGAGGCCAAATATGAAAGATAGAAGAGTGCTCAAGTGGTGAAATGATAAAATATGATTGGTCCACATGGTGAAGCTTGAGAATTGACTCCAGTTGACCGATGACATGAATGACTTGGCATGATGATAGCAAGAAATAAGAAACTCTTAAATGGAGAATCTAATCTTCTTGATCATCCACAACTACTCTTTAACATTCCCTATGCCTAATAAATGAAAAGGAACATTCCTCTCACCACCTGATTATCCATCTACTTGGTTAAGGCATAGATCACTTCTTTTGTCTTCTCAAGGTTATTATTGAGGAGTGATATGATTTTCCTACACTTGTATGTGTACCATGATTAGATTTTTCTCTTAGATTTGCAGTGATTGTTCTTTGCAATCTTAAATATAGTGGTTGAGTTTTTCCTTAGGATAGAAGCTAACTAAGTTATGCTTGAACTATAAAAGCAGATTTTATAACCCTTCTTAGGGTTGGTCTTTTTTCTCTGATTCTATAGTAGTAGTATTATATATGTTGTTACTATAATTTCCTTTTTGTCTATGAGTAAATGTAATCTTCTACTTTACCTCATTCTCTCATCAATAATAGTGCAAAATCTTCTTACCTTTGTTGGTGTTTTGTTTTCATTCTCCAATTTGCATAACAATATCTACTCTTTCCTTTAAATGTCATAGAGTGAAGTTTCCTTCCTTGTAGCATTTCATTTTCTTTCTAATTTTTATGTAACTTTTGGACTAAGAAAAATGTTGAATTAGTGGATTTTGAGGTTATATTAATAAATAGTGCTTAGGTGCACCCTTCCTTCATGCTTAGGTGGACTTTTTTTTTTCATGCATTCCTTCTCTCTTTTCCTCTAAAAGAGTACTTAGGTGCACCCTAACAGTAAGGAAGCCAACCTTCTCTAGAGATTCAATCTCATAGTTCAAGGAGATTCAATCTCATAGTTCAAGTCCCATAGCTTGGAGATTGTTTTCAAGTTACATGAGGCTAGCTTTAGGTAAGACTTTAGGCAAGGGTGCAAGCTTTTGTGTCAATAATTTCCATTGTAATAATGAATGGTAATGAACGTAATTTTACCTCAAGTCATGTGATGTGAACATCCACTATAAATGATCCATCTATTACTCATAAAGTTCACATAAGATACCAATGTAGTTACTTCATTCTCATCAGAATCATCCTTCATTGCAACATACACCACTTCATCATGATAGCCATCAGATTCATTTTTTGTTTCCTCTTCAACAATGTAGCAAAACTTCTTTCCTTTATCCTTACAATAGTTGTTGTCCTCATCTCTTTTACTTCTATATTTATCTCCAGTTCTATTGTTATTCTTCTCTAGACATCTAGTAGCATTATGACAAACCTCATCACAATTAAAGCACATGATTGGTAGCTTACCTTGGTATTTCCCTTTGCCTCTATGAAATCTCCTCACAAGTAAGGCTTCAAGTTGTTATACATCCTTCTCATCTATATCACTATCACTAGAAACATATTTATGCTTTTTCTTTTTCTCTTTAGGTTTCTTAAATGATAGTTTACCTTTGAAAGAATATTCAACATTTTTAGTTTTGAAATTATCAAAATTAGAGTGTTCAAAGGAAATAGGTCTACCCATCAATCCTTCACGGGTCAGATTACTACTAGGTATACACCTTATTTATTTTATGGCATAAACTCTAATAGAAAAGATAGGTAGTAGTGTTCTTAGTATTTTGTTGATTATAGTCTCATCATCAATGATACCATTGGCTCATCTAATAGCATTCACAACATCTTTCATTCTAGTAAAATATTGGACAATGTTCTCACCTTCTTGCATTCACATGTCATTGAACTTCCCTCTTGGGCTTTCAGACTTGGCTCTCAAAACATTTGTATCTCCTCTATAAATTTTTTGTATAGCATCCCACATCTTCTTTGAAGTGTCACAATATTTGATGTCAGCAAACTCTGAGCAACTTAGGGCAAAAGAAAGCTCCACCATAGCCTAATTGTGTTTTTTCTTCTTTTTTAGATCATCAACAGTTAGGGCTTCAACAAGATCAACATGCTTAGTGGTGATTTTAGATTGAGCATAGTCTCCAAGACCTCCTAGATGTACCTTCATCAAAAATTTTCATGCAAGAAAGCTTTCCTTGTTTAGTTTGGGAACCTCCTTTTTATAAATCTTGATATTAAGCATTTAGTACCTTCAAACTATTGCTCTCAAGAATTGGTGCTCAAATACCACTTGTTGGAATTCTTTATAATAACTGAGAGGGGGGGTGAATTGGTTATCCAAGGTCCACATGTACAAATAAAACTTTTCAGTGCTAATCAAATCCATATCCATAAAAACTTAACATAGATGCATCCATTAGATCATACAATACCTTAACTTAGTAGGTTACTGTCCTAGGTCAAAATAAATTTTCAAAAATGTAAACATGAAATACCATAAGAACATTCACACAATTTGACACAAGGATTTTACATGGAAACCCAATTTGAGAAAAACCACCACTAACATGCTACCAATTCTCACTCATCTGAAGTGATGCTCTATGAAAGCCAACCCTATTAACGATTATAATAAACAATATTAAATATGACTTGGTTAAAGGATTTAAATCACTCTATTAGTAGTGAGCATTGTTAGAAGACTTTAGAACATTCCATTATAATGTCACCTAGTTAAAAGATTTACAAATGATTGTTAGGTCAACCTTAATCCAAGGGATTTTATCCACACTAGTACAGTTGTTAGAAAGCAATAGTAGGAATTTATATGATAAAAACTTACAACTCAATTGTAGATTATAGATCTTTGTTTGAGTCCTCCATTTTGCTTAGAATTCATACACTTCATCTCTGATAGCTTGTCCACCCTTCAAGAATTCATCTCCTTTTGCCTTCTTGCTTTATATGCCAAATATAGTCTCTTCTATTCAACCATTAGATGAAGCAATACCCTAGACTCTTTGTCTCCCTTAGGTTCTCACATAGAACAACATTTTATTGTAACTAGCAATCATTATAATAGAGAATTTAGATCTTTTTCTACTTAACACCAATCATCCATTTTAGGGTAAGGTAGGATTCAATGAATCTACCCACTTTTCCATTTGGTTCCTCTAGAAACTTCCTCTACAATCTTCCTTGAATTCACCTCAAAATGGTTTACCTTAAATTCTTTGCCACCAAATCATCATAGTTATCTTCTGCATGCTTCACATAATGCAAGAAATCAAATTAGTCAGCTCAGATTTGTCAAATCTTTGGTTTAACATTGTTTATTGTCACTCGACATCTATACTATTCTATCACTTGGCCAACACTAGTTCACTTGGAAAACACTAAAGTTTACTAATGCTCAGCATTAGCTAAAATTTACTTAGCATATACTAACATTCACTCACGCTTGCATTGTTTGTCTTCTTTGCTCGACACCTATTGATTTTCACTCAGTTTCTACTGATTTCTTCTCATCTTGCATTGACTGCTCGGCAAGGCTTGGTAGAAACTTTTCTTACTTGATCTTCTTCTAGTCTTTTCTTGTGTAATATTTCATTTCAAACTTTAAGTAGATAAAGAATACACTATAGTATTAATGTCTTTCTTGATCTTAGTGCTCCTTTTATATACCAAATAACTCAACCTTTCTCTAGGTGCTCTTGTTATGTCCTCTTTTCAAATCCTCTTCATCAATCAACTAAATGATATATTTCAAACCAAAAAGAAATTATCTCATTAGCAGGTATTAGGTTTGACATCATTGACAAAATAATTATTGTTCCTTTATAGGTTCTTCAATGCAAAACAATCTCTTTTCAAAAAAATTCACCTGAAAAAATGAAGCATTAGGAGAATAACTCGTATGGTGCATGTATCAAGAGAGAGACAAAAAGTGGCATAAATTTTGATCACAAATATTTGAATGTAGCAGATCGAACATTTTATTTAGAATTAGAGATCCTTCAAAAGGATCTAAGTCATAGAACTTGATGATAAAATATCATTCTCTAATCAGTAAATATGTCACTTGGGACATAGGGAATGGGGAAGATGCATTATTCTAGGAGGATTCCATGGATAGTCTTGCTCCTTTAGACACTTTCAATGTTCTAGCCAACATTAAAAATACTTTAGTTAATCTATGGGGAAAATAGGTAGCCAATTATAAGAAACTTAAAAGGGTGGATGGGGAGGAAACCTTGGTATGGAAATCTTTATAAGGTATAGATTTAACATTTAATGAAAAAGAAATCTTTGAGTCGCTCAGTCAATGGATGGTCAACCACAAGAACAAAGATGATAGACTTATTTGGGGAGCCTTAAAGGAGGAACAATATAGTGTGAAGAAAGGATACAACATTCTAATTAATTCAAAAAGATGGGAGAAGGTTGATATGCCTCTAAAGTTATGCTAGGATTTAGCTTGTTCTCCAAAGACAAGAATTTTTTTATGGGTAGCCTTTCAAAAGAGAATATTAGTAGTAGATAGATTTAGAAAGATGGGGTTTGAGGGTCCATCGAGATGTCCATTGTGTAAAGAAAATTTTAATACAATAGAACACATACTTTACCAATGTTCTTACACAAGGGAATGCTGGTATTGGCTTTGTCAAAAGTTAAACTAGTCCTCTCCCCTCCCAAGGCATCTCGATAATCACTTAATTAGCTAGTCAAATGACAATAAATTAAAAATATATAATAAATTATGGAACATCTCTCCCTTTATCCTCATGTGGTAAATCTAGAAAGAAAGAAAAAGACATATATTTTGCAACTTGAAACTAATTATTAAAAGTCACTTAAAAAGCTAGGATTGTCAACTAAGAAACAACTATCCCATCCTTTCCAAATTGTCTTGAATGTCTTAAGAAAAAGAAAAACTCTAAATTGGATTGTCAACTCTAAACTTGAAATTATACTTAACCTTTTAGATAAATTTGAAGATACTAGGATCCTTCATATCTATCGAGAAGGAAATAGAGAGGCATAACTTTTGGCAAATAGGGGAGTGAATGGAAAGGACATAACAATCCAAGAAACAAAGATCTTATTTTGATTAAGTATTCTCACTATTCTGAATCAGATCTTTAGTATATAAAAAAAATATCTCATAATTTTTATTTAGCCTCTATCCTTAATTTTTTTTCTCCCCATTTATGTTGGAAATGGAAAGGAGTAACTAAGAGGGGAGGGGTGAATCAGTTACTACAAAAACAAATGCAAGTCCCTTTTAAGATGTCAACACAATATAAAACTAAATCCTATTGTAACTCGGTTAACACTAAATATTCTATTGTAACTCGATTAACACTTAATATGTTATTGTCACTCGGTTAGCATAGAGATAATTAGATTTTAAGATATTAATTTGATTATATTTTATTAACTTAGTTGCAAAACATAAAAGAAATAACATGAGCATAAGAGACACCAAGATTTAATGTGGAAACCCAATTTGGGAAAACCATCAATTGCAACTAGCCACTTTTTTTCACTCTTCAAAAGTGAGACCTATTAGGAGCCAACCCTATTGAAGGTTACAAAACACACTATTATGTGTGATCTTTTTAGAAGATTTAATTCACCTTGTTAGAGTTCTTTAGACACTTCAATCTAGAAATGCCACCTTGTTAGAGGATTTGTTGAATAGTTGTTAGGCTAACTTTATTAGGAGATTTGATTCACTGCTACAATTATTAGAGAGGAATAATGACTTGACCCAGTTGTTGATGTCATTTTCTTTTACAATTCAAATCTCAATTCTAGATTGATTACTTGATCCTCCTTGATTAGAATGTTCTTTGCAGCTCGGTCAACTTAGATGCTCTTCCCTTTATAGATATCCTTCAAATTCTCTTCCTTGATTCATTTTCTCCAATTCCACATTTCAATTCTCAACTTGATCTTTCATATATACGATTCACCTTGTCAAGTCAACTTGAATACTCTTTTAATCAAACAATTTTAATCCCTTAAGTCATCTTATATTAACCAATAAATTTATCAGACTAAATATGTTGATAATCACCTAATACAGAGATGAGAACTCATTCAACATAGAGGATCCTTTCATTAATTGATCCAACTTGGTTAGAATAGGAGTTCTAATGTTAACCAACCAAACTCAATCAATATTGACTTCACTTAATTAATTGACTAAGCTCGATCAATACTATCTTTGAACTTGGTTATAATTGAATGCTCAACATACATAGGAAATTTCCTTCGATGCTTGAGTGATCTTGGCTATCACCAATTTCTTGGTAAAGGCTTGAAATTTTGTGTAACATCAAAGACAACATACAATTGAATAACTATTTTCAACAATCTCCCTCTTTTCTATTGATGGAAATACAACATGTCATAATATAAAGAAATTTTAGAGAAAAAAGAAGTAAGGATAATATCCTTAGTTTCATTCTATTTTTCATCCATGAGAACTCCCTCTATTAGTGAGAACTCCTTCTGACATCAATCTCTCCCTTTGGAATGATTTTCTCTAAGTGAAATCTCTCCCTCTGACTTATTGATCTCTTCTTATGCAAACTGAACTTTCTCATACAAAATTTCTCTGATATGACAAAAAATTCTCCCACTTTGACATCTCACACCAAAGTTTACAATCAATGTATTTTCCACGTACCTAATTTACTAATTCATATGCAACCTACTCTGATAATACTACATCAACTTGAATGATATTCAAAATGCTTGGTTGATGTAGCACTAAACTTTGTTTAGTGAGCTTCAGATAGGGGAATGACCCCTAGTTTACTTCTTAGATACACAAATGCATCCTTAGGTAATGGCTTGGTGAATATGTCTACAATTTGCTCCTTTGTATTCACATATTCCAATCTAACATCTTTGTCTTGCACTAATTCTCTTAGATAATGATACTTTATTGTAATTTTCTTTGTCTTGGTATGCATCACTAGATTCTTGGAAATGTTAATTTCACTGGTGTTATCACATAAGATAACTATTAGATCCTTGATTTCTTCCTTCATACCTAACAATAATTGTTTGAACCAAATGATGTTGGAACAATTAGCTACTACTACAACATATTATGCTCATGTTGTAGACTAAGAGATGCAATTTTGTTTCTTGTTTGTCCAATACACTAGCATTTTTCCAAGAAAGAATGCTCCACCACTAGTGCTTTTCTTGTCATCAATACATCCTACCTAATCAGCATTAGTGAGGGCTTTCCATTCAAATTTTCCTCCTTTCTTATACCACAAACCATAATATTTAGTACCTTTTAGATACCTCATAATTCTTTTTATTGTCATCATATGATTTTCCTTTAGATTAGCAAAACATATTGCCACCATACCAACTGTTAATGCAATATTAGGTCTTATGTGTACCACATAATGAAGTTTTCCAATCATTGATCTATATGTAGTTTGATCAACCTCTTTGGAATCATCATTTTTGGAAATATTATGTCCAGGAGACATACGTGTTCCAACTGGTCTAGAATCCTCCATTCCAAATGTCTTTAATATCTTCTCAGACTGCAACTCGAATTAATCTATTTAAGACTCAGTTCCCATAGTCTATGACTCTAGTTCCTCTGTCTAAGATGTGATTATAACTATTTATGATCCATGTTTCTTTTTTGTTGGTTACAACTCTGTCTTCTCTATCTAAGACTCAGTTCCCATAGTCTATGACTCAAGTTCCTCTATCTAATCTAGCAAACATGTAGTTTTAGGGAAGTTTAGGTAGAACAAATTACCTTTTTTAGATTGCTAGTACTAACTAGATTTCCTTTCCCATCTAGAAACTTGGCCTTACCATTCATGAGTTCTACCTTGAATCCAATGTTATTTGATTATGCCACACTAAGTAGATTATGTTTCATTGCTTCAACCTAGTGAGCATTGTCACATCTAAGTTCATCAGTCAATGTAATGCAACCTTTTCTTTTTACATAACAAGGTTCATCATTTCCAAATCTGGCACTCCCACCACCATAGTGTTGCTAGTGCTCAAATTTTGATTTATCACTATTCATGTGGTGAGAATAAACACTATGAATAATCCATTTGTCATTCTTGTTAATATGAGAAATGAGGGCCATATTAGCATTTTCATCAGCTTTAATAGTAATGTAAACCATTTCATCTTCATAATTACTATTAGAGTCTTTAGCCATCTAACAAGTTTCCTTACCTTTATCATTGTAGTATCTGTAGCTTTTGAAATCTTTCTTTCCTTTGTACTTGTCATGCTTCTTTTCTTCTTTGCCTTCTTTTTTTGGACACATTGCAGCAATGTGACCAACTTCTTTACAAGAAAAATAGATTGGAGGTATTTTACCTTTGTAATTTCCTTTGCCTTTAGGGAATCTTCTTGCAAGCAAGGCTTCAATGACTTGCAAGGTCATCATCATAATTATCTTCATCTTGAATTTCAAACTTTTTGTTTTTAGATTTTCCACCTTTCTTCTTGAGTGATAGTTTATCTTGAAATGTAGACTCAATGCTACTAGAGTTAGGAACATAGTTATCAAAGTTTGTCACCCCTCCCACTAGTGCATCCAAAGTTATATCATTTTTGGGATCACATCTCATTTCTTGAATAGATGAAACTCTAATTGCATAAATAGGAAGAAGATTTCTATGTACCTTACTGACCACTATCACATCATCTATTTTCCCTCTTGAGGCTCTTCTTGCACTTACACTTGCTTTGATTCTTTTACTATATTGTGCAATTTTTTCATCTTCTCTCATCTTCATCTAATAAAACTAACCTCTTAGAATTTCTACCTTGTCTCTCCTCACATTTTTAACTCCTCCATAGATATCTTTTAGCTTGATCCACATTTCACGAGCAATAGGAAAATGGTTGACTTCATCAAATTTAGCATAATTGAGAGTAGAGGCAATGCCAATCATCATTATGTTGTGATACTTCTTTTCCACAATTCCATCCACAAAAAAAGGTCCAACAATTGCCACATACTTATTCTCTAGGTATTTTAGACTTGTGTCTCCAATGGTTTCCAAATGAAGCTTCATGAGTTCCTTCCATGCTTGGAAGTTATCTCTATTTAGCTTAGGAATTTTCCTTCTATAAGACATCTTGATCTTTAACTTAGGTCCTTGAAACATTATCTATAAGCACCAATAGCTCTAATACCAATTCTTGGAAATGGAAAGGAGCAACTAAGAGGGGAGGGGTGAATTAGTTACTACCAAAAAATAAATCCAAGTCCCTTTTAAGATGTCAACAAAATATAAAACCAAATCTTTTTATAACTCTGTTAAAGCTAAATATTCTATTGTAACTCAGTTAACACTTAATATATTACTGTCACTCAGTTAGCACAGAGATAATTAGATCTTAGAATATTAATTTGAATATCCTATATTAAATTATTTGAAAAAACATAAATGAAATAACATGAGAACAAGAGACGCTAAGATTTAATGTAGAAACTCAATTTGGGAAAACCACCAATTGCAACTAGTCACTATTTTTCACTCTTTGGAAGTGAGGTCTGTTAGAATCAAACCCTATTAAAGGTTAGAGAACATGCTATTATGTGTGACCTTGTTAGAGAATTTAATTCAACATGTTAGGAGTGGCCTTGTTAGAGGTTTTCAAAAACTTCAATCTAGAAATGCCACCTTTCTAGAGGATTTGCCAAATAATTCTTAGGATAACCTTGTTAGGAGATTTGATTCACTACTATAATTATTAGAGAGTAACAATGACTTGATTTGATTGATAACACAATTTAATTTTTTGATTTAGATCTTAGTTCTAGCTTGATTACTTGATCCTCCTTGATTAGAATGTTCTTTGCATCTCAGTCAACTCGGATGATCTTCCCTTTACATGTATACTTCAAATTTACTTCTTTGATTCATCTTCTTTGATTCCAAACTTCAATCCTCAACTTGACCTTTTATATATATGATTCGCCTTTTCAAGTCAGATTGAATATACTTTTAATCAAATAATTTTCATCCCTTGAGTCAGCTTATATTAACTAATAAATTTATCAAACTAAATATGTTGACAATCAGCTAATACAAAATTGAGTACTCAGTCAACATAGAGGATCTCTTTGTTAACCGACCCAACTTAGATATAACAAGAGTTCTAATGTTAACTAACCCAACTAGGTCAATACTAATTTTGTCTCATTAACTAACTGAGGTCAATCAATATTGTCTCTGAACTTGGTTATAACTGAATGTTCAACATACATAGGAAACTATCTTGAATGCCTGAGTGAGCTTGGCTATCACTGACTACTTAGTAAAGGTTTGAAATTTTGTGTAACATAAAAGACAACATACAATTGAATAACTATTTTCAATAGTTTATTCCTCCCTTTTTCTTCCTTTTAATATTAGCTTAGATGACTTGATCAATCTAATCAAAGTTAGTCATTAATTGAACCTTTGTGATTGTCTCCCTATTATATATATATATGTTTATCTCCTAGAATGTTCTAGGTCATTTACATAGACAGAGCTTTCAAATCTTGTTTTATATATTTTGTCATGCTTTTGTCTTTTTTTATTTGTTTTCCCTTTTAGTGTCTTCTATGTTATGTGACCCATCGCATAGTATGGAGTTTTTTGTTTCTTTGTTTCATGCATTTGAAATTAGAATTATGGCTTTAGGTGTTTTGCAAAACTGGAGTGATGGAATAGGCTTCTAGATTCATTTGATAACTTGACTATGGTACCAGTGAGTAGGGCTATAGGAGAGAATGCCTTTAATTATGATTATATGTGGTACACTAATAGCTCTATCATAGGACCATTCATAGATTGTCTTGCTAGAGCTCAGATTGGACCTTGGGAGATTATTTGCCTATGTAAGAATATATTTGATTCAACCTAGTTGGAGGGTCTCAAGGAAGTGGTTCTTAGTGTCAATAAGATTCTTGAAATTCCTTTTTTTGAAGTTTATAGATCTAACTCACTGGGAATTTTGGGGCAAGTTAATGTTATGAGGCATCTAGTTTTATTCATAAGAGATATCAATCAGTGTAACAAAGAGTGGGCTAGGATGGAGGCCAATATAATCTTCCTTCTACATTGGAGGGCCATAGTTATAGATTTTGACAAGGGTTGTCTCCTCCATTATCTATATACATTTGATTCATACATTGAACTAGGGATGGTATTAAACTACCTAGACAAGCTTGAATTTTCTCTCCCAAACCTATTTAAATCCAGCAAGGAGAAAATGATTTATGTCTTAGCCTTGGGTTTAGCGATAATAGATTTGAAGGAAGTCAAAGATTTAATAATGGTTTTCTAGAAGAAAAAGAAGGATACATGATTTTGTAGGTTTATCATCCAACATTTTGTCTTTTTGCATATATTTTCTATTGCTGTTAGAAGGTTAGGTTGGTATCTTATGTTGGGATTGATACTATGTAAATTTTCATTTTTGTATTCGATTTTTATTTTGGGTTATAGTTTGGCCTCAGGCTTGCATTTTCTATCCTATCTATCCTTTTTGGGCTTACCATCTTTGGCTTCTAGATTAGGTCTTGGCCTCTAGCTTGTTTTTTGGTTGATTATTTTTCTTCTCTCTCTTATCTACTTGTTCATGTTCTTTTTGTCTTCTCTTCTTAGGCTTGTTTCTTCTGATTAGGTTCCCACTATTTTTCCTTTTCCCTTGTATGTTTTGTTTGTATATACTCTATACTTAGTAAATTTTAAATATTAATGAAATGAAATATTGAGGATAGGATCCGTTCTTCAAATCTGGGAAATGGATCAAACTTAAATGGTAGTAACATTTGATTCAAGTTAGGAGGTTAGATTCTTCATTTTCAAACTAGATTAAGATTGCATATTGGCATTGGTATCTATCATTTAACTTTTAATAATATTCCCTAAATCCTTGTGGTATTCATTGTAATAATGAAAACATATAGGATAAAATTGAAATGGTGGAATTATAGTAAAGGTGGCTCATCCTTTCTATTCAATCCAATTCAATTGTGGGTAATCATAAAATTAGAATTAGACCTTAATAAAAGAATGAATTAGAGCATAAGAAACTCTCCTCTAGCATGAAAAAGGTAAACCTATGGCATTTTAGAGGCTAGGGACCATCATATATTAATCTAAAATTAATATCTAGATAAATTTAATCTTGGTAAGAATAAAAAGAAAGCTAGAATTTAGTGTTAGATTCTAAATTTTATGCTTATTTAATATTTCAAATTTGAAATTTGAAATCCTCAAAACATTAACATAGATCAACGCGATTTAAAAGTGATATTAAAGTAGTAATGACCCTAAGATATCTTATATTAAGAATGTTTTGAAAACATAAATATAGATATATTTTTTTTAAGGATATTTTGGACTAAAAATATTGGCTTAGTTTGAAATTTTATTGAGTAATATAGATAGCTAACGACGTGATTAGAAAACCTATGGTCAATAGCTCCTCATGTTACATTGTCTTAACGGAAATGAAAATGACTAGCCCATAATCATAATGAAATCTTGATTTCCATTAAGCATCACTAAGAAGTGTATCCCCAAAATATCTAAACAAATGGACATTGGGGGTTTCCTTGAGAAAAATTAAGATTATGTACAAGCTTGAGTAAAATGAACAATGCAACTTGTCATGAACATCTTAAAAAACAAGTCCTACATTATAAAGGCCAATGCTTCATCCTCATAGTGAACATATGAATACAAATGACTCATGTAAATGGATTTTTTGGTCAAGTAGTTGATATTTGATATTGTGTATAGTCTTGGAACCAAACCATATAATCTACTAGTGTATGTTGTAGAAAATATCAATAGTTATAATGGACCCTTGTGGAACAAAGATGACCCCAATATTATATTGATAACTCCTATATTATTGTGATGTCATAGAATATGAAGAATTACTCGTATTTATAAGTTTGATAATTTACCTTCTTAGTGATTGATTTATTGGAATTAACTTTTGTATGTTTAGTTATCACCCCATAGTTTTCATGTAGATTTTTTAATAGAATTCACATGCTCTTGTGTTTAATAAACATGTAGGTATCAAAAGTACACATTTACTAATTTTCCTTTGTACCTTGTACTGATGTTCATAAGAGTTAATTTTGAATGGTTTCCTTTAATATGACATAACAACATATATTTATATGATTATTTATTTTATCAAAATATTATTCATGACTTACTACTTTATTATAAATAGAAACACTACTTCATAGAGTATGCTAACCTAATGCTATTACAATTGATCACCCTATTTTACTATGTAGATATGTTGATAAGAGTTAATTTTCAATGGTTTCCTCTAATATGAGATAACAAAATATATTTATATGATTATTTATTTTCTCAAAATAGTCCTCAATCACCTACTACTTTATTATAAATAAAAATCACTATTTCATGGGGTATGTTAACCTAATGCCATCACAATCAATCACCCAATTTTACTATCCATATATGTCACAAAGTAGGACAACTATAGTGAACAACTTTTATGAACACGTAGATCCCCACAACATCCACTAAGAGTAAACATCTATTGAATTGGCTTCAAAATGGTTCCTACAATGAAGGAGACTAATTTCATAAGAGACACCACCATTGAGAAATTTTACCCACTTCTACAAAGACCCATATGTTTCAAAAATGGTGACATGTGAAATATGCAATGGAGAGTAGATAAATCATGTACTAGATGAGCTACGGTTCCAACTAGTTTCAATAGTATCAAAAGATGAGCACACTAGTCTCCTAAAAGGAACAAGAGAAATGAGGTGGAAAAAGATTCTTTGTATGTCACATGCCAATATTATTGGTCTACAAGACCTACACTACCATGACAAAATATCTTATTTTTAATTTGCATTGAAATCAAGCACCCTTAGGATTCAACTAGTTGTATAAAGATAAGAGTTGCATGACACTTATTTTACACTACTACTACATGAATGACTAATAACAATTGTTTGAGACCAAGTGCCTACATAATTTGATCACTGGCCATTTGGATGTTATTCTCATCATAAGTAGATACATTTTTTTCTTGTCTCCACACTTTAAGTTACATATTGTTAAATAAAATGCATATTTTAAAATATAGTATTTACCATGTGGCTTTCTCTACTTATTACATTCTCTAATTTACTTCTATTTATGTATAATCCACCACATAAAGTATTCAATATGTCATGTGTCATTTTGATAGCTTAACATTGAACTTCAACATTTTCCTAAGAAGCCTCATTATGGCTTTTGATTCAAAATGACGTGCATCATCAAGCCACGAGTGAAGGAGGGTTTGACTCGTAGTAAATATTTTATCTATCTCAAAATATGATAGGGGAACAAGAAAATCACCAAAATCATTGGCATCTATTTTCACTAACCCATATTTATATCCAAGAACCTAAACCAATGCCCATGGCTACAATTTCCTATGATCAAGCATCTTCAACTTTTCCATAACTATAGCTAACCACAAGAATTCACCCGTGGTAAGTTCAAAAGCAATGCAAGCTAATGACCACGTCTCTGGACTCTTGTTATTCATGAATGATATTTTTTGGTTGGGTGTTTTTGGGTTTATTAGTTGTGGAAAGCTAAGTCACAGGATACACCAAATTTCACCCATGAAGTTTAAATTTCAGCAAATATTTATCCTTTCCAAACTTCATCCAAATTTTATGATATTTAATATATTATTGTTATATATAATGATATGAATTTATATTTAAACAATATTGATTTATATTGTTTAATTTTTTAGCAATGCCAAACTATTTCGATAATTTTATGGATTTGTTACTTATATATAAAGATAAACAAATTTGTATAACCTAAATTCGATGTCAATATTTTTTCTTCTAAATTTCAATCCTTGTAGAACTTAATTGAAATTTTATAATCAATGAATTCAAATTTGAACCTTGTATATTAGATGACAAGGATTGCCCAAATGAGCTAATCTTATTTTTAAATATATGTTATTCACCATATTTTTTGGTAGCTTAGATGACACCATGAGAACTAGTTTAATTATGAACTTGCTAGTTTAAAATATTCTTCTCAAAATTTAGACTAACTATTTTTTCCATGATTCCTTGATATTCATAGATGGAAATTTTTCCCAATCCCATCAAGTATTCCAAGAAAATATTTATCTCCACTTATAGGATATTCCAAGAAAATATTTATCTCCACTTATAGGATTTATTTGGTACAATATTTTTTTTTTAGAATTATGAAAAAAATAGTAACAAACATATTGCTCATTAAAATTGTAGTGAGGCTTAAAGAATGATATCTAATGAGGCTTTTGATGAATTTTATTTAAATTTAAACTTGGTTACCAAAAGATTTATTACAAAGTTGTGGGTGCAATAAATGGCATTAGAAGAGACTTTGAAAAATATATTTCAGAGAGTGGATTTTTATGACAACAATAATTTTTTATTAGAATTGATTTGGGTGTTTTTAATATTAAAAGCTTACTTAAGTTAGTTTCAATAATGCACAGTGGAAATTATTCACTAATGTCATCAACTTACTTATGTCAGCAACTCTCATCTAGTTCACTATTAGCTTCCCAACTAAGATTTGCACTAGGTAATTTATTCTATTTTTACAAAAGCAATTTCTACATCCTAGAAGGTTGATTTTATCAAAAAAAATAAAAATAAAAATTGTTGGTGAAAAACAATTTAATCCTAATTCTGTTGTCCTCTTTCATCTAAAGAAGGGAGGAGAGAAAAACAATGAAAATGATAAAATCTTTAGTTATTTTCATATTTGAAAATCAAACATGAAATGCTTGTAATAACGAAAAAGCATATCCATCTACTTGTTAAAGTATGTATAATAAAAATTAATTCAAAGAAGGCATAAATGAGTCCAAAAACTATAATAGTTATATTTGTAAATTGCTGCATTTTGCGACAAATTTCCACTGCAATTGTAAAAGTTGAAGTGCATATAGTGCAAGGGTGTAAGACAAAATGCACCCAACGTAAAAATAAATAAATTGTGGAGAGAATAAGATTACATCCAAGTGAGTAACATAGGCCCTTCATGTTTGAGATGGTTATTTGTTTGCTTGCTAACATAGTATATTTTGGTTTTCATATGCTTATTAAAAACATTACAATAAAAAAAAAGTAACAACTTTTCTTTAAAAGGAGGAAATAGATCATCTAGGTTCATACCAAAATATGAAACATTTGGGGAAAACATCTATTAAAGATTAAGCATCTTAATTATGTATTCCTTTACCAAGATATAGGTAAATATTTGCACTAGCTTTGGAGTTTGCCATGTCTTTTAGATGGTATGACCAAGATGAAAGTAAAATGTATCATTTTAGTATTAACTAGTTTTTTACCATCTTAGTTGGCCATTTGTTTGTGAAGATAAAACCAAGGTAAAAGTAGAAAGCGTGCTTGCAGTTTTGAACAATTCATGGTACCTTAATGTTGATTGACATGAAATTTCATTTTGATGTTGGGAAGCTTGATTTGATTGTAACAACCAATTTTATTTTTTTTGTAAATCCAAATAACTATTTATAAAATATTTTTATTTTTCCAACCATGCATTGGGATTTTACAACAAAGTTAATTCTTAATCCTCTCAAAGAATCATTACTTTATGGAAATAAACATGATCATGCAGTAGGAAATTGCAATGTGTTGTGAATTGAATAAAAGGTAAATAATTGATAGCTTTGTGTAATCAAAGGTTCATTGAAATTGTTAGGAAATAACCTCAATTTGTGCTCATCTTGATGAATATCTTTTGAAAATAGAACAATAGATAAAGTTCCATATAATTTCATCTATTCATCTTTTTTCCAATACTTAAAACAATTGGAAGCAACATAATTTAAGACATTTAGAGGTAGTGTAAGGTTTATTGTATTATTACATAGTAAATTTCTGAAAAAAATGAGATCATAAAATTGCAAAGTGAACCTTGTCAAAAACAATTTTGACAAGACAATTCAAATTCTTTCGCAAACTTGGGTCATGTAAACTAGGAGTTAATGACGTGCATTAAAGCTCCAACAATGATGAATGTTCTGTTAGAATATTTAGAATAACTAAGAGTAGAGGGGGTGGTGGATCAATTATCCAAGGTCTAGATGTATCAATTGAACAAACAAACACTTAATTGACTTTAGATCTTGTCATTCCATAGCTCGGTTTCTACAATCAACTTTTAGTAACATCAACTAGTTATCCATTATCCAAAATATAATAAACTTGTAGAATGAAAAAATTAATTAGTAATACACAATAAATAGCATCCACACAATAATTAGTAATTTTCACTCTTTTGAAGTGAGCATTATAAGGAGCCAACCCTATTAAAGGTTACAAAACAAACTGTTAAATGTGACCTTGTTAAAGGATTTAATCACCCTGTTAGGAGTTTCCTTGTTAGAGGACTTTAGAAAATTCCATCATAATTTCACCTTGTTAAAGAATTTACATATGGTTGTTAGGTCAACCTTGATTAAAGGATTTCAAATACTATTTACAATGGTTAGAAAGTAACAACAAGTTTTTATATGTCAAGTACAACTCACTTTGCATGTATAATCTCAATTTCATTCTTAAGTTGATTCACTAATAGGACCTCATTTACATCTTTATCTCTAATTTTTTTGGCAATCCTTCAAGAAATCACTCCCCTTCTCTTCTTAACTCTTCTCCACCTTCTGCTTAGATTTTCTAGTCAATAAAATTAGTAACCGATCCAACCTTTCCTTGAATCCACATGCTCACACACACCTGAGTAGGTTAGACCCATGTACCTCCTTAAATAGGTAATTATAATCTTTTGACACTTAAAAATCACCATAGATCTAAGGATTTACAATTAGATCCACCACAATCAACTAATCTGACCGCCATTTTGTTTATCCTCTTATTTTCTAGAAACTTCTCTTGGAATTCATTCCTTAGGTCATTTACCTAATCCTCTCCTAGAATTACATGATCCAACTCATTGATCCTTATCTTCAACATGCTTTCCATATCCTAAGAAATTAACTTAGTCCACTAGAAATTATGATTTCTCATAAACTGTTAAAATGTTTTTCCTCAACCAACACTAAATTTTGACACTCAGTCATCATTTGGTTACTTGGTTGCTACTAAATTTCTTTCTCGGCATATAAAATATCACTCAGTCAATATTGGTTCTCAGTCAACACTAATTCTACTCATCTTGATCTAGTGCTCGGTTAACACTAGCATCACTCAACATATACTTCAAGTTTGTTAATCTTCTACTCTTTTGCTTGGTCAAGACTATACATTTGATCTATCTTTGATCACATCTTTAAGGATTTAGCATTACTGTCTTCTCCACTTACAATATGATTTAAACAATCACTATATCTTGTCAAAGTTCCACTAATTAAGTGTCCATTTATAGTATCTTCTTCATAACTCAACCTTTCCACTAGATACTTCTGATATGAACAACTTCTCAATTTATCTTCATCAATCAAATAGATGTGACACTCAAATTAGATAGAAAAATCTCACCAATAGGTTTGACATCAATGACAATATAATAATTATTCCAATTGTAATTTCCAACAATCTCCTTCTTTGGCATTGATGGAAACACCTCTAGTTACCATGCAATCCAAAACTTTTACTATTAGATATTCATTAATATCCTTAGTTTCATTATGATTCCCATCCAGTCAACTCTAATATACAAAATGTAAGCCCTTCATATTATATCAGATCTAGCAACATCACTTAGTAATTCTTATGAGCTTCCTCTAAGTAATCTCTCCCTCTTTTGTATTGCAACATCTTTCACCATCTCCCTCTTTCATTTTTATCTTCTCCTTATGAATAATCTTTCAATCTACTAGATAACCTCTCTCACATTATTATGGTAATTAGATAATCTCTCCCTCTTTGACAATAATCCCAAAGATATTTTGGCTCATGCATCTTTTCATGTAGATACCTTAATGTTAGTTCTTAATTCTTCATCTATCATCTTTTTATTATTGACCCATTATTCTATTCTTCTTCTTTACTGCTACCTTAGGCAACTCCTAAAGTATGATTGTTTGCATCAATTTTTAAGATAGTGTCATTATCACATTTGATGCAAAGCTTCACTTCACTTTAAGTAGCTTTATCTAGGGGAATCACCCCCAGTTTACCTCAAAGATATTCATGAGAATCTTTAGGTAAATATTTAGTGAATATATTAGTTATTTTCTCTTTAGTGTTCACATTCTCCTATTTCACTTATTTTTTATGAACTAGTTCTCTCGAGTAATGGTACTCAATAGCATTATTCTTGATTTTTGTGTGGATTATAGGATTCTTTGATATATTAATAGCACTAGTGTTATCACAATAGATAACCACTGGATCTACAATCTCTTCCTTCATAGTTTTCAACAATTTTTTGATCCATATGATATTTGAATTATTTACTACTATTGCCACACACTCAACTTCAGCTGTTGATTGAGAAATGTAGTTCTGCTTCTTGCTTGTCCATAAAATTAGTCTTGTTACTAGAAAGAAAGAATTTGATGTCACCAAACATTGAAATTTCAAATTCCTTCTTCATTTCATTAGAAAATCATTTGCATAATGCTTCCTTGCCTCCAAATATGATATCATCAACAAAAATTTCAGATAGCAATACTTCATTGTTCTTTCCAATCTTAAAGCATAAATTGATGTTATCATTTGTTCTTGTGAAACCAATCTTCACCAAATAGTTATGAAATTTTTTATACCATGCTCTAGTGGCTTGTTTCAAACTATATATTGCTTTGTGTAGCTTACACACCATATTCTTCTAGCTAGGATCCACAAATCCTTCAGGTTGCTCTATGTATACTTCTTCAAGTATCCCAATCAGAAATGTAGATTTGACATCCATATGATATACTTTAAATCCTTTATAAGTAGTTTTTTGACTCCTTATAGTATTTCTATAGGGACAAATGTCTCCCCATAATCAACACCTTCTTCTTGTGCATTTCTTTTACATGCTAATCTAGTATTGTTTCTTGTGACCTCATCTTTTTCATTCAGCTTGTTCCCTAAATACCCACTTTGTTCCAATAACATTTTTGTATTTTGCTCTAGGCACTAGTGTCCATATTTTGTTCATTTCTATCTGCTTAATTTCTTCATTCATTTCTTGTATCTAATCTTCATTATCCAAAGCATCTTTCATTGATTTAGGCTTAAACTCACAAAGTAATCATGTATCAATTTTGAGTCTTTTTCTTGTCATAATACCCGACTCTTTATCTCCAATGATTTGTTCATATGCATGATATCTTCTTACATAATTTTCTAGTATAGGTTTTTTTCTTCTTTGTGTTGTAAATAAAATAGGCAAGTCTGGGGTGGGGTGAATTAATGCTTCAAATTTTTTCCCATAAAAACATTCACCATACACCCATTTCACAATTTTAACAAGTAAACTAAAATACCATATAAATCATATATATCTAAAGTATGTAAACTAGTAAGCATTCACACATGTATGAAACAAGATATGATTACCCAAAAACCCTCCAATGAGGAGGAAAAAATGGGGTGGGGATGATACCCAAAAATATTCACTACTACAGTAATAAAGTATATCCAATGAAGGTTACAATGTTTGATCATGAAACATGATCTACCCTATGAAAGGTCTACCCTATTAAAAGCTTACAAAGACTATTAGGTCTTATCCTATTAAAGGATTTCAACACCCTATTAGAAGTGTGTCTGATTAAAGGACTTCAACTCACAATTAAGCAAGCACCTTACTAGAGGATTTTAATATAGCCTGTTAGGACTACTCTATTAAGAGATTTAATTGATTCACTAGTTAGAATGTCTCGGCAATGATCCTATGATTAGTGCTATGTTGCTTGATGTTAGATCACCTCTATACTAATGTGTACTTGATCTTTTCTAATCAGATGTTTCTATGTTGTCCACTATTTCCTTCCTCTGTTCTCCTTTAACTGATTCTACAATGTAACTCAAATCATAATACATTGGTCACCATGAATACCCTATTTGTGCATTCAATCTCTCCTTCTCTTCTCTTTTCTCTCTCTCCCTCTCTCCATAGAATATTTAGGATTTCTCCTCCTTAAGAAGAATTAGGTGACTTAGGATTAGGTATGAATCAATGGCTATGATTCACCTATATTACCACTTAAACCTTCCCTTTGCCTAATTGGATGCATGTAATACATAGGGATTCACACTTAAGATTTATCCTTATCGACAAAATATTGTAAATAAATCCTTAAGTCAGCTCAAAAATGGTTTACATAGTAGTTTTTTCCAATATAAACAACTATGTCAAAACTGTGTTACTCGGCATCTAAAGTCCCTATGCTCGACACTAGCCATGACTTCAATGCTATCACTTGGCATCTGAATGCCTTGGCATGCACTATTTTCTCAGCAACTGAATCACTCAACACATATTATCTACTCGACACTTGAATAACTCGACACATGAGTGACTTTGCACTCACTATTTACTTGGCATGCTCTAACTTACATGTTGTGCTCGACATATCTTTTTTGGCATGAACTAAGTAAATGACTTAAGTGTATAGACACTCACTTGTCAAAACCAATCTAACATTAACAATCTCCCCCTTTGACATGAGTGTCAAAAACACTTGGTCATACATTAATGATCCTATCCTTACGAGCATAACATAGATATTTGTTTGGCTTCCATACAAATTTTCAAAATATTAAAATTTTGCAATACATGACTTATACCTCAAAATTTCATAACTCCCCTTGAGTTGAATGTTCTATTTAGTTCTATATTTTATACCAAAATCTTTCTCCTATTGAGTAGATTTGCATCAAATTCTTTGTTCCTATCTAAACTGATGATTTCATTTTGTTGTTCTCTTACTCCCCCTTTGTTCTTTTTCTCTTATTCCCCATTGGTTATAGATATCTCTTTTCTCTACTTGATTTCTCCCTCATTTCTCTTACTCACCCTTTTTGACACTGATTTCAATAGGTTATACACTAATAGCGTATTTGTCCAAAAATCGTTTATGGACCTCAAGTATAATCTTAAGAGTTACATGCCAATTATCACAAGCTACCTCCAAAGACTTCATTTGGATGGCCAACTTGGCAGCAAGGTGTACTTAGTCATTCAATGTAGAAAGATTGGGGTATTTCTTCCTAAGTGTTTCTAAATAGCTTAGTTCCTTGTGTAATATCTCCATGTGAGGAGTCAATATCGACTGGATGTTGATTAGTTTACCCCTTATGTTGGCTTCATCTACTTTTAGTGATGCTAACTGACTTTGGGATTGCAAGAGGTATCTAAAATGTTTATTACTTTGAGCTAGAGACTTGGGAAAAGTAGCACCGGATGACTGCATATGCTTCTCCAAACTCAGGATGTGATTCCTTACTTCTTGTGTGAAAAGTGTAGGATTACATAGTTTGGTGTACAAAGAGAAAATATTCTCTAGTACCTTCTTCACACTTTCTATCTTGGTTGCTAGTGAAACCTATTTAAATGTTGTGGCACTTGATATTTTCTTATTGAACTTGTTTTGAAACTTCCTTTGAAACCATTCTAGTAATTTTACATTAGTACCCAAGTTTGTGCCACTAACCCTTTCCAATATATTGGTTGATTATTCAATAATGGACTTGGTTTCTATTGGTGTAAATAGATATTTACTATTACACTTTACTTAAGTTTACTTAGGTTAGTGCATTATTTTATTTTTTATTTTGTGGGACACTTAGGAGTTTGCATACCTTTATGAGTTGTCATGGTGACAACACAAAAGTGTGTAGCTCTAATTCAGCACATAGTGTCTACAACACTAGAGTTTGCATCATTTACTAAGTTGTCATGTAGAAAAAATAGTTATTCACACTCCTTATTTAGCACATGGTGTCTACAACATAAATTTGTGAGCTACACCATTGTAGGCTTATCCTTTCATCATCGCACTTACTCCTGTGCATAATGGAGGATAATCCATATCTGGTTGATATGTGCCTAGTTGTGTGACCTATCATGATGTTGATTCTTAAGCATTCTAGATGCATCTCAGATGCCTTTATATATAGGCACTCCTAGTTTATTTGGACATTGAATTGAATACTATATAGTTATTCTAATCATACTCTAGTCTATATTGTGCTTGTGTTTGAGTTCCTTGGTCTTGGGTGAATTTTTCCCTAAGGAAAATTCTTGCATGGTATCAAAGCTGAGGGAGATTCTTGTCACAAAGCCATTGGAGACCTTGTTGCTTCATCTCTCAAAGGGACCTAATTTAGATGCAGAGCATCTACAACAATTGGGAGCATCTAGAGCTGAAACAGACCTTGCCATTGCATTCAAAGCAACAAATTAGTGAAAATCAATTATAAATTTGCCTACCTTAGGAAAAAGTCAATTTTGAGGCAAAAAATGTTTACAAGTCGAAACCCAAAGGCCTAATTTGCAAGCTCGGTATGGTTTTTTTCATATCTACAATTTAATTTTTAGATCTGATTTAATTTCTTTGTCATAATATTTTGTTATTTTTAGATTATTTTTGAATTGCATTTTTTGGCCCAGTTGGCCTAGTAGAGAATTTTTTTTTGGTACAGGCACTGGGTTGTAACACCTCGATCCTGCACCTGTGAAAAATATTTTGAAGAGAATATCCTTTATTATTTGGTCACAAGCATATTTAACTTTTTTCAGCATTCATAAATGAATGCTACAGTTAGCAAATTTATCAGAAAGCATTGGTTAGAATATGATTGGCAATCGAATTTAAACCTACCAGTGGCAAGCCCAATTCATAAGCCAACGACTCTCACATTCACCTCCTCATCCAACGATCTGCACTTTTGAATATACATTATTGCGGGTTTATTACCAATGTGGGACTAAATTTAGTCCCCACACCAAAGTTCTCCCCACTGGCCATGAAATCTAATTTTAATGTCGCATAAATTTTTTGGTGAAGTGACCAGTCCCAGTGCCCGTGAAGTCATCTACCACTGTTGCTCGTGATGCTAGCCCATTTTTTGGCCCTGCTCCTTGCGACATGCAGAAATGTCCTAGCCACCCATGTGGATTGCGACCTCCCACCTGCTAACACATCACCTAAATAGTCAGCAACCTTGCCGAATCGACCACCACGTCCACCCACTAGCTGTGCAGTGACTCAACCCCCACTTAGCAACCATACATCCAACATAGTAGTCATACCCTACATAATTAGTGCCTACTTGGCAGCCATATTAGCATCCAGCTAGATATCCATGTAAGCTTGTATAGTTAGCTCCATACACCATGCAAGCTTCTAGATCTACAAATTTTGTATCATTTGTACTTGTTGATATCAACATGACATCATGTTAATGTCATCACAGGAATGGAGTCATTGATTTTATCAAATTCATTGGCCTAAATTTTATAGTCGGTTGATCACCATTCTAGGGTAATTTTGAATTGTTGCAATGGCCATTTGACCATCAAATTTAACATAGCATTTTCCTCTCCAGACCACTCTTTAGATGTAGTTTTGATTTGGTAGCTTGACTTTGAGAGGCCATAACTCGATCATCTGGACTTCGAATCAGGTACATTTTTTTTGATTTTAGGTATTTTTTTTTGAAATTTTCAATGTTGCAACTATTGTCTAGTTTTTGGTGTATGGATTTGTCAGAATAAGCATTTTTTGGTGACTATACTTGTCCAATCCTACATTTTACAACTTCAAATGCACCATATGGGCTCATCTGGACTCCTTTTCAGGTTCTATTTTTTTGAAAGTACATATTTTTTCATCTAATTTTTTAGATTTGCAAGCAAATTGTAGACTTGTGTGAACAAAAATACCACTTTCAAGAATAGGTCCTATTTTGCATTGTATTGCTTCACAATTGTTGTTTTTTTGAGTTAAATTGTAAAGTTCTAGATTTTTACTCTATATAGATGTTGTGTACTATGTATTGTGTCTCCTTGATCTTGTGCTCTTGCATTATGGGGGGTATTTTTTTGATTGAGTGAAAAGGGGAGGTGTGTACTATGTATTGTGTCTCCTTGATCTTGTGCTCTTGCACTATGGGTTCTTTTTCAAAGTTAACTCCACATAATTATGCTACTTGGAAAGAAAATATTAAGGAACCATTGGTAGAAAAAGGTTTACTGTGTTATGTAACTAGTGCAACAAAGAAACCTCCTATTGATGCTAATGGCCCTAGGAACCTTGTTGAAAAATATCTTTGATCTCATCAAATTTCACATTAGGAAGCTTACTGATCCAATAGAGGTATGGGCTAAACTTGAAGCATTGTATGGGATAGTAGATGAAGACATGGATTACACCATAGAGGACAAACTTCTCAAGTTGGATCCTAGGAATTTTGACACCATCAAAGACTATCTTACCCAAGTAGACATGTATAGGGCACAACTTAAAGATTGTGGTGAACCCATCAAGGATGGAAAGATGATCAAACACATCATGGCTCATATTCCACCTAAATATGCTCCTTTTGTTTCTAGTTTTAATAGTCACAAATTAACAATGGGTAGTTCCTATGTTAAGCCATCATTCAAAAAAATTTCAGAAATGTTGATCTTAGAACATGACATTCTAGTGGGTATGGAAATTCTCAAGTCTTCCAAGACCAAAGCCTTGGTAGCAAGTGAAGGTAATTAGAGTGGTAAAAACTCCAACAAGAAGAAAAAGTAGTGGAAGGCTAAGCCACAAGATGACACACAACAATCCTCCTCAAAAAAACAATCTTTCTCAAATCGATCTTCTTCCACTCAACAATCTTCTTCAAAACAAGGAAAGTCTTCTTCCAAAAATAACCAAAAGGGGAACAAGTCCAACAAAAAGGAGAAGACAACTTGTTCTTATTGTAAGAGGAATGGTCATGATGAACATGCGTGCAAGGATAAGCAGATTGATGAATTGGTAAACATAATGAGGAAACACAAAATTGATGTACCAAATGCATATAAGGATAAGGGAACTTCATCCACTTCAAAGGGTCAGGGACAAGCTTTGGTAGAAAGTATAAACAATGTTGAGGAATGGGTTCCTAATTTAGGAGCAACACATAAAGAGGAGAAATTTTCCTCTTTAAAACCATCAAATGTATCATATATCTATGTGAACCAGGCAAGCATCCTAAAGAGAAATATGACAAGGGGAACTCTTGGAAGGAAACTGTTGTTCTTGAATTGGTTCATAGTGATGTAGCTAGCCCATTTCTAGTACCATCATTTGGTAAGTCTTGTTATGTTCTAACCTTTATTGATGACTTTTCATGATATACTTGGGTCTTTTTTCTTACTCATAAGAGTGAAGTATTTGATAACTTCATCACCTTAAAAGCTTAATTTGAGAAAAAATCAAGGAAAGCCATCAAGATCCTATGAAAAGATAATGGCAAAGAATATGTCAACTCTAGGCTTATATAATTTTGCACACATGAAGATGTTGATCTTCAACATTTAGTTGCATACACACCACAACAAAATGGTGTCACTGAAAGAAAAAATAGAACCCTTAAGGAAATGATCACTTGTATGCTTCAACATAAGTCTCTAGATCAAGTATTTTGGGCAGAAGAAGCCATGTGTTGTGCCAACTACATCCACAATAGAAGTTTGCATAAGGCCTTAGATGGAATTGTTGGCATTATGATACATTTTTGTCATTAGTTACAACACTTATTGGATTCTGAATGCTTACCGAGCTCTCACCGGAAGCCAAGCTTTACCTAGAAGTCAGTGTTTACCAAGTAATCAAGGTGAACAAAGAAGTCAGTGCTTACCGAGTGATCAAGGTGAACAAAGCAGCCAGTGTTTACCGAGTGTTCGAGGTAAAGAAAGGAATCAGTTTTGACCGAGTGAAGATGTACTAAGATGTAACCGAGAACTTCGTGATAACCAAGCTCCTGAGGTTATCAAGGAAATTAATTTTTACCGAGCTCAGACGGATATCAAGGAAACTAACTATCACCGAGTCACAAGGTTCTATCAAGTGTTTCCTTTGATCACCGAGCTACAATTCAGATAGAAGTATTCACCGAGTGACATCTCTTCTACCGAGTCTCCAGTGGTTATCGAGTTCAGAACTACTCGAAGTGTTTAGTATGAACCGTGCCTTCACTTCTACCGAGTGCATGACGATGTCGAGTAACGCAGTGGACGCCAAGTATCAGAAGGACACCGAGTCAGTTTAGTGAACCTGAGTTTTTACCTTGGGCCGACTTTGTATAGAGATTTGCACTTGTTGTTTTGGCCAACCTTGCATGCATTGTTTATTTGGATGCTATATATATGTAATGTATTATATCATTCAGAATAAAGGAAGTAAGAAATGAGATAAAAAGCAATTGCAATGGCAATAGAAATTGTAATTAATGAAACTGCGAAAGTGTGAAAGAAATACATGCGTGCGAAAGTATGTGTGCTAAGTTGTGAAGGTATTCAGCAAGGTCGAATTTTGGAGCAGAAAATTTTTATCTATCACATCAAGGTGAATCAGAGTATAGCGGATCTTATCAGCAATTAGTTGTAATCAGATCCACTGTTTCATTCTAACAGGTGAATTAGTTTTTGTAAATCCTTTAACAAGGTAGACTTAACAGTCTTTTGTAAATCTCCTAACAGAGTGCATACTTTATTGTATGTTTGGAAATCCTCTAACAAGGTGGATCTAGCAATCCTTTGTGCTCCTAACAGGGCAGATCACCAGAAGTGGTCATTGTAAGCCTTAACTGGCCAACTTCATACTGCAGTAACGAAGCTTGTGGGTTTCATCCCCACCCTAGTTTTACTTTCTATTTGGAAGGTTTCTGGGTCACCAAATCTGTGTGTTCAAGTGTTGCAAATGATTTTGTTTCATGCTTACAGTAGGTTACTTGGATGAATGATGAATATATCAGTATGCAGTTTTATTGTTGAAGTTTTAGAAGTTACTGATTCACCCCTCCCCTCTTAGTAACTTGTCATATCTTGAATATTTCCAACAATTGGTATCAGAGCTTTAAGGTTCTCAAGATAAAAGTTTCACAGCTTGAGCAAAGATCAAAGACAATGGAGATATTCAGACTTGAAAAAACTATTGAGAATGAAAAGCTAGATCTGAAAATGGCCATGGCTCAACTCAATGAAGCAAAAGAGCATCTTTCACAATCCTTGAAAAGAAGAAAAGAACTTGCAAAGCAAATGAATGACCATCAGTATGTTGAAGAAAAGATTGAAGATCTCTCACCATCAAAAAGTTCAGATGAAGCTGACAAAGCAATCAAAGAACTTTTAGAAAAGAATGGATCTCTGTAGGAAGAAGTAAGAAAGCTCAAAAGGGAACAAGGAATCCAGTCCATCAGGCTATGCGAAATCTTGGAGCAAAGGAACAAGGCAGCCGAAGACTTAGAGGTAAGGAATAATCAATCCTCTCAGCTTGAAAATCTTGTAACTCAATTATCTAATGCAAATGAAGAAATTATGAATCTGAGATCTGAGAATGAGAATTTGAGAAATGACTTAATTACTGAAAGACAAATCAATGCAAGCTTACAAAGTGATCTAATCTCTGAAAAACAAGTCAATGAGAGAATGGTAAAATCTCAAAAGGACATGGATCAATTGAATTTGCAAAATGAAGAAAACTTTCATAAACAAAATGGTAAAGCAGCCCTTGGATACAAGGAAGAAGGTGAATCCTCCAAACAGGGTACTCAAAAGAATCAAAAACCTACTTGCATCCACTGTGGTAAGTTAGGTCATACATCTAAAAGATGTTGGAGCAATGGAAAAGGAAAATTTAATGGAAAGTGCTACAATTGCAATCAGCATGGACACAAAGCCAATGAATGCAAAAAGAAACCGAAATTTGAAGGTAAATGTCACAAATGCCAAAGGCAAGGTCATAAGGCATCACAATGCAAATCCAAATCATTTAATTCAGCTGAACAACTTGTCAAAGCAATATTTGGTTGGGACTACAACACTTGGTGCATATGTCATTATTGTGGAGAATATGGTCATACTGGCATAAACTGTGCAAGGCATCACCTAAGAAAAAGGGATACCACTGTAAGATGTTATACATGTACAGAACTTGGTCATATATCTAAAAACTACATGAACATAAAGAAAGTCAAGGATGAGAAGAAAATCAAAGTAGACAATATTCGGAAACAAATGAAGTAGCAATGGATTCCAAAGTCTACCGAGCCAGATAATTCAAGTAATGGAATGGTCACTCAAGAAGTGAGTGACTCTCCCATTTTCAATTAAGACTCATCAGGATAAGACCAGGACTGTATCTACAAAGCAATATCCTAAGCAGTCCTAGAATGAAAATATGATCAAATCAGTATTTCAGATACATCAGGATCATGGTTGGTACATGACCTTACCGAGCTCAGTCGGGTGCAATAAGGCCTCTTTCACCAAGTTGCACTTACTGAGCATGGTTGGTTCTTCTCTTACCGAGTTAAGGGCGGTTTAACCTATTTTCTTTTGGTCACTGAGTTGCGAAGTTTAAGCTGAGCTAGTGGATGACAGTCTGTCGATTGCAGCTACCTCCGTACTGAACATTAATGGCAAATTTTTTGTCAAAAGGGCAGATTTCAACCTCATTTTTCACCGCGAATTTGAGATTTACAAAAAGAGGGCTTTCAAGAGAGTTCAAGTGAGTTGAAGAGATTTTCCAGCAAAGTATTCTAAAGAAATCTTTTCACTCACCGAGCAGCAATGGCTTCCGCAAGCACCAGCAGCAGCAAGGCGAAGAAAGGATCCGAAATGCTTGTGAAGGGAACGGAATGGAAGGCACCTACGTTCAAGCTTGTTCCTGCCATCGCTGAATCACTCGACCCGCATGGAGCTCAATCACAAATCCCTCCAAAGGTACTTCTAATCAATGATATTCGTACTCATTTCAAGTGTACTATGCAAGAAATAAGAACACTAGATATGGATAGAACCCTAGCCGAGTTATGCATGGATGGAACCCTAAAACCTGAGTTCAAACATTTGGAAACCAAAGGCTTAACCCATATCCCGCATCTGCCAAGAAGTTTCCAAGTGAAATGGGTGAGGTATATCTTGAGCCGAGTGCATAATGGTTAGTTGTGGTTGGAACAACCAATTTTGATAACCAAGAAGATGATTCACAAAATCATGTGTCTCCCGATGCTCAGCAAAGCCAAAACCACCAAAACCCTAGGACGGGATGAGTTACAGAGCAAAACCCAAGCTGAATGGGATGGCAGAGGTTTAAAGCTCAACAATGTTTTAGATATAGAACTGAAATTTGGTATTTATGTTATTGCATACAAACTATATAGTTCCATCAGGCTGAATAGTGTACCTTGCGAGGCTGTAGATTTGGCATATAAAATTGTAAAGAAAAATATGGAGTTTGACCTAGCTGATGTGCTATTAAAACAATTCAATAAAAACATGGAAAGCATAAGGACTGCAAAGACAAACCCTTGTAAATTTGGTTCTTTGCTAGTTTGTTTATTTTTTTATGTACAGAAATTCTTTCCATCTAAGGGTGCAGTTGTATGGAGGAAAGATACTCCAATTTTGTATCAAATAAATGAATTCATAGTAGAAATGGGTATGAATTTTGACAAAGTAATGGATAATTATTTTGAAGATTTCAAGGAAAGGATGAACAACAGATTCAGAATACCTCCAAAACTTGTTGAAGAGTATAAGGATGATGTCTGTTTCATGGTTGACTGTGACAAAGTATACATACAGGCAGTTAGACCCCGAGTTGCATGGGTGAAACCTCTTCCATATGAGGTAAATATTGATGAAACAAGGGATATCATTGAAGCCCTGGTAAATGAGCCAGTAGACCCAAGGCAACGAATTTTTGGTACTTATGATGAAGCAAAGGCCAGAATTGAACTGGAAATCAAAATTCCATAGGCCATCAGCAAAGGTAAGAGGAAAGTGGCCAAACTGAAAACTGAAATGAGTCCTCTTATGGTCACCGAGGGAAAAGATGAAGATAAAGAAAGTGAAGAAGAAGAAGAAGGAGAAAAAGAATCAGAAAAAGAGCAACCGGCAAAGAAGAAAGGCAAGGTAATCATTACCAAGCCCAAGAAGCAGCCTACTACAGTATTCACTCAGAGGACGAGAAAAGGTATTCAAGAACCTATATTGGTCAAACCTGCACCTACATTCAAGCAAAGGCTCAAATCATTGGAAGAAGGAGCTGGCATCGCAAATTTCAAGGCATTGAGATTTGAGACAAGGACTGATGCAGAGAAAATGCAAATTGAGGAACTGGTACTTAACAAAATGGGAAAATGGAAATACTCCCCGGACCAGATTACTCCTCATATCTCTAAAGAACTACTGGAGAGAGTATAGCCAAGATGGGAGTTAGCCACCAAGACGGTAAAAGATATATATAGCAATCCCTGAAGAATCTTCGGCCTAGTCTCACTAGAGTAGAGGTAAAATCTGAATTGAAAACCTATGAAGGTAAAATGATGATCAGATTCCACACTTGTTTGATTTTGATCAAAGATATAGAGCATGTTGTAAATGATGCTACAAACATGTGGAAAAATATCTATCATCTACATAAGCCCAGTGTAGACCCAGTAGAAATAAAGGATGATGACAGTAGTAGCAGCAGTGATGAATCAGATAGCACTCCATCCATCACAGTTACACCAGGAGAGTTGCATGCAATGATGGAAGAGAAAGAGGAAGAAGACAAAGAGGAAGAAGCTGAAGAGGAAGATAAGGAGGATGATACGGTAAAAATTGCAGCAGCAGTTATTGCATCCCTTCCTCACTCCCCAGCTAAACCTATGACATCATCAAGGTTGGAGTCAGCTTCAGCAGGTTCATCTACACCAGATTTACCATCTACACCTGCCATATCTCAGCTCCAGGTATCATCAGTGGAAGTGACTACCACTTCATCTACCGAGCGGCATCCCTCTTTGTCTACCGAGCTGCACCCCTTTTCATCTACCGAGTTGGCCTCCTCGACTCCATCATCATCAGTTGGTATTGCTGTAAGTTCTCCAATTTTGACTACTCCAATTTGTTCTACAATTTTGTCGCCATCTACTTTAGGCACAGTGAGCTTAGATACTATATTACCGAGTGTATCACCATTTTTGGCCAGCACTCAAATTTTTGACCCTGTACATACTCCTATTGGCACTCAAGCCTCAAGCATCCCGGTTTTTACTGCTAGTCCTTCTGTCTCTACTGTTGTGTCTATTCCAAAGGTCAAACCAGTCATCTCAAAAGTCAAACAAAAGCAACCATTAAGACTTATGATCATTGGAAAGGAAATTCCTGAAGACATTGACTTGGACACAGAGATAGTAATTCCAAAGATTGACTTTGATAATGCTACCATTGAAGAAATGAGGTATGCTAGTCAACTTATTGAGAAAAAGGCTACTCAGATGCAGTTAAGATCGGAAAGGGATAAGGAATATAGGATAATTGAAGAAGCCCGGAACATAATTACTGAGGCTATAGGTGTTGATGTTGATACTTCTCAACACATTTTGATTCAATTGGAAGAGGCAGTTAATAAATTCAATGAAGATGCCTCCGGACAAGAAAAGCTAATTGAGCGTGTAGAAAAGAAATTTGATAATAAGGTATTGGGGCACATTGCCCAGAACATTGCAATAAATCAGGTTGCATTAACCTCAGTTTTGGCAGATATGGAAAATTCTTTTAATAATGTAACATCTCTTTTTGCTAAGCTTTGTGATGTTACCGAGTACACTAAAGGAATAAGAGAGAAACTAAATAAAATTGATGAAGATCTAAAGGTGAGCACACAGAACTTGAAGCTTGACCCCAGTTCAAGCTCATCTCATCACCTTAGAATCAAATTTTTGTCAGAGAAGCAGGCAGAGCTGTTGAGGGAAGAGGCAAGGATCCGATCTACATTGATAGATATCCAAAACATGATCCTTCCCATCATGGATTCAATGCAGAAGCACATTGCACATTCAAAGACATTAATCCATGATAATAACTTCTCCATTGCAGACCATGTGATTGAACTTTCGGCTGAAGTTCAAGTAGCTCTTTCCACTTGCAAAATTTTGCAAGAGGATTGGGATAAGACTCTCCAACTTATTCTCCAGGTACATTCAGAGTTCATCTCTCATTTTGGTGTTTCTATATAAGTATATATATTCTTTTATTCTTTGGCATTATTGTCAAAAAGGGGGAGATTATTGTTGGATATGTATACTATGGGTGAATAAGTATTTTCAGAAAAATTGTACAAAGGAAGAGATATACAGCTCATGTAAATAATGTATGTACATTCTATGGGGGAGTTGTATATAACAAAGCTATTCTATGGGGGAGTTGTATATAACGAAGCTATGTATATTTAGAATCAGTCATCAGCATGTCAGATAAACTTTGTCTCATAAGTGTTTTTGTCACTAATGCCAAAGGGGGAGATTGTTGGCATTATGATACATTTTTGTCATTAGTTACAACACTTATTGGATTCTGAATGCTTACCGAGCTCTCACCGGAAGCCAAGCTTTACCTAGAAGTCAGTGTTTACTGAGTAATCAAGGTGAACAAAGAAGTCAGTGTTTACCGAGTGATCAAGGTGAACAAAGCAGCCAGTGTTTACCGAGTGTTCGAGGTAAAGAAAGGAATCAGTTTTGACCGAGTGAAGATGTACTAAGATGTAACCGAGAACTTCGTGATAACCAAGCTCCTGAGGTTATCAAGGAAATTAATTTTTACCGAGCTCAGACGGATATCAAGGAAACTAACTATCACCGAGTCACAAGGTTCTATCAAGTGTTTCCTTTGATCACCGAGCTACAGTTCAGATAGAAGTATTCACCGAGTGACATCTCTTCTACCGAGTCTCCAATGGTTACCGAGTTTAGAACTACTCGAAGTGTTTAGTATGAACCGTGCCTTCACTTCTACCGAGTGCATGATGATGCCGAGTAATGTAGTGGACGCTGAGTATCAGAAGGACACCGAGTCAGTTCAGTGAACCCGAGTTTTTACCTTGGGCCGACTTTGTATAGAGATTTGCACTTTTTGTTTTGGCCGACCTTGCATGCATTGTTTATTTGGATGGTATATATATGTAATGTATTGTATCATTCAGAATAAAGGAAGTAAGAAATGAGATAAAAAGCAATTGCAATGGCAATAGAAATTGTAATTAATGAAACTGCGAAAGTGTGAAAGAAATACATGCATGCGAAAGTATGTGTGCTGAGTTGTGAAGGTATTTAGCAAGGTCAAATTTTGGAGAAAAAAATTTTTATTTATCACATCAAGGTGAATCAGAGCATAGCGGATCTTATCAGCAATCAGTTGTAATCAGATCCACTGTTTCATTCTAACAGGTGAATCAGTTTTTGTAAATCCTTTAACAAGGTAGACTTAACAGTCTTTTGTAAATCTCCTAACAGAGTGCATACTTTATTGTATGTTTGGAAATCCTCTAACAAGGTGGATCTAGCAATCCTTTGTGCTCCTAACAGGGCAGATCACCAGAAGTGGTCATTGTAAGCCTTAACCGGCCAACTTCATACTGCAGTAACGAAGCTTGTGGGTTTCATCCCCACCCCAGTTTTACTTTCTATTTGGAAGGTTTCTGGGTCACCAAATCTGTGTATTCAAGTGTTGCAAATGATTTTGTTTCATGCTTACAGTAGGTTACTTGGATGAATGATGAATATATCAGTATGCAGTTTTATTGTTGAAGTTTTAGAAGTTACTGATTCACCCCTCCCCTCTCAGTAACTTGTCATATCTTGAATATTTCCAACAGGAATAACACCTTTCAAGGCATGGTGTGGTAGAAAAACAAGTGTAATGCACTTCAAAGTTTTTGGTTTTCCAGCATGGGTGAGGATACCTCCACAAAAGTGAAAGGCATTAGAACCACAAAGAAAACCATGTATATTTGTTGGATATCCTCACCATCTCAAGGCATACCAACTAATGGATCTAGACATGCATGAAATATTTAATGAGAGGAGCATTCACTTTGAAGAAATATGTCCAATTTTGGCTTCTTCAAATCCTCCTTATTCCTCCTTCATGGATAGTGATCATAGTGATGACAGTGACTCAGAAGATGAGATTCCTTCAAGCTTGGCTCGTAGGACACCACCTTTTCAAGATCAACAAATAGTTGAGAACATTATTTCTTCTTCCAGTAAACCTCATCGGGTATAGCAAACCCTTGATGCAACAAGTTCATTGGTGATAAATCCTTTAGACACTCAGGGGACAAGGTCATAGCACAAGTCATTTCCACATGCCTATATAGCCATTGCTTTAGATCCATAATCATTTAAGGAAGCATCAAGTATTCTAGAATTGGACAAGGCTATAGAGGAAGAATATAACTCTATGATGAAAAAAAACACTTGGGACTTAGTTTCGTTTCCTAAGGGAAGAAAGGTGGTTTGATGTAAGTGGATCTATTGAACCAAGTTTCCATTCCTAAGGGAAGAAAGGTGGTTTGATGTAAGTGGATCTATTGAACCAAATATGCAGTAGATGGAAGTGTGGATAAGCATAAGGCCAGACTAGTTTCCAAAGGTTTCTCACAGGTTCCAAGTATTGACTATATAGAGACTTTTTCACTAGTTTTCAAGATGAATTTCATTTGCCTGACACGAGAAATTGTTGCAGCTCATGTTTGGGTTGTACACTAGATGGATGTAAAGAGTTCTTTTTTGAATGGTGATCTTCACGAGGAAATTTATATGGAGTAGCCATAGGGGTTTGTATAGGATTCTACTATGGTTTGTAGATTGAAGAAGTCTATTTATGGTCTTAAGTAGGCTCCTTGAGATCGGTATGCCAAAATGGATTCCTTCCTACTCTTAGTAGAATTCATGAGATGTCATTCTGATTCAAATGTCTACATTCTTTAGAAGGATGACTCGCACTTGATACTAATGCTTTATGTAGATGACTTGATCATTACAAGGAGAACTTAATCCATCATTGCTAGTGTCAAGACCTCTCTACAGGATAGATTTTCTATGACAAACTTGGGTTTGCTACATTACTTCCTAGGTATTGAGATCACATAGTCTTCAATAGGGATAACACTTTCTCAACCCAAGTATGCTCTTGACTTTCTTTCTAGATTTCACATGAGTGATTGCAAGCTTGCTTCCACTCTCTTTCTATTAGGTGTCAAATTAGAGGCTAAGTGTACCACTCCACTTGTTGATGCTACATTATACAAATAGTTAGTTGGGAGCCTTATCTAATTGACACATACATTCCTTGATATAGCTTTTGTAGTTAGCATGGTTTCTCACTTCATGCAAGAACCACATGAGCTTCATTGGAAGGCCACCAAGCACATCTTGCACTACATAAAGGGTACACATACACATGGGATACACTATGTAGTAGGTATAAGACTTCAGCTAGTTAGATACACAGAGTTAGACTATGTAGGGGACCTTGATTCTCAGAAGTCTACTTCAAGTTACATATTTCACCTTGATTCTAGCCCTATTTTTTGGTAGATTAAGAAGAAAAATAATGTTTCTCTTTCTTCCATAGAGGCTGAGTATTGAGGTATTATCAATGTAGCTACATAGGTTCTTTGGTTGTAGCACATCCTGGAGGAGTTTGGATTTGATCTACCTAAGCCTATAGTTATTTATTGTGACAATCAGAGTTTTATTAAGATCTCTAAGCATCTAGTTTAGTATCAGTAGAAAAAGCACATTGAGGTTTATATGCATCACATCAGAGAGCTGATACATGAGTAGATCATTGCACTAGAATATTGTCCTACAACAAAGTAGGTCATCGATATATTCACCGAACCCTTCATTGAGGTCAACTATACTCATTTGTAAGATCTCTTGGGGGTGCAAGATGTTGTAGAAAGGGGAGTCCCTTGACTTCTCTCTTTTTCTTCTTCTAGGAGTGATGCATGATGCTTCTGATGCAGGAGCATCTTACATGGGAAAATTAAATTATTAGAAAAAAAAAAGGGAGGAAAAAAAAAAAAAAAAAAAAAAAAATTTCTGGAGGAGAGAGAAAGTGACGAAAATTAGAGGAGAAATAATAAAAAAATAAAAAGGAGAAAAGAAAGGAAAAAGAGATTTCTATTTTCAAGGCGCATAGGTGGCGTAAAAAGAAAAATAATAAAAATAGTTGTCATTCCATTGATCAAGGTGTATAGGTGGCAATTTAGAAGTTTGTGGAAAGATCCTTAAATCATGTATTTAATATTTGTTGGGTGCTTAGTTGTATTTGGGTGGGAATTTAATATTTATTTAAAGGTAGTTGTATTTACCTTTTATCCCACATTGGTTGTGTTTGTAATGTCTTGTGTTAGAAGTGCCTATTTAAGAAAGGCCTATTATCATTTGTAATCAAGTTCAAGAAGTTGGAGAAATGGAAGCTCTTGTAATGGAAGTTTGAGAAATAGAAGTTCTTGAATTGTAAGCTCTTCAAATGTAATCTCTTCTAGTGGATTTCAAGTATTAATGGATGCTTTATGAAGCATTTTTGTCATCTCTCTCTATCTCCATATTGTTGCATTTTTGGTTGTGAGTTGGTACGGGTGGTGTGGCCCGTCATCAGTAGTATCAGAGCGAGAGTTCCTGAGTGTGCGGATAGATCGCCGAACGTGAGGCAGTTTGCACCAGGACCTTGAGTTGGGTGAAGTTTGTCAGGAAGTTCTTGATTGTGTAGACAGAGCGCCGACTGTGAGGCAGTTTGCACGAGGTTCTTGTTTTGGACAAGATTTTTCTTCTGAAGACTTGATTATGGAGAAGAGAAAGAAGAAGATGACTTTTGTGATTGGATGGATTCTGAGGATTCCTCGACTTGAGAAATTTAGAGCAAGAAATCAACAATCATTGCTAGTTGATTTGCAGAAGCAAGTGAATGAATTAGAAGCTGAGTTGCGGAAACAAAGAGCATGTCACCAGAAAAGAGATGTTGATAATTCCTTGGATGTGGAAAAGAAAGATGATCCAGTGGAAGAGCAAGCGGATGAAGAGGAAATCATTTGCGAACCTAAAGTTGAAGAAGATGAAAGAGAAGAGGAAGAGCATAAAGATGACAAGATTTACGAACCTGAAGTAGATCAAGATGATTTGAAGATTGCAATGGAGGAAAAGTATAGTGCCTTCGTTGGAGATCAAGCAAGTGGAGTAGTTACGTGCATTGTTGATGACATAAAAGAGGCAAGCGCAAATGAATATGTCAAAGAGGTAAATTTTTATGAATCAGGGGATGTTTTCTTTGATATGAGTTTAAAAGATATTGATGATGGTTTGCATGAGGATCTTATTAGTCATGTGTGGTATGCAAAGGAAGATTGGTATGGTGTTGTTGGGTTTATTACAGGTTATACTTGGACAGAGTTCATTGCAGATGAGAGATTTCAGTAGCAAACACTTGTTCCAGCTAGGTGTTGGAAAAGAAGAAAGAAGGAAATATATCGGCATCAGATACTTGTTCCAGCTATGTGTTGGAGGAAGAGGAAAAAAATCTGTCAACAGTGGCTACTTCATTTTGTGAATCCATATTCACAAAATTTTTCCTACCATGGGAGTCGGATGCAGGAGCATCATGCATCAGGAAAAAAAAATGTGGAAGATTTGCATGTTGGTTCTCTTGTCCTGTTGAGGTGGAAGCTTGTGGTGAAGATGAAGATGGTTGTATATCTTTCTTTTGGCGTTAAAGTGTGGGACACACTTTTCTATCTACCAAGGGAGTCTAATGCAGAAGCATCTTACATGGGAAAATTAAATTATTAGAAAAAAAAAAGGGAGGAAAAAAAAAAAAAAAAAAAAAAAAAATTCTGGAGGAGAGAGAAAGTGACGAAAATTAGAGGAGAAATAATAAAAAAATAAAAAGGAGAAAAGAAAGGAAAAAGAGATTTCTATTTTCGAGGCGCATAGGTGGCGTAAAAAGAAAAATAATAAAAATAGTTGTCATTCCATTGATCAAGGTGTATAGGTGGCAATTTAGAAGTTTGTGGAAAGATCCTTAAATCATGTATTTAATATTTGTTGGGTGCTTAGTTGTATTTGGGTGGGAATTTAATATTTATTTAAAGGTAGTTGTATTTACCTTTTATCCCACATTGGTTGTGTTTGTAATGTCTTGTGTTAGAAGTGCCTATTTAAGAAAGGCCTATTATCATTTGTAATCAAGTTCAAGAAGTTGGAGAAATGGAAGCTCTTGTAATGGAAGTTCGAGAAATAGAAGTTCTTGAATTGTAAGCTCTTCAAATGTAATCTCTTCTAGTGGATTTCAAGTATTAATGGATGCTTTATGAAGCATTTTTGTCATCTCTCTCTATCTCCATATTGTTGCATTTTTGGTTGTGAGTTGGTACGGGTGGTGTGGCCCGTCATCAAGGAGAGCTCTTTTCCTCATTTGAGGTCTTCTTCTTTCTCATCTTCTTTATTGTACTTATCTCTTTTTTGGAGGAGGGTTTTTCCCATGAGGTTTTCCCTCTTTTTTTTCTTTATGAGAGATTACATTGCATCATTGTATGTAGAGCATTACTTTTTAACATGGGTACCTAACATGGTCTCATAGTCTAGACCCATCATGCATTTGTAAGCTTAAGTGCATTCCCCTAAGTTGCACTTAAGGGGTGGTGTTGGTGTAAATAGATATTTACTATTTACACTTTACTTAATTTTACTTAGGTTAGTGCATTATTTTATTATTTATTTTGTGAGACACTTAGGAGTTTACGTACCTTTATGAGTTGTCATGTTGACAACACAAAAGTGTGCAACTCTAAATTAGCACATGGTGTCTACAACACTAGAGTTTGCATCATTTACTAATTTTTCATGTAGAAAACATAGTTATTTGCACTCCTTATTTAGCACATGGTGTCTACAACATAAATTTACATGCTACACCATTTTCGACTTATCCTCTCATCATCACACTTACTTCTGTGCATAATGGAGGATAATCCATATCTAATGGACATGTGCTTGGTTGTATGACTTATCATGATGCTAATTCTTAGGTATTCTAGATGCATCTTAGAGGCCTTTATACATAGGAACTCATAGTGTACTTGTACATTGAGTTGAATACTATACAATTATTATTATCATACTGTTGTCTATTTTGTGCTTGTGTTTGAGTTCCTTGGTCTTGGATGAATTATTCCCTAAGGAAAATTCTTATAGTTTCATCTAGAGTCGATAGACTAAATGCATCTAGGAAAATCTCTTTGATGTCAATAAAATCTTGCTTCTACCTATGCTCCCTTCTGAGTAGTTCTTGATTTTTCTCTTTGCTAGGGCCTCTTGTAATATACCCATCTACTCAATTGTGTTTGTGGCACAATGAAATTTAGGCAATACAATCTCTTCATCTAGGCTAACATCACCATAAGTAGCTACCTCTTCTGCCTTAGATGAGCTAGGACTTGGCCTTGAGAATTGCAATGGTGTCACATCTATCATTGGCCTCTAAAGAGCTTGACTAGAAGGAGTACCAAATTCTAGTGATGTCACTATTACTTGAATAGCTAGTAACTCCTTTGGCTTAAGTGTCAAACTTGACTCTTTAGTCTTGTCCCTTTCTTCCTCTGTAGTTCTAGTTGCACCTTGATCTTGTGTTGGATGTATAAGTGTATGTACCTAACCTAATTGGACTTGAGTGCCATCATTTTCTAGTGTTTCTATCTTGTCTTCTCCAACTGTCTCATCCTTTTCTTTTTCAATTTTTGGTACATTCACTAAGACTGGAGTGTCTTGCATAAGTGTATTGACGGTAAAACTTATTTTCACCTTCCTTTGATATACCAGTATAGGTTGTGAATGTTGTACACTTGTGACTTGAGGAGTCATTATAGATGTTTCTTTTGTTTTCACTTCCACCCCTACAATTATTGTTTGTCTTTTGAATTTCATCTATACTCACCAGTATAAGTTGTCACATAGTTTGGCCTAGAGAGTGGAATGGACAAGTATCCTTTTCAAATCATCCTTTGTAAGGGGATTGATGATCTAAGAAACAGTCTCAAAAACATCCTTTACTTTCATAATTTTAGTATTTACACTTGTCTCCTATGGAGGGCTAGCACTTGGCATTTGTGTATCTTGGATACTCTGTTATGTTTCCTACTCTTCTTCAGTTGGTGTCTAGTTGTCAATATTCATATATGTACCTCCCTCAAATATTCCTTTTTTAGTATCATCTTCTTCATCCTCTTGTACCTCAACAAGTGTCTGGTTGGCTTCTCTATATGTTGACAATCCATATGTTAACTTCCACATCTTTTTGGAATTCTATACAACATCCTCTATGTTGTTTTGTAATATGTTGAATTCCATGTATTTTGGAAAAAAATCTTACAGCATACTTCTTAATATCTTTAGAAATTTCAGCCTTACTAAGTTATGGAATAACTTGAGCAAGGGTTATCTCCCTAATTTTCTTTTTAGTGTCTAAACAATAATGCCATTTTTTCTCAACTCTATCATATAGACTTTTAGGTATGGATTTGGAAAGTTCTAGAGGAGCCTTTTGTAATATAGCCAGCATGGCATATACTGCCTTTTGAACTTGGTTCTTATCAATCTTCCCAAGATTGTCAAAATCAATGCGAGAGAAACCTGATAAATTAGCATTGTTCCTAATATTGTCACATAAATTATATAAATTTGAAGAGGGACTGTGACTCACCACTTGAAATTGGTTATTGTCATCTGATTCAATCTTCTCTTCATTAGATTCAACTTGTGTGTCATACTTCCTCCTCGGTCTCTTCTGTGTTTCATCTTTCTTCTCCTTAGGCTTGACTACTTCTTTAGCCTTTTGTGCAGTGAATCTACTATTAGCCCTTGTAGTAGATACTTTACATTTGGGCTGATTAGGTTTAGCAAACTTCTTTGGTTTGTTCACTACTTGTTTCTTTTCTTTCCTCTTTTTCTCGGTAGTTGTACGTGCTTCATTGGCTTCTTCTTCCTCAACACCTTCTATAGTTTCTACTTCATCTTCTTGTTGGTCTTCTCCCTGACCTTATGTCAATGCCAATGGCACTTGAGCTTGTGTTTCATCTTCTTCTTCCTCAACTCCTTCACCAAATATTTCTTTCAATTTCTTTACAAGTTTGTTCTTCTTCCTGATCACTGAAGTAGTCTTCAATTCCATAGTGATTTTTGATTTGACCAAGTCATAATTTCCAAATGTTGTGGCTTCCTTATCCACTTCTTTTGCAAGTAATGTTGTGATTTCTGCAAAAGCCTCATCAAAATTTATTTCATATCCTAATGACCTTAGCCATCTCACCCTAGGAATCACTACCTAAACATATGTGAAATTAGTATCAACTAGGAAGCAAACATCATTAAAATATTTCTCCACTAGTGAGCCAGGTATTCTTAATCTTTTATTTATTGTTTGTTTGAAATCTTCAAAATAACTTGTCATGATAGATTCAAAATTATCACCTAGTTGTTCAATAAATTCACCTATCTAAACTGCAATAAGTTTATTCAATTTCCATGCAACCTTACCAAATGTAGGAAATGTATTCTACACAAAAAAGAAAATACATACAATAAAAGATCCAAATTTACACTGTGCACTTTTGGTCTTCCTTATAGCTCCCAAATTCTTAATCAATTCTTGTAACTAGTACTCAAAAAGATCATGAGTATGATCCTTCTTCACAATTTTGTAACCCATGTCAACTGCAATGCAGGGTATAATGTTTAATCTGCTAGATTGATAAAACTTGTGTGCTATGATCCTTACTATAAAAGCTATTAGAGGATCTGTGATAGTATCAATCATCATTTCTCTTTTATTCCACACAACCCTTGTTCTCTGTTCAATTATTTCCTTTGCTTCACTTCTCATGGTCTTTGGCTGATCTAGGGTTGGATACCCTATTACTTTGTGAAAAATCTTCTTAGTGATTTTTATTGGCCCATTTTCTCACCATATAGAGTTATCATGAATTATATTCAAAACATTTTTATCCACTCTATCTTGAATATGTTGGGAAAACTTAGGGCACAAGTTAACCCTTTCTTCTCAACAATTTTAAACTCTTCCTTCAATGCTCCATTCTCACATAGTTCTTCATATGTTTCCCTAATTTCCATATCACCTATGCTTCTAATTTTCAATGTGTAACAATTTTTGACATCTTGAATCATCAAAACTTGCAGTGGTATCATGGATAACACATCAAAGGGATCTTACTTGTAAGCTATATCTAGGATAGCCCTAAAAGTAGGTTTTTTGATTTCTTTACTTATTAATTACACATTTAAAACCTCTTTTCCCTCTAGACTTTTGGCTTTTAATGAACTAGATTCCATTACATGAAACTAGGGTTTGTGAAATTTGGAACTGTGTAGCTCGAGACATGATAAATACCTTGTAAATCTATTGGAATGATGTCAAACAACCTTTTAAATCTCCTATAAATGCTCAAATCAAATTCTCCAAATTTTCCTTAAAACATTGCATTTAATGCTAAATACTTACACAGCTGTAAGCTCGGCTTCAATTGAATTTCTAGCTCACTTGAAATCCATTTTTTTTCATATGCTTGGCAACCACTATAAGCTCAAACTTAACTAACAATTTTTTTTAGCTCAACATCTACTAACATTTCACTCAGCAACCATATGAAACTTTTCACGCTCGACAGTAACATGAAAATTGACAAAACTAAAAGATTTATTCTTGATTCCTAATAGTACATTGTATCTTTATTCATGTATATGTAATATTTTCAAAAATAAATCCTTGGAACTGATGTATAATATATCTTTTAAATATCAATCCCACATACCTCTTGATTTCTTAATTTGATGAGGTGTGATCACTTAAACCATTGGGTGAAGTGATCCCATCTACACTTGATGTGTTGCAATCTTCATTTGTCTTCCATGTCTTGTTCATCTCATTTATGCCATTCTCAACATCTGCCTTTCCTTTTCCTTTATTGAACTTGCAACTTGGTGTCTTTGACCTTGTTGGACAACATGTGCTTATGTGACTAGTCTTCAAATAGCTAAAACATGTGTTTTGATTCAACCAATTCTTGTAATCACTTTTAAAATGTGTTCTAATATAATTCTCAGGAATATGTCCATACTCTTGATAGTAGTTGTTGGATTCGAGAAAATAACATAGTGATTGCAGTGGCTGGCTACCTATGCATTTCAGTGAGATGGATCATCTACCATATAGACACTCTTAGTTCATGCCTTCTTCTTTCATGGAGGTTCTTCAGATCAGCAGCTTCATTTGATAGAGTTTGCAGCTTCTTCATGCTTTAGTGATGCTCTTCATGATCTTCTTGTTCCTATTTTTGGGACAATTCCTTTAGTTAGAGGCTTCTTCAGTCCTTCACTAGATTTTCCACTATCTCTGATACCATGTTGGATTTGACCAAATATGCAAATCAAATCTACAAGCCCTTTAATCACCTACACGTAGAAAACCTATCATGGAGAAGAAAAAGATAAGAGGAAGCAAGGGTTTCGTCTGAAAATGAGAAAATTGTATTCTTAGATAAAATGTAAATTGTTGTACAATATGATATGAATTTACAATGAGAGAGACTGAACATAAAGGCCTAAAGGAAGCTTGTAGAACAAGCTAGAAAGTGCTAGAAGATAAGGTTGACAACTAAGCATACGTCCAAAAAAGGTGGAATATCCTCAATCAAGGTGAGAGGATAAGTATGACTGCTGGGCATTCATTTTGGATGAGCTCGATGATTAGAATCCATAGTGTAATTCCTCTCTTGAAAAGAAAATATTTTCAAGGATCCACCCCAAGGTTCAGTATTTGTCTTGCAACATACCAAAATCTGTTCAGTAGAAGATAAATGTGAGTGTTCACAAGGAGGCCTCTGCTGGTTGTAAAAACTTTTTTTATCTCAGAATTAAAGTAAAATCTATCCACTGTCTCAAAATATCACACCAAAAGAACAATAGTTTTTGTATTTTCTATTTTTCAATGAATGCAACTCTAACAATGCAACTACTATGAGACCCTATTCTAACAAGGGGTTAGCAAAGAAAATAATGAAACTAAAAGCAAAATAACATGAAATCAAATAGCTTATAATTGAAATTCCTAAATGGACATAAGCTACAGAACACAACACGCTACGAGTTAAACCTTCGAAGTGATCGGTAGGAAACCAATGAAAACAGGAGCAACACTTCCTAGAATCTACTGATGCAATCATCAGTGAGAATCTTTAACAAATCAAATGATGTTTCACTCTTCATCAAAATGCAAGGCCACAGAAAGTGCACTCATGTGAGACAAAAATCTATGTAGACACAATTGGGTGATCTCTTCTCAAGATTCTTACATTAGTAGAATTCATATATTTGTAGCAAACACCAGAACTAAAAGATCGCACAACTAGAAACATTGCAATAAACCTTTGGCTCAATCACAATCTCATGAATAAAATCCAAAAAATAATGACACATTCAGGAAAGAACTGCACTCCAAATGCTAGCACCAAAAACATAATTTTATTGCATAATAATGCTGGCCCTTCTTTTATTTTACAATGGGGTATTTATAAGAAATAATCTCCTCAATTTGTGTTGAGAGTGAGATATCTTGATGCAATAAAATCCTTTTAAAACATTTAAAGAAACTAAATATATACAAACTAATAATCTAACTGGTGCTTAGAGGAACTCCATCCATATTTTATTCATTAATTGGATGCATGAGTCCTTTACATGTCAAAAATAGAGAAAGCATGAAAGGGAAAGTAGGAGGAAGCCATCAGTCAAAGTGGAAGTGCCTAGAAGCATAAAAAATGGAAACTGGCCCTTCACTAGGCGTGTGTTGGAGTTAACTTGCCATCAAGATGCGCTCCCGATGCATAGAAAGTGCTATTTTTAGAATTGGTAGTCAACTGTCAGTGCACCTCTGAATTGCAGAACTATGGACCTGTGAAGCTATGGAGCTATGAGCCTATGAAGTTGTGGACTTGTGGACTTGCATAGCTATGGACCTCGACTGAGTCAAAATCTCAAAATTTCACTAAGTGTCAAAAATGAAATTCTGGCATTTGGGTTTTGTTCAACTTCATCCCAAAGGTATGTTTGGATGTTTTCCCTTGAATTTCTCTATAATCTTAATGATTTTGGCCTCATCTGGAAAATCCAAACCCTCATATTTGTTCTTAACTTTTTGTCTATAATGGTCTACCTCAATTTGGGTATCAGCAAAATCCCCAAGTTTGGTATCCAACTCTAACAATGCTTCCTCAGTTTTGAAGGCCTATCGGATGTCCTCCTCATCATCAACTTCCACAAAAATCTTCTTGAAGTTCTCCACTACTGTCTCTAAAGGTAGAAAACTCTCACGTTCCTCATCTTCAAAAATATCCAAGCAAGCATCACTATAGTGCCTCTCTGCTTCCAAAATTTTCTCTTGGGCCTGGTCATTAAGCCAATGAAATTCATCATGTAATGCTTCCATTACTTTATTACTATCTGCTATCTTTTCTATCTAGTCATCAATCAGATCCAATTCATCACCCATATATACATCAATCAAAACTCAGTACCTTTGTCCCTTTATAGCTTGTAGAGTCCTTAAATATTTGCTCCAAGCTCGTACTTCATCAATAATGCTAAAGTCCTACTTCAAAATTGCCACCATTTTATTTACATTTTCTTGTGTAGCCTACAAATCTTTAAGTTTGTTATGATGATCATGACTCCTTTTTCCTCAAAACTCTCCTACCATTGCTGACAGGCTCTCAAAAATGGATCCATATGAACTACTCCCCCTTCTCTGAGAACAATATTCAAGGTCTCCTTAGGGCGCTCAAGATCAAGAGGACTAATGACTTTAGCCAAATATCCCTTTAGGATCTCAACCTACCTTTGACGTGCTTGGATTTCCATATCATCTTCTCCCATGTTCTTCATGATTTCCTTAATTCTCATGGTCACCATTAATCAAGATGCATCCCGTGTGGGGTTTCCCAACATGATTTTTTCCAATTGATAATCCTTAGGACCAAGGCTTTCTACATCTGTATCTCTAGGAGGAACAACTACCTATGCAAACAACTCTGAGCTATTCTGTGTAGTTGTAATAAATGCCAATGGTATTGCCTCATGTGTCGAGGACTCAGGTTTATTCAAAATTTCTGCAATCTCATAAATGTCTTCCTTCGAGGCTTGGAATCTGGGTCTAAAGCTTGTTATGACTTCTTTTTGTAGCCATCTTGGAGTGTGTTTAGCCAAAGGTCTTCTTATTAAAGATGAGGGAGTATGTTCTGAAACTTTCTTCCCTTATCACTTATCCTCAAAGTTGTTTTTGTTTGTGAGGGCTCTCCTTCTATTTGCTTGGTCTTAGTGGATCTGATAGCTTGCACCTTAGTATCTTAGGGAGGTGATTGAGAATATTCAGCTATTTGCCCCTCCTTTGACACTTCATCAATTTCCCTTTGTTCTGGTTGCTCCTCTTGCGATGGTTCCTTCTGAACTTGTTCCTCTAATCCTAGAAGCGGGGGAGTAACCAAACCTTTATCTACCACCATAGCTTGTGGTGAAGATGGGCGAGCAGGATTGGGACCTTATGTGCTTGGTGGTACCTATGTCTATCCTTCTAGTTGATATTGACTAGTAGGATTATATCTAATCTTGCCATCAATTAACATTGTTCCCATTGGCATAAAGTCAAAATAAAACATTTTAAATACATCATCCCCTTCTTCACTTTGCTCATCCACCAACTGTTGCACTTCATCTTTCAAAGAAGATACTTGCAAGGGTATTGCCTAAGTGGATGGTCCCTATTCTTCTTGCATTGGAGGTATAGAAACCTACTGACTCTCTTCCTCTTTTGATTGGGTAGATAGAAAGGGAGGCAGTGGAGGATTATCCTAGACTTTAGAAACTCCAATATCCTCAGATCCTTGTACATCTTCTCGTTGCTAATGGGGAGGTGCTTGCACTTCGCTCTATTCTGCTTGAATTCTTTGTGGGGAAGTTCTCTTCCTTTTGTTCTTTCCTATCCTATCTAGAGGATGATAGTATCCAATCAGGCGGTCAAGTTGGTATACTGTCTCTAGCCTAATGGGAGATTGGAGCACTAAAGTAGGAACTGTAACTTTCCTTCCTCTACCTTTCTAAGGGCGGGCTTGAGCATGGAAGAATACAGTGTCAGGTATGGGATCAAGTGAAAAGTCCTGCTTGATCCATTTCTTGGTCATTCTAACCACTTGTCTTGCCTGATGATTGATATCATCACCCTACTCCCTGTCAACTTCTACATTCATAATGGGTCTTTCTCTAATTTTGTCCAAGTTGAACAGGGGGTCCAATAGATCCTTAGAATCTTGTTGCCTTATTTCTTCAGGGATATTTAGATTGAGAGTCTTCTCTACCAAATACAAAGTCATCCTACAATAATCCCTTATATGGATATCATAGTCATTTGTCACATTCATCCAATGATCTTCAATAGCATCTTCATGATGAAACTCCTTACTTGTCATACTCTCCACCTTCCTGACATTATCAAAATGTATCCTAGGGAAGTTATACTCCTCAAGGAGATAATTCTCTCATTCCCATTCTAAATTCAAAATGTCTTACTTCCATTTTACCTGGTATGGTCCAATGACAAGAGGCCATGTCTAACAAGGTCTTCTTTGTCTCTTCACCCTTTCATATGCTAATTCAATTTTCTAGGAAATTTCCAATAATACTAACTTGTCACTCAGATATTTGGGGAGCTTCTTGGGGTTGATAGTGGCACCACCTACCCGTAGTTATGTAAACATCTTAAGCTGAATGAAATAGGCCCTGATAGTTGTTATCTATGTCTTTGCTTCATCAGGCAACCTCTTTCCATAATCTCCTTCAATGAATCGAATGATTGCAAAAATGAACACATCATTCACAATTCTATATTCTTTGCTTTGAGCAGATAGTTTCTTCTTCACCAATTGAGGGTAGACTATGTAACGCTAGGCATTTGGATCCTACATATTGTCTCTTCTATACAAACTAGGATAATCCGTCACCCTCACTGCAAGCAAGTATACTATGTAAGACATCATATAAAACTTCTTCTTATCCTTTACCATCCTCAATTGCTCACACAAGTTTTCACTTAGTGTGGTGGCCTAGTCCAATAGTATTTTTGATGTTTTGATGGACTCAATAAAGTTGATCTTGAAGGTATTGAGGTAGCTTGTAACCAATATCTTCCTTCATATATCCTCGAGTCATATCCACTTTCCCTGTTATCCTTCCTTGAGGAGGTCTCTCAATGACATAGGATGATTGGATGATATCCATCAGCTACTTTGCATGTTCCCTATACCATCTCTCTGCTGATTCGTAGGAGATCCTAATGAACTAATCCAGTCTTGGGAGATGGAAGACCCTCTCAATATTGTCAGGTTGAAGATCAAGAACTACTTCTCCTATCGCACTTTTCACCACTCTTTCTTCAAGAACAAAATGTTGTGCCAGAGTCATGATTAGCTTTTTTGACTACACTAATATGGGATATGACCCTGTGTTCACCAACCCGAAACATATCAATGATGATACCATATCTAATCTCTCAATTCACTTATTACAATTTTTTAGGAATTCTCCTAAATCAATGTGTCATAGATCAGTATCTTAGATCTTGGCATAATCATCGTGAAATTTTGATTTGGATGGTACACCTTGGAATTTGAACTCTACTGGTTTGGGTGCGACCCCAAATGTGGACGCCATTTAATCACCTACACAGAATGAGATAAACATTTATTAGTCCAAAGTTTAAACATATAATTCTTAAATAAAAATAAGCGTAAAGAAAAGGAAAAAAAAAATGTGCCCTTTGGGTATTTTTCAATATTTTTTATTTTTATTTTTAAAGTTTATTTATTTTATTTTTAATTTTTTAATTTTATTTATTTATTTATTTATTTTTATTTTGTATTTAATTTATTTTATTTTTTAATTTTAATTTTTTTTTTTTTTTAATTTCTAATTTTTTAAATTTTTTAAAAATTTTTTTTGACTCAAACACTCTAACTATAATGAAATTTCTTCTCCCGACTCTCAAACTATGAGTCTGAGAGTCGAAAACGGGTAGGGGGTCCCCATTCCTGACTAGGAATGGGGCGTGTGTTGTGGACACCACAACAAATAGCCCTCAAAAAATGAAGAAATGTGTAAGGCATTTCTTCATCAGAAAACATTCCTCCAACATGCATTAAACATCAAGCAAGCTTTGAACATCTCAAGCTTATTTCAAATGACTTCACAGTCAAAATATTAAGACCCAAAATTTCCAAGGTCAGTGTGTGCAATGTGTATTCATTCCCTTTGATGCCTTAGGATGTAGTTTATCAAAATTTTCTAATAACTTGAAAATTATCTTCCACTCCTTCTGGCTCATTCATTCAAAATCTCCATGAAGACTTTTATCAATCAATTGCTTGACCAGATGAGAGAATCAGTTCGAGAGCTCTTAGCGGGATGTCACATTTTTTTAATCTTCTGGTTTTTTGAAAAAAATTGTTCCGTGTCATTCAAAATGCTACTTTTGATGAATCAATACTTTGAATATAAGATATTATGTTTTGAGAACGTATCTTTTGCCATTTTTAGATCTTTGGAATCCTTCAGTCTTAACATTGTACTTTTTCTTTTATCTTTTGTATCCCGACTACACTTAGACCATGTAGTCGAAACATTGGTGTCATTTCTTGGATTTGATCTCTTATGAACATCCCTTGCATTCCTCTTTTAGAACCCTTTTAGAAACTCTCACACCAATCAATGATCTTAGCAATCTTTCGAGGAGACCCTTCCTATTTGAAGCAGTTGAAGTTTGGATCATCTCTCATCACCTTTGACTTGAATTCAACAACACCAAAAATCATCAAATCTTAAAATTTTCAAAGTGTTGAGAACTTGTTAATCTAAAGTCCTAATTTCCTGACTAAAAATCTCTTATTTCCACAAGAAAAATCTATTGCTCGGTTGTTATAAGACACACAATTGTCCAAATGTTTCAACAAAGAAATAGCTCTTCCTGAAATTGTGACCAAAGAGTGGTTAGTAAAATCTTGAGAAAAATCCCAAGTACACCTTACCCCCTAGGACTGACACAACTTTGAAAATAAAACACATAACTAAAAGGAAACACACGACTGAAAGCAAACACACAACTTGAAAGCAAACACTCTTGCAAAAATAAACACACTTGTAGAAATGAAAATCTAATCTAGATGTAGAAATAAAATCTAACTAAATTTTTTATATTTTATTTTTTTTATTTTTATAGGCTTCAAAATAATGCTTTAGAAATTTCCCATTTATGGGCAAAGGTAGAAATTCCCTCGGTAAGGAGCTTAGCCTAAAAGTGTTTTCATCGAGAATTTTTGCAATCTGATACACGCCTATCCACAAGCATTGAAACTTGGTATGGCTACCCGACTTTTCTTTCACCTTATCCCATAGTAGAACAAGGTCAAAAATCCAGAAGGATTTTATCGTGGCCCTCTTGTCGAACCATCTCTTAACAAAAGCTTGATGTTTAGCCATGTGCTCTAATGCAGCTATTTGTTTCTCATCCATTTCCAGAAGAATCATCAATCAAATTTGTACTCTGTCAGTGCCATTAGCATACCCACTCATGAATTTTAAGACCGGAATCTTAAGATTGAGTGGGAATACCAATTCTTTCTTGTAAACAAGTAGATATGGAGCAGTCCCCAAGGATTTTTTAACTCTGACTCGATCTGTCCATAAGGCATATTTCAATTGTGTATGCCAATCCTTAGGGTTCTCCTTCAACAATAATTTTATCACAGTGATTAAGTTCTTGTATTTAGACTCCACTACCCCATTTCCTTATAGGTAGTAATTTGAGGAGAATTTGATAATGACTTTGTTTTCAAATGCTCATTGGGTCAAGAATGCAGATGCAAATGCAGATCCATTGTCACATACAAGAGCAAATGGCATTCCAAATCTAGTAATAATATGTTCTTCCAAAAATTCAGTCACCACCTTAGCACTACAATTTCTAAAATTCTCTACCTCCATCCATCGTGTGTAGTAATCTGTAGCTGTAAGAATGAATGCATGTCCAGTTGATGATGGTGGGTTTACTGGATCAATGAAATCTAGTCCCCACTTTGTGAAACGGCACACCTTGTATATCGATCGTAGTGGCATTGTTGGGTGCCTCTCTTTGTTAGCATTGGTTTGGCATATGTGACAAGAACACACATGTTCAAAAGTATCCTTGAATATCAAGGGCCAAAAATAACCCAATCTTAAAATCATGTGAGTTGTTTCTTTTGTTGAACCATGTCCCCTACCATACTTGTCATGAAAATGTTCCAAGACATCCTTAGCTTCTTCACATCCTAAGCATTTCAAATAAATCCCTTTGTAATTCCTTTTATATAGCTTGTTATCAAGTAACTTATAAGACTCACATTTCATCTTAAGTCCCCTACGTTGTGAACTATTCATCCCTTTGGGGCATTGATCTTGTAAGAGATAGTAGACAATATCTCGGTACCACACATTTGTCACCACACCTTGATTGATATCAACTTGTGATATAACCATCTTCTTTTGATCATCTTTATCTATTTCATCATCAAATTTGAATTCCTTTTGATTTCCTTCCTAGTTGTTAGTGATCATTTTGGACAATCTTTGTCCTCTGACCAGTCACATAGGTTGAATCTCTAGATCGAATTCCTGAAGTATTTCCATCCACTTTCCCCTTCTTTCACCAAGTTCATTTTGCATCAAAAGCATCTTTACTGCTGGGTTAGGTACAATTGCATACACCTTACTTCTAAGTATGTAGTGATGAAACTTCTTTACTACCTTGATTAACACAAAGGACTGTTTATCAAGATTTGAATATTTCAACTTAGCATTTTTTAGAGGACAACTCATAAAAACAATTGGTTGCTCATCTTCCTTCTCTCTTTTTTGTTTCAAGATCCTTGCGCAAGAATGTTCAAAAGCAAAGGAATAGATCTTGAATGGTAACTTGTAATTTGGACTTACCAAAATTGTGGCTGTAGAAATGGCAATCTTAATATCTTGAAATGATTTCTTTATCTCCTGTGTCCATTCTATTTTAGCTCCCTTTTTGAGTAAATCATTGAGGGGGCAAACTATCTCTACGAAACCATTTATGAATTTGCATACAAAGTTTATCTTTCCAAAGAAAGATTTCAATTCATTCTAACTATGTGGAGGTGCTGACTTCAACATAGACTCAACTCTATCTGGATCAATGGAAATTCTGATTTTAGAAATGACATGTCCTAGGAGCTTCCCTTTAGTAACACCGAACGAGCATTTCTTGGGATTGAGTGATATGCCATACCTGCAACATCTATTGAATACCTGCGTTAGATCAGCAATATGAGTACTTCAATCTTTTGAAAAGATAGTCAAGTCATCCATGTAGATGACTATACACCTATTTATCAATCCTTTGAAAGCTTCATCCATTGCTCATTGAAATGTAGCTCCTGCATTAATCAACCTAAAAGGCATCCTTCTGTAAGAAAACTTTCTCCACTTGGTTGTGAAAGTAGTCTTTAGCCTATCCTCTTCATCAATAACAACATGGTTATATCCTAAGTAACTATCCAAGAATGACATCATCTTTGAACCATTAACAATTTGCAATACCTCATCTAGTGAGGGTAGAGGGTTGTTATCCTTTTGAGATGATAAATTCAAGTTACAAAAGTCAACATAAAGATGAATCTCTTCGATTTTCTTCCTTACAGGAACCAAATTTGCCACCCATGTGAAATGACAGATAGGAAATATGATTTTAACATCTAGAAGTTTCTTAACTTCTTTCATAATCAGTGGTTCGATAATTGGATTTACTGGTCATTGTCTTTGTCACAAAGGTTTAACTTTTGGTTTCAATAGGATGTCAGGTATGATAATCTCAGGATCATAAGTTTTTAACTCTTCATAGCTTTAAGCAATGACATATTTATACTTGGTGAGCAATTTGAGCATGTCATCCCTTTCTTGTTGATTGCATATTTTTCCTATTTGTACCATTTTTGGTTCTTCATCAATACCCAAATTGTAGGAGTCACATTCTTCGATTTCTTTCTCTTGAGTTTCCCTTCTATTGAGTGTTGATTTGTCATGATCAAAGATGTATTCAAGTTCAAACATTCCTTTTAGAATGGTGTTGGTTTTCAAATTAAGGATTCAATCATCAACCTCAAGTTCATCATCTTCAAGCTTGCCTTCAGGTGTATCATCAATCTCTTGTCCTTGAAAATGGTGACTGCACATAATAAACTCAAGTATATGTTGATCATCCCGAAAGACCTAAAAGTTAGTGATAATGTCAGAAATGGAAGGAACAACAACTAATTGAACTAAGAATCTTTTTAACTTCATCTTTTCAACTAGTTGCAAAGTGCTAGCTGAAATAGCAAGGGCATTTGCTACCACATTCTTCCTTCTTGGAATGGATTTGATGTTTAGAGCTTCAAAGTCATCCATTATATCCCATACCCTTTTTCTATAAGCGATTAATCTTTTATGATTGCATGAGTTTATGGATTTTACTTGTCATATAACCAATTGATAATCCCCTTCAATTATAAGAGTGGTGACTTCTTTTTCCAATGCAAAGAGAAGTCCTCGATTCAAAGCTTCATATTTTGCACCATTGTTAGTACATCTAAATTGTAATCAATATGTGACATAGAAAGACCTACCTTTCGGGTTGATTAGTTCAATACCTACACCGACTCCTAATTTACACCTAGAACCATCAAAGCAGAGTATCTAAACTGCATTTTCCTTGGGTTTTCTAACTTTGTGCTTATTCGTCCTTAACTTTTCTTTTACTTGAGCCTTGAATGACTATTTCTTGGGAACCCATTGTAAATTTTCTCGTGTAGGCCTTGATGAATCTCCTTCATATCCTATGGATAGAGGAAGTGTGTGTTTTTCTTACTTCTCCTAAATTTCCCCTATTAGCTCACTAATTTTTTCAATTAGGTTCAGGATGAATGACTATTGAAGTCCATCCTTTACCTTTGACATATTGCCTTCTTCTTTGAACTTTAAGCATCCCCGGAGGAGGAGAAGATAAACCTCCACCATTTGAAGAGGTATTACTGTATGATACATTTAAATCTTCACTTTCTTCTCTAGTCTATTCCTTAAGGTTGGATGAATTCACGAAAACTTGACTTTCAGTAATTTCATCTTTTGAGGTCTTTGTGTTCTTGTTTTCCATCAATTGTGTCAAAACCTTTGCTACTATTTCTTGGCATACTGAACATTCAAACTCCGAATGACTAGCTTTGTGCAATTGGAAAAATCCTAGAAGGAGGAGGATACTAGGGTCAGCTTCCTCTCCTAAACAATGTAGATTAGTCACCATACTTTCTATGAATTGTGTCACGGTCTCACTCTTAGGTACCGACACCTTAGGTTCTTCATTTTTGTCTTGAGATGTATTGTTTGGAACCATATTCAATACCATCACTTTGTACGAGCCCAAATCTGATTGTAAGAATGCTATCTCATTCGGGGTATTATAATCTATAATCAGTATTTTTAGTTTGGGCTTAGCATCTATAGTGATTTGATTGTTCAATCCCTTCGAAGGAAACCATAATTGAGTAAAGTCTATAGAGAACCATCCTCTAAGACATTTTGTCTATTCTCTTCTTAGAAGTAATCCATATGTCTTCGGGATATCAACCACATGTATGTTAATAATATCTTGGATCCAAGGATCAACTATTAACTATATCTGCACATCCTTTAATACCCCAATGACTTTTACCTCTATTTTATGCAACTATATTACCACTCGGTTAGAGGGTTGAGGATTAACTCCTAGTTTTTGAGCTATTGATAATGGCATCACATTACATGAAGCTCCTAAATCAATAAGACAATTGTGAAGATTCTTCCCATATATCCTTATGCTTAGCAAAAATGGGGGTACCTCCACTTTGTCCTTGAACATAGTGGGCATTGCTTCTACAACATTTACTTGTTGTGGCACCATCTTTTGAGTGACAACATTCGTATTATGGGAAACCTTTGTATTATCCAATGTCTTCATGAGTGCTTCTCTTTGTTGTGGAAAATTGTACAACATGTCAAAAATGGACATATTGTCTTTCATTTTCTTGAGATCTTCCACTGCATTATACTTTTCAGTAGATCAAGCAAGGTTCTTTAGTATTGTTGGTATGTTTACTTGATTTTGATATTGTTGTCCCCCTTGGGCTGGCCTTACCGGTGGGAGATTTTTACTTGCTCTAAGATTAGGTGGAGTTGGTTGCAAACTAGGAGGAATTCCATTAGTCAAGGGATCCTTTTTGTTTTTGAGATTATATGTATTTCAATTATCATTTTGAAAGGCAAACATCTCATCGTGTTGAAGATCAGGTTCTTGACTAAAACGAAATGAGAATTCCTCACTTGTTTGTTGTTCCAATTGTACATTATGTGTAGAATCATAAGATTCTAATAGCATTGGATTGAATTGAACAGGAGGAGGATTATCATTCAGCTGTGAGTTTTGATTCACCTCTTGATTACCATTATAGTATGGACGATCATTGCTAGGTATATTTTGGCCATCATCATACTAATTGATATCAGCATACTGAATGTTTTTGTTGTTGTTTTTATCAACAGGAATGCTTCCATTATTCGATTGAGTATTCCATTGTTTCCTACATTGTTGTTACTGTTATTGTTGAAGTTCATGTTGTAATTCTGATCGAAATTATTGTTATAGGGGCCACCATTATTTCTTTGGAAGTTGTTATTTTGTCCTTATGACAATCTAAGACATGTTAACTCGTTGTTCATTTGTGACATGGTCTTCTTAATTTGACCAAATTTTGAAAGGAGATCATTATCTGCTTCCATAGGAACTATTTGTTTTTGTTCAAAGAAAGCTATTTTTGGGGGTTCATACCCTAGATATGTTATTGCTTGAGTTTGTGGAGCAGGTGCCTATTGCAGTGGAACTGGGTTCATAGATATGAACTGACTAGGCATGGTGGGTGCTCCCACAGGGTATGTTGGAATTGTAGGGATTGTTTGTGCTAGAAGCATCATTCCTCCCCCATTAGGATTACCTTGCTTTGTGAATGTGATCACTTCTACAAAGACTTTGTCCAATGTGTCAATATTTGTTGCAGGAAGTATTCTCAAAAAAATTGTAGTAAGAGGGTCCACAGCATTATAATAGATTTGGATGAAAACTTCAACCGATATTGTGTATGGTGTTTCCAACTTGCGATAGGCCATCTAAAAGTGATGGTTGAAGCATGAAACTATCTCAGCAGGGTCCCTTTTTATTGATATGAATTGTTGATGTATCACTGCTGGATTGATGAATGTTTTGAATTGTTCCAAGAACAATTTTTTGAAAGTATCCCAATCTCCAACACATCATGGTGGTAGGTTCACATACCAATTGAAGGCAATTTCCCCCAAAGAGTAGGAAAATAAATAGAGAACCACATCTTCATTAGCAATTTTCTTCCGGTTGCAAATTTCCTTAAAAACCTTGACATGATCTTTGGCGGTTCTTGTTTCTCTGTAAATGAATCTTGGACAAATTTTCTTGGGATTCTTAGGGAGGTCTTGGAGTGCACCTCTCAAGTTAATGGGTGAATCAATTGCATTTGCAAAAAAGGCCATTGGATGATTTTGTGGACCTAATGGTGGCTAGGATGGTGATGGGACTGTTGGAATATGTGGAGGTCCACCTGGTGGTTGAATGGGTGGTGGAGTAGAAGAAGATGATGATATGTTGAATGGAAGTGGCTGAATTCAGGGTATTCCTCTATCACTACGTGGCTTACAAAAATGAGTAAGCTCTAGAAATTCTTGGGCACTTGGTGAAGATCTTAACACTCACTGGAATGGGGATCTTGGATCAATATCCTCTAGCTTGCATCAATTCTAGAAAAAGCATACCTCTGTAGAAGTACACTTCCTCACTTCTAAAATTTTTGCACCACAAAGTTTTGCAGACTTGCATACCTACAGACCTGCAAATTTGCTGACCTGCAGATCTGTGCACCTGCATACCTATGGACCTACGTACCTGTAGACCTATGGACTTGCAGGCTTGCGTACCTATGGATCTAGATTTTTGAAAATTTTAGAAGTGATTTTTGAACTTTTACAGAGTGCAGATTATTGTCAAATCTTTCTTGTTTTCAATAGTAGGTTCTTAGTTTTGTGGCCCTCCTTCTAGCACCACTTCTATTGGGCATTCATTTTGCATCAGGTCAATGAAAGGAATCCATAGTGTAATTCCTCTCTTGAAAATCAAATCTTTTTAAGGATCCACCCCAAGGTTCAGTATTTGTCTTACAACATACCAAAATCCACTCAATGGAAGATAAATGTGAGTGTTCAGAAGGAGGCCTTTGCTAGTTCTAAAAACTCTTTTATCTCAGAATTAAAGTAAAATCTGTCTGCTATCTCAAAATATCACACCAAAAGAACAATATTTTTTGTATTTTCTATTTTTCAATGAATGCAACTCTAACAATGCAGCTACTATGAGGTCCTATTCTAACAAGGGGTTAGCAAAGAAAATAATGAAACTAAAAGCAAAATAATGTCAAATCAAATGACTTGAAATTGAAATTCCTAAATGGACATAAGCTACAGAACACAACACACTACGAGTTAAATCTTCGAAGAGATCGATAGGAAACCAATGAAAATAGGAGCAGCACTTCCTAGAATCCACTGATGCAATCATCAGTGAGAATCTTTAACAAATGATGTTTCAGTCTTCATTAAATTGCAAGGCCACAAAAAGTGCACTCATGTGAGACAAAAAGCTATGTAGACACAATTGGGTGATCTCTTCTCAAGTTCATTATGTCAGTGAAATTCATATATCTGTAGCAAACACCAGAACTAAAAGATTTCCTAACCAAAAACAATGTAATAAACCTTTTGCTCAATCACAATCTCACGAATAAAATCCACAAAACAATGACACATTCAGGCAAGAATAACTACACTCTGAATGCTAGCACCAAAAGCATAATTTTATTGCATAATAATGGTGGCTCTTCTTACATTTTACAATGGGGTATTTATAAGAAATTGTCTCCTCAATTTGTGTTGAGAGTGAGAGATATCTTGATGCAATAAAATCCTTTTAAAACATTTAAACAAACTAAATATATACAAACTAACAATCTAACTAGTGCTTAGAGGAACTCCATCCACATTTTATTCATTGATTGGATGCATGAGTCCTTTACATTTCAAAAATAGAGAAAGCATAAAAGAGAAAGTAGGAGGAAGCCATCAGTCAAAGTGGAAGTGCCTAGAAGTGTCAAAAATGTTAACTGACCCTTCACTACACTTGTGTCAGAGTTAACTTGCCATCAAGATGTGCTCCTGATGCATAAAAAGTGCTATTTTGAGAACTAGCAATCAACTGTCAGTGCACCTCTGAATTGTGGAGTTGTAGACCTCCAAAGCTGCAAACTTGCAGACTTGCGTAGCTGTAGATCTGTGGACCTACATAGTTGCAGACCTCGACTGGGTCAAAATCTCAAAATTTCACTAAGTGTCAAAAATGAAATTCTGGCATCTGGTTTTTGTTCAACTTCATCCCAAATGTATGTTTGGATGTTTGCCCTTGAATTTATCTATAATCTTAGTGATTTTGGATGCATCCAAAAAATCCAAAGCCTCATATTTGTCCTTAACTTTTTGTCTATAATTCTCTACCTCAATTCTGGTATCAGCAAAATCCCCAAGTTTGGTATCGAACTCTAACAATGCTTCCTCTGTTTTGAAGGCCTGTCAGATGTCCTCCTCATCATCAACTTCCACAAAAATCTTCTTGAAGTTCTCCACTACTATCTCTATAGGTGGCAATCTCTCATGTTCCTCATCTTCAAAAATATCCAAGTAGGCATCACTATAGTGCCTCTCTACTTCCAAAATTTTCTCTCAAGCTTGGTCATTAATCCGATGAATTTCATCATGTAATGTTTCCATTACTTTATTGTTATTTGCTATCTTTTCTATCCAGTGATCAATCTTATCCAATTCATCACCTATATATACATCAATCAAAACTCAGTACCTTTGTCCCTTTATAGCTTGTAGAGTCCTTAACAATTTGCTCCAAGCCTGTACTTCATCAATAATGCTAAAGTCCTACTTCAAAATTGCCACCATTTTATTTAAATTTTCTTGTGTAGCATGCAACATCTTTAGGTTTTCTGTGATGATCATGACTCCTTTTTCCTCAAAACTCTCTCACCATTGCTAACAAGCTCTCAAAAATGGATCCATATGAACTACTCCCCCTTCTCTGAGAACAGTATTCAAGGTCTCCTCAGGGTGCTTAGGATCAAGAGGACCAATGACTTTGGCCAAATATCCCTTTAGGATCTCAACCTGCCTTCAAAGTGCTTGGATTTCCATATCATCTTCCCCCATGTTCTTCATGATTTCCTTAATTCCCATGGTCACCATTAATTGAGATGCATCCCGTGTGGGTTTTCCCAACATGATTTTTTCCAATTGATAATCCTTGGGACCAAGGCTTTCTATGTCTGTTTCTCCAAGGGGAATAACTACCTATGCAAACAACTCCAAGCTATTCTATGTAGTTGTAACAAATGCCAATGGTATTTCCTCATGTGTTGGGGACTCAAGTTTATTCAAAATTTCCATAATCTCATAAATGTCTTCCTTCGAGGCTTGGAATCTAGGTTTGAAGCTTCTTATGACTTCTTTTTGTAGCCATCTTGGAGTGTGTTCAGCTAGAGCTCTTCTTATTAAAGATGAGGGAGTATGTTCTACAACTTTCTTCCCCTTATCTCTCATCCTTAGAGTTGTTTCTATTTGTGAGGGCTCTCCTTCTATTTGCTCGGTCTCAGTGGATCTAGCAACTTGTGCCTCAGTATCTTGGGGAGGTGATTGAGAATATTCAACTATTTGCCCCTCCTTTGACACTTCATCAGTTGCCTTTTGTTCTAGTTGCTCCTCTTGCGATGGTTCCTTCTAAACTTGTTCCTCTGATCCTAGAAGTAGGGGAATAACCAAACCTTTATCTACCATCGTAGCTTGTGGTGAAGATGGGTGAGTAGGATCAGGACCTTGTGTGCCTGGTGATACCTGTGTCTAGCCTTCCTATTGAGATTGACTAGTAGGAGTAAATCTAATCTTTCCATCAATTAACATTGTTCCCATAGGCATAAAGTCAAAATTGGACATTTTAAATACATCATCCCCTTCTTCACTTTTCTCATCCACCCACTGTTTCACTTCATCTTTCGAAGAAGATACTTGCAAGGGTATTGCCTGAGTGTATGGTGATATGCTCAAAGTACTTCTTCTCCTTTCTTCCTCCATGGCTCTAGCTAGCCAGGTTCTTCTTTGTATGGGCACTTCTTCCTCTTCATCTATCTCCTCTTCTTCCTTTTCTTCTTCTTCTGGGATGGTTTTAGCAATAGAAGGAAAAGGCACCATTCTTTTAGTCACCCTTTGCCTTTTCTTCATTCGGATCTTAATCTTCTTTTTATTTATAGAGGTAGAAGGGGAAGCCTATTCTTCTTGTGTCTGAGGTATAGAAACCTATTGACTCTCTTGTTCTTCTAGTTGGGTAGACACAAAGGGAGGCAGTGAAGGATTATCCTAGACTTGAGAAGCTTTGATATCCTCAAATCCTTGTACCTCTTCTCATTTCTGATGGGGAGGCACTTGCACTTCACCCTGTTCTACTTGAATTCTTTACGGGGAAGTCCTCTTAATTTTGTTCTTTCCTATCCTCTGTAGAGTATGATAGTATCCAACTGGGCAGTGAAGTTGGTATACTGTCTCTGGCCTGATGGGAGATTGGAGTAGAAAAGTAGGAACTACAACTTTCCTTCCTCTACCTTTCTCAGTGCGGGTTTGAGCATGGAAGACTACAGTGTCAGGTATGGGATCAAGTGAAAAGGGCTGATTGATCCATTCCTTGGTCATTCTAACCACATGTCTTGCCTGATGATTGATATCATTGCCCTCCTCCTTGTCAACTTATGCATTCATAATGGGTCTTTCTCTGATTTTGTTCAAGTTGAATAGGGGGTCCAATAGCTCCTTAGAATCTTGTTGCCTTATTTCTTCTGGGATATTTAGATTGAGGGTCTTCTCTACCAAATACAAAATCATCCTACAATAATCTCGTATGTGGATATCGTAGTCATTTGTCACATTCATCCAATGATCTTCAATAGCATCTTCATGATGAAACTCCTTACTTGCCATACTCTCCACCTTCCCGACATTATCAAAATGTATCCTCGGGGAATTGTACTCCTCAAGGGGATAATTCTCCCATTCCCATTCAAAAGTCGAAATGTCTTGCTTCCATTTTACCTACTATGGTCCAATGATGAGAGGCCATGTCCAACAAGGTATTCTTTGTCTCTTCACCCTTTCATATGCTAATTCAATTTGCTAAGAAATTTCCAGTAACACTAAGTTGTCACTTAGAGATCTAGGGAGCTTCATGGGGTTGATAGTGGCACCACCTACCCATAGATATGTAAACATCTTAAACTAAATGAAATAAACCCTGAGAGTTGTTATCTATGCTTTTTCTTCATTAGATAGCCTCTTTCCATAATCTCCTTCAATGAATCGAATGATTGCAAAAATGAATGCATCATTCATGATTCTATATTCCTTGCTTTGAGCAAATAGTTTCTTCTTCACCAACTGAGGGTAGACTATGTAAGGCCAGGCATTGGGATCCTAGATATTGCCTCTTCTATACAAACTGGGGTAATCTGTTGCCCTCTCTGCAAGCAAGTATACTATGTAAGACATCATATAAAACTTCTTCTTATCCTTTACCATCCTCAACTACTCACACATGTTTTCACTTAGTTTGGTGGCCTAGTCTAATGGTCTCAATAAAGTTGATCATGAAGGTATTAAGGTGGCTTGCTATAGATAACCCCCTGACTCTACTCAAAAGGATGATGGAGTAACCAATATCTTCCTTCATATATCCCCGAGTCATATCCACTTTCCTTGTTATCCTTTCTTGAGGAGGTCTCTCAATGAGATAGGATGATTGGATGTTATCCATCGCCTGCTTTGCGTGTTCCTTGTACCATCTCTCTATTGATTCATAGGAGATCCCAATGAACTAATCCACTCTTAGGAGATGGAAGACCCTCTCAATATATTCAAGTTGAAGATCAAGAACTACTTCTCCTGTTGCACTTTTCACCACTCTTTCTTCAAGAACAAAATGCTGCGCTAGAGCCATGGTTAGTTCTGCTGACTACACTGATATGGGATGTGACACTGTGTTCACCAACCCAGAACATATCAAGGATGATACCATATCTGATCTCTCGGTTGGCTTATTACAATTTTTTAGGAATTCCCCTAAATCAGTGTGTCTCAGATCAGTGTCTCAGATCTTGGCATAATCATCATGAAATCTTGATTTGGATGGTACACCTTGAAATTGAACACTACTGGTTTGGGTACAACCCCAGATGTTGACACCATTTAATCACCTACATGCAATGAGATAAACATTTATTAGTCCAAACTTTTAACATATAACTCTTAAATTAAAATAAGCATAAAGAAAAGAAAAAAAAATGTGCCCTTTGGGTATTTTTCAATATATATATATATATATATATATATATATATATATATATATATATATATATATATATATATATATATATATATATATATATATATATATATATATATATATATATATATATATATATATATATTTATTATTATTATTTTTTTAAAATTTTTTTTTCTTTTTTTTAAAAAATATTTATTTATTTATTTTTTGTTTTTTTTTAATTAATTTAAAAAAAAAAAAAATTTTGTATTTTTTTAAAAAAAATTGTTTTCTTTTTTTAATTTTTAATTTTTTTAAATTTTTTAATTTTAATTTTTTGACTTGAACACTCTAACTATAATGAAATTTCTTCTCCCGACTCTTGAACTATGAATCCGAGAGTCAAAAATGGGTAGGGGGTCCCCATTCTTGACTAGGAATGGGGTGTGTGTTGTGGACACCACAACAATGACAAGATAGGAATAAAATCCCATGTTGTTAACAACTTATCAACTACAACTATTAAATAAATGCATTAACCTAAGTAAACTTAAGTAAAAGAATAAATAATTAATAAATAATTATTTACTTTAACAGTAGTGATAACTATACCTTGTATTATAATTCCAATTGTGAGATTTTCCATATGTTCTTTATTTTTGTTTTCTTGTTTGATGACCACTTGGGTTTGGATCTACATTCAAAAGCTCCACGTCTATACTTTTGATAGTTATAGCAATATCCTTTAAATTTGAGTGTGGATGGTCTTGGTTCTGCATTCATGTGCCTAATGACCTTGTTTATTGCACTTATGGTAGTGACCCATGTTCTTCTACTTAAAATTCTAATTTATAATCTTTCTCTTATAAAAATTAGCACTATGTCCTTTCTTACCACAATTATGACAAGTAGATTTAGAGTTCTTAACTTTGTTTCTTCTTTCTTTAGTACTTTTGGATGATTCTCATTTTTCGGTACTAGTGTATCCTTGTCCAAATGTATCATTGTTAAATCTAGGGGATCTCATCAATAATTCAAAGTACTTGATGGCTTCATCAGGTTTATTGAAACTTTCAGCAAACTCCTTTTCCCATTTTACATCATTGCTCAACTATTCATTTTGAAACTTCAGTGTTGTGATCTCAATGTCTTTACTATTTATTTCATGATTAACAATCACGACATGATTCATTGTTTCCAAATGTATGTGAGCAATCCTATTTATTTATGATGATTTCTCTTCTAGTTTTTTGGTCAAAACTCTTTTGTCATCTTCAATCATGACTTTGTCTTCCATAGCTTTCTTTTTTTGTTTCAATCACCTCACATAGTAATATGGCTTGTAATTCTTGCTCTATCATAAGATTTTTGATCCATTTAGCTTGGGTTCTATTCTTTTCCATTAGATCTATGACTATTGCATCAAATTCATTAGAGTTTTCATTTGCACAAATTTTAGTAGTGTCCATCTCTTGGTATTGTGTGTCATTCTCCTCAATAGTAATTTCCTTCCTTCTTCTCAATGATTTCTTTAGATCTTCTCCTGCTTTATTCAACTGATGTAGAATGAATTTTATTTCAATCTCCTAGATCTTAATAATCTTTCCCAACTTGTAGACTTCCATTTCCAATATTTTTCATCAAAGTTTTAAAGCTTAGAGGACAAAGCTCTGATACCAATTGTTGGAAATACAATAGGAAAGGTAAACTCTGGGGTGGGTGGGTGGTGAATCAATGTTTCAAACTTTTACCCATAAAAATATTCACCATACATCCATCTCACACTTTAACAAGTAAACTTAAATACCATATAAAGCATATACATCTAAAGTATGTAAACAAGTAAGCATTCACACATGTATGACACAAGATATGATTACCTAGAAACCCTCCAATGAGAAAGTAAAACTGGGGTGGGGATGACACCCACAAATCTTCACTACTGCACATATTAGATACAATAAAATCCAACATCTTGCCAAAATAGGGCCTTTAGAAGATACAAATGGTGCCATTAAACCACTCTGGCCAAGTAGATGGATAAAATCAAATGTGGTGGAGTGTTTCCTTCATTTACCAGGCATGGCATTAATTTGAGAGTGGTTGGAATCAGTCATGAGAAGTAGATCATGTAATAAAACTCAATTTCCTTCATTTCTAGCTCATGAATTAGCAAAGTCAATAGGTCAACTGAATCCTCCAACCAAGATGGGCCACATGGGCCAATCATTCTATTTCTTTTTACCACCTTGCAAGGTCTTCCCAAGTTTGACCATATAACCATCATAACTATGCCAACTTTCTAACTTAACCATGATGGTTAACAAAAAATATCAACCCAACTACCAATGTTAACTGTAGTGTCATCTCCTCAGACATGTGACAACTAGGCACATTCCGGCACTACTTAATTTCCTCATAATTTTAGAATGCGGGAAAGTGTCAATTGTCAATCTCTACAAGATTAATGATCATGGAAGATCCTAGTTATATTGTGCCTACCCCATTATTTTTTGGTCCCACAAATCACTTAGCAACCACCTCAGCATGACCTAGCATCCAACTGGCACCACCCATATGCCATCTCACTAGACACATCATGGCCCACAAAAATAGAAACTAACCCCACCAATCTACATGGTATAATGTTACTTGTCTACATTGTCAAAAATTCTAACAAAACATAGAATGTGGGAAAGCATCGACCAATCAAACTATCAACTTGATTAATAGCTTTCTATTTGTGGCTCACAAAAGAAAATGGACCCACATGCCACATGGAAATGAGGTGCTTGCCCACATTATGTAAAGATCATGCACTTTGAAGAAGTGGGAAAGCACCCACCATAGATCATGAAAAATCTGATGGTGAGGAAGTTATAGGCCCATGGAAACATTAAAGTGTGTAGTCACTTAGGAATAAGGAAATACATTAAAGTTTTGTTTCATTTATTTTTGCATTTTCATTGGAATTTAAATATTTAGAAATGAGAATCGATTGTTGGGTGGGCCTAGATATTTGAATTCAAATATTTGACAGGGAGGTAAATATGGTTAACAAGTAGTTTGTGCCAATACAAACAACTATAGAAAAACTATGTTACTCAACATCTAAAATCCTTAGTGCTCAGCACTAACTGTGACTTCAATGCTATCACTCAGCATCTAAATGACTCGACACACATTGCTTGCTCGGCAACTGAATCACTCAGCACATACTATCTTCTCAGTGCTTGAATGACTTGGCACATGAGTGACTCAAAACTCACTATTTACTTGGCATGCTCTAACTTACATTTTATGCTTGGCATATGTTACTTGTTTGACATGAACTAAGTAAATTACATAAGTGTATAGATACTCACTTGTCAAAACCAACCTAAAATTAACACTTTGTCCTTCAATGGTTTCATCTTGAAAAATGATCTCAACCTCATTATCTCTCTCTCTTGTTTAGGTTCTAGTTTATTACCAAATTTAACAAAGCTACCCTTGTATGGTCCAATGTTCTAAAATTTACTTCTATCACTAGTCATGTGATTAAAAAAATTACTATCAATTATCCATCTATCACTTTTATTCAAATAAAAGATTGATGCAGTTTTGTCATCTTCATCAAAATCTTCTTTCATAGAAACATAGACTCTTTCTTCATCATTACTTTTAGATTTAGTATCAGTTTCTTGTTTAGAAATATAACAAGATTTCTTACCTTTATCCTTGTAGTCCTTTTTCTTTTTGTTGTCTTTATCGTCGCTTCTTCCTTTGTACTTGCTTTCCTTTCTCTCATCCTTGTCTTCTATGTTAGGACATCTTGCAGCAATATGACCAAATTTATTACATGAAAAACATGTTATATGAAGTTTACTATTTTATTTTCCTTTGCCTCTTCCAAGTCTTCTAGCCATTAGTGCCTCAAGTTCATCATCAGAAGTATCACTATCACTTTCCACATGTTTTCATTTTTCTTTCTTGCTAAGAACTAGTTGTGATTTAAAAGGAGATTCAAAAATAGTAGGAGTTTAATTATCATAATTAGACATCTCAAAAGTAATAAGCCTAACAATCACACCTTCTAGAGTTAGGGTATTACCTTTTGTACATCTCAGTTCTTGTATTACAGAAACCCTACTAGTATCAATACTAAGTAGAGCTCTCAATACCTTTAGTATTACTATTTCATACCTCGATATTTCCATTTTCTCCTCTAATAGCATTGACAACCTCTTTGATTCTTGCACAGTAGTGAACTAAATTCTTGCCTTCTATCATTCTCATTTCTTCAAATTTTCTTCTCACACTTTCTAATTTGACTCTCATGACATTATCATCTCCTCCATATATGGTCTTTAGTTTATCCCACATTTCTATTGCATTCTTTCAATATTTTATGTCATCAAACTTAGCATAGTTTAGGGTTGAAGAAATCTCCAATATTGCATGATTTTTTATTTTTTATTTCTTTTGAATCATTCAAGCAATCACTTCCCTTCTCTTCTTAACTCTTCTCAACCTTCTGCTTAGATTCACTAGTCAATAACATCAACAACTGCTCCAACCTTTCCTTGACTGCACATGCTCTCTTAGTAGGTTAGACCTGTGTTCCTCCTTAAATATTTAATTAAAATCTTTGGTCACTTAAACATCATTTTAGTTCTTAGGGTTTATGATTAGATCCACTGCATTTAATGAATCTAATAGTCATTTTGTGTATGCTCTTCTTTTCTAGAAACTTATGTTGGAATCCATTTTGTAGGTCATTTACCTAATCCTCTCTTTATCTTCAACATGCTATTAAAATGGTGTTCCTCAACCAACACTAAGTTCTAATAGGCAGTCATCACTAAGTTACTCAGTTGATACTAAATTTCTTTCTTGGCACATAAATTATTACTTTGTTGATATTGATGCTTAGTCAACACTAATTTTTCTTAACTTATTTTGGTGCTCAGTTGACACTAGCATCACTTGACATATACTTCAATTTTCTTAATCTTATACTTAGTTACTTAGTTAAACCTATACATTTGATCTATCTTTGATCACATCACTAAGGATTTAGCATTATTGTCTTCTCCACTTGTAACATGATTTAAAAAAATCACTTTATCTTGTCAAAGTCCAACTAATCAAGTATCCATTTGTAGTGTCCTATTCATAAATCAACCTTTTCTCTAGATACTTTTGTTATGAACAACTTCTCAAATCCTCTTCATCGACCAAATAGATCTGACACTTAGATCAGATAGCAAATTGTCTCACAAATAGGTTTGACATCAATGACAACATATCAATTGTTCCAATAGTAGTTTCCAACATGTTCTAAACATGATCAATAGTTATTCCATAAATTCAAAGTAAGCATAAGATTTTGGTTACTAGATATAAGATATAAGGTCTCATATAATAATATAGGTTTTATAAAATGTTTCAACCTTCAGCTAAGTTGATTTGTTGCATGTGTCATATATATTATCAATAATTAGGTACTATTTACCAAAGCTCAAAGGTTTTATGACCTTCTTTTGCATTCAAGAGAAATCTTCTCAAGAAAATACATTCATCCCTCATATGGATGCATTATTCTCTCAAGAAAAGGTCTTGGATGTAGATATTGGTAAGCAATCAGTATTCTTCTTGAAAATGAAGTATAGCTCTTTCCACATCATCACCAATCAATTTGAGGATCTTCACTCTCTATGTGGTTCAATAGACTTCCCTTTGATATGAACCAAACCCTCAGTTTACCAATCACATCCTCCACCTAGGAAAATCAACCTTTTGAAAAGTTGTAAGAAAAAAAACCCCTAATGCTTCTATCAAAATGCCTAAATTGACAAAAGTCACCAATGGTGGATGATGGTTTTTTGACCCAATTTAAATAGCCATATAGCCATTATGTAATTCATGTAAAGCTAGTTGGTTGGTAAATCCGTCGGATAATATGATCATGTGAAATGGAATTATGGTTTTTTTTTTAATAAAGGTTAAGATGAAATGTTAATTATTCTTTTATTTCTTTAAACATGTGATGAATATTTACTATTTTAAGAAGTTTGGAATAGTTAGTTGCTTGTTTGAAATGGTGGTTAGTAATAATGATGATTATGAAAATGAATTTTTAATATAGTTACTATTGTGGTCTCACAATACACACCCCATTTTGAGTCACAAAATTGGGACCCCCTTTTTGGAAAACCCTCATAAGAGCACCTAATTAGGTGCTACAGTCATTTAGGATCTTCTTCTAGGTCTAGGCTAGTCCCCAGTCCTTGGTCAAGAAAGGTCAAATAGTCTTGTAGGGTTAGAAACTAATTTTTGGCCTCATGAGTGCAAGAAGCATGTAGTTGCACACTAGCACACGTGCACATCTGCATGTGCATTGAGTGGGCATCTATGCACTCACCTCCTATTGAGGATGTGCACATGCACATGTGCACACCCTTAAAGGTGTGCACCATTGGAGGTGTGCACAATGAAGCCTTGGCCTATAAATCCACCCCCTACCTAAGTCAATCACACTTGTTTTCTCTTAAGCTCTGCTTATCTCACACCTTCACACCCTTTCCATCTACACAACTCCATACCTCTGAAGGTCCGCATAGCTATAATTACCTTTTTCTGAGGTGAAAAAAAAATGATATATGCATGTATAGAGGCACACATGTGCACCTCTAATAGGTGTGCATGATGTGTAGAAAACCAAGTCCCCTCCCCCCCCCCCCCAAAAAAAAAAAAAGAGATTTCTCCTTGCATGGATGAGGTGTGTAGTTGCGCACATGTGCACCTTGCACAAATGCATAGGTACACTAAGTAGGAAACTGCACATGTCTTTCACAAGCCTAAAATTTTATGATAAAGCACACCTGTGCATGTGTGCTAGGTGCACATATGCACATTCTAGGCATTTTTTTTTTTTTGGGGGGGGGGAGAGGGTTGAGTCACTTTTTCTTCTACTTTTGATCATTTTTTGTTAGTACAAGTCACACTTTAGGCCCATCATTGATTTACAATATAAATAGCACTAACATTTCTCTTTTTGTAAAAATACAATGGAATCCTCTTCATCCTTTATGAAAATAAAGATAGCACTTAAACCAGTCACCTTCAAGTATCAAGGAGTAGCTAAAGAAGTCTCAATTTCAAGAAAAGTATTCTAAGATCTGAGACACTGAATTGGGGCATATTTATTGGAACTCTTTCCTCTTATTATGTTACAAGCCTAAAGAAAGGTTATCCATGGTGTTAGCACTAATCCAAATGGGTTGGTAAACACTAATTCTCACCCAATATCAGTTCAATCATTTGAACTGATCATGACTTTGGTGCATCATTATGTACTAGAGGAGAAACTAGCCAAGAGTTTGACTGGAGAGATAGTCCTAGACATAAGACCTTGAAACATTGAGAATGTCTTCTATCATCCATTGGTGCATTAGTACCTTCATATCACCTATGATGGTGAAGACAGATGATGTAAGGAGAATGAGAGAGAAGCCAATGAGTTGGTGCAAATGAAGTACTTAACTGATAGGACACCTTTGGGGTGGAGAAGTGGAAAGGTTGACATGACCAAAGGTTATATGGTAGATGATATAGCCTACTCAATGATTCTTCAGAGTAGAGCTATGGGTCTTCCTATGATGGGTCATCTAGAAACATGGATGGTACATTTCATAGAAAACATCAGAACAGGTAAGATGCCTATAGACTGGGATATAATACTTAATGATAATTTGGATGAGGAGCTGATTTTGGTAAAGAATGAGCCCTACTTTCATATTATCTCCAATATGGTATATCTTTTGGTGACAAGACCCACATATTATCCATGATTATACAAAAAAGGAAGCATGCAAGATGCAAATTCTTGGCCTTATGTGGTTTATCCCCAGCTATAAAGAAGAAACTCAGACTATAGAGAGTTGAATATAGGGTGTTCATTTATGGGTTCATTTTTTCCATCATTAGGTTCATTAAAGGAGATTATGCAAAAATAATATTAGCGGAAGTTGTAGCATGGATTATGCAAGTTGATGCATATTACACTAGTTCAAGACATTCAATTATATCTAGGTAGTTGGCACTCTCCTTTGACCAAAGAAGAGGGACTATTGTAGAATGAATCTACAACTTGCTAAAAAGGTGCTCAACATGGAGATACCTCTCAAAGCATGGGACAAGGATTTCCTCATGGTATTAGAACCCTTATACAACAAGGATAATATTTATGAAAGGCTTGTAATGAATGTAGAGATTGGGTGGGAAGAGAATGATGATATCAATCATAGGGAGTGACATGTAGTTGAGTTAACAAGAGAATGCCTCAGGAATCCTTCCTATATGGATCTAGTTCCTCAAGCTCCAATTCTTGAGGCTACAACTTGACCTAAGAGAGGTAAAGGAGAAAAAACCAATCTACTCACCTACCTCTAAATCACCAGTAAGGCCAGAAATGATACACCAACATGAGTGGGAGGTTGAGTACTTTGAGATAGAAAAGGGTAAGAGCAAGAAGAGAAAGAGAACCCCTCGGGTAAGGGAGCAAGAGAAAGAGGCTTATGTAGAATTGGCTACCCAAGAAGAAGAAGCCCAACATGAGCAATAACAAGCTCATCCAACATAGGAAGGAGCTTTAACACCTCAAGAATCTATATAAAAAGCCTCCCCATCACTACCAAAAAGAGCCAAAATGGAGATGATGGTGGCCGGTGTAAAAAGAAGGAGATAGAAGAAAAAGAGCACTCCATCACTACAAGTGTCAGAATCCATCCCTGAGGTGGAAGATGAGAAAGAAGGGTAGAAAATAGGATTTTTCCTCTTGAACAAGAGGATTCACTTAGCTACAGCTATATAAGAAGAGAGAAGAAGGAGTTTAACTCAAACATTGCCTTCTGTGCCTTGAGAGCTTGTCCATGTTGAGACCTTGGAAATAGGACAACAAAAGTGGATTGAAGAAATAGAAGGAAAGGGAGAAGATGTTTTTGACATCTCAAATTTTGATTTTATGCCTATAAGAACTGAAATGGTAGGGGAGAAGATACAAGATACTCCTCAGAATGAGTGAATGAGAGATGATTAGGACCAATTTCCTCCCTTACCACAAGGGCCTCTTGGTATTCCTCCTCCACTATCATGGGATATTTTTTCAATGCCTCCTCAACTACATCAAGGATCAATTTCCCTACCTCCTCTAATGGTTAGGACAATATATGTAATTACATGTTGATGAAGTATTAGAGGAAGGGTAGATTATGGAAGAAAGGAAACTAGTTCATACCAGTATAGAGACTAAGTCCCCAAATCAAGTTGACATAGAAGCTCACTCTGAAATTATTCCTCAAAATGAGAGGACTCCAAAGAGCAATGATAAGGGAAAGGGACAAGTGTTAGAACCCACCTCTTTGGCTCAATATATGTCACCAATGGGAACAACACCATCATGGCTAAAGAAGGAGGTCTTGTTCAAATAGAAGAGACATATGGAGTTGATAGAAGAGGAAGGCATGGAAGAGTTGAAAAAGGCAATAAAGAAGCCTAAGCCACCCAAGGGTGATGTAAAAATACTAGCCTTCATAATGAATGGTCAAGATCAAGACATTTTGGTACATATTATCATTCCATCACCTCACATAGATAGAGAAGAATTAGCTCCTAAGGATTATGAAATGAAGGAGATTATAATAGGGAATCCCATGGTGGATACCACAAAGCTTTTCATCACCATGGGTCTCAAGCAAGTGTTTTCACACCTTGATAAGGATGATTTAGAGCTTTTAATGTTGAAGAAATAAAATGAATTATTGATGGGATACTTGAATGAAATAGTAGGTCCAATAGACCCTAATAATCCTAAAATTGCTTTGGGAGATGCATTGGATAGAAAGGAGATGGGGCAACCAATGGGTTCATTTTTGGATGCTTGCTAGAGATGGAATCATAGTTTTGAGGAAAGAGGGGCACAAATAATCAAAGTTAATTTGAACCTTTTGCACCATGTCCAAAATAATACCGAAAAATTGGTTACCCTTGTAAACCAATATTATGGGCTAATGGATGAGGTACATACCTAGGTTATTGATTTGCAAGTGCTGAAATCTATAAAAGGGAAAAGGTATTAGATGCTAATGGAGATTTATTTAGTAGAGGAGCTAGATAAGATGGATGATTGGATAGAGAATATATCTTTAGGAAATAAAGTCATGGAAGGGCTATATGAGGATATTCAACAAATAAAGAATAAAGATCAAGGGAAATTTCTTAAAGTGGACAAATACTGCAATGCCACTAGCCTTGAGATTTTTGAAGATGAATTAAGGTCTAAACTTTCCTCAATGTAGATAGTAGTTCAAAAATTTAGGGCTTTATTCAAAACAACTGTGTCTAAAGATGACATCAGACAAGTGTTCAAAATAGAAGAAGCATTGTTGAAATAGATTCTAAGCTAGAGGATTTTGCTGATACAAGGATAGAAGTCACTACACTGCCAAGTAGTTTGAAATAAGTATGAGTCACTAGATTTATCAGAGGCTAAGGAAGTAGTGGATATTATTGATAAATTCAAAAGAAAGCATCTAGAGATCTTTTTTGTATAAAGGGGAAGAAAAGCTAGGTGTTGGAAATCAAGTTTTAACACTTAGAAGAATTTTGGTGTTTTTGGGTCCTGTCACCAAGGTGCAATTTTTGAAGGTGCACTTTTTTCAAGGTGTACCAAATTAAGAGATGCGCCAACAATTTTGAAGAAGAAGTAGTGTGCTGACAGTTAACTACCAATTGCTATTTTAGAGCATTTCATGCATTAGAAATGAGTTTTGATGGCAGTTTAACTCCCAGAGACACCTAGAGAAGGTCAAGCTTCCATTTTTAGAGCTCTCCATGACTCCCAAATCATCTCATGGCTTCTCTCTTCTTATCTTCTTCTTTTATTTTTTAAGTCATTTAAAGGCTCATGCACCCATTAATTGATATAAACAAGGGTGAAGACCTACTTAGCACTAGTTAGAGATTTAGTTTTTATGTAAATAACTTAATTTTATTAGTTTTTGTATATGAGTTGCATTAGAAGAGATCTCACTCCTAACAGAAAAGGAGGAGAGGATTTGTTTTAAATACATGGATGTAATATGTATTCAAGGCCGATATTTTGATGCAATAATATATGTTATTTGCACTCTCATTCTGGGTGTAGTAAATCTTGCTAGAGTGTGTTATTTTTGTGAATGCAAGTTGACAAATAATTATGGAGCTAATGGTTTTATTGTGTTGTTATAACTGTGTGATCTTTTAGTTATGGTGTTTTCCTTATGTTAAATTTTTTTTTTTGTTGTGACAAATTGGATAAAAGATCATTATTGTTCTTACATAGCATTGTGTCTCATGTGAGCATACTTTCTATCACCTCATGATTTGATAAAATGTGAAACATCTTTCTTTTTTTTATTGAAATTCCAATTGACAATTGCATTAGTGGAGTTGAGGAAGCACTTCTCCTAATTTCATTGGTTTCCTACTCAGATCCTTTTGATAATTTAATTCATAGACATGTTGTAACTTTGGCTTATGTCCATTAGGAATTTCCCTTTTAGTAATTTTCTTTAAATCTCTTGTTACTCTATCTTTTTTATTTTCTTTTCAAACACTTGGTTAAAATAGGAATTTGTACAATTGCATTTGTTATAAATTGTATTCATCATATAAATAAAATACAAAAATCTATTGGTTTTGTAGTTATGTTTTCAACAAAGTTGTGCATGTTGGTAGAAACCGGCAAAGACCACCTTGAGAACATTCACATTTATCTTCATTTGAGTTACTGAACAAGTTGAAAAATAGCCATCTAGAACCTTGTAGTTGGTCATTGATCATATTTTCAATAGAGAGATTTGAGAGAACTTCTTTCATTAGCATCGTGCAAAATGACCACTCAATGGTTACCTCGATTTATATTAAGGAATATGTTATTATCATGAAAATTCTTACTAGTTGTAGAACACAAGGAAGGTGGGAGCATTTCCAAAATGAGAGTTAGGATTGGGGCACTGAAAGTCCATTGATAGGTCATCAAGTATGGATTATAACCATCTTGGCTAACATTAAATGATTAAGCAAGCAAGAGTATACCTAGGACAACCATGAGCTAACTAGTCAATTCATAACACTTATCAATTAAAGGAAAACAAAAACATTAAGCATTAAATTAATAAGAAATTTTTTTACCTTTTTATTTGAGATTATTATGGATCCTCCTATTATCCTTTATATACATCAACACAGTGATATCAAGTTACCTATACTTGCACGTGCCTACGCACACACACACAAATAAACATTTGTGTGTATGTGTGCATGCACGTAAATAAATATAATGGTACACACAAAAATATTGAATTTACACACATGTATTCACACTAGTAAATTTGGGCTCATTTTTTGACCCAATTTTTTACCAAACTTTGACCAAATTTGACCAACACATTGGTCAAAAAATTTCCTCTCAAAAATTTGACCAATACATTGGTCGAAAAAGGTTGAAATTGTGACCACATTTTCTGCCATTCATTGGTCGAACTTTCAACCAATGCTTGGTAGAAATCTGCAAGGTATTGGTGAAAATTTCAACCACTACTTGGTGGGAAAGTGCAGGGTACTAGTCGAAATTTTTTTTGGTCAAGAAATGTTGGGATTGTTAGGGCATTTTGGTTGAAATCACCAGTTCATTGGTCAAAATGTCAACCAATTCTTGGTAGTAAACTACAAGGCATTGGTCAAAATTTTAACCAATGCTTGGTAGAAAACTACATGGCATTGGTCAAAATTTTGACCAATGCTTAGTCAAATTTTTTTTGCGGCTGATAGTTATTGAGGTCCACTTCAGCAATGGCCCTTTCTATGAAATTGCCGTCTAAGACCTTTCTAATGAGATAATGTGTTATGAGCTCTTCATCAGTGGGATGGAATGTGAATCCAGGAGGTAGTTGTGCATCACCCATCCCACTGATGAAGAGCTCATAACACATTATCTCATTAGAAAGGTCTTAGACAGCAATTTCACAGGAAGGGCCATTGCTGAAGTGGACCTCAACAACTATGAGCCTCAGGGAGGGTTCAATTCCCTCCTTTATTATTCACTATGCATATAATCCCATACACCCATTTGATCTCAAATGATGATATGTATTGAATGTTGAGTGCCTATGCTGAGTGCTCCAAAACCATCCATTCCATGCCTTCATTTGTACACAATGTCTTTCTAGTTTCTTTCTACTCACGCCCATTTCATTTCATATGATCATCTAAAAATTGTGTCTCTCTAAGCTCTCAACTATTTCCTCTTGATTGATTGGACTCGCTAAGTTGGCTCGCCAACTTGCCCCACTAAGTCGACTGTTCAAGTATGCTTGCCAAGTTAACTCTTTGATTTCGGTCATCAAGTCACCCCACCAAAGTTCCTCATCAAGGTTAATCTTTAGGTTTGCTCATCGAGCTCGCTCACCAACTTGCCCCACCAAGTTGCCACTTTAAGCCCACTCACCATGTTAGATCATCAGGATGACTCCCCAAGTTAGCTCGCCAAGTTGAAAATTGAAGTACGCTCACCAAGTTGACTCTCTAAGTTCGCTCACCAAGTCTGCCTCGTAGGAAAACTCTCCAAGTTAGCTCACCAAGTCACCCCCACTTGCCCCACCAACTCTCCACTTTAAGTCAACTCGCCATGTTAGCTCACCAACCTGACTCCCCTATTCAGCTTGCCAAGCTGAAAATTCAAGTATGCTCACCAAGTTGACTCTTTATGTTCGCTCACCAAGTCAGCCCCCTAAGTCAGCTCACCATGTCACCCGCACCCAGTCACCTCAATGAGTTGACTCTTTAAGTCAGCTCACCTAGTGGTTTTACCACCTTTCCTTGGCAAGTTGGCTCGTTATGTGTGCTTGCCAAGTTGCCCCACTAAGTTGCTTCTCTAAGCCCACTCACCATGTTAGCTCACTTGTTCGGCTCACCAAGTTGACTGTTCAAGTATGCTCACCATGTGGGCTCATGAAGTCACCCCACCAAGTCATGTCAACAAGTTGATTGTTCAAGTATATGCTCGCCAAGTTGACTCTAAGTTCACTCATCAAGTCACCTAACTGAGTCACCTCAATGAGTTGACTCCTTAAGTCTTCTCACCAAGTTAGCTCTCCAAGTCATCTCACCAAGTTGACTCACCATCTCATCTCACCAAGTGGGGCTCTCTACGTAGGCTCACCAATTTTCCCCACCAAGTCACCTCTTTAAGGCTACTGATAATATCGGCTTGCTAGGTCTATTCCCAAAGTCGACTCACCAAGTCAACTGTTCAAGTATGCTCACCAAGTTGCCTCACCAAGTTGACTCTTTAAGTTTGCTCACCAAGTATGCTTGCCATGTCAGCTCACCGAGTTAGCTCACCAAGTCACCCCTCCAAGTCACTTGAAGCAAAGAAAAATTTGGTGTCATTCAAACTTACCATATCTGAAGGGATATAGTGGCTGAAAGTGCATATTAGATTCATGGTACTAAATATGATGGCTGGAAATTGCATATCAAACCTGTGTAGGATAATATCAGTCTTTCTATTGTAGATCATACTTCATATCATACCTTAAAGTGGTCATTTACTAGTCTGAAAGTGGTCTACAAAAGCCTATAATAGCTAGCTAACATCTAGATGTGATACATGTTGATTATATGGCATTAAAACCTATGGATTGAATTGTTACAGGTTGATTTGTGACTGATAATAGGTCTGTAATCTCTCTTTTTAGTCTTAACAGTAAAAAATAAGCTCATATTTTGCCATATCATTTAGCTGTACATGTTTTGATTGCATAGTCATTTACTTTAATCATTTGTAATGTGTTATCATAAACAAGCACCAAAGTGAGCTCATTCTCATGAAGAGGGAACATGAATACCAGAAATATCATTAGAACCATTTTCATTGTTGCTAATAAAACAAGCACATGAAGCTCTAAACCTTGTTTATGTTCCTCAAGTTAAATGCTTGCAAAACCAACCTTCAATAACACCATTTTCAGGTTGCATATAAATGTCCATGGCACTTTCCTCACTGTCCTTACTAGCATAATCATTTTTCAAGGGTGGAACTTACTTTTCATTTCATCCTCATGTGCACCTACTTGCAACAGGGTGAACGGTGACACAACATTCCTCAATAGAATAAAAGCATTGGATTACACATCTAGTAGATGCTACATTTTAACTTTTTGTTCTTTGATTGAAATTTTTCTTCAGTACCAGTGTGACCTTTTCACACCTTCATAACCATTGTTGCTTCATGGCACTGTCCTCACTGTCCTTACCAACATAATCATTTTTTAGGTTTGAACAAGTTGAGTTTTTTGACACTTAGTCAAGTTTCCACATTTTCTATAGATGGAGCTAGAGAGGAGCTTGATTAATGCCCTCCTCTTGAGGCTCCAAACCCAAATTTGTCACAATTTCCTTAGTCTTGATACAACAACTAGACACTTGAAAATTCTAAACAATGTTATGTGTTTGAGCATCATCATTATTAGTATCACATAGAAAAAAACGTCCCTCTATTCACAAATTCATTTCTTGTAAAGAGTGAATAGAGAAAGGAACAGTGGGTGATTGATGAACAAACATAGTGATGCTCTTAAACAATGTTGTATGGTAAATTTCAAAATGATATCCAGGATGTGACCAAGCCTCCTTCATGATGCTCCAAATTTTCCTATTTGAATATTGCCAATTTTTTAAATGCAAGGTAAATACTATTCAATCAACTTTGATTACTATATTATCCATATTAAAAGCTTTGATCATTTGGAGGACAAGAAGCGGAGCTTCAACATCTATTTTTTTGGGATGAAGTACTTTTGTTGCTTCTATCAAAAATTTAACACCTTATCAGAAGAACCACAAATGACATACCCAATACAATATTCCAAGTCTCCTCTAAGGTGTTCTTGATTTCTTTCACACTAGGTGACTACCATTGGAATTGATCACCTTTTGTTACCATATTATCCATATTACAACTTTACTACTGTAAAATGATGTCTAATCAATACAAATTCAGAGCCAGTTATCTAAAATGAAGTTAAATCAGTCCAGGAGTAAATTCTAGTACTTTAAAATGAAGTTAAATCAGTCTAGGAGTTAGAGTAGCAACACCTTGGAAAAAGATTCATGAGAAAACATATTAGCATTGATCTTCAGCTAACTCATAATTTATTGATTAGAATTGCATAACGTCTATCTTTATCCACATCCTCAATCACCTTTTTTTTCTCATCCACTGGTAGGAGTGGAATCTACAATCAGGTAGAAACCAATTCCCATGTGATCTCCACATGCATTATTTTTTGTTAAAAATAGATAGGAAAAATAGTATACAATTTGTTATATCAGAGTTCATACCTTGATTCTCCTCATCTTATTAGTGAATTTTGAATTGACTTCGAAGACATCTGTTTGTGCCACAGTTTTTGTATTTGGCTCTTTATTGAGAATTTTATGTTTCACACATGAAAGAGAATGTAGCAATCTGACAATATCTTCATCAGTCAAATTCAATTGAGTCTTCACTTCTGAGTAACTTAGCCTTTCGGATGCATTGAATAGCAAGAATGTTGATGCCTGCATATCATAACCATAGAGTAAGTTACACAAGGAAAAAGAAGTGAATTCCAAATATATCAAGGAAACTGACACTGATAAATGTGATGTATTCACTTTGCATATTTATGGTTTCTATAACACATCAATTTTAGTTTTCCATTAAACATATAGCATAAGTAGAAAATGAATCAAATTATTAATATATGGTCATTAACAATTAATGATATTAACCATTGCTTTAACTTATCCTACCCAACTAATTCTTAACCAGAAATTAGAAGAAGAAATTCCCAATAATAATCAGTATAAAATGACCTATAATGCCATTTTATATGAATCAAGGAATCTAATTGTTAGCCAATAATCAACCAAAAAGGCAATTACCTGGTAAGTAGTAACAACAAGTTCCATAGGCTTAGGGTAAAACTTCCCATTAATATTACAAGTACCCAGAGATTATATCCATGTAAGCTTGCTATGCTTTGTCTTTCTCTGATAGAACTGCTTGAACACCTCTATGCATCTTATCCGCATTAAGTAGCAAAGGTCAAAATGTTAACCTACTTCAAAAATTGGCAAATTTAAAAGGTATACTGTATACAAAATGGGCATACCATTTCAGTTGGTAGGTTAAGATCAAATGATTTGTAACTGGGCCAAAACCTAGTTGTCAAAATTGTCATAGTCAAGTCTATGCCAGGATGTGCTTGAGAATTTTCATTAAGATAATCATCAAAATGACCTTGGTTCTCCTTTGCTAATGTTAAATCTCTGACCTACATACAAGTACACAGATTTTTACACAATTTACAATTAGATTAACTTCATTGATAAGAATCAAAGTGAGTTTTTATTTATGTATGATGCAGAATACCATTCCCTCCATTTTAGAAGTAAACTGACCACCGCGTTGTTGCTTTAGCTTTGTCAATATGCTTCTTTCATGATAATCATTTTTATTTTTATCAAACAAAAGTCTCTGTGCAAGATTCTTCCTACAATTTTGACAAATATTAATTATATATCACAACACATAACAAGAAAAAGTCCTAAATTTTAAAATAGCATTATATGGATGAAGATTGTCATTCACGTCATGAATTCCAGATGTATAAAGTTGTCATTTATGTCATGAATTCCAGATGTGTAAAGTTGCCATTCCTCATGCTTTACGGCCTTTGGTAGAGTCTGGGTTAATCTATACTATATAATTCCAAACAATAGTCATTTAAATTTTTTTAAAGCAATTAAAACTAGACTAGTACAAAAAGAAATTGAACCATATATTAAGAATACGGAGTATGTAACCTGGACATACCAAAATAGAAAATGTATCATATTCTAATAAATATAACTCTATTGTTATAAACATTGGATTAGATTGTTTGAAGTAATAAAGGTGAATTGGCTAAATAATGGGCTCATAAAACATGCTTTATTGCTAGTGAGAAGTATTAATAACTATATTAATGGTATGTTAGCCTACACACCCAGATTCTGGGTCAGTTCAACCATGGAGATTCCCAGGGTCCTATCAAATGGGTCATACTAGAAAACCCTTATATTCTACAAACCTCAATGGGTGGTCCACATTGACTATCCAAGCAACTTCCTCCTCAGGGAATCGGCATAACAAATGCCTATGTACCAAATTTTGGTGCCTTCTACATTAAAGAAACCTATTTTGAAGATATTGCCTTGTACCAAGAAACCTTTTGGACAGAGAAATTCCTATCAATTGAATTAATCGTTTCTTTTCAATTTTTATAATATGTTCTATTGAAACACACATTAATTACCTCTTTTGGCTATTATAATTAGATGCCCGAGTCTTTTTAGGGTGACCTTGATGGCAACCCCCGCTATGCTTGTTTGGGGCACAAACATAAGTGTTCAAGATGTTAATCAAGTATTTTAGCGCTTTCTAAGGAATTTTAGGGATGATCCTTTAGACCTTGAGGGGAAATACATGAGGCTCTTGGAACAGGTTCAAATTTGTCCTTGCTGGCTTCTTATGGTTACCATCTAGTCTCATTTCAAATTATTGGTTGAGCACATTTGCTTTTGTATTCACTTCATTTAGTTGATATCTCATTTAGACAATGGAAGTCCAAGGTGATTCATTGAATATTGATGCAATGAACATCTTCAAATATGATGAAGACCTTTATGGAAAGATGGTCAGATATCCTCCTAAAGTTCTCACCATTTTTGACATTGTATTGATGGATGTAGCTGTTCACCTCAAGCCTTTGTGGGAGAAGCACATATAGGTGACTGAATTGTATTTTTGGAAAAATATGTTTTGTCAGTTAGTATGTTTTCTTTTAATGACTTTTTTGTTTTAGATTTTGTTTATTTATGCACATAAATATGCCTCAAACTTACATATAACTACCATTGCATTTAGGCAAGAATATTCAATCTTAGAAATACAGTTAACATGCAAGATCTGAATCCATCAGGTAGGCAATGCTTTTTAAAGTTGCGTCTTCATTGTTCAATGCTATTTGAAAAATCTAATAAGGAGGTTTTGTTGTCTTTGAAATCTAGATATTGAGAAGATGGTTTCAGTCAAAGGAATGATAATTCGGTGCAGCTCAATTATACTAGAAATCAAAGAAGCATTCTTTAGGTGCCTTGTTTAGGGATATGCTCCAGCACCAATACCTATTGATAGAGGTAATTCATTGGATTGCAATTGAACTCTTAATACAACAGTTAATTGTGTCTTCATTGTATGTTATGTTTGTTTCTCAATTCTATTTTGCATAAACTGTGGTGGAGAATCTATAGCTTTAAACAGATTCATGCTTATGAAAGTGATCTCAGAAGCTTTTAGATTCTAGGATTTTGCAAATAAGATCTTATTCCTTATTGTGACATGGCCATTGTTGATATGCTCTCTATAATCTTAATTGGAACTAATAGGACACCGTATATGAGGTTCTTCTCACATTGAGATGTTTGCTTGATGAAAGCTATTTATGAGAGAGCACATTTTTTTAGTGTGAAAAATCCCTGTATGAGAACTTTCATACCAAATTTTATTCTCATATTTCATGAGAATCTTCTACCAAATTTTTTCAAATGTATTTCATGTTTTTAAAAAAAATCTCATATCTTTGCTTCACTACGTACAATGGTACTTGCTGTCTAAAAGTGTTTTTGCTAGATTTGTATTCACATCCTATTTTATGCTTCAAATGCTCAGGTTAGATTGATGAACCTACACATTGTGTAAGGCCAGAATGTGCTACTATGAATTCTTTGACATTGATGCATAACAGATGCAGGTAGGAACTTGTTGATTTTAGTTTATGCATGATTTGAAGCTTCATTTTCAAGACTCTAAAGATAACTATATCCTTTTACTTTGTGGTTAGGTTTGTTGATAAGCAGATTGTAAGGCTACAAGAAATGCCTGATGCCATTTCAGAGGGGGAAATCTTGCACACTGTTAGCTTGCTGATGTACAACAAACTTGTTGATGCAACCAAACCTGGTGATCAAATCGAGGTGTGTCTGACATTACATGATATAAAAATTCTACACTCATTTTTATTGCTAAGTGTTAGCATTTGAAGGTTGACATTGGTTTTTTTTTGTAAGTTATTGGGATTTTCAAAGCTATTATAGTTAGAGTGGGACCAAACCAAAGGATTGTGAAATCTCTATTTAAAGCAAAGCTCTCAAGCCTATCTTAGTCCATTTAAGTTGGAAATGAGGACCTTAACGCTATATTCTATGATTTCTAATTCTAATTTGTAAATCATTTGTTGGTGCAGACCTACTTCGATTTCCTTCATCTAAAAAAGGCAGACAAGACAAGATTGTGAGCCGAAGATCCAATGGAACATGATACCAATAGTGATAGTTTTGCCTCTTTTCAAGAGGGTGCTATGTCACCAGTTGATTATGAAGCTAAGGTATAAAATCATAATTTTTACCTTTCGTATATAACATGAATTTTGCAAGCTCTGAAATTGAATTTTGACTGCCAATTTCCAAATTGAGAAGTTGAAAGAACTATCTCACATGCCTGATATCTATGAGAGGCTAAAGAGGTCCTTAGCTTCGAGTATTTGGGAGCTAGAAGATGTAAAGAAAGGGCTCTTGTGCTAGGTATCTTTCTTTGCATTCATGTTCGATTAATTGGTAATTTGTTGCATGTTCTTTGAGCTATATTTTAACCATTATGCTTCTTAAACAAATTTTTGAGGGAACTGCAGTAAAACTAGCTTTAGGTGCTACTTTTTGTGGTGATATCAACATCCTGCTTGTTAGGGATCTTAGGTACAAGTAAGTTTCAACTGCTTGTTGGGGATTGCTACCTGTAATTTGCCAAAAAGCACAAACCTACTGAATCGACTTCATTTTTGAGTTTCCACATATGAATATTATATCTTGTATCAAAATTTATATGGACCATAACTATTTAATTACTTGTAAATTTGGATGTTGTTTGTGAAAAGAGGATTTAATATAGTACATAATTGTGCACTAATTCCATGTTTCTCATAAATTCTGTCCTGCACATAATAACAATTTTTAAAGACAGTAATAAGGAGGTCCTAAAGTTACTTGTGAGGGTTTAACAGACATTGTATAGAGAGGGATTAACAAAAAAGACTATATTAAGAGGGATTGGACTTAAAAATAGAAAAAGAAGCATTTATATCTCTAAATTATCATAGGATTGAACAAAGCCCATATAATTTTGGAGCTTTTGAGACAGAGTTCTAAACATATAAAAGACTAGGAATGTTAGCCAATCCATCTAAGCATATGGGTATTAAGGGTTGAGATATGTGTAGTGGTAGTCATGAACATTGCTTGTTCTTTGTATTTTTCCTACATTTGATACTTTTCTTATAGGTGGACATGTTTATCACAAACATCCAACATGTCTATCCTTAGACTTCATGGAAAAAACCCTACAAATGACACACAAAAAATAAGGACATGAACCATCCAAACATCTCTAATAGCTCTTGGATATCCCAAAGATGCATAAGTGCATGGCTTGTGAAAACCAAAAAGATAAGACTAACTTGTATAACAAGCGAATAACCAAAATGATTTTATGTCTGTGCTATGTTTGACAATGATAATGATATTTAGATTCAAGTATGAGGAAATTTGTATCAATCAATTCATTAAATATCATTTGAATACAAAGAAGATTTTAAGAGATTCAAGAGCATAATTATAAGCCAAATTTGTGGAAGACCTAAATTAGACCTAAGTAAATAGACATGTGAAGGCTTATTTTGAATATGACAAGTAGATCTAAGGCAGAATTTTTATGAAGGTATATTCCAAGTTTAGAGCATTTATTGAAAAACACTCTTTCAAATCTTAGTGGATTATTCATAAGTACAAGGCAGATTTATTGAAGACCTTGAAGAAGATCTAAGCAAAATCTACCTACATTATAAACACTTTGCATTTCAAAGGTCAGTTCCTTCTGCATTGCAAGATTTGAGGTTGGTGTCTCTTGTTACTTCAGCCTACAAATTTGTTTGAAGTTATATACATACATACATATATGTGTGTGTGTACATACACACACAATTCACCTACAAGGATTTCCATGCTAAATAGTATATGCATCTTGTCTTCTTTTTTTAGACATCAACTATGTGAATGCTTTCTACATTGCTTTTAGTTGACTAAATATATATAATAAAATATGTAGGTTTCTATGCCAAACTAACTCCAATGTGGACAAATATCTAATAATTGGGATTTAAACTAAGCAAGAACTATATGTTCAAGGAACCAAAAGATGACTGTAATGAGACTATCACAAGCGAAAAAACTTTAGTCTCGTTAAAGAGAATTGGGATGTGTGTTTGAAGACTAAACAAATTTGAGCTTTACTTGGTTTCAACAATACTATAATATCTCTACTTGACAAGGCCAACCACATGAAGGTGGAAGCTCATCTAGCCTCACCCCCTCCCCCTAACATTAATCTAAAGTACCCATTATCATCTAATTACATACTTCATTCATTCATCCATCCATTTATGAACTATAACATTCAATCAATAAAATCACATAACATTCATTAATATGATATAAAATTCATTAATACACAATACTAATCAAAACTTCATTAACACATAACAATATTCATTAACATAAAATAAAAATCTATATTAATATGCATCATTCATACATAATTACTTTTTAAAAAGTTCTTTCATTATCCAACAAGGTTTATCAAAGAAGATTTTTAAAACATCATTTCTTTTTTTTATTTTTCTGAGCTCTCTTAAGAAAAGCGCTCATAGGGACATCCATATCTACTTTATTCTCCTCCTCTTCTGGCATGTGTAATGTCAAATTATGATGACTCCTTCTCTTTGGAGGAATAGGAGGTTGCTGCACTAAAGGGGGCTCTGTTGTAAGAACAAGTGAATGCGATAAATTGGCATACACTTTTTCTTTTTCTAACTGTTACAAGTTTGTAATTAAGTATGAGTACAACATAAAATGCATTTTTCTTACCTGAAAATTCCACATCATGTACATTAACATTTTGATCTGCCACCACGTCAACATGTTGAACACTTGGAACATGGTCCAGTCCTTTAGCATGATGTTCAACATGCTCTGAAATATTCAAAAAAAGGATACACGTCAAATTTCAATTGAAGATGTTAAATTGTATTCATAATTGCATAATTAATTTCCAATAGCAAATTAATACCTCCACCACTATAATGCACATCATGGCCTTTGTCAGGAGCAAGTTCTGTGGTAGGATATGAAGGCTGCAGTAAAATGTTATGCACATTGTTATGTAGTCAATTTATGTTTAAAACTAATACCAAAAAAGAATCTTCTCAACTATTTAATTTCATTTACTTTTCATCTGACCAATTTACCTGTGAGATATCATTTGGTGCACTAGATTCTTGGGCAAGGCTTACAGATTCTTCACATAGGTGTGCAACCACAACTTTATAGCCTTCCTTCAAGGCAATTTTTCTATCTTCATCTGTGACCTCCACATTGAAATTTGTGCCCTATTTTTTTGCTTGATAACGTCAGTTTTCCATGTATGGTTTCATTAAACAAAACTATTTGCAACATTATATTAAAAAAAAAAAACAAAATTTATTGCTCTACTTACAAGTCGAGACTACAGATTCATATAGCCACCACAACCAAGTTTGTGTTGGCCGACCTTTTCTATTCTTGCTTTTGTAGCCATGAATGTGTCCTACAATCTATGAACAATTTCAAACATCTTAGATTATATATTTACAAATATCAATAATTAGTGCATGATTACAATGTACTTAATACCATAATGACATACCTCTTTTTGCCTTGTGTTGCTTCATTATCTCTATCTTCAAATAGCCTTTTCTCCTTTGCATCTTCTATTATTTCATTCCACTCCATTAGTGGAATCATAGGAGGATGGTCATACTTTGGGTTATCCTTAAGACCCCTTTCTATATTGATCCCTCACAGTCTTTATATGCTTTGTTGGTCTTTTCAGAAGTAGGCCAGTGTCAAAAATGTTTTTCCCAAATTTCTCCTCAATGGATGCTATCAGATGATTTTTTAATTCCCTAGCTTGTAAATTTCACCCTTTTAAAAACGAATAGATTTTTAGATCAATAACTTTAATATATTAAAATAAATAGAAGAAAAGAAAAATTATGTAGCAATGATATGAAACTATGTACCTTTTACATATGGTGGGTCCAAACAGTCTCAATGTCATATGAAAAAGATGTTCAAAGAAAGCATTATAACCTACAAAAACATAAAGGATTTATCAGTCCAAAATGAGTAATGTAAAAATAAACTAAATTTACACTTTAAATAATATCAATTTTAAAGCACCTGGAGGCTTTCTTTCTCTTAATGGAAACATAGTTTTCTTATTCAGCAACAATGTCCCTTCATACAAACTAGTATTAATCACACGAACTGCTCCAGGAAATGGATTAGCTTCAGTAGTACTGCTCTCTATTGGTCTACCTCCCTACCTATGTCCATGTCTCTCTATGTGTGGCTATATATATATGTATGTATATATGTATGTTTGGTGTGTGTATGCAAGCTTCTGTAGACATCATTTAAGCACTAATATGCTACTTCGTTGTTCATCAACTTGTAGAAAGACATTACAAAATATAGCACATTACAAAATATAGAAAAACAAGGTTTTACTAGTTCTACTGGGCATATACGATGATGTTTGCATGGTCCTTGTTGCCGAAAATGCAGCAGACAATAGTGGACTGCCAACCGAAGGAGGAGTCATGAGCTGAAGAATAGAATATTATTAGCAAAGACATTTGCAATGGATAAAGATCAAATGGGATACTAGCAAGAAATTTCGACCAAAAAAGAGTTAAGTGTTATAATGTTGATCAAAACAAACAAAGTGTTAATTACACGAAGGTACTATGAAACAACCCTAACCATGTTTAGCATGTGATGTCACAACTGGCACATATGTCTATACAAGAAGACATAAAATTAGAGATCATGATCCATAAGATAGTATAAAGTATTAATATCTATTGAACTTCTATCACTGCTTTAGTCCAATTACTGCTTACTTTCAAAGATTGGATTCTACAGTCCAATTCTATTCTCAGTGCCTCTTTCTCCTCACTTATGTCACCCTTGATGATAATTTGAACAAGCTCATTAGTGTATCTTTGTGTAATTTGTTGGGTGATGAATATAGGGTCAATACTAAGGCTAATGTCATGTAGATATGATGCCCATATTTTAGATTGCATTTGATCAGCGATCATTGTAGCTTTTTCCTATCATTTGTGACATCAAATATTCGTATACTTTCATCAAAATAACTCCAAAGTCATAAAGAAAAGAACATAATAGTAGGACATTTGTTTCTATATTAACATTAAAATTTGCAATAATTAATGTTTACCTCTACTGAAGTGTCTGACATGGTGCATCCATATCGCCCTATGAAAAAAATTAGTAAGTCTTAGAAATCAGCAGCAAAATTAAAGTAATAGACTTACCAAAAAAAATATTAATAATAAAGTAGATTTTTTATGTAAATCATTTGTCTTAAGTTAAAAATTTAGCGTAACCAATGTTTATATCTAAAAAAATATTTGACATGTTCTACTTAATGTTTATATGTGCACATATGGTTTGGAAAGAAATATTTGGTCATACAAGACCCCATCATAGTTGACATTGATCGTACCTGAAGATTTCATTAATCATCATGATCATCATCCATGTCATCATCATCATCATCATCATCATCACCATCATCGTACTTGTCACTTTGATCATCATCGTCACCACCACCACCATCATCCTCTTGATCACTATCATCATCATGACCATCATTGCCATGATCATCACCATCTTTGTCACCATGATCATGATCATCATCAGCATCATCATCATCATTATCACCATCATTATCACCATTATCATTAGCATGACCAAAATCATCACCATCTTCTTCTTCTTCTTCACTAGGTAACTATCGTTCCTAATAATCATTTACTTCCTCTTCTGCTTCTTTAATATCTTCTTCTTTGATCACATTATACTTTACTAGCCTTCCTCTTGTGTCATGTCTAACAACAAATGACCAACCTAGTTTTTCTAGAACACCAAAGTAAAACGCTTGCTCGCATTGACTTGGAAGAACATAGGGCTCATCTCCAACTGGCTCAAATGACCTTTTATTAATGATAGTAAATCCACTTTCGTGTTCAATAATAGTCCTATCGGGATCATTTCTATTTAGTTGTACCCTAAACCATTTGATGACAAATAGAACTATTTTGAATGAATTAAAGTCACACTCAAGTATATCATCCAAAATGCCATAGTATCAATTTTTAGATTGTTGAGGATGTATGTCAGTTCTAGATGAAATATTGGTGACCGCAAAGACAACACTTATCTTGGAATCACACATTTTCTTCATTTCATCTAACTTTTTTGTGCAGAATTTATAGCCATGGTAGTACATAGCTTTGTGGTGTTTGACCTACAATTATTCAAACATGTCAAGAATCTTCTCATTGATCTATGAGTTGATATTAACCTTATGTCTCATGATTAGTAATCTTATGCATACCTTTGTATCTCTTAAGCCATATATTAGATCAAGTACCATTGGCATAACATTGGGAGCTTCTTTAACCAATGATGCAACACCTTCCCATGTTAATGAGTGACCATTTTCTTAAGACTATTCAATCCACACTATCATCCAATCAAGATTGTTTGCAATATACAAGTGTAGTGCATCCCACTCATGACCAACTATAAAGAAGACAATTACACCAGTTAGAAACAACTTATATATATATTGATGATGGATAAGAATTTTTAAAATACAAAAAAAAAAAATTATAATTACCTCTCACCCTCCTCAATCTACCTTTCCCTATCAGGTACTCCCCTTTGAATTTGTCATTACAATTGGGATCCCAAATGCGATCTAGATGGATACCTGCTACAAACTTTGGAAGATATTTACTAATATACACCATGGTCTGGTATATCATATATCCCTCCATCATAGAACCCTCAGGATGTGCTCTTTTTCGAACCAAGCCCTTCATAAATTTCAAATGCCTCTCAACCATCCACATTGATCTAGCTTGTACAGGTCCACACAATTCAATCTCCTCAACTTGATGTATGAGGTAGTGTTCTTGAGCATTGAAAAACATTGGAGGTAAACACTTTTTCATTTCACACATAAGCTATGGAATTTTTCTCTTCCAATATTTTATATCTTTTTTATCAATTTCTTTAGATGATAACCACCTAAATGAGATTCAACATGCAAAAACACATAGAGGAGATTTCAAATAAAATTATACAATAGATTTCAGATAAAAAGCTACAAATCTAAGAAAAAAACACTCTTCTAACCTCATGTATTTTCCAAGATCATATATAACTTGTTTAATACTATTGTCAAACTGTTGTGGAAGGGATAGAGGTAGGACGAACTGCAATCATTAAAAAATGATCATTTCAATATATTATTAAATAATGCAACTAGTACTACATTCAATCTTACAAATATACTGTAAATAGAAAACATGACTTACCTTGAGGAAGGTATGCCAATCATGTGTCTTCAACCCTGGCCCAAAATCACCTTTCTTTGATAGAAGAGTGCTTATATTTGCAGCAAATCCTGTTGAATTTTTTTTTTTTTTTTGACTTCTTTTAATGCATCACCTTGTTGCTCCTTTAATAACCAAGGAAGGGCACTTGTATTTATGCGATCTCCATTCCTATTTGATTCAATGAAAATTTTTAGTGCATGATTAGATTCATGAATGTCAATACAAATTTTAGCAATTTTTTCTCTATCGCGCCTTCCATCCAACATTTTCCATATTGTCTCTGTTACATTCTTTCCAATATGCATAGCATCAAACAAATGCGTGATTGGGAAATCCTTTTAGTATGGTAACCCAATAAATTGAGTAGGATAAATTTTCATTCCTCTAGGAAGTTGGTCACTAATGCCTTGACGACCTTCACGAGCATTAGTTATAGCATTAGTAAATATAAGACAATATCAAAATACAAATTGTAAATTTCAGAGGACAAATTGGACATTACCTCGACGATTTAGTCGATCGTATTTATACTTCCATAAATGAGGTGTCATTCTTTGTGGCCTTGATGATGTCTCTTCTTTCCCATTGAAAAGATGTTTCTTGGCAATACGATACCTATGATTATTGTGAAGAAAGTGTTTGAACTCATCAAACACCTACTTTCCTAAACTTCTCGAATGATGACATTTCATCTTCGAACCACAAACTGGACATGCAAATTTTCCCTTTTTCTGAAGACCTAAAAGATCATGTATAATTGGATCATGTACAATTATCATGCGCAACTTAAGCATTCGATAGTAATGTGTAAGCACTATAATAGACCAAAAATATGTGATCTTAACAATATAACATACTGCAAAAATGAGTTAGCCCAGGGGCATCATGTATTGTCCAGACAAGCATTGCATGGAATTAAAATTGTCGATGTCCTATCGGTCTAGAGATGTCATACATAGTGATGTCATTCCATAACTTCAACAACTCGTCAATTAGGAGCTCAATATACACGTTCATATCTTTAAATTGGTATTTACCTAGCAATTGAATGAACATAAACATTACATAATTATTATAACCATTTTGATGCACTATTTATAAATTAATTTAGATAACTATAAAATAAAAAAATATCTGACACAATCATTGACAACATTGTGCTCCCTCTTTATGGACATCCAAGGAGGAATGTTATTGTTAATAACAAAAATAGGCCATACTAAGTAAACAAATCTCATATCTCCATATGGATTGACACCATTCACTGCCAATGAAAGTTTCAGATTACAAGGTTCTTCTTTAAAGTGTGACCATGTTTCTTCTATCTCTTTAAATGCAAAACCATTAGCAGGCATTTGCATAATGTCATCCTGCCTTCTATTGCATGCATGGTAATGCATAAATTGTGTTGAGCTAGTGCACCTAAACAACTGTTCAAGATGTGAAATAATGAGAATGTACCGAAGAACCTTGTGAGGCACTTTTTTTGTTATTTGATCTAATCGATATCTACTAACATGACAATCAGGACATTCTGTTGCAAATTCATGTTGTTTATGATATAGAATGTGATCATTGGGACATGCATGTATTATCTGATACTTCATTCCAATATGATCCATAATGTTAGATAATTCTTGGTACGAACGAGGAAAAATATTTGATGGTGGTAATAAAAAGTCACTAATCAACCTACAACAACAAATATGCATTGTTAATATAATGAATAGTAATTGTATGCTAACACTGAAGATGAAAAAAATGACATACCTTAGCATACATGACATTGCTATATTGGATATACTATTCATAACCTTTAAGTTCACCAACAACACTATAGCTGACAGTAGAGTTGTTTGGGAGCCTAGGTATAAGGGCTCGTGTGCCTTCTCAAGTAAAAGTATATCAAGACCATCTTCGTCATTATTATTAGATTTTCTAGTTCCATCATTGTGAGCCTCTTCATCACTTGCCCCAATACCATCTTCTTCAGTCATGTCCTCTGGCACATTATCATCTTCTTCCATGGGAGTGTTATCCTCAGCTTAGATATTCACACCTCCATGTTCCTCTAGTAGGAAATCCACATTCAGCAATGGACAAAAATTGTGGCCCCCTTCAATATGACTATATTGCCTATAACGACTCTGGGCTGTTGTGATTAGAATTCTTTGACTCTTTAAACCCTTACACTTTTTGCAAGGACAATAATATTTATCAAGTTTTCTTCGAAACTGAGCCCACAATGCAGCCATTGTCTCATTATTTTCTTCTTTTCTTCTGGATTCATATTGTCAGCATGGTCTTTCTTCATAAGAAAATATACCTACAAATAAATTGGACATGTTGTGATTAATGTTTATATCTGCACATATGGTTTTGTTAATTAATATTTTCAAATGTAACTAAAATGATTACAAACATATCAAAAAGGACCTTCACAGGGTCTTATTACATCAACTGTTCTAACATGGTCATGTTGGTTATCTTGAGACCTTAATGTCTTCTCATGCCTTCAACCTTGACCTTGATTCTCCTACATCATTCTCCCAAGGATCAAGGAAAGTTGGATCATCATGGAATTGAGTAGGCAGACCTTCTGGGAAGTTGCAATACTTCAACCTTGTAAGTGTCACGTCAATGCAATGGGTACTAAAAAAATAATTTAAGTTGATGAGAAATGGTTGTTATGAATTCAAATTGTAAGTGTCACCTCAATGCATTGGGTATTAAACAAACAATTCAAGTTAATGAGTATGGGTTTTTATGAACCACAACTCATGAAATATGCATTAAGTCCATGCCTGTTGTTTACAATGAGTAGGGGTTTTTTTTCTAAGAACATACCTATTGTGTATAGTCAGTAAGTTTATATATCCTCTAAGAAATTTGAAGCAATGAGCCAAAGTCACATGGTTGAAGATGATCATTGTCCCCTCAAAGTGCCATCATTTGATAAATTGTTGCATTGAAATATGATATAGAAAGGACCTTTCCACATAGTATGTTGGCACTATTTGGCAATCATCAATCATGTGGTTATTGCAAAGAGGCTAAGGAGAAAACATGGAATCATGGAGACAGTGCACAAATGTACAAGGAAAATTTGTTGCTCTTTAGCTACTAATCTTGCTTTGTGCTTGTCAATTAAAACATTATTTTAAAACTTGATGTTAATACTTTTCATAATCAATGGCTTTCTTTCCAATGTCTATCTCTTGACTCAACACATTTTTTCATTTTTCTTTCCTTCTTGCTTCATCATAAATACTTGGTTCACAATTGCTTATGGTGTTCTTCTTGCTAAGATTATGAAATGGACAATGACTTTCAATCTAGATAATCAAATGTTTGGCTCAACTTTTTTGGGTAAGTGTGATGATATGTAGTGCACTATAAATTTTATCTTCAATGAAAGGATTAGCACCTCTAATTTTCAAATGGTGATCAACTAGAACTAGCTGACAATTTAACCTTAAAAATACATTTAATGCCAAATTCCAATCATAGTTAAAGACATTTAGCTATTGGAAAATGGCAAGATTATGTCTTATTTCAGATATGCAATAAAATGGGCAAGAAATGTGGAAGAACGTTAAGTTTTTCTCCACCAAAACATGAGTAAAATTGTATAAACTAAATGTATTTTTAAAAATAATGTCAATTCCCTTCAAAAGAAATATTTTTCATGCAACTTACTTGCTGAAGATATTTCAAGTTCAGCAGCTCTTTAATCATAGGATCCACAATAGTTAGAAGCTTTGACCTGTCTGTCGACTGTGGCTTGGCCTACAACAACAATAAATTCTTAGTATATGCATCTCAACATTTAAAAAATACATCAAGCAATTCAGGTTAGTTACAGTCTGTAAATTAACTGGCATTTGTTTCTTCTTTAACATATTCAACAATTAAGTACAATTAATAGGAATACGAGAGAAACACTTGGAATTCTACTAATGTCATCAATGTTAATCTTGGGTATTAGTACAAAGCCAGTAAGAAATCTGCAGTTGTACCAACCAAGATATTTACAAGACTTGATCACAAAAGGTTCATTTAGCACAAAACAACTTCAAAAATATTGTTTATATACACTCTTTGACTTTGTCAAAGGGAACAATTATTTTAATGGTATTGTACGTAAGAATTGCTAGAGGAAATGATAGGCATGAAATATATTCAAGTTTTGACACTAAGGAATTAAAACATCTACACTCAGGAATTGCCTCGAGTATTTAAATTCACTCGAATTATGCCTTATAGCTTCTTTGAAAAATAATGATTTAGATATTCAGTGGTATCTTAAGTACTATATACTAGTGCTTGCACCAAGCATAGGTGCAAGAGTATAGTTGATAGTGGCATGCAGTTGATCATTTTAGAAATGTGGTAGCTAGTAGCATTGTTTTATAGAAAAGCCCTATACTATTATTTGGTAGGAAGATAATTAGAACCAAAGTAAACATGGTGTGCACAACTAGTGTCATTTGATTGTTTTCTATTTTGAGGTGTAGAATATTTGGTGGATCTTAATTTTTGTGGAAACTATTTTGAGCAAGGATATGCTAAAAATGAGTTCTTCTTCTACAACCATAAAAACATTATCAGATTCACCATCCAAACTATTGAGTTTGAACCAAATATCAATATGTAGTTTACAAACAGTTGGCCTAAATGGTTGTTGTTATAATTGAGAATAACACCGAGCTTGATTTGATGAGTTTTTTTTATTGACTCGTAAATTTTCTAATATTTCAATAGATTAACCCATTGATAAAAAAATATGGAAACTCATTAGCTATTATTGTGGAGTTAGATCTCAACATTGGCTCTAGTATTTCTTTAGTTGGCAATCGTGCATTGGTTACATCTGGATTATCACTAGCTATTGCAGATGATGGAAGTGATATTATGTATGAAGCTTCTAATATAGGAACTCCATGAGAAGCTAGAGATCATTTAATGGAGATTTGGTGATGAAAAATGGGATCTCTAAAGATGAATAGGGCTCGTTGAAGTTAAGAGGGAGAAAAATAATCTAATGAGATCCCAGTTTTCTATATTGATAGCAATGGTAATGAGGCCAATTCCTCCAAAGGAAGAGAAATATATAATGTTGGTACTATTACTTCTTTTAAAGATGGTCTTGTCTCATTTCAGACCTATAGAGGAGCTTCGTGAATTAAGACTTTTAAAGAAGTAAAGAAAGGGTCAATATATTAATAAAACCATTTGGCTAAACTTTGTAAGAATATTCAAGGAAATTTTAAATATGATTTGTGTAAATTCAAAACTATATTTTTGTTTGTAGTCATGTTACATCCTATTTTCATGCATTTATTGTTATGTTAATGGATTGATAAATAAGTTCAATCTATTTGGAAGTGAAGTATATTTAATCCTCTTTCATTTGAAGAAAATTAGAGGTTTTGGATGAGAAATATATTGACAAATCCTTTGGTTTTTGTAAAAATTATCTTGAAACTCTTATTTATAGACCTGGTGATAAGGTTTTGATCAAATAACACATTTTGACCATAGAAAAATGTTGAGTTTTACCTTTTGGGAAATAAGATTCATGCATCTTTCAAATAAATTTGTTTTGGTATTGTTTGGTTTTGTATCTTGGAAGTTATTTGACATTCTAGAGGGCAGAACTCATAAATTCTATGACAATAATAATCAGTCTCAATGTAGAGGCCATAGATTTCTATCTAATTGTTGGATGATTCTGATTTTTGGATATGTTTTAGGAAGGTTGAATATCCACAATCCCACCATTGTGATTGGTGTAATAATTTATAGTTTAAAAGTTATGAATAACAGAATCAAAATTATCAAAACTACATATGATAGTTTCATGGTAGTGAGTAGGTGAAATGTTATCATATTATTTAGGTTTGGAGAATCTTGCAATGTAGCTTATATAAAATAGATCTCAAATGCTTAATAGAATGAGTATTAATATCTATGTTCAAAAATATAAGGATGACTAATATTTGGCAGCAATATAATACATGAGTGTGTGCAACATCTTATAAAAATGGTATGTTTGTACATGGAACACTAGAAAATCTGATTCACATGGTGTCCCTACATGATTACCCTCCATAACACTAAACTACTACTTTATAAGATATGCAATTTCGAATCCTTTCCCTATATTGATTTCCATTTCTATAAATTGACACAATCAACATAAAAATGTCCATCTAACAATCTATGCATTGTAATGTCATAAAATATTTTGAATATTTGAAAAGGCCTGGGTCAACATACCTATTTTAGCAAATAACCCTTCAATGTCTTTAACAGATCTCTCCAAATCAGAGAGAGGTATGTAGGCCTACTCGGTCAGAGTGTTTCTGCTCACCATACAACATCCCAAATGTAAGTCTCATCTAAGAATACCCTATAAACTACATCTACTAAATAACACTACTAATAGACAAAGTGTCAAATAGGCTAGTATGGAGAAAAATAATACTGAAACATATTTCAAAAGTCTCCTTGTCTGAATATTAAATAAACAAATATCATTATTGAGAAATTTCCACCATGCAGATAATTTTAAATTGAAGTTTGCATTTACCATGTCCAGAGAAGAATGATCTCCCCTAACTAATGTTTTGCTACAGAGAGTAGTCTTTGTAAAAAGAGAAAGAATTTTTTAAATTTTAATACAACTGTCAACTTGAAAATAGTTCTATGCTCCACAAAATCTGAGGTATCAATTCCTATAACATATCATCTATGCTCAAGTTTAAAGTGAAAGAGACCATACAAACTATTGTAAGTTGTGCCCAATTGGGACACATTTAAAATAAATTAAAATACAAATTTCAATCAAATTCATGTTATAATTAGTCATATAAATTAATACAATTGTTCCCTTGCTAGCTCCATAATACTATAGAAATTGGTAATCATATCAGATCAACCATGGATTACATTCTTTGAAGTGTCTAAAGTAACTAGCAGAAATCATCATTTCAAAAGTAAACATGAAAAGAAAAGTGAGAGAGATTCTCATCCACTAACAGGAATGCTTGAACATTTTTCTCTATATGTGGAGTAGAACTAACCTGAAATACCTTCTAGTGTATTCTTAAAGATCACAAGTTATCCCTCTTCAACAGACCCCTCTTGCACACTCTCCAGTTACAGTAGCCACATCGACTCTTGTAGCAATTGTATAGGCACAAAATCAAAATAATTGCTTCTCTAAAGAAACAAAGTTTGAGTTGGGAATTCAAGAGCTTTTATTCAAGTATTTTCTCAAATTTTAAGGTATTTTTGTCTTACATATACACTTTGACAATTGTATGATAACTAATCTCCAAATTATACTCTTCAAAAGATCAGAAGCAATGTAGGTAGCAAACTGTATTTAATACATTTGTATTATAATTGAAATCTCATAATATTAATAAAATATTATGATTGTCAAGTCAAATGGGATGACCTTGAATGCTAAATCATAGAGACTTTCATATTGAAAACACGTGGTCAAATCACAAGGATACATGTTACATGCCTAAAATGCACAACTGTTGAACATCGAATTCATGTATAGTATTGGAAAGTGTTTGAATGTCAAATTAGATTAACCATGATATTTCATTTGAGAAACACCAAATGGACATTCCCTTGCCAAGAGTTGCTTAGATGTGTCATCATACCTTTCCTATGGTTCCATAATGTGGTCAAGTTGCCAAAAATTCCTAAAGGTATTTAAGTCAAAGTGTTTGTTGAAGTGTCCTATGTATTTTTTGACAAGTAGGATTGGTTATAAAGTGTAATGTCCTCATTTTAGCTCACCATGGTTTATGTTTAGATTGACCTATTATTGGCCCTTGTAGGTTAAGGCTAATGGCTAGAGGGCCCCATCTAGAAAAACAAGAGGATTTTTCCCTTCTATAGTATAGAAGTGTTTAGGATTGCTCCTGATTTGTTTCAGTTAGCTACACTTACAATTTATAGTAAGTTATGTATCCAACATTTCTACATTTGGAAAGGCACCTGGACTGATCTCAACGCAGTGATGACCCTTGGCACTACTGATTTTATCAAATATTTAGGGAATTACTAGTTATAGTAGGTTAGGAGTTAATAGAGAGAACCATTAATATTTTTAGTAAGGCAGTTGGTTGTGCGATGGAAGCAATGGTTGAACAACTGGTTCAGATGAGACAGAGAGATGATGAGTAATCAATGAGATATTAAAATTATAGTAACAGTAATAAAGCTATTTATAATAGTTATATTGTAAATTTATTACTTATCTTCATAAAGTATTATTGAGGAGCCATTATATTTAATGGAAAAGTATTCCTTTAATAATGACATAACTTAATTCAAACACAAAAAATAGTTATATAAGTCATTAAAGTGACATATTGGTGAAGCCTCATGAGTCAAACTTTATTGAGGAATTATAAAAGCCCTAGAAATGAAATTGACTGATTTTTTGTTTATGAGTTTTGACTTTTATATTGGATGTTCTAGGGAAGAGTGCAATGTGACCTAGGGTTTTATATTGGATGTTCCAGGGAAGAGTGCAATGTTGAGTTACAAAACATTATATGACTACTCTGAGTCTTTATTGCATTCAAAGCATGAAATTTAGTACTGGTCCTAAGTTTTCATAGCAATCAAACCATGGATTTTGTATTGATTGATTCTAAGACTTTATATTATTCAAACCATGGATTCTAATGTTAATTCTAGGTTTTTATGGCATTCAAAACATGAACTATAGAAGAATTTATATGGTTTGAAGGGATGTTTCCCCACACTTCTCGTCACCACCCTTGTAGTCAAATGTTGTTCTTGGACTCCTGGGATATTATTATTGGGTAAAGCTTAAACGGTCTTGAATTTGTTTGTTTTCTTTTGCTATTTGGGGTTCTTTAGAAAGGGAGGAGATCCTGGCAGCGGCAAGCCCAAACTTTAGATTGTTGTTCCTTCTATGGCTTTTGGTGGAGCATTAATAAGTTTTGTACTATGCCCAGTAGAGTTGATAAAGGTAACAAGAACTAGACTTTGTATCTATTGTATGTATATAAATTGAACTCTAGACTCCATACCATTGACTATTTGTTGTTTTGTAATGTAGATTGCAAGTTTAGGAGAATGCATATGTATATTTCAAAGTGAACCTGAATTTTTGTTGTCTCCAATGATAACGTGGCAGTGTGGTATTTAATGGAAGGCATTTACAATTGATTGAATTGCCAATGATTTGACATAAGTGGTTGAACATATTGTATTTATAAACAAATATTGTGTGTGCATGGAGTACTGTTCTAAGTAATTGTGAAAAGAGAGACTCAAGATTCGAGGTTGCCATAGAATTGTGCTGAGGATTTGGTAATGGTATTGAAATTATTATTGAAAGTTTCTTATGATGGACACTTGAACCAGAGCTGAAATTACTAAAACTTTCAAATAATGAACATCAATTCTTTTAGTTTTGAGGAATTCCATGATTAGTATTTATATCCCTCGTTATAATGGTTCCACATAGTAATTCTTTAGCACTTCTTTTATTATCTTGTTGATCAATCAAATTATAATATTATTGATTAGATAAATATTAAATAACAATACATAAAACCAGCAGAAAGCCCATCAGAGAGCCTCATGGCTTTGGTGAACCATCCGAAGGGAGAAAGAACAATATGGGCATGTTGAATAGGGGTGACAGGACACATGTGTTTACTCTTTTTGCTCATGTCTATTAATAAGAAAATGCCAAATACTACACAATATGCATGAAGATTCATGCTTAAGTTGATCTCAAATATAGTTTGAGATCAATTTCTAATTTAGGATCAAAACAGTGAGATTGCAAGATCTTCAACTGAATATTGACTTAAGATTCATCAAGGTAATGTTAATGATGTCATGTTTCCACAACAAGACCAAACTACTAAAAACCATTCAACCAATCTTTGGTAAGTTGTTCTTTTCTCTTGGAAGCTTACCATCCTAGACAAATCACACAGTGTTAGTAACTCTCATTGTGAAGATCAAACCAAATTTTTAGGTCATCAATCCAAACCAAACCAAATTTTGGAGTAATCTCCCTGTAAATTTGATTGAACATTTGAGCTGTTACATCAGTTTATCTTCAATGAATTTTTAAATTGATCAAAACTGAGTAAAAAATAAAGCTATTTGTAAAAGGGGTGTTCAAAATTAAAACATCAAACCAATATTGCATTGAAACATTTGTTGAAAAAGAAACTACAAAAGTATTAGCTAATTTTGATTTTCATGAATAGGTTTAGTTCTCATATTATATGTGTAAATCTAATACAATGCCTGCTTCTTTATGCATTGTGTGGGTGTTCATAATGTTAGCAGAAAATATATCAATGTGGAAAGATGCTTAATGAATAGATTCCTCTATTACCAATGTGTGTTGTCCTCATCTTGAATTTGTTAAGGAAATTAGGATCAGATTTAATACCTTCTTAAATTATATGAATACCCTTAATGTGATGGATCCACTAACTTGTATCTTCTTGATGATGTGATTAATCAATTTTTCTTGCAGGTTTTACATATATAGTTTGACTGCTAGAACTATAAGTATCTTCTTGAAATCACTTTCAATATTGTTTTCTACATTTTCCAATTGGCAGCGATCTTGATAGTATATATAAGATGCTATGTGGTTGAAGCCATGTAGGGACATGGCTCTACATGGGGCATGTCAGAAAGATATGATTATATTCTACTAAAATTTTGCAGTAAAAGAAGTCTTTAATGTCATGGAGTTTAAAGCACATCTACAACATGAAGATTATGGTAAAGATGATTATGAATGAGAAATATCTCCATGTGTGAAATGAGTCTTACTTTGAAGGCAATATGTGGTGTATCAAATATGGATGAATTGAATCTGCTTGCCACATTCACATGGAAGAGGAGTAAAGATTCTACACAACAATGAAGACATCAAATATAAATATACAACATAGATATAAGATGGTATGTAATCTGAGAAATGACATGGATTGAAAAGTAGGGTCCACTATTAGAGATGAAATATGCAGTGATAAAATAAGACAAATTGTTAAGCTAGAGATAAAATAATCATGTTGTACTATGATAGCATTTTTGATATAGCACAAGTTTATTAATAAGAAAATGATGCACCAAAATAGCAAGTCCTTCATGTCATAACATCACTAATAGTTGTGTCATTAAAATTCTAGATCATACCTGAAGTGAAGTCGCAAGAAAAATTAACAAAATGCACTAATTTATTGATGCACTATAATCTAGCTTTGTCAATGTCAGTATTATCTGTTTCAAAGGTTTCAAAATTTTTGAATATCTTTAAGAAAAAGGACCCATGCTAGATCGTGAAACTCTAAGAGTCCCCGTATAATCCCTGTCTCTTACAAGTTTAAGAAACTCAACCTATATATCATAACTAGTAGTCTAAAAATATAATGATTGTGAACATAGAAATAATTGAACATCCTTTTATATCAAATATACTAAAAATTATAATCAATGAGAACATCTCAATACTTTCTTTAGTTGAAATAGAAACACAAGATTTTCCTCAAAGAAGTTTGAATTCCATTGCTTGATATTTTTAACAACCATAACAAATATGCCTTTATTTACTAGTTCTTGCATCTCCAATACAAATTCAATTTTATCAGCATAATTGTAATTCAAAATACCCTAAATAAAAGATCAAAAAGAATTGAGGGTAACTATCTAAGAAAACATGATCTCCTTAAGGGAAAATTGATCTTTTTTTGCTCACATGTACATGATCAAGAGTCTTAATACTGATTCCAGAAAGAAGTTGATTATGATCTCTATGTGTTTGGTAGAATCCACAATTAAATTCCCTTGTGATTCACTCTCATTATGTCTCCCTTTCTACCTAGGATGATTTTTTGGATGTACTCCTAATTTATCAATATGATAAGTCTTGTTGGAGCTACAAGCTTCACTACCATGAACATGTTCGATTGGAGATCTCAATTCAACATCTTAATCATGCTTATGTGAGAAATTTAATGGGAGTTCATACATCACCATGTCATTTGAAATGGTTTTAATAACTACCTACTCTTATCCACTCCTAATGTTAATAGTAGAAAATTCCTTTGAGCATGTATTATCTAGATTGGTATCATCTATAATTAGCTTCAATGATCTACTTGTGAGAGAGATGTCTAAACCTATCAAAAAAAGTCATAGATTATGACAATTTGAAGTAATATCTTGCTGAGGATAAATTATTTATTTCAATAATTATTGATGTCTCAAAACTAACAAAAGGCACCCTTTGAAAATGCATCTTGCACATTATAATCCTTGCACTATTTTTCTTTTGAGAGTTAATTAAAATGGCTCCAAAACAGAAAGTGTTTTCTGGTCAAGAGAACTATTTGGATAGGAATGTCCACGATGATTTTCTTGAACTGCTCCATTCTTCCACTATTGAAACTGTAGAAGTTAAGAGGCTAAATTCATTAAACCCTAGGTTGAAAATAGAAGATGGGTTGTATGACAAAGGAAACTTGGTTAGGGATGCAACAACTTCACAGACTGGTCTTGTTTTATTCAAAAAATGGTTTTCAGAGAGGAGCCTTTTTGCCCCACATGCCAACATCTAGAATTTTGGTCTAGGGAAATTTGTGGTTCCCAGTGTTTTCATGGATTATGATCTTTTGGAAGTTGTAGCTAAGAATTACGACCAAGCCCTTAGGGTAGTGAGGAGAACTGATGGTGAAATCTTGATTACAATTAGTGCATAGGAGATTAGGGAATTTTTCAGTTTAGGGCTTGTCACTATTATCATGTGCCCATTGATTTGAAAGGGTTAGAAAATGAGTATATGTCTAAGAGAGATGCAGTTAGGCAAGGAGTGCTAAGCACACACATAGGTAGAATTGGAACACTGCCAGCAATAACAGCATCCTCCAGGGAGCCTTTCAAAAGGGCATACTTCAATTCTAGGGCTATAGAAATATATAGGTCCTTGTGTAAAGTTTTTGGGAGAGATGAAGAAGAGTTCATGCCTGTGGATTTTATGTATATGATTACTCAGATTTCCTCTTTTGGTGTGGATATAATTTTTGATTTTGCTTCTTACTTAGCTGAGGAGATTCACATTGGACTAATTGGAATTCCTAAGGGTAAGGTGGAACAAAATTTTGGCCATTAATCTCTATTAATGCACATGTTCTTATTCAAGGGAGTAACATATTTTAGTAAAGAAATGGAATTAGATAGAGAAGAGAGTGGGGAAGCATTACCAGTTCAATTGTGGAGTGCAGATATGACTTGGGATGTGGAGAATGCTAGTTTTATCAGGTTTGATAGGTATTTTGCTTCAAAGCTGAGATGCCTCCTATTAAGGGACAATCCCAAAATCCCCAAAGCATTAATGAATCTAATTAGGCCTATGGACAACCCAAGTGGTTTAAAAGTTTCACATAATTGGGAGATGTCATTCCACATTTTGTTTCTACTGTATTTAGAATATATGGTTTTAAAGGAAGCCCTCACATACTACCCTACCAAGTGCCTTTGAAGGTAGGAGTTGCTGAGATATTGTCGTAGTTGGGAGGAGTGGAGAAAACCCTTCTATTGAAAAGACAAAAGGGGTCAATTTTTCCTACTTGCACAGTGGCTCATCATTTTGTAATCACAAAAGGAGGTTGGCTTTCTTTGCACAAGATTTTGAATCCTTATAAGATGGCCACTTCCCATCCTCATTTTTGTGATTCTGAAGGATTTTATCATTTGGCTCTGAGGTACAGAATTAAGCTTGGTAAAATTGAGCATGAATTTTATTTTCCTGAAGACTTAATAAGGAATGAGTACTCCTTGCAGGAGCAAGAGACTAGGAAAGAAAAGTGGAAAGTCTTTTCTAAAATTTTGGATTTCATTCATTGTTTTGATCTAGATTATAGTCCTTTGGATGATGCAGTTACAAATGTAGATAAGATGAGAAAACTTATAAATAATTTTCCTGAAATAATAGAGGTAATGAATGAAAAGAAGCAATTCTTTATTAGGTTCTACCTGGATAAGGCCAGGGAAGTAATGGGAAGATTGGGTTTTACTCCCAATATAAGGGCAAGTCAATTAACTGTCCAAAAAAGGCTAGGATATACTATTGTTCAAAATATAAAAAAATACAGTGGACAAAGGCAAACAAATAATTGAGTCCACTAGTAGGGTTTTGGAAGAGAGGCCTACTGAGCCCTCCCCTAAGAGGAGGAAAATAATAAGAGAGGAGGATTCTCATGTTGAGGAGCATTCACCTTCACAGACCCCTTTGAGAACTAGGGAGGAGCAGCTCACTATTGAGCAAATTGAACAAATTAGATCACAAGGGGGATTTTTTGTCACTCAAGTAGAGATCAATGAAGGGAACCCCCAGAAACCTCCTGTGCCAAGCCTTGAGCTGACTGTAGCTAATTTTAAGGGAAGGGAATTGGACCCTATTTTGGAACAAGCCAGTTAGCAATTTTTGTTAGATGACAGTTTTGTAAGGTCTAGGGCTTTCCATCAATTTGCTTGGAGGGAAAACATCCACAATTTTAAGGAAAGATGTAAGAACATGAAAATAGAGCATCCAAAAATGGATGAAGCCTCCATCCAAAACCAAATAAAGGAGAAAATAATGCAAGAATTCCAAAACATTACCCCTGAGGAGGGAAGGAAAATGGTACAAACTTCTAACATACTATTGTTGCCTAATTGGGATATTGTAGATGCATTGATTTTCAATTCTATTTCTAAAAGACTGGAGTTACAAGACCCAAATAAAAAGGAATTTTTAGGGACTTCTTTTAGTGATGATCAAGCTGCTCTTGTTATGTGGTCATTAAGAAGAGGATCTAGGATTGTATCAGCATAGCCTGATGGTTCAGGACTGATAGGGAATATTATTGTGAGGAGAGTTGTTGATACCTCACACATACAGGCAACCCACATGAATGTGGATTATTCTCAGTTTTCCTTGGCTATTGCTAAAAGGGAAGAAAAGGAAGTGTTTGAATTATAAAGTAAATATGAGGCAATTGTGGATGCCTACAATAAAGAGGTAAAAAAGAGAGTTGAGCTTGAAAACAAGCTACTGGGAAAATCCACCAGGCCTAGAATAACATACACTCACCCCCTTGTTGAACCTTTCAAATCTACCCTCCTCATTGAAATACCAGACACACCCCAAGGGCCACAGTATTACACTGCTGAGGATTTTGAAGAAGAAAAGAGTAAACTGTGGGCCTTACATGTAGAGCTGGAATCTAAATATGAAGATAAACTAAGAACATCTCTTACATATCTAGGAGAGAAGGTTGAATGGCCACTAATCCATGATCAATTGTCTAGGGTGATTAACATCTGGGAGGAGTTAAAAGTAGATGATGAGGCTCTAAAGCCTATTGTGAACAAATGGGTGAGAAGGGAGAAAGCAATAATCTTCTTGTGTCTATCTGTTATAAATAATTCTCATGATAAGATTGAAAAAACCTTTGACATTGTTTTTTATCTTGCTGATTTTGATAGAAAAAGGATACATTTACAAAAGATAATAATAGGCTACTTAGACAAATATAAGAGCAAAAAGTTCAATTTATTTCCTCATGCCCTAGATAAGAAAAATAGTTTGAAAAGCAAAGAGGAATGGGTGAAGGAACTTGATGATTTATTTTTTTTAAGAATGAATCAAGTCATAAATGAAACAGGGCATGCACGGTGGGCCACCACAATAGAAGAAATGGTGAAAGCCAAAATATTCTTTGATTCTTTAAAACAGGAATTTGTTGATATTGATAATGAGGCTAATTATATAATAAAGAAAGAAAAGGATATTTTACAATTCAATTGGCCAGATGACACATTATTTGACAGGTGGATGGCAGAAATGGCTTCTGGTGAATAGTTTGATGTAGATGAAACTGATAGTGATGAGGTGCAGGGTGAGGAAGTCCAAATCATTGATACCATCACTACTCAAACCCAATCAGAAGAAGAAGACAAGAAAAACCTGTCACTTTTAATTGTAGAACCAAGACCACAAGATGCCAATACAATTAAAGAAAAGGAAAAGGTAGAAGTTGTCCTTATCATGCAGAGTGAAGGTGGTGGAAGCCTACAGGTGGAGGTTAATGTGCCCTTATCAAAACAAGCTTCATCGTTGGCTAATTTAGCAGTTACATATGAAGATCAATCAGATCAATAGCCAACTCAGCAACATCAAAACATGTAACAGAAGGTAACCCACCAAAAGGAATGATTTGATTTCGATATCTTCTATTACCCATAGTTTTGTCATTTTGTGATAGGTGTATCTAGATATTCCTTGTAAAAGAAACCCATCAGTTTCTCTTAGCTTGAAGCTTGTTGCATTTCACACTATATAAGTGAAATTCCAGGGCAAGAGAAAAGGTCTAAATTCTATTTGCTAAGTGATACGCTTAGTCTGTTTTTGGTCCACCATTTTTGAGCAAAAATTCATGATGTATTTTCTCTATCAAATCTTGAGAATACATGAATATAGAATGATCTGTGTTTCTTTCTGAAGGTCATTCTGAGTCTATTGTAAATTGTATACAATTTTTAAGGAAAATGAATACAAATTATGAACTGTCCCCATATCAGTTCTTTCTGAACTTGGTCTCCTTTTGATTACTTGGTTATCTTGATGTTGTATAAGTAAAGGCTTGTGCAATTGAATGCAGTTCAATTAGGTTGTATATCTATTTATCATGGCTATTAATTCAATGGATTAAGTAAAAGCTTTGATGAATTTGATAAGGTTGCTGCGGTAGTGGAAAGGATTTTGAATAAAGATTTCTGATAAGAATTGCTGATAAAATTTGTTGTAAGGCAACAAATTAGATCTAGAGATTTGTAGTAAACTCTGAATCCTAATGGATTAGACATTGATCAAATTTAATCCAGCTGAAAGAGAAATGTGTCACACATGATTTTCAAAATGTAGAATTATAATCAACATTACTTTTATTTCTTGTAGATCTTCAAAGTTGGCCTCTACTTGTTTGCATGGAATGTTTTAGCTTTAGTTAGCCATTATTGCTGAGAACATCTACAGACCTATAGAAGATTTTTGGCCATATTTGTTATATGGGATGTGTTTATTAAAGTATCAAGAATTGTACATGTATTGGAGAATTTGAGATGAGAATCAGAATGAAACTAAGATAATTCTCATATAGTTTTCCTAGTCTTGTATCATCCCTGGGTATACCCACCCTAGTTTTGTAGAGCCAAAAGAGTAGAAAACCACCCTTGGTTTTGTAGAAGTTGGGCCCAAATGGTGTGTACATACAATTGATAATTAGAATTGCCTAGTCTTTAGACCGTGTGAGTATTGTCATCTTGGTATTAAGCATTTTGTTGCTTAGTAGTTTTAAAACACCAACAAGTTTGTTATTCATCCAAATGGAAACCCTTGTAGGGAAGACCTAATTGCAATGCAAAAATTAAATGTAATGTTGAAATATAGGAGAGAGATTCTTTTGGTTGAACTAGAAGATAAATCATCTTCTAACAAAATGACAGAGACTTTCGGTGAAGGATCCAAAGTACATCAATTCAATTATAGTCTAGTAAATTGAGATGCCATCTTCATCATAAGTTTTTGAAGATAGTCTAGTATTTTTAGGTGTCATCTTCATCAAAAAATTTCCATGATAGTCTATTAGTTTGAGGAGTCATCTCCATCACAAGTTTTCCATGGCATACTTGTAGTTAGAGGTGCATTGAAGACCTTTTATCACTGCATGAGCTAGTAGTAGATGGTGATTGTTCATTATCATCATCATCATCTAACATAGAATCACATGAATATCATGTTTTATAGCCCACATGGCCTAGGTATTGAGGGTACAACTGCAAGCACTAAACAAACCAAATTTCAAATTATTATCTTTATGTGTTGATGTTTAAGTTGAATGTTCTAGAGTTGAAGAGAGAAACACACTCAATTTTTTTTTCTTTTTGTTCTTTTTTTGAATGTGAAACTATTGTCTAAATGATACAATATAATTGTGTATTATTAAAACAAAAATAAAAGAAAAATATGATACCAACACAACTATATTTATAAAACAAAAAATTTGTCATTATTATTTCTTCTAAGCTTTTACAACTATAGCTTCTACATATACATTTCCTTTCTTTTCCTTTATTACTATAACAAAAAGTATAATAGTTGTTACAATAGACCAACATTCCAAATGATAAATCTGCATCTACACACTTTCAATAAAATGAAACAACAAGTACATTACATTCTTTTTGCAACTAGACTCTTTTTAACACTTATCATCAAAACATCACTGAGAAAAAACACTTGAGCGGAGACTCTCCCATTTATATTACACAACAATGGCTGAAATTTGGCATAAAAAATAATAATGATAGTAATAGTATTCACTTCCATCTTCAATATTATCATAAAAGTCTACAACAAAAATATACATGTACCTATGCAAATATGCTCGAAGAGAAATCCCTCTCCTCAACCACTGGAGATGTAGGTGTGATTGGAGATTGTGAATGGAAGAGCTTTTAAAGTCAAGCACATCAGGAAGAATGAAAGAAAGACAATATCGAGAGTTTCAAACTACTATTCCACCCCCCCTATATTGATGCAAATGCAGGGCCCCCTTTCATATTATTCCCAAGGCTAGCAGGCGTCATTAATCAAGTGGGTGGAGAAAACCTGAAACGAAACTAGGCTCAAAGATAACCATGGGAAAATGCAGAGATAACCATGCGAAAATGCTCCAAAAATGTCAAATGAAATTGGGCATGAAAGATGTAATAGAGAAAATGTTTTTTTAACTTTGCGGATGTATAAGCCCTGTGTTGGTCGAAATATCAAACAACACGGGTCTTATATGTAAAAAAATGAAATTTTTTCCTTTACATTTCAACCACCCTAAATTTATTTAGTTGATGGTCAAAATTTTTGGTCAAAAAATGATGTTAAATGTAGTAGTGTCATATGTGTATATACAAAGAGAGGTAGCATAGGTAGCATGATGTTGATATATATATTTCAAATCTTTTGGAGTGAGAATCTTTAATAGTATTAGTGTTTCATGACATAGAGGGCCCATTTGATTTACTTTGAGTGATTTCCTATCTTTCTCATTTGGCTTATATTTCAAAAATATTCTTTTCAAATATTTGATTCTGTGGAGTTTAATTTTGAGTCAATGACTTATAGTTATTTTTGGAACCGATGCTTGGATATGTGTCCACTACCTTGACCTTTCTTGTAATTGAGCACACACTTTTGGATTATTTTATATCATCTCACGATAACCTTGTGAGTGTATTTCAAGATTTCTACCTTTGCAAATTCTATTAATTCTTCTAATAATCATTTTAAGTTATAATACAAGTATTACAGTTAGCCTTGTGATTGAGCTCCTATATCTTTTAAGAGCCAAGCATTTGTGGTTTACAAACTTGCCAAATCTTTGTAGCATCCAAAATCTTCATATTTTCATTACATCTACTAGATGAGGATAGAAATTATACCTATTCAAGGTTGCACATTTCTTCTAGAAATACTATAAGGTTTTACATTTTCATTCATTTCATTATGCTACAACAGAAAAATTGAATGATGATATTATAGATACAAACTTCACAAGTTCTCATTATATTACTGCAAGTAATTTTCCATGCATATAATCCTTTTTCAATTTTTTTTTTGTTAGAATGAGTTGTATTTGCACCAAAAGACCAATCTATCAATGTTCAATACAATCACTCAACTTATAGTAAACATGACACAATTAATCCCTTGTCACAAATCTTGAGGGGAGTGTTGAACAAATTTCCAATAATCTCCCCCTTAGTGTTACCCAAGGGTTTGATGATTTGAACGCATGACCAAGCTTTGGTACCACTTGTTAGAGTGGGGTTTCTATTGCACCAAAAGTCTAATATGTCAATTCCTGATACAACCACTCTACTTATAGTATACAAGAGGTAGTTAAGCCCTTATCACGAATCTCAATGGGAGCACTAAACAAATTTCCAACATGTGTATGATATGATATTGTGAAGCACCAAAGTACCCTTGTTGCACTTGTTGATTAAGTGTACTAGTTTATATAGAGGTGTTGGATATATGCCTCTAAGATAAGTACAACATTTGTTACCATGATGAAATTATATACATGAATATGATATTAGAAATGCAATTAGAAAAAATGGTAACTCTATTCAAGGGATCTCCTAGGAAAGCACCCATAAGGACCAGAATGGTCAAGATAAAGGGTGGGAGGAGAGAATGTCAAACTATAGAAAAAAATAAGTTAAATCAGTAACATATATAACAACATTAAATAAATGGGTTCAGCTTATGGTTGTCTAATATATAACTCTTTTTGTCAAGGAAAGTGGTGAATGATCAAGCATAATTAATGGCCCAATGAAACCCTTGTCCAAGGTAGGTTAGTGGCATGCTTGTCACTTTGATCACCAAAAGTCATAGTGCTAGCTAGAAGAGGATATGAGGATGGAGGATATCCATAACCTTGTTTGCAGTCTAGTCAACACTCTAGCATCAAGATGCTCAAGTGGTAGGACCATGGTGCCTCAAGCATAAACCCATGGTAGGGAGAGCCTTTCTATGATGATATTTTTTGGAGATAATTAAAGGTCAAATTTTGGGAGGTTAATCCCATAGCAGTGCTTCTCCACTGCATTAAATGTTGAGGCTTGTACAACACAATCACCATTATCTTTTTCATATCTGGTACTTGATTTTTTATTATCATTTATCTTTGTCATAATATTACATAATCATGACACTTAATTCTATTATTTCCTTATGTTTTAATTTGAAAGATTGTATTAGAAATGGAGATAAATAGATATGGAATTCATAATTGTATTTCATGTGAATTTAGATTAGTTTTTTATTGTTCTCTTGAATGTGAAATGCAGTAACCAAATAAGTTCGTTAAAATCATCTTTCATATGAACCAGTTCTTATAACTATCACTTTGTCATTCTATTATGAATATAGATGTATCTTGAAATATACATTTAAATTGGGCATGGAAAAATAACATGTTATTTATGGAATGTGAGCATTGGGTTCAATTCTAAACCTTGGGCTTATCACACTTAACCAATCTAGAAAACTAAAAATATTGATTTAAATGTTCACCAGGATGCATATCCGAATGACTCCTTGCAAGAAACCCCAACACCTTATTGTAATCACCCAAAAATGGTCATCTAGACTATGATCCCCCTTTCTATAAATTTTACATAATTTTATCTATTGCTCATCTTTGATCAAATCATCACATTTCTATTTATTCAATTATAACCCATGATTTGACCACCTTATCACAAGTCTTGTATTTAATTGAAAGAACTTGCTCTCTTTTAATTAAATAAAGTCCCCAAAGTCCCATTTATCCTAAGTGTGCACATGAAAATTCATTTTACTATTTAAAAAATAAAAAAGAAGACTTTTTGTCTCACATGAGAGGCACACTTTTCTATGTGAGAGGAATCTTTATTCTTAAAATATTATTTATTTCTCCTTCACACATATTTTGCCTCTTAAATTCAAGTGTTCATCTTTCTTATATGAGATTCTTGTACACATGGATCACTTTAGGCTCATTCTCCACCCTTTATTTTTCCTCCTAAACTCTACCATCCATTTCTCTTTAATAGGAGGCTCTCTCCTCACTTTCTCATGTCTTGGTCACTTATGCTAATATTATGCTATAGGTCATTTTGGTGATTTTGGAGCACTCATCTTGCACTCATGTTGCACCTACTTTTCACTCACTGGTTTAATTGCATTGTAGATTTATGGCATTCTTAACTTAGTTTCATTTATGATCTAAGATAGGTCACATAGCTTAATTAGGAGGCTTTGTTACACTTTCATTCTTTTTAGCTTTAGCTTGCATTTGCATCTCTTATATTAACTCTTACATCCCTCATTTTTCTTGCATTTTTTATTTCTTCTCATCTTTGATTCTTGGATACTAGCATACTTGTTCTTGTCTTGGAATCTCCCATTCTATGGTGCACCTTGCAAGGGTTGCATGCTTCATTCATTTGAGAGCCATCTCATAGCTCTTGCACATCATAGATAGGAAACTATAAGCCGCCTCTTGGGATGATCTTCGTCATGGGTATTCTAAAGTACACTAGTTTATCAAAGTGCACCCTCTTTATGGTATACATTTTTTGCAGCCACCATGGGGCTCGAATCAAGTTTAATCTAGCTCTATTTTGTTGTATTTTTTTCAATTTTAGTACTTTAACTTTACTGTATTTTAGTTGCATTTCTTGTTTTTTATTTTTTACAACCACTTATTGGATCGAACAAGTGGTTTTTCAAGGTTTTCACTTTGCTTTTTAAGGCTAACCCTTTTGTAGGTTGAGTTGAAGGCAAAAACCCTAGGTTTTGAAAGATTTTATCATATTTTCCAAACAACTTGGTATTTGGAACAAAAATTATTTTTGCAAGTTGGCAATGGATTGGAGATGCCTCAATCTAAAATTTAGATTTTTATGATCTAATTTCTGTGAGTTATAAAATTTTATTTATTTTTCATGAAAAAAACATTTATGGTCACAAATCAATAATTTTTTTAGATAACTTTACATTTTTGGAAAGATTTATGAATTCTACAAGGGGTTACTTATTTGATTTTTTATTTAGATTTCATAGCATGACTCAATTGGTCAATTTATGAAAATTAGTCTTTTTTGGAAAATGGGTCTTGAGGGAAAAAAATTAAGATATATCTATATTCTTGCATTTTTGGAAATCTCTCTAAATTTTACTATAGGTCTCTTCTTTGTAAATTCATTTTTGGGTCTAAAATCATGACATAAAGATCCAATTTTCTTGACTAGGTCAAGAACATAAAATTTTAAAAAGAGCATTTGGTGATTAGCTTGCACTTTATTTGTACAAAGTTCAATGCATGATACAATTTTTCATTTTGTATGGAATCAACTAATTTAACATATTTTATTTGAATTATCATAATTTCATGCACTTGATTGAAGTTTGTGAAGGAAACTTGAAGGTCAAAGGAGCAAAAAATAGAAAAATAAATTGGAAAGTGTGAAATCAAGGTGCACCCATTCCAAACCTTTTTATTTGTATTGTAAAAAGTGATCATTATCTTCCTTTTCATCATCAAATCATTTATTTCTTTTGGTCAACTTGTTTGGTGTGTCTTCCCAACGTGGAAAAAGGGGCTTAAAGTCAATCATCTACACTTAGATTTGAACTTAAAATAAACCCCTTTGTCTTTTAATCCCCAAGGTTTTCTTATTTAGGTTTTCTTGTTTCAACCTTGTTAAGGAGTTTTAGGGGAACATAAATAAGGGATCTTGATTTTCATTTTTAGGGGCCCTTCCTAGAGAAGTGATCACTCTAGGGGATGACATCGACTCCTGTGTTCTGGCAAAGTATAAATAGTGTGGCTTGAATCTCAATACATACCTCTTGGAAGTATCAGTAATGTCAATCTTGGCTAAGCCCCAAATAACTTTATATATTTGGGAAGTGAAGGTGGAGATTGGGTTGTTATTTCCTCCTAACTATTTGACAATAGTTTTTTTCATCTATGGATTTGGGCCTTGCATAGCTTGCACATATCAAGGACATCCCTTAGTTGAGCTTGCACATCTTTGTAGAAACCTAAATAGGTTGTTGGTGCATTTGATGTGCTTGAATGATTAAAACCTTCCCCACTTGGAACAAATGGGGATACATACATCAAATTGAGCCTTGGGAATTTTCCTTTTTGCATGCTTTCATTGTGTGTGTTTATGGAAAAAATATTTTAAAATATCACAAAACTTTAAAAACACAAAACAAAAACAAAAAATACTAAAAAGAAGTCCAAAAAATATTTCTCCAAGTCCATACATTTCTCTTGTGTTTCTTACAAGGGAGATTTTTATAATTTGACTTGATTTTCTATGTCTCTAATGTTTTAACTTTCTTAAAATGGATGTTTGGTCTTACCACTCTTGGTATTTTCTACCTTCTTGATCTATGTCAACATAATAGGCTTATTTTTTCTGAAACAGTTACCTTGATTTCTTGATTACACTACTTGATTGGGAGAGTTGTTCATTTATTTGTGCTTATCTATCTACTTGAATATTTTCCTTCTTTCATATCTCTTGAATTAAGTTGCAAGTGTCATCAATTACTTGGACACTTTGCTTGATAATTCACCTTGATCTCTACTATCTTGGCAAGTAAACACTTTACCTCTTAGTTTGGCCATAATTTTATCTTGTGTCACCTTATTAGCTTCCTCTAGTCTCCTTCATGATTGAATTTCTATCTACCAATATGGGCTTCAAACCTTTTTCTTCCAAACCTCAACCACCTCTAGATGATCTTGGGTTGCTTGATCTTTCTAGGAAATTGCGATGCCTATACACTTGATACAACAAACTAGAAGAGACAAATGATCCTGCTTACCTTACATTCACTAAAAACCTAACAAAATAATACTCTCAATTTGAAAATATGGTAGAGAAAATAATGGCATCATCACATATTTATCTCTTGATTCTTTCATAAGTACATGGTTCATCTTCTTCAAGGTGTGCATATTTTTCTTCATCTATTGGATCTAAAGACCTCTCTAGAGAACAAGAAAGTGATACCTCCTTTGAGCCTATGCCAAGATTTCAAGATGGACCTATCTTTGACCAAGAAAATGATGAAAAAGTGGAAACATCCTATTCACTTGATAAATAACACAAAGAGCCTTGGAATACTTTTGAGAATATTTTTACTCCCTTGGAAGATTCTTATGATGCCATCTTCCAAATAATTCTTTACACTAAGCTCATCACATTGCCCAAGTCTAGCTCATATAGAAATCCATTCTTGGAAATCTATTGTGCTTATCATCAACATAATGATCATAGTACTTTAGATTGCATTAAATTGAAACATGAAACTTGAGATCTTATTGATGACAATGTAGTTGGCATTGAAAACTATATAGACTTCTGTGGTGAGGATACTTCTCTTGAGAAAGATCATATTGATGAACTTATGTCTAGTAGCAGTTTCCTTGATACCTCTACTTCTTCCAACATGCATGAACCTCCTAAAACTTCAAAATTTTCCAACGTGCCTCTATCAAACAAATAATCTAATGCTTTCCACACTGACTATGTCTATCCTTGAGGGCTACTTCTAAAAGAAACTCAAGCTAATCTTCACTTGGATCCAAACCTTTTCCATATGACTAACACTAAAGATCATCACCTTCATGTGATTACATGCTTACTATGCCTATTTTAACTAGTCCTTCACTATCTCTTCAAGATCCTACCATGAAAAACTCATAGTCTCCCTTGTCCTTAGAAGTGGCTCCATGTCAAGAAGACTCTAAAAAAGATGAAGATACAAATGTCAAGAAAGATCAAGATCAATCACCCCTTGATCTTCTTCAAGAAATTACTCCTCCATATCCTATGTCTTTTCCATTTCCCAAGTATGATGAAGATACCACCTCCATTGATCATATTGAAAATCATGATAAAATCACTATGCCTATGCTATCCAAAGAAACTTTTCAATCTATCAAAGTATCCCCTCTTGTTCTACTTCTCCATATCCACTTCAAAACTATGCTTAAGCTTCAAATACTCCTATCAAAAGAGTTTCTCCTATCAAAGATACTCATGATTCTATTCATAGTATTGGCCATGTTTCTCACTCTAAATATGGTGATATCCCTACTCACTATCCCTTTGCATCTTACAAATCTATCCTTGGTCCTTACCCATGTAAGCTAAAGCCTTCAAACCGTCCATCCATATTACAGCCTTATAATCCTCCATCTCCTACTTCCACTCCTAGCTCATCACCTTCTTCTCCCATTATACCTCAAGATCAAGAAAGACACTCATCCTTGACAAATCTTAAATCATCCATTAATATAAACCAGTCATATCATACTTATTCGTACACAAATTCTAAGTCTTTTGGAAGCAATTTGGATGATCAACTTAAGAATAAACATAACAATCCATTGAGGACTAAAGATCGCCATGTTTTATCTAATTGACATGTGAATGAAAAGAAATTAAAAACATGGGTTGCTAAATCTATTATTATAAAAATGCATTCTAAGCATCCAAAGGAAAAGAAAACTCTAAAGCTATATGGATTCCTAAGTCTCTTTTGAAAGAGTTGAACCTTGAAAATAAATCAAAGTTGACATTTAAGCTTCCAAAGGCTTCCATCTCATCTTCTTCTAAATATATTCCTCAAAAAATTCCAAATAATTCCACTCGGTCTTCTTCCAAGAGTCACCTATCATCCCATATATCAAAACCTCAAGCTATTTTAATTGTGATTCCTTGGACACTCGCCACCTTTAAAGGTGTGTGTCAATGTTGATCTTGCCCACTTTTTCACCTACAATAATACAATCTTTTCAAACCTAAACTTAACTACTATCCATACTCATTCTCTCCTTCCAAAGCATAAAACACTATCCTCCATATATCATTCCTATTGCCTCCCTTCCATCACCCTACCAACATCTTTAAACATGCCTTTCTTTGACCTTGGATTATCATGACTTATCCTTCCAATAGGAGCACTATCTAGATTGAAAAAGTTGGATATCTTTCTAAAAATTCAAATAGAAAAAAATATACTTTAAAAAAAAGTGCCTTGGTGAAAACTTAGTAAATAGGCTTGGCCCTGGTAGAAAAAGTAAAGAGAAATAAATTTCTTCTATGGTGAAAACCACTTCTTGTGGTGCTTTGGATAAGTACCATGATGAAAATCTAGCAAATGAGAGTCATGCATAATTCTTCCATCATCCATCTATTCCCTCTTTCCTCTTTGATCTTTGATAATATTGAGTTATCCATGAGCATTGGCTATCTTATCCATCAGCTTCCCTATCATGATCTTGATCATATGCTCATAGCCTACATATCAATCTTCATTCTTATTGCTCTATCCTATCATTATCCTATCCAACTGACCTCTTACTCATGATCACAATAAAGATGAATAAATGGTTTTCTATAGGCCTCTTGACATATCCACTCTTTTGGGTTGTACACTTTCAGGACATCACGTCATTGTCCTATATGCTATATTTCTCATTGCTTCCATTTCTTTTCCAAAACATGCTTCATATGGATATATTCTCTAGCTTGGGGTACTCTTGAGGAGTCATTCCTGGAGGATTGCATTTATATTGTTACATCCATCCTTTCTTATCCATATTATCTACTAGCTTGCTCATCTATCACATCCTACACCTTGCATGATATTGCGACAAAATGATGCAATCTTGCTTAAGAGCTAGTGAATCTCACCAAGCAATGAAAAACTAGAAATAGGAACCACTTGAGACCCTTTAATCTTTGTTTATCATCATCTTGCTTTGCACTCATGAACCATTCACCTCATATTTTCTTTGCCTTACCTAGGGACATAAATTATTTAATCTTATCTAGGTCTCTTAGTTATGTTATGGTTTCTTTGGTAGCTCTCAAACAATGTTTTTTAACACTTCCTGTTGACATCGAGTATGTCTAACACTTATCAGATACTTTGGCTACAGTCTAGGATACTTTGGTTATAGATCCAAGTTAATACAATAAACTAAACAACCAAATTGCAAGCACTCAAGAAGACACAAGGAATATAGATCTTTCCAAATGACATATACTACTATGGGTTTCACACATTACCTAATGTTGATGCTAGAAATCCAACATCTTGGTGAAATGCTTGTTAAACTGAAACCCTTCAAAGCTTCCAAATCCCAAAAACTGATCCCCCAAAAATCTATATGTAATAATGAATCAAAAACCATTAATGTAGAGCACTAACTCCCTTTAGAGTTTTTGTCTCTAAAAGCCCTATAACATAATTGTTTTATTTTATTAATATTTTTATGCAATATTAACTCACTTTTTAATTAAATAAACTCTTTTATTTTATTTTTCCACTTTACTATTTAATGCATGCATGTTAAAAGAAATTATTTATTATATTAATTAATAATGATAATTAAAGTGCATTATTTCAATGCAACTCTAATTTGGTCAATATTAATTAAATATTCACACTAAAATAATATTTTAATTTATTTAATTTTAATTTCTAAATTAGAGCTTTAAATTAAATATTTTAAATTAAGCATATATCCAAATAATTTCAATGAATTAAATATCATCTTATTTTAATATTTTTTCTTTTTAATCAAATAATATTTAATAATTCAAATATAAATAATTAATCCAAAAAATATAAGTAAGCATTCTACCAAACAATCACAGAGTCAAAACCACATAGAATGCATAAGGAAAACCAACCAAAGTGTAAGTCAAACAACACACACAGAAAGACTCACAGGTTTGAAAAGGGTAGATAGTAAGATACAAGTCCTCATTGTAGGACAAGTGTTTAGTCTATGGCTAAGATTAGATCTGGTCATTAGCTTCCCATTCTTATCATTGAGTTATTGCTATAGGATGTACTTATCCTGGCAATTCAAGGAAGTCAATGTCCAATACTTCCAATCTACATAAAAGATGAGCATACATACATACATACATACATATAAGCTAAATATGCAATGGTAGGGAGTGATACATTATGTAGATCTTGACTAGCAGGTGACTATGACTCCCTTCCAAAACCACATCAAACATAAAAGTAAAACAAACATGCACACCATACACATGCAAGTATGGGGTAAGTACCATAATAAATCATGAGTAAAAATCATTGCATACTCAAATATATTAATTTATCATTATGAATATAAAATAATCATCATTAGAAACATGTTGTATGATATCATCATAAGAGCAATCACGTTTACTAAGAGTAATTAAAACATCATCAAAATGAAAGTAATCATAATCATCAAATAACATGTGAAATGAAATCAACTAAGTATTCATCACTGATATATAATCCAAGTCATGAAATTTTTTATTAAAAAAATCTCTGAAACTAAGGCCTAAAAGAGTTTGACAATCAGAATAGAAAATAAAACTACGAGTGGGCATTACTATTGATTTATGGAGGAGTATACTAAATACTGAGGGGGGGGGGGGAGGGGGGTGAATCATAATCTATAACACTTTTCAATTTTCACAAATTCATCCACATCTATCAATAACTTGTGCATGTAGAACTATAAATGTAAACTTCCTTGTAACATGTAAAGCAATTCAATCACATACATGAAAGTAATAACACATAACACAATATTTTTATTCCAGAAACCCTCCAAGGTGAAGGTAAAACTAGGGTAGGGATGACACCCATGAATATTCACTACTTCAGTAATAAAGTTAACCAATTAAGGTTACAATGTTTGACCATAAAATATGATCTACTCTGTGAGGAGTATGTCTTGTTAAAGACTTAATAAACTCTCAGGTTTCACCTTGTTAAAGGATTTGACACTTACAACTAAGTAAGGACTTTGTTAAGAGATTTACAAAGATCTATTAAGACTACTGTGATAAGAGATTTACCTTGATTCAAGTCTATTAAAACTAATTTAGTACCTAACTCTTGGTTTTCTTTACAAGCTAACTTTGAGTCTCCTGCTTACTGATCCTCTCCTCTGATATGATAACACTTGTCTTTCCCTTTTACATTCACTTCTTATGAATAGGTCACTTGCTTTGTTAGATAATAATAGAGCCCTTGAATGACTTTTGATCTTTTTAATCCTTCATAGTATAATGCCTTATGTTCACATTTATACTCTTCTCCTTCTTCTCCTTCATCATGTATATGCTCTAGGTTAGATCATCACTTTTTAAAGATTTCCATAAAGAGTTTTCTAGAAGAGTTTTCTAGATGTTTCTATGTTTTGCCTCTTCATCCTGATCGTTGAATATACATATAGGGATATGTGATCCATGTAATTTAAATGTTCTATAACAACCTCTTCAAAACTTAAATGAACCTTTTAAGTCAGTCTAATAATCATTTTTCCTAAAAATCTATTACATTCTTGACTTTTATGTAGACTTTACATTGATTGGTCTTTACTATTTCTCATGCTCAACATTTTTGTTGCTTAGCCTTTGTTAAACTTCTAATGCACACCATATATTATGCTCAACACATACTATATCACTCGATACTTGCATACTTGGAATTCACTCAATGACTAATAACTCGCTTGGTCATTGATAAGCTCAGTACATATAGAAAATTACTCTATGGCCATACACTTACTTGGCTTCTATAGAATTGCTTGGTAGATAATATCTTATGTACATGACTCGGTCTACGTAGAGTAGCTTAGTCATAGTGATGACCATTTGAATTTTCCTTATAAATGACTAAGTGGTTGACACTAATAGATAACAATGGTTAGAGATTCCAACAATTACATCCACCCCCCTAGAATTAGGCTTACTCCTAGAATCCTACTACAGAGATACAAAACTCAAACTCAGCATTCACTGTGTGGGTCCTCTTGGGTCCTTTCCACTATAGGGGGATAAGACCTAGCTAAAAACATCATCTCAGATCTACTAGCATGCCCAACTATAGGCTCAAAAGATGTAGCCCTCTAACTTGAGAGCTGAGGTGCACGCTTGGGATAGTTGGTCACTTTATGAGCACATTGTCCACAAGAATATAAATCTCCACTAAAACCTCCCTGAGCTCTAGGTGCATTAGACTGATGAATACTACCCACACTAGCATTTTGAATATGACCTTGAGAAGCTCAATTGACCTATTGAACATATTACACTACTAGTTGTGGTAGTTCTCTGACTATGAACTACTACTACTACTACCATTATAAATTTATGTCATGCTTCTAATGGTTACCTTTAGAGAAGGTAGGAGGGTTCTTAGAGCTTCCAACTCTGTGAGATTAGTTTCGCTTAGGCAGTCCTAAATAGGCAGATCCTCTAGCCTAAACACTTGGTAGACCACCTTGATCCAAATTCATACTCTCCTCAACCAATGTAGCTCACAAAAATGCAACCTTAAGGTTTTTAGGTTGGAAAATATTAACTCCCCCAATGATGCTATCATTAATTCCTCTAATGAAATGTTAGACCATCAATGGTAAGTTGTCACTGACTCATGCATAGGACATAAGCTTGAAGAACTTCCACTCATACTCTGCATTGGTCATGATACCCTATCTCAAGTCAAGAAACTCATCTACCCTTTTTGATGTCATTGCTATGATAGGAATTGCTTGTTGAAATTCTTGAGGAACACCTTCCATGTGAAAATCTTCATAGCTATCTCAGTTTCTTTTTTTCTATCTTCCACCAAGTATCTATAAAGACCTCTAAGTGGGTGATGATGTATCTTGCTTTGACATTAATATCAAAGTCTTGCATGGAAAAACATCTATCTAGTGCAATCAGCCAATTCTCAACATCATAACTAGTACATTCTTTGTTAAAAGGATTAATTTGACTTGCAATAGGTCCTTCATCTTGCAAGACTAAATGATCTCCCTTCTACCTTCTAGGTTCCCTCTTCTAAGACTCATAGATCTATCTCTCTCTACATGATTAGGATGGTGTGCCACCTTTAGATGAAATCTTTCTTGCAAAGGTAAGCACTCTAGGATCCCTTTAATCAAGCCTCTACTGTCATTCACCTCTGAATTAGCATGTTGCTCAACACTATTAACCCCTCTAGCCTCTTCCTGAATAGGGTCCTCTACATGAACCAAGGGAGGCCTATGGTGACTGCCTCTACCACATTTGAGATACAACTCCTAGAAATGGATCTAGAACCACAAGCCATGTCTCCTACAACACCCAAACATGAGAGCAATATGTTAGAATTCATCAAAAAAGATAAGGGTATAGCCCATAGACATAAAGAAAGAATCTAGATTGGAAGTGTTATACTTTTCAATTTTTATGTTCATAAATTCTATGTTTCAAAGTTTTTTGTTCAATTGTGTAGATTCAAGTTTGATGTCAATATATGTTTTTTGTTTAATCTTGTTGCAAGTTTACTAATTGTTTAAGTGATGGTGCACAATATGCCCGGAGTTTCCATTGTTGAAACTCAAGATTTGATACTAGATGTAATGCCTTGCTCAAGAATCTAAGAGAAACTAACCTAACATGTTACGACATTTATTGAACAATTTTTCTAAAAGTTAAAACAATATTAAATTAACAATGCAACAGTAATATATAGATACACATCAAACTCACATATGAAAACACAATACAAATTTCATTCCTCAAGGGTTCCTTCATGTTGAGTCACTATTAATAATTTTATATTAATTAGTTTAAATTTCAAGTACAATGTTCTTGATCATAAAGAAATAATAGATAGATCATCTCACAAGTAAATACAACTAATATAATGCAATACATTTAATGAATAATATTGACTACACATGTCATCAAGTATGTGAGAATAGATACAATTACATAAAAAATATAGGATACATGATAACATATATACATCAACTAAATAGAAGTCTCCAAGATAGGAATAAGAATGATAATGATACAATTGTAGAAATAAACATCAACATCTCTCAATCTAAGGGGGATCCAAATGCTAAGAAGTCACTATCTCTCGACCACATGGTAACCCAGTTAGGCTCCCACTCCCACCATGGAGGGAAGAGAATGAACGACCTGCATATATATGATCAATCATAAAAGAATCCTAGGCAAGGAATCATAATAGCCAAAACTACCTTAACATACAAAACTATAGAAGAAGAAAATATATTCAATCCAATAACATAACCACATACCAAGTGAACATGCAAAGTATAAATCAAGTATCATGAATTAAGAGACAAAATCAATAAAAGAGATCCACTTAAAGTCCAAATCCAGATGTCAAGTATAATAACTAAGTGAACATCAACAATATATACATCTAACAAATAAAACACTTCTAGAGGACAATAGAAAAATATATGGAGGAGACTTAGGCTACATGCTAGGGAGTGTCATCACATGGTCAAACTACTTGAGTTATCCTAGACTACTCTCTCATTAGTCCTTGGACCCTCAAGAGTTGTGTTACCCAAGACCAGTCACTCTAGACCTCAGACCCTCAATGTGACATATGTAGAACCAGAATACCCTCTCATGAAGATGAAGAAAATTAGTCATACCTATAAATAGGCATCATCGCATTCCCATCCTTAGCTTGTGTAAGCACTCAAGGCATGGATGATGTAATATCTCAAACTTATATTTTTAATGTGTATTGCGAAAAATGCTAGGCGAGATAATTTGATTACTATGTCATCACTTGTTACTCAACTTACAATAGGTTACTTTGGTACTAACCACTTTAGGTCCTAGACCCTTATTACAAGCCACTTCCAAAGACATGTACTAGACAACCTCCCCTAAGTTTAGAAAGAATAATGGTTTCATATACCCAAAAAAAACAAAGATCGTGTTTGGTTCCATCATAGGGAACCCAAAAATGCACTAGTTCACAGACCCAATTAAAATGTTTAACACAATAATTTTTTGATATAAATCTCAACTTGAAAAATTAAGTAATTCTTTGACTTACAGTCAAAATAATAAACATAAAAGAACATCTAAAAATCCCTAGCGTACAACTCTAATTGGCCAACTAGACAACCCAAAAAAAATCCACCACAAAAAAATGTCATAAAACTCCAAAATCAACCATAAGGTTTCAATTAAATAATAAATTTAGTTATTTTCAATAGTCTTATTTGACCATAATATTGTGCTCATTTATAAATATTACATCAATAATATCTCTATTTTATTCTTCATTAAATTATCAATATTTATAAATTTTCCATTATCTTGAGTTTCTAATTAGGAAAATAGGTTTTGAAGGGCCCCTAAAACCCTATAAATAAAATTTTTAAAGATATGACATTAAGATAGAGAGACAAAGAAAATCAAAAAAGAATAGAGCCAACACCAAAATAAAAGCTAGCTATGTAAATAAAATCACACTGACCACAACCCACTAACCAAAAATAGACAACACAAACATAAAAAACTAGAGGCAAAAGGACAACAAATGAATTAACCTATTTTCTTTATCAACTCTGCAACCTTCTCCTCCAACTGGTCCATCTTCTTAGTGAATTCCTTAATCTTATTGATGTCCAAAGAGGCCCTCATTACCAAATTCCTCATACTGGTTCTACTCCTCTTCCTAGTCCTTTCCTTTTTGTCTATTGTAGCACATTGATCCTCAGATGCAGTGATAATGACTTTCTCCTGAGGGCTTCCTTCCAACTTACTAATCAGGATTTTAACATGTGTTGGCTCCTCATTTAATAATGTTTAAATAACCAAATAGATGAGATAAAATACATCTAAGGGTAGCTAATTCCTATGATGGATGCATCCAAATATAATCTGAGCTAGCTATAAGGCTATACTTCTTCTACACTTCAAGCTCTACAAAACCTAGGCAGGTGTACCTTAGATTCATCAATGTCACCAGTGCTAAAAATAAGATATGGATCTAACAAAGAAGATATAACCCTTTTTTGTTCTACACTTATGCAATTAAATAGGCATGAAATAGCTAGTAACATAACCTATGAATCCACAAGCTAAGTGAGGTTCCACTTTTAGCTCTTAAATATGGAAGGGAAATATCATTTTGATTAAAGAATTTCAGGAAAAAAACCCTAGATAAAACAACAAGAAATGCAAGATCCTATAGCTAAGATCATTTCCTTATCTCTTTCGGGAAATGGAGTCATGAGAAGGAAAAAAAATTCACAAAAGATCATCAAATAACATTGGATCTAAGTATTAATGTTTCCATACAACATTCTTTATCAACATTCATATTTCAGGCTTATTATCACAATCCATGTGAAACCCTATCAATCTACATTCTCCATTAAACAATTTAACTGGTCCCTTGAATCAGAGCATAAATAGAGGAACATATATCTCATAACAAGACACCAAATAAAATAAACCTTTGATATATTCACTTGAAACTTGATAAACCCTTACAATGGAGAAATTTGAAACAAAATTCAATGTCCATGAAAATCTTTGTTATCTTTGTCATAGAAAGAAATATGCAACTCAAAGACACACAAATCCTATGAAGACTCAAAAACAATCCATTACTTTTCTCTAAAAGAAACTATACAAAGTTTCTCAAAAGGAGAAAATGTTGAAGAATGGTAGAAAAACAAGTTTAGAACTTACTCAAACAGCTAGGAACCAACCTTGTACAATAAGAAAGAAAGAGAATAAGTAGAAGAAGAAAGAGGAGTTGTATTTGATCTATAGCTACCACTTGTCCCCTTGAATCTTCATCCATTGATGAAGAAAAGCCTCTCTCCTCTCTCCTCAACCGAAAATCCAATATGATCTTCATTATTTTGCAACAAATTTGGGAAATATCTTTCCAAATAATGAAAAACCCTTGCTGGAAAGAAACAAACATCTTCTAATAAAACCACTACAAAAAGTCCCACCAAATGTCTACAATGATAAAATGTTGGTGTTGGAACTTTCCTCTCCAAATTTGGCATGTGCCCAAATGAGGGTTTTGCCAAATAATGCCTCTAACTGCCATGAGAGCACCAGATATAGCCAAGAATATTTAACTCAGAAAACACCCTACTATGACAAAACTAGGAATAACTTCTAACCATTGATACATGCACTTGATTTGACTGATAAAATGGAAATTTTTTTGAGACCTTTCCAAGGTATATGATAGTGTTATATGTGGGAAAAAATCTTGCCCTAGATGCTCATCTAAATTATAGACCAAGATATGATGAATAGATCAAACTTCATTTTTTAAAATCATTTTTTTATAAAATTAAAACATTATAAAAACATACATTTCATTTAAAAATACAGTTCTATTTGCAAGTTCCTCTCACAATGAGTGCACATTTAAAAATACTCTAAATTGTCTATCGGGTCCCTCTCACAATGCACACACATTTTTGGAAGGATTTTAATTAATATTTCTAACTTTAAACTTACCTTTAATCTTCCCTCCTAAATTTGGTCAAACTTGAGTCAACCACCAATTGCCACGTGGAATTCTTTGATAGGTTGCTATTGACCCATCACTTGCCATGTCATCCTCTACCAGGGTGACCTACCATATCAATGCCACGTGGCACCTTCTCATTGGTCGATCAACCACCTGCAACTTGGGCCCACATGCACCACATAACATGCTCTCATGATGGCATGATCATTATCTTCCTTGCATCTTTTTATCATGACAGTTTTTTATCTCATGACACATAGCAATATCTTGTCACTACATCACAGGGCCCACTCTGCCACGTGGTGGCTTGTCACAATGTCATGATGAATTTTTCGTTTCGTATGTCAACTTTTGCATGTCACCATCTTGATCCTCATTGGAAAGTTTGCGACATGGAAGCTTCTAATTGGTCTATTGGACTACCATGTCACCATTTGCATTGATCAAAATTATGCCAATGTCCACTGGTAGGTCCCACGCTCATGCCTTGCAACATGTGCCATAAAGCACAAATCATTAGACACTAAGAAATTATGCATTCCCATATAAAAAGAACTTAATCCACACTAACACTGGGATAAAATATCAAAACTTTCCCCTATTTCAAAACAAGTCGCCAACCATAGATTTTCTATTACCATTGAATATACTTGTGCTCTTTACATTTTAAAATCTATAGTGACAATCTCCCTTGTGTAAAACTTAGGTCCCCATTTTTCAATCAATCGTGATCATCTCCAAACGACGCTCCTCCACATTAAAAAATAGCAACATGTCCCCACTGCTTGTATTCATTGTTGCCAACTCTACATGCATAACTTAAAATTCTTCAAATTGGGCATGGGATTGCTAGAATCAGCCAAAACTGGCCCTTTTCCATTCATATGTGATACCCACCTAATGAACTCGGTACTTTCCACAACTCCATCGTGTCCCAATAGCCAAGCCAAGTAGGCACTAATAAATCTCCACCATTGCTTATTATTGCATCTTCTTAGTTTAATCATTTCTACAATCTATAAAATGAGGCCTCTACTTGATTTGAAAGGATTTCATATTCATGTTATTGTTATGCTGCTAGTTTAACATTTGATTTTCTTTGAGCAATTAAAATTTTTTTTTTATCATTTAACTTGTTTTATCTTGTATGTTAGCTTAAACAATCTATCATAACTAGGATGGTTGTAATACATTCTTGAGATTCATGGAGATCTTGCAAATCCATTGCATGCTTCCTCTATGAATCTAGCCAATCTACAAGCACATCATAGGTCAATTTTTAAATATTAGCTTGTTTCAACCTTTGAAAGTAATGATTTTTGGAAGTGTTGGTGTTTAGATTAGTGAACACATATTTACTGATACAATCATAGACTTGTACGGTTAGAATTTGCATTTCACTTATAATAGTTATTCACTAATATGATTACTACATAAACAATCTAATTATCTTTCATCCATATTTGTAAATGGTAACTATTATTTTTAGAGGATTACAAAATACATCTATTTTTTTTTTAATTATATGCTTTGTGAACTTATATTTATGTATGCAATTGACAATGTGATATATACAAATAAAACTATTTCTAAAAATATTTTTATACAAATGTATTTATTTTCTTTAAAAAATAGAGATGATCTATATATTACTAAAAGTATTCCACTTGAAGTATATTGGATAATCCATACAAAAATCAATTCAAATCAATCAATTATATATTTTGATTGGTAAAATTTAGTAACTTCTTATTTTAAACAAATCAAATATAACTTAGAAACCTTAAATACTAAATCAAATTTAATTTAGAAACTTTTTTTAATAAATTTTCTTTATTTTAGAAATTATTTGATAGTATAGTTTTACTTTTGCTATTAAAATTTATGTCAAATTTTACTTAATGAATATAAATTAGTTTTAATATTTTACTATTATTATTAATAAAATTTAGTTTTATTTAGTAAACATAGCATTAAAATTCAAATGAGATTTCCTCCTATATTATTATAATTGGTTTTCCATCTTAAATTTTTAATACTTAATAGTGTATTTCTTCAATACAATATTATAATCAATAATGTAGAAACTATTTTGCAATATTTATAAACTAACATTTCTTGGTGTAAAATATTATTATTATATATGATCATAAAATAAATTATATGCTAATTTTACTTTCATAATTCATTTTCATTTCTTGGTCTCTATTATTATATATGATCATAAAATATGGGAAAAGATTAAATTTTTTATAAATGAATCAAATCAAAAAGAAAAAGTGTATATACTTATCATATCATTCTATAGGCATGAGAGATTTTCAAGTGTGATTTTTAGAGAACTATTGTTTTTGTTAAATTTTAAGAACATATTGCAAAATTCTAAGATTAAAAAAAGGAAATATAAATTCTTATTTGTTATTGTTGAGAAAAAAAAATTCTTTAATAAAAAAAGCACCCAGATGTAGTAATTGCACTATGAGGAGCTACATCAGACTTCATAAGTGACTTTAATTACCTATTTCTTGTTTTCCTCCTCATTATGGGTGAGAAGATAGAGATAAGGATTTTGAAGCTTGATTTTGAGAAGTGTGAAATTTGGTGGGGATATGTTGTGAGGTGCATCTTTGACTTGTGTTAATTTTTACTGTTACATACCCAAATTAACTAATACACTACTTTGTTTAGATTTAGGGTTTTAAGAAATTGTCAACACTGCTATAACAATCTAAAGCTTTTCAACCATAAATTTTACTAGGTAAAGACACTGGGCCTTTGTCTTTAGATATTTCATCATCATGAACATCTAGGTCATCTATGGTGTTGTTTCTACTTTTATGGTCATGTATTTAGTAATTCAAGATTGATTTTTGTGTATGTAAATATGTTAATTTTTGCTTATGGAAAGAAGCCCAACAAAGAAATTCAACCATCAGTTAAAAAAACTCAATTAGATATAATCTGGATAATTAAATCATGCTTTGTTACTTCGTCTTTCTCTAAAAATTCATTCTCAAGCTCATTTGTAACTGCTTAAGGCACAATTTGAACCATGACCAAAATTAAATTAGAGCCTATTTTTCCATTGCTCTATTCTTCCTCGGCTTTGAATGGACGAGGAATATAGGTAGCCTTATAAGTGGCCAAACCCTCCATTGACTTCCTGCGGACATACTCCATGAAAGGAAGGGTTTACAAAGTGGATATAAATTTTCTAGTTTGTGTGGCCACTATATCCCATTTCCATCTAGAGAAAGGGCGTACCATTTGAGATATATTAAAAGGAAATATCACCTTCAAAAGACATTTTCTCATGAAGAAAAACTTCTTGTGCACTAAAAGACCATGTGGTGGCCATATTTTCCTAAATGCATTTTATAATATTCCTAATTTTGATCAGATTCACCTCATACTTATCTTGCAGATTTTTAATTTCCTGAGCATCATTCACAAATTTGAGCCTTCCCTATGTAAGGAGGATACTAGATGAGGTTGGGGGAAATGAATTTTACACCTACCCATCTGCATTTACTTGAGTTTTTACATTCATTTTAGGCATTTTATTTCCATCAACAGATTTCTACAGATAATATTTAAATGAGATGTGTTGAAATATGTCCATACTTGTTCCATGTTTCCCATGCTTTACAAATAGAAAATATTGTTGTTAACCCTATCACACAATCCTCCTTCCATTTTCTTATATGTATGTCCAAATCTGATGTTCTAGAACTCTAAGTGGATATAGATATGTTGAGTTTCTTTGCAAGAAATGAAAGAGATTGTGGTGACTATATCTAATTTTATAAAATGAAGATTCTTCATTTTCATCTTTAAAACTCATTTTTTTAGATTTTACAATTTCCATGAAGATGCACAAGTCACCAAATTTTGTAGAGAGCAACTTCATGAGATGTTAGCTGCCAAAATCTAAGCTTTTCCTCCTTCTAGGTTGAAATATATTTGTGAAAATTCCCAAAAAGTACTCTTATTCCAAATATCATTTGAAAACTCTCATATCCAATATTGTCTGAAATCAATTTGAAAAATTGCCACTATAATGTAAGACCCCTCATGATACCAACATATCACATCTATCATTGAGATTATCCAACCTAGAAGGAACCTAGGAAATTGCTCTCATGATCTTAGCATACATGACATTTTGATCAATATTGGAGGATAAGATATTTCAAAATTAATTTTACTATTAGTAGGTCTTAAAACACACATCAATGACACCTCCCTAGTGCTAGTGAAATAAAATAGACTATAATCTTTATTAAACTATTTTAAACAAACTATCAATACTATTCAATAGTGTGATAAGTATTCATTGTCATATTACAAGAGAATCAAGTATAAACATGTAGCCTCTATCACTAGTTCTGGTTTGTATTTACATGACCTTAAGTGTAGGTATGACTTACTCATGATCTGTAATTAGTTATGAAATATAGATCCTTGAAGTCAAATGACACACATGAAAAGGAAGTGATAGGTGTCATGATTAGCAAGAGGGTCACAATATTGTCAACCATTTACAACTCAAAGAATTGATAATCTAATCTATATTACATTATCAGTTTAAATACACCACATAGTGAACTTATTTGGATGATCCGTCCTCTCAATTTGGAGTACCTTTTGCAATGGGCATACATCTTTTATTCTTTTTGGTTGAGTAGTATTATCTCCTTCTAAATATGAAATCACCAAAATTTGATATGTGACAACCATGAGAATGAGACTTCAATAGAACTTTTTCATATTCTTTTTTCATCTTCCTCTTTTGTTTCATATGTACAAGAATTTATGTTGTTTGCATTTCACTTTCTTCAGCTTGTTGCAACCTTTGATACACTAATTGTTTGGGCATTCTCCCAACTTAAAAAAATCTTGTATCAGTGGTGGTATTCATTATGATTTTTAGCATAATCACTTTATATAATTGTTGTGGTTCCACAATGCATGCCCCATTTCATAACTAAAATGGGGACCCCCTACTCTATTTGTTAGATTTTTTTTCAAAACCCTAGTATAGGGTTTGAATCTCTTTAGGGTTTTTCTAGGGTCCTAAGTCACATCTAGGTTCCAACTCAAAAACATAGAAGGAAAAAATTAGAGCTTTTGGGAGATAGTCATTTTTTTCTCAAAAAGTAAAAATGGCACACCTATGCACTTCACTGGGTGTGTCGATATGCCAAATTACATTGAAGGGAAATGTTCTCCTTGGGTGATGCATAGATGTGTAGTTGTGCACCTACATAGCACTCGAGGGTACTAAGGCCTATATAAGCAGGGGAGTTCCCCATTCTCTTCATTGCCTTTATTTTGTAACTCCACCAAGATTCTTTCCACATCTCCAAGTCTTTGTCTGCACTTGCGCACTGAGTTAGGTCCACTCCTCCTCGCTCCATCTATGAAAACACACCAGGTGAGGTGTGGCTCCTTCTACTCTTCCTTCCTTGCTCATTAAAAACCTCCAAAGTTGAAAGGGTGCAAACTAGCACACTTTTCTAGGTGCATTGATGCATACCCATTCCTATTAAAAGAAAACCTTAAAACAAATCAAAGACTAAAAACACCAAAAGTGCACTAATCCACACCTTCCCCTTTGCAAAACACAAAAAAAATAAAAAATAAAGCACAACTTGTAACTAACTATGGTGCACACTTGCTCACCTGCCTAGGTGCGCTAGTGTACACCCCACATATGTGCACCTTTTCTTCGAACATATGCACACTTCCCCCCAAAAGCACAATTTAAAACACAATACAAAAAAAATAAAATGAGATGCACACTTGCGCACCTGATTTTGTGTGCTAGTACACATCCATAACCAAAGCAAAAAATGCCAAACAAGGTGCACACTCATGCACCTAATCTAGTGCACTAGTGGATACTTTATATTTAAAAAATTTTATTTTAAGAAAAGGAGGATATAGGGTTTTTTTCTTTCATTTAACTTTTAGGTTATGTTTAGGATGGGACTAAGCATTATCATGATCTTCTCATTCTTGATTTTGAACTAATGGACGTCTTTTGTCATGCAGATATAATGGCATCTTCATCAGGTGAGAAAATGGCACCAAAACTTGTTGTGTTCAAGTTCCAAGGCGTTCCATCGAAATCAAGATTCCAGGATGACTACTTAGAAATTAGAGATAGATTTAGGACACACTAATTTGGTGGAGTTTCTAAGGATTTGCAACAGACCCACTACAAGGTCAACTTTGGTTTTGGCATTAATCTAATCGAGGTTGGTAAACACAGCTTCACACCCTATGTTAGTGCAATCTTTAGAGCTTGTAATGACACTGGCACAACATTTTGTCCCTAAGGAAAGAGTGGTGAAGAGTGTGATAGGAGAAGTTGTCCTTGATCTCTGACCCAATAACATTGAAAGGGTATTCCATCTTCCAATGGCTGATCAATGCATCATTAACCTATGAGGTAGCAGAAAGGTGGTATAGAGAACACCTAAAAGAGGCTATTAAGATGATCTAGTCCTCTTATCTTATTGAGAAGACTCCTCTAGGGAAGGTAACTAGAAAGGTGGATATGATGAGAGGATATATGAAGGATGATATCAGATACTCAATCATATTTCTAAGTAGGGTGATGGGTCTACTAGAAGCTAGGCACCTAAATGTCTTCATGGTTCACTTCACTTCATTGAGACTATCAAAACAACCAGGATACCACTTGATTGGGCCATGACTTTGAGTGAAAATCTATGTGAGCAGTTGGGAATAGTAAAAGGTAAAAGGATATTTTATATGACTTCATGTGTGGTGTATCTATTAGCTGCAAGGGAAACAAATTGTGACTCCTCTTAATGTTTTACTCAAAAAGGGAGCTATAATAGAATGGGTTCCTAAGGTAAAGAAATAATTTGAGGCTATTAAGGTAGAAATTTCCATGGCTCTGGTATTGGTAACTCTTGATTACAACCTTCCTTTTAAGATATATTCCTTCACTTTAGAGCATTCATGCACAGGAACCTTAACCTAGAAGAAGAAGAAGGAAGATGAAAGAACTATTGCTTTTATGAGCTACCCACTGAGAAATGCTAAGTTGAATTATTCTAACCTCGACAAAAAATCTTTTTCCTTAGTTAAAGTGGTAAAGAAGTTTTGCCATTACATACTAAGGAGTAAGGTGTATGATATTGTACCTAACCCAGTAGTAAAGACATTGTTGATCCAAAATGAACTTGGAAAAAGGTGAGGAAAATGGATGGTGGTACTTCAAGAGTTTGACCTAGAGATCCAACCTATAAAATTAATCAAAGGTCAAGGAGTGTTAAGAATGATAGTTGATAACTAGATTGGCTATGAAAAGAAATTTAAGTTTGAGAAATAAATAGGTCCTGAAGATCAGAAGAAAATGATAGTATCTCAAGTTGACATTGGTCAAGGTGTAGTAATAGATGTTTGGTACCAAGATATTGTTTACTATCTCCTATAGAATAGGTGCCCTAGTTGGATGAATAGTTCAAAACAAAAAGGACATAAAATGAAGTGTGAGTCCTATATGTTGCAAGATAAAAAGTTGTAAAAAAGGAACTATGAAGGGTTCTATTTAAAATGCTTAGGATGTGAGGAAGAAAAAGAAGTCCTAGACCAATTTCATGACAAGTATGGTGCAGGGCACAGTTCCGCAGAAGCAACTGCTCATATGATTTTAAGATCAGGTTATTTTTGGCCCACAATATTCAAGGACACTTTTGAGCATGTACATTCTTTTCATGTTTGCCAAACTAGTGCTAGCAGAGAAAGACACTTGGCAATGCCACTATAACCCGTATACGAGGTATGTCATTTTGCAAAGTGAGGGTTGGATTTCATTGGTCTAGTCAATCCACCATCATCAACTAGATACACCTACATTCTTAGAACCATTGATTATTGTATGAGATGGATAGAAGTAGAAACATTCAAAAATTGTACTAATAAGGTAGTAATGAACTTTTTGGAGGAACACATTGTTACTAGATTTGGGATAACAATTTCCCTTGTGTAAGATAATGGATCTGCTTTCACATCAATATTCTTGACTCAATGGGCATTAGAAAAGAAGGTTATTATTAAGTTTTCTTCTAATTATTATCCACAAGGGAATAGTGTGGTTGAATCTATGAATAAGAACTTAGTCACAGTAATAAGATATTTTTTAAAGGAGAACCATAAGGATTGGCATACACAACTCAAATATGATTTATGGATAGATCGAGTGAGGGTTAAAAATGCATTGGAGACATCTCCATATTTTCTCATCTATAAACAAGAGCCAGTGTTCCCACTTAACCTCAAGAATCTTGTTTTGAAATTCATGAGTGGGTATGCTGAAAAGGCTAACAAAGTACAAATCAGATTGACAAATGTTTTAGAAATGGATAGCTGCATTGGAGCACATGGATAAACATCAAGTTGTCATGAAGAGGTGGTTTGACAAGAGGGCCACAATGAAATCATTTAGAAATTTTTTATCTTGTTCTACTTTGGGATAAGGAAAAAGAAAAATTGGGCAGCCATACCAAGTTTCAATGCTTGTGGACTGGTCCTTATCAGATTGCTGAAATTCTCAGAGAAAATACTTTTAGGTTCAGTTCCTTATAGGGGGAATTTCTTCCCCTTCTAGTAAATGTGAAACTTATGAAACATTATATTGAAGCCTAATAATAATAATAATAATAATTAGATTTCATTTTTGCAAAAAAAATTTCTTTCTAGTTGTGTGTTTTCTTTCATTCACATGTTTGTTTTAAAAGTTGTGTCAGTCCAGGGGGGTAAGGTGGACTTGAGACTTTATCTTGAGATATCTTAGTAACTATTCTTTTGGTTCTAATTTCAAGGAGAGTTATTTCTTTGTTGAAACATTTGGATGATTTTTTGTCTTATACCAATTGAACAATGGATGTTGCTTGTAGGAATAGGGTAACTTTCAGTCTTGAGTTCAGGATTCTAAACTAAAATGGGAACCCCATTTCATAACTAAAATGGGGACCCCCTACTTTATTTTTTAGGTTTTTTTTGGAACCCTAGTCCAGGGTTTGAATCTTTTTAGGGTTTACAAGGATCCTAAGTCACATCTAGGTTCTAACTCAAAAACTTGGAAGGCAGAAATCAGAGCTTTGGGGAGATAGTCATTTTTTTTGAAAAAGTAAAAATGGCACACTTGCACACCTGACTAGGTGCACCGATGTACCAAATTACATTGAAGGGATGTGTTCACCCTTGGGTGATGCATACATGTGCATTTGTGTAGCCATGTACCTACACAACACTCAAGGTTACTAAGGCCTATATAAGTGGGAGAGTTCCCCATTCTCTTCATTGGCTCCATTTTGTAACTTCACCAAGATTCCTGTTACATCTCCAAGTCTTTTTCTACACCGGCACACTAAGTTAGGTCTACTCCCTCCTTGCTCTATCTGCAACACCACACTAGGTGAGGTGTGGCTCCTTCTACTTCTCCTTCTGCACTCAACAAAAACCTACAAATTCAAAACTCTCCTAAATGGGTGCACACCAACACACCTATCCGGGTGGGCATCTATTAAAAGAAAACATTAAAACAAATTGAAGACTAAAAACACCAAAAGAGGTGCATATTAGTACACCTGGATAGGTGTTCTGATTCGTACCTTCCCCTTTGTAAAACACCAAAAACATTTAAAAACAAAACACAACCCATAAATAACTATGGTGCATAATTTTTCACCTACCTGGGTGGACTAGTGTGCACCCCACATATGCACACCCTGCATATGCGCACCCCACATATGTGCACCTTTTCTTTGAACATATGCACACTTCCCCCCAAAAGTAAAATTTAAAACACAATACAAAAAAAAAAAGAGATGCACACTTGTACACATAATATGGTGCACTAGTGTACATCCATAACCAAAGAAAAATGCCAAACAAGGTGCACACTCATGCACCTAATCTAGTGAGCTAGCATGCACGCATAATCAGATTAAAAGAGGAAAATAAGGTGTGTACTCACGCACCTAATTTGGTGCACTAGTGCATACATTATATTTAAAATTATTTGTTTTAATAAAAGGACGATATAGGGTGTTTTTCTTGCATTTAACTTTTAGGTTTTGTTCAGGATGGGACTAAGCATAATAGTGATCTCCTCATTCTTGATTTTGAACTAATGGATGTCTTTTGTCATGCAGATATAATGGCATCTTTATCAGGCAAGAAAATTGCACCAAAACCTATTGTGTTCAAGTTCCAAGGTGTGCCATCAAAATCAAGATTCTAGGCTGATTACTCAAAAACTAGAGATAGATTTGGGACACACTGATTTGGCAGAGTTGTTAAGGATTTACAAAAAACCCACTAAAAGGTTGGCTTTGGTTTTTGCATTAATCCGATCGAGGTTGGTAAACACAACTTCACACCCTATGTCAATGCAATTCTCAGAACTCATCATGACACTTGCACAACATTTTTTCCCTGAGGAAAGGGTGGTGAAGAGTGTGATAGGAGAAGTTGTCTTTGATCTCTAGCTAAATAACATTGAAAGGGTATTCCATCTTCCAAGGGTGGATCAATTCATCAGATTAACCTATGAGGCAGTAGAAAGGTGGTATAGAGAACACCTAAAAGAGGCTATTGAGATTATCCAGTCCTCTTATCTTATTGAGAAGACTCCTCTAGGGAAGATAATCGAAAAGGTGGCTATGATGAGAGGATATACGAAGGATGATATCAAATATTCAATCATACTTCTGAGTAGGGTGATGGGTCTACCGACAGTTGGGCACCTAAATGTCTTTATGGTGCATTTCATTAAGACTATCAAAATGACAAGGATACCACTTGATTGGGCCACAACTTTGAGAAAAAATATATGTGAGAAGTTGGGAGTAGTAAAAGATAAAAAGAAGTTTTATATGACTTCATATGTGGTGTATCTATTAGCTGCAAGGGAAACAGACTACCTCGGGCTATACAAAATAGGTAGCATGTAGGATCCCTATGCTTGGCCGTATATTGTTTATCCATAATTAGTGAAGAAGAAACTCTTGGGACATAGAAAGGAATAAAAAATTGTCAATGATGCCTTCATTTTTGCTGTAATCAGATTCATTGAAGGAGATTATGTGAAGAGGTTATCAGTTGAGGTAGTGGCACAACTAACAATGCTTGGTGCCTATTATATTTAATTTAGAACATTCACATATTTAAAGGTAGCTAGTGCTACTATCCATCCAATAAAGCTCCCAAGGTATCCTAGCGATGTACTTATCCTTTTGGAGATTGCTTGACATATTGAGTCTACATATGACAGAGTCAGGAAACTACATAGATCATGTTGGACATAGCCCCTAGTGATAGCACTATATTAAGTTAAGAGGAAGTAGGATAGTCCTTCTTTTGAATGGGAATGGGATCAATATCCCCTAGAGGAATATAATTCCCCAAGACCCTATTTTGATAATATCGGAAAGGTCCAAAGTCTAGCAGGTAAGGAATTCTAGCATGAAGAAGTCATTGAAGATCATTGGATGAATGCTACAAATGACTATGATGTCTGTATCAGGGATTATTGTAGGATGATTGCATTTAGCAGAAAAGGATTTGAATTTAAAGATTTTAGTGGAGATACTATGGCAAGATTCCGAGGAGCTACTTGACCCTTTGTTCAATAAGGATAAAATTGGGGAATAGCCTAGTATGAATGTAGAAGTTGACATGGAAAAGAATGATGATATTAATCATCGAGCGAGGCACATTGTCAAGATGACATAGGATTGGATTAAGAAACCCTTCAAACTTGATTCAATACCTAAGATAGTGGTCTTTCATGCACAAATCCACCTAGCCAAAGGTAGAGGGAATAAGGTCACCATCCCTAATTTTGTAGTCCAGTCACCCATAAGGCCTGAAATACTATGCCAACTAGATAGACTAGTTGGATACTATCGCCCTCCAGAGAAAAAAAGAAGGGGCAAAAGAAAGAGGATTTCTTTAAGAGTCGAACCTGAGGAGGGTGAAATTTTGGTGCCTCCATAGCAACAAGAAAATGTGCAAGGGTCTGAGGATACTGGTGCACAACAAGAAGACCCACTATTGTCATCAAATGCACCCAGCTTGATAGAGGGTGAAACCCAAGAAGTCTCTCCTCCTTCACAGGAAAAACAAGCATCCCCTTCTACCTCTAAGAAACAAAAAGATCAAGACCCCCATGAAGAAGAGGCAAAGGGTGATTAGAAGGATGGTTCCTTTCCCATATGTCCTAGAACCTATTCTTGAGGGAGAAGAAGAAGAAGAGGAAGATGAGGAGGAAGATGTGTCCTTACAAAGAAAAACATGACTAGCAAGAGCCACAGAATAGGAAAGGAGGAAAAGTTCCACTATGATACTACCATCAGTCCCAAAAGAACCTTTGGAAATAACTACTTCAGAAGATGAAGTACAACAATGGGTTGATGAGTAGGGTGAAGAGGGCGATGATATTCAAAATGTCAAATTTTGACTTTATGCCCATGGGAATAGAGTTTATTAGGGATAAGATCAAGGATACCTTGACAAGTGAGCCTCAAGAGGAGCACTAGACAAAAATGCCACCAGAATCATAGGGTCCTGATCTTACTCCCCCATCCCTTGTCCCAATCACAATTGTAGGCAAATGCTTTGCTACTACTCAACCTCTGAATGCTAAAGAAGAATAGGTTCAAAAAAAGCATTCACAAGAGGAGGAACCACAATAAATGGTAACTAATGAAGTGTTTAAAGATATACAAATGGTTGAATATCCTCAACAAGCCTCCCAAGACACTAAGGTTCAAACTACATGCTCCATAGAAACAAAGACCACTGAGGGAGAGCCATCACAGAAAGAAAGAACCCCAGAGAGAAGTGACAAGGGGAAAGAAATAACTAAACACACTAGTAAATTTAGGCCTAAATTTCAATGTGAAAAGGTCAAAATTTTGATGAGAGTAGGTCAAATAGGCAACTAAACTTGTTGTCAGTCTTTTTTAGTCTTTTTTTTGACACAAACATTTTGCGTCAAAATTTTGACTTCATAAAGGTGGAATTACTGATGCGAATTTCATCAATTTCCTTAGTCCAACCTAAAATATTATTTTTCCATTTGTAGGTGTCGCTGGTCAAAATTTTGACATAAACCATGCCTAATTTGGTGTTGAAATTGCAACCAATGCTCCTTAATTTTCTACACTGATGCCATACAAGCAATGTCAAAGTGCAGACATGTGCGTTGAAATTGTGACCAAAACTCCTTAATTTTCTATGCCAGTGCCATACAAGTGACATCAAAGTGCAAACATGTGTGTCGAAATTGAGACCAAAGATAGGTAGAAATTTTGACAAGCTATGCCAATTATTGTAAAAGCCTTGCTCTCATAGGAGCCTTCTAAACTGCACAAAATTTGATTCTAAATGTAATTGCTCAGTGCATGAGAGTTAGGGTATCATGCACATTTCTACCTCCACACCATTGTTTCATTCATCACATGATTTATTTCATACAAAAAAATGAGATGGAGGAAGAAATGTGCACAATATCCTGAGTCTCCACCAAGCAATTATGCTTTACAACTCAAATTTTGTTCAGTTTAAAAGGATCCTATGAGATTAAAGCCTTTGCAATAATATTGGCACAACTCGTCTAAATTTTGGTTCCTGTAGGGAAAAATAAAATTAGGAAAGAATTATTTATTAGGAATGAAAGCCAATAATTTCACTAACGAATCTCTATTTTTTAAACAAATAAACGTGACAAAAAAACTTACTATCCCAATCACATATATAACTATAAATATAACTATGTCTAAAACCAACATAATTTGTACAAATATCCACAATCTAAATATTATCCCTTGATGCTTTTTTTAATGTAAAGTTTTAAGTCGACTATCTTAGCACCCTAGATGTAATACCAAACTGTCATTAGGCTAAAGACTACAACAAGTTTTACAAATACAAGGAGAACTACCCAACCAAAGTAGAAAATGACATGAAAAGTTAAAAATCTATCAATTGATGCCTCTAGATGAAATATTTCTAGCAATTGAATTGTACGTTATAGAAAAAAAAATTGCCTTAAAATTGACACCTCACCAGTTGTTCATTTGCATCTGTAATGGCTTCACAAAAGTTGAAAGCTTATGATTTTTCAAGAACACAAAAGGCACTCGTAGTTTAGCTACATCAATAAAAGTAAAGTAGTTCAGTTCCACAATGAGGGCAAGAGACTATCAATATTGATTGTGGAGTTGCAAATAGGTAAGTGATAAACATAAAAAGGTAGTTCAAGGCACCATTTTCCATGTTCTAATATGATGAACTACCTTGGAGCTAGTTCTAAACCTTGATTACCTAATGTCGGATTTGATCCAATGGTACCATTATTTGGAGGAGGTCCCACACCCCACTTTCCTGTTGATTGTGAAGGTGCTAACGAAGCATCTTCGCTAGTTGATCTCCCTTGCAAGCTCTCAACTAAAAGAGAATTCTTGATTGAAGAATGCCAAAGATACTCACAATGTGCCTATCAATCGAAGATAGTCATGATGTGCCTATTACTAATAGGCACATCGTGACTATCTTTGACATTCTCCTATGGATCTTATGGTTCTAATATTATAACATGAGGCTTCCTCTTCTTTTTTCAAGCATAAGGCTGATGTGGCCCTATAATAAGAAATAAATGGGTTTGATTTTGATTATGTACAACACAAAGAAAACCAAAATGTAATAGCAATTTTTAATAGAAAATGAACTATATAAACTTGTAAAGCTCATAATAATAATAGGCCATAAACTTGGACAGATTTGTTGTAGATTTCTAGGATGATTGGGGTGTACTTATCATCATGATCTAAATTCTGTAAGAGATTAGTATGTGTTATTTCAGCAAAGATAACTGCTTGAGAGAAATGAGCACATGCTAGTGATTGTTCACTTCATCTAATCTGGTATTTTCTTGCTAGGTTTCAAATTATTAATTTATATAATTTGTTAACCAATCCAAGCCTTCCTGTTATCCCTATTTTGTTAAGTTAATCATGGCCTAATCTTTGCTTCAAAGTTGAAGTCCAAGATTTACTCTCATTGGTATTCAACTTCCATTGATGCTTGTGAGATTCCTATTTTGTTAAACAACTACATTATAACTTTCCATTCATTATATCTTTTCCTCATAGCTAAAAAATGTCACTATTATGTTCTTCCCATTCCCTATATCTTATTCACATAGTAATGGAAATGTCATTCTTATTTTGAAATCTATGAATTAAAAAACAAAGTTCAAGGGAAATTAGCATATAATATGATATCAAATGGGTACCTCAAAATTTGTATAAACAACAATCTCATAAACATACCATGCTTCATCCAGAAGAGCTACAATTCCCCTTGGCTTCTGCATATACAAAATATAGTTGTATTTAAGATCCTGGCCCTCAATTTCAAAAGTTTGTGCTCTAATAAACACAAACTTCTGACAAAGCACTATAATTTAAATTGAGAAAGGGATCATTCATTCTAAAATATTTAGTCCATAAGATACTCAATTCTATAGAAAAAAAATTATTATTTGAATTTATGAATAAGTGTTAACCCCACTGATTTACCTATACCCAGGATGTTTATTGAGAACCTTAATTAAAATCATATATTGTGTGTATGTTTAATTATGCAGTTTGCATCTACATCTAACTAGAAAAGGAAATGGATATCAAAAAATACCTTTTCAATCAGATCCAAAACATCTTGATTGTCAACAAATTCAATGTAGCTCCAACCAATTTCTTCTCTTGTGTATTCATCCTATTCCATCTAAAGACATGTTGCACAGCATATAGAAAATTACATAGAAAAAAGTAAATATCATACACAACAAAATAATATTGAAATAGTTAAGAAAATATACCCTAAGAAAAGAGCAAAAACAAAATGTATAAAAAATATATTTCTTTCAAAAATTATGATAATTTAATAGATATGGAACTTTCTAACTTGATTGAAGTGTTGTTGTAGTTTCTCATTTGTAAGATTGATATAGAATAGTTCAAAACTACAATGAAGAAAAAATAGGTTTTCCTTAGCTCACCAAAGAGTAATATGTAAAAATTTCATATTATGAAAGCTTTCAAATATAGCTCGCTAAATTACAGTGACTATAGCTACAAGGCATGATTTAAAATATGCAGTCTAAGGTTGCAACATTTATAATGACTATAGACAAAAATATAAATTAAAACAAGCAATATTATCATCAACGTTTTTAAATGTGGAATGAAATGGTTGTAAGTATGCATTTCTACCACATGCAAATGATTTTGAGGTACAGACCTATGCAATCCAATCTCCCAAGGAATAGATAACATCACTTATCGCCATCTTTGCCAAAACAGGATTTGTCATAAAGCGATGTTAAAATAGTTACTAAAATGGTCATAAATTATGTTGTTATAGTAAAAGAATACTTTAACTTAAGAAAAAAAAAATACAATATTAAAACATGACATCATGCTTTAAAAACTAAAAAGGTACCTGTAACAAAGAACTTCATTTTGACTTGCTAATTGGTTGTCACTATTAACTATAAGCTTATCTTTAAAGTTTGATCTTCACTTGGTTTTGAGAATAGTTAAATATTATTTACTAAACAAGGCCAACCACATGAAGGTGGAAGCTCATTTGCCCCCCCCACCCACCCCCCCCCCCCCCCCCCCCAACATCCCTCTAAATTCCCCGTTAACATTTAATAACATTCATTTATTCATCCATTTTTGAAATATAACATTCAATCATTATAATCACATGATAACATTCATTAACACAATATTCATTAACACCCAACATTAATGAATAATATTAATTAACAATATTAATTAACACAATATTCATTAACAATATTCAAGAGTAAGTGATTCATGAATAATCATTTCTTTTTGGCTTTCTTGCCATTTCTTTTTTTCATAAGATTTCTATGAGGAATATCAATTTCCTCGTCATCCCCCTCCTCTACTAGTTCTAATGCATGTCTCCTCCTCATTCGTTCAAGAACATCATGAGGCCGCTGCACCAAAGTGGGATCCACTGCAATAACAAGTACTTCATGAGTTAAATTCACACCATTTTATATTAGTGAATTATGATTTTTTATTTAAGTAAAAGAAATATAAATCAAAAAAATAATTTAAAAGAAAAAAACATAGATTTTCTTTACCTAAATGTGTGACATGATCTAGCTGCTGATCAATCTGAACATCCTCTGGCACTCGTTCAACACAACATGATTCTATATCCTGAACACAAAAAGGTTACACAAATTTCAACTAAAGATGTTAAATTGTATTAATAGTTACATAATTAGTTTTAAATAAAAAATGAGAACCTCCATCGACAATACGATGCACATCAGGGGCTTCATGATGTTGCGTATGATCTGTGTCACAATTAACCAGCTACATTGCAATGTCATGCACGTTATTATCAAATAAATTGTTGCTCAAGTATTCAATTTCTAATATATTTTTTGGCATATTTACATATGCACATGATGCAGGAGACTATTCGGTTGGGGCAATGGAAGCTTGCCGTAGGTGTTCAGCCACCATTGCATAGCCTTGCTTGAAGGCAATTTTTTTGTGTTCTTCCATGACCTCTAGATTAAAATCAGCACCCTGCATTTTGTATTAATTAACAAAATTATTTGCATTTTATAAATAATTTTTCTTTGCAATTCATTTACTGCTACTTACAATGTGTGCTTCAATTTTTGAATATCCCCCAGAGCCAAGTTTGTGCTACCCAACCTTTTCTAGCTTGGCCTTTGTTTCCTTTGATGTGTCCTGCAACCTATGAAAAGTTTGAAATATGTTAGATGATATAGATATAAATATCGGTACTAATTAGTGGATTATTATATATTGGTATGAAGGTTTTAGCATAAAGTAGCATGTTCCACCAAAAATATGAAAAAAGGGAAGAAATTGTAGCATCATACCTTTAATTATAAAATATCTTCTGAAACTAAACAAATATGCCTTTTAAATTGATCTTTAATTATCCATTATTCATAATAGATTTAGAAATTTAAAATAACAAATTCAAATATTTTCTCATGTCATCATGTTGAGCTTGCAGGGAGCAATGCACATATTTCAATAAGAGAGAGCACACAATTGTCAAAGTATGGTGGAAGACATTAGATGAAAAAATAATTATTTTTCACTGACTATATGAGTTGGGATATATAATAAAATAAATATATATTGTGGACAATTCAAGATTAAATTTATAGGGAAATCTAGGTATGTTAGTAGTTTTGAAGTTAAAGATATCAACCACATTGATGAGCTAGTCTCAATTCTTTCAATTTTTCTGTCCTTTCTCGTGACATTCATTTCTAGTGACATGTGTAATCATGCTATTTATCCATGGAGTTCATGACGTATAGGGGATAATTTTTACAACAATCTATAATAATCAAGTTGGCTTGCTTGAATTTCTTGCAGAGGCTTAATGTATTAGTCATTGTAATAGGGATGATGAGGGAAAATAAGGTGGACTTAAATAGTGTAGGGATAATTACATGTGTACTTCTTTTAGGATAAGTATTTCTTGAATTATCATTATTTTCTTCACAAAATTATATTGTGAATATGTTGCTTTTGGTGGAAAAGATTTATGGGAGATCAAATAAGAAGTCTAACAAGAAAAGAATGAGAAGATCAAAGTTAGTGAAGATGGTTTTTTCATACTCAGTGAGCTACCATAGCTTGAATTTATTTTAATTCCATTCATTAGTCAAAATAACATTGCCATGCTCTTCACATTTTCAAAAATCTCAATAGCAAAAATCTATATTTGTAGGCACACAACATCTCTGGACCACCCTTTCATGCAAGGCACTCTTAATGCCTAAATGAAAAATGATAACTTATAAGGTGGCCTAGTATAATCCAAAATAGTTGGAAAGGGCTAGTGACCACAAACAAATATGAAGGATCATGAGATTTCCACTTTCAATCCATGGGAATTCATCAAAGGGTTTTTACAGTGTGGTTTATGAGAACATAAACTAAACAAAACAAACATATAAAGAGAAAATTAACAACTACCATTGTAGTACCTACCCTCGTTCACATCTTTTCTAGACACATTGTTGTTATTATTATCAGACTATGTCAGACTAGTTTTATGGTTGATGGATTAGTGGTTTCCTTTTGAGACTATTAGACATTATGTTATGGATTCAGTTGGTATATGATGAGATCATTTAGACTTTACATTTCATGTTGATGATTAGTTAGATGGTTTATTATCTCATGTGCTTTATTATGGATACTTACCCCATACTTGCATGTGTATGGTGTACATGTTTTCATATTGTATGGCATTTCTGACGTGGTTAAGGAAGGGAGTCGTAGTCACCTGCTTAGTCGGGATCTACACGATGCACCACTTCCTGCCATTGTCTGTTTAGCTTAGCATTATATATATTGTATGTACATGCATGGTTTTTTTGCAAGTTGCAAGTACTGGGTATCGACTTCCCTGAATTGCCAGGATGAGCGTACCCTATTATACTATCTCACTGATAAGAGAAGGGAGATAAATTCTCAAGTCCAAATCCCAAACCATTAAACCAATTGTCCTAGTAAGGTAGGACAAATATCTGGATATTTTACCCATTGAATGTGTTGGATGACATAATTCATGATTTTTAACCCTTTAGACTAATTTTGTGTGAATTTCTCTATGATGGGTTTTCATATTTTATCTTGGAGGTCTATGGTGAATTTTCTATTAATTAAGTCTTAATAAATAGATTTAATTAATAAATTAATTATTTGAGAAAATTAATATAAAATATCATGTTATTTGATATTTTGATTATAATTAATTAAATAAGAATTAATTGAGGAAAAGAATTAAATAAAAGAAAATTAGAAAATTAAAATTATTAATAATAATAAAATAATAATAATAAAGTAATAAATAAATAATAATAATAAAAGTTATAAGAATTAAAATAAAAGTTATAAATATTTAAATAGAAATTATATAAAAAGTGAATTGGAGTTATAAGCTTGCATGGGAGTTAACGCACCTTTCTATTTCTCTTATGTCAACAACACGGAGGTTAGTGCATCAATTAAGCACATGGTGTCCACAACCCTATGGCTCATTTAGAAGGTTGGAAAAGACCCATGCTTAGTTGGTGACACCTTCTAGCTGTTTCTAGAAGCATTCTAGATGTTTCCTGAGAGCTCTTTATATTCAAGGATTCCTAGAAGCTTAGATATAGTGTTTGGAGAGCAATTGGAGCATTGGAGGACTCGAGAACTCTGAAGAAGGGAGGAGCTTGCTTTGCGGGTTTTCTGAGGAAGAGCGAATTAGCATCAAAATTCGAGTAGATTCTTGTGATTTTACTTATGCTATTTCCGCATCTTACATTCCCTATCTTCTTCGTGTCTTCCATATGTCTTCTGAGGATTTTTTCTATTTGTATTGTATGCATTCTCAATATGGGTAGTTAATTATTCGAGAATTTTATATGCATAGATCTGAAAAGAACACAGGGCTAGGGTTTAGATTCATAATCAAACCCATTAGATTAATTATTGGAGAAATTTTGAGATCAAAGGTCTATAGGAAAATTCTGAGGATTGGAATTTATATATATATATATATATCTTGTGTATATATATGTTTATATTTTTAATTTGCATACACATATATATATATATATATATATATATATATATATATATATATATATACATACATATGTATATATAATATATATTTATTAAAAAATTGAATATTATACCATTAATCGAAAATATTTTGAAAAATATTAAACTTTATTAAGAACCAAATCGCATACCCAAATGGAAAATTGCATAAGCGATTTTAAAGAAAGTAATATGCATAAGTGGGAGGGAACGAGACCCATGCCCCCGTGCCACTGCGGTCACAGTGTACCGGTCGTCGCAGGTACTGTGACAGCAAGGGTACACAGTACCCGCTGATGTCGCAGGCCCTGCAATCGCAGGGTCCTGCGTACCATCAGCGATTTATATGTTATATGTATGTTTATAACACTTGCCACATATGAAGTCGGGTTTTTTATTGTTATTAATATGTTAAATGGTATTAATCAAATTTATTGATTTGATTTTGTAAAATGTAATAATAATTTATATATTTATATATGTATGTATATATATATATTTAAATATAAATATATATATATGTATATATGTATATATATTTAAATATAAATATATATATATATGTATATATATATAATATGTAAATATGTTAATAATAATTTGAATTATAATTATATAACTGATAAATGATTTATACCAAAGGTTCATTTCTTTTATAATGGTGAACTCTTGTTTAATTTTTAAGATTTAATTAATAATTTTATAAAGTATATGAAATTTAATTGTTAGTTTGGTGGGAGATGTTTTCAAGCAAAGATTATAATTGGAAGATGGAATTTAAGAAAAAACTTTTATTCATCCAAAATGTACAAAATGTTCCTCCAATTCATTCTCTAAACTTGGAAACATAAACCGAGATTTCTATATGTAAATTCAAGTTTGTAAATTTAGCAAAACCAAATATGTGTTTGCATTGTGTATTCTCTATGCTATTGTTTTGGGTTTTGGGTTGACTAGTGTTGACCAGATATAGGATGTCTACCAGAGGCTTGGGAGTTATGTGATTGTAATGTCATGATGATGTTTTAATCTCGATCTTTACAAACCCAACCATGGTTATGTGATGGAATGCTCTATGTATTGGTTGTAACTACTGATTGTTATAGTTGAGATTCTTATGTATGAGACACTTGACTTAACCATTTTTGGTCATCAATCAGTTATCTTTGGTTATTTTCTAGTCGCCATGATGGGACTGTAATGTGGATTTATTCTTGATGATGTCATGATGTGACATGTTTGACTCAACCATTTTTGGAGTCTTCAATCAGTATGATTGAGATATATTTTGATTATTGAGAACCATTGGATACTTTTGATTATCAGTGATACTTCAATTGCCAATAGAGAGCTGTTGTGTTCATGATTTTCTATGGATGCTTGCTCATGGAGATTTGATGCTTTTATGCATATTTGATGATTTTATTATGGATTATCTTTTGTGATTTTGAGATTTATGATTCCATGAGCTTAGGGTAGGTTATTTGCGTGTAGTGTTGGGAAGTGGCTTACAATGGGGGCTAGGGCCCTAAGAGGCTACCAAAGTAATTCATTGTAAGTTGGATTAATAAGTGATAACATTCACACCTAATACTAACTGAATGAACCTAAAAAGATAAGAGTTTTGGTTCTTGCCCATGCCTTGAGTGCTTATACAAGCTAGGATGGAAGTAGTGAGAATGCATGGTTGCAACCTTGCATTCCATAGTATACCTTGTCAGTATGAGAGGATACTAGTGGCCGCATGAGATCAGTATGGACCCGTGGAGTTTAGCTAACTGTCAGGGTAACTTGTACGTGATAAATATGATGACACTTTCTCGCCTGCATAGTAGGTTCCTACATGTCATTGTGTGCCTCTAGGAATTAGATGTCTATTTTGTGTTTGGAACCTTTGAGTTAGTATACTTTTAGGATTCCTGAACTTATAGAGATTTATGTCATATGTTTTGGATAGCCTATTTGGGACTTAAGATTATCTCCTCAGCACGGTGGGAGTGGACCACTTAGGTACCACGTAGTTGGGTGGTAGTGTTTTTCCACTCTTATCATTTGAGATTCATTGAGACATCGTGGCTGATGCATCCTTCATGATGGTGGATATGTATCCTTTCATTGATGATTAGCATATATTAGATGATGTTATCTTATGCTTATATTTGCATGTTATATTACTTTCTGCATATGATATAGTATATGTTAGGAGTGACATTCCTACTATGTTAATACCGATGATCTCTTCGGTGATTTGGGAATGTTACGCACGGAGGGATGGCTAGGATCCATGATGGTCTAATGATGCTATTAACGGTTGGGAGGAACCGTGCACTTAGTTTATTATGTTTGATCTTTATGATGGATGATGTATCATGTGATTATCTTTACTTTGATTTGAACGAGATGATGTACCATATTTCACATATGTATATTCTTTTGAGCTTTTCATACCCTTTGACATGTACAGTGGATGATTGAGCATTTGAAATGTAATGTATAAACATTGGAATTATCATTAATATTTCATGTGGATGTTGTACTAGATGGATTCATGTATGTTAGATGTAATTCAACATTAAGGGGTCTTTAAAGAATGTAATCTATATGTATGTTATGTTTACTTTCAGATGGACATTGCTATTGCTTCTGTTATTATGCATAAGTTATATGTGGTATTACTTTCATGTTTTAGAAAAAAAAAAAAATGCTACCAAACTTAGTGGAATTCTAGGTTAATTCTTTGGATCCTTTGGTGGGGCATTACAACCATCCACATATCATTTCTCATCTTGATAATGAATCTGATATATCACAAAAAATGAACCAAAGCATTCATGTCAAAATCATATTCAGTTATTTTTTGATAGCCTTTTTGCCACCATATGGATTACAAAAAATGTTAGTTCTTCTCTTGCCATCTGCCCTGATGATGAATCATAGAATTTGATCCAAAATGTAGGCAAAAAAAATATAGATGGTCTAATACAAAAGGGAAAAAAAATCTTGAAATCATAAGGACTGTGGAAACTTCATGAATTTGATATTAACTCTTACCCATTATTTATCTCTGTTGCACATAATTATATGATTGGTAGACCATCAATTAGACAGTATGCATCTTAGTAGCTATCAGGTACCAGTGTAGCTAGACAAAATACATCTTAGACACCTATAGGTACAATACCAATGTAGCATCCTCTAACTTAACTACACCATACTATCAAGAGAGTGCTTAGTTGTCATTAACTTGTGTTTCTGGCATTGAATGTAATGCTTATTACTTTTAGGAGAGTGACCATTAGTAAAATTCTTGCAAAATATTTCAAAAAAATTGTACTTGTCATTACACTAACTGAATATCATTTATCACTTATACTGCTAACACATACAAGTATGGATTAAGATAATGGCGAGTGGAAGTGGAAGTAGAGAGAGTTTAGGTGGGAACCAAAATTTGAATTCCTCTGTACTTGGTGAGCAATCTTGGGATTCCCCTATCAATTTTGGGGATGGTGTTTATGGAGATGATGATGATGGCAACTCCTTTGAGGATGTGGGTGGGGGACCCAAACAGATGGGCAGGGGACCCAAATAGAATAAAAAATGGTCTAGTCTATTTGGGATTCGACCCACTAGAAAGTTTTCTTTCCCACTGGTCAAAGATATCTCTGTGAAGGATACAGGTAAGTTCTCCATTGAAATTCTTGATCAGATCATAGATAGAAATATTTCTTGCATGGATTCCACCTTGTTTGGGCGCTTCATTGGATCGCGACCAAATATTGAAGACATGCATGCTTTTGTCTGAAGAAAATGGTGTTTAAAGGGTCAAGTGGACATCTTTGTTATGGCCAAGGGCTATCTATCTTTTTTTTTCTCTTGTGATGAGGATAAGAGAGATATCCTATGTTGCATCCCTTGGGTTATGGGGAAGCATACCATGCTATTACAAAAATGGGCTCCAAATCTTTACTCTTTGGATGATTCAGCTATTCAAGCCCTTATGTGGGTTAAGTTTCAGGGTCTCCCTCTTGAGTTTTGTGTGGAAGATATTTTCAAGGGCATTGCCAATACTTTTAGAGAACTCCTCTCTTTAGATCCAGTGACAGTTTTAAGGAGGAGACTGAACTATGCTTATTTTTGTGTTGGGGTTTCCCGTGGGGTGGGTTTTTCAAAATCCATTTCATTGAAATCAAAACTAGGTGTTTGGGACCAAAGGATAGAGTACGAATCAATCCCTTTCGCTTGCTTCCATTGCAAGAAAGCAAGCCATTGGGCAAAGCAATGCCTGTCTCTAAAAGGAAAAGTTAAAAAGACTATAAAGAAGAGTAAGAAAATTTGGGTTAAGAAAGACCTATCTAAAGATATGGTGGCTGCAGTTGAGGGGCGTGCTCCTCTAAAGGACCAAACCCAAAAGGATAGTTGCTTTATGACTGGAATGGAAGGTGCCCCCCACTTTGATCTTTTAGCATAGAAAGATGTTTCTAAGGAGGTTGGAAAGATTATCGACCTGACAAAGACTGTTGGGGAGAATACTGGTCTGGATTTCCCCTTGAAGGAGCTTAATGAGGACTCACCATTGATGGTGACTACAGGGACTTCCCCTTCTCAGGTTCCCTTGGTTATCCCTAAGATTGTTTATTTGAAGAGGAATCAGGAAGCTTCGGATAGCCTTTCTATGGAGAATCAAATTTCTATTTCTTTGGCTCGAGTACCTGTGCTAAAGAATAATTCCTTTGTTAGTGGAGTCGTTGATGATATTCTCACTATCTTCCATGTTGAGGAAGCAGTTTTGGAAAAGGATAATTCTAAGGCCAATTGGACAACAGTTGAAAATTTTTCTAAGGGTAGGAAGAAAAATAATAAAAAACAAGATGAGGATACTGCCCTAGTGAAAAGCAATAAGAAGGGTTCCAAAGTTGATTTGAAACCTATTAAGGGTAAGTCTAGTCAGTCTAAGAAAGGTGGACCCATTGTCAAGAATGGTGATGTTGGGTCTTCTCCTTCTCCTATTGGTAGATGTTTGAATCAGATCTTAAGAACAATGGAGGCTATTAAGAACATTGCAGATGGTAGTCAGAGAACTATCCTTGATTCAAAATTTTTTGTTAAACTATGAAGATAATTTCATGGAATATAAGAGGGTTAAATAATCCTCACAAACAAGATGTTTTAAGAAACATGATTAGGGATAATAGACCTAACATTTTTGTTATCTAGGAAACTAAGATGCTAAAGGAGAAGCTGGAAGGTTTTTCTATTTTTAAGGGGGGAAAGATTATTGGCAGTGATTCTAATGGAGCTTCTGGAGGCTTGGCTATATTTTGGATTAATAAATGGATTCAGGGGGATCTCCTCTATCATAGTAGAAATATGATGAATGTGCATTTTGTTAATACAAAAGAAAACTTTAGTTGGGTTTTGACTAATGTTTTCACCCCCAATACCAAATGGAGAAGGAAGGCTTTGTGGGAAGAAATTTCTTATCAAAGAAAGTTTTTTGCCAAGGATAAGTGGTTGGTGATTGGAGATTTTAATACCCCCTTAAAGGATTATAAAAAATGGGGAGGTAATCAGACCAATTTGGATAATATATTAGATCTTATGCATTTTATTGACTCTCATATGCTTCATGACATTGAGTTACATGGGATTGAGTACACTTGGAAGAATAGGAGAATAGGTAAGGATCTTATTCAGGTCAGACTAGATCAGGCTCTTATTATCAATGAGTGGATTTTGAATTATAAATGTTCCCTCAGTGCCCAGGTTAGGGTTGGGTTGGATCACTATCCTATTTTCTTCTTTGCTGACCAATGCATCTTCAAGAAGAATTTCCCCTTCAGATTTGAAAAAAATTGGACCCTACATCCTACTTTGGAGAGTTTTCATTCAGGAATGGTGGAACATTAATGTTGAGGGTACTACTTTGTTTAGAGTGTTAGTTAAGTTGAAAAATGTTATGAAAAACATCAAAATCTAGAATAAAACCACCTTTGGTAACATTTTTTAGAACAAAAACAAGATTGTGGAGGAACTCAAAGACATTCAAGAAAAGATTCAAGCTGATGGTTATGAGCTGGTTTCTAGGGAAGAGGAGAGTGATAAGTTGGTTGAACTTCATGATATTATTACTAAGGAGGAAATATTCTAGAGACACTGATCCTTAAAGGTTTTTCTTAAAGAAGGTGATAGGAATACCAAGTCCTTTCATAATGCTACCCTCAAGCATAGGATGGCTAATAGAATTTCCAAAATTAAGATGGATGATGGAATGACTGATAATGAAGATGTTATTAAAAGGGAGGCCATGTTGTTCTTTTCCAGCTTGCTACAATGTGACCCTGTCCCCAATGCTGAGAAGCAGAATTTGTTCCTGGACTATATTCCTTTTTGCATCTCTGAAGTCCAAAATTCTTTTATTTCGTCCATACCTTCTATGGAAGAGATTTCTAAAGTTTTTTTTCTCTTTTGAAGGTGATAAGGCCCCAAGTCATAATGGGTTTCCTCTCCTATTTTTTCATAAATTTTGGCATATTATTGGTTCTGATATTTGTAATGGGGTTAAGGAATTTTTTGGCTCAAGAAACCTCCTTAGAGAGCTTAATGGTACTTTTATTGCTCTTATTCCTAAGAAGTCAGGTGTTGATTGTTTGGATCAGTTTAGGCCTATCAGTTTATGTAATTCTTTTTATAAGATCATCTCCAAAGTTTTGACACTTAGAATTCTCTCTATTATTTCAGTTATTATTTCTAGACAGCAAAATGGTTTTGTTTCGGGCAGATAGATTTTGGATTCCATTATATCCATTCATGAAAAAATTCATTCTCTTATGGTTTCTAAGAAGGAAGGGTTTCTTCTTAAGCTTGACCTTTCTAAAGCATATGATAGAGTTGACTGGAACTTCCTTCTAAGGGGGTTGGAAGATTTTGGCTTTAATAAGAGATTTAGGGATCTTATTTTTATGTTAATTTCTTCGGCTTCCTTCTATCCGCTTGTTAATGGCTCCCCTTCCCCCTTTTTTAAGGCTTCTAGGGGCCTTAGATAGGGATACCCTATTTCTCATATTCTTTTTATTATCTTGGCTAAGTGCTTGGGAAGATATGTTAATAATATGGTCATCAAAGGAGACTTTGTGGGTCTTAGTTTGTCTTCCTCACCTCTAGTTTTCTTGCATCAGCAATTTGTGGATGATTCTATTGTCATGGGGGAGGCCTCAGTGTGTAATGAAAGGAATATTAAGAGGGCTTTGACTGACTATGGAGATGCTACTGGCTAGATCATTAATTGGAATAAAAGTGTGATTTACTTTATCAATGTTAGTAAAGCTAGACAATTAAAGATTAAAAGGATTATTGGGTGCGAGAGTGGTTCTTTGCCAAGTACTTATCTGGGGTTACCTATGGGTTTATCCCCTCCTAACAGCTTTTAGAATTCTTTGATTGATAAGATTCATGTCAAACTTGCTGGCTGGAAGGGTTCTCTCCTCAGTTAGGCTGAGAAGGTGATTGTTTTGAAATCTATTCTTCAAAGTGCTCCACTTTATGCCTTGAGTGTCTTTAAGATTCCGAGAAAGTTTTCTCTTGCTATTGAGAAAATTTAGAAGACCTTTTTGTGGACTGGTATGGAGTCTAAAAAGAGACTCCTTATTACTTGGGAGAATGTTTGTATTCCTAAGGGGAAAGGTGGGCTTGGGTTATGAAGGATTTCTACTATGAACAAACTTTTACTGGATAAACTTCTTCGGAGATGGCATAGGGAAGAGGAGGAATAGAGGAACATTTGGGTGGATAAATAAAATTTGAATAACTTTTATTTTCAGCATTTCCTTTTCTTTGATGTTGATCAAGGGGGATCTCAGATATAGAAGAATGCTAAAAATTTTAAACATATATTAAGGAAAGGAGTTAAATGGAAGGTTGGTAATGGATTAAAAGTCATTTTTTGGGAAGACATTTGGATTTTGGATCACCCCCTTTTTGATGACCCTAGATGGAAGGGGTTTATGGTGTAGTGCAAGAATTAGTTTGGTTCTTTGGTTAGTGATTACTGGAATAATGATATGTGGGTCAATCTTCTTAGGGTGGACCTAAATTTGGTGGAGCTTGCTAAATGCCTAAATTCTTGTTGTTTGAATTATGAAGAGGATGTTCTAATTTGGAAAGATGATCCTACTGGAGAATACTACATTGCGTCTACCTACACAAATTCTTTTGAGGATCATGATGCACCTTGCTGGGCTACGGTTTGGGTGAAAGGTATGACCCCTAAAGTTAATATTTTTTTCTGGATTCTTTTGCAAAACAAAATTTTAACTCTTGACAATCTTAAGAAGAGGGGGTTTTTCATTGTCAATCGATGTGTCCTCTACAAAAATGATGGGGAGTCAGTGGACCATATTATGCTCCACTACTCCTTTACTAAGCAGGTTTGGGATTTTATTTAGAGTTTGATGAACATGGATTGGGTATCCCATGCTACCATTCAGCTTTTCTTTTCTTCCTGGAGAGCTCCTTCCAAGAATACTTTAATTATCAAATTGTGGGAACTTATTCTTCCTTATCTTTGTTGGGTATATGGAAGGAATGTAATGACAGAATCTTTAGAGTGGTGGAATCCAATCCTACTTAGGTTTTCCATAAAATCAAGGTCCTTTTGGATGAAAATATCAAAAATTGTGGTAAGGGACAGCTACCTTTTAATGAATGGGATGCTCGGGTGATGAATAACTGGAATATCAGGAATATGATTTTGAATACTAAAGATCCCAACCCTAGGGAAAGTGCTAGATGGGACTACCCTCTGACTAATTGGTTCAAAATTAACTTTGATGGGGCCTTGAAAGGGAACTTGAGCATTGCTAGTAGTGGAGTGATGATTAGAAATTCTAATGGGGACTTTGTTGGTGGTATGGAAATACCTTTGGGTCATCAAACCAATCATGTTGTTGAAGCCTCTGCTACACTTTATGGTCTTATTTATGCTAAAGATCTAAACTTGAAGAACATTTGGATTGAAGGTGATTCCCTCAATATTATAAACTGCTAAAATAAAATTTATCCACCTTCATGGACCATTAGTAATATTATGTCTAAGGTCAATTATATTATTAACTCCTTTCAAATTTTCATTGTATCCCATAAATATAGGGAAGCTAATGGTTTAGTTGATTGGGCTTCAAACGTGGCATGTTGTAATGATCAAAAAATCATATGGGATTCATATGACTCTTTACCTATTGATGGTCGTGAGCATGTTAAGTAGGATAAATGGAAATCCCACCAAAAATCCTTTAATTATAATGTTGTCAGAGAATTATGATTTTAACTCCTTTGGAGTGAGGTGAAAATTATTTTGAGAAATGTGGGTGGATCGCACGGTTTATGGGTTTCCTCTTTCTATCCATGCTTAGGTAGTGGTATTCGTAGAGTTTTTGGGGGCTTTCACTGCGTGCAAACTAGTGCTTTTTTTGTAGAGATCATGGGAGGTAAGAGGAAATAGGTCAAACCACCTAGCTATGTGGATTGGAAGAAGAAAACTGAGGTGTGGAATATCCTTAGGTGTGGGAATTTTACTAGTTACATGGAGAGACTCAAAGGTAACAACCCAACTATTACGCACCAGTTTGTGAAATCTTGGAAGGATGGTTCTATTATGGTTGGAAACCAGAGGCTGTAGGTTACAAAAGAAATCATTGCAGAGGCTATGGGTTTGGAGTTGGATGGGATGAATTTCTATAGGGAAAGGAAGATCTCAGATAAGGCGATCGATGGCTTTGCTGAGACTGAACAGGAAAGAAATTGACTGGTTAAAATAGGTACTTCTTATTTTAACCTGGCTTCTGTATCTCGTCTGTGGCAGTTTGTGTTCTATGTTATTATGGAATATCTGACTTTGGATGGTAGATATACAAAAATGTATGGTTACCATTTTGTGTTGGCAAATTATTTTTTTCATGACATTAGGGTTAATTTTCCTTCATACCTATTGCAATCTCTCTCCAATTCTACCCTAGCTATTTAGCATGACCTGACTGGTGAACATCTTTGTCATAAAGGATTAATGGTTTTGATTACGAATGTGCTGAAATCTTAAAAAAATCCTAAAACCTAGAAATTTTAAAGGGGAAGATCAAGATACTGAAGGAAGTATTCAGGAAAAGGGCTATGAATCTGAGACACAAGATGAGGTAGAAGGGGGTCTAGTTAGTCCTAAAAGAGGTTGGGGGGGTAGCACTAAAAAGAAAAAATAGAGTGTTGAGAAGGATGATTCTGATCAGGAGAGGGAAAGTGATTTTGTTGATGAAATTGTTAGAGAACATGCAAAAAATTGGGGATGTAGCAAAGGGAAGGGAAAAGGTCATATTGATGAGAGGGCTTCTCCTATGTCAGATGATGAGCCCCTTGCTAATCATTTGGAAATAAAAAGAAAGTCTTTACGGTGATAGGAACACAAAAATTTGAAAACAAGGATTGAGGCTTCCATCTTTATTGATGATGGTGAACAAGGGTCCAAATCTAATGGAGGTGATTATTTTGGTGGTGGAATTAGGCCCTCTAAAGGCTTATTTGGTAACCCTGGTTCTATACAAAAGGACATTGACATTCTTAAACATAAAATGGTGTTGTTGAACAAAGAAATGGAGCATATTAGCAAGATGGCCAAAGGGGAAAGAACATTAGGTCAGCATATCAACAAGCTCTCAAAGGTCATAGGTAATGTGGAACAAGTGAAAAATTTGATGCATAACATTCCTATGTTGGAAGCCAAGCAGAAGGTGATGGACAAGGACATTAGCAATATGTAGGGGAAGGTGTCTAAATTTGAAACTAGGCTAGGTAACATGGATAAACAACTCAAAAAATTGGGGCATAACATGACCAACTTCCTGAAAAAGAATGAGGCAGATGAAGGTTAGGTTTCTCCCCCAAGGGCAGACTCTCAAGATCCTAGCAAGTGTACTCGGGCCAATTCAAAGAAGATGGAGGAAACCACTAAGAAGGACAAGGTGAATGTTGTTGCTGAGGCTATGCATTCTCTGGTGGACTAGACTATGCATCTGATTAATAATCCTTAGCTGGTTGGTTGTTGTTCCTTTGCTAGTCTTTTGCTATCTTTTCTAGCAATGTCGTTTGTGACCTCTTTTTGTTTTCTGAGGTCTGTTTCATGTTGTTTGTTTGTTCTCTTTTCATGATACTTTCTTAATACTCTGCTGATGTAAGGTTTTGGGTCCTTTAAAACCTATTTTTACATAATCAAAACACATACAACTATAGTACATGTAGTTGAACATTACTATATTTTCAAGATATTAATCCTAGTAGCTGCTATGAGTGAAAAGGATCATAGAATAACAAAGCAATAAAATAAAATTCAAGTTAGAGAGTTGAGCCATGGGAAATGCACAAAGATTAATGGCTTAGGTTTGCCAGTAGTTTAGAATCATTTTTGTGTTGTTTCTAGCCAATAGTTTTCCTGCATTTCACTATTTTTAGATTAAAACTCTTTAGGCTGAACAAATACATTGCTTAGTAGATTTGTTGTATTTCTCAGATCTACATCATGGTTCCCAAAATGTAGATACTCAACTAGTCTTTAATATATGTGGTGCCAAATCTCTACTCCACAAAAAGGTAATGACTCCCAGATTAATAACTTTAGAAAGTTAGGGCATATGTTAGGAAACTGAGAGGTAGGAGTACATAATATAGCTATATGTGAAGTTATAAGAACACTATATATATCTTATGTAGGATTTATGCCCAAATTGAGATATATATAATTGTATACAGACATTCTATGTGCAATCAACCACCATAGTTTATTAGATGCCCAAATTCTAGAGAGCATTCATAATAGGGTGAAAGAAATTGTATCAGCATATGAATTACATACATTTCATCAATAGATAGGTTAAATTGATCTAGTTGAAATTTTTGATACTGAAGTTGAACCCTAAATTTACTCATTAATGTACAAGTAGTTAATACTATTGCATACCTTTTCAAATTTTCTAGTGTACTTTATTTTGGATGTTCCCCTTTCTCCTTTGCATCCAAAATGAACTCATTCCAGTCCCTCACCAAAACAAAGGGAGGATGCTCATACTTTGGGTTTAGGATGAGACTCTTTCTACATGAGTCCCTCACAACCTTAAGATGTCTAAAAAAAATTTGTAATGATTTCTTATGATCAAAAATATTACTACCAAACTCATGCTCTATATCTTTGATGAGCTCATCTTTTAAATTTTGATCTTGGAAGTTCCACCTTTTAAGAAAAAAACAAAATTGTTAGATATAGCTAGTATAAGAAAAGACTCGAACAAAAGGAAAAATGTTGCACCAATTAATGATATGAAAAAAATTGTGGGATAAAATTAGTTCAGTTATGATGTTCCACTTTTTACATATGGTGGGCCCGAATCTTTGTAGCATGAGGTCATAAAGCCTCCTATAAAATGTATCATTTCCTACAAAAAATGTCATGGGATAATTAATAGTAAGAACCATTAAAATGAATCATGCAAAGAATACTTTTTATAGTGAATAAAAAATGCATAAAATGAGATACATTTCATCTTTTTAGTGATCTATTTTAGGGTTGGAGCGTCAACTTGACCAAAATTGACCAAAAAAGAAGTTTGGAAAAAAATTTAAAATGTCTAAAACTAGTCAAACTCTACCAACGTTCTGTTGCTGATATTCTTAAACTAAAAAATGTATTGTGACCATATTACTCAGTATACCTTGAAAAAAATATAGTTCGTACTACATATAACTTGCCATGACCTTCATTTTTTGTCATTCTTAATTGATGTTCTCACTGATCATACTTGAGATATTATGGGAAACAAATATTGCTAAAATAGATAGTGAAGCTGAAAGTAAGCACTCTAAAACTCTAACAGGCAATAGCAATGATGTTGGAAATCATTGAAAACTGAACATTGAATATGAAAGAAGACTCCCACTTTTGGTTCTCTATAGAAAAATTGGTTAGTATCTTCTACTGAAAGCATGAAATTGCAATGTACCAAATTACTAAACTAGAGAATTACTGGTATAGACAGAAGGTCATTGATAGTTCAGATGATCCTACCAAACACCTAATAAAAAGGAATTCTAAAATAATTAAACAACTTGCACAATATGACATACTAAAGAAGGTCACGAGGCATCACTTCACATCAAAAGCCCTTGTATTCACCACTTCTTATCATGTTTACATCTTACAAGAATATCCTTATTACAATATAAAAAATAATTATTTAATGTACCTAGAATCTTGGGACATTTCAAAGGCATTGATTCACTATCGTCAATCAACAACGATGTTTGTATACTCCCATGCTAGAAACAAGGGTAGCTCCAATAAAATGATGGTGAATTATCACGGATACATGCACTATGATCTGCATCTAGCGGCGTACTAGATGGTGTATCTCCTACCACAAAAAAAATAATACACTATGTGATTCACCCAAGATTAAAGTACAAATTATCAACTCATAATTAACACAAAACCAAATATAGAAAAGCAAGTATTTACCAATTGGCCATCCCCTTGTTGCCAACATTGTAGTTGAAAACCTTGTACAGGCGTCCATCAACCTCATAGGAGTCTCTTGCACTGGATGACCTGAACAATACATTGTTAGAAAAGACATTTTGAAATAATAAAAGTAAGAGTTAAGAAGTTTTGAATGTTCTAAATAAAAAAATTCTTCTAACTTGTCAACTAAAAGATTATTTTACTAGTGGTAGTCCGAGCTCTACTACTACTGGCCTAACCACGTTGTCCTTCAGGTTGTGGATCAGTTGCCAAAAAATCCTATATAACAAGAATTTAGTAGTTAAAGTTTCTTACAACTCTTTAAAAAAATTGCATCAATAAAGTATTTTTACACATATTACATATTTTACTTCACAACATTAAAGATTATAAAATATAAATCTTTATTAAACTTTTATTATAACTAAAGATTCATTACTTCTTACTTCATAACAATGAGCTTACGCTCTCAAATCTTATAGCCTCTTCATCATCTCCTCAAATTCCATATTTGCCTCATCCAAAAATTTCATTATTTCTAAATTAATTTTTTAAATTTTTCTCTTCAACATTTTTGATACATTGGGAGTTTTAGCAATATCCTCATCAGAAGGTGTAGCTAGTGGCTCGATACTTACTGCTGGTGCTTTACCATTATCCTAAACATCAAATTGTTAGAGGAATATTAGTAAAACTATCATTAAAACTCAAAAACTATAAATAAAATAACGTAATAATATAACATTTTTCAACTATATAATTTTTACAATTTCAATAAAGTTTAGTCTCTCTAAAGAAGGGGTGGGAGTAGCATCCTGGTGGCCTTTATCATCTATCAGATCCATATCGTCCTGTCACAAAGATTAAACATAAAAAATTCAGCTAACTAAAAGCAATAGAAAATAAAAAATAACTTATTAACAAAATGGTATATACTACTTACAACCCTCATGATAGTAACTTTGTTTGTATCTATGCAATTTAAATGGTAATTTATTAGCAGTTCTTCCTGTGCACTTATTAATTTTATTGAACAAACAAAAACTTCATTCCCCTCATGCACCTCAAATATGCAATTGGGTTTCTTACTAGTTGAGGAAGGTCGCGTACTATTTATAAAACCTGCAATACTACCTATTTCTTTTGGTCTCCCATCAATGTACATAGCAAATCTTTTACTTTGATCATTTTCTTTCCATTGTATATAATTAGCTGATAGTGCATACCTACACATACTATTTTTATATTGAACAATCTGCATCCAATCAATGTAATTGTAACATGGACTGACATACTTGAACAATTTGACAAGTTTGATGTAACATACCTTTATCCCATCCATGGAAAATAGGCCCAATCCATGTAATGAGGATGGAGCAATGCGATATATTCTCTCATTAACACAAAAATCTGTGTTAATTGGAGGTAACTCATTCGGAACCCATTCTTTCTCAATGTGTGTGTACTAAAAGGGCACCTTAATGTCACCTTTGGTCTCATCATCATAAGAACATGACCCCCCATTAGGAAGGAAAAATTGTATGCGTTTATCAAAAAAAATTCTAATCTTTTGACCTCTAGTTGATCTCCCTATTTAAGCTGTACTACATGTAGAGCTTTCATCTACCATTTCCTAATTTCCCTCATTTGATGTAGATAGATCTAACAAGTACCTATTTGGTGGGTCCTACAATCCATCAAATGGAAAGTGAAAGTGACAAATATAAAATGTAGTAAGTTGAAAGTGATTATACAATTATATTTCTATACGGACCTTCTTTATCTATATATACATTATATGATTATATAATGTCTATTTATAACGTACGTGCTCAATGATAAACAAGAAGAATATAAGAAAATTATGTCTATTTATTGACTTATACCTACTGATCCATGTCATTGTGAATGATCCATGCCAAATGGGTCAAATTTCCTACATATGTTACTCATTTATCTTAAGTTAGCTAAAAATTACATGATATGTGTAAACAATAGGCAACATTAGACATGATACGCATATGTTGTAATCATTAGAAATGAACACAATAAATATGTAATCAAATTCCCTACATATGTTAATCATTTACCTTAAGTTAGCTAAAAATTATAAGATACGTGTATGCTACAAATAACTTAGAAGACAACATGAACAATAGGCAATGTCATAAACATGAACAAATTTCCCTTATATATTAAATGCAAGATCATCAACAAAAGGGGTGATGATGTACCTATAGTCAATTGATTGTTTGCAAAAAGGGTCATAATCAGACACAACATAAATATTGGTAACTATAAATAACATATGTTGTAATCATTAGAAATGAACACAATAAATATGTAACCAAATTTTTTACATATGTTAATCATTTATCTTAACTTAGCTAAAAATTACATGATACATGTATGCTACAAGTAACTTAGAAGACAACATGAAAAATATGCAACATCATAAATATGAAAAAATTTACCTTATATATGGAATGCAAGATTGTCAACAGAAGGGGTGATGATGTTTTTAGTCATTGATTATCTTCTTCTTCATCATCATCATCATCATCATCATCATCATCACCATCATCGCCATCATCATCACCATCATCACCATCATCATCACCATCATTTTGATTTAGTCGTAACCTGTACCATTTGATGACAAATAGAACTACTTTGAAGGTGTTAAATTCACACTCAATTATATCATCCAAGATGCCATAGTATTGATTTTGAGATTATTGAGGATGTATGTCATTTCTAGATGATATATTGGTGACCTCGAAAACTACAGTTATCCCAAAATCACAAGTTTTATTTGTGTCATCCAACCTTTTTATGCAAAATTTGTGGCCATGATAGTACATAGCTTTGTGGTGCTTGGCCTACAATTTTTGAAGTGTGTGTAAATTATTTTCATCATGAGTTGATATGAAACATATGTCGAGTTATGATCATTAATAAATTTCTATGTACCTCTCCACCTCTTAAACCCTTTACTAGATCAACTACCATCGGCATAACATTAGAATCTCCATTACGATGAGCTTCTGTAACCAATGAAGCAACACCTTCCCTTGTTAATGAGCAACCATTTTTTTGACATCGTTCAATCCATTCCATCATCCAGTCAAGATTGTTTGCAATATACAAATGTATTGCATCCCACTCTCGACCACTTTTTCAAAAAAATACACCAATTAAAAATAACTTATATTGAAGATTTATAAGAATTAATTAACTATAATAACATCTTAGATTTACCTCTCACTTTCCTTGATCTACCTTTTCCCATCAAGTACTCCCCTTCGAATTTGTTAATTGAATTTGGATCCCAAATACGATCTGCATGGATCTTTGTTGCAAACTTAGGAAGATATTCACTAATGTACACCATGGTCTGGTATACCATATATCCCTCCACTATAGAACCCTTGGGATGTGCTCTTTGTCAAACCAAGCCTTTCAAAAATTTCAAGTGCCTCTCAACTGTTCACATTGACCTGGTTGGTATAGGTCCACACAATTCAATCTCCTCAACTTGATGTATGAGGTAGTGTTCCTATGCATTAAAAAAACTTGGAGGTAGACATTTTTGCATTTCAAACATCAGAAGAGGAATTTTTCTCTTCCAATATTTTATATCTTCTTTATTGATTTCTTTAGATGACAACCACCTCATGTATTCTCCAAGATCATATATAACCTATTTGACATTGTTGGTGAAGTGTTCTAGGAGAGATAGAGGTAGAACATACTACAATATTTTAAAAATGATCTTGTCAATATTTTATAAAAGAATGCAATTAAAACTAAATGTAGTATATAAATATATAGTGAGTACAAAATAATATGAATTACCTTAATAAATGTATCCCAATCGTGTGTTTTCAACCCTGGCCCAAATTCACTTTTCTTTGATATGAGATTTTTTATGTTCACAGAAAATCCTATGGGAAATCCTATTTTTTTAATGACTTATTTTATAGCATTTCTTTGCTGCTCTAACAATAACCAAGGAAGGGCACTTGTATCAATCTAGTCTCTATTGTTATTTGATTGAATGCCATTTTTCATTGCATGGTTGGATTCTTCGATGTCACTACAAGTTTTGAAAATTTGATCTTTGTCATGCCTCCGACCATCCAAGATTTTTCATAATGTCTCTGTTAAATTGTTTCCAATATGCATAGGACCAAACAGATGCACAATTGGGAGTTTCTCATAGTACGACAACCTAGTAAATTGCGTATGATAAATTTTTAGTCCTTTTGGAAGTTGTTCATTGATGCCTTGATGACCTTCACAACCATCAATCACATCATCAGTAAACAAAACACAATATCGAAATATAAATTTGAAACAAAAACCATCAAATGGAATAACGTTACCTTGACAATTTATTTTATTGTATGTTAACTTCCATAGGTGAGGTTTCATTCTCTATGGTTGTGACATAGTCTCTTCTTTCCTATTGAAAAGATGTTTTTTGGTAATTCAGTACTTATGACTTCTATGCAAAAACTATCTATTCTCATCGAACACCTGCTTTCTTAAACTTATTGAATGATGAGATTTCATCTTTGAACCAAAAACTGAACATGCAAATTTTCCCTTTGTTTGAAGACCTACAAGATCGTGTATAATTAGATTAAATGTGTTAACTTTGACATAGTAAAAAAGAGGTGTCAAGAAGAGAACATACCACAAAAATGTGTTAGACAAGGGGCATCATGTATTGTCCATACAAGCATTGCATGAAATTGAAATTATCTTTGTCCTATTGGTCTATAGATGTCATACATAGTAACCCCATTCCATAACACCATCAACTCATCGATTAGGAGTTCAATATATACATTGATATCTTTAACTTGGTACTTACCTAGTTAAATGAACAAAAACATTACATAATTATTATGACCATTTGATTGATTAGTAATAATAAATTAATTTAGATGAGCACTAAATCAAAAAATACTTAGAAAAATCAGTGTCAACATTATGTGCTCTCTCTTTATGGACAACCAAGGAGGTATGTTATTGTTGATAACAAAAACAAGCCACACTAAGTAAGTAGATCACATCTCTCCAAAAGGATTGACACCATCTATTGCCAATGAAAGCTTGAGATTACGAGGTTCTTCTTTAAAGTGTGGCCATTTTTCCTCTATTTCCTTAAATGTTGGACCATTTGCAAGCATTCACATATTTTCATCTTGACTTCTATTGCATGCATGGTAATCCATAAATTGTTCCAAGCTATTGCACTTGAATAATCGTTGCAGACGTGGAATAATGAGAATATGCTGAAGAACCTTGCAAGGCAACTTTTTTGTTAATCGATTTGATTGATATCTACTAATATGACAAGTAGGGCATTGTGTTGCAAATTCATGTTTTTTATGATATATAATATGATCGTTCAGACATTCATGTATTGTTTGATACTCCATTCCAATATCTTTCATGATGCTAGATAATTCTTAGTACAAATGAGGTAGAATGTTTGATGGTGGTAACAAACACTCACCTTTCAACCTACGACCAAAAATATAATTTGTTAATTTAAAGAATATTAATTGCTACACGAACCCATTTTTAATTGTAAGGGAACTATGAGTAAAATAATGAAAGAAGATGGCATACCTTAACATACATGTCATTGTTATGTTGGATCAACCATTCATAACCTTCAAGTTCACCAATAACAATACAACGACAAGAAGAGTTGTTTTGGAGCCTTCATATAGGGATTGGTGTGCCTTCTCAAGTAAAGGTACATCAAGCTCTATGTCTACATCATCATCATCATCATCATCTTGATCATCGTGATCTTCATCATTTAGGTTTTCATCCATGGTATCATTACCTTCTACTTCAATATTCACACCTCCATGTTCCCTCATTTGGAAATTTGCATTCTCTGAATTGTCATGGTCCATAACATGAAACTTAGGGATGTTGACCTATATGAAAATGATCACTTTATATTAACCATGACCATGATGTCATCATCAAATCATGTCTTATGTAATGTATAAACTATTAAAATACATACCAATGGACGATATTTGTTTCCCCCTTCAATGTGACCATGTTGCCTACAATGCTGCTCAACTATTGTGATTAGATATCTTCAAGTCTTTAAGCCCTTACACATTTTGCAAGGACAATAAAATTTTCCATCACCTTTTCTTTTTAGGTTAGACCACAGTCTAGCAATTGTATCCCTATTTTTTTGTGCATTAATATCATTAGACATGGTCTTTCTTGAATGGAATGACTCATTGGTGGAAGAAGGATGATTTGTTTGCAACCTATAGATAGAGTAGTAAGAGAAAAACACATATAGAAAGGAGTTAGGTCTATGAACCAAGTAGGAGTTAGGACATGCTGGAGTGGGCTCAGCTCAAGATATTTTGGAATCTTGAAGAACCTAGTAAAGGTATCTGGAAAGGTGAAAATAAACAAGTATTTTTATAGCCACAAAGGAGGAATTGAGAGTATTATAAATAACGAAGAAGAAACTTAAATCCATACAGCTTCACCTCTATATACAATTTGACCTTTCTACATGTGAAATATGACAATATACAAAATTTCCAATCAGATTTTCACTTTAAAAAGAACACAAAATATACCTTTGCTACAATATCTTCTTCAGATTCTTCACTATCAAATTCTTCAGAACTGCAAGCTCCTATGTAGAAAAAAGATGAGATGTACTAAGTAATTTTGATGGGCAATATTTCAACAAATCAACTATATAAATTTTTTTTTTATGAAATTTAGTTGCTTTATTATGTACTAAAGACTTGGAAAGATGTTCCCACGTCCATCTATAGAATGCCAATCTGCATGGTTGTTTGCAAATAGTCTAGTATGGTGCCACTTTTGAACAACAACAAATGTCACTGGGGCTGGTAATTTGGCTCAAGAATTGCACAAGCCTATTGACACCATAGAATTTTTAGTTCATATAGAATTCAACTATCTTCTTTAACAAAATTCAAAGAGAATACAAACAAATGAATGAACCATGTCTATCTCAATTGAATATCAAGTACTATAGTGAGTATTAGGAAACTAACCCTGCGAATAGCATCCAGTTCATAAAGTAGAACTTTGTAAAATTGTCCTTCACATACACCATCACTGAATAAATAGAAAATTTGTCACTAAGGAGACATAAGAAATGTAGAACTAAATCTCACAACAAAAACCAATCAAAATGAAATAAATTACCTATAAAATATGATTCGTAGAGGCTTTTTTCATGTTGCTCTGCAAAAAGAAATCATTAGCTCCCTACAAAGAATCAAAGTGAAATAATCATTTGAATTTCCTAATATCATACTTTAAATTTTGAGTAGCAAGTGAATTTCCAAAAAGCATATTTTTTATTTTGAGAAGTAGTAACTTGTCTAAGAATTTTCAATTTCATTGGTTGGTTCAATGTTAATATAATGCATAATAATCAAGGTAGAAATTGTGCTCTAGAGAGTTTTCTGCTCTTCATCATTTAGTAATTTAGAACATGTCCCTAATCCATGGTGTGTGAAGTTGTAAAATTTTTCCCCAAGTCAATTCTTTGTGACTTCAAGCCAGTCTTGAGATGCAACCACCTGACATTTGCACCAAACCCAAAATATTAAGATAAGAATTTCTCATATGAATTATGTGAACTAGAACAACGACAAACAATGATCTATATTGAAAACTTACTTCCGCTATTTATGGACTAGAATCTTCTCCAAGGTGTGTATGTGTAACGTCTGCCTCACAGGAGTCTAAAAGACATTGTGAACTTTTTAATCATGTAATGTTTCTTACTTGTAATAAAACCTCAAAAACACAAAAGTCAAAAATCTAAAAAGTTCTCCACAATTGCACATTAAATAAATAGCAACAGATCTACAAAATTATAAAAAGGAAACTCAAAACCAACTTGTATTGAGAATAATTGGTCAAACTTGGATCACCTCAACATGAAAACTCATTTAAGATATGGTGATTAAAAGTTACATTTTTTCTCAAAATTGTTGCACCTTAGAGGACCAAATCTTTGTTGATTAGTTTAGCATAGATTGGTGAACAGAAAATTCATAATAAAAATCTAATTTTTTTCCACACTTGTTCAAACCATATAATGAATGACAAAAAATGAATTGTCTATGAGTTACACCAAATCCTTAGCTTTTAATACACTTCATAGATGAAAACATTTAATCTTAAAAGCCACCCAAATGAAAACACACAATATTTTGGTCTTTTTGTTTCAATAATCCACTTATCCAATGAGCAATCATATCATTAAAAGATTCATTACAGTATTTATAAAGGTCTTAAATTTTGTCAATTACAATCTTCCATAGAAAGAAAAGAAGTTACTAGTTGCCCAGCCTGGATAATTTTGTTGAAGGAGTTCTATGTTGTGGAACACTTCCAAGAAATGCAAGTTACACTTCAAAACAAACAAAAAAACACAAAGTCAAATGGTACTTTTTGCTTCTATAAATTCTAGTTAATCCTAATATTAACATAAAATAGAACGAGCTTAAATGACCATAAACAAATTGGCTTTAGAAACTTTCATTAATTCTTGGAAATTTTTGAAACATTTAAATTGAAACCCAAAGTAACATGAATATATGGACTTAGTTATCAAACATTATTTTAGTAGCATATTGAGGACTCAAAGAGCCTTACAGCAACCAAGGAGGTGGAAGTAATCCACCATTGGTAAGAAATAAAGATTGCATGTGCATATATCCTCAATTAGAGAGGATTATCTTAACAAGAACACATAAGAAATAAGATTAAATATCAGAAACAACAATAAAAAACTTTAGACTGGCCATTACATCTAGCCATCATTTGGATAAAAAAGTGGATCATCACATACACAAAATTGATGAACATCAGAAATAGTGATGAGCATATTACTTTCAGATTGATTTAAAGTTCTATATTTGATTGATACAATATAGAAATAATATTCAACAATATAAAACCCTTCACCAATCAGTAGTAAAAACTTCAAGAGATGATACCAAACCCTGTTGTAGCCCTAGGATTCTTATAATTTTTGTTGAATTTTTTTGTGTTTAGATTCAATTAGGGTTCAAATACACTTTTATATTTTAGTGTTAGTTGTCACTCAAAGAATGATGCCATCAATAATCACAATCAATGTCATGAATCTCTCTTATCGGTGACTTGAAAACCTCACTTTTGTTTTATAGATGCCTATTATGTTGTTGAAGTTTACCTAAAAATGTTGTCCTTAAAATTACAATTCTCTTGACATCTTACTTCTATTTGATCAATAATTGATTGTCTCATACATCTTTATATGCATATTTTTAGAAAATTTATGTGATTTGTTTTTCATGGTGCTTCCAAATTTGATAGTCTACACATACATGTTCAGACTATCAATGATTATACATTAAAAAAATGTCTCACAAAACCACCTTAAAAGTGCATATAAATAGAATAGTCAATTAAACCTACCTGATGTACCTAAGAAGAGAAAAGTCATCAATCCTTAGGCTCAAATTTGAAAGATCGAAAGAAAATTTTATAATATGCAAAGTCTTGTCTCAAGAAAGTCTATCATTATTTCCTTAGAATGCTTCAGCAAGAGAAATGGCTCAAACAATGAGTGGTTCATAAGATGTGTAGACTATCAACAATTGATAAATAGCATGATTACACATGTCACTAGAAATGAATGTCATGAGAAAGGACAAAAAATTTGAAAGAATTGAGACTAGCTCATCAATGTGGCTAATATCTTTAACTTGAAAACTACTAACATACCTAGATTTCCCTATAAATTTAATCCTGAATTTTCCACAATATACATTTCTTGTATTATATATCCCAACTCATATTAATTCTAAAACTTATAATATAATTCAATTGGAATTATAACTACCTACTTAGTCATTAACATTGGAAAAATCTAACAAATTCCTTAAATGCTCCATAAAAATGAAATCTGCTAGAGAATAATGATGTAGAAGGTAACCAAGTACACAAAATTAAGGTAATGTCTCCAACAAGAATAGGAAAGAAGATTCCAAGGTCACTCTAGTCCCAACAAAACATAAGAGGGGCACAAAGAGGCCAAAAAAATCTCAAGATAACAATAGTCTTCCCCAAAAACACATCAACATAAAAAACTACGAATAGACCATGAATGTGTTGGATGTGAAGTCCAACTATCATGTCTATTCACTTCATATTATTCTTATTTGTCTCTTTGTCTTTTCTTGAAGACTAATGTATAAATATAAGGGCAAAGCCCTATGTATGCAAGTTACAATGTATGAATAAATGATTTTTTCTTCTCTTAATGTGGATGTGGCCACAGATGTGGTGAACTATGATAATTCTTATCTCTTGTTTCTATTTGTGTATTCTCAATTGGTGTTTTAAATTAACAATTAATATCAAAACTATGTTGTTCAATCTAGGAAAGCAGAAAAGTTCTTATTGATGTCATACAAGCATATTTTGATTGTATTTCATTTTTGGAAAAGTGCCAACTGTTGTCTTTGGAATTCTTGATCTTGAAGGAGCCTCATTTTACTGTTGTCTTTGGAATTCCTGATCTCAAAGGGGCTTCCTTTTATTTTTTTAATGAATCCCATAAAAATAATGAAGAGAGAGTCACTAATGTGAAATTCAAAAGGGAGAGACTATTCAAATGCTATGAATCCACAATAGTAGCTAGGAGCTAAGAATATCCAAGCTAGTTAACATAGGGGCTTCCCTCTATATAGTTGTTGCAATTGAGTGTTTGGATGCCAAAGTGTCTAAATTGGAAAGTATTTGAAAAAATAAAAAAATTATAGAGAGCACTAAGGACATGATGAATTAGCAAAGCATAAGAGTTTTATGAAAAAATGGTGGATGCATAAATTTGTGGAAATCTTGGGAACAGTTATTACGCTAAGATCAAAATGTGTTTGACTTGACAAAAAAGTGTGATTTTTTTCTAGAAGATCACAATTTATTAATTGTTAGTGTAATGAAAATTATCAAACAATGGGGTTAGATACATTGTTCAATGATGTGTACTTTAGCCACATATTTCAGATTGCTCAAGTCTTAATAGAAGATTATAACTTTTCTTAACTTTGTTCCTTTCTATGGCTTACATGCACTAAATAGAGTTCATAAATGTTAATTTAAAAAAATTTAAGCTTTGACTCTTTTCTTAGGGAATCTTTCTTTCTTAACTATTCTGACTAGCATGGCCCTTGAGGCCTTGGTGATTTTTCCTAGTGATATGAAGAGATGGATGTAAATCATGGTGGTTTTTATTTTTGGTCTCTTGGGTATGTCTTTTCTAAAACCTTGTATTGTTACACTTCTTTCTTTCTTTTTTTTATGGGTCCCTATCTTTATTTTCTCATGACTTATAATTTACGGTTTAGCACTAGACACTATAGTTGGATTTTGGTTTCATATTATATTTGTATGGGTTGGATATCACCATCCCCTTTCTATTTAGAGGATAAATATTCCTCTTTATTGGAATGGTTTTACTCAATATATCTTGGGGCTGACCAAATACCTCTTTTGGGGTGACAAATTATGCCCTATTCATTTGGTTAACACTTGTGATTTCTCCAGCTGAAACGAAAGTTGTTGTCTTCATCTTAATAGAGTTTTAATTAAATGTTGCCAAGAAAATCAGAATTTGCAATTGAAACCCAGCCTTATTCATGCAATGATTCAATGCCATGGAAAATAGCATCGTTGAGTTCATATATTGAAGGTCTTGTTTCTTGAAATAGATAGCAAAAAGCTAACACATACAATGATTGAGAAACCCTGCTGGTGAACCCACCCTCAAGTGGGCCGGGCTATACAATAATGAATTTGTGTCCATAAATTAAAGCTATTTCTAACAAACATGCATATGAAATGTCAAAGCATTTACAAAACACATAAAAATTTGTAAGTGGATCCCTCGAAGAAAAATTTCACCTATTACAATGGTCCCTACACAATGCAAGTTTGGCCCTACACAATGTCATTTTAAGCTAACTTGAGTCCTCATGTGAAATGTTGTGCCTCCCTCAGATGTGCCCTATTCTAGTGCTACTCTACTAGTGGAATTCTTTGCTTCGCCACACTTGAGTGACATGTTTCCTATTCTTGGAACTTTGCCCCTAGCTAGCTCGGCTACCAAAAAACCCTTATCAAATGCTTTGAAACCCTCAACACTAACTTCTTAAATGAATATGATATTTTTGCTATTTTTTTTTGTTTTACGCTACCTTGTGTGTCACAATTGAGACCACAATAATTGGTCACAATTGTGACCAACATGAGCATGCTAATAAATAAAAAAGTTTGCTTTATAAATCAACCAACCAACCCATTTAAAAGACTAGGTCAAAATTTAGGGTTAAATGCACTAGTGAACAATCCTTCATGCTCAAGAGGTGGGCTTTCAGTAGAAAGAGTTCCAAGGTGGTTGAGGAAGGAAATGATGAGAAATAAGGAGCCACAATTTCATGTTGATGAAGAGGATATGATCAAATTGGTTGAGGTTTTGAACAAACCTGAGTCCACATCAAAGGAAGCAAGAGCTTTGGCTTTCATCAATAGTACTCAGAACCAAGATTTATTTGCTCAAGTGACTATCCCTCCTTAGGATACAGATGTGGAAGACTTAGGTCCATAGGACTATTAGATCCAAGAGGTCATGCTTGGGAAGCCTACATTGGATACCACCAAATTGATGGCTACAATGGAAATAAAGGAAGTCTTTAGAAGCTTAGAGGAAGAGGGCGCTGAACTCAAAACACTTCTTAGGAAGAATGAAATCCTACAAGGATATTTAGCCAAAGTTGTTAGTCCCTTTTATCTCGATCACCATGAGGAGACTCTAAATGTTGTACTTAGAGAAGGGGGAGGTGTACATCTAGATCCATTTTTGAAAGCATGTCAGCAATGACCGAAAAGTTTTGAGGAAAAAGGTGTCTTAATCATTCAAGGGAATTTGAAGTTACTACATGTTATGTAGGAAAATGTAAACAAGATGGTAGAAATTTTGAAGCAGGATTTCAACATAATGGATGAAGTGCGGGCATGGAGTAAAGATTCGTAGGTTTTGTAAGCCATAAAAGGGCAAAGGTACTGGATTTTAATAGGTGTATATATAGTGGAAGAATTAGATTTAATTGATGATTTGATTGAGAAAATAGTGGATAGTAATCAAGTAATGGAAACATTACATGCGAAGATCCATCGGCTCAAGGACCAATCCAAAGAGCAAATTTTGGAGGCAGAGAGGCATTATAGCAATGCGTATTTGGACATTTTTGAGGATGAAGAGTGGGAGAAATTAATTCCTATAGAGGTAGTGGTAGAGAAGTTTTGGAATATTTTTGAAGAAGCTTTTGATGATGATGACATTCGACAGGCCTTCAGAAGAGAAGAAGCCTTGCTAGAGTTGGATACAAAACTCAAGGATTTTGTTGATACCCAAATTGAAGTAGAAAACTATAGAAAAAAGGTCAAAGATAAGTATGATGCTTTAGATCTACTAGATGCGACTAAGATTATTGATAAATTCAAGGGTAAACATCTAGATATAGCTCTGGTATGAAGGACGACAAAACCTAGAAGCCAAAATTTTAGTTTTGACACTCAGTAAAATTTTGAGATTTTGGACCTTTTGAGGTGCATAGGTGCATAGGTACATAGGTACGTAGGTGCCTAGGTACATAGGTGAGAAAGTGTACTTTTCTAGAGGTGCACCAATAGTTAACTGCCAATTCCAAAAATAGAGCTTTCCATGCATCAAAAATGCATTTTGATGGTAGTTTAACTTAAAAAGATCCCTAGTGAAGGATCAACTTCTATTTTTGACACTTCTAGACACTTCTACTTTGACTGAAGGCTTTCTTATTCTTTTTCTCTCACAAATTCTTTGTCCTATGACATGTAAAGGCTCATGCATCCAATTAATGAATTAAAAATGGATGGAGTCCTACTAAGCACCAGTTAGATTCTTAGTTTGTATATAATTAGTTTGTTTTATTAAATTGAAAGCATATTATTGCATGAAGATATCTCTCACCATCAACACAAATTGAGGAAACAATTTCTTATAAATACTAGATTGTAATATGTAATCAAGACTGCCATTATTTTGCAATAAAATTATGTTTTTGGTTCTTGCATTTGGAGTGTAGTGATTCTTGCCTAAATGTGTCATTGTTTTGTGAATTTTTGTTCATGGAATTGTGATTGAGCCAAAAGTTTATTGCTTTGTTTCTAGTTGTGTTATCTTTTTAGTTCCAGTGTTTGCTATAGTTTTAGCAAATTCCACTGACATATCTAGCTTGAGAAGAAATCATTGAATTGTGTCTACATAACTCCTTGTCTTGCATGAGTGCACTTCTTGTGGCCTTGTAATTTGATGAAGAGTGAAATATCATATGATTATTAAAGTTTCCCATTGATGATTGCATTAGTGAAATCAAGAAAGTGTTGCTCCTATTTTCATTGGTTACCCACCAATTTCTTTGAAAGGTTAACTCACAAACATGTTGTTTTTGTAGCTTATGTCCATTAGGATTTTACTTTCACATTAGTTTCTTTAATGTTTTGTTATTTTCTTTACTAAACCCTTGTTAGATTAGACATTCATATTAGTTGCATTGTTAGATTGCATTCATTGGAAAATATAAAAGATACCAAAAAAAAAAGTTCTTTTGCATGTTTATTTTGAAGTAGTGTGTAGATTGTACATCTCATCCAAAATCAAATGGACCAGCAAAGGCCTCCTTGTGAACAAAAACATTTATCTTCAACTGAGAAAATTTTAGTAGGTTGCAAGATCACCCAAATCCTTGGGCTTGATTCACAAGATTGTCTTTTCAAGAGAGGAGTTCAAAAGAATTCATGTCGTTTAGCATCATGCATAATGATAGCTCAACAAAAGTGGTGCTAGGAGGGCCATATTTTTATTTTTGGAATAGAAGAAAAATATGCCAAAGTTTTGAAATTTTGTTCTTTTTGCGAGTTCAAAATTTTTCTAAGTTTTTAAGAAATTTAGGTGCATAGGTCCGCAGGTGTGCAGGTCTACAGGTGTACAAAATTCTCTTTGTGAGAAAGTGTACTTCTATAGAGGTGTGCTTTTTTTAGAGTTAATACAAACTAGAGGGTTCTAATCTAGAATCCCCATTTTAGCAAGTGTTAAGATCTTTTCTTAGTGCACATGAGTTTCTTGAGCTTACCCACTTTCACAAACCATGCGGTGATAAAGGAATACCTTGAATTCAACCACTTCCATTTGCACTTTCATCATCTTCTTCAACTCCACTTCCACTCCAACCACTTGGTGGACCACCACATATTCCAATAGTTTCACCTCAACAACCACCTTTAGGTCCACCAAATCCTCCAATAGTCTTCTTTGCAAACATTGTAGATTCACCGATTAATTTGAGAGGTGCACTTCATGATCTCCCTAAAAATCTTGAGAAGCTTTTCCCAAGATTCATTTATGGAGACACACAAACTACTGAAGACCACATTAAAGTATTCAAAGAAATTCTCAACCAAAAATAGATTGCGAACAAGCATGTGGTTCTTTGTTTATTCCCCTACTCTTTGGGGGAAGTTTCCTATAATTGGTACATCAATTTTCCACCTGGGCATATTGGAGATTAGGAAACCTTCAAAAAATTGTTCCTATAGAAATTTAAAGCTTTTGTCAACCCAGAAGTGATACATCAATAGTTCATATCAATTAAAAGGGATCCATCTAAGACAGTTTCATGCTTCAATCATCATTTTCATATGGTGTATTGCAAGTTGGAAACACCACATACTATACCAGTTGAAGCAGCTATTCAAATTTATCTGAATGCTATGGACCCTCTTACTACTATCTTTCTAAGAAGGCTTCTTGTAGAAAATATCGATACATTAGGAAAGGTCTTCGCAGAAACAATAATCTTTACTAAGCAAGCCAATCCTAACAGAGGAAGATTGATGCTTCCAAATCAAGCTATTATGGCAATACTGACATACCCTGTCGGAGTAGCCACCATGCCTAGTCAATTCATACCTATGAATCTAGTTCCATTACAATAGGCACCTACTCTGCAAAATCTTTCTCTAACATATCTAGGGTATGAACCTCTGAAAGCTACGTTCTTTAAGAAAAAGGTAGTAGTACCCACTATAGCAGAAAATGGCTTTATTTCTAAATTTGGTTAGATGAAAAAGGCTGACACAAATGAACAACAAGATGACTCATCTAAGGTTGTCATAGGGACAAAATAACAAATTTCAAAGGAACAATACTGACCCCTACAACAATAATTATGGTCAAAATTATAACAGGAACTTTAGTGGGAACAATAACAATGGGAACAACAATATAACAAACAATAGTAGAGGGAGAAACTTCAATCCTCCTAATCACAATAATGGCTTTCAAAGACAGAACTGACAGTGGAATACCTGTCTAAATAATGGATGCATTCCTACAGACAATAACAATAGTAATGTTCAGTACACAGATATCAATCAATACAATGATGGAAATCAAAAAGTGACTCAAAATCCACAAATAAAAAACAATGTTCTTCTAGTATAGTTTAATGCTATGTTATTAGAATCCTATGATCCTATACAAAGTGCACACACAGAGTATCTAGTCAATGAAGAATTCTCATTTCCATTTAGTCATGAACCTAACCTTCTACATGAAGAGATGTTTGTTTTTAGCAATGACAATCGAACTACATATAACTTGAGAAGTAGAAAACAACCCCTAATAGAGGGAATTCCACTAGTACTACAACCAACTCCTCTTGATCCAAGGGTGAGCGAAAATCTAACACCAATTAAACCACCATATGGAGGACAACAAAATTAGAACCGAGTGAATGTACCAACAATATTGAAAAATCCTACTTGCTCTACTGAAAAGTACAAAGTAGTAGAGGACTTGAAACAAACAAAGGCCAATATTTCCATGTTTGACATGTTGCAAAACTATCCAAAACAATGAGAAGCCCTCCTAAAGACTCTAGATCATACAAAGACCTCCCACAATACAAATACTATCCCTCAAAAAATAGTATCGCAACAAGTTAATGTTACAGAGGCATTGCCCACTATGTTTAAAGACAAGGAAGAGGTGCCCCCATTTTTTCTCAGCATCAAAATTTATGGGAAGAATCTTCAAAATTTCCTTATTGATTTAGGAGATTCATGCAATTTCATGCCATTATCCATAGCAAAAAAGTTAGGAGTAAGCCCTTAACCTACCAACCGAATAGTGATATAGTTGGACAAAATAGAGGTGAATGTCATAGGTGTATTAAATGATATGCAGATATAGTTAATAGTTGACCCAAAAATTCAAGATGTCATTGATATACATGTGATTGATATCCTAGAGAAATATGGATTATTCCTTAATAGAAAATGGATGAAGTGTCTAAGGGGATGGTTTTCCACAAATTTCACTCAACTTTGGTTACCATGGAAAGGTTTGAACAGTCAAATTAGAATAGACGCAGGGCCAAAGTTAAAAAAGATGATCACATAGTACAATGCTCCTAATGAGGTAGAGTTCTTAAAAATAGATTTAGGCTCCTACAAGGTATGGTTTTTGATACAACTTTGACCAGAAAACCAAATGATCAAGATATGGACCCCATAATTTCAACCTTGAAGGATGAGTTCGTAACACAATTCATAGACCATATGATGGCTGATTTACAATTTCTAATGGAAGAAGCTAACCCTAATATTCTCCTCCTTCCAAGATTTTGTCGATTACATAAAGTTAGCCATTCAGAGTTTGAATGTTCATCATGTCAAGAAGCAGTTGCTAAGGTGTTAACACAAATGGTGGGAGTAAAGAAAGTTGATGAGCCACAAAATGAACCTACAGAAAACCAAAGTCTTAAAAACACATCTAATGTTGTTGAAGAGCTTGAAGGGGAAACTAAAGATCTAAATGCATCATATAGAAATACCTCTTTAGACAATAGAGGTTTTTCTTCTCCTCCACCTAGAATGATCAAAGTACAAAAAAGAAGACAATACATAAAAGGCCAAGGATGGACTTTGGTAGTCATCCATCCTAAACCCAAAGTGGATGAAATCAAAGAATTGATAGATGAAATTCAAGACAAACAAGGAAAAAATATGCTCCCAGTTTCAAAGAATGACGATGGAAAATTAGTAAGCCCACCCCGCGAAAGATTACAATGGGTACCCAAGAGACAATCCTTCCAAGCTTAGGTAAAAGAAAAACTAAGGAAAAATAAGCATAAGGTTAGAAAACCCAAGGAAAGCCCAATTTGGATGCTTCACTTTGATGGCTCCAAATGCAAATCAGGAGCTGGTGCAGGTATTGAGTTAAACAACCCAAAAGGTAAGTCTTTCTACATAGCATATTGATTGCAATTTAGATGTACTAACAATGCTATAGAATACAAGACATTGATTTGAGAACTTCTTTTTGTGCTTAAGAAAGCAATCACAACTGTCATAGTTGAAGGAGATTCTCTTTGGTTATTGGACAAGTGAAATCACTATATTCCTAAAATGATAAGAGGTTGCTTGCTTATAGAAAAAGGCTATGGGATTTACTAGATGATTTTGAAGCTTGAAACATAAAGTCTATTCCAAGAAGGAAAAATATGGTAGCAAATGCCCTTTCTATTTCAGCAAGTGCATTACAACCATTTGAAGGAACAAAGTTCAAATGATTCTTAGTTGAATTGGTTGCAGCTCTATCTATCCTTGACAATATCACAAACTTCCAAGTTTTTTAGGATGATCAACATATTCTTGAATTTTTTATGTGTAGTGACTACTTTAAGGGACAATAAATAGATGAAACCCCAGATGACACACCTAAGGATATTGCAACTCAAGATGAAGATGAAATCTTGAATTTGAAAATCAACACTCTTCCTAAGGGGATGATCGAGTTGGAGCTCATTTTTTATCATGATGTGTCTGTGCTTAATAAAAGAACCATTGAATAAAAGGGTACTAGAGAATGTGATTCATTCCATTTAGGAATGGAAGATGATCCCAAGATGTTAAGGATTGGGAAAGCATGCAATTTACAAGAAAGGGAAGACATGCTCAAATTGCTCATGGAATATAAGGACGTCACCGCCTGGAGTTATGAAGAACTAAAGACATATGGTCCTCATATTATTATGTATGATATTCCACTCAAACCTAATGCCAAACCTTTTCAACAAAGGAAAATACTCATTAATCCCATCCTCAAGCCTCTAATAATGAAGGAAGTCAAGAAGTTGCTGGATGCAAAAATTATTTTCCCTATCAGTCACTCTACATGGGTGGATAATTTAGTTCCTATACAAAAGAAGACCAAAGAGATTTAACTTTGTGTAGATTTTTGCAATTTGAACTTGGCATCTCAGAAGGACAATTACCCATTGCCATCATTGGATGAAGTCTTACAAATTGTGAATGGTTCAAAAATGATGTCTTTCTTGAATGGATATTCAAGCCATAATTAGGTAATGGTAGAAGAAGAAGATAGACTAAAGACTTCATTTACAACAAAATGGGGAACCTTTACCTATAGGAGAATGCCATTTGGATTGATTAATGCAGAGGCTACAATTCAGCAGGCCATGGGTGAATCTTTTAAGGGTTTGATTAATAGATGTATAGATATCCATATGGATGACTTGACTATCTTTTCAAAGGATTGAAATACTCATATTGCTTATCTAATATAGGTGTTCAATAGGTGTCATAAATATGGCATATCTCTCAATCCCAAGAAGTTTTTATTTGGGGTCACTAAGGGAAAACTCCTTCGTCATGTCATTTTTGAAGTTGGTATCTCCATTGATCTTGATAGAGTTGAAGCCATTTTGAAGTTATCACCCCAAATAGTCAAAAGGAACTCAAGTCTTTCTTTGGGAAGATAAATTTTGTGTGAAAATTCATAAGTGGATTTGCAGAGATTGTGCATTCTCTTAATGATTTACTCAAAAAGGAAGCTAAAATGGAATAGGTTCCTGAGGTAAAGAAATCATTCAAGGGTATTAAGGTAGCCATTTCTACGGCTCTAGTATTGGTAAGTCTTGATTACAACCTTCATTTTAATATATATTCCTTCACTTCAAAGCATTTGTGCATAAGGATCTTAACTCAGAAGAAGGAGAAGGAAGATGAAAGACCTATTGCTTTTATGAGTTTCCCATTGAGAAATGTTGAGTTGAATTATTCTAACCTCAACAAACAATCTTTTGCCTTAGTTAAAGTGGTAAAGAAGTGCTGCCATTACATACTAAGGAGTAAGGTGTATGCTGTCGTACCTAACCTAGTAGTAAAGACATTGTTGATGCAAAATGAACTTGGTGAAAGGTGAGGAAAATGGATAGTGATATTTCAAGAGTTTGACCTAGAGATCCAACATATGAAATTAGTCAGAGGTCAAGGAATGCCAAGAATGATAGCTGATAACCAGATTGGCTATGAAAAGAAATTTAAGTTTGAGAAAGAAATAGGTCTTGAAGATCAGAAGAAAATGATAGTATCTCAAGTTGACATTGGTCAAGGTGTAGTAACAAATGTTTGGTACCAAGATATTGTTTACTATCTCCTACAGAATAGGTGCCCCAATTGGATGAATAGTTCACAATATAGAGGACATAAAATGAAGTGGGAGTCTTATATGTTGCAAGATAAAAAGTTGTACAAAAGGAACTATGAAGGTACTTAAAATGCTTAGGACGTGAGGAAGCAAAAGAAGTCCTAGAACAATTTCACAAGTATGGTATAGGGCAGGGTTCTGCAAAAGTAACTACTCATATGATTTTAAGATTAGGTTATTTTTGGTGCACAATATTCAAGGACACTTTTGAGGATGTACCTATATATGAGGTACATCCTTTCGCAAAGTGGGGGTTGGATTTCATTGGTCCAGTCAATTCACCATTATCAACTAGACACACCTACATTCTTATAGCCACTAATTATTGTACAAGATGGATAGAAGTAGAAATTTTCAAAAAATTTACTACTAAGGTAGTAATGGACTTCTTGGAGGAACACATTGTTACTAGATTTGGGATACCATTCACCCTTGTGTGTGATAACAGATCTGCTTTCACATCAATATTATTGACCCAATGGGAATTTAAAAATTAGGTTATTATTAAGTTCTCTTCTAATAATTATCCACAAGGGAATGGTGTGGCAGAATCTACAAACAAGAACTTGATCACAGTAATAAGACATTTGTTAAAGGAGAACCCTAAGGATTGGCATACACAACTCAAATATGCTTTATGGAAAGATTGAGTGAGTGTTAAAAATGTGTTGGGGATGTCTCCATATTTTATCATCTATGGAAAAGAGCTAGTGTTCCCACTTAACCTTAGGATTCCCATTTTGAAATTCATGAGTGGGTAAGCCAAAGAGCCTAAAAAAGTCCAAATCAGATTGATGAATCTTTTAGAAATGGACAAGAAATAGATAGTTTCATTGGAGCACATGGCTAAACATCAAGTTGTCATGAAGAGGTGGTTCGACAAGAGGACTGTGATGAAATCATTCAAGAATTTTTGACCTTGTTCTACTTTGGGATAAGGCAAAAGGAAAACCGGGTAGCCATACCAAGTTTCAGTGCTTGTGGACTAGTCCTTATTAGATTATGGAAATTCTCAGAGAAAATAATTTAAGGCTCAGTTACTTACAGGGGGAATTTCTTCCCCTACTAGTAAATGGACAATTTTTGAAATTATTTTGAAGCCTAAAAAATAATAATAATAATTAGATTTCATTTTTGCAAGTGTTTTTTCTTCCTAGTTGTGTGTTTTCTTTTAGTCACATTTTTTTTTTCAAAGTTGTGTTAGTCTAGTGGAGTAAGGTGCACTTGAGACTTTATCTTGAGATATCTTACTAACTATTCTTTTGGTTTTAATTTTAGGGAGAGGATTTTTTGGACCCCAATTATTCTTTTGGACTGTCCAAACCCCAATTGGTTCAAATAGAAGGGGTCATCCCGAAGGATTGCTAAGATCATTGTTTGGTGTGAGAGTTTCAAAAAATTTCTAAAAGAGGAATGCAAGGGATGTTCACAAAAAGATTGAATCTAAGAGATGACACTGATGTCCTGGATACACAGTCTAAATGTAGTCAAGATACAAAAAAATTTTAAAAATAAATAAATTTTAGGAAAGAATGGTGTTAAGACTAAAGGATTCTAAAAGATCTGAAATGGCAAGAAGATACACTTTCAAGATGAAGTATCTTGTACTAAAACATTACTTCATCAAATAGTGACATTATGAATTACATGGAGAAATTATTCAAAAGGATTTGTCAAAAATTTTAAAAAAGAAAAGTGGCAGCATGCTAAGAACCCTTGAACTGATTCTCTCATCTGGTTAAACAAAAAATCAATGAACAACCTTCATGGAGATTGCTAATGAATAAGCCAGAAGGGGTGGAAGATTGTTTTTGAGTTGTCTGAAGATTTTTATTGATCACATCCTGAGATGTCGAAGGAAATGAATACACTAAACACACACTGAGCTTGAAGGTTTTGGATCCTAAAATTTTCATTGTGAAGTCATCTGAAATACTCTCAAGGCATTAGAGATTTAGTTGGTGTTTGACACATGTTGAATGAATGCTTGTTGATGAAGAAATACTTTTGTCATTTCTTTCTTTTTTTGGGCCTATTTGTTGTGGTTCCACAATGCATGCCCCATTTCATAACTAAGATGGGGACCCTCTAGTTTATTTTGTAAGTTTTTTTCAAAACCCTAATCTAGGGTTCAAATATTTTTAGGGTTAGTCTAGGATCTTGAGTCATATCCAAGTTCCAACTCAAAAACCAAAAAGGTGAAAATTAGAGCTTTTTGGAGATAGTCATTTTTTCTAAAAAAGTAAAATGGTGCACCTATGCACCTCACTGGGTGTGTCGATGCACCAATTAGTGTTCACCCTTGGGTGATGCATAGATGCATAGCTACATAGTCACATGCCTAGGTAGCACCTGAGCGTACTAAGGAAAATATAAGTGAGGGAGTTCCCCATTCTCTTCATTGCCTTCATTTTGTAACTCGGCCAAGATTCCCACTGCATCTCCAAGTCTTCGTGTGTACTTGCACACTGAGTTAGGTTTGTTCCTTCCTCGCTTCATCTACAAAACCCCACCAGGTGAGGTGTGGATCCTTTTTCTCCTCCTTCTATGCTCAAAAAAAACCTACAAAGTTAAAAATCTCCTAAATGGGTGCACATCTGTTAAAAGAAAACCTTAAAACAAATCAAAGACTAAAAACACCAAAAGAGGTGCACATCAGCACACCTAGATAGGTGCATTGATCAACACCTTTCCCTTTGACAAACACAAAAATAATTTTCGAAAGAAAACACAACCTGTAACTAACTATGGTGTGCACTTTCTCACATACTTGGGTGTGCCAGTGCACACCCCACATATGTGCACCCTACATATGCACACCTCACATATGTGCACCTTTTCTTAAAACATATGCACACTTCCCCCAAAAGCACAATTTTAAACATAATACAAAAAAAATTAAAGGAGATGTGCACTTGTGCACTACTGCGCATCCATAACCAAAGTAAAATTCCAAAAATATGTTGCACTAGTGTGCACTCATAATCAGATTAAAAGAAGAAAATAAGGTGCAAAATCGCACACCTGATTTGGTGCACTAATGCATACCTTATATATATATTTTTTTGTTTTAAGAAAAGGAGGATATATGGTGTTTTTCTTGCATTTAACTCTTAGGTTTTGTTTAGGATGGGACTAAGCATTATCGCGATCTTCTCATTCTTGATTTTGAACTAATGGACATCTTTTGTCATGCAAATATAATGTCATCTTCATTAGGTGAGAAAATGGTACCAAAACTCGTTATGTTCAAGTTCCAAGGTGTGCCATCGAAATAAAGATTCTAGGGTGACTACTCAAAAATTAGAGACATAGATTTGGGACACACTTATTTGAGGGAATTCTTAAGAATTTGCAATAGACCCACTGAGAGGTCAGCTTTGGTTTTGGCATTAATCTGATTGGGGTTGGTAAATATAGCTTCACACCCTATGTTAGTGCAATCCTCAGAGCTTGTCATGTCACTTACACAACATTTTATCCCTAAGGAAAGGGTGGTGAAGAGTGTGATAGGAGAAGTTTCCTTGATCTCTGACCAAATAACATTGAAAGGGTATTCCATCTTCCAAGGGAAGATCAATTCATCAAATTAACCTATGAGACAGCAGATAGGTGGTATAGAGAACACCTAAAAGAGGCTACTAAGATTATCTAGTCCTCTTATCTTATTGAGAATACTCCACTAGGGAAGGTAATTGGAAAGGTGGATATGATGAGAGGATATATGAAGGATGATATCGTATACTCAATCATACTTCTAAGTAGGGTGATGGGTCTACCAACAACTAGGCAGCTAAATGTCTTCATGGTGCATTTCATTAAGACTGTCAAAATAGCAAGGATACCACTTGATTGGCCTATGAATTTGAGTGAAAATATATGTGAGTAGTTGGGAGCAATAAAATATAAAAGGAAGTTTTATATGACTTCATATGTGCTGTATCTATTAGCTACAAGGTCAATAGACTACTCGGGGCTATACAAAAGAAGTAGCATGCAAGATCCCAATGCTTAGTCATATATTGTTTATCCACAATTAGTGAAGAAGAAGCTCTCAAGGCAGAAAAAAGAATACAGAATTGTCAATGATGCCTTCATTTTTGCTGTAATTATAGATTCATTAAAGGAGATTATGAGAAGAGGTTATCAGATGAGGAAGTGCCATAGGTAATAGCACTCGGTGCCTATTACATTCAATTCAGAACATTCACATATCTAAAGGTAGCTGGTGTTACTGTCCATCTAAAGAAGCTCCCAAGGTATCCTCATGATAGACTTGTCCTTTTAGAGATTGCTTGACAAATTGAATTTGCATATGATAGAGTTAGGAAATAGTGCAGATCATGTTGGACATGGCCCCTAGTCATAGGACTGTATCAAGTTAAGAGGAAGCAGGATATTCCTTCTTTCAAATGGGAATGAGATCAATATATCCTAGAGGAGTACAATTCCCTAAGACCCTATTTTGATAATAACAAGAAGGTTGACAGTCTAGCACATAAGGAATTCCAACATGAAGAAGCCAATGAAGATCATTGGATGAATGCTACAAATGACTATGATGTTTTTATCAAGGATCATTGTAGGATGAATTTGTATTTAGTAGAAAAGGATTTGGATATAAAGATTCTAGTGGAGATACTATAGCAAGATTCTTGGGAGCTACTTGACCCTTTGTTCAATAAGGATAAAATTGGGGAACAACCCATTATGAATGCAAAAGTTGACAAGGAAGAGAATGATGATATTAATCATTGGGTGAGGCACATTGTCAAGATGACATAGGATTAGATTAGGAAACCCTTAAAACTTGATCCAATACCTAAGATAGTGGTCTTTCATGTGCAAGCTCGCCAAGCCAAAGGTGGAGTGAAGAAGGTCACCATCATTACCTTTGCAGCCCAGTCACCCATAAGACCTGAAATGGCATACCAACTAGACAAAATAGTTAGATATTATCACCCTTCATAGGAAAAAGGAAAGGGAAAAAGAAAGAGGATTTCTCCTCAAAGAGGTGATCCTAAGGAGCATGAAATTTTGGTGCCTCCACAACAACAAGAAAATGTGCAAGGGCCAGAGGATACTGGGGTGCAATAGAAAGACCCACTATTGCCACCAGCTGCACCTAGCCAAATAGAGGGTGAAACCCAAGAAGTCTCTCCTCCTTCGTAGGCTGAACAAGCATCCCCTTCCACCTCTAAGAAAAAAAAAAAGATCAAGACCCCCATGAAGAAGAAGCAAAGGGTGATTAGAAGGATGGTTCTTTTCCCATCTATCCCAGAACCTATCCCCAAGGGAGAAAAAGAAGAAGAGGAAGATGAGGAGGAAGATCTGCCCTTACAAAGAAGAGCACGGCTAGCAAGAGCCACAGAATAGGAAAGGAAGAGAAGTTCCATTGTGACACCACCATTAGTCCTAGAAGAAGCTCTAGAAATAATCACATTAGAAGATGAAGTACAACAATGGGTTGATGAGCAAGGTGAAGAGGGTGATAATGTATTCAAAATGTTAGATTTTGACTTTGTGCCCATGGGAATATAATTGATTGTGGATAAGATCAGGGATACTTTGACAAGTAAGCCTCAAGAGGAGGACTAGATGCAAATACTGATAGAATCAGAGGGTCCTAATCCTACTCCCCCATCCCTTGCCCTATTCACAATTATAGACAAAGGCTTTGCTACTCCTCCACCTCTAAATGCTGAAGAAGAAAAATTCAAAAGGAGCCTTCACAAGAGGAGGAACCACAACAAATGGTAATTGATGAAGTGTCTAAAGAGGGACAAATGGTTGAATATCCTCAGCAAGCCTCCCAAGACATCAAGGTTCAAACTACAGGCTCTATAGAAATAGAGACCATTGAAGGGGAGCCATCACAAAAACAAAGAACCCTAGAGAGGAGTGACAAGGGGAAAGTAGTAGTTGAACACAATCCTTCATCCTAAAGAGGTGGGCCTTTAGTAGAAAGAGTTCCAAGGTGATGAGAAATAGGAAGCCACAATTCTATGCCGATAAAGAGGATATGATCAAATTGGTTGAGGTTCTAAACAAACTCAAGTCCCCATCAGAGGAAGCAAGAGCTTTAGCTTTCATCAATAGTAATCAAAACCAAGATTTATTTTCTCAAGTGGCTATCCCTCCTCAAGATACAAATGTAGAAGACTTAGGTCCACATGACTATTAGATTCGAGAGGTCATGCTTGGGAACCCTACATTGGATACCACTGAATTGATGGTTATAATGGGAATAAAGGAAGTGTTTAGAAGCTTAGAGGAAGAGGGGGTCAAACTTACAACACTTTGTAGGTAGAATGAAATCCTATGAGGATATTTAACTAAAGTTGTTGGTCCCTTGGATCCTAATCACCCCCAGGAGACTCTAAACATTGTACTCAAAGAAGGGGGAAGTGTACATCTAGATCCATTTTTGAAAGCCTATCAGCAATGGTAGGAAAGTTTTGAGGAAAAAGGTGTCTTAATCATCCAAGGGAATCTAAAGTTACTGCATGCTATGTAGGAAAATGTAAAAAAGATGGTAGCAATTTTGAAGTAGGATTTTAGCATAATGGATGAAGTGCGGATATGGAGTAAAGATTTACATGTTTTGCAAGCCATAAAAGGGAAACCATACAAGATTTTGATAGGTGTATATATAGTAGAAGAATTATATTTAATTGATGATTGGATTGAGAAAATAGTAGATAGTAATAAAGTAATGGAAACATTACACACAGAGATCCATCGGCTCAAGGACCAAACCCAAGAGCAAATTTTGGAGGTACAGAGGCATTATAGCGATGCATGTTTGGACATTTTTGAGGATGAAGAGAAAGATAAATTAATGCCCATAGAGGTAATGGTAGAGAAGTTTTGGAAGATTTTTGAAGACGCTTTTAATGATGATGACATTTCGCAAGCCTTCATAACAGAAGAAGGCTTGCTATAGTTGGATACAAAACTCGAGGATTTTGTTGATACCTGAATTGAAGTAGACAATTATAGACAAAAGCTCAAAGATAAGTATTGATGCTTTAGATCTACTAGATGTAGCTAAGATTACTAAGATTATTAAGAAATTAAAGGGCAAACATCCAGAAATAGCTCTGGTATGAAGGGTGACAAAACCCAAAAGCTAAAATTTTAGTTTTGACACTCTGTAAAATTTAGAGATTTTGGACCTTTTGAGGTGCACAGGTGCATAGGTATGTAGGTGTGCAGATGCGCAAGTATGCAGGTGAGCTGTTGCACTTTTCTAGAGGTGCATCGATAGTTAACTGCCAGTTCCAAAAATAGAGCTTTCCATGCATCGAAAATGTATTTTGATGATAGTTTAACTTTGACAGATGCCTAGTGAAGGATCAACTTCTATTTTTGACACTTCTAGACACTTCTACTTTGACTAAAGGATTTCTAATTCTTTTTCTCTCATAAATTATTTTCCTTATGGCATGTAAAGGCTCATGCATCCAATTAATGAATATAAAATGGATGGAGTTTGACTAAGCACCAATTAGATTCTTAGTTTGTATATAATGAGTTTTTTTTATTAAATTAAAAGCATATTATTGCATGAAGATATCTCTCACTCTCAACACAAATTAAGGAGACAATTTCTTATAAATACTAGATTGTAATATGTATCAAGGTTGTTGTTATTTTGCAATAAAATTATGCTTTTGGTGCTCACATTTGGAGTGTAGTGATTCTTGCCTAAATGTGTCATTATTTTGTGAATTTTTGTTCATGGAATTGTGATTGAGCCAAAAGTTTATTGCTTTGTTTATGGTTGTGTGATCTCTTTAGTTCTGGTGTTTGCTATGGTTTTAATGAATTCTGCTGATGTATCTGGCTTTAAAAGAAATCATCGAATTGTGTCTGCATAACTCCATGTCTCGCATGAGTGCACTTCCTATGGCCTTGTCATTTTATGAAGAGTGAAATATCATATGATTATTAAATTTTTATGTTGATGATTGCATTAGTGAAATTGAGGAAGTGTTGCTCCTATTTTCATTGGTTACCCACTAATTTCTTTGAAAGCTTAACTTGCAAACATGTTTTTTTCATAGCATATGTTCATTAGGATTTTACTTTCATGCTATATGCTTGAATGTTTTTTTATTTTCTTTAATAACCCCTTGTTAGATTAGGAATTCATATTAGTTGCATTGTTAGATTGCATTCATTGGAAAATATAAAAAATACAAAAAAAAATAGTTCTTTTGCGTGTTTATTTTGAAGTAGTGTGCAAATTCTACATCTCATCTAAAATCAAATGGACTAGCAAAGGCCTCCTTGTGAACAAAAACATTTATCTTCAACTGAGTAGATTTTAGTAGGTCACAAGATCACCCAGAACCTTGGAGTTAATTCACAAGATCAGCTTTTCAAGAGAGGATTTCAAAAGAATTCCTATAGTTTAGCATCATGCATAACGACAACTTAACAATAACCTCATCTATCATTGTTACATGTCTTCAAATTAGTAAAAATGGTTAGTTTTGAAATTCTAATTTAACCCTTGGACCTAAAATTGTGGCTTTCAGCAACTACCATTTTACCAAATTCATGTACTTAAATAAACATATATTTTTTTAGGCAAAAGATTATATTTATATTAATAATAACTAGTTTAAAATAGCTCCTAGAGAAAAGAACCAAAAAAGAAAAAATCTGGTCATTACCTGATACCAAAAATATGTAGAAGAAAAAAATATTGGATCAAGAGAGAATATCTATCAAAACTAATGAATCTTGTCCTAGAGATTCCCAAATTAAGAATATATTGATTACAAAGAGCCCTAAAATCATATGAATACAATTCATTCTTTGGTGCTAGAGGAAAAAATAAGAGCCCAGCCAAAAACTATCATAAAGACTACCATCACTGATCTACATCCAAACCTTCAATTGAGACCATGATATTAGAAAGCCAACTAATGCAAGTGCAATCCAAGACCGTGACCTACATACAATATCTCAAAAGAACAAGTGAGATCCATAAAAGAAAAAACATGTGAAATCATAGAGAAGTCATGATTTACTATCAAATAAAATATGAGTATGACTCAACCTTATTCTAAACATATTCTTTTGTAACAATATTAACTTAGTTGGGGAGATCAAGGAGGTTAAGTGGGGAAAGTAAAGAGTTAATATAAACCTCGTCAGTATCCAAATTAACCAAACAATCAGCTAAAAGATTTCCTTCTCTATAAGTATGCATGATGTAACATTCAAAGATTGAATCAAGAATAGACCATACTTGATGTAATATATATGGTATGGACCAATTATATACATGATGTATAATACACACATTAATAATAATGTATGAATCCCTTTCAACATGTAACTTATATAAAGAAAGTGATTTTGCAAGTTCCAAACCAAAAAGCAAGGCCAAGGCCTCAACTTTTTTATTAGTGCACTGAGGGAGAGAAGATGATTTTGCTACAATCACATGACCTTTAAAATCTCTAATGACTATGCCATAGCTAGAGCTGCCTAGATTTCCTCTAGAGGCCCCATCAAAATTGAGTTTGAAATAACCCTCACTTGGAGGAATCCACTTGGTTTGTGCTTGGATAAGAGGAATCTTGGATAAACACAATGGAGTAGGAAGATGAGGGAAAAGTAAAACCTTCCATTGATGAATAACATAGCCATCCCAAGGAGAAAAAACATGTTTACCCTTATATTTACTTACTGAAGCATTAACAAGCTCAATAATTGATCTTTCTAATCCTTCCAAAAATTGAGTGATTGGAGATGACATCTGTCTAAAAATTCTTTTGTTTCTTTTCCACCAAATCATCCATACTATAGATGTAAGAATTCACTTCCAAAGACATGAAAACATTGATTTAGAGTATATAAGATTTGCCATTCTTGGAATAAATCACATATAGAATTAGGTAATGACATATGGAAATTAAGCTTATCAAAATAAACATAGATTTTAAAACATGAATGAATCTTATTCCAAACAATGTTTTGAATCTTTACTGCTAATACAGTTTTTGCATGGTACAAGTTCAGAGATGTGGCTTTAATATGAAGATTAAACCCTTTTTTTTGGCCATATTCATCCATATAAAAGCATACAAAAATCACAAACACACACATTTTAACTATATATATTGGTTTAGTCTCTCTGGACCATGTGTCTTTTCTCCAAAGATAACAATTAAACTAAAAATAAATTAAATAAGTTAAATACAATAATCTATCTAACCATATATCATTGAAGATTACAAGATAATATTATAAAATTAAAATATATAGATCAATATGTTACAAATATATAGCTATTTAATTTACTATGAAAATTTTAATATCTAAATTTTAAATTTGTATATCAATCTAATTTTCAAAAATCTAGATACATAAGCTAATAAAGGTGGACCTAAATAGTAGATAATAAGAGTTTTCAAAGTAGATTCACCACCAAAATTTATAGATGACAAGAATCTTATATTCCTAGGAACCTCCTTATCTAAGTTCTACCCTATCTTGTTACTAAAGAAATATTTGAACACATTATCTACTTCATTCTCCCTCTCTACCTTATCTACTAAAGGCATGATACATTACAACAAATATTTGACATCAAAAATCTCTATACCCCTTTGGAATGAAAGAATTGAGGAAAAGCCCTATGGTCAAATCATTGTCTTCTACACCAGTGAGTGGATATTATTGTAATGGTTCATTTAGAAATGTTGGTTGACAGAGAAATGGATAATGTTACCTTGCAAATGATGTTATCTGGACATTAGTTTATATGATTGAGATATAGATGGGGAGCTATCACCAAAATATTGAACCTTATCTTTCAATGATGCTTCAAACATTCAAAGAATGTCAATTCGTAGAGCTAATTCTATCCGTTATTTATGTGGTTTCCATAAAGATTAATATCCTAATATGAAGCATAGATCATGTGCACTAATTAATGTGTTGATTAATAAAATTAGAATATGAATGTTATTCAATAGAAGTAAAAAGTGACTCAATATAGAGAAGCACTACAAAGGTGATAACACCATCAAATTCTTTGCAAGATATAGATAACATCTAATGAGCTCTTGGCTTACTTACTTGTAAGGAGTCTATGTTAGCAGGTTCAACAATGGCACACAATCTTATTTTAGATTATCTTTCAACTTTTGAGAGACTTAGTACACCTGCACCATCATGTGTTCTATGTAAACAAGTCTCCAACTCTGCTTTGCTTGACCATTACACATGAAGATTTTACATGTGTGTAGTTAAATAATTCTCTCTACTTGAAATAGAATGTTTGTTTAGTAAAATTGTTATACATATGTTACCAGGAGAATGTTCACAAGAGAATCTCACTAAAACTTTTCTAAAAGAAAGGGGTTATGAGGAAGAAATATTAAATGTGTATCCTTATCAAGTGAATCTAAAAGGGCCAAAAATGCACTTAGTCATTTCAAATATTCAATCATTTTCAAAAGTTGAATCAGCAATGTAGGAATCACAAGTGCTCATGAGTCAAAGAAATCAAAGAAGCTCACTTTTTGATATGCTTATACTAAGTTTTGACAAGTTTCTGGCAAGTCAATGAATTAATTATTTTGTTTGAAGTATACCAATTTTTGTTGGCTCGTGGAGTCCAAGTAAAAATTAGATCTATTGCCTTTTGCCAAGAAATTTGGTCAAAGATGATTAGTTTTGTATTTTCTAAATAAACTCCATACAGGTTGATAACTAAAAGATAAGATTCACAACATGTCCACTTCCTCTAATATTGATAGGATTGGTCAATGGGAAGAAATGTAAATTAAGATTAATTTAATGAAGTAGTGAGAGCATGCCAAAACTTCACTCACCTCATCCACTAACCTTTTTGCATGTTTTATCTGATAATTTAGTGTTTAATTGAAGTTATTGATTAGTAGGAAGAACTTTAAAATAGGACCACATAAGTGACAGAGGGTGTGCTATTTCTTTCCCACCTATTATGTGACTCTTGAAGGTTTTGTTTAATGAAGGATTTGAATGTACCCTAGCATTCCACAATATTGCAAATTGGCTTCACGTTTAGTCCCACAAAATAACATAAATGGTTAAGATGGAACTTAGATAACTCAATTAGTTGATACAATATGGCTAACTTTAGAAAGTGGGGAAAATTTGGGATTGGCAAAGTTAAAACTTTGCATGGGAAAATTGTCATAATTATCTTTCTCTATTCCTAAATTGGATTTTTTGTAAGTCTTCTTTGGCCTATTATTTCAAAAAGAAAATTATTATTTATGATTTAACTATTAGTTCTTTCTATTAAAATAGATACCAAACACCAATTTAGTTATATCTCCTTTTCAAAATAAAATTGTTTTTTGTGTCAGAGATTCTTAGCTAGTCTAAGTTATAGGATATTTGGATATTATATTATATTTTGTGATTATTAATTATGTCTATTTAGATATATATTATATTTTTTTAGTGACGTTAAATGAAAATATTAAGATTGAGTTTGCTTATAAATTTCAAATGATTTGTACTTGGATAATTTTTCTTGGTATTTTAGAATAGATATTTAGTCATATATATTTTTTAAGTTTATTCAATATAAGATAGTTGAGACAATCAAGTGTATTTATTATTTCTTTTTCTATTATTGATTAGGTTGTGTTAAAGGTAACTTGTTATTAGAAATTTCTCTTGCCCATACAATCCACACTTTTTTCTCATGACAAATTAAAGTTAAAAAGAGAAATGGTATCATCTTCCCCCCTCCTAGTAGAACCATTCACAAGAATACCATTCATAGGTGGTACTTGACCTAATTATGAAATCTTTTTCTTATTTTGTCTCATGATTGAGATAGTGTATGAAGTTGTAAGATTATTATCTTTAGCCTGAGGGCTTCCAGTCTTAAGCACATGTAAAATTAAATTAATAACCCATGTAGCAGGAACCGTCTCTTTTATTATTCACAATTAAGGAGAGGCTCAAAAATGTTGTAACAACATTTTCTTGGATTGTTATATCACAAGAATTACATAGTTACATCCAATTACATAAGACACTAGCTATATAACTTCCAACCAGAAGTTAATAGTTTATTATTATTCTAATTTCTAACGTTGGACTTAGAACTAAATTGGTGATGGGATAGTAATATTTAACACACCTCCTTATTATTATACGACCTCTAAAGAATTAAAATGTTGTGACCTCTAAAGAATTATCCCATCCTCACAATATTGCTTTCTTGTTTGTAGATCTTCTTCTTCTCTATAGTATTTTTGGGGAAAAATTTTATCTCAATCTCCCACCTACATAAGGCACAAGATTATTTTATAGCATGCTCTAATTATAAAGAGATAGATTTGTGCCTCATCATCATGGATCATAATAGTATGGATGATTATTGTCTTTCCCTTTAACCTTTGAAGTCCTTATTCTAGTAATGCTTATGTGATATAGAAATAGTGTGGACTAAAATGATATTCCAATTTGACAAATTTGAGAGGAAATTCTAAGTTGAAAGGAACCACCCTGGATAACCTTGTATTCTTCTAAAGCCCAGCTTCCCCCCTCCCCCTCTAGGAGGCATTCCTAAGAGACACTATTTATAGTTAGGGACATTCTCTAGGTGTTTCATTTTTTAACCAAAGATAATACAAAAGAAAATCAACTCCCTATCTCTAAAGACAATGCATGCCCCTAGATGTTATAAATTATTAAAGGTTGAATAGATGTGAGGTACATCTACTTGACCCATGAACATAACATGTAGCTTGGTATATCTATTCATATAGAGGTACATCTACTTGACCCATGAATAGAACAAGTAGCAGATTATTATGACTTCTTTTACTAGTCCTAAGATTTAAGGTTTTGTATAGCTTTTTAAGTCTCAATTTAAATATCCATGCAAAACTATTATTGAAGAAAGATTCTAAAAATGATTTCTAATTAGCTATAGATTGGGTATATTGTACAATATTTTTCAATTCACATCAATGGAGAGATTCAAGAAGATATTCCAATCATCATATTAAATAAAATAAAAAGAGAACTCTATCAATGGTCTGATCCTTATTCCTTAGTAGTTTTAACTATCATAATTAATAGATTTATATTATTGAAACCAACAGTTAATGGAACATTGTCATACACTATTGAGATCAGAAGCTAATGATAATCACTACCTTAAAACATCACATACTAATAATGAAATTTCATGAATCAGTTTGTATGGTGATCATAGGGCATGTCTCTACATGAGACATTCTTTTTTGGCATATATATATTTAGATCTTCCAAGCACTTGAAACACACAAAACTTTCATAGTGTTACCAGAAGTTGCAGTAGTCTCCAACTTATACATTTGCATTCTATATTCAAAGATATATATATATATATATATATATATATATATATATATATATATATATATATATATATATATATGTATGTATATGTATATATGTATGTATGTATGTATGTATGTATGTATGTATGTATGTATATACACTTATAGTTTGATAGCTCAGATCTCTTGCATAAATTTGTAAGGAGATTCAAGAGGAGATTCTAGTCATCATATTAAAGAAAATAATAATAAATCTCTATCAATGATCTGATCCTTATTCCTTAACATTAATAGATTTAGATTGTTGAAACCAACATTTAATGGATCACTACCAGCACACTATTGAGATCTTAAAGTAACAAAACTTATGACCAATCCCAAATCACTATGTATCTATGGGAGATATAGGGATACCATGGAGAAATAGGGGGTGCTTTGGAGGCCTCTCCTTAGGAGAAATTCATCCCTAGGTACAGGGGACCATGGATCGTTGGGATGTCCGCAAACTCTACAATAGATAGGGGATGGGGAGGCAATTTTTCATCCTTCCCCACACCTTAGAATGTCTTACGTCCCTAGAATAATGAAAAATCCCCAAGGAACCCTAGAGCAAACAACCTCCATAAATTTTGAACAGATAAAATATTTTTTTGTGCAATGAAATGACATAGTGGCATAAGTAGAGAATGTTGATCTAATAGAAATTATGATTTTTCATACTATTTTGCAAGAGATATACATTCTAATGTCTATGGTTGTGAAATTTAAAAGCTTTGTCATTGTAATTATGCAGAAGGTGTTTCCCTATATGAGATGTTTGGGATAACTTTCCAGATCAATGGTTCGTAGTGTTTTAGAAGAGTGGACAACAATTCAAGCTCCACTCACCATTAGATTTTCCTTGGTGTAATTTACTATTTGCTTAAAAATTGCCATGCAATGTCTAGACACAAATAGTGCAATTGAGGTAGGTGAGAAATTAAGTGCACTTTCTATTGATTTTTCTCTCTATTTTTATACAAAGGAGTGATAAGGCTTAGTGCACAAGTAGGGAATTGCCAAAGTTCATGACAATGGAAATGCCAAAGTTTGAAGCCAGAATTTTTCTATTGTATGCTCTCAGGTTCGAATGCCCTTGACAATTTTAATAGTTTATAGTTTTGAATCCATATATTATGGAAAACAAATTGAAAGAAAATGGGCAATATTCTTATAATTCTTCTCCAAATGGAATGATGACGGATAAGAATGGCCAAGCAAGGTATACCAAGACCATTACTATAGAAGAGAGGATACGAGGCAAAGTTGATCTATAGTTATTTTATTTTTTAAATCATTTAAGAGACATGATGTTTTTTTTACCATGGAAAGCATTTGATAAGTGAAGTTTAAAAGATTTTTCTTTTATTATAGAGTTTTAACAGTAGTAGGTGTGATTTTTATAAAGAAATTTAAAACTTTTTATAAATTTAGGTGAGTTTTATATTAAATATTAGAATACCAATAATTTTCGTATTTCATTTACATTAATTTATATTAGTTTTTCTTTAAACTAATTAGTGTAAAAAAATACTCTTATATATATATATATATATATATATATATAGCTCTAATTTTATGTTTTTTTTTACATTGTTTATAAGCAAGGTTTTTTTATACTTGAAATATGGAAAAGGAGAGATTTAGAGGAAAATATAGCTATAGAAAGAGGTACAAAAATGATAGAGATAAAAGGGATATATAACTCAAATATTTTTTAATTCTATTAAATAAATAATGTCACCTATCTATAAAAGAAATTTTTAAAAAAAAATTCAAATGTGCTAATATTTTAGGGACACGGCTATCCTCCCACAAAAATGTACAATTGAACAATTTTCAAAAGATAAAAAACATCATGGATTTTTTTGAAAATTTCAACATTTCATCTTCATGATCTGCATAATTTGTAGTCAAAAACAACATCAAAAATTGGAAAAAAAAAAAAAAAAAGTTTGACTTTGTTTTCTCTTTGGTACTTTTTTGTAGGAGATTAGCTTGTACCATATTTTAGTCTCTATCCATTTTTCAAAGGTAAAAATTAATAAACTTGGCTTGTCAAGTGTGTGTAAATTTAAGGCATCAAATAAATCACAATACAAAATAAATGAAAGCTCAGATACTTTGGAAAAAATCATAGTAACTAAAAAGACAAATCATACATATTTATTAGGGAAAATGAATAGTTGCATAAAAATGGGTGAAAAACAATATATGGTCATCTATAGCTCTCAAAAATTATGGACCACTAATTTCTAACATCTAAACACTAGGTAAAGAGAGAGGAGAAATCGATAGATAGAGATGTGTGTGTGTGTGTGCGTGTGTAATTTTTATTTTTATTTTTACATTTTTTTTTTTTTTTTGAGAGAGAGAGAGATTGCAAACATGAGGGATATGAGGAGGGGATGGAGAGGTACGGGTGGATACATGTACATGATAGTAGAGATGGAGTGAAGATACACATAGAAATGAATATGGAGTGAGAGAGATAGAGAGATACAAAAGATAATTATAGATTGAGATAGATGTAGAGGCAGATGAAGAGAAAAAAAAAAAAAAAATATATATATATATATATATATATATATATATATACACACACACACACAAAGAGAGAGAGAGAGAGAGAGAGAGAGACTTTAACATTATATTTAAGACTCTATCATTTGACCTTATTTACTTCATATTTTATTCTTAATTAAGCTTACACACCTCTTTGGCATAGTCATTGCACACATAGGTGTGATTGCTAGTTTACTAAGATGCCAACATAGTAAAATAATGCAAGTACACTAACATACAATAGATATTAATTTAATATGTTGTAGTGAATGTAACTTGGATCTTCAAGAAGATTCTTATGCATTCTTGGCAATGCTTTTATTTTAATTTACATAAAATATCTAATCTCGCATTTATGTATGGTGTACATAGTTGAAGTTATAATGATCACCCAATTTTATGTACATTTTTAATTGTCCCTTGTCAAAATTCTTTTTGTTAAGATTCTTGAGACAAGTTTACATTTTTTGGATGTGTAACTTAATTGACTGTGACATTTCTTATATTTAGGATATCAGGATGGATTTAGAGATGACTCAATGAGAATTATTAAGTACATTTAGAAATTATTAGAAATTATTTTTATATAATGCAAAGGTCTATTTTCTTGACATAAATTGCATAATCATTTGTATCTTTTTATGAGAAGTTAGCACAAGAAAACAATACTTTTGTGTGACCAAGTGCTCCAAATTATATTTTATAAGAGTCTATCACTACAATAATTTAGAGAAGTGTAATTGACATGAAATATAATTTTAAAATGCTTGAACACAAGAATTTAAAATTGTTGAATTGTTATTGATAAATATTTAGATTATTGTTTTTCATGATAACTAAAATTTGTGTTCTTTGAGAAGAGTATATCATGTTACAATGACCATGATCATGGTAGATCTAATGTTGGGAAGACAACTTTGTCACTTTTTTACATTATTCTTTAAAGGGTACTAGCTCAATGGAAGAGCACCTGCTTTATAAGTAGGAGGATGGTGGTTCAATTCCATCAAGCCCTAATATGACAAAATTGATGATTAAATAAACTACCAAATAAACTATCAAATATATTACCAAAAATACTACCATATATACTACCAAATAAACTACCAACTAAACTACCAAAATTACCAAATAAACTACCATATAAACTACCAAGTAACAACAATAAATGACTAAATCAAAGACCTAATCAATGATTAAAATAATTTAGTCATAAATTTGGTTGGGAGATAAATGTCTGACAATAAACTACCATTGTTCATGTGATCAAAATTAGTCACATATCTATAATTTTTAGTATTTATTTAGTAATATATTGTCATTTTTATACTAGTGGAAGGAATATGTAGCACCTGAATCGAATAAAATACAAAGGGGTGTACCTCTAATCGCTTGTATAGTCTTGACTACAATACCCTAGTGATTTTCTTGGCGGTGATCTACCACTGCAAAAACTCTATGTGATCTCCCAATGTCACCAATTATTGGCTCATATGCTACTGGCCTTGGTCCTGAATACTAAGAAGTACATTGTGGACAGTTAGCTACAATATGCCCAAACAGTGCACATGAGAAATTCCTTATAAGTCTACCATAATCTCTCCCTATTGGTGGTGCACTAGATTGCTAATGATTGTCTCTACTTGAAAAGGAGTGGTTACTATGCATAGACTGGCTATATTGATTGTGACTATTGCCATGAGAGTTTCAGAAGTTCTAAGAATTGGAACCACTGCCAACACTCTATACTAGAGCATATGATCCCCTTTTTTTTGTTTCTATTGATCTTGACTACCTTTGGAGTAAGGAGGCTTCTTATTACTACTTGTGTCCTAGTTTTTGATGGTGCATGTCCACTAGCAGGTGCTCCCACAAAACAACCATGTCCTAAAGTGACATTCTTCTCAATGAGAATTTCCTAACAAATTGCTTCCTTAAGGTTCTTAGGCTAGAATACCTTTACACCTCCAACGTAACAGTTATTCAGTCCCTATATAAAGTGATATTGTACCATAAGTAGTGAACTATCACTAATTGTTGCATATGACATGAGCACATGCTCTACCATGGTCATGGTATATTGCTTTAGATTATGAAACTTATCTACCCTTTTTTGGTGCCATTGTTCTAGTAGGAAGTGATCATGAAAATTTTCAAGGAACGACTCCTAGGTAACAATACTCATGTCCACACCTAGCTTCTTCTTCTCAATATTCCACCATGTGGCTACAAAGATATCAAAGTGTGTGATGGTATATCTTTCTTTGACATTGAAGTCAGAGTCTTGCATTACAAAACATATGTCTTGTTCACCATCATTTTCACTTTGCCTAAATTCCAAATTTCTAATGTGAAAATATATTGAAATATATTAAAATATTAGGGTTTTGTTATGATATGTCATTAATCCTCTAGTAAAAACCCTAAATCTGATAATATTATCCCTTCCCTTGCAATGCCTACCCCCTACATGATGTTAGTTAGATGAATGATTTTTATGTTGTTTCTATGGATACTTACCCCATACTTGCATGTGTATGGTGTGCATGTACGTTTTCTTTATGTTTGACATTTTTGATGTGGTTGAGGAAGGGAGTCGTAGTCACCTGTTAGTCAGGATCTACACAATACACCACTTCCTACTATTGTTTATTTAGTTTAGAATATTGTGTTTGTACATGCATGGATTTTATGCAGATTGCAAGTACTAGGATATTGACTTCCCTGAATTGCTAGGATGAGCGTACCTTATCGCAGTATTTCAATGGTATAAGTGGGGAGATAACTCTTGAATCTAAATCCTAACCTAAGCCAATTGCCCTAGAAAATGGGACAAGTATCTGAGTTAGTTTCACCTTCTTGAATTCGTCAAGTGACATGAATTCGTGATTTTAACCCTGGAATTGATATTGTCCTTTATCTTCAGTTGAGTTGTCATTTTTGGTTTTGTGGGTCTATTATGATTTTCTATGATGACTAAATCAAGTTAAAGGATAATTTAATAATTTAATTTAATGAAAGATTTATAAATAAATTTGATATTTAATTATATTTAATTAATTAAAAAATTAATTAAATAGAAGAATTAAATTTAAAAGATTATAATAAAGTTCTATTTTTGATGTATTTATATTTATTTTATTTAATAATAATAATTTAGGAGTTTTATTTTAAATAATAAACTCTAAATAATAGTATTAGTTGAATTCATAAATATATTATTAAAACATATCGTGAATTAATTAAATTAAATAATTAAATTTAAAAGACTATATTAAAGTTCTAATTTTGACATATTTATGTTTATTTAATTTAATGAAAATTATTAAGGAGTTTTATTTTAATAATAAACTCTAAATGATGTTATTAATTAAGTTAATAAATATATTATTAAAAAACATCTTATGAATTAATTAAATAAAAGAATTCAACTTAAAGATAAAGTTTTGGTTCTAATTTAGGCATAATTATATTTATTTAAATTAATAATTATTATTTAAGAGTTTTATTTTAGATAATAAATTATAAATAATATTATTAGTTGAATTAATAAATATATTATTAAAACATCTCATAATTAACTAGAGAGAGAAAACATAAATTTAATAAAGTTATTTTAATTAAATTGCATAAAGTATATGCATGAAATTATAATATAATAAATTAATTAAAAAGAGAAATCAAATAAATTTAATAAAGATATTTTATATCGCAAAAAGTGTGCATGAAAACATAAAAGATAATTAAAGGATTAAAAGATTAAAGATTTGATATTGTTTTATTGTGATTATTTAATTAATAATTATTAAATTAGAGTTGCATTTAAATAATGAGCTTAAATTATTCTTATTAATTTAAATAATAAACTATGCTTTAAATAGTGCTTACACTAATTAATAAGTGGAGGAAAAGAAAATATAAAAGAATATTTTAATTAAAAAGTTCTTTAAATGTGCATGAAAAAATTAAATTTAAAATATTTTATCAAAGTTCTAATTTAGGCACATTTATATTTATTTAACTTAATAGTAATTTATTTAAGATTTTTTATTTTTAATAAACTTTAAATAATATTATTTGTTAAATTAATAAATATTATATTAAAAACGTCACATGATTTACTAAGGGAGAGAAAGCTTTGATTTTATAAAGTTTATTTTAATTAAATTGCATAAAGTGTGTGCACAAAAATTAAAATATAGTAATTAAAGACAGAGTTTTTACATGATTGCATGATCAAAGCCTTGATTTGGGGGAAAAACTCTTTAATAAGGAAATTAGAGCTCATTTTTAGATACACAAGTTTGGAGGAACCAACTTTTGAAAAGAGGGTTTTCGAAGGAAAAGGAAGATTCTTGCATGTTTATGCATTCATTTTTTTGGCATTAGATCCAAGTAGGATCTTATGAATTTGTGTAGTAGTTGCTCATTCTTCGAATTCCTATCTTCTTTGTGTTTGTTGTGTTTCTATTTTCATAAGTTCTATGGGTTGAAACTCTTGTTTGAGAAAATTGATTTCCATTATAGAATTGTATGTGATTTAATCTGAAAACCTTTAGTAAATATTGAACTTTAGGGTTTTCAAAACCTAATGAATTATGAAATTCATTTTTATATGCACTTTATTTTATGATGTGCTATTTTACTATTGGGTGTTGGGTTGACTTAGCTTTGACCAGTCAGGATGTTTACTAGAGGCTTGGAAGCTTTGTTTGTGATGTCATGATGATGCATTGTATACAATCTTTTATACTCAACCATGGTAATGTGTCTTGTATGCTCTATCAGGTGTTTTGATCTATTGATTGTTATTGCTTTCTAGTGTTCTTATGTAAAACTGAGGTGAATGGTGTGACCTTTCTGATATAACCTTTGAGTCTTTGATTAGTTGTATTTGGACTGATTTCTAGTCACTTTTATAGGACTGAGGTGTTTGTAGGATTTTTTTTTTGGTGATGTCATGTTATGACGTGGACTGATTTATGTATACTTGATTTTGGGATCAACCCTATTAGGATGATCATTTTGGTGGAATCCGTGATTATAATCAATGTTTTTCAATATTTGTCAGTTGCTTGTTTAAGAACTAATGTATGGTATGTGGTCTATTGTGATCTTTTGATTTTATTGAGCTTAGGGTAGGTTATTTGTATGTTAAGTTGGGAAGTGGCTTGCAATGGAGGTCAGGGCCCAAAGTGGCTACCAGGGTAACCCATTATAGGCTATTTAATAAGTGATAACATTTCATTAAATGAGTTTAAAATGAATTAACAAGATATTGGTACTACAAAAAGTCACTAGGGGGCCAGAGGATTAAAAGACTAGTTGGGTAACCTTATAGTTGACTCATTAGTATGCCTTGTTAGTAAAAAAGGATACTAGTTTCACATAGAGTCACTAGGGGGTCAGAGGATTAAAAGACTAGCTAGGTATCCCTAGAGTTGGTTTGTATGATGACACTTGGCCGCTTGCATAGTAGATTTCTTATGTGTCTATGTTACCTCTGGGATTAGTTGATACTTGTGTCTTGGTACCCTTTGAGATAGTTTTCTTTTACATGATTCCTTGAACCTAGATGTTGGTTTTTGACTGTTGAGTTTGTTATCTCGTTTGGGACTTGAGACTATCTCCTCAGTGTAGTGAGAGTGGGCCATTTAGGTTCCATGAGGTTGGGTGGTAGTCTATTTCTTATACCATTGAGATTCGACCATTAGATGTCGTTGTTGGATGTGTTTGTGTAGATGTTCCTTTCTATTTGTTCTTGTATTTCTATGATGAATGGTTGTACTATTGTATTGTATTTGATTTCATAATATCTTAAGAGATGATGTAATTTATTTCATGATGTTTATTATTTCAGCCTTTCATACCTTGTGACCTGTATAGTAGATGATTGTGTACTTTGTTTATTGCCAAGCAGAATCATATATAATTGTGTATTATTTAAATGAGTTCATACTGGTATATTATTATTTGATGTGGATTTATTATTTATTAGATTTATTATTAGTTAAACTTAAATGTGATTCAACATCATGGGACCTTAAGAATTGTAACCTATTTTATGGTATGTTAAGTTATTATCTTTAACTTAAAAAAAAAAAAGGTTTGACAAACTTAGTAAAACTTTAGGTTAATTTCTTTTGGGTTCCCTGGCGGGGCTTACATCCTTGGTGCTTAGGGTTTCCTTGAGGTTTCTTATTTTTTTTGCCCTAGTGAAAAAACCCTTGTTTGAGGTTTGTGCCCTTTTTGAGCCTTTTAAGTGTTCAAATGTTTCAAAGGGATATATTTTGTCTTAATACTTTGATTGTTTAATGTAAGCTCATGAAAGAGTGTGCAACTTGGTGACCAATGTATGTTCACATAGTTGAGGCTCTTTATTAGACAATGGCACTTTATGATCTGACCCAACGAAGCAGACAAATTCATAGTTGCCTTGTAAATCACAACTGAGAAAAATAGTTAATCAAGCATCAGTCATGCAGTCATTGTTAAGAAAGATAGTTAATTATCACAACAACTAGGCAAACGGTTATGATCACATAGTTGCAAGAGTGATTAGAGGATTAGAGGATTTGACTACAAAGAAGCGGCCAAGTTAAAATATTTGAAATTTTCTTTAGTAGTGCAATCATGATAGACAAGTCATGATAGTTCTAAAAGTGTGAAAGAACTTATATCCAGTGGTCACGATGCTTAACTCGTAGTCAATATAATGAGTTGTGATGATGCAAAAATATTTTGTCGCGTGGTCACATGGTTTATGTTGAGTTAAATATTTTAAGTCATGAAGGTGTGAGTAGCTAACTTGGCACTTTCCCAAATTTTGAAGATGCTTAGAATTTAACTAAAGTGGGGAAGTGAAAATCTACCATGTGGCATGGTGGGCCCAAGATGCCTAGTGGTTAGGGAAAACTAGTCAAAATCTGATACGTGGTATGCTCCAAGATAGATGAAAAGTTAAAAGAGATGGTGGGATCATATTTCAAAGGAATATATGATCAAAAAAGGTAGACTATACTCATTCGATATTTTTCCATTGAAGAAAATTAAAAGGTAAAATATTAAGTTGTAATGTTGTAAAAATTTTAACTAAATAGTTAAGGTCTATGTATTTGCGACTTTGCAGAAGGTTAGAACTAAATTGATGATTAAGTTCCAAGCTTGCAAAATGGTTAGAGAAATTAGCATTCTAAGATTTTGCATCTTCATAGGTCAAGTGTTGTAGTTAAGGTAAAAAGGTAGCAAAGCCATGACAAGTTAAAAGATTATTTGTTTCACATGGTCATAGCCAGTGATAAAGAAGAGGCATAAACTATTGTGAAGACATGATCACAATTAGAATGGAGAGTTCACAATATCATGGGTCAACATGGCCAACAAAGAAAGATAGCTATGAGATTCTGAAAAGTTGACATGGAGATAGGTCTAGCTAGTTAGAAGGTGACACATGCTTCTCACTGGGTGATCAACTAAAAATTTCACTAAAGTGGTAGAGAACACTAGTTCTATGGCTCAGCACCAAAAAAGAAAGAGAGATGGGTGAAAAATATGCCTTTTTGTGACCATGGTTGTCCATCTACTCTCTAGAGAAATCATATCTGCTTCTTTCTTTCACTTCTAAGATGAACTTGTCTACAAAAAATCTGATTTTATTTCAAGGTTCTCCATCATTCTGATGAGATATTTTTTGCAAGTTTTTTGTGCCATAATTGATGGAGATCTAATTTTTATTTATAGGAAGAGAGTAGAGAGAAGTTCTTCATCTGCAGGGGAAAGTTTTTAAAGTGGACAAATGGTAGTATTAGATATGGTCCAAAATTTCTTCCTGTCTATTTATTGTCTTTCACTCTCTTTTGTAAGGGTTTCATTTTTTGAGAATTTTCTCATTGTTGTGATACCATGGGGTTCCAATCTTTACTACTATGATCACAAGGATGACTCTAGTTTTATTTTTGTTATAACACCATTTCAGCATTTTTCTCTATATGAATAGTAGTGTATTTCCTTATAAGCAATTAATTAAATACAGTCATCTATAGTGTATTTTCTAAGTTTTTTGCATACACTTGATGTATTGGTTTCAAGGAAATTAATAGAAATCTTCATTGAAAGTTTCATTCTAAAATTTGTCTCCATTTTCATGGGTTTGTAATTTTCTATTGATATATGTATAAGATACATATTGTCTAGTTTCAACTTGGCTTTAAAGTTGTATGCCATTGCATATTTCATTGTTGGGTCAAGGGCTCAAGTAAATTGCTTGATATACATTGATAGAATTGCAAGGATCATAGGAGGACTTGATAAGTATGAATTTCATTTTGAAGATAGATGTCTATTTGCAAGGTGAATATATAGATAAAATATATGAATATATGATTATATTTTGGGTATCCATGTGTATGTTCTGAATTAGTTTATGCCCAATAGATAAGGGACTAATCATCTTGGAGATTACATGTTCTTGTTGTTCCATACCTAGGTTGTGTTGATATTCAACATATTAATCAAAGTCTTTTCCCTTTCATGTTGAAGAGATAAAAAGAGTTACCTGCACTTAGCTTATCTAGTTTGTATATCATGATTCTAGCTATTTCATGTCTATTTTGTTTGCATAAGCATAGAATATTCAAGGGTATTATATGCTATATAGACTTAGTTATATTCTTTGAAACTAGTACCATATAAATGAATCTAAGGTACAACTACCTAGGTCTTGTAGAACATTAAGGAGAAGAGGGGTATAGCCTTATAGTTGGCCCTAGTGTCTAAATAAGTATGTTGAACATGGGAATTAGTTACCCCTAGATGTACTATGTTCCTATCACTAGGCTTCTGAAATATGATATTTCAAAACACCACCATGTCCAAGGAAATCAAGCACTGCTCTACAAAGCAACCAATACCTTCCTTAGTGAAAGGTTTGATCTTGGCCCACTATAGGTCCCTCATCTATGTGGCCTTGGCTGACCTCTATCTATCACCACAAGGATCCCTCCAAGGACTCTTAGATCTCCATCTCTCCTCATTTCTAGCCTAATGTGATTCCTCTTGATCAATACCCATGAGAGGGGGTAGACACTCTAGGATAGTCCTCATCATCTGCCTCATATTGACCTCCTCTGAATCAACATGCTTCTCTTCATTGTTCTCCTCCTTGTTCTCTTCCTGAATAGGACTCTTATGACTAGTTATATGCAAGTTCATATCTCCACCTCATGCATGACCTCTACCTCATCTTAAGCTATGGCCTCTCACTATCGATCTAGTCATGGACACCATCCTCCTACAACATCCAAGAAAGAAAAACAAAATGCCAAAAAAAATCAACAAGGGCATACTACTTTAGAATAAAATCATAAGAAAGCATGTTTTGAAATTCAATCAAGAGTTATTCAAGTTTTCATTCTTCTATGTTTAAGTATTCGAGTCTAAAGTTCAAGTTGTTCAAGTTGTGATAGATAAATATAGTTGCTTAAGCTTCATTTAAGTTGACTAGTTGTCATCTATTGGCATTCCAATATACCCAAAGCTCCCAATGTAGAAACCTAGCTCTAATACCAAATGTAACACCCCACTAGGGAACCAAAAATAAATTAACCTATTATGTCACTAAGTCTACTAAACACTTTTTTCTAAGGATTGAAATAAACAATAGATAACATAGTGGAAGCAATAACTCCACATACATACATACATAAGGAATACAATAATAGCTACATCTCTCAAGGGGTCCATGATGTTGAATCACACACATAAGCTTTATTAAGAATTAAATTAGATAATTAAACAAAGTCCACATCATATAATAACCATAAGTAAGAAATCATATCAAATCATATACAAGTAATAAGATGCCACATGGCATAACCAGAATGCATACTCATCCTCTACACACATCACAAGGTATGAAATGCTAAAGAATATACATCATAATAAGGTACAACAGCTTATAGAATCTCAAATAATCAAGTACAATAAATTAGAGTATGGTCATAGAACATAACCACAAGATCAAAAGAATAAAACAACTGCACAAGGTACATCCAACATTGGCATCTAGCTATTGAATCTCAATGGTATAAGAAACAGTACCACCCAACCTCATGGAACCTAAATGGTTCACTCCCACTGTGCTAAGGAGATAATCTCAAGCCCCAAATGGATAACAAATCCAAACTCATAACAAGAATCTAGATCAAGAGATTCTGATAGCAATCTATCTTGAAGGTATCAAGTACATAAGTAACATTTGATCGCAAAGGAAACAAAGGCACATAGGAAACCTAATATGCATGTGAGCAAGTTTCATCACATAAGTCAACTCTAAGGTTACCCTAGTAGTCTCTTTGGACTTTGGCCTCCTAGTGACTCTATGCAAAATTAGTGTCCTCTCTTACAAACAAGGCATACTAACGATGCAAGTTTGCAACCAAGCATCCTCTCTACCCCCATCCTAGCCTGTACAAGTACTCGAGGCATTAGCAAGGAAATACACTAACTCGTGTTAATTCATTTTAACCCCATTAATGAAATATTATTATAGCTTACAATGGGTTACCCAGGCAGTATCTTTAGGGCTTTGACTTCCATTGCAAACAACTTCCTAGCATACACAAAGATAACTATTGACACAAAAATTTGCACCCTTTCTTGAGGCATGATTCTCAAGTGACCTTGGGTAACATGGAAACAACCTCCAAGTGTGGGACTTACGCTCTAAGGCTGAATCATCAAAGAAGGTCAGCTTCCTTACTATCATAGTGCACCTAAACTACTTCTTGAGGGGAAAAGGGAGAAGGAGAATATAAAGTAAAAATGTAGAAAGGGAAAGGGTGTGATGCACCAAGATAGAACTTTGGTTATAACCTTGCCTATAACTACACTACACATCAATGAAACACACAAAATACACTAGTCTGGACTCTATTTTATCTCAAAGGAATCACATGTAGGTTTGGAGTTGATTGAAGTGTTGAAAGGAAAGATATTTCACTACGCAACAACTGCTAGTAGACTTAATGCAACATATCAATTAAGAAAAATAGAAAAGAAACATTCATAACATGGCAAGATACATGCCCAAAATAGAAAAATTTCAAGAGAAGGTAAGGAATAGAGATTTCATTAATAGAAAGGAAAAAGTTGTAGATCATAATTTTGCTACAAAATACAAGTAGAGAAGAACCTAGAAAGGATATTTACAACTTGCCTTTATAGAGTTCAGGCATAACTCTGATGTTTACATTGAGTTCGAACCCCAACTAGGGTGGAGTCAAGTTGAATAGGAAACAATAACTGAAGAATCAAAAAGAAATCTGATCATGAAGTGCAATTGTTGTTGGAAGTGATAGGAAGAGTTAAGAATGATGCATCTAGTCATAAGAGGTCAAATTCCCAAGGATTTGATCATTTCATGCATTAAAGAGGCATGAAGTGCATTAGCACCATGGAAACTAGGCCCAAGAAGTATTTGGGCATTGAAGAACAAGCCTTGATGGTGTGTCATGGTTGCACGAAGCCAATTCATACCACTGGCAAAAAACTATAGGAAGAGATAACATGACATGTTATCTACCTGCAATATGTAAGGTTGACCATAGGGGAAATCTATTTTCCCCAAAAAAAAATGTTGGTTGTTGGTGAAGGTCTTCTCTTTGAAATAGATGGTCCAAATGTAGTAGGAAATCTCTAGAATAAGAGATGAAAATATCATCGTCGATCAAGATGAGCTTTATTTCTAGTGGATGGCTAAGATGCAATGAGGAGACTTTAAGATGAGCTAGATCCAATGGCTATCATGCAATTTTAGGCTTTGGAGCCTCGTGGAGATTTTGCAGCATGAAGAAATGTTAGAATGGAAACACTTGGCAACATCTCACACTTTTGTGAGATGAGAAGACCATCTCATGAAAACACGGGTTGTTGATGTGTTTTTCCTTATTTCTAGTGAACGATTGAGATGTAGTGAGGAGATCCCTCAATGAAGGGAGAAAATAGCACAAAAGGTGGGGTCCTTCACCACATGGTGCGATTTGAGGCCTTGGAACCTCACACAGACATTTTAGAGTGAGGAAACATCAGAATGGCGATGCATAATAGTGTGACACAATCTCAGGCTTCAAAGCATTGAAGAAACACTATGGTATGAAGAAGCATTGGAATGGTGATGCGTGGAAACATCTTGCACAATTCTAGGCTTTGAAGCCTCATAGAACATTGCATTGTAAAGAAATGTCAAAATGGTGATGCATGGAAGCATCTCGTGCTTTTGGGAAGATGAGCAGATAGCTTGCAAAAATATGAGAGTTGCTAGATCTCACAAGCTAGTTAACCCGATCAAGAAAATACAGAGCTAACATGAAATGTTAGCTACCAACCTTAGTGGGTTAACCCAAAACAAGAATCCAACCCAATGAAAGTTTCTTAGATTGGTTATCAGTGATGGGTTGAATGGGGGAAGAAAATAGCCAACAATAACCTAACCTAAGCTCATAAAAAAGTATCTCATCAATCCTATACAAGCAACTTGAAGCATAATAGATAACTAATCAATTATTCAAAGGTTAAATCATGAAAATCACAACATTACATAACAACATCATAAATCAATCACTTCCCAAGCCTTTGGTAAACATACCTAACTAGCCAAAATACTAGCTTTTTCCCAAACCCTATAACAAAATAAAACATAACTATCTCATCATGCAAATATAACAAGTGTAATTATTCAACTATATTAGTTACCATAATAATTCTCTAAGGTTTGATTTGAGTAAAAAGTGGGGTTTTCATTTACCAAGGTCTTAGTTGAAAAGGTTTCCAATTTTGATTATATAAAAACTCAGCTTAATTTTCATTGTCTAAGGATCCAAAATTTTCTTACTAAACTATATTTTACTCTCTTAGTTCAGCTATAGGAATTAGGTTAACATTTGAATTTTATTCAATACTCAAAAATATAAATAAACACAACATTGTCTTTATTGATTATCCCATTACCAATCATTATCAAATATCTTATTTTTTAAATAACATTGATTACGTGTATATAATATATACATATATAATAATATATATTAATGTAAAATACAATTTAATATAAGAATTTTTTTTTCTAAATTCTCTTCTCAAAAAAAATATGATCGCTCCCAATTAGGGGGTGGGCTACCTCGGCATCCCGTGCTGCATCTGCTGCTTTGGCAGCTTGTGCTGCCTCAATAGTATCCACTACCTTGGCAATATTCACTACCATTATAGTGGGGGCAGGGGGGGGGGGGGGGGTGTTGGCCCCTTCTCCAATAACTTTTTTATTTTTATTATATATATATATAGTTTAAAAGGTTATAGGTATAATCTAGTAGGGAAAAAATTTCTAGTAGGGTATTTTTTAGTTTTTTTAATTTTTAATAAACAAGATAAATTGGTTCTTAAATCAAATTGTAAATTCCAATCAAACCCTAGCTAATTTTCTACAATCAATTTCTCTTCTTTCAATTTTCTAGTTTTTCTAGATGTTTGTTTGATTTCAACACAATCAAGTTTTCAACAATGGTTTTCAGATTTGCTTTCACATTTCATGGAAATCAAATAATTCAAAATCCTCATACATTTGGCACAAACAATCTCTCTTTTCCAGAAACGAAGAAGATAGAGGATTCTTGAAGGAATCTTACAAAAGAATTGCCCAGATTCCTGCCTTAGTCCGATGCTAACAAAATTTGATGGAACCTTGTGCCCATCAATTCCTTGTCTCCAAAATCCCACGAGAAAATTCTCCTACCAAAGCTCTAGTTGCTCCTCGAAACCTATGTCTAGAGGAATGAGCTCTAATCTCCTATTAGATAATTTACTCATCATAGGGTTTTGATTGTTTGAACATGCAAAAGTCTTTCTTTTATTATTTTGATTTATTTAATTCTTTATGCACACTTTTTTCTTTTTAATTTGAATAAAAATTTAGAAGAATTTTTTTTTTATTAATTTAACTAATAATGATATTTAAAGTTCATTATTTAAATGAAACTTCTAAATTTATTATTATTAAATTAAACAAATATAATTGCAGCAAATTTGGTCTTTTAATTAAATCTTTAATTTATTTCTTCTATTTAATTAATTAAATATAAGTGAAAATTGATTTGTCTTTATAAAATTTTGTCAAATTAAATAATTTAATATATCTTTGTTTGATTTAATTATAACCAAAAATCATAGCACACCCACAAACTAATAAAAAAACTCATCTAAATGACAAAATATGAATTCAAATTCAAAGGTCAAAATCTCGAATTCATGTCACTTGATGAATTCGAAAAGGTAAATAACTTAGATGCTTATCCTATATTTTAGGACAATTGGCTCAAGTTTAGGATTTGGACTTGAGAACTATCTCCCCTCTTTTACCATTGAGATATTGTGATAGGAAACACTCATCCTGGTAATTTAAGGAAGTTGATGCCCTATACTTGCAATCTACATAAAATTTGAACATGTACATATGCATATATATCTAAACTAAACATGTAGTGATGGGTAGTGGTACATCATGTAGATCCTAACTAGCAAGTGACTATGACTCCCTCCCTCAACCACATTAGAAATGTCAAACTTAAAGTAAAACATACATGCATACCATACACATGCAAGTATGAGGTGAGTAACTATAAAACCACATATAAATCATCCATAGAATTGTCATCATGAAAATAATTGAAATCACTATATAAAATATACAAGACATCATCATCAACAGAATAAACATGAACACATGAAATATTCGCGTATAAAGTAGTTCATGAAATGATTAATCTATGTATAAAAATAACATCAACCAAATCATGTCACTAGGTACCCCTAAATCATATCACAATAACCATGAAAACTGTCCTAAAAGAATTTGGCAATATAACATAAAGTAAACTAGGGGTAGGCACTATACCTTGGACAAACATGAGCTAACTAGTCAATTCATAACACTTATCAATTAAAGAAAAAAAACATTAAGCATTAAAATAATAAGACATGTTGTTACCTTTTTATTTGAGATTATTGTAGAGCCTCCTATTATGCTTTATTTATAATGACACCTTGATATTAGGATACCTATACTTGTACATACATATATATGTGTGTGTCTATAAATCAATATAATGGCACAAAATAAATAAAAGATTAAATTTACACACAAGTATGTATATGTATAGATACAAATAGAGGTACCATAGGTACCATGATGTTGATATATATATTTTTTAAGTCTTTTAGAGGGAGAATCTTTATCGATATTAGTGTTGAATGGCATAGAGGGCCCATTTGAATTACTTCGAGAAATTTCCTATCTTTCTCATTGGACTTATATTTATAAACTTTTCTTTTCAAATATTTGAATTGGCATAATTTAATTTTTTTAGCCGATGGCTTATAATTTTTTTAGGAACCGATATTTTTCTATGTGTCTGCTACCTTGGCCTTTCTTGTAACTGAGTATGTACTTGCCAACTATTTTATATCATCTTGCCATAACCTCACAAGAGTCTCTCAAGATTTCTATCTCTGTGAATTCTATTCATTCTTCTGATAGTCATTTTAAGTAAGCATTGCATTTATCCTTGTGATCAAACTTCTATATCTTTCAAGAGCCAAGAGTTTATGGTTTATAGATTTGCCAAATATTTATAGCATCCAACATCTTCATATTTTCATTATGTCTACTAGACAAAGATAGCAATTATATTTGTGTAAGGTGTCGTGGCTCCATAATGCATGATCCATTTCTGACTTCAAAAAAGAGGCCCCCCTTTCTTTGGCTCATAGAAGCTCGTTCCTTAGAATAGGGTATTTTGAAGGTGCCTTAGAGAGTGGAAATTTTGTAGTTTAGGTTTGGGAGTCTGATTAGTTAAATAATTTTTAACCCCTAGCACTAATATATGGATGTTTATCTTTTGTGTAGGTCATCATGGTATCATCATCATCTGTAGCACAAAAAATTACCATGGTATTGCATGTGCATTTTCAAAATAGATGTCTTTGGATTTTAAATAGAAGGATTTAAATTCTATAAAAATGTTGGACTATAAAGAGTGCATAAATCATAAAAAAAGATCAAGAATAAGTACACTAGAGTGCTCCCACACCCTATTTGAGAAAAACTTAGAAACCATTTTCAAAACTGAGAACTTTGTTTTTTTGGTGAATTTAGCACCTTGTGCACTTCCCTAAAGGTGTGTACATGTGTAATTTGATGATTAGGTGAAGGAAATTTCTCCAAAAGGTGTGCAGGTGTGGAAGTGTGCAATTTCATGATTAGGTGAAGGAATTGTTTCCAAAAGGTGCACAAGTGCATATTATAATTTTGAAATATGTATAAGTTGAAGGACTCCATAAGGTACAAAGGTGCACATGTGTGAAGGTGCGAAGGTGTGCAATTCTAAATTTTTGAAGATTCTCAAAGTCCCAAACATGCTAAGGTGCACAAGTGCACAATTTTACAAAGTTTTGAAGAGTAAAGTGCATAGGTACGCAAGGTGCACAAATGGGCCTAAATCATTAAAAAGATAAAAATAAGTACATAAAATTGATCTAAAACCCCATGTAAGAAAAACCTAGAAACCATTTTCAAAATTGAGAACTTCGTTTTTTTAGTGAAATGAGCACCTTGCACACTTCCTTGAAGGTGCACAGGTGTGCAAGTGTGTAGGTGCATAATTTGAAGATTTGGTGAATGAATTATCTCTAAAGGTGTGCAAGTGCACATATCTAAAACATCCAAAGGCCCCCCGAGGTCTTGAACATTATCATGGCTTCCTTATCTTCTGCAATAGCTAAGATTACACTCAAACCCATGACTGTCAAGTTCCAGGGAATGCCCAGGAAGCAACACTTCATGATTTCCATAGGGAAGTGAAGGAAAAGTATGAAGCTTTAGACTTATTATCCCCTCAATAAATTACCTCTTCCATCCAAAATTTCAAAGGGAAACATCCACACATCATCTTGGCTAAAGGTCAACAAAACCTAGATGATGGAAATTGAAAATTGTGAACTTAGAGAAATTCTCACTTTGGAAAATTTTGGAGTTAGAAAACTTATCACCTTGGAAAATTGTGGAGTTAAAAAATTATCACCTTAGAAAATAGTGGAGTTAGAAAAATGTTCACTCTGGAAAATTGTGGAGTTAGAAAAAATTTCACTTTGGAAAATTAACACTTAGAAGAATTTTTGGATTTTTGGGACCTATCACCAAGGTATGCTTTTTCCAAGGTGCACTTTTCAAAGGTGCATTGATAGTTTTGAAGAATCAATGTGCTGACAGGTAACTACCAATTGTTATTTTAGAGCATTCCGTGCATCATAAATGTATTTTGATGTCAGTTCAACTCCCAGAGACACTTAGAGAAAGACGAGCTTCCATTTTTAGAGCTCTCGGTGACTCCCAGATCATCTCATGGCTTCTATCTTCTTATCTCCTTGTTTTATTATTTTAAGTCATGTAAAGTCTCATGCACTCATTAATTTTTTGGAAATATAATAGGAGTAACTGAGAGGGGAGGGGTGAATCAGTTACTACAAAAATAAATCCCAGATCCCTTAGATGTCAATACGAATCAAAACTCAAATTAAACTATAATATGTTGTAACTCGACAAACACACATGCACTTTGCTTAGACTAGAAAATGTTGTAACTCAGTAAATATTGAAGTAACTCGGTAGTTGCTTAACATGAAAATATTTAAGATATTATTTGTGATTAATCTTACTTAACTTAGTTGCATACACATAAAAGAAATAGCATGAACACAAATGATACCAAGATTTAATGCAGAAACCCAATTTGGGAAAAACCACCAATTGCAATGAGTTACTAATTTTCACTCTTCTAAAGTGAGCCTTGTTAGGAGCCAACCTTGTTAAAGGTTACAAAACACACTGTTAGGTTTGACCCTATTAGAGGATTTAATCACCCTATTAGGAGTGGCCTTGTTCGAGATCTTTAGACAATTCAATTAGAAATTCCACCTTGTTAGGGGATTTAGAAATAGTTGTTAAGCCAACTCAATTAAGAGATTTAGATCACTACTAAAATGGTGAGAGAGTAACAATGAGATGACCTAATTTTTGATGCAACTAAATTGCTAATTACAAATCTCAATTCTGGCTTGTATACTTGATCCTTCCTAATCGAATGTATCTTTGCAGCTCAACAAGGATATTCTACTTATCCTTCCAATTCACTTCCTTTAACCATCATCAAATCTTCTATTGCATTACACACATTCAATCCTCAACCTGACTTTATATTTATATCTTACACATTGTCAAGTTGGCTTGAACACAACTTAGAATAATTAATATTCATCTCCTCAGTAAGCTAGAACCAACAAATAATTTAATTGAAATTAATATGCCAAAACAAGAAAATCCTTCGTTAGCCAACCATGCTCGGTAGACACTTAACTTAGAAATGATTTCCTATGTTAACCAAGTGAACTCAATTAACACTACATATTCACAAAGTTTCTTTGGTAACCAAGTGACCTTAGTTAACATTGGTTCCATTTAACATTTCCTTCATTAACCAAGTGAGCTTGGTTAACACTCAACTTTTGCAAACTTTCCTTTGACGATTGAGTGAACTAAGTAGACACTATCTTTTGAACTAAGAAAAATTTGAAATGCTTTGTAGAAACATGAAAGTGTCTTCAATGCACAAGTGATTTCAACTATACGCTGACTAGCAATGATATGAGATTTTGTGTAACATCAAAGACAATACATAATTAATCAATTACTTTCAACATAATTGATATAAACAAGAGTAGAGACCTATGTTAGATTGTGGTGACTAATCAAGAAAGTATTGTACATACTTCATAAATTCTTTGGGGTTCAGTGCATCACCCCAAAAAAAAATTGGACCCTATTTTATTGAGATTTTGGATTGACATGTAATTATTAATTATAACCCTAAAGTGGTTAAAATACTTGTATAAAACGGCTTAGGGTTAGGGATTGTTTCATAAGGTGTTACAGATTGTAATAAGGTTGTAATCACTGGATCATATAAAATATTGGACTTTTTGTTTGGTAGATGTAGCCCAGGAATTGGGTGAAACACATTAAATCTTGGTGTTTTGTGTTCTTTTATGTGTGATCTATTATTTTCTATTATTGGTTATATTTGCATATAATTGTTATTTATGTCCATGGTTTAATCCTAACAAGTCGTATCAGAGCATAGTTTTTTTTCAGTTATCCTTTGCAGGAAAGTTTCACAGTTGAGTGGGAGAAATGGTAGATGAGGGTAAGCTAAGGGTTAATAGGTTTAATGGAAAAAAATTATAGTTATGGAAGATGAAAATGGAAGACTATCTGTATCAGAAGGATTTATGGAAGTCGTTGGAAGGCAAAGCCAAGAATCAGGGATCTATGTCAAATGATGAATGGGATCTTTTGGATAGGAAGGCACTTGGAAGCATTCGATTATGAATGGCACCATTGGTGGCATTTAATATTACAAAATCAAAGATGACAGAAGAATTAATGAAAACCCTAGTGACACTATATGAAAAGCCCTCTGCTTCAAACAAGGTATTTCTCATGAAGCATTTATTTAATATGAAAATGGCAGAAGGTGGATCTGTTATAGATCATTTAAATGAGTTTAATACTATTACTAGTTAGTTATCTTCTATGGGTATCAATTTTGAACAAGAAATTAGGGCTCTCTTGATTTTGTGTTCTTTGTCTGAAAGTTGGAATGGCTTGGTAATGGATGTGAGTAATTCTGTTCTTGGATCTAGTACCATAAAATATGATGATGTGATCAGTGTTATTTTGAGTGAGAAAACTCATAGGAAAACCTTAGGTGGATCTACATTAGGAAGTGCTTTGAATGCACAAAGCAAGGGCAGAATGACTGAGAGAGGAAGTAATTATGGAAATCATGGAAAATCAAGAAGAAAGTTAAAGGGGAGGAGGTCTCACTCAAGAGGACCAGTTGATTGTTGGTACTGTTGGAAACTAGGGCACAAAAAGAAAGATTGCTGGAATCGAAAGAAAAATGAAGGAGATAAATTAGATGGAGACAAGGAGGCAAATGTGGTAAGTAAAAAATTTGAAGAGGATGCTTTGCTTCTGTCTTTAGAAATTGTTGATGATTCATGGGTTTTAGATTCTAGTGCTTCATTTCATGCTACACCTCATAGAGGTTATTTCATCGATTATGCCCAAGGGGATTTTGGGCTTGTTTATTTGGGGGATAATGAACCCTATCAAATTGTTGAAAAGGGAAAAATTAAGATTAAGTTGTAGAATGGGAATTATTGGCTACTACATGAGGTAAGACATGTTCCAAGGCTAAGTAGGAATTTAATTTCAGTAAGGAAACTTGGTGATGAGGGTTGTGTAGTTACTTTTAATGATAAAAATTGGAAGGTTTCAAAAGGTTCCCCTGTAGTAGAAAAAGGTGTGAAAGTAGGCACCTTATATCTTTGTATAGGTCATATTATTCCTTCTACTTTAATTGTCTCAGAGAGAAATGAATGTTTAGGAACAATTACTGCAGTTGAGTAGGGAGGACAAATAGCTACTATAGATTTTGATATAGTGTCATGGCACAACAAACTTGGGCACATGAGTGAAAAAGGTATGAAAGTACTTCATTCAAAGAAAGTTTTACCAGGTCTAAAATGTGTTAATATGGATTTTTGTGAAAGTTGTGCATATGGAAAACAAAAGAGAGTGATTTTTGCAAAGATTACGAAGGAAAATAAAAGGAAGAAATTAGAGCTTGTGCATACCGATGTACAGGGACCGGCTCAAGTATCTTCCCTTGGTGGCTTTCATTACTATGTTAAATTTATTGATGATGCAACTAGAAAAGTATAGGTTTATTTTCTTAGATAGAAATCTAATGTATTTCAAACTTTTAAGAAATGGAAATGATTGGTTGAAAATGAGACTGGTTAAAAATTAAAATGTCTCAGATCTGATAATGGTGGTGAGTATTGCAGTCATGAATTTGAAGATTATTTCTCCACTAATGGTATTCATAGATAGAAAATTATTTCAAGGACTCCACAAGAAAATGGAGTGGCTGAATGCATGAACATGACTATAATGGAACATGCAAGGAGCATGAGGTTGCATGCTAGTTTTCCCTTACACATGTGGGTAGAGGCTGTCAATACTATTTTATGTTTGATTAATAGAGGTCCCTCTATTCCTTTGAGCTGTGGTATTCCAAAGGAGGCATGGACTGGTAAGAAGGTGAGTTATTCTTTTCTGAAAACCTTCAGTTGTGAAGCATTTTATCACATAGACTCTAAAAATAGAATCAAGATAGAAGCTAAGTCAAAGAAATGTGTATTTGTTGGATATGGTATTAATGAATTTGGCTATAGGCTTTGGGATTTTGAAAATCAGAAAATTGTAAGAAGCAAAGATGTCGTATTCAATGAGAAAGTGTTGTACAAAGATCTGTTGCAGCAACATGAGAAGAAAGAAGATGATTATGTAGTGTTGGATGATACTCCAAAATTTGATGTTCCAACCATTCCTCATGATGTGCAACAACTGCAACAACAAATTCCACATGCACCAGTGAATGTTAGATGGTCAACAAGGCAAATTAGACCTCCACAAAGATTTTCTCCCTCTTTGTATTCTATTTTACTTACTAATGTTGGTGAACCTGTAAGTTATGATGAAGCTATTCAAGTGGATACTAATATTTAGTGGGAGTCTACAATAAAAGATGAAATGGACTCTTTGCTGAAGAATAAGACATGGGATTTGTGCAAGTTGCCTGCAGGTAAAAAGGCTTTACAGAATAAGTGGGTTTACAGGTTAAAAGAAGAGGATGGAGATAAGAAAAGATTTAAAGCTAGGTTAGTTGTAAAAGGATTTGCACAGAAAAAGGGAATTGATTTTGATGAGATATTTTCTCCTATTGTTAAAATGACTTCTATCCATACTATTTTAAGTCTAGTGGCTACTAAAGATTTTCATTTAGAGCAACTGGATGTTAAAATAGCCTTCCTTCATGGTGATTTGGATGAAGAGATATATATGGATTAGCCATAGGGATTTGTGGTCAAAGGTAAGGAGAACTTAGTGTGCAAATTGAAGAAAAGTTTATATGGCTTGAAGCAGGAACCTTGACAATGGTATTTAAAATTTGACAGTTTTATGCATGAGCATGGTTATAGTAGGTGTCATTCAGATCATTGTGTTTACTTTAAGAGGTTGGATGATGATAGCTACATTATTTTATGTTTATATGTTGATGATATGCTTGTAGCTGGGTCTAACATGGATCACATTAAGGGGCTAAAAAGCCAATTAGCACATGCATTTGCTATGAAGGATTTGGAGAAAAAAAAACAAATCCTTGGTATGAAGATTTGCAGAGATAGGAAAATTAGAACATTGACGCTATCTCATGCTGATTATGTTGACAAGGTGTTGCAACATTTCTCTATGGAGAATGCTAAAGCTATCATCACACCTTTACTTGCTCATTTGAAATTGACTAAGGAGATGTGTCCCAAGACACAAGAAGAGGAGGAGAATATGTCCAAGGTACCCTATGCTTTAGCTGTAGGAAGCTTGATGTGTGCTATGGTATCTACTAGGCTAGATATTGCACATGTAGTGGGAGTTGTTAGCAGGTATATGAGCCATCCAAGAATTGAGCATGGGAATGTAGTCAAATGGATTCTCAGATATTTGAGAGGAACATCCAATAAGTATTTACACTTTGGGGGCTCTACTACTAATTTATAGGGCTATTTTGACTCCAATTTGGTAGAGGATATTGATAACAGGTGGAGTACTATCGATTATATCTTTACTATTGGTGGGGCAACTGTGAGCTAGGTTTCTAGGTTACAAAAGGTTAATACTTTATCCACTACAGAGGCAAAGTATGTAGCTGCTACAGAGGTAGCCAAGGAGATGATATGGCTTAAGTTCTTCTTGCAAGAATTGGGACATCCTAAGAAGGATAATTATTTGTTCACAGATAGTTAGAGTACCATTCATATTGTAAAGAATTCAGCTCTGCATTCAAAGAGCAAACACATACAGTTGTGGTACCATTTCATTCAGTCAGTTTTGGAGAATGCACAATTAAAGCTAGAAAAGATACATACCAATGACAATCCAATAGATATGCTGATAAAGGTAGTAACAAGGGAGAAGCTAAACTCCTCTTCAACTTTAGTTGGTCTTCTAGATTGAATATGAATAAAAGAATAGTAGAGTCTAGGATGGTTTGATCTAGTGGGAGCCTCATGTGGTAGTGGTATTGCTACAAGATCAGCCTCCAAGAGGGAGATTGTTGTTTAGTGTGGAGCCTGATCAGTCCCCAAGTGGGAGATTGTTAGATTGTGGTGACTGATCAGGAAAGTACTATACATACTTCATAAATTCTTTGGGGTTTGGGACATCGCCCCAAAAAAATAAATTTGGGCCCTATTTTATCAACATTTTGGGCTGATATGTAATTATTAATTATAACCCTAAAGTGGTTAAAATACTTGTATAAAAGAGCTTAGGGTTAGGGATTGTTTCATAAGGGGTGTGATGCAAAATTGGTTCTTGCAGCAGTATTGAGTTGTAAGGGATTACGGATTGTAATCAGGTTGTAATCACTAGATCATAAAAATATTGGACTTCTTGTTTGGTGGACATAGCCCAAAAATTGGGTGAACCATGTTAAATCTTGGTGCCTTGTTTTCTTTTCTATGTGATCTATTATTTTATGTTATTGGTTATATTTGCATGTAATTGTTATTTATTTCAGTGGTTTAATCCTAACAACTCACTTAGTACCACTTGGAGAGTCAGTTTATATGTAAATAGCTTTATTTTATTAGTTTTCTTAACATGGGTTTACATTAGAAGAGCTCTCACTCCTAACACAAAGGAAGGAGAGGATTTCTTTTAAATATATGAATGTAATATGTACTCCAGGCCATTATTTTGATGCAATTATATAGGCTATTGGTGCTCTTATTTAGAGTGTAGTTATTCTTGTCGATTTCTATTCTTTTTGTGAGAGCATGTTCATGAATAATAATGGAGCCAATTGTTTTATTGTGTTGTTATGATTGTGTGATATTTTAGTTATGGTGTTTGCCTTGTGTTAATGAATTTTGTTATTGTGATGAATTGGAGAAAGGATCATCTTTTTTCTTGTATATCATTTTGTCTTGTGTGAGCACAATTTCCATGGCCTCATGATTTGATGAAAGGTGAAACATATTTTGATTATTATTGAAGTTCCCATTGAGAATTGCACTAGTGGAGTTGAGGAAGCACTACTCCTAATTTCATTGGTTTCCTACCAAGATCCTTTTGATAATTTAATTTGCAGACATGTTGTTACTTTGCTTTATGTCCATTAGGAATTTCCCTTTCAGTAATTTTCTTTAATCTCTTGTTACTCTATCTTTGTTATTTTCTTTTCAAACACTTGGTTAAAATAGGAATTCATATATTTGCATTGGTTGGAAATTGCATTCATCATAAAGTAGAAAATACAAAAAAAAAAAATCTTTGTGGATACATTTCTAGCAAAGTTGTGTAGATTGGCTAGTACCAACAAAGGCCTCCTTGTGAACATACATATTTATCTTCAATTGAGTTACCCAAAAGGTTGAAAAATAGTTATCCAGAACCTTAGAGTTGATCATTGATCAACTTTTCAAGAGTGAAATTTGAAAGGGTTTCTATCATTAAGAATTGTGCAAAATGACAACTCAACAGAAGAGGCACTAGAAGGAGGGCCTAAAACCATTCTCCCCAAAAGACCAACTTGTTGTTTGAAAACTTTACAATTTTTTGAAGTTTAGAAATTTTACAAGTCTATCACTATCAAAAGGTGATCAACTGTGGTTTTTGGAGTTGCAATTTTTAGAGGTGTGCTTTTTCAAGGTGCACTTTTTGGAGGTACATTTTTCAGAGGTGCACTTTTTTAGAGTACACACAAACTAGAATATCTTGATCCACCATCTCCATTTCAATGAGCTTTAAGCTCTTCACTTGGTGGACATGAGTTCCTAGAACCTAGTCACTTTCACAAGCCCCATAGTGATAAAGAAATACCAAGAATTCTACTTCACCCACTCACATTGCTAATTCCATCATCATCATCCACTCTACATTCTACTTCACCCATTCCCATCATTATCCACCATTGCTTTCTTCAATGCCCAAAGTTCACCTTTGAACCTAATTGTTCCATTAGACAACTTGCCCAATCATGAAAATTTTAGTTTGCAGTTCATCTATGGAGAATCATGAACAATAAAAGATCATATTAATTTTTTTAAGAAAAATTGTAATCAGATTCAACATATGGACGTGGTCTATTGCCTTTTTCCTTACACTTTGGGGGAAGCAACATTTGATTGGTACCTCAATCTACCACCAACATCAATAAGGGATTCAAACTCTTTTGAGAACAAGTTTCTAGCACAATTCAAAGTCTATATTGATCCACCTATCCTACATCATTAGTTCATCTCAATTAAAAGGGATCCGAAATTAGACTATTTCATAGTTTAATCATTGCTTCTATAGAATGTATCAAAGAATGGAGTTTTCTTACACTATACCACAAGTGGCTACCATCCATATCTATTTGGGAATAATGAATTCATTAACCTTTATTTTTCTAAGAAGGCTCCCACCTAGAGACATTGATACCATTGAAAAGGTTTTCAAAGAGGTATGTTACATTTATAAAGTAGGTAGATATCCATGGTGGAGAGAACTTTGTGTCTTCCTTCACTTTGTATAATACAGTAGCCATACCACCATTTCTACTAGGAGCATCTACTATGCCCAATCAAATGCCCCTATTGAAAGCAATACCTTTACCACAATGGGTTAACATTGCTCCAATGCCAACAATTACATATTTAGGGTATGAGCCCATGAAGACTGCATTTTTTTGAGCAGAAGACTTCTCCACCTATTAAACTTGAGAACAATATGGCTGGTGAGTTTGAGGCCATAAAGAAGACAATGCCTATTTTATCCAATTAACTCATTAGAATAAAGTTGAATTCCTTAAGAAGACAAGGCGATAATCCAAGATAAATTTCTGCCCAAAACAATTATTCTCAAAATCAAATAAGAAATTATGGCCCCTATGGTAACATAAAAAATTAGAATAATGGTATTACATGTATGAGTCTAAGTGAAATGGATATGGGTACAATAATTTTCTAGATCAACCTCCCCAAATTATGGAGGAACAACCTTTTCAATTTAGTGCAATGTTGTTTGAATCATATGATAAATTTGTAGGAGGATAAAATGATGAAGATGATCAAGAGCAGTTTGTGTTCCCATTCAATGAAGAGAAAGTGCATGGACCCTCTAGGATAAATGTTTATTGCAGCAATAAAATGAACACACAAATTTTGAAAAGAAGAAAAGAGTTTCTAATGGATGATGTCTCTCTATGGTTGTATCCTACTCCTCCAAATATATAGGTCTATAACACTCCAATGCATTATGAGGCTGCAAACAAAATTACCTTGACAGTTTAGAAGGAATTACATGTAAAGGATAAGGTTTTGAAATATTTTATGGAGAAGATAAAAATAAATTTGAAGTATCTTAGAGAATATTAAAATCTAAACATCATTTCAAATGCTTCCTAACAATTGTTGCCTCCATCAAAGGATTCATTCAAAGTTGGAATGTGCTAGTTGCCAAGATGCAGTATCTAATGTGTTAGTGTAGATAGATCAACCTGTTCAAATTGTCAAAAGTAAAGAAATTGTTTCAAGAATTGATGTTCTAATAAGTGTGGTATCCTAGGAAATTTTGGGAAGGAAAAAATTTTTGAGGTTCCAAATATCTATAGAGTTACAAAAATTCTCAAAGTTGCAAAAATGATGGACATGTAGAAGATCCAAGCATTTTGGTGACCTATACAAACTAAATACAGATGTTTCTCCTAGGTAAAGAGGACTTTTGACCTTAAAATTGGCATCTAGATTGATCACTCTCAACACTTCACAATTTAAAAAATTGGTCATGTAGGTTTCTTTCAACCCAAGTGGAAAGTGGCTAAGAGATATTCCAAAATGTTCTAATTTGAACAATGGATTTCCCCAGGGGCTTATCAAAATCACTTGTTAGTGTGTGAGTTTCCCAAAGTTCATTAAAAGAGGAATGCATAAGTGATTAGATTGGAAAATGCCCATAAGAAAGGAACACCAACATCCTCACCACACAGTCTAATCATTATCAAGAGAATTTTTTTATTTAAAAAAAATGGTGTCATCAAATAAGATTCTAGAACTTTGTATGAACCAAAATAAGGTGATCGATGGGAGCTAGCACAATATAATCATTGGCTCACTTCAAACAAACAAAATTTTCAAGGAAGAATCAAGTAGAAATGCATGAGCTCCATGAAGTTGACAAATGGATCACCAAAAATTTGAAAGATAGGTAATTGATGACTCATTAAGATCCCTTTGATCATAAAAATTGAAAATTTTGAGTTTATGGTTTGAAGTTCTCAAAAGCCATTTGTGACATGTGGAATCAAGTTACAAACTTGATACAGGTTCGAAAATTGCTTGTTGATAAAGAAATGTCTTTGTCATTTCTTCCTTTTGTCGAGGCTATTTGTTGTGGTTCCACAACACATGCCCCATTTCTAACTTTGAAAATGGGGACACCCTTTTTTTGGCTCACAAAAGCTTATTCCTCAAAATAGGGTATTTTCCAAGTGTCTTAGGGAGTGGAAATTTTGTAGTTTAGGTTTAAGAGTCTGGTCAGTTACATCATGTTTAAGCCCTAGCACCAATATACTGATGTTTATCTTTTGTGTAGGTCATCGTGTCATCATTAGCATTTGTAGCACAAAAAATTACCATTGCATGTGCATTTTTAAAATAGGTACCTTTGGATTTCAGATAGAAGAAGCAAAAGGAGTTCAAGTCTATGAAAATGTTGGACTATAATGAGGACATAAATCATCAAAAAAGATCAAGAATAAGTATACTAGAGTGCTCCCAGAACCCATCTGAGAAAATCCTAGAAACCATTTTCAAAGCTGAGAACTTTGATTTTTTGGCAAATTGAGCACCTTGCACACTTCCCTGAAGGTGCACAAAAGAACAATTTGATGATTAGGTTAAGGAGTTGTCTCCAGAAGGTGCACATGTGTGAGGTGAAGGAATTGTTTCCAGAAGGTGCACATATGCGCATTATAATTTTGAAATATGCATAAGTTGAAGGACCCAAGAATGTATGCAAGTTCCAAGGTGCACATGTGTGAAGCTATGCAATTCTAAAGCCTTGAACATGTCCAAAGTCTCAAAGATGCTAAGGTGCACAAGTGCACAATTTTACAAAGTTTTGAAGAGCAAAGTGCATAGGTGTGCAAGGTGTGCAAATGGGCCTAAATCATCCACAAGATCAAAATAAGTACATAAGAGTGATCTAAAACCCCATATGAGAAAAATCTGGAAACTATTTTCAAAATTGAGAACTTTTATTTTTTGGTGAAATGAGCACCTTGCACACTTCCCTGAAGGTGTGAAGGTGCATAGGTGCACAAGTGTACAAGTGCTTAATTTGAAGATTTGGTGAATGAATTATCTCTAAAGGTGTGTAGGTGCATATATAGAAAACATCCAGAGGCCCCCTGAGGTCTCAAAAATTACCATAGCTTCCTTATCTTCTACAGTAGCTAAGATTAGACTCAAACCCATGACTTTCAAGTTCCAAGGAATGCCCAAGAAGTCACACTTCATGAATTCCATAGGGAAGTGATGGAAAATTATGAAGCTTTAGACTTATTATATCCTCAAGAAATCATCTCTACTATCCAAAAGTTCAAAAGAGAAACATCAACACATCATATTGGTTGAAGGTCAATAAGACCCAGATGATGGAAACTAAAAATTGTGGAGTTAGAAATATTATCACTTGGAAAATTGTGGAGTTATAGAAATTATCACCTTAGAAAATTACGGAGATAGAAAAATTCTTGCTTTGGAAAATTATGGAGTTAGAAAAAATTTCACTTTGTGGAAAATTGCACTTGAAATTTTTGGATTTTTGGGACCTGTCACCAAGGTGTGTGGGTGCTCTTTTTGAAGGTGCACCAACAATGTTGAAGAAGAATTAGTGTGCCAATAGTTAATAATCAGTTTCTCTTTTAGAGCATTCCATGCATTAGAAATACATTTTGATGACAAATCAACTTCTAAAGACACCTAGAGAAGGTCGAGCTTCCATTTTTAGAGCTCTCAGTGACTCCAAAATCATCTCATGGCTTCTATCTTCTTATCTCCTTCTTATTTTATTGTTCAAGTCATGTAAAAAATCATGCACCCATGAATTGATATAAACAAGGATGGAGACCTACTTAGCACCATTTAGAGAGTCAATTTGTATATAAATAACTTTATTTTATTAGTTTTTTAGCATGATTTTTCATTAGAAGAGCTCTCACTCCTAACACAAAGGGAGGAGGGGATTTCTTTTAAATACATGAATGTAATATTTACTTCATGCCATTACTTTGATGCAATAATATATAGTATTGGTGCTCTCATTCTAATTGTAGTTATTCTTGTTGGAGTGTGTTATTTTTGTGAATGCATGCTCATGTATAATAATGGATCCAATGGTTATATTGTGTTGTTATGATTGTGTGATCTTTTAGTTTTGGTGTTTTCCTTGTGTTAATGAATTTTTTTGTTGTGACAAATTGGAGAAAGTATCATCTTTGTTCTTGCATAGCATTTTGTCTCGTGTGAGAAAACTTTCTATGGCCTCACAATTTAATGAAATGTGAAACATCTTTTGGTTATTATTGAAGTTCCCATTGATGATTGCATCAGTGGAGTTGAGGAAACATTGCTCCTAATTTCATTGGTTTCCTACGAAGATCCTTTTGATAATTTGATTTTTAGATGTGTTGTTACTGCGGCTTATGTCCAATCAAAATTTATCTTTCAATAATTTGTTTTAATATCTTGTTACACTATCTTTGCTATTTTATTTTCAAACACCTGGTTAAAATAGGAATTCATAAAGTTGCATTGGTTGGAAATTGCATTCATCATAAAATAGAAAATTAAAAAAAAAGAATATTTTCCTTTGTGGATACATTTTTAGTAGAGTTGTGCATATTGGTTAGTACCAACAGAGTCCTCCTCATGAACATAAAAATTTATCTTCAATTGAGTTACCCAACAAGTTGAAAAACAACCATCAGGGACCTTGGAGTTGGTCATTGATCAACTTTGCAAGAGAGAGATTCGAAAGGATTTCTATGTTTAAGCATCATGCAAAATGACAACTCAACACAAGGCTACACATCTCTTGTAGTATTGAGTAAGGTTATGCATTTTCATTCATTTCGTTATGCTAAAATAGAAAAATAGATTGGTGATATCATAGATATGAACTTTGCAAGTTGTCATTATATTATTGCAAGTAATCCACCATGCATATAATCCTTTCAAACTTTGTGTATGATATGATATTGTGAAGCACCAAAGTTCCTTTGTTGCACTTGTTTATTAAGTGTGTTGGTTCATATAGAGGTGTTGACAATATACCTCTGAGATAGGTACAATATTTTTTACCATGATAAAATTGTGTAGATGAATATGATATCATAAATGTAATTAGAAATAGAATTGGAACTCTATTCAAGGGATCTTTTAAGAAAGAACCTGTAAGGACTAGAATGGTCAAGATAAATGGTGTGAGGAGAGAAAATCTCTACAATAGAAAAACCAAGTTGGATCAATAACATATTTAACAAAATTAAATAACTAAGACATCTCATGGTTGCTTAATGTATACCTCTTATTTTCAAGTCAACCGGGCATAAATAATGACCCACTGAAACTCTTGGACAAGGTAGGTTAGTGACATGGTTGTCACAATGATTATGAGAGATTAGAGTGATAACTAGTAGAGGATAGGATGATGGAGGGTATCCACAACCATATCTACACTCTATTTGACACTTTAACACTGGGATACTCAAGTAGAAGGGCCATGGTGCCCCAAGACGAAACCCAAGGTAGGGAGGCCTTTCTTGTATGAGATTGTGTAGAGAAAATTAAAGGTCTGTGGCTGTGAGGTTAAGCCCATGGAAATGCTTATCCTCTCCATCAAATGCCAAGGCTTGTGCAACCTAGTCACCATTATTTGTTTCATATTTGGTGCATGGTTATTTATATATCATTTATCTTTTTCATAATATCATGTAATCATGATACTTAGTTATATTATCTTCATATGTTGTCATTGAAAGATTGTATTAGAAATGGAAAGAAATAGATATGGAATTTATAATTGCATTTCATGTGAATTTAGATTAGTTTGTTATTGTTCTCTTGAATGTGAAATGCAATAGTTGAATAAATTCACACAATTCCTCTTTCATATAAACTAGTTATAACTATCACTTTGTCTTTTTGTTATGAATATAGATTTATCTTGAGATATCCTTTTAAATTGGCTATGAGAAAATAACATGTTACAATCTCGATAGATATTAGTAAGAAATTAATTTTCTTCTAAAAAACCAAGTATAGCTCTTTCCCCATCATCACCAATCAACTTGAGGATATTCACTCTCTCCATGATTCAATAGATTTCCCTTTAATCTCAAGCAAACCCCTAGTTCACTGATCAAATCCTCCACCTAGGAAAATTAGCCTTTCAATCAACTATAAGACAAGAAACCCCCAATGCTTCTATGAAATACCTAAATCAAATAAAGTGACCAATAGTGGATAAAAAATTATGACACATTGGAAGCACATGCCTTACACTCCTATTCATAAATGCTCCCTAAGCACAGGGTGAACCTCCCATTAGATCATGCAGGTTAATGATTAGTCCCCCTCTGACACAAGAAACCCAAGTTCATTTTTTAAGCCAACCAAATCTCACTCAGAAATAATTCAATCACATCCATCTCAAAACTTGATCTTTGTCCTCCTATCTCCAATTGTAAGTCCACTTACAAATCTCCTTATTGTGTTAACCTATGCTTGCAACAACCCCAAAACCCTATATTCTTGAGACATCTAGTTAGTCCATCCAAGCTCCAGCACAAACCAATAAGAGGTTAATGTTGTGGTAAAATATGATGTTGTTGAACACTTATGACATCAATGTAAAACTCACGACATGCTTGCAAGATGGTGTAGTTCAAGATCTCCAGTGAAAAATATTGTAGACTATATGATGATGACTTTCCTTAATAAACCTATGTTCTATGAAGGATTTATTATCAACGCAAAAATTTCAGCCCTACCACTTTGAACCTTAAATCATCAGATGCAACATTGACGACCCCAAAAAATTTCATCTCCCAAGAAGATATAGTCTAGGACTTGGAATATAATATGAGTACCCTAACTAATATGATGGAACACAATTTTTTGATCTACTAATTTGAACCTTAAATCATTAGATCCCACATTGATGATCACAAACAATGTCATCCCCCAAGAAAAATAGTCCAAAAATTAGAATTAAATATGAGTTTCCTAACTAATATGATGGATGATATGGCCTCTATACTTGAGGGAGCTAGAGATGAATTGTCACTCTAATAATATTATTAATGAAACTAGTTCCCATCTTGAGCCATCTAACAACCCTGATATGGAAACCATAATTGGTCTTAATCCATCCAATTTAGGTATTGCCTATAGTATTATGGGAATCTCACATGAACCTTCATTTGAAGCTAATATGACTGTAACCCCAGAAGATTACTTCAATGTCTTTTATCAAAAATTTAATAAACAACTAGAATGATCAATTAATTAGGGAGGAAGATGAGGCCAATGATTTGAACAACTATAACTCTAGGTATAAATTATGTATCACTTTTACTAAAAGTGGAGCTAACTACCTAGATTTTGGAAGTCCTTGAAAAAGAGATGAGGAAATCAATGGTTAAACTAAGGAAAATTGATGATGAAGCTGAAGACCAAGTTTAAATTCCATCTTTACTCCATTTATGGAAGGTGAATTTCCTTCCTACAACTTAATGAAATTCACCACATGGAATGTTAGGGGCTTGGACACTCCTATTAAACAACATTCTTAAAAAGCGTAATTTGAAGTTAATGGAACTTGATATACCTTTAATTCAAGAAACCAAATTAACTAATGGAGAAATTCTCAAATTCAATAGAAACTAGGTATATGGAAGATCAAGAGCATTCATGTAGAGGTCTCATCCAAAGATTTAGCCCTTCTCTAGGACCCTAGAAAAGTCAAATTTGAAAGAAAAACTTAAAACTCCAATTGGATGAGGGGATGCATGTTCAAAATACTAAAATCAAACACAAATTCTTTCTTATAAATGTGTATCAGCCCATTACCATCTCTGGCAAATAAATTTTCTCTTATAAATGTGCATTGCCCAAACCAACTAATGTAATTTTTTAATAAGTTATTTACCATATGTTCTAGTACCTTAGATTGTGTCATAAAATTAGTTTAACTATGAACTTGTTAGTTTAAAATATTCTTCTCAAAGTTCAGACTAACTATTTTTGCCTGTGATTCCTTGAGATTCATAGCTTGAAATTTGTTGCAATCCCATCAACTATTCTAAGAAACATTTATGTCCAATTGCAAGATCTATTTGGGACAATATTTTTGTTTTGGAAAACATAAAAAATGCATTGAGGCTTAAAGCATGATATGAATATCTAATGAGACTTTTGTTGAATTTTACTTTCAATTTAAACTAGGTTATCAAAAGTTCTATTACGAAGTTGTGGATGTAATAAATGACATTACAAAGAGATTTTGAAAAATAAATTTCACATATTAGATTTTAATGGCAAGAATAATTTTTTATTAGAACTAATTTGGGGAAAGTCTATTACAGATATTAGATTTTCATGATAATAATTATTTTTAATTAGAATTAATTTGATCATTTTAATATTAAAAGTTGATCTAAGTTAGTTTCAATAATGTATTATGGAAATTATTCACTAATATCAACAACTCACTTATGTTGTCGACTCTCATCTAATTCACTAGTAACTTCTAGCTGCGATTTGCAATAGTGGGTTTAAACTATTTTTAAAAGCACAATTTTTTCATATTAGAAGAATGATTTCATTATTTTCTTCAAAATATAAATCGTTGGTGCAAAATTGTTCAAACCTAATTTTGTTTTCCTCTTTCATTTGAAGAACTAAGGAGGAAAACAATGCAATTGATAAAAGTTTAAGCTATTTTTACATTTGACAAACAAATATGAAATGCTTGTATTATAGATAGAACATATCCATCTAGTTTTTAAAAACTATATATTAACAATTAATTTAAATAAGGTATAAATGAGTCCAAAAATATAATAGTTATATTTGTAAATTGTTGCATTTGCCCCCATTTTCCATTGCAATTGTAAAAGTTGAAATGCAAATAGTGCAAGGCTGCAATTTTTGTGTGGGGAGCATAAGAGTACATCCAACTGAGTAGCATAGGCACTTTTATGTTTGAGATGGTTATTTGTTTGCTTAATGACAAGGAATTTTAGTTTTAGTATGATGCTTATTGAAAACATTACAACAACAAAAAAACAATAAATCTTCTCTGAAAAGAGGAAATATTTAATCTATTCATACCAAAACATGAAACATTCAAGGGGAAAAACATCCATTAAAGATTAAACATCTTCATTATGTATTTTTTTATCAAGATATAGGTAAATGGTTGTACTATTTTTGAAGATGGCTATGTCTTTTAGATGACACAACCAAGCTGAACATAGAATGTATCATTCCAATTACCATCTTAGTTGGGCATGTCTTTGTGAAGATACAACCAAGATAAAAGTAGAATGTATACTTGCATTTTTTAATCAATTTATGCTACCTTAATGTTGATTATATTTGTATGTTGGGAAGTTTTCTTTGATAAAACATTGTAACCAAACAAATATTTATAAAAAATTGTTATTTTCCCAAACATACGTTAGGCTTTTACCACAATTTTTTTTTAAATTAAATTGTACACATAGTTCCAAACAACAAGAGTATAATTTGTTGTTGATATTATTTAGATCTAAAACGTATTACAAAAGATATATTTTTCTATTAAGTAAACTATTGCACCTTATTTTGGTAACTACAACTGGTATAGAAGATCTTAACTAAGAAGAATTTGAAAAAAATAAAATGTTCCATAAAAAAATTCTTTACACAAAGTACAATACTTTAAAAAGCCTTAATCAAACAAGAGCTCTTGGAGACCTTAAGTCCCTACCTTGTGCATTGTGCAAGGGTGAGAGATATGAGATTCAGTCTCTTGTTTTATATTTATATATATATTTATTTATTTATTTATTCTCTTTGAAGATTTCTTAAAGTAGAAAAAATGATTATGCATTTTTCACTTGGCATTAAATTGTATGAGTTCAATTTATAATTGAATTGATTTATTGTTAAATCTAACTTACATTATTAAACACCGGATTTTATATGCTTGAAGAGTTTGACTATAAAAATAGCCAATCACAATTCTTAGACTTCAAAAATTAGCAATGAGAGACTTAAAATGAAAGATTACTTTTATTTTAACTTAAAATGGAAGATTACTTCTATTTTAACTTAAAATGCTCTTTCTATTTTATTCAAGAAACATAACTTGGAAGAAATAAATTAGAAAATTAAACTACAACATAAGCACATATAAGCCTTCTATGCACTTTTGATCTTGTACTTCCAATTCAAACTTCGTTTTTAAACTAAATTTATTAATTTCAATTTAAAATTTAAATATAATGTTAAAAAATTTCATTAGTATTTTTTTATTTCAGCTAAATTGAGATTTTACAAATAAAAGAAAATGTGCAAATAAAAGAATATGAATACATTTCTTTAATATAAATATTTCATAATATCTACAATACAAAGATTTCCTATTTTAATAAATATATTTTTAAAATCAATTTATAGAAGAAAATTTCTATTTTAAGTATGGCTAATTTTTTTTTCAATCAAAAAATATCTTAAGGATGAATTAATTGCATTACAAATGCCATATAACAGATGCTCAAAGTGTAGGCAAGAAGTAAAAATATAAATCACTGTCAATGCACATTTTGTAGTGGCTTTTGTAAATGTAGTTTTAAAATCATCCACCATTTCCATGCTCAGAATTTATTTTAAATGGTTGTGCCAATACACAGGAAATGACAAATAAGTAGCCCCAGTCCTACCTTGCAACATCTTTCCAGCTTGTCTACTTTCCTTCTAAACTAGCATTTTGATCAGATGAAATTGCCTATGGGCCCTCCTAGCTTGTTTTCTTGGCTGGTATACTAGAATAGTTTCTCTTGAGTTTCTTTAGCAAGGCCATGGCTCCCTTTTGTTTCATTTCCTCTCTTATCTCTTCAAACAAAGAAAGATTCTCCAAAGCTCCTACTACATACTCTTGCACAAGACCACACTTAAAAGATAATAGGGTAACAAGATTTTCCATGGCTCTTGGATGAGCACCAATTGCTGCAATATTTTGTGGGCTTATGGACATATTATACAGAGCACCTACTACATTTTGATGCACCAAAGTTGACACGTACTCAACCATCTTGATCAATCTTTCAATTAAACAATCTGTCGATGCCATCATCTTTCTGCTCCAATGGCAGTGTTGTTGTTTCAACTACCACATTTACTAACCTTTTTACCTACCACTCTCTTCTCCTTTATGATATGTCATAAATGACCATTAATCGTGGACACTTGTTTATCCTTGTATTAATTTAAAAAATCATAGCAAAAATAGATCTAGCCAATAGAAAATTTAGAATTCATATTTAATAAATAATTTTTTTAAATCATAGCACAAAAACTTTAGAATATCATCCATGCCATGAGAGAAAAAATAAATAGAAGGGAGCAAAAGAAAACAATAGTTCCTTGCCTTTGAAAGGCAGGGACTAATAATAAGGAAGAGACTAATAATAAGGAAGGGATCTCTTCTCTAGGGTAAATTTATGTCCAACCACTTATGAAATTGAAAAAATAATATTAATACCCAGAAAATACAATAGCACATAAACAAGGGTTAAGTTCAATTGAGAATAAATCTGAGGGAAACTAGGATCCAGAAGAAATCTATAGATGAAGATAGCCCTATCTGCTACCAAACATCACCATGAAAGACCGACTACTTCCAATCTTGAAATAGGTAATAGATATTACCCACTCATTTTATTTCAGCCATTTCTAAATGCCTTCCTCTTGATGTTATATCCTTCATTGTGTTTTTGAATAGTCTTGGGAATGACAAGGACCTCCATAGATTTTACCTTCTCCTTGTTGAAATGGAAGATATGGGCATCCATGCAAATGTCACCATTTATACCAACTTCATAAGGGCTTTGTGCACATCGGGCAAAATTGAGGAAGCACTAGTGTTCTTGGACAAAATGAGGAGTAACCATTGTTTTCGTGATATTGTTACTTAAAACATACTAATTGATGCTCTCTGCAAGAAAGGCAAGATAGATGAATCTTTAGTATTGGTAGCTCAAGGGTCATGACTCATTATTCTCGACATGTATTTATTAGGACTTAGTATGTTATTTGACCTTTTGACTAAGACTACGATTGACTATGTAGGACTAGTGTCGATTACCTTAAAACTTTTATTATTGATATTATTGGATGGCTAATTTAATTTAACAATTATTAGAATGGTCACAACATGTTGAGCTTATGAGATTTAGGCATGATGGTTAAAATTTTTAATTCATTTATATGTTTATATCTGATAATGTATATTGAATGATTTAAAATTTGAATTTAAGATATTATGATTATTATGATGATGAAATTACTAACGTATTGGGTGATGTCAAGTTTGTGACTGTGCAGGTACTGAAGGCAGAAGCATGGTTGAGGTAGAGGAGTTTAGCTTCTTAGCAGGGTTGGTCTAGAATTTTTATGGTGCAGTCACACACACACACTTAAAGTATTTTATTTCGAATAAGTTATATGCTTCATTTTTACATCTAGTTTAATAATATAGATTTGGACAGGCATATAGAGTGGTAATGAATCCATAAATTATTTAGTAATTTTGCTATATTATAATTTAGATTTAAAATAAGTATTATGGCATTAATTTATTTTCCTTAGTAATTAAAATCATGAAATTGAATGGAAATGGTTAGTTGAGAAATTTATTTCGATTAAATAGAAACGAAATGCGTAGTCCTTTCATTTTTTTTAAATGGACTAAAGTTAGCACTCCAAATGGGGGGGCGAGATTAATTAAATGTTTCCCAATTTCATTATTTTTCCATAACATTAGCTAGATGGAAGGAGGGAAAAAAAAAAAAATTATAATGATAATAGAAATTGCTTTTCTTTGGGGGGAAGAGGTAGACATTTTTGAACAAACAAAGCAAGATGTTTTAGGCATTTTTTTGAAGAAAAACAAAAGGGAGAGGTTTTTTTTCAGAGGGAGGGGGAAAAGTTTTTTTTGGTAAGGAGGGCGAGAAAATGCATGGAAAAAAAATAAGGCAGGGCTGCATTTTAAAAAATCTGCAAGCATGTAAGGGGATGTTTTTGTTCCTATTAAGAGGAGGGTGCATTGAGTAGAAAGGGAGAAGAAGAAATGATTGGAGGGGGAATAATGATGCAAGTTTGAAAATAAATGGAATTTAGAGGAAAAACCAGCAAGAGATGAGTAGTGACAAAGGAAGAAAGCCAAAAACTTCATGATTTTATTATTAAATCATTTTAGAAGTTCGTAAGTGATTGGTTGTGGAAGCCAAGCAAGAAAAACAACGACAGTCACAAGAAAATTTAGGTTTTTCTCTCTTGTTTTCCAAATACAACTAATGTGTGTTTTATTTTTACAAGAACTAGAGTTATTTTATAACTTCTTGGGAATTTCCATGCTTCCGTAGTTGCTTATTAGTTTGGTGGAGCCTCTATTTCAAACACCCAATAAGATATCTAGCTGCTGTGTATAATTTTTTTGTTGCGCATTAGAGATTAGAAAACCATCTTTTAGAAGAAAGAGTCACCTATCATTTTCAAACAAACTATACTCTTCGAAAAAGATTGAGTAAATAATATTAAAGCATAGCTTATGAAAAACAATAGGGATGAGGTTGTAAATCCAATCATAGTATTAGAAAACTACCTTATCCTGTCCAGATTTCATTGATAATGTTCAAAAGCAAGGGAATGGGTGAAATGATGATAGATCTTACATAAAACATTTTCTCCCAATTGCTTGGCTAAGTTGTGGGATCCTGATTACATATAGCTGAATATTAAACCTTCTAGTAGAGAAACTAGAAATAAAAGATAAAAACAAGATCAACACATTCAAAATTATCCAAGATAGGAGAAAATGGTCACAGATTGGATCTACAAAACTGTGATTAGAAAATAGTAAGAGTTATGTTCAGATTTTTTATATTTTAAATTATTATCTTTTTTCCAATCGTTGGTAATAGTGGCTTAAGTCCCTGGATGTTCAAGACAAAAAATTTGTGTTTTGTTTTAATGACCAAGGAAATAAATTTCTATTAGATGGGATTGTATATTAATTTTTGTGTATTTGGGAATTGGCTAGAAACTTTGTGATAGGAAAGAAAAAAAAAAATGGAAACGATTTATGTTTTATAAGCTTAGAAATCAACTAAATTATGTTGTATTATCTTGTAGTCCAATTGAATCAATAATGAGATAGAAATCTTCATGACTACTAGTTAAATATTTTTGTCTTAAATTTTGAATGCAAAGAAATATGTAAGTACTGCTATTTTGGCACTTTATTTCTTTTTCTTTTAAAGAAAATTGTGATTAAATTTGATTATCTAGAAGGGTGTTGAATGTGGAATCAAAGAGGAGGGTAATTTATGGGAAATGTATTATTTTTCCTCAAAAATTTACATACTAGTTTTTTACACTAAACTGGTTCATGATGCTTGGTCAAGGTCGGCAAAATATTTATGCATATGATTGAAATGCATTGGTTATTTTATTATGTTTTCCCTCTTCCATATCCTTCTGAATGTATCTACTAGACATAGGTGTAAGTAGATTAGATCACTTGGCTGCCCCAGATCTTTTCGATCTAATTGTGCCAAGTTGCTAGCCTTCTCATACAAAGGTCGGGTAGTTCTTAACCAGGGAACCTCGGGGAGCTAATCACTTCATGGTTGGGTGGTAAAAGCACTTGGACCACTCTTCCATCTCATGATAGTGAATGGACATTGTTCTGATGCCTCGGAGACAAGATTACATGCAGATGGACACTAAGGTTCGATGGCATGATGTTTTTTTTTATATGATTAGATTATATATGTTTTATATCATACAATGTGCTGATATTTCAATCATTTTTTTGATGTGCAAGATATTCATAGTTCTGACAAAAGATGTCAAGTTCACCTAAATCATTTTCAGCATTTATGCTTTGATTTATTTATAGTATCAACATGTGGTCGACCTTGTATTTTCAAGTATAATTAGAGAATTTGGTGTTATGTTATAAAAATTATGATTCTAGTTACTCTTGACTATTTGTTGATATGTATAGATTTTTCCATCTAGAAATGGACATTGAATTTTATAGTTATGTGAACTAAATCGACTTTTGACTTTTCAATTTCTATATTTTTTTCGCATATTATTTTGCATCTTGAGGCTATTTGCATATTTAGCAATAATTGTGGTTTTTGATCTTTACATCAGGTGATACAAGATGGTATTTTTCCAAATTCTTTTAGGTGTAGTGCCCTAATCTATGGTCTTTGCAAGGTGGGTTGGGAAGATGAAGCTCTGAGTTTATTACTTCAAGTGAGACTTTCTCAGTTGTATCTGAATATTGTTACATATAACATTCTGATCAATCATTTCTTCAGAGTACAAAGAGTAAATGAAGCTCTATCTTTTGTATGTAAAATGATTAAAAATGACTATTTTCTAGATTAAGTGACATTTTCTACAGTTATTAATGGACTTTGCAAAGATGGCAAGCTAGACAAAGCTTGGGATTGTTTCCAATACATGTTTCGAAAGGGCTTGCAACCAAACGTTGTTATGTACAGCTCTCTGATGACTGGTTTTTGTCAGAGTAATAGGGTATGCGAGACAGTCACACTTTTTTCTCAAATGGAAGGCAGAGGATGTCCTCCTAATGTGGTAACATACAATATTTTGATACATTCATTCTCTAGGAAAAGAAACGTGAGCGTGGCACTTCAAATGCTAGATAAAATGGGAATAAACAGTGTAAAAACTAATGAAGTGACATGCAACACAATCATTGATGGTCTATGTAAAGTGGGTGATCTTGCTAGTGCAGAATTATTAATGAATATGATAATTGACAAAGGCATGGTTCCTAACGTAATAGCTTATAGCTCTTTGATTAATGGTTATCATATAATGGGTAAAATGGACGACGCTTTCAAGATTTTTAAAAGTATGGAAATGATTGGTATTATTCCAAATATTGTAATCTACAACTGCTTGATTACTAGCTATTGTGAACTTGGTGAAATGGATAAGGCTTTGAAGCTTTTTAAAAGTATGGAAATGATTGGCATTACTCCAGATGTTATATTCTATAGCTCTTTGATTAATGGCTATTGTAAACTTGGTAAAATAGATGAGACTTTGAAGATGAAATGAAAGAAAAAGATTTGGTATTGCTTTGTCAATGTTAGATGAAATGGAAACAAGAAATTTGATTCCAAATGAGATCACATACAATTCATTATTTGATGCTGCCTACAAAATGTAGAGACACAGTTGTGCTCCAAGTCACAAGACTATTTAAGACACTGTTGGCTAATTGATGCTGGTCACATAGAATAATTAAAAGAATTTGCAAATGACAATACTCTTATCATTATTTATAAGGGGTCGTGGACTCAACAATGACAAAATGTTGAAGTCACTCTTGTATATTTCCTTTCTCATTGTAAAAACTCATCCTCGAATCATAAATTTGAGGGTCTTTTCAATGATTGGTATGAAAAAACTGTAGAAACTTGCTTTTGTTCTAGGGCTGAAACATTGGACTATCCTATTTTTTATTTATTTTTTTATACTATTCTTTTCTATGCTAAAAGATTTTCATTGGTTGCACTGATGTGCAAGTTGAGTATTGCACTTCTAAATAAGTTATTTATCGTTCCATATCTTAATATGCAATCTTTCCTCTTCTTCACTCTTTAAGTTGCATATTGTTAAAATTTTGAATATTTTTAAATATGTTGTTTACCAAGTAGTTTTCTCAAGATCCTCCTTAACCAAATAGCCTAACATGCTGCTACATTTGCTGCTATGTATCCAGCCTCTGTTGTAGATTGAGCAACAATAGGTTTCTTCTTGGATGCCCATGAAATTGCACCTAATCCCATATGAAACATGTATCCGGAAGTGCTCTTCCTGTCATCTATACTTCCAGCCCAATCACTATCTATGTGTCCTGCCAACTTGAAATCATCATTTGTAGTATACAAAATTCCAAATCCCTTGGTACCTTTCACATACCTTAGGATCCTCTTTCTCGCTTTCCAATGGGAATCCTTTGGTGTTTCCATAAATCCGAAAATTAAACTTACTGCATGCATTAGGTTTGGCCAAGTTGCAATTGAATACATTAAACTTCCAACCATACTCTTGTATAGTGTTGGATCCACTCTCTTGCTAGAGTCTTCCTTGCTTAATTTTAGACCTACTACTATTGGTGTAGGGGTTGCCTTACTATTCTACATTTTAAATCTCTCCAAGATCAGCCCTGCATATTTTTCTTGAGAGATGAATATGCCATTATGCATTTGTTTTACTTCTATGCCTAGAAAATATTTCAAGAGACCTAGGTCTGTCATTTCAAATTCACTTTTCATGGCCTCTTTAAACTCACCAATTAGAGCTTTGTCATTTTCAGTAAAAATTAAGTCATCTACATACAAGACAATAATCAATACATTACCATTTGTTGCCTTAATGTAAAGAGTGGGCTCACCATTGCTTTTCCTAAATCCATTGCTCATCAAATATGAGTCAATCCTATTGTACCATACCCTTGGAGCTTGCTTGAGCCCATAAAGATCTCTCTTCAATCTGTATACTTCTTTTTTTTCATGTGAAACTTCATAACCAGGTGGCTGCTCCACATATACTTCTTCCTTCAATACACCATTTAAGAAGGCGAACTGCACATCCATTTGAAATACCTTCCATTTGTGTTGAGATGCAATTGCTATGATAGCACACGCAGTTTCCATTCTTGCAACTAGGGCATAAGTCTCATCATAATCTCTACCATACTGCTATTTTTAGCCCTTGACTACCAACCTTGCCTTATGCCTATCAATCTTGCCTTCAGCATTGCATTTGGTCTTGTAAACTCATTTCACACCAATCACATGCTTCTTGGGAGGCAAATAAGTTAGCTCCCATGTCTCATTTCTTTCTATAGCATCTATTTCCTCATCCATGGCCTTACACCATTTCTTCTCCTTAATAGCTTCTTCAAAATATATTGGATCACTACGAGAAAATAATGCAAAATTAACACTCTCATCATAATCTTCATACATTTCATCTTGGTATAACTCCCTAAGACTATTGGTCTTTCTTGGTAATAGGGACGAGAGTATGGGATCAGAATCTTCACTACTGTTGCATTGTCAACTAGCTCGATCTTCACTGGTACTCGACACTGACACTTGGTCATGCCTAGAGGAGCTCGGCAATGACAGAACCTGCTTTCCTTTTCTTCTATTTGCTCCTTCTTCTTGCTATTCATCAGCATCTTCTTCACTCATAATTGGCACTTTATTGGAAGTTCTTGGTGACTCATCAATTGAACCATACTAAGACTAATTTTCAAGAAATTCCACATCTCTTGAAAGAGTCATCTTGTTGTTTAATGGATCATACAATCTGTATGCCTTTGATTCTGAGTTGTACCCTATGAAGATGCACTTCACACCTTTGTCATCCAATTTTTGCCTTTTAATATGCAACACAACCAAACACCCTTAGGTGTTCAACTGTCCATCTTCTTTGTGACCATGCTTCCATTGGAATTTTGTCACGGACTACCTTTGTAGGACACCTATTAATTAGGTAAACTATTGTTGCCATATCCTCTCCCCAAAATTCAGTTGGGAGACCTTTCTCTTTCATCATGCTCCTTGCCATTTCAACAATGGTCCTGTTCTTTCTTTCAACCATTCCATTCTGTTGTCGTGTATAGCTGGCTATAAGCTCTTTCTTTATGCCATGTTTCTTGCAAAAGTTTACAAAAAAATTGGAGGTATACTCCCCTCCTCTATCTAATCTTAGGACCTTGATATAATGTCCACATTCCCTTTTAGCCTAGGCTTTAAATTCTACAAATTTATCAATTGCTTCAGATTTATTCTTTAAGAAATACACCCATGTCCTACGACTGAAATCATCAATAAATGTCATGAAATAAGTACTCCCCCCAATGGAAGTAACTTGAATAGGACCGACTAGGTCAGTATGCACTAACTCTAATGGATATCTAACCCTCCTAGAATTTCCAAAATTAAAGGGAAGCCTGTGTTAGTTACCCAAAATACAAGCCTCACACTTGTCACATGAATTTCCTATGTGTGGAAAACCTTCTATCATTCTTTTATTTGACAATAAATTTAAACCAACATAGCCAAGATGACCATACCTAAGGTTCCATAGCTGTGAGGGGTCTTCAATCACACTCCTTAGAGCTGATTGTGTGGGAGGTGCAACACCAACTTGAGATGAGAAACATGTCTCTATCTTCAAGGGAAACATTTTGTTCTTTGTTATTTGAGTTGCTGCAAGTAAGTTTTTGCTCCCATCCTTTTCATGGATGACACACTTGTCATTCTCCATTAGCACCTTGCATCCATTTTGAATGAGCTGACTAATGCTCATCAAATTGTGCTTCATACCAGGGGTGAAATATACATTTTGTATTTCCTTCTTCTCACCTTTCTTGTTGTGGACCATAATAGATCATTTTCCCACGACTGGTAGGGTTCCATTGTTACCCATCTTAATTTCTGATTTGAAACTCTTGTCAATGAATGAAAACAAGGTTTCATTACCACTCATGTGGTTGCTACATCCACTGTCAAGGTACCATACCTCAGGGCTTCCTTCACCAACATTACACATGATGAAGGTAGTGGCATTATTTCCACTTCCCATATTCACATCAGCCACATTTGCTTGTCCTGACTGATCATTTTACTTCTTCCAACATTCATTTTCATAATGCCCATATTCATGATAGTAGTAGCATTATACATTACTCTTATTTGAGTTGTAGTTTTTCTTACCTCCTCTCGAGGTATTTTGAGAGCTACTTGCTCCATCTGCTCTTCTTGAGCTTTCTACTGCAGAATTCCTTTGTCCTCCATTACCTTGGCTCTACCTCTAGAGTTTCTACTTGAGCCATTTCTTCCTCTCCCCCTTCCTCTTGGATTTGTCTAAGCTTTGAACACTTGCTCTTGAGAAGATGAAGAAGTAGATCTATTGATCCTATGCTCATGGGTCTGAAGTGTACCCATCAACTCATCCATTGTCAAAATAGTGAGGTCTTTTGCCTCTTATATGGTCATGACAAAATTTTCATATTTATGAGGTAAACTCCTCAATATCTTTTCCACTATCCTCTGCTCTTGATAGTCTTCTCCATTTGACTTCAGTTCATTAATCATATTGGAGATCCTTGAACTAAAGTCTGCAATTGATTCATTTTCCTTCATCTGAAGGTTCTCAAACTCCCTCCTTATGTTCTGTAGCTTTACAGTACAAACTTTATCAGTTCCCTTGAAGTTTGTCTCAAGGATATCCCATGTTTCCTTTGCATAATTTTTTGCTGCAATCTTTGGGAATATTGTCTTTGTCATTGCTGCTTCAATAAGACTTAATGCCTTTGCATCTTTCCTCCTTGACTCTTTCAAATGAGTATTTTGTGCATTTGTGAGAGAAGCATACTGAGTTGGGTCTATCACATCATTGAACCCATTAACTACAAACTCCCACAAATAATTTGCAACCATTATGGTCTTCATCTTCTTTGCCCATGTATCATAATTTTTCCCATTGAAGGATGGTGACTACTGCCATATCTTTCTTGCATCTACTACCATGTCAAATATCCCAAGAAAAAAAATGCCCTAACTCACTGTGGGTGTGGGGCCTCAAAGCTCTGATACCATGTGAGAAATATTATAAATTTAAATTACAACTCACAACTCTAAACCTAAAATCTTTGCTCGGCACTTAAAAATTGCTTGGCGCATGAAGGTGCTGAGTGTTAGTTTTGCTCAGCACTTGCTCAGCACATGAAGGTTCTAAGTCACAGATGGTTTGGCAGTTGATGGTGCCGAGTGACAGGAAACAGGTGCCAAATTGGCTCGGCACAAGAAGAGCTCGGCACACAAAAAAATGCTCGGCACCAATGGATGCCGAGTGAGCTCGGCTCCAATTGAGAAAGAGGATGTCGAGTGTTTTGTTCAACTTGAAAAAATATAACTTAGAAAAATTCTAATGTGAATGCTTTCACCATTAAAACCAGAGAGCCAATACATTAAGCTTCAAAAAAATAAACTTGTCAAATGCAACATTCAAGGGAAGAGTAATGGATTCAAGTGTTCCTGCTTGCTTTACTATTCAACTTGATTAAACCATTACAAAATCTAGGAGCATTTGGCTTCAACCAAAAAAACCTTAAAATAACCCTAAACTGATAATGCTTCAAAAAAATTTAAACCTGCAACTCTAATGGTTGCATAAAATGGTGCCTGGAGCAATCACTTCTTCAACAGGAAAAATCTAACAATAACAAACTTACAGAGAGAATAGGGGAAACGCGTGCAACTATAGGCACAAACTTCTTTTTTTCTTCCTTCTTTTGCTCTACTCTACTCTACAACTATTGATCTATTGAAAACTCTCTGAATGAATGAATAAACATTCCTTTTGTCACATTTCATTTTCTCCCTCTTTTCTGATTTCAAAAATCTCACCCACCATATTTATGTTTCTATCTGTTATGGGCATCAAAGGTGGTAGGTGAGCATTTGGCTCAAGGGGCAAACATACGCTTCATTTAATATTCCAAGACTCATCACTGTTCTGGGTTGTCTGGATTGATTTGGGTTTAGTATGTCACATGTCACTTTGATAGCTTAAGATTGAACTTCAACATTTTCTTAAGCAGCCTCATCATGGCTTTTTTCAATTCAAAATGATGTCTTCATTTCTAGTTCAACCTCATGGTTTTTTCAGGTTTAACCAGATGATGATGTTTGAAGCTGAGGTGCACAGTATCAAGCCATGGGTGAAGGGGGTTTGACTCGCAGTAAATCTTTTATCTGGTTCAAAATGTGACAAGGGAACAAGGAAATCACCAATATCCTTAGCTTCTATTTCAGTAAACCCATATTTATATCTAATCACCTGAACCAATGCCCATGGATGCAAGTTTCTATTTCATTTTAGCAAGTTCCTATGCTAGTCAAAATATTTGGGAGAAACTGTCAATCAGGCCAAATGATTTTTGACTTTTTCATAGCTGCAACTACCCACAAAATTTGACCTGTGGTAAGTTCAAAAGCAATACAAGCTAATGACCACTTCTCTGGACAACTTAATACCTGAATGAATTTTTTGGTTGGGGGTTTTGGGTTTATCTGTTACAATAACCATTGCCCAAACCAAGCTAATCTTATTTTTAAAAATGTCATTTACAATATGTTTTGCCTTGGATGGCACCACAAAAACTAGTTTTCACTATGAACTTGCTAGTTTAAATATTCTTCTGAAACTTTAGGCTAGATAATTTTTCCAATTATTCCTTGGTGCAAATGTGTTGTAAATCCTATCAAGTATTTGTAAGAAACATTTATGTCCAACTGTAGGATTTATTTGGTACAATATTTTTGTTTTGGAAATTTTGAAAAATATAGTAACAAACATAGTCTGTTAAAGCCTATGCACATGGGTCAAAAAATCAAAGCACCTAGTGTGCGGATGCATTCAGTGTGGGTGCTTCGCGCACCTAAGTAGCCCACCAACCGAAAAAGTTATGCCACACCTTGGCCACAATGATCGAGCACCTGGGTGGGATGTGAGGCTCAGGTGTTGCTCGGATGAGCAGGGTGCTTGCAGAGTGCAACTGGCTGAATGGTCCAAAAAAAATTTTTAAAAGTATTTTTTGCATTTCTTTTTTAATTTATTTTCTAGGCAAGCTAACCCTTGGGATGATTAGGACTTCGATATAGGGAATGATTGGAGAGCACTTGGGATGATTCCATTCTCATTATTGACATTTTGTCATTTTGTTGATTGTACTCACTTTGATATGGCTATGATACATTATTTCATTTCATTGTTTCATACTACTTGGCTCATAGTCATCATGAGCATCTTTATGATATATGATATTCATATTTGAACAATGAATTTTGAATCTTGCATCTTGAACTAAGTTAATTTGTTAAATGGTCATTGGTAATGGTTATGAAGTTTCAAGTTTCAAGTTTGAACTTATGGTTTGTGAATCACATTTCAATTTTCTCTATTCAACTATATGTGGTATGTGATATAATATATTAAAGTATCATTTCATAATTAGCATTTTTAGTCATATATATATATATATACTATACAACCCCCTCCCCCCTCTGCAGCTCCCTACCATCCCTAAATTGAGGGCCTTTTTTTCCCACACTTGAAACTCGTCCCGACATCCCTCGTACTACCACACACCGCACCGGTGTAACACTGGTTAAAGTTGTAGTGAGGCTTAACGCATGATATATAATGAGGCTTTTGATGAATTGTCTTTAAATTTAAACTTTTGATGAATTGTCTTTAAATTTAAACTAAGTTACCAAAAGTTTCTTAGTTGTGGGTGCATAAAATGGCATTACAAAGAGGATTTGAAAAGTCTGTATTAAATATTAGATTTTTATGATGAGAACTATTTTTTATTAGAATTGATTTGAACATTTTTAAAATTAAAAGCTGATCTAAGTTAGTTTCAATAAGACACAGTGGAAATTATTGACTAATGTCATCAACTCTCATCTAATTCATTAGCCAATAGGCTTTCCCATTAGAGTTCACTCCAGCTAGAAGTTGTCTCACACCGGCAAAAAACTTATCAAAAAACTATTTTCTGATCATGAATTGGAGTTATTGATCTTTATGTCAAATCTACCAGATTTTATCTTGATTGAATATTGTATGCAATCATCAATTTTTAAATCACGTCATTCATTGCATGTTTTTCTCTTTCACACGTTATCGATCTATTTTGTCACTTGCATGCAACTAGATTTCTATATTTATTGTCATTAAATGTCTTCCATGCAAGCAGGGGAGTGAGATGAAATCAGACCTCTCATTCTCTGTTTACTCTTCTTCCTCTCGGGGGAAATAAGGAGCAACAGGAGATTTTGATTTACATTTGGATTTACAATCCTCTTCCTAATAATATACCGCTGCAAATGTCTTCTATGCTTAAACATGAGTCTCAACCTCAGCCCTCCCATCGTCTTCTCCCTTCCTTTGTTCAAAGCCAAGCTATTTTTGTCCTTAAAAGGGTTAGGGCAAATGAAACAGGACTGAAGCTTTAAAACAAGCCTCTGTTAAGGAGTCCTCAGAATAGAGGAATGTGTATTCTTGTTCTTTTTGTGCTTTGTCTAGTTATAAAATTCCAATATAGCTCTCTATATTAACTTGCATGGCGCAATAATCTGACTAGACTGTTACAATTTCTAGGGTTCAAAATGGGTTTGTTCTTGAGCACCAATTACATAACTACGAGGTTGCATTTATTTCATTTTCTTATATCTATTGCAAAATCACCTGCATAAATAGTAGCTTGAGAATAATGTTTATCCAACTACAATTGGCTTTGACAAGAATGTTCACAATCTAGTGCATAATGCTACTAACTAAGGTTGAAGTCATTCGCATGCTAAATTATTATTGTTGATAGTCAGCCTTCTATTATGGTGTTAGTACTATGTAACTAATTTAATTCTTCTACGCATGGGGCAGTCTTAGTATGATTTACCTTATTTTCATGTTTAGAGGGACTGTTTATTTTATTTTTTATGTTTTCACTTCTTACAAATCCTATTTTGAGGTTTTTTAGTAAATGTGCTTTCAGGTGAAGATCAGCCTAGGGCAGAGAATCCTACTGGAGAAGATGAAGAGGTGTTTATCCAATATAGTATAAGGCTAGACTACTTAAAAAGCTTTTTGTGTTCATATATTTTCTTACAAATAATTTTTCATTGCAATTTGTTGCACTCTTGAAGTTGCATGAGGAATCAGTTGTAGTTGGTTTGTGTTACTCATTGTTAATGTATTAGTTGTCCTTTTTTAAATGTTGTTGATAGTTGTGAAAATCCATACATCAGCCATGGAAGTGCCTTGTGACTAGATAGGGTTATATTCTTTCCTTTGAATGACTGCCAACTATTAAATTGGGCCTTATTGGAAGATTGATTCACCAAAGCAAGATTTTTTTCTTAATCTGTGAGGTCAAAGCCAAGATTGATTATCATTTTTTGTTATAATTAATCATTATTATAATCTATTAAGTTCTAATATATTTCAACCCAAGACCTCCCGAAAAGAAATCTTTAATTCTTTACATTCAGTGCAATTATTTCAAACTAAATCCATTGCTAATGTCAAAACAAAAAAGTAAACTAATGCTTATTTAAAGTAAATTTTATATTGTTTATTCAATGGGTTTTGAAGTATTATTATTAGAATATAAAAATATGAAATATTTAAAATATGGAAATTCTTTTACATCAACATGGTTGTTAATAGATCAAACATATAACTGCACTTTAATCTCTCTCATGCATAACCGCATCAAATCAAGAAAAATCAGTTTCAGTTATAAACCACAACACATACCTCCATTTCTATGTTTGTGTTTGTGTTCCTACTCTACAAACATTCAATGCAAAGCTTGGGGGTGGAATATTGACAAGGTTTTTAATCAAGAATGGCAAAAATCATGATTTTTTGCTATGAATGGTACATTTTCTACTGTGTATGTTAAAAAATCTCATTTATTTTTTAGTCTTAGAAGAACTTATTTTTGCTGACTAATCATTTGGGATATGTTTAGTTGAAGTAGTTTTCTAGCAGTTTGATTTTCTCAACTGCCCGAATAGTTTTTTAGGTTGTATATATTCTCATGTTATTTTTAATAAAATTTGCTTGTGTGAGTGTGCATTTCATTTCATTTATTTGGGCCTGTTATAGTGGTATCAGAGCCAAGTTGTTGGAGAAAAATAATTTAGATTGAATTGTGATTCCAATGCATTCTTTAATTTCAATCGTTGGAATAGTTCTTTCTGGAAAAGAGAATTATCATGAATGGTTTCGAAAAGTTAAAAATACCCTTATTTTTAATGATTTGTGATATGATGTTTGTGAAAGAAAAGATGACAAAGAAAAGCCAAAGTAGCCTACAGATGCAAAGGAACTCGTCATCTGGAAGGGTAAAGACAAAAATGCTTATGCTCTCATTGCTGCCTCCATTACTGAAGAGGTAAGTAGACATATAATCTCTTGTAAGAGTGCATTTGCAGCATTAAAGAAACTCAAAGATTTGCATGATTCTCATTCAAAACTTGAAATCATTCAATTATTGATAAAGTTATTCAATTTAGAAATGAAAGATAATGATCCGATGAAGTTAGCCTCTAAAATTAGGGCTCTATTTCATGATATTGAAGCCACAAGTGTAAAAGTAGATTTACAACTCACTACTTTTATTAAAGCTCTTTATCCTACCTATACACACTATCTTGAATCTCTTCAAGCTAGTGAAAGATGAAAGATATAACATTTGACAAACTTGTGGAGAAGATTGTAGAGAGGGAAAAAGATTTTGGAAAAAAAGATTCACTTTCAAATGTAGAGACTTTGTGTCTTGCACAGAAAAAATAGGGGAAAACATCCAAAGATGCGCCTTCCAGACATGACAGTAGCAACAAAGGTCATGGAAGAAGACAATCTAGAGGCAGGGGGAATAAAAATTATCAAGGTGATAGACAATATTCTCAACCACAACACCAGCATAGGAATTATCAACAAAAAGAAAGGCAATCTATACAATGCTATAGATGTGGAAAAATAGGTCATAGTGCCAATGTTTGCAAAACTCCATGGGAGAAGATTTGTAAAAAGAAGGAGAAGCCACCAGAAAGAGGTAACCCTCCTGAATCTACACATTATGTTATTGCACATTGAAATGTTGGGATTGAAGAAGTTTTTAGTACTTCAAATTCTTGTTTGAATGATACTTGGTTGTCAGATATTGGAGCCACATGTCATATGACCTTTAGAAGAGATTTTTTTGAGACATTCAATGATCAAGTGGATGGAGTAGTATATTTTGCTGATAAATCTGAGATAAAACCTTTAGGCATTGGGTCTATTAGACTTAAATTACCAGGTCTTGCTGATTATATACTTTCTAATGTTCTATATCTTTCACAATTGAAGAGAAATTTAATATCACTTGTGCATATTAGACAGCATGGTCATTCAATACATATGTTTGATGGTATTATTGAGATCAGAAGAGATGATGATCATGTGATTGTAATCAAGTTCTCAGAATTATGCAAATTTCTCACAGCATGGTGGTAATATTTCTTCTAGTTTGTTATGGCATGCAAGATTTGGTCACATTAACTATGATAGTCTCAAAATTCTGAAACAAAATGGAGTTCAAGGACTTCCCACTATCCCAAAACAAATTTCTCAATGTGATGCTTGCATTTTAGGCAAACACAGTAAACAACCTTTTCATGATTCTATGTTTAGAGCTTCTAGAAAGCTGGGTCTCATTCACTCATATTTGTGTGGGCCTATGCCCTTTCCATCAGCAAATGGAAATAAATACATAATGACTTTTATTGATGACTATACCAGGATGTGTTGGGTTTATTTATTAAAAGAGAAATCTCAAGCTTTTGATACCATCAAAAATTTCCATTTGTGGATTAAAAATGAGACTCAACTCAATATTGGAACCCTAAGAAGTGATAATGGTGGTGAGTACACTTCTAAATATTTTGAAAAATATTTGCAAGAAAATGGTATTAAGCATCAGAAAAGTGTTCCATATAACCCACAACAGAATGGTGTAGCAGAATGTATGAATCGAACACTCTTGAATATGGTAACCTCTATGATGTTTTTCAAAAATGTTAAATTAATGTTTTGGGGAGAAGCAATTCTCTGTGTTGTCTACATAAAGAATAGAAGTCGTTGTAATGCATTGCAAAGTAAAACCCCCTATGAAATGCGGTATGGCCATCTTCCAAGAGTTAAGCATTTTAGGGTTTTTGGTTGCACATGTTATGCTTTAATTCCTGCTCACTTGTGAAATAAATTGGAAGCTAGGAGTAGAAAGTGAATTTTTTTGGGATATTCTACTACTTCCAAAGCTTACCATCTATATGATGAGGAGAATAAAAAAAATGTTCTTTCTAGAGATGTTATATTTCTTGAATTTGACAAAGATGCACACGGTGTTGAAAAACTACTTTCTCATCTTGATATATTTCAATCAAAAAAATTCTATCATGAATGGGATAATGAACTTCCAACTCTTGAAGGGGGATTCCCTTTCTAGGTCAATCTTTGGAAGTTACAAAGAATGAAGAACCTGTTGAAAGAGAAGACAACAGTTCTCAAAAAAAAATTAGAATCTGAAATAGTTTGTGACAGGGAAGATAACAATTCCAAAATATCAGGAATCTTTTGTGAAGAACCTGTTGCACAAGAATGTGAACCATCTGAACCTATTGCACAAGAATATGAACCATCTAAACTTGTTGCACAAGAATGTGAACCAGCTTGTGAAGAATCTAATTCAAAGGCTCTAGAGGTTGATAAAACATTAGAGAAATCAATCCATAGATCAATGCGGACCAAGAAAATTCCTCAGAGGTATGAAGATTTTGAATTCATTTTTTCTATTGTTGATGAACCTTCTTCATTTCAAGAAGCAACAACAACTAATGCATGGAGAAGTGCAATGCAAAGGGAGTATGATGCTCTCATAAAAAATGGAACTTGGAGGTTAGTGGATCCTCCAATTGGTGCCAAACCTATTGGCTATAGGTGGGTATATAAGAAAAAATATAAAGTTGATGGTTCACTTGATAAACATAAAGCAAGACTTGTAGCAAAAGGATATGCTCAAAGAGAAGGTGTTGACTACACTAAAACTTTTGCTCCTACAGCCAAGTGGGGAACTATTCGAGCATTGTTTTCTTTGGTAGCAAAAAAAGGATGGCATATACATCATATGGATGTTAAAACAACCTTTTTAAATGGAGATTTGAAGGAAGATGTCTATATGCTACAACCTCAAGGTTTTGTTATCAAAGGCCAGGAACAAAAGGTATGTAAATAGGTAAAATCTTTGTATGGTTTGAAGCAAGCACCACGTGCTTGGTATGAAAAATTGACTAAGCACCTCCTAAAATTAGACTGCAAGCATTTTAGTCTTGATGATGCAACTCTCCTTGTCAAGAAAATTGGTAGATCAATTGTGTATCTAGTTGTATATGTTGATGATCTTCTCATCACAGGCAATAATGATGGTTATATAGAATCCATTAAGAGAGAGTTGAAAAAATGTTTTGATATGACTGACTTGGGATTACTTCATTATTACCTAGGTATTGAAGTCATTCAAAATCCTAAGTTCATTTTTATTTCTTAGAAAAAAATGTATTGGAGAGTTATTATACAGATTTGGCATGAAAGATTGTAATTCTGTTTCCACTCCAATGGAGCAAAATATGAAGCTTTCATCCAATGAAGGAAATATTTTTGAAGATCCAACCAAGTACAGGCAGCTTGTTGGATGTTTGATTTATCTCACCACTACTTGCCCTGACATTACCTTTGCAGTAGGAATTTTGTCCAAATTTATGCATAAACCATGTGAGGGGCATTGGATTGTAGCACAATGAGTTTTGAAATATTTAAAAGGAACTCAAACTCTTGGCATAAAATATTCAAGAGTTTCAGACTTCCATCTTACTGGCTATGTTGATTCAAATTTTGATGGTGACAAAGAGAATGGGTTATCTACTTCTGATTATTTGATGACCCTAGGATCAGCTGCTATTACTTGGAGATCAAAGAAACAAAAAATTCCTGTCGACTCTACAACTAAAGCAGAATATGTAGCAGTAGCTAAAAGCTACAAAGGAAATTGTGTGGCTGAGGAAAATTCTTGATGACTTGCAGGAGAAACAGACAGCTTCAACAACTTTATTTGTTGATAATAATTTTGCAATACAATTGGCAAAGAATCCTAAATTTCATGATCAAACCAAGCATATCGATACCTAATATCACTTGATTCGATATCATTTTGAGGCAAAAACTATACAACTGAAACATTGTTCCATTGAAGAACAAATTGCTGATATTTTTACTAAAGCACTGGGACGTGTTAAATTTGAACAATTTCAAATGCTACTTGGAATGAAAAACATCCCTTTAGATTAAGGGGGGAATGCTGACTAATCATTCGAGATATGTTTACTTGAAGTAGTTTTCTAGCAGTTTGATTTTCTCAACTGCTTGAATAGTTTTTTTGGTTGTATATATTCTCATGTTATTTTTAATCAAATTTTCTCGTGTGTGTGTGCATTTCATTTCATTTCTTTGGGCCTATTACAATTTCTATCAATTTTCTTTAATCTCTATCTTGACAACAATAATCTTCTATACCCAAAGGAAGATAGAGAAGCAAAGGAACTCTGGCTTGTCTGCAGATTATGTCATCACAAGGTTTGTCACTTTCTTTGAATGAAGCAAATGTCTCCATATAGTAACTTTGTATCAATGAGAGAAAATTGATTGGATTTAGAAACTGCAACCTATATCTTTTTATGTAGAAAGAGTGCTAATAAAGTTTTCAAACATGACCACTTGTCTGAACAAAGGATTAACAACAAAAGTTCATACTTGCACTTTTTTTGAAGTGATATTATCATTCTTCCCAAAATTCCTAATTTGAATAGTGTTTGTAAGGGCAAGTGTTTACTATTATCATTATCATTAATAATTTATAAAACATATTAACAGTATTGAATAGATCTGTCCATCTTTTCTCCATATTTTATCATGATCGTCAATAATTTATAAAAACATAAAATTTGTCAATAATTCACTACACAAAATAAATGAAAAAAAAAAAAAAAGAAATCAATCACATCTTTACATTTAGAGCACTTATTTCCAATGCAAACTTCTCCTCTTTTTGTAAGCTGCATTATTGCCTTGCATTCCTTGATATGGTACAAGTCCTTCATTTTATTCTACTGCCTCAAGAATAGAAGTGTAAGAAGGAGAAGAAAGTCATGGATTTGGGCTCCACTATTACTAAAATTTCCTTCATCACTTTGTCAATCCGGACTGATGAAATCTTCCTCTAGTCGGTCACTAAATAACATGCAGAGCTAGATGCTAAAAATGGAGAAGTGGATGTTGGAGAGCACTAGAATGAAGGACTGTAGTCACCTACCCCACCTATGGTAAAGTGGGGATGCATACACGGTAGTTAGTTGTGATCCTCTTCTTCATTCTCTTTCCTATGGTGTTTGACAAAACTTTTAGTTATGCACATACTGCTTATTACTACATTAGTGTTGTTGTCAAGTTCACCCTTTCCATAGCTGATCAACACCTCTTTCACAACTACTAGGAGATGCCTTCCAACTATTGTTGTGAATTTTGTAAAATAATGTTATTTTGAAGAATAGGTATGCCCATAAAAAATGCATTACAAAGACATTGTTTTAAAGAGACTAATACAACCAACTTCGCACATTAACATGAGGCTACATAATGTGATAAATAAAAAATAAATACTTTTCACACTAGTAAACAATATATCAATCAAACCATAGCAAACAAAGCTCAAAACTTCTCAACCAAAAAAAACCAATAAAAGCAACAGATGAATAATTTCCAATAGATAAATATTGAATTATACAATTGAACAGTTGCAAAACATGTTTCTCAAAATAAGGTTCCAATAAAATTGTATCCAACCAAAATAAATAGAAATTGAAAATCATAACATTAATAAACATCTATATCAAACCAATCTAGCACAATAGCACAGGGCACAAAAAACTAGTCCCCAATAGCAATATAAACTTTCCAAAATATAATAGCCTAATCATTCAAGCATGGATAAAATCAACAATCATTCAAACCAACCTCCAAATTCATAAATCACATGCCCATACATATTACATTGCACCAAAAGCTCATTTAGATCATCAACACATAAGGTAGTTATTGCACTCAAAGTTAAAATGTAAAAGTTCTCTACCTGGAATTTGTCTCACAATGGATAAACTAGTAAATGGTATCAGGTGGCTAGTAAATGGTTTCCTCTCATTAAAAAATGGTTTACTCTCATCAAAAAATAATATTAAATTTGCTATGCAATTGAAAGCTATAAATCCACTAAATTCCTTTTTTCAAGGTAATCAAAATATGATATAGGGAATAGATAAATTAAAACTTTAAAGCATGTATAACTATTGCAATAAACCATGGTATAGGAATGAGTTGGTTGCCAAAGGGAAACCAGTGATGAGGTCTATCTTCTAAGCATGCCACCTCATGGTGGACTAATGGGCCCCATGGGGCCAAATGGAGACAATATTAAATAAATAAATAGTTTTTTAAATCGGTGGAAGCAGTCAAAATGCATCTATCATAGGAAATCGAGGAAGGGTAGTGATCTATTTAATTTGTGATTATAAAATGACTAATTGCCTATTAGATGTTTAGACCAATTGGATGAATGACATGATTTCTTCTGGTATGCAAATATTTAGTTGTCTTGTATGCTTTTTTTGAAAAGTCATGTCAATACTTATTTTTTAAGAATTTGTTAAATTGAAAAAAATTAATAGGTTTGTGATGACATAACAATTTATCAATTGATTAATCAAGTTGGATATTTGAATTAAAAAGAATGCTTCAAAAAGAATGTTGTTTTAGCATTATACTTAATCTTACATACTAGAAATCAAATTTTATTCATAAGGTCCTTGATAATTAAATTGCTCTATAAAATTGAAATTCATTCGAAATTCTCACATATAATTTAGAGGGCATGAAGTTAGAACGTTGTATTATAATGCCATCTCACCAAGTTTTGTCATATATTGCCTATGTGTTTCCACATCAAAAATTTTGAGATCTTAAATGTTTGGGGAATTTGATCCTCACGAGTTTATAAAAAAAAGAAAAGAAAAATGAAAGGTATTATTTTTTAATTCACATATGTATTGATTTAATGATCATATCTCATAAAATTGTCTTTATAATATTCTCATGTATTGTAATATGCTAGATCTCCCTTACTAAAAAATAAATTATATATTTAATATCAAATATATCTAAGATATATCTTTTCTTTTTAAATGTATATTAGTCTATTTTATATTGTATTGTATCATTAATAGTTAAGATGAAATAATTACATATTTTATTAAGTGTAAAAATAAGTTTTGAAGGGTTCTAAGAACTCTATACAAGTGAATTCTATGAGATATGTAGCCTATAATCCAAAAAGATTTGACAAGCTACACAAACTTGAAAGATGGGTTTTGAAAAGGATCTCATAATCTCCAAGAGGATTTTGAATAAGCTCTCATAAACTTAAAGTGAATCGCAGCATGCTCCCACAAGCACACAAATAAATCTCTCAACAAGGCATCCACAAATATAGAAGTCCTTAACCAAGTAACTCAAGGCCAAATAATATGTCCCCTATATGCATAGAGATATAGAGTAAAATCTTTAAACCAAACCCAAAAATGTCATACATAATCAATAAACAATGGATAGGCAACAAGAGAGGAAAAATCAGAGGCCTATAACTCCAAAGGTAACAAAAGAAGGTGACATAAAAATTGGCATAGGAAAAATAGGTCTCTGGAAATAAATAAAACCAAGAAAAAGACCTGCCAAAAAAATCATCCAACAATATAAACAAAGAGTAGATGCTGAAAAAAGTATATTTCCCCAAAAAGATCTTCTACAAGTCTAGCTATAATAAGCTCACACCACAATGATATGAATCTAGATTGAGAAATATGGAGAGAGGAATTATAGTGAGAGGAGAACCAACCCTAACTCAAAACCTTCTCTATGTTAACCACCTTATTAACCACAATAACCTCCTCCATGTTTCCATTCCAATGAATCTCACAATGACAAGAACATCCATGTGCATTGAAATAATTGCAAAACTAAAACACCACCTCCACAACTAGAAAAACTATGGAAGGAGGCCTAAAGAAAAAATTTATGAAATCATGCTTTCAAATTTCTTCAATAATAAAAGATTCGCAAGGATTTTATAGAATTTTCATATGGTTTTGAAAAAATTGCCAATAAAATTTTAAAAATTCCTACTTAAAAGAAAAAACTAGCTAATAGAAATTAATTCTTTCTCAGGTAATGTTCAATTCACACAAATTTTATTCTTTTTTCCAAAATGGAGTTTCTTAAGGTTATGCTTAGGGCCCTCACACTCCTATTCATAAGTGCAATATAATTGCTAATCATAGGGTGGCCCTCCCATCAAATCATGTAGGTAAACCCAGTGAGTTAATGATGAATTCCCCTTTGGCACAAGAAATCTAAGTTCATTTTTGGTTCCAACCAAATCTCACTCGAGAATCATTCAAGCACATCCATCCCAAAACTAGATCTTTGTCCCCTGATCTCCAATTATAAGCTCGCTTACAAATCTCCTTATTGTGTTAACATGCACCCACAACAACCCCAAAACTCTAGACGCTTGAGATATTTGGTTCTAGTCCATTCAACCCTACCACAAAGTAAGTAGAGATTAATGTTTTGGTAAAAAATATTTTTGTTGAAGGCTTATGGCATCATTGTAAAACTTGTGACCTATTTGTAAGATGGTGTGGTTCAGGACCCCCAGTGAACAATATTGTAGACTAGATGATGATGAATTTCCTTGATCAAGTGAACCTATATTCTATGGAGGATTTATTATCAACACAAAAAATTCATCCCTGCCACTTTGAACCTTAAATTGTAAGATGTCACATTGACAACCCCAAACAATGTCACCTAACAATTTAGAAATAGTCCAACAATTGGAAATCAATGTGAGTATTCTAAGTAATATAATGGAAAAAAAATTTATGCCCTACCACTTTGAATCTTCAATCATCAAATGCAATATTGACGACCACAAACAATGTCATCTATCGGTAAGAAATAGTCAAAAAACTTTAATTCAATATGAGTATCCTAACTAATGTGATGGATGATGAGGCCTTTGTACATGAGGAAGCCAGAGATAAACTATCACCTTAAAAGAATAAGATTGTCACTCTAATAATTTATAAATGAAACTAGTTCCCATCTTGAGCCATCTAATAACCCTCATGTGGCAACCACAATTGGTCTTTAGCCATCCAATACTAGGCTTGGTTATGTTGAAAATATAAGAGTAACTGAGAGGGGAGGGGTGAAAAAGTTACCAAAAAAATAAATTCTAGATCCCTTAGATGTCAAAAAAAAATTAAAACATAAACTCTGATTAAACTATTTTTTGTTTTTACTCGACAAACACATAGGCACTCGGTTAACACTAGCAAATACTGCAACTCGACAAACACTAAGAATCAAGTGTAACTTGGTAATAACTGAACTTCTAAATGTTAAGATATTATCAACGATTAACTTTACTTAACTTAGTTGCATACACATGAACGTAATAGCATGAACACAAGTGACACCAAGATTTAATGTGAAAACCCAATTTGGGAAAAACCACCAATTGTAACTAGTTACTGATTTTCACTCCTCTGAAGTGAGCTCTATTAGGAGCCAACCCTGTTAAAATTACAAAACACACTATTAGGTGTGACCCTGTTAGAGGATTTAATCACCCTGTTAGGAGTGGCCTTGTTGGAGGTCTTTAGACACTTCAATCTAGAAATGCCACCTTGTTAGAGGATTTACAAATAATTGTTAAGCCAGTTTCATTAAGAGATTTAGATCACTGCTAAAATGGTTAGAAAGTAACAATGAGATGACTTGATTTCTGATGTAACTAAACTGCTAATTACAAATCTCAATTCTGGCTTGTGTACTTGATCCTTTATGATCGAATGTATCTTTGCAGCTCCACAAGGATATTCTACTTATCCTTTTAATTTGCTTCCTCTAAGCATCTTCAAATTTTCTATTCACTTGCTCACATTCAATCCTCATCTTGACCTTATATTTATATCTTACACATTGTCAAGTTAGCTTGAATACAACTTAGAATACTTAATATTCATCTAATCAGTCAACTAGAATCAACAAACAAAATAATTAAACACAATATGCCAAAATAGGAAAAATCCTTCGTTAGTTGACCCTACTCAGTAGACACTAACCAAAATAGATTTTCCTATGTTAACCAAGTGAACTTGGTTAACATTGCATTTCCACAAAGTTCCTTTGGTAACCGAGTGAGCTCAGTTAACACTCAACTTTTTTGACCTTCCCTTTTTTGCCCGAGTGAACTTAGTACGCACTAACTTTTGAGCTTGGCGAACTCTAGAATGCTTGGCATACATTAACTGGCAATGATATGATATTTTGTGTAACATCAAAGAAAATATACAATTGATCAATTGTTTTTGACAGGTTAAGACAATATTTTCTCAGTTAATACTATACTTACTACACTTTCTTTCCTTACACTCGGGTACAACTATGGTAGCTTGGTTAATACTAGGATTCTTCTTCCACTAACCAAATTGGCTTCTCTTTTCAAGACTTCATAACTTTCTTATACATGATCTCAACACTTAATCAAATCATGTAAAACAATCAAACCAATAGTATACTTTTAGAGTCTTAACTCATTCAAGTGCCCATTGAATACCATACACTTATCATGAACTACTTTATTGTACTTTCTTCAAATCCTCTTCACCAATCAAAAGATATGTCACTCTATCAAATTAGTAGTATCTCTCACCAATAAAGGCTTGACATCAATGACAATATAACAACTAATATGATTCTTTCACATTCATTAACAACATTATCAATTGGGGCTAACATCAAATTTTGGAACACTACAAACTTTGTAGAATTTCATAAAGGATGCTCATTTTTTGAAAACCATTCATGTCAAACTCCTTAAAAAAAAATTATATTATGTGCAATCTATTGTATTAATTTAGTGTTTCCTTCTAATGTAGAAAGTGGATACATTTAATAAAGTTAATTGCACTGAATATTTAACTTATATACTAAGATGTCTTGTAATACCCCTCTGACCCTAACAATTGACTTTATAGAAATTAGGAAGTAATGTAGGATCCTAGTGATGTTTGATATACTCTAGTTAAATCTAGAGACAATATATTGTTATTTTATATTTACATGTTTCTAGTTCATACGTCTTTATTGTTTAGAAGATAGTATTTTTATTAAATCATGTTTACATTCTTGTTGATAAATAACTATTACATTTATTTGATTAGAAATCAAGCTAACCTTTCTAATCCATTGTACCTTATATGAGGTTGTGTGTGTGTTTACTCTCTCTAGAATATCTTTAGGATGAGGTGAGGCAGTTGTAGTCACTTCTTCGGGAGATCTACATGATTTCACACTCCTCCTTCCTTGCCTGTCACTATTTATACACACACATACACATATTCATATGTATTGTATCTTTTTGGTTGGTGATGGAAGTGTGTGGATGTACTAGGCATCGACTCCACCCAGATACATAGGTCTAAGCATGCCTCCAAAATCCTCAAACTAGTTGTTATTAAAGGGAGATGGAACCATGATCCCTATAGGAACCTGAAGCCTAGAATTCATGATTAGGGAGTTGCCTACCATTTGGGGATCTTTTGGGATTCTTTCCTCTAATTTGGTATGTGATAGTTGAGTGTTATACTGGTAGTTTTAATTTGATTTTGATCTTAGATAGTGCTTTAAATATTTTAAATTTTTGATGTTTGGGTGATCTTGATCTCATAATATTTCCACTAGTTAGTCAAGTATATATATCCAAGTATATATGGGTGCACAAATATATGCCTAAATAAATATACATTTACTTTAGTTTCATGTGTGACCGTAAAATAGATACAATGTGAGTCTTAGTTTAATTTATTGTGTGTGTGTACAAATCTTTGTGAATGGATAAAGTAAAAGTTTAATTTATTGTGTGTGTGTACAAATCTTTGTGAATGGATAAAGTAAAATAAAATGGACAAAAAATATTAAGAATAATTAAAAGGAGATAAAAGACAAATGAAATAAAGCAATCAAAATTATTACTCTAAATAATAATTGTTAAGGGTTGAACACTTGACCTCTCACCTACTTAACTGTTTATCCACCATCTCACCACTCACACTCTTTGAGAGCTTTAATAAGATAAATAAGCTATGAGCTATAAGAAGTATAAAGACAACATAGTAAAAAGGGGCTTTGAGAGTTGAGCCCTTAACTTCTTGGGTTTAGTAAAGACCTAGCCACTACACCATAATACACCCTTGAGCTTGAACCCCAAGATCACATAGAAAACTAGCAACAAGTTAGAAAACTAGACCAAATTATAAATATTAATTAAATAGGTTGATTTAATAAATCAAACCTTTTTAGGATAAGGGTTACAACAAATGCAACTATTTGCAATGACATCCAAGCTCCCTATAAATTAGGATCCTTCCTAGCAAAAAGAACATAGGAAATATTTGGCAAAAAATAATGTGAGGATACTTTAGAAGGAATTTATATTTCCAAGAAAGACATTAGTTTAACTCCAAGGATATTTGAAGAAGACTATGGAGGAAGGTTAAACGCATAGAAAAAGATTTGGGATAAAAAACTATGGAATAAACATGCACATAGATGACACAAGAAATCTAGAAAGGAAGAGAAGTATTGTTGGAAGTTGCAGATCAAGAATCCTTGAAGGAACATTAGAGGACTTTGGGAAACCTTTAGGCCTCTTTGATCTCAAGAACCCATTCCAAGTAGGCCATGTTCTCATCCTGCACTATTAAAAGCTAAAATATAAAGTTTAAGAAAACATTATAATAATGTTGTGGCTTCTAATTGTCAGTGTGATTTACATGTCTTGATATCTCTCATTGATTACTTTTATATTTGATTTTTCTCTTGGTTAGCATGTTTTAAATGAATGAGTTTCTATGGATTGAACCTTTGGATGCATATTTGTAGGATTGTTGATCTAGGTAGTGGGATTCATCCCTTGAGTGTTAAAGACCACTTCCTTATTTTGACATTATGAAACTTTAGTTGTTAGCATTCTATACATTGTTTAAGAAAATCATTTGGAACAAATGTGTATGAATATTAAATATATGTACACTTCTACACTTCCCAATATGTTTATCACCTTAGAAAAAAGCACAGTAATAGGAAACAAAAGTGCATCAATACAAAATGAAAGTGCAATACTATAACAGAGATGCAAAATAATATTGCACAAAAGAGCAACAATGCTTAACAAATGTGTAGTTTAACATAATTGTATAAAGGCACATGTATACTTCATGGATGCATGATTATAATGAATGAAATTGCATCTATATTCAATAAATGCACAAGAATACAAACAAATGTGCAAGATTAACAAACAAATGTGTAGCAATAGATTTAACTTAGTTGGATAGGCAACTTTTGAACTCTAAAGCCCGATTTCAACACTAGGGTATAACATAAAATGAACATTTAAGCATAAGTGGTATAATTTTCCTTTCTTATACTTTAAGTTATACATCCTTCACCTTTCTAGATAGATTTCAACATCATAGGAGTTAAACTAAAGATTATAGATTTTGAGGGTTTAAGAAATTTTAGACTTAGCCAAATTTCAGAAATCAACATTTCAGCTTGTTCTTTTTGTGTCTTGGAACCTGGTATTTAATCTTGAGGCATTTAATGTCTATAAATGTGATAATTATTCTTGAAAAGTGTTTGATTAGTTTTTTTTTCATCTTATTTCTTATCTAATGAATTAGGGTTTAGTGGATTACCCTAGAGATGGTACCTTAAACTAGTCTTCTCTCTCTTGTATGATTGAGTCAAATTTTAAAATTGAATTTTCTTGGGTCACTAGAGGCTTATGGATTTTGTGGTTCCTTGGAAAAGGAAGTTTCTCATATCTTTTCGATTGTATGATTCTGTTCATGTGAATATGCTTCAATGTATGAGTTAGGGTTGTGAACTAGAAGAATGGGACCCAAGGTTATTTTTCCCTATAACTCTTTGTTCTTTTGGATTCTTTTGATGAGTAGGGTAGAAAAACTATGTGAGTGGCTCACCATAGGTGTTGGGGCCTAAAATTGGTTGCTAGGGATCCTTTGTTTGGAAGCCAGAAGCCTACATAGGCTGGTTCAATTTCTCAATTAGCTAATAAGTGATAACATAATAATAAATGAACTTGTGGGTTGGAATTTGGGATTCACACACTAAACAAGATAATTATGGAATTATTGTTGGAGTACTCAAGGAAGGGACATTTTTCATAACTTATAGGTTCCTAACCTAGGAGATTGATCCCAACATTACTTGGTCATGCTTGTCCTCATTGGAGTAGGAATGGAAAAGATGTTCTGTGTTGCAGGACAATATTAATCTTGGGAGGTGGATCCCAACACCTAAGGAAGGTACAATGATACTCACCTAGATGCAATTGAACTCCTCACTCTTCTTTTTGCCTCTGGTTGTCCATTTTCTTTATGATTCTATTTGAGCATTGTCTATTATGTGGCTTTATCTTACCTTTGTACCTTGATATTAGGTATAAGCCTTAGATTACTTGAGAGCCTATGTGGATCATGATCTTATCTCCTATCTCGAGGGAGTGGACCATTTATTGCTCCACGTGGTCGGGTGACAAAATACTTTTGAGGTATTGTTTGAATTTTCATGGATGGCTTTATATGGATCCTTGTTGGGAAGCTATTGAAGATTAGTTATTGAAGTCCATTTGTGGAATTTCATTAAAAGAAATCTATGTAATATTATCATGTAAAATCTTGAAGAAAGTACAAGTCATTTGTATGTGTATCATCAAATGAAAAGCTATGTAAGAGGGTAAAGGGTATCTCTAAGAGAAATGAAGGGATATGTGAATATATTGTATTTTGTCTAAGGATGAATGAAGTATACCATGATATTATTTACTCCTTTTTTATAGATAAATTTATGATGCACAATGTACTGTTCATAATGTTATGGAATGAAATGTCTAAGTAATTAGTGAATAGAAAATGAATAGGTTTACATGTATGGTTAATTATTTTATCGTGTTTCATGTATCCTTATTTAAAGTTAAGTAGATGCATTTAATTATATGGATTATAAAATTAGTTCCTGATTTGGAAATGAAAATTAGAATGGATAAGGTATCAAGACATAATTAGATGTAAAATTAAAATATGGATTAAAAAGTAAATTTAACAATATTGTATAAGGGAACCTATTAGGACTCAATATCTATGATCCAAGAGAGATTATTAAGAAGTTATGTTCAAAAAAATAAATCACCAACATTAATAACATTTAGACTTATCCTTTTCGGTTCCCTAGTGGGGCATTACATTTGGCATCAAAGCCCTAGGTTTCCACACTAGGAACTCTGGGACTCATAGTGGTTTGTTCATCTTTTGAGCTTTCCCTTAATTTTCATTATAATACTTGAACCCTTTATAGAGATAAAAAAATTGTCCACTTATTTTCCAATAAATAAACTGTCTTATGTCACTCTACTTTATTAAACATGTAGTCATGACTCAAAGCTTGTTCATTGTTTTATATTGCTAAAAATTACATGTATTAATAAAAAAATTATATATATCATTGAGAACAATGGCCAGGTAATCTATAATGATACCTAACCCTAATCCTATCATGTTATTTTAATGCTCTCCAAGAAAGTTTGAGACTTTCCACTCTACCTCTCCTATAAATACTAAATTGACATCATGGTTGGAAATAGAGTTATTTCAACTAATGTTATAATTGTACGTGTTAAGAATGTTTTTGGGAGAAAAACATGAATTTTTCTAGTAATCCCTTATTCAATGTTGTAAGTGTTACAAAGTTAGAAACTTGCATTCCTTCCTAAGAGTTTTGTAACTTAAGTTTCTTGTAAAATGATATTATATGATTGAATTCCTATAAAAGGAATATCTATGTTATCCTCTTAAAAATAGAAAATCAAAAGAAAGGATTTGATAATGGATTTATTTTATTTCCTCCTAATGAAAATAATTAAGTTATTTAGGTGAACCCATGCATTTCAATGTAGATGGACTCATATAGATTTGTGTTTTCAAAGGAGGAAAATGCCTTATTTTCTTAATAGCCATAAACTGATATTTGTAGTAAGTCTTAGGAAAAGTATGCTCAATTATTATAAAAGGAAGTAGACCATGTCTAGTAAATATGTATTTGTTAGAAATTAGCCTAGATGAGTTAATCGATCAATTTAGAATATTTTAAATTTTGAAGGTTACATATTTGGTCAATAATAGCCTGTTTGTTCCTCTCCTCTCATAATTAAAACTTGAGATAAGAAGAATACATTTCATTATTCTATTTTATAAATTTCAATAGGAGCCACTGTATTTGGGAAAAATATTATTAAAAGGAAAGATTTTCCTCTAAAGGAATGATTTAGAACTATAACTTTTTATATAGGACAAGTAAAGGATTTAAATTTGTAAGGAAGTATGTGTCCAATGTTTCCCAAAGGTACAATTTTGGGAGAAATGAATCCTACCAATCAAAATCATCATTCTATTGATATACCCTTCACAAAGGTCAGATGAGTAGATCAAAACAATAATATGAAATCAAGGTAATATATTTCAACACTTATATAGAAGTAATTATCACTTCGATAAAACTATAAATTTATTAGCAAATTTTAAGAAATGGATATAATATTGAAGCAAAGAGAACTATTAATGTTGTATCAAAAGTATGTACAATAAGCATAAAAGGAGAAGCAATTTTATTAAATAAATCTTGGTATCAAACTTAACTAAGGTTGTTTAAGTTATAAAAATGTATGCACAACCTATAATAACTTTTTGTGATAACCTCTAACAATTTGAGAACATCTAAGAGGAAATATAATATATAATAAAAGAATTCTTTAAACTTTATTATGTTAATAGCTGCTTGGGTTAAAATAAATTAGGTTCTTATGTTCCAATATTTTCTATCCATTAGCCACATAGGAAGCTTAGAACCATGATCTTATGAGCACCCCTATTTGTATATGTTATGTCAATATGTAAACATGTTTAAATTTTCATGGGAACATGAGGATATCTTAATGACCTAGCAAAAAGAATATATTGTGTAAGTTGATATAGACAATAAATTAAATTTATAATCACTTGTATGACCATAATGTAAGGCCTTGAAAAAAATAATTAAACTTAGAATGGTTCTTGTATTAAAATAATCATTTACTCGTCTCTAATGAAGTCATAAGTTATACTTATTAAGTAGATATAATTGATTGTAACCATAAGTTAAATGAGAATAAGTTCAACTTTCTGAGTTCTAGGAGTAATTCAAACCTTAGATGGGGAGGATGTAATACCTCTCTAACCCTAAAAAGTGACTCAAGAGAAATTAGGAAGTAATGTAGGGTCCTGGTGATATTTGATATACTTGTGAGGCCTCTCCCTGACCCATCATAGTATAGTTGATATATTATTATTTTGATACTCATGACTCGATATGTCAAAACTTTGTTGGATACACTGGACATTATTATGTTATTTTATATCATGTGATGTTTTACTTTGAGATGTTTAATTATGTTATTTAATGTTTCATGAATATGTATACTGATGATGTAGTTTAAAAAGTGAATGCAAAATTAACACTTTGATTATCCAATTTTAGTGGTTAAGTATATGAGAAAAAAGGAGATAAATAGCTAGTTTGTTAGGATTAAACCATGGACAAAAATAACAAGTACATGCAAATATAACCAATATTAGAAAATAATATATCACACTGAAAAGAACACACAAGACACCATGATTTAACGTAGTTCACCCAATCCATGAGCTACGTCCACCAAACAACATGTCCAATATTATTATGATCCAGTGATTACAACTTGATTACAATATGTGATCCCTTACAGCTCAATATCACTGCAAGAACCAATTTTTCATCACAACAATAAAACAATCCCTATCCCTAAGCCCTTTTATACAAGTAATTTTATGCCGCTTTAGGGTTACAACATGTTAGCCATGACCCAATTTTTTTTTTTTGGGTGATGCCCTGAACCCCAAAGAATTTATGAAGTGTGTATAGTACTTCCCTGATTAGTCACACAAACTAAAATTCTCCCACTTGGGGACTGATCAGACTCCACATTAGATAACAATCTCCCACTTGGAGATTAATCTTGTAGAAATGCTGCTACTCCATGAGGCTCCCACTAGATCAAAGCACCCTGGACTCTATTGTTCTTGTATTCATGTTCAGTTTAGAAGACCAACTGAAGTGGAAGAGAAGTTTAGCTTCTCCCTTGTGACTACCTTTGTCAACATATTTGTTGAATTGTTATTTGTATGTATCTTGTCCAACTTTAACTGTCCATCCTCCAAAACTGACCGAATGAAATGGTACTGCAAATGTATGTGTTTTGTCTTTGAATGCAGAGCTGAATTATTTGCAAGATGAATGGCACTCTAACTATCTTTAAACAAATAATTATCCTTTTGAGGGTGTCCCAATTCTTTCCAAAAGAATTGAAGCCATACCATCTCCTTGGTTGCCTCTATAGTAGCAACATACTTTGCCTCTGTAGTGGATAAAGCATTAACCTTATGTAACCTAGAAATCTAGCTCTTGGCTGCCCCACCAATAGTAAAGACATAACCTATAGTACTCTGCCTAGTATCAATATCCCTTGTCAAATTTGAATCAACATAGCCTTGTAAATCAGTAGTAGAGCCCCCAAAGTGTAAACACTTATTAGATTTTTCTCTCAAATATATGAGAATCCATTTGATTGCATTCTAATGCTCAATTCTTAGATGACTCATATACCTATTAATGACTCTCACTACATGTGCAATATCTGGCCTTGTACATACCATAGCATACATCAAAGCTTCCTATAGCTAAAGCATAGGGTACCTTGGACATCTTATCCTCCTCTTCTTGTCTCTTTGGACACATCTCCTTAGTCAACTTCAAATGACCAGGTAAAGGTGTGCTGACAGCTTTAGCATTCTCCATATAGAAATGTTGCAACACCTTTTCAACATAATCAACCTGAGATAGCGTCAATTTCATATTCTTCCTATCTTTGCAAATCTTTATACTAAGGATTCGTTTTGCTGCCCCCAAATCCTTCATAGCAAATGTGTGTGCTAACTACCATTTTAGCCCCTTAATATGATCCATGTTAGACCCAACTGCAAGCATATCATCAATATATAAACATAAAATAATGTAGCTATCATCTTCCAACCTCTTAAAATAAACACAATGATTTGAATGACACCTATTGTATCCATGCTCATGCATACAACTATCAAATTTTAGATACCATTGCCGAGGTGCTTGCTTTAAGCCATATAAACTTTTCTTCAATCTGCATACTAAGTTCTACTTATCTTTGACTTCAAATCCTCGTGGCTGAGCCATATATATCTCTTCATCCAAATCACCATGAAGGAAGATTGTTTTAACATCAAGTTTATCTAAATGCAAATTTTCAGTAGCCACAATACTTAAAATAGTATGGATAGAAGTCATTTTAATAACAGGAGAAAATATTTCATCAAAATCAATTCCCTTTTTTTGTGCAAATTCTTTTTTATATTTTTTCTTACCTCGATCCTTGTCTTTTAACCTATAAACCCACTTATTATGTAAATCTCTTTTACCTATAGGTAACTTGCATAAATCTCATGTCTTATTCTTCAACAAAGAGTCTATTTCTTCTTTTATTGCAAACTCTCACTGAATCTTAGTATCCACCTTCACAACTTCATCATAACATTTAGGTTCACTAGTATCTATTAATAAAATAGAATACAAAGAGGGAGAAAATCTTTTTGGAGGTCTAATTTTCCTTGTTGACCATCTAACATTCACTAGTGTGTGTGGTATTTGTTGTTGCAGTTGTTGCACATCATGAGGAATGGCTGGAATATCAACTTTTAGACTATCATCCAACACTACATAATCATCTTCTTTCTTCTCATGTTGCTATAAAAAATATTTGTACAACACTTTCTCATTGAATATGACATCCCTACTTCTTACAATTTTATGATTTTCAAAAACCCAAAGCCTATAACCAAATTCATTAATGTCATATCCAACGCATACACATTTCTTTGACTTAGCTTCTAGCTTGGTTTTATTTTCAAAATCTATATGAGCAAAAGCTTTACAACCAAAGGTCTTGTGAAAAGAATAACTCACCTTCTTACCAGTCCATGCTTCCTCTAGAATACCACAACCCAAAGGAGTAGAGGGACCTCTATTAATCAAATATATAGCAGTATTGATAGCCTCCACCCAATGGGTAACGGTAACCCAACATGCAACCTCATGCTCCTTGCATGCTCCATTATAGTCTTGTTCATGTGTCCAGCCACTCCATTTTCTTATTGAGTCCTTGGAATAGTTTTCTGTCTACAAATACCATTAGTGGAGCAATAATATTCAAATTCATGACTACAATACTCACTACCATTATCAAATCTGAGACATTTTAATTTCTTACCAGTCTCATTTTCAACCAAGCATTTCCATTTCTTAAAATTTTGAAATACATCAATTTTTTGTCGAAGGAAATAAACCCATAATTTTCTAGTTGTGTCATCAATAAATGCAACATAATAATGAGAGCCACCAAGGGAAGATACTTGAGCTGGTCCCCATACATCGATATGCACAAGCTCTTATTTTTTTCTTTTTGTTTTCATTCCCAATCTTCACAAAACTCACTCTCTTTTGTTTTCCATACACACAACTTTCACATAAATCCATATTCATACATTTTAGACCTAGAAAAACTTTCTTTAAGTGAAGTACTTTCATACCTTTGTCACTCATGTACCCAAGTCTGTTGTGCCACAACATTGTATCAAAATTTACAATAGATATTTGTTCCCCTTGCTCAACTACAACAATTGTTACTGAACATTCATTTTTCTCTAAAAAAATTAAAATAGAATGAACAATATGACCTGTACAAAGATATAAGGTGCCTACTTTCACTCCTTTTTCTACTACAAGGGAACCTTTGAAACTTTCCAATTTTTATCATTAAAAGTAACTACACAACCCTCGTCACTGAGGTACCCTATTGAAATTAAATTCCTTCTCATCCTTGAAACATGTCTTACCTCATGTAGTAGCCAATGATTCCCATTCTATGACTTAATCTTAACTTTTCCCTTTCCAACAATTTGATAGGGTTCATTATCCTCCAAATAAACAAGTCCAAAATCCCCTTGGACGTCATCAATGAAATAACCTCTATGAGGTGTAGCATGAAATGAAACCCCAGAATCTAAAACTTATGAGTCATCAACACTTTCTAAAGATAAAAGCAAAGCATCTTCTTCTAATTTGTTACTTACCACATTTTCCTCCTTGTCTCCATCTAGTTTATCTCCTTCATTTTTCTTTCGAATCCAACAGTCTTTCTTTGTATGCCCTGGTTTCCCACAGTACTAGTAGTCATTTGGTCCTCTTGATTGAGACCTCCTCTCCTTTGACTTTCCTCTTGATTTCTCACAATTTCTAAAATTACTTCCTCTCTCAGTTGTTCTACCTTAAATTTGTGCATTAAAACACTTCTAGATGTAGATCCGCCTAAGGATTTCCTACAAGTTTCCTCACTCAAAATAACACTGATCACATCATCATATTTTAAGGTACTAGATCTAGGAACAAAATTACTCAGAGCCATTATCAAGCCATTCCATCTTTCAAGCAAAGAACACAAAATCAAGAGAGCCTTAATTTCTTCATCAAAATTGATACTCATAGAAGATAATTGACTAGTAATAGTATTAAACTCATTAAATTTATCTAAAATAGATCCACCTTCTACCATTTTCATATTAAATAAACACTTCATGAGAAATACCTTGTATGAAGTGGAGGGATTTCCATATAGGTTCGCTAGAGTTTGCATCAACTCTTCTATCATCTTTGCTTTTATAATATTAAATGCTACTAATGGTGCCATGCATAATCAAATGCTTCCAAGTACCTTTCTATCTAAAAGATCCCAGTTGTCATTTGACATAGATCTCTGATTCTTAGTTTTGCCTTCCAACGACTTTCATAAATCCTTCTGATAAAGATAATCTTTCATTTGCATCTTCCATAACTGAAAGTTCTACCCATTAAACCTGTCAACCCTTAGCTTACCCTCATCTACCATCACTTCCACTCAACCATGAGGCTTTCTTGCAAAATATAATTGAAAAACAACCTCACTCTGATATCACTTATTAGATTAAACCACAGACATAAATAACAATTACATGCAAATATAACCAATATTAGAAAATAATAGATCACACAAAAAATAATATGACACCAAGATTTAACGTGGTTCACCCAATCTCTAGACTACATCCACCAAATAGCAAGTCTAATATTATTATTATCCATTGATTACAACCTACTTACAATCTATAATCCCTTACAACTCAATACCACCACAAGAACCAATTTCGCATCACAACAATAAAACAATTCCTAACCCTAAGACCTTTTATATGGTACTTCCCCGATCAGTCACCACAAACTAACATAATTAATTGAAAATTTTATGTTTTGAGTTATGTGATTATCTCTATGAGTTATGTGTGTGTGTGTGTGTATACATACATATATATATATATACATATATATATACATATATATATATATATACATATATATATATATATACATATATATATATATATACATATATATATACATATATATATACATACATATATACATATATATATATATATACATATATATACATATACATATACATATACACATATATGTGTGTGTGTGTGTGATTTTTTCGAGCTACTGATGTGTGCAATGAGTGTGCAAGATATTTTAGTCAAGAAATCCAACGAAGAATCAAAATTGAACCCTATGTACAATTTGTCAAAATTAGGGTTGAATCTAGTAAAAAATGCAAACCCTGTTGTTTCATATTTCTTTTGTATCATAAATTGAGTATGTGTATCATTTTGTAATCTTTAGGTGTTAATGTTTTATAATAGTGACTTTATAGTATCGCTTGACACTCATGATTGGTATATGCATTTCAAAATAATAAGTAGGATTAACCAGTTAACCTGAAGATCTAAGTTGGACTAGGTTAGTGAACTTTTTACTAATCAGTTAGTAATCAAGATTGATTACCCTAATCAAGATTAATGATTAATTTATTTTTGACAGTTGTTATAAAGTCCAAAATTTTCAAGCATTTTGATATGTCCCTAAATAGTCTAAGAGGCCAAAAATCATGAAAACTAAGTACCTAAGGGGTATAGGTATGGGTTAGGGGCATTTTCCACCCCTCTTGTGGTCACCCAAATATCTCATTTTTGCTTTTATTGCAAAAATTGAATGTTTCACCATGAGTTGGATAAGTTAAACTCCACCTTGAGGTTAGTCTTATGACAAGATTGTGTTAGAAGACTATAGAAGCCTTTAGGGAAGTGGGAGAGTTATGGCATTTTTGTAGGAGGTTGAGTTGGGATCTTATTTAGAGGCAAATACGAGAGAGGAAGAGTGTTCACCGAACCTCTAGTTTTAGAGAGTAAATTAAGATTGAAGGAGAAGGAAGGGAAGCTCATCTCAAATTTCAGTTGCCACAAATTTATTGTGAATGTAGGAATCCTTCAAGCTCATTTTATTCATGTTATGTTTCATTCTTAAGTAGTTTTCTTTGCATATCTATGTTCATGTGTTTGATGAACATGTTTGGGAGGGATTGAAATGGGTTTTTCTTAAATATTTTTCTTATTATTTTACTTTTGATTTTAAAGGGATTGTTTGGGTTGTATTGGAATTACCCACCCTCAGATAGGGCAGAAGTGGTTATGTATGGGAGGAGGTCTTTAGTTGGACTCCGGTATTGCATAGTCTCTCCTTAGGATGAGGAGAGGGAGAGAGTAGAGTGTTATGGGCCCCTACTTGTTAGTACAAACCATGTTTTGAGTTTTGAAATTTGAGAAATGGAAGAATGAAAGTTCTTGTGATTATAGCTCTAAAAGGGCACCTACTATGGTGTTGTGACTGACATCTTATGTTGGAAAAATCCACCTTCTCCTTAGTTTGGTTTAGTGATGAACCTATTGTGCAAACCTGGATGGGAGTAAATGTTTGATTTTGTTTTCACGTTATATTGTTTGTCTCCTGGTCAGTTTCATCCTCTCCATGATTACCTCAATGTGTTTTAGATTTCGTAATGGCTACCCTATTGTGGAGCCAAGTAGGAAATTTAGAATTGTTATTTAAATCCAAATGTGTTTGGGAGTTTTCTCCTCAGGATTAGGATCCTATTGTAAAAATGTTATTGTTAAATGTATTGTTGAAACGATTATGATCTTGTGTTTTCTTCCCTAGTTCTTTCCCGAGGGAGTCATTGAATCAGATAAATGAATATATATATATATATATATATATATATATATATATATATATATATATATATATATATATATATATATATATATATATATATGGATTACCTTTCTTTCATATGATTTTTCTTTAATTCAGTTTATATGCATGTGTTTATCAAAAGAAATAGATATAATGATGTTTCTTCCTTCCTGTGGCATTCTTATGTTTCAAAATCATATTCATTTGATTAAGGTTAATTAGATAAAATGATGATATATATTAAGTTATGCAATTTAGGTTCAAAATATGTTAGGAAAATTTGATGTTATGATTGGGACTTCATTGTATTTTTGTGATTATTGGGAAGTAAAATAATCTTATGTCATTGTTTAAACAAATGTTAAACCCGATGCTATAGAAAAAATAATGTCCCCTTTGGCTAACTAAGTGGATTTAAAATAAATAAATTCAATTCAATACTTAGAGAAAATAAAGGACACAAAAAAAAAAATATTCCCCTTGGTAAAATAAATAACTTAGAAAAAATTTATACTTAGAAAAAAATAGACTTGGATTTTTTTTTTACCTTTTTAGAGCAAATAATTCCTCTGGAATTTGTATGAGGAAAAAAATTAAATCCCTTTGCGATAATAAGGAATATTTTGTTTAGATCCTCTTTTGAAATTGCTTTTTTTTAAATTAATTAATATCATAAAATTAAATAAATGAAAAAATTATATATAATATCTAAAAATAAATATCTATCCTACCCACTAAACTTTTTAACATTAATACCCTATCTTATCTCTTATCAAAATCACCTAAGCTACCACTTGCTTTTATTCTTTCCTTATTTCATGCATTAAAAATCCACCTTTTTAGCTGTCATAAACTTGGAATATGGGCTGAAATTAATGTTTGTAGGCATATGGACTTTAAGCCTAATCACCTCCACTTTATTGTAAACCCCTCCATAAATCCATACATACCCATTTTGCAAGACTTCCACTGCAGTCACGATGCACGTGAATGGTTTATATGCCAGCTAGGTGGGGTTAAGGAAGTTGTGGGGTAGTTACGTTAGTAGGAATTTTTGTAGTGTTGTTTTTTTTTTCAAAGAATTTAACTGTTAGTAATTAGTAAAAGGTAAAAGTACGTTAGTTAGGTAATATTAATTTAATTATTAAAATGTAGAATATCGTTAAATGTTAGTTTATTAATTGTTTAAATATTTATTTATTTTATTAAAAGTAAAATTAGTAATAGAATATGATAGTTAATAGTAAATAGTGTAAAGTGTTTGTTATTAAGTTAGATGTTATAATATGTATGTAAGATTTGTTGTTAGATGTTATAAAGATAAGTTAGTTTTATTATATTGTTTAAGTTATGTTAGTTATTTTATTTTATTTTAAAAAAAAAAATTACAATTATTATGTTATTTTTAATTTATTAGGATAATGTTAGTAATTATTATTTAAGATTATTATTATTATTATTATAGTAAGACTAGTAAATTTACTATTTAGTAATAGTTAGATTAAGTGATGTTTTGTTTTGTTAGTTTCAAAAATGGGTTTAAATTATTCATATGCTAGATGTTATGTTAGTTAGTTAGTTCTTTGATTTCTATGTTTCAGAATTATTAAATTTAAATTTATTTAAATTTTTATTCAAATAATTTAAATATATTGTTCATTAATATTTTGCTTAATTAATATAATTGTGGTAAATGTTAATATTATTTTTAATTAGTTGTAAATTATGTTTCCTAGTAGATTTAGTGGGTGGGTGGTTTTCCTAGGGGTTATTGAAAAGAAAATGACAAATAATATATTATTTTAAAATTAATTTAATACGAAACAAATGTTGAAATCAATTTAATAATGAATGTTTAAAATTAATAAGTGGACCCCACACATTGGTTACAAACTTAATCTAAACTTCAAATTTTGTAGGATGCCTCTCGTTACACGAAGCAACCAACGAGGCAGAGGTCGTAGGGCAAGAGGTGGTAGAGCAAAATAGGAGGATGGACCACCACCACCACCTCCACCACCATTTCCACCACCACCACCACCAAACCTGAATCAACATATTTTGGATTCCCTCTAGACACTGATTGGAGTAGTTCAGCAAAGGCTATCACCAATAGTTTAGCCAGAGTAGCAGATTCTCGAAGAAGAAGCACAGGGACCTAAAGGAAGTAGGGCAAGTGGCAAAGAGAGGAGTAGGAGTCCCCCACCGAGGTAGGTAGAGGGACAGGGCAAGCATGAGGGTGACTCGATACGTTAGAGAGGACCACCACTCAATAGAGCTCCTAAACATGTAGGAGATGAGATCAAGGAGTTGATACGACTCTAGCCACCATTGTATACTGGCTCCATTGATGAAACAATAGTAGAGGCCTAGTTATAGAGTCTACAATGGTGTTTTGGATTATTTCCTTGTGGGAGTAATCTAAAGGCATGTGTAGCAGTCCATCAGCTGAGGGGAGATGTCTCCAATTGGTGGCATCAAGAGGAAATTATAGGAGGAGTGAGGATGGATACCCTCACATGGGAGACATTCTTGGTTAGATTCTGAGAGAGGTACATGTCTGAGCACTTCAAACAGAAATAGATAGAGAAATTTCATTCTCTACATTAGAGGGGCCTTACAGTAGCTTAGTATGAGAGCAGATTTCTTGAGCTCCTTCCTTATGTTGAATACATGAAGGATGAGAAACTACAAGTACATCACTTCATCATGGGCCTAAATTTCTCACTCTAAGATGTAGTCTATTTAGCCTTCCCTACCACCTTTAGAAAAGTAGTTGAGATAGCATTAGTTGATGAGGATACTCGGGGTAGATAGGAGTCACGAGATTGGTCTCAAAACCGAAACTCTACCCAAGAAAAACCCCCTTGGAAAGGGAATTAGAAGTATACAACAAGGTCCTCTAAGGGCCAACAATCTTAGTAGCAACCGCAGAAACCCTCATAGGGTTATTAGGGCTCCAAGCCCAAGTAGTGGTAGTCATAAGGTCCCAAATAGGATCAAAAGGTACAGGCCCCACAATCATAGTCAGCGAAGGCTCGATAGTCTTTCAAGGGTGGATATAGTGGATCTAGTAGGTCAGGAGGCCCACAATAGTCTAGATCATAGGGTGTACAATCTTATACCCAAGGACTGTGTAACACTTGTGGTGGCATGGGTCATATAGCTAGAGAGTGTCTATAGGGACAGAGAGGGCCTATTTCAGAGCTGATAGTTGGTGATATGAGAAGACCCCACAGAGTTTTTGCAGCAGTTGACAATTGCCAGGCTGAGCATTAGGCCATAATTATCGAGGCCACAAGTATAATACAAGGTAGCATGGTTGTTGCTTTATTTGATTTTAGAGCTACTAACTCTTTTATATCTCCATATGTAGTGGAGCATTGTGGGCTAGTAGTAGTTAGACAAGATGTCAGTAGGGAAGTAGAGTTAGCCTCAGGAGCTAGAGTGTTAGTTAGTTCCATGGTGCATAATCACCAGATTCAGATTGAAGACATGATCACAATGTTTAATCTACGCATTACCCCTCTAGGTTCTTATGATGTTGTCCTTGGCATGGATTTGCTTTATGCCCATAGCGCCAAGATGGATTTTTGATAGAAGAGGGTAGAATGTGTGGACAAATATGGGATCTCTAGAGTGATCTTCAAAGTAAAGAGACCAATATCCCTTCATATGATTTCCTCTATGCAACTTAGATAGTGCATATGAAAGGGATGTCAATTGTTCACTATCACCATTAGTGACAAAGAGGAAGATATAGAGGGAGAGCCATCCCTTGATGATTTTCTAATCTTGCAAGAATTTTTAGATGTGTTTCCTTCAAAGCTCCCTGGTATGTCTCCACCTAGAGAAATGGATTTTTACATAGATTTTATGCTAGGATCTGAGCCAGTATCAAGAGCATCATACAGGATGACTACTCATGAGCTCAATGAACTAAAGACTTAGTTGGAGGAACTCTTAGAGAAGGGGCATATTCAACCTAGTGTGTCACCTTGGGGTGCACTAGTGATCTTTGTAAAGAAGAAGGATGGATCACTTAGGTTGTGTATTGATTATCGATAGTTGAACAAAGTAACCATCAAGAACCAATACCCGCTTCCTAGATTTATGATCTTTTTGATCAATTATAAGGTGCTTGAGTGTTTTCAAAGATTGATCTGAAGTTAGGTTATTATTAGTTGAGGATAGTGGATAGTGATATCCCCAAGATTGCATTCCATACAAGGTATGGTCATTACGTGTTCATTGTGGTACCATTTGGCCTCACAAATGCTCAAACTGTACTCATGAGCCTCTTGAATGGAGTATTTCATACCTTTTTGGATAATTTTGTGGTTGTATTCTTTGATGACATTATAAATTATTCTCATAATGAGAAAGAGCATGAAGAGCACCTAAGACAAGTGTTGCAAAAGTTGAGAGAGAATCAGTTGTATGGCATCTTGTCGAAGTGTGTGTTCTATAGACCTAAGATACATTATTTGGGTCATGTTATATCAAGCGATGGAGTCTCAATAGACCCATCAAAGATTAGAGCCATCATGGATTGGCTAGCACCCACCACTAACACTAAAGTGAGGATCTTTATGGGACTAGCAGGATATTACTGATGCTTCATTGTAGGATTCTCTAGATTGGCACACCCAAACACATCTCTTTAGAAAATGGGAAGAAGTGTAAGTGGACAAATAAATGTGATAGAGCTTTTCAAGATCTCAAGAGGGCCCTCACGAGTGCATCGATCCTAGTAGTGCCAGATCCTTCTACAAATTTTGTGGTGTGCATAGATGCATCTTTGGATGGTATAGGGACACTCCTTATGCAGGAGGGATGACCTATTTCCTTTGAGTCTAGGAAGTTGAAGACTCATGAACTCAATTACCCTACTCATGACCTAGAGCTTACAGCAGTAGTTCATGCTTTAGTGAGGTGATGACACTTCCTTCTAGGTCATAGATTCAAATTTCATTTTGATCACCAAAGCTTGTAGTACATATTTAATCAACCGAACCTTAATGCTAGGCAAAGAAGGTGGATGGAGTTCCTTTGTGAGTATGATTTTGATATTCATTACATCAAGGGAAAGGATAATGTGGTTGTAAATGCCTTAAGTTGAAGGCACCATGAGCTTTCATCTATGACTACTTGCACCAATTTGAGAGAGAAAATCCTACATCATTTTCCAACAAATTAACTTTATGTAAAAGTTAGTTAGTTGGTGCATTCTTAGAGACCCCTAGAAGGGAAGTATTTAGAGTATTCATTGGAGTCTGATGGAATCTTGCATCATAGAGGACATATGTATGTACCTTCCATTGGGGGCTTGTGCGAGCTCATTTTACTTGAGGCTCACATAGCACCTTCTATAGTGCACCCTAGTGTTAAGAAGTTACATGTAGATCTGAAACAATTATATCACTTGCCAAGCATGAGAGTGCAGATTGCTAGCATTATTTTGAGATGCCTCAAGTGTCAAAGGGTGAAGGCAAAATACTGTCATCCTAGTGGGCTTCATCAGCCTCATGAGATTGTAGAGTGGAAGTGGGATGCTATATTTATGGATTTTATTGTTGGTCTTCCCATGTCTTCTCATTGCCATGATGCCATTTTGGTGATGCTTGACACATTGACCAAGGTTACCCACTTCTCACCTATGCATACTACATACACAACATGAGACATAGCTCAAGTGTTTTTGTGGGAGATTGTCAGATTTCATGGCATTCCATGTAAGATCATCTCCAATAGAGACTCACTATTCACTTCATCCTTTTGAAGAGAGATGCAAGCAGCTTTGGGCACTAGGCTCAATTCAGTATAGTGTACCATCCTTGAACCAATGATCAGACCAAGTGAGTGAATTAGGTTTTTGAGGACATGTTGCATATGTATGTGATGGACCATCAGGTCAAATGGGAGGAATACTTGCATCTTCTCAAGTTTACCTATAACAATGGGCACCATTCCTCCATAGGTATGTCGCCTTATGAGGCCTTTTATGGAAGACCTTGTAGAATGCCCTTGAGTTGGGATATGATCAAGAATCAAGTATCTATTGGCCCTCAATTAGTCAAAGAGATAGAACAACAGGTGATCTTGATTAGACAATGCCTGAAAGAAGCACAAGATAGGCAGAAGAAGTATGTTGATGTGAAGAGGATAGATTGAGAGCATCAGCTTGGAGATAGAGTCTTCTTGAGGATGTGACCACATAAGAGTCTGATTCAATTTGGAAAAGGCTCTAAGTTGGCACCTTGGTTTGCTAGAGCATTTCAGATCCTAGAGAGAATAGGACTAGTTGCATACCATCTAGCTTTGCCACCTAGCCTATAATGCATCCACAATGTGTTTCATATTTCAATACATAGAGGATACGTTTATGATGAGTCTCACATTATAGTTTGGAATGCCTTGCAAGTGAAGTCGGATGAGCAGTTAGCGCTAGAGCCTATCCATATTAGTGCTCGATGGACCCTAGCTCTTCGAGGCTAAGAGTTGGAATAGGTTAGGGTCTAGTGGGATTGTTATGATGAGATCACAACTTCATGGGAGGATGCAACACGTATGTGATCTCAATACCCATATCTTTTCTATGAACTCCAAGAGGAAGTCCATGCCTAGTGGGGGAGGATGTACGGCTTTGCCTTGACCCATCATAGTACATTTGATACATTATTATTTTGATACTCATGACTTGACATGTCGAGACTTTTTCAAATACACTAGACATTGTTATATTATTTTATTTCGCGTGATGTTTTACTTTAAGATGTTTAATTATGTTATTTAATGTTTCATGAACATGTATATTGATGATATAGTGTAGAAAATGAATGCAGAATTAACACTTTGATTATGCAATTTTAGTGGTTAAGTATATGATAAAAAATGAGATAAATAGTTAATTAATTGAAAGATTTATTTTTGAGTTATGTGATTATCCTGATGATATATATGTATGTATGTATGTATGTATGTATGTATATATATACATATATATAACATATATATATATATATATATACATACATACATACATATATATATACATACATATATATAACATATATATATACATACATACATATATATATATACATATATATAACATATATATATACATACATACATACATATATATATATATATATATATATATATATATATATATATATATATATATATATATATATATATATATATATATATATATATATATATATATATATATATATATCATGTGACTTTATTGAGCTACTGATGTATGCAATGAGTGTGTAGGATATTTTAGTCAAAAAATCTAATGGAGAATCAAAACTAAACCTTATGTACAGTTTGTGAAAACTAGGGTTGAATCTAATGAAAAATGTAGACCCCATTGTTTTATATTTCTTTTGTATCATAAATTGAGTGTGTGTATCATTTTGTAATCTGTAAGTGTTAATATTTTGTAATAATGATTTTATAGTGTCACTTGACACTCATGATTCAAATATGCTTTTCAACATGATAAGTAAGATTAATCAATTAACCTTAAGATCTAAGTTGGACTAGGTTAGTGGCTCTTTTACTAATCAATTAGTAATCAAGATTAATTACCCTAATCAAGATTAGTGATTAATTTGCATTTTTGAAGGTTGTTAGAAAGTCTAAAATTTTCAAGCATTTTTATAGGTCCCTAAATAGTCCTAGAGCCAAAAATCATGAAAACTAAGTACCTAAGGGTTATAGATATGGGTTGAGGGTATTTTCCACCCCTCTAGTCCCTTTTGTTGACTTTTGTGGTCACCCAAATATCCCATTTTTGCTTTATTGCAAAAATTGAATGTTTCACCATGCGTTGGATAAGTTAAACTCCATCTTGAGGTTAGCCTTATGACAAGATTGCATTAGAAGACTCTAGAAGCCTTTAGGCAAGTGGAGGAGTTATGGCATTTTTGTAGGTGGTTGAGTTGGGATTCTATTTAAAGGCATATTTTTTAGAGGAAAAGTGTTCACTTAACCTCTAGTTTTAGAGAGAAATTCAAGATTAAAGGAGAAGGAAGGGAAGCTAATCTCAAATTTTAGTTTCCATAACTTTATTGTGAAGGTAGGAATCCTTCAAGCTCATTTTATTCATGTTATGTTTCATTCTTAAGTATTTTTCTTTGCATATGTATGTTTGTGTTTTTGATGAACATGTTTGGGAGGGATTGAAATGGGTTTTCCTTAAATGTTTTTCTTATTATTTTACTTTTGATTTCAAAGGGATTGTATGGTTGTATTGGAATTACTCACCCTCAAATAAGGCAGAAGTGGCCATGTATGGGAGGAGGTCTTTAGTTGGACTCCAGTAGTGTAGAGTCTCTCCTTAGGACCGAGAGAGGGAGAGAGTAGGGTGTTATGGGCCCCTACTCATTAGTACAAACTATGTTTTGAGTTTTGAATTTTGAGAAGTGGAAGAAATGAAGTTCTTGTGATTATAGCCATGAAAGGGTACCTATTATGGTGTTGTGACCAATATCTCTTGTTGGAAAAATCCACCTTTTTCTTAGTCTAGTTCAATGATGAACCTATTGTGCAAACTTGGATGGGAGTAAATGTTTGATTTTGTCTTCATGTTATATTTTTTGTCTCCTAGTCAGTTTAGTCCTCTCCATTATTACCTTGATGTGTTGTAGATTTCATAATGGCTACCCTGTTGTGGAGCTAAGTAGGAAATTTAAAATTGTTATTTAAATCCAAATGTGTTTGGGAGTTTTCTCCTTGGGATTAGAATCCTATTTTAAAAAAATTATTGTTAAATGTATTGTTGAAACAATTATGATCTCGAGTTTTCTTCTCTCTAAAGAACATCTTAACTTATACTTGCAAGCCCATCAAGAAATCTCCTTATTTCCCAAGTCTTAGCTACTAGCCCTTCTCAAAATTTACCCAAGATCTAGGTGTAAACTACCTCACATTCAGTGCTCTATCTACACATTTAGGTTAACTTCACTCACTCAGTTAATCCATCTTCTCCATGCTAGATCCCACTCTAAATAATGAATCAAGACTCCACAAGACCCCTTACTTATATCCAACTAAGCCATATGTTGGCCTAGTATGTTACAAATTAAATAAACCCTTGCATTAAATGTACATTTAAGCCACAAATTGGCTTACAACATAAATTAAATACAACCAAATTAAATGCCAAGGTCGGCTCACACTAGAAACCAAACATAAATAACTCAGGAAAATCTAGAACAAAGACATAATTAAGCATCATAAAACCACTTCCAAGTATCAGCAACTCCACCAAGCATAACTAAGCCCCTTCATTGACCAAGCTACTTGGTCAACACATCAATTAAACCATGTAGTATAAGCCAAGCTCCCCAATATATGTTGAGTTCTACTCCTTTGGTGACCAAGTCCCTTCATTTACCAAGCTACTCAATCAACACTACAACCAAGCATCACTAAACTCCTAATGCATGTTGAGTGCCTTTGACAACCGATCATCTCTAGGATCATTGACCACCTCTTCTCTGACTAAGTGACACTTCAAGTACTCTTCAAAGAAATTACTAAGCATTCCTCCAAGATCTTCAAAGTAGTCACTAGCAAACCCATGGTACTCCTACATTAGACTCCCCAAGTAAATAGAAAAGTGTGTCCCACACTTCTATACTCAAAGAGAGTTCCACAACCATCTTCATCTTGACCAAAGGTTTCCAATCCATGAGGGACAAGAAAACTAATCTATAAATCACCCAAATCTACATAATTTTGTCAAACACCAGAGTCTTTTGAATCGCCACTAACCAATTAGCATGCAACTTATCACATCCATCCATATCAAAAACAAGTGCATCTGACTCCACATCCATAATGACAACATGTAGATCCAAGACCAAATCCCTATCAGCAGCAATATATAACTCCTCAGCAACATATGTCAAACTCTCAATGCCAACAATCTCATTCCTAACAACAATATGCTCTGCAACACATAACTCATCACCAACAACAACCTAATCATCCATGACCAAGTGCTCTACAATTTCCATGTTAGATCCATCCAATGGATCATGAAAAAAATTCTCCACCCTAGCATCAACAAGGTTAGGAATATCTTTAGCAATAGCCACAAGTTGCTCTATAGGTTTCACATGGAACTCCAAAAATTAATCAAAAAAACCAACTTCTACCTCAACCTTGTCATGTCCTCTTCTCTCTCGAACAAGTCTTTTAATTGGCCAGACAACTCTCTTCCAGATTGGTAGACTCTAGCTCTATAACATCTACAAAACTCAACCATCCCTTCCTTAACTTGGTTAGTTAATATAGCTTCCAACTGAGCTAACATCTCTAAAAGCCTCTTCTCCACCACATCATAGAGATTCATAATCATCCCAAGGTCCAATCTTCTCAGAGATATCTTCCAAGATCTTTATAAACCCTCTACAAAAAATCTTTCACATGCACCTTGTGACAACCCAAATTGTTTTCAAGTTAGATCACAACATGCCACCTTGCACAAATAACTAGGAACAAATCACAAGTCTAGGAATATGGATCTGCAATACACATCACATAAACCCTCTACAATCATGCCCCAACAAGAGCAACCTTCCATCTTTGCATCCATCAATCCATTTGCAAGTCCTCTACAATTGCAAGTCAGAACCATGATCTTCCATCTCACAACCTAGGACTCTAGAAAGAACAATCCACCACTAGATCAAGATCTTCTTGGATCAATTTCTCCAACCCAAGGTTCTATTGCAAACTGCCTCAACTTTGGTGGTTTAGCGACACACTCAGGAAAACCTTCACTCTGATACCATCTAATGTAGTACAAGGTGGAAGAATCTTCAAAGGATATGTCCTAGCCCCCAGCAAATAACCACATAGTGGAAACAAAACAACAATGTAAGATCTGATACCAAGTCACAACTCTTTATTCATAAAATAATTGTTTACATGCAATGTGCCCAGTTGTAAGGCCTTCCAAGTTATGGCCAAATACAATAGCAATCACAATAAAAATTCTACAAGATCCCTCAAGATCCAACCCAAATCCTAGCTAGTTCAAATCTACACTCTGGTAGAAACCTCCAAGGAAGATCTAAACTTGTGCTCACAAGCCCACCAAGCAATCTTCTTGTTTCCCAAGCCTCGGCTACTAGCCCTTCTCAAACTTTACCCAAGATCTAAGTTTAAACCACCTCACATTTGATGCCCTGTCTACACATTTAGAAAAACTTCACTCACTCAGCTACTCCATCTTCTCCATGTTGGATCCCACTCTAAATAATGAATCAAGACTCCACAAGACCCCTTACTTATGCCCAACTAAGCCATAGGTTGGTCTAGTATGATACAAATTAAATAAACCCTTGCATTAAATGCACATTTAAGCCACAAGTTGGCTTACAAAAAAAATTAAATACAACCAAATTAAATGCCAAGGTAGGCTAACACTAGAAACCAAACACATACAACTTAGGCAAAGTTAGAACCAAGACATGACCGAGCATTAGAAAACCACTTTTGAGTATCAATAACTCCACCAAGCATAATTGATCCCCTTCATTGATTGAGCTTCTTAGTCAACATAGAAACCAAACCATGTAGTATAAGTTAAGCTTCCTAGTATATGTCAAGTTCTACTCCGTTGGTGACCAAGTCCCTTCATTGACCGAACTACTCAGTCAACATTGCAACCAAGCATCACTGAGCTCCCAGTACATGTTGGGTTCCTTTGATGACCAAGCACCTATAAGATTGTTGAGCACCTCTTCTTTGACCAAGTCATACTCCAAGTACTCTTCAAATAAACTACTAAGCATTCCTCCAATACCTCCAAATTAGTCATAGAGAAAATTCATGATCCTCCTACATTAGACAAATACAACTCACTTTGTAGATACAAATCACAGTTTGTTTCACATGTTAATCCACTAATTGGCCTTCATTGTCATCTCAGTCTCTAATCTTCTTAGCACTCCTTCAAGAAATTATACTTTGACTCTTCATAACTCTTCTCAACCTCTAGCTGAAGTTTGTCAATCAATAACATCAACAACTACTCCAATCCCTCTAGGTCTTCACCAATCTCCTAACCTATCATGCACTTTAGATTAGTCATTATGCCTCCTTAAATAGGTAATTCTAATCTTTTGTTTCTTAAACACCACTATATATATTAGGGTCTGATTAGATTCATTGAATCCTTCCAACATTTTATCTCCTTTTTTCTCTTCTAAAAACTTCTCCAAACTTTTCCTTGAATTCTTGCATATAAACAATCAAATAAGATTTCACTCAAATTAAATGCTCCAAGTCATCCATCCTTATCTTCCACATGTTTTACATATTCTAAGAAACCAATTACATCGGCTAGAAATTATGATTTCCTCATAATTTATTGAGTGTTGTCCCTTAGCCAACATTGTCTTTGTACGCTTGGTCATCATTAGATTGCTTGGGTGCTACTAATTTTTATGTTTAGCATATATACTGACGCTTAGTCAATATTGATGTTTGGTCAACACTAAATTTTCTCAATTTATACTAGAACTTGGTCAACACTAGCATCACTCAACATAAACTTCAATTTTCATAATCTTCTACTCTTTTGCTCAAACAAACCTATGTATTAGGTCAATCTTTGATCTCTTCTTGAAAGATTTAGTACAACTACCTTCTTCACTTGTAGCATGTTTAAACAATCACTTTATCTTGTCAAAGTCTAACTAATCAACTTCCCATTATTATTTCTCTCATAACTCAACCTTTCCTCTAGGTACTTTTGTTATGTCCATCTTCTCAAATTCTCTTCATCAATCATCTTGATATGACACTCAAATCAAATAGTAAATTGTCTTACCAACAACATAACAATTGTCTCAATTGTAGTTTCCAACAATCTCCCTCTTTGGCATTGATGGCAACACCTCTAGTTACCATCGAATCCAAAACATGTACTCTTTGTGTTTAATATTAGATCTTCAATGATACCCTTAGTTTTATTTTGATTCTCATCTTTGTGTCCAACAATCTCTTTATTTTAGTTTCATTATAATTATTATCCATGTAGCTCACATAAGCTCCCTCTATCAGATCATGAAATCAATCAAATTCATATGTATTGTTGGCAATACCTTACATAAATTATCCCTCTTTGCAACATCTCCTTACTAAATAACTCCATCTTTGTATGATAATTGGCTTATTCTCCCTCTCTCTTATTACTTCATGGTAATTGTCATATTCTCCCTCTTTCACAACAATGCCAAACACACTACATCTATCTCAGACATCATTTTCAAGTAGATATCTTCATGTTAGTATAGAATTCACCTACGTCATCTAGTCTATGACTGATATAGCATTTTTCTCTTCTTCATTCACTACTTTAGGAAACTCCTAAAGTATGACTTTCTCCATCAACTTATAAGATATTCTCATCAACACATTTGATACAAAGCTCCATCTTAGCTTAAGTAGCTTTGTCTGGGGAACCACCCCTACTTTAACTTTTAGATATTCATGAGCATCTTAGGTAAAGCTTTAGTGAAAATATCAATTATTTTCTCTGTAGTGTTTACATACTTCAATCTCACTTCTTTGTCTTGAACTACCTCTCTCAAGTAATGATACTTGATAGCAATATGTTTGGTCTTTATGTGCATCACAAACTTATTTGACATGTTTATAGAACTTGTGTTGTCACAATAAATAACAACTAGATTAGTGATCTCTTCCTTCATCCCTTTCAACAATTTTTTGATCCATATAATATTTGAACTATTTAATGTTGTTGCCACATTTTCAAATTTAGTTGTTGATTGTGAAATATAGTTTTATTTCTTGATTTTTCATGAGATTAGTCTCTTTCCTAAAAAGAAAGCTTCTCCACTTGTACTCTTTCTATCATCAACATTCCCTACCAAATTAGAATGAGTAAATACTTTCAGTTCAACTTATCATTCTTCTTGTAATATAAGTCATAGTCTTATGTTCCTTTCAAGATATCTTAGTATCATTTTCATTGCCATCATGTGAATCTCTAATGGGTTTGCAAAAAATCTTGCAACAATCTCAACTGCTAGGGCAATGTCGGGTCTTTTGTGAACAACATATTTTACTTCCCCAATCATTGATGTATATAATATCTAGTTCATATCAGTAGAATCATCATTCTTAGATAGTCTATGTCCTATAACCATAGGTGAACTAACTAGTTTTGAATCTTCCATTCCAAGAGTTTCCAATATCTTTATAAGTTATTTTGATTGAGTAATGAAAATACCTTGCTTCATTTGATATACTTGTAAACCAACAAAGAATTTGATCTCAACAAACATAGACATTTCAAATTCTTTCCTCATCTCATATGCAAATGATTTGCATAATGCATCATTTTCTCCAAATATGATGCCAACAACAAAAATTTCAAAAAGAAATATCTCATTGTTACCTCCAATCTTCAAGTACAGATTATTGTTATCATTAGTTCTTGCAAATCCAATATTCACTAAATAAATATGTAGTCTTCCATACCATGCTTTAGGGGATTGTTTTAAATCATATAGAGCCTTGTACAATTTACATACCACATTTTTCTTGTTGGGATCTACAACTCCTTCAGGTTGTTCAATGTAAATGTCTTCTTCAATTATTCCATTGAAAATTTCAGATTTGACATCCATTTGGTACCTAATAAATCCATTATAAACAAAATATGCAAGTAGTGTTCTAACTCCTTCCAATCTTGCAACTGGAAAAAATGTTTCCCCATAGTTAATTTTTTCTTGTGCATATCCTTTGCAAACTAGTCTAGCTTTATTACTTATGACTTTTCTTTTTTCATTCAACTTGTTTATGAATACCCACTTTGTTCCAATAACATTCTTATCATTTGGTCTAGGTGTATATGAGCAATGTTAGTATGCTAATAGAAACCGAATTTAAATAAAGCTTCTAAAAACTAAACAAAATTCATAAACTTCAAGATAGACTAAGATGAGCTCTCAATTGAGAATAATGAGCCATTAATGGGCTCTCTCAATGAGAAGCTCTCTTGTTGAGTAGCTTTGTCTAAATAGATAGTATGTATGCTCAAGCTTTATGTTTCAAAAAGGTCTTCAAATGGAGTTGGAATTTGGGTGTGAGTGTATGGTTTTGATGTAAAATGGCTTCTTAAAATGGCATTATGACTTGACTTCATGGATTGTGTTATTTTGCAAAGGGGAAGGATCCAATTTATAGGCAAGAGGCTTGAGGGATTGAGGGCTAAGATGCAAGGATGGGAAAAAGCTCATGGAGGGCTCAGATTGCATGAGAAGAGAGCACATGGATTGTGCTTCCTTACAACCAATCAGGGAGTGACACATGTCATAGGGTGAGAGGATGGCGAAAAGGGGAAGGATGAGTGAACAAAGGAGGCTCAAGGGATAAAATCTTCATAAAACCCTCATAATGGCTTGTAAGAGCAATAAAAGGGCTTGGAAGAGTCATTTATGACCTAGTGGGCTTCATAAAGTTTTATGGTTGAGATATTTTGAGGGATATGAGAGAAATTTCGACTTGGGCTTGATTAGGAGGGTTTTAAGCTTGCTTAGGATTGTGAAAATGATTAGAGGATGGATTAGGATGGTTTAGGATTAGCTTAGGGATAGGCTAGTGGATGGTATTTAATGAGGGTGGGTGAAGGAGGAGATATTTGTTAACTTTGGCTTGGGTTAGTAAGTCTTAACCCATGTTTAGGGAATGTGACAAGGTTAGGAGGGGATTAGGATTATGTTTAAAGACATCTTCTAGAAGAGTCTAGACTTTGGATGAGGATAAAGACTTTCTAGAATAGTCTAGAATTTCCTAGGATGAGGATGAAGACTTTCTAGAAGAGTCTAGAACTTCTTAGGATGAGGATAAATTAGATTTTTAGGAAATAAATAAAGTTTTATTTATTTCAAGGGTTTGGGTTGAGGAGATATTTATTAAAACTTTTGTAATAAACACAAGGATTAATATTTAATCTTAATTAAATATTTTGAGTTGGAATTAGGGGTAGGAAATGATGGGATTAGCCTTTAATCAAAATTAAAGAAGGATTAGAAGATTTTGGAAGAGGTTAGTGGTCTTAAGGAAATTGGCCAAGTTTTGGGCAAAAAATAAATTTTTTATTTATTTTGGGATTTTTGGTCAATTTATTAATTAAATAATTAATAAATAAGGAAATAATGTTTAAATAAGATTTAAACATTTTTGGGAGGGATTCCTTAATTAAATATTTTAAATTAAGATAAAGGGATTTAACGGCATAAAAATAAATTAATTAATTAAATAATAAATGACGATGTCATCAGGGACCTTTTCTCAAAAAATAAAAATATTATTTTCTAAAAGATTTTAGGTGTCTACATTTTGCCCCTCTTTGATGTGTTGCGGCAAGTGGCATGGCATCAAAGATAAGAAAATAAGATGCCCAAGGCTAGAGCAGAAGAGGAGAGAATGGACTGCAAGATGCCCCCTCAAGAAGGCGGCGGGGAGAGAAAGTGAGGCTCGACGACTTCTTGAAAAGTAAAAGAATCCAAGATGAGCAAGAATACTCAGATCGGCTTAAGAGAAGAGGTTTAGTTAGCTCAAACTCTCACTACAGGAGAATGATAAAGGGAGAATCAGAGGCACAAGAGGAAGCAAGCTTAAGATCTCAAGGATTGCAGAGGATGAAGGAGCGGAGCGCTATAAAAGGAATCTAGGATGGGGAGATGGATGAGGGGATTAAAAAGCTGATGCAATAGGATTTCAAAGAGTCAGATTGGCAGAAGATGGGTTTCAAAGATCCCTAGGACTAGGATTGTGGATCTCGAAAGATGAGGCTTGGTGGATTGACTTGGATTGGTGGATCCCTAAGACTAGGATTGTGGATCCCTAACGCTAAAGGTGAGGAGTGATTCAAAGAGATACTGATGCATAAGCTGGGGTAGGAGAGACAGATGTTGGATATGGATGGGGGATAATGGAGATGAAGGAAAACCATTGAAGCTTTTTGAGTGGGGGGATACTTCAAAGAGAAGTACCACCATGTAGTTGAGCACTAGATTTGCTATAGGACTATTGGTTAATTGCCAAGGTTACCAAGAACATCAAGGCCTTTTCACCAACTATCTAGAGGACTGACAAATTGACTCAAAACAAACACACAAGGATTGCCCCAATATCACACATGAATCCCAGAGGAAGCAGTGTGGAAATGACACTGGGTAACCCACAAGCAGAAAAGAAAACAAGCAAAAGACATGATCAAGACCTTACGCTCTGATTGCCCCATTCGCAGTATACCATGATATGGAAGATCGTGGCAACCTTGAGGAGGGAACAAGGAGATTGCTTGGAAAAGATATTTCAAGACCCAACAGGGAAGAGTCCAAATCAAAAGAAAGTGAAAATCCAAAAGAGAACCATTTCCCAACGAGATGGGTAGGACAAGGTACTAACAGACCAAGATCAGACATGAGGAAAGCTATATCCTGCAAGGACCTATCGGAGAGCACCTAAGCTAGTGGATTTGGATGAGTGATGTGTCTAGGAAGCTAAACTAAGAAAGATAACATTTTGGTGACAGGAAATCTAGCTAAAGGATGCATTGGAATAGCTAACCAAGATGTGTGATGGGTGCAAGATGCTGATCAAGGATGAACTGACATGAATGTTGGATAGATACAATGGTACTAAGCTAAAGAGGATGTACAAGCTGAAGAACCAAGATATGGTACAAATGTAAAAGTTGTTTTGGACAAGATTGGATATACAAGGTATGATACAAGCATTAGATACAAGATTATTTACAAGCTGTATAGGAGCTCCGAATGATAAGATAGCGGGATGGCTCAAGTTGGTGCAAGATGCAGAAGCTAAGGATGAGTTGATAGCATAAGATATAGATGTGCAAGGATGCATCCAATGATGATTATAGATCTATGACCAAGGATGGGGACAATGCTAGGGTTGGTGGTAGCTGAGCTGATAGATGGCACTAGAGTGAATGGCTAATGAGAGGATGACATTGGATTTGCAGAGGATAGCCTAGAGCAAGATACCAATGACAATGAAGGATGGACAAGATAAGATCTCCAAGGAATATAGTGCCCCCAGTCAGAAGATGACATGCGAAAGGAGGTCTTACGATGGATGTGATAGGATTGAAGCTAGGATAGAAAAGCTGAAGGCGCTAGGGAGATGGATGATAACTGGGATGATGGGGTGAGGTTGCAGAAGATTAGTAGATAGCGATAGATAAAAGTTGGAGGATGAAAGATAGGTGGATAAATTGGAAGATGGATCTGGATGGCAAGATGTGACCAAAAGCATGATGATGATAGGCTAAGTTGGGGATGGCTGGATTATGCATGATGCTTGTTTTCCAAGTTTTCATCATGGTACTTGTCCAAGGCGCTTGAATTGCCAAGTTTTCACTAGTGGACGCTTTATTTTTCTTTACTTTTTTTTGACTTTTTGACTTTGGACTTAGCTGGAATGATTTTGGCTTTCTTCAGCTATTTTTGGCTCATAGATGTTGGTAGGATGGATGAAAAAGGATTGGATTGAACAAGTGGAATGGTGGGTGGGAGTTTGACAGATAATGGATGCAAAGACATAAGGCTTGTGGGTAAATGGATGAGCAAAATTGAAAGATCATCATTGGCACACACCTTGAGAGGTGATAAAGTAGTGGGAAAGATGGTTTTGAGTGAGGTTGAGGAGAAAATGGAGGAAGAGAAAGATAAGGACTAAAAGTAGAGTTGGAAGATGGAGGATGGGAAATTTAGGATAAGAAGCATATGGACTAAACGTGGATTGGGGGGATGAAGGATGCTTATATGGGGATTTGGATGAAGGATGGATGGATGAGGCTTTTTGAGTAGCATGAATGGATGCCAATTGAGATTTTTCTTTGAGATGCATTTCTTTTATGAGCATCTTGGGTATCCACATGATTTTTGACTTTTTTAGCTTGGGCTTTTATGGCCTCTTGACTTTTTCTTTGTTTGGGATTAAATGTTTCTTGTTTTGAACATGTATTTTAGAAGGGACATGTTGAGACTTGGATTTTTGTGGATTTTTGGATTTATTCTTTTGTATTTTGGCATCCAATCTGCTTCTATTAACCATGGGATGGGAACAAGAGCATGGAGGAGATGGAGGGATAATTGATGGAGTGATAGGGTTTAAAGGTTGGAAGGGATTCAAGGGTGAGTGCCTTTGATGATATAGCTGGTGGATTTGAGGGGATGGAAGGATAGATTGGAACATAGGATATGGATGGATATAATTGCCCAAAATGGATGGAGGGAAGGAAGGATATGGGCCCAAAATAGATGGAAACGAGGAAGGTGTAGGTCCCAAAATAGATGGAGGGGATAAAGTATTCATATTAGGTATGTAAGGACCCAAAATGGATGGAAAGGGTGTGGGATTTAGATAAGGGATATATGGACCCAAAATGGAGGGTTGGAGATAAGGAGTAGGATGAGGGCCCAAAATAGATGCGAAATAAGATGGATGGGAACTTTGGGGTGGAGATGGAAGGACTTGGGACCATGCAGGAATAGCGGGGATACCAACATCTAGAAATACATTTTCATTTCTTTTTTCAATATGATGTTCATTATTTGGAACACAAGATGTGAGTCCATTACTAGCTGAAGGAGTTGGAGCTTCAGATATGATAATTAGTTCTTTTTCGATGGATCTATCATCATGGATTATGGGAGATGTATGATCATGAAGAAAAGGAGATGGGAGGATAGGATCTTGAGTTGGGTGGGCTGAGGGAAAGGGATCTTGAGATGGAGTAAGTAAGATGGTAGGATTTAGATATGGAGGGGATGGTAAAAGTGGATCATGTAGGGGAATAAGTGGGATGGCAGGATCTATTGTTCTGTCGGAGGATATTTCAACATGCTTTTGGACAAGATCTTGACAGGAATTGATGGGAGTGGATGCATGAGGTTCATTATATGGGATTTGGATAATGCTTGGAGGAGGAGATGTGGATCGGATTTGAGGCGATTCGATGGGTGGTGGGAATTTGATGCTTGCCAGAAGTGGAAGGATTTTAAGAAATTTGATGAATGGTATGGGGATGATAGCTATGAGAGATGGGGGTGATATTATAGATGGGGAAGCTTCATCACTGACTACTTCACATGGTTGGATTAGATGGTATGGCTTATCGACTGTTGGAGGTGACTTTTCTTGTATTTCCTCTAGAAGATTCCTTGGAGACTCGTGTGTCAAAGGTGGAGGTGGTGGATTGATAGCTGGTGTGATGAGGGTGGAAGATTGGAAGCTTGGTTGATTGGGTGATGGAGGAGAAGCTGGGATATCAGATGGCATGACTTGATAGTTTGGAATAACTCTTGGATTTTGGGGGATGCTTGGGGGAATGTTTCTAAGGCTTTCAATATACCCGTCATAGTCAACAAGATTTTCATCATCATTGGAATAGGAGGTGGCGGGAGCAAGGACAATACAACCGAACACATCATGATAAGTTTGGGATTTCATGTTTTGATGATGAGTCGGATGGGGATGGGGTCTTGCATACAGATGAACACGGAAGCTCATGGTTGGATTTGGATTAAGCGCATATTTTGGATTGGCTGATGAAGGATTTCCTAGGGAGAGTAAAAGCTGTATGACAGACCTAAGGAGGATTGGCTGGAGATTTTTGGCTTTCCTGTGGATGGAAGACTTCAAGGGCATGCTGTCAAAAAGTGAGAGTTTTGCTTTCCTATGCGTTGGATTGGTGGAGATTGTGTCAACTTAAGGATAGACTAATGATCCTATGGGCATGACACGAGATTGACCACTTGTGGATCCCAAATTTTAGCTCAAGGTGATGAGGGATAACAAGTGACAAAGCTAGATTACCCTAGACAAAGCTCTGTCAAAGGGATAACCTTGGTGAGGCTGGTGGATTGGTCGGATTGATTGGATAGCAAATTCTAGCAGAATGACAACAACTCTCTAAAGGCTTGGGTGTGATTTTGGATTGGGTTGCTAGCTGGCTGGGGGGATGATTTGGATGGAATTTGGATTTGGGATTGTTCTAAAGCAAGGAACTATATAGATTCGGTTGCAGCAGGGGAGCTTGGATGATTTTCTAATGAGGCTGTAACTACGCTAAGTATGCCTTGAGCTGGGAGATTTCTTCTTTTTTGGGATTTTGACCAAAGTTGGCAAACATTCATTCAAAAGCTGTGAACAAACAAGCAGACAAAGTTTTGGAGCAAGCACGTCAAACACACCAACATCCTAGGAAGCTTTCTACAAGGATGAAATTTGTTATAGCTAGGGAGTCCTTGATATACGCAAGGTACATGAGGCCCAAATCCATAGATGAAACCAAAAAAATGTCACACAGCCGAGAGGAGCGGTAACCCACTTCTCCTCTTTCACTTCTCAAGGGTATAAAGTTCCTTGAGGCTTAGCTCAAGTGACAAAATCTTGATTTCAAGAGAGGTGTCTTTGGATTCACCTCCCAATTTTTATACTCCATCGGAACGCTGGAGTTGAGGTCATCCCAAGGGGTGATGAAATCCCCAAGCAGGCCTCCTAAAAAGTGTAAAACAAGACCACATACATGATCATGGGCTTTAAAAGACACGTGTTTATTCCAATTGATGATTTAGATTTTGTAAGCTATGATTGAAGACACTTGTGATTATGGCATACAATGTTCATTCCAATTTGACAGCATTGTCAGCATAATGAAAGTTGAGAGATCGTCAACATAAGAAATGCGAGCATCATTGAAAATGCATCCAAACCATGCAATGTTCATTGATTGTTAGGCATTCAAGATTGAGTGTGAGTTTATTTTAAGCTCAAAACAAAGATGTGTGAAACTCGATTGCCAAGCGCACACCCAGAGGCCCTCCACGTCAAGATTTGTCCAATTTTTATGCCCAAATGAAGTGTGAGCGAGATTAATGCATATTCAAGGAATTTTCTAACTTAGAATAACCACTAAATACCCAAGTGAGTGGAGTTTGATCTTTGTGGACCACTTAACACCCTCTTAGGTAGACCCATCCCCATAGATGGTGCTGAGATTACAACCAATGGTTAAAGTGATGGGTGATTAAAGAGGGTGAGTCCAACTACAAACTTACTCAAAACGTCTTTATTAGTTTTTATAACTTAGAAGATTTCAAAATTGTGGATTCTTTTTATGCCCCAAAAGATGATTATTTGATCTATGGCATTCAAGATTGGATTTTGTTGTTTTAATCATGCATTCATAGAAAAAACAAACTTGATTTTAATCCATGGCACTCAAGAGTGATTTTAGCAACATGCATTCAAAGACAAGTGATTAAGCATTCAAGTTATTTCCTTTGACCATTCAAGATTGAGATTTTTTGTGTTGTTTTAAGAACTTTGAAGTGCTTTGTTTTAACCTTAGATCATTCAAGATTGTTTTGGACTCAAAAGTGAAAATGACTCTTTGGACTTTGGTTTTCATTCAAGATTTTGTGTTCTAGTTTGCATATTTTAAAACCAAAAATGATATTCCTAGATTGTTTTGATGCATGAAAAACCTAAGAAACATTCAAGATTTTGCAACAATACATTTGTTTGGAACAAATAACAAAGCTTTTAGGACAATTTTTGGCAACCATTTAGGACTCTTAGTTTTCATGAGATTTTTAAAAGAACTTTAAAATATTTGCAAATGAGGTTCATTTTATCCTTGATTGATGCTTTGAGTTTGATTTAGCTTTTAGTGTGCACTTAGTGTTGATTTTGAACCTTTTGAAATGGAAACTTGAAGTTCTTTTTAAATTCCCAACAATGAAGTGTTCCTAACTTTGCATGAATGCATCTAAAACCTTGATGTTGCAAGGATGCAAATGATTTGATTGGTTTAGTTTCACTTGTTAAAAGATTTTTTCTTTTTTGCAAATTTTTAATTTTTTAATGGATTTAAGTATGATTTGGGGGTTCATTTTAAGCACTAAAAAGAAGTGTGTATGATTTTGCTTCCTTAAAAAAAAATGGCGAAGATCTCCCACAAGAAGAAGAAGAAGAAGTAGATGGAATAAGAAGAATATAGACAAGAAGGGGAAGAAGAATTCCAAGTGCTTTGTCCACCTATAAGCTTGAAAAATTTATAAATACTATGAGATAGACTATGAGTTCCTTTGTCTTCTTCATGCTCATGTGGACCTACAAAACCAATTTATACAATCCTACAAATCATAAAAACAAACAAAATTAGCCAAAATTAGCAAATGAAATACAAAACTTGACTTAAAAAGCTAATGAAGATGACCCATGCGGGGTCCCACCGGGTGTGCCAAAATGTATATGAGCAATGTTAGTATGCTAATAAAAACCGAATTTAAATAAAGCTTCTACAAACTAAACAAAATTCATAAACTTCAAGATAGACTAAGATGAGCTCTCAATTGAGAATAATGAGCCATTAATGGGCTCTCTCAATGAGAAGCTCTCTTGTTGAGTAGCTTTGTCTAAATAGATAGGATGTATGCTCAAGCTTTATGCTTCAAAAAGGGCTTCAAATGGAGTTGGAATTTGGGTGTGAGTGTATGATTTTGATGTAAAATGGCTTCTTAAAATGGCATTATGACTTTACTTCATGGATTGTGTTATTTTGCAAAGGGGAAGGATCCAATTTATAGGCAAGAGGCTTGAGGGATTGAGGGCTAAGATGCAAGGATGGGAAAAAGCTCATGGAGGGTTCAGATTGCATGAGAAGAGAGCACATGGATTGTGCTTCCTTACAGTCAATCAGGAGTGACACATGTCACAGGGTGAGAGGATGGAGGAAAGGGGAAGGATGAGTCGACAAAGGAGGCTCAAGGGATAAAATCTTCATAGAGACCCTCATAATGGCTTGTAAGAGCAATAAAAGGGCTTGGAAGAGTCATTTATGGCCTAGTGGGCTTCATAAAGTTTTATGGTTGAGATATTTTGAGGGATATGAGAGCAATTTTGACTTGGGCTTGATTAGGAGGGTTTTAAGCTTGCTTAGGATTGTGCAAATGATTAGAGGATGGATTAGGATGGTTTAGGATTAGCTTAGGGATAGGCAAGTGGATGGCATTTAATAAGGGTGGGTGAAGGAGGAGATATTTGTTAACTTTGGCTTGGGTTAGTAAGTCTTAACCCATGTTTAGGGAATGTGACAAGGTTAGGAGGGGATTAGGATTATGTTTAAAGACATCTTCTAGAAGAGTCTAGACTTTGGATGAGGATAAAGACTTTCTAGAATAGTGTAGAATTTCCTAGGATGAGGATGAAGACTTTCTAGAAGAGTCTAGAACTTCTTAGGATGAGGATAAATTAGATTTTTAGGAAATAAATAAAGTTTTATTTATTTCAAGGGTTTGAGTTGAGGAGATATTTATTAAAAATTTTTTAATAAACATGAGGATTAATATTTAATCTTAATTAAATATCTTGAGTTGGGATTAGGGGTAGGAAATGATGGGATTAGCCTTTAATCAAAATTAAAGAAGGATTAGAATATTTTGGAAGAGGTTAGTGGTCTTAAGGAAATTGGCCAAGTTTTGGGCAAAAAATAAATTTTTTATTTATTTTGGGATTTTTGGTCAATTTATTAATTAAATAATTAATAAATAAGGAAATAATGTTTAAATAAGATTTAAACATTTTTGGGAGGGATTCCTTAATTAAATATTTTTAATTAAGATAAAGGGATTTAATGGCATAAAAATAAATTAATTAATTAAATAATTAATTAATGATGATGTCATCAGGGAATTTTTTTCAAAAAATAAAAATATCATTTTCTAAAGGATTTTAGGTGTCTACACTAGGTACACTAGTGTCCAAGTTTTTTTCTTCTCTATCTGTTCAATTTCTTCATTTGTAGCATGAATCCAATCCTCATTCTCCAAAGCATCTTTTAATGATTTAGGTTCAAACTCACAAAGTAAACATGTGTCACTTATGATTCTTTTCCTTGTCATAACTCTGGATTCTTTGTCTTCAATGATCTGCTCAGGTGCATGGTGTCTTCTCACATACTTTTCTAGTGTAGGTTCTTTCCTTCTTTCTTCTTGCACCAATTCATCTTGAAAAATGGTTTCAAGGTGATTTTGTCTCTCTGGTTTAGGGCCAAGTTCAAGTTCTACTTGCTTGGCATTTTCTTCTTGATGTTTGGCATCTACCACATGTCTCTTGACATCATTCTATTGATGCTTGACACATGTAGTCTATTGCCTGGCAGCCTGCTACTGGAACTCAACATTCATTGTTTGTTGTTATTTAGTAGCTTTATTCTCTTGCTCAAGTAAGTTTTAGAGAGCACCTTCATCCACATAAATGAATGTTTTGTAATCTTCAAGTTCTATCTGGCATTCAACTTCATTCTTTTCTACATATTCATCAACTTTCACATTGCACTTTCCATAACTTTGTTAGTGTTAGAGTTCAAACACTTATACGCTTTGCTTTTTGTGGAATATCCTAAGAATATGCCTTCATCACTATTAGCATCAAGTTTTCCATTTCTATTATCCTTTAGTGTATAACATTTTCTTCCAAAAACTTTTAAATACTCCACATTAGATGCATACCCATACCATAATTCAAAGGGTGTAACATTTGTACATTTCTTGACTTACCCTATTCAAAGTATAAACAGTTGTACCTACAACTCCTCTCTAGTATTTTTTTGGCACATTCTTCTCCATTATCAATGTTCTAGCACAATCCATGATTGATCTATTTCTTCTTTCACCTATTCCATTTTGGGGAGGGGTCCTATGTGTTGATATCTATCTTTTGATTCCTCTATCAGTGCAAAATTTATTGAATTCATTGTAGATAAATTCTCCTCCTACATTAGATCTCCAACACTTCAGAGGCTTACCTGCTTCATTTTCAACACTGGCCAAATATCTAAAAATAAATATCTATCCTACCTAATAAACTTTTTAACATTAATACCCTATCTTATCTCTTATCAAAATCACCTATGCTACCACTTTCTTTTATTCTTTCCTTATTTCATGCATTGAAACCCACCTTTTTAGCTGTCATAAACTTGGAATATGGGCTGAAATTAATGTTTGTAGGCATATGGACTTTAAGCCTAGTCACCTCCACTTTATTACAAACCTCTCCACAAATCCATACGTACCCATTTTGCAGGACTTCCACTACAGTCACAATGCACATGAAGAATTTTGGGAGCCACATGCCTTGTATGACAACTGGGTGGGGTTAAGGAAGTTGGGCGGTCGTTAGGTTGGCGGGAATTTTTGTAGTGTTGTTTTTTAGTCCCTGCCTATTATATAGGCAGGGAACTAATGTTTTCATCTTCACTTATCAATTAAATTTTGCAATAAAAATAATTCTAGATTCTAAGATTTAGTGACTTTTATTTTTTAAATGTACTTTTGTTGACTTATTTCTAATTCTCTATTGGCTCACACAAATTTTCCTTGGGTTAATTTATATTTTAAGCTCAAAAAAAGGAAAGAAATTCACATAACTTTCTGGATCTTTCTAAATCCAGAAGCTTCTGCATTATTATTTTTCCCAACTCTGCCATTTTTTAATCCTTGACAGCATGGACAAAGTTTTGAGAGAACTTTAAATAGCCCAATCCATTACCTATTTTGAAAAAGGGAATTGCATTTTTTTTTTGTTTTGCAATGGAATAACACCAATAAGGTTTATTTTGAGTGGATACTAGATATGGGCTTTCATCAATTTAATTTTGATTTGTGTTTATGTATGTTTTTGTTGTCCATTTGTAGGCTCTTCTCAAAGGACATAGAATGACTCTGGCATGGTTTGAATCTTGCAAAGCATCTCCACTCAAGCTGTGCTCCCTCTTCAAATTATTTCCTTGCTGCATCATAAAATCCAGAATATTTTTATAATAATGAGTGAAGAAATTGTCGATCTAAATAGAGAGAATTCCTCTATGTCAAAAAAATATGGGCATGGCTATTGTTCATCCACAAAACCCTAGTGCCTCCACATGCAGATCCTATTTTCTTTTTCTCAAAATTTTTACAATGCTTTTAACATTTTTCTATTTCTATGTTTCTTTATTTTTATTTTCGCAAATAAGGCCTTTGCAACTGAGATAAAAGAATGAGTATGTTTTAATTTGAAATGCTCTTTTAAAAAATTGCAATGTTTAATGAATCACACAAGGTTAGATATTGTTTAGAATGATATTTTAAACAATATATAATTTCAAAATAATTTTTTTAATATTTCAATGAATAAAATTTTTATATCTAATTTCTTTTTACAAAATCCACATAATTTATAAGCATGCAATTTTTATTTATTAAGATTTAATAAATAAATAAATATTAATTGTTTCAAAATTATAAAACTAATAAAATTTAAATTTATTTATAATTATATAAATTCATACAAAATTTTGTGGCATCAGAGCATGTCAATAAACATGTAGGTACATTTTGTCACATAATACTAACTTCTCTTTTCTTGAAATGATTTATTTTCTTTTGAAAAATACACATTCTATCTATTATATAATCTAAATATCCTCTAGTTTATAATATTTATATTAAATCCATATATAGAGGAACATGTATTATGACTAGATAATGGAGAATAATTAAAATCATAAAGTCTACCTATGTATCATCTAAAACTTTGATGTCAATTTACAAAGTACTATACCTCAATGGAATGAGGGTTTGAGCAAAAATCTATGCAACTAAGACATAAATACACCAAGGCAATGAAAAGGATTAAATAATTTCATATCACTAAAAAATTATAAATCAAATGTCATCATTTTTAAAGAAGCAACTTCACTACACTTAGACCATTAAACAAATATGTTTTCCTTTTTAGCCAAAAGGCAAGGACTCTAGCTCGACCAGAGCTCTTGTTTTTTTAAAGAATTTAATTGTTAGTAATTAGTAAAAGGTAAAAGTAAGTTAGTTAGGTAATATTAATTTAATCGATAAAATTTTAGAATATCGTTAAATGTTAGTTTGTTAATTGTATGCGAGATTTGAACCATTGACCTCCTAGAAAGAAGCCATGTCAATTCACCACTATACTACAAGTGGCTCTCAATTGTTTAAATATTTATTTATTTTATTAAAAGTAAAATTAGTAATAGAATATGATAGTTAATAGTAAATAGTGTAAAGTGTTTGTTATTAAGTTAGATGTTAGAATATGTATGTAAGATTTTTTGTTAGATGTTATAAAGATAAGTTAGTTTTGTTATTTGTTTTATTATTGTTGTTTAAGTTATGTTAGTTATTTTATTTAAATTTATTTAAAATAATTTAGAATTATTATGTTATTTTTAATTTATTAGGATAATGTTAGTAATTAGTATTTAGGATTTTAATTATTTTATTATTATTATTATTAATAAATATAGTAAGAATAGTAAATTTACTATTTAATAATAGTTAGATTAAGTGATGTTTTGTTTTGTTAGTTTCAAAGAAGGTTTAAATTATTTGTATGTTAGATGTTATAGTAGTTAGTTAGTTCTTTGATTTCTATGTTTCAAAATAATTAAATTTATATATATTTAAATTGCTATTCAAATAATTTAAATACATTGTTCATTAATATTTTTCTTAATTAATGTTATAATGGTAAATGTTAATATTATTTTTAATTAGTTGCAAATTATGTTTTCTAGTAAATTTAGTGGGTAGTTGGTTTTTGTAGGGGTTATTGAAAAGTAAATGACAAATAATATATTGTTTTAAAATTAATGTAATACAAAACAAATGTTGAAATCAATTTAATAATGAATGTTCAAATTTAATGAGTGGGCCCCACACATTGGTTATAAACTTAAATGGAATGTCAAGCTATTGTTAGGAGAACTTCAACCTACCATAGTTTAACTTGTGAATCAGGCTTGTCCAATTATATCTAAACCTATTGTGACTTATGTATGTCTTTTAGTCAGCCGGTTTTAACATAGTACTTTAATTAATCTATTAAAAAAATGTGTATTTTTGCCCCATATTTTGGGCATGATATTTACAAAAAATTAAATTTATAATCACTTGTATGACCATGATGTAAGGCCTTGAAAATAATAATTAAACTTTGAATGATTCTTGCATTACAATAATCATTTACTGGTCTCTAATGATGCCATAAGTTATACTTATTAAGTAGATATAATTGACTATAGCCATAAGTTAAATGAGAATAAGTTCAACTTTATGAGTTCCAAGAGTAAGTCAAGTCTTAGATGGGGAGGACGTAATACCTCTCTAACCCTAAAAAGTGACTCAAGAGAAATTAGGAAGTAATGTAGGGTCTTGGTGATGTTTGATATACTCTAGTTAAATCAAGACAATATATTGTTAATTCATATTTATATGTTTCTAGTTCATACATCTTTATTGTTTAGAAGATAGTATTTTGATTAATTCATGTTTACATTCTTGTTGATAAATAACTATTACATTTATTTGATTAAAAACTGAGCTAACCCTGCTAACCCATTGTACCTTGTGTGTGTGTGTGTGTGTGTGTTTACTATATCTGGTGTATCTTTAAGATGAAGGGAGGTAGTTGTAGTGACTTCTTTGGGAGATCTACATGATGTCACACTTCCTTTCATTTCACTACATGTACATCTCCCTATCTATCTATCTATGTGTATTGTACCTTGTTAGTTGGTGATCCAAGTGTGTGTAGGTACTAGGTATCAACTCCACCTAGATAGACAAGTCTAAGCATGCCTCAAAAATCCTTGGACTAGTTGTTGTTCAAGAGAGATAGAACCATGATCCATATAGGAACCCTAAGCCTAGAATTCATGATTAGGGAGTTGACTACCATTTGGGGATCTTTTTGGATTCTTTCATCTAATTTGGTATTGTGATAGTTGAGTGTTATAGTGGTATTTTTAAGTTTGATGTTGATCTTGAGATACTGCTTTAAATATTTTATTTGTGGTGTTTGGGTGATCTTGATCTCATGATTTTTTCATTGGTTAGTCAAGTATATCTATCTAAGTATATATGGGTGCACACATATATGCCTAAATAAATATACAATTACTTCAGTTTTATGTGTGAGCTTAAACTAGACACAATGAGATTCTTGGTTTAATTTATTGTGTGTGTGTATTTACATACATATCTTTGCAAATGGATAAAGAAAAATAAAATGGACAAAAAATAAGAAGAAGAATTAAAAGGAGATAAAAGACAAATGAAATAAAGAGATCAAAATAATTACTCTAGAAAATAATCATTAAGGTTTGAACACTTGACCTCTCACCTACTTACTCATCTATCCACCATCTCACCACTCACACTCTTTGACAACTTTAATAAGATAAATAAGCCATGAGCTATAAGAAGTATTAAGACAACATAGTAAAATGGGGCTTTGAGAGTTGAGCCCTTAACTTCTTGGGTATAGTAATGACCTAGCCATTGCACCATAATACACCCTTGAGCTTGAACCTCAAGATAGAATAGACAACTAACAACAAGTTAGAAAACTAGACTACAAATTATAAATAATAATTAAATAGGTTGCTTTAAATAATCAAACCTTTTTAGGATGATGGTTACAATGGATGCAACTATTGGCAATGACATCCAAGCTCTCTATAAATTAGGATCCTTCCCGACAAAATAAATATAAGAGATATTTGCGAAAAAAACTATGGGGAAATTTTGGAAGGAATTTATATTTCCAAGAAAGAAATTAATTTAACTTTGAGGATATCTAAAAAAGATTATGAGGAAGTTTGAACCCACAAAAAAAGAATTAGGATAAAAAATATGGAATCCACCTGAACAAAGATGACACAAGAAATCTAGAAACGAAGAGGAGTATTGCTAGAAGTTGAAAAAGAATCCTTGAAGGAACATTAGAGGACTTTGGGTAACCTTCAGGCCTCTTTGCTCCCAAGAAGCCATTCCAAGTATGCCATGTTCTCCTCCCACACTATTAAAAATTAAAATAGAAAGTTTAAGCAAACATTATAGCAATATTGTGGCTTCTAATTGTTAGTGTGATTTACATGTCTTGATGTCTCTCATTGATTACTTTGATATTAGATTTTTCTCTTAGTTACTATGTTTTGAATGAATGAGTTTCTATGTATTGAACATTTGGATGCATATTGGTAGGACTTCCAATCAGGGATTCAGCCCTAAAGTGTTAAAGATCCCTTCCTTAAACGAACATTATGAAACTTTAGTTGTTAGCATTATATACATATATTTTTTAATATTCTTTCAAACAAATGTGTAGGAATAGTGAACATATCCACACTTTTGCACTTCCCTAGTTTGTATTTCACCTTAGAGAAAAGTTTTGTAATAGGAAACAAAAGTGCAACAACAGGTAATAAAAATGCAACAATATAGCATATATGCATAATAATATTGCACAAAAGTGCAACAATATTTAACAAATGCGCAGTTTCATATAGTTGTACAAAGGCACAAGTATACTACATGGATGCATGATTATAATGAATTAAAGTACAACTATATTTGAAATAAATGTGCAGGAATACACTAATTTCAACACTGGGATATAACATAAAATGAACATTTAATTATAAGTGGAATACCACTTATACTTTAAGTTACATTTTATGTTATACGTCCTACACCTTTCTAGATAGGTTTCAACCTCATAGGATTAAAATAAAGACTATAGATTTTGAGTGTTTAAGAAATTTTAGGCTTAACAAAATTTCGAAAAGGTGTGTAGATCATATGATGTGCATGTTAAATTGTAAATATTTTATTGGAGAAGCCAACTTGAGTAAACTATTTTTTCATTCCCAAAATCATCTTTTTAAGGGGTTTCAAATTTGAAAGTGGGATGATTGATATCCAACCATAATTGACAAAAGCTAATATCCTTCCTTCTTCAATTCATGTTTCCATTATTTCTTCCCCATGAGCCACGAGATTTTTTTTTTTCTTTCCATGTGATTTCTATCATGTATCTTTCATTTTCAATTTAGATTCCATTAGAGTGATCAGAAATTAATTTTTACTAGCATGTTGCTCTTGAGTCCTGGCATAGTGACAGCCAAAACTTTCTTTATATGGTCATGGTGTGTATTTATTTTTAAAAAAATCTCAGCTTAGATTTATTAACCTTAGTAAAGGACACCCAAATTGATAAGTCTCCAAAATAAATCTAAACAACACCATCTTATCCATGGAAGATCAACAAATTTTCCATACCATGAGTTTCACTAGTAAACAACTAATTTCTCAACAACAAATTTTCATTCTAGGCTTTTGACCCCATGACATCTAATTGGAAATTAAGATTTTCAGTCAAGCCCTCTAAAGGGCAACATATATGCTATAGCTTATTTGTAATTTCGTTATTTATATCATGCTTTAGGGATAATTTTTATTTCGCATATGAGATTTTATGGTAGTTTTACAAAGAAATTGTTACTTCTGTGCCTTTTAGATCGAAATCATTTGTAGTCAAGAGAGTTTTCTAGAATAGAATTACAAATTTTGAGAGCCAACTTAATTGGTTATTTTTAGTTTGCTTTTTATTTTTGATCTTTAAGAAGTCTAAAATATCACTTCACTAAATTCTACTCAAGAAATGGGTTAGATTTTTCTTATGCTTGTTTTTGGAAAAGTGAAAACATTATTGTATTATGCATAGCCTTTAATCATTTAACGATAGATGGTATACCAATTTTGGTGTATCAATCCTACTACATCAATTTTTCGATCAACAATGTCATATTTTACTAGGCATTTTTAACCAATTGCCTCTACTTGATCCTAGTATCAAATTACAAAAAAAAAAAAATCTAAAATTGCAATAATCGCTTATTTTAATAATTCCTAAATATTGACTTAATTTAGCTAATATATCCTATTAATTTAATTAATTTAAGTAAAAGTCCTAGAACATTTAATTAAATTAAAACATTATTTAATTAAAAGTTCCAACATATTAAATTAAATTAAAACACAATTAAAAGTCCCAACATATTAAATTAAATTAAAACACCCCTTTAACTAAACACACATGGAAAGGAATTAATTAATATTTGATTTAATTAAATACCTCATCTTAATTATTAGATTTAATTATTTAATTAATTAGAATATTCCATTACGAGGACATATTTAATTAAATAAATCAAATATTATCTCTAAAGTATCTCTTGAGTTCCAAATTGGGAATTATGTGTTGACTAAAAATCAATTTAGAGAACAAGGTAGTTAACTCCTCATCTTATCCAAAAGTAATCAGTGAACTCCTTCAATTATGGAGATTCTATAATGCCCCACTTGGAGATTCTTGGAACAAGGATGAAATACAAGCTAAGATTTAAAAAAATTACAAGTATGAGTGTACACAACAACATCATACAAGGATTGCAAAGATTGCAATGGAAGACTTAACCACGATCCTGACAACCAACAAATCTCCAAACACTACTAATGGAACTGACACACACAAATAGAAAATAGAAACCCAAAATGAAAAAAACATAAAGAATCTAAGATCTGCCAAAGCATGGAAAATTAAGTAAACCCAAAGGGGACTTTAAACACCAAAGTTCAATTCCCAAAAACTAGTGGACGTGCCCCCTATTTTTCACATGAGGACCAATAGCAGACAAAAATCTCATGTGAGGAAGTACAGTAAGCCACATGAGAATATACCTTTTATATGAGGAAGTACACCAAATGGCATGAGGAAGTACTTGGCCCAACAGCCAAAGTACCCTAACACTGGAGTGGGGTTTTGCATGAGAAAGTGTCAAAAGCCACATGAGAAAACCCAACACACCATGCGAGCTTTCACATTCTCGCATGAGAATGTACAATTTCATGCCAAAATCCAAAAAAACATGCCAAAAGAATAAAAGGTAAAAAGATAACAAATGAAGTTCCTCCACACTAGGGAGTATCGGATCCACATTTTGAGCCATAGATACTTAAAAACAATAACTACTAGATGGATCTATATCTAACCATCTAACATAGAAATGAAGTGAAATAACTAAAAGTAACATTGCAGTGTACCAAAATAACATGGCAATGAACTAAACAACCAAACTAAGTATGTGGTTCCTCCCAACTATAATAGCATCATAAGACCATCATGGGTCCTAAACATCCCCTATGTGTAACATCCCAAACTACCGACCAGATCATTGGTGTTATCTTATGAGGATGTCACTACTAAAACATACTACCACATAAGAATAAGGAAATCTAACATGCTAGAAGTAAAGCATAAGATAATCCTTCAAATCAAACTCATCATCTAACATATGCTAAACATCATAATAAGAAAATGCGTCAATACAAACATCATCTAAGCATGATATACAACCATTCCAATGAAAGTATAAATCACAAGAAAACATACTCTAGAACCCAAAGTACCAAGTGAAAACATCCAGCAACAGTCACATTGGGATAGTAGATTGTCTCTGTACATTGGTCCCTAGTAGTGGTGAAGGTAGCTATGCCTCCCAACTATGCAAAACTTGTAGGTCTACTGCCATCATGCTGGTGCAGATAATGATCCAACCACAAACACACATAAAGAAAATGTTGATGGCTAATACTCATGCCAGAAAGTATGATGACTAAAACCAAGATTAAAAAAAATGCATAAACTACAAGTCCTGGTTAGACACTCAATGGGCTACTAAATAGGGGTTGACATCATGAAGAGTTGCTTGCCATCAAAAATCCCAAGCTTGGATCTTTGTAGAGTTAACTTCCCAATGGAAGGCTCTCACACTGAAGCATTTTTATTATCTTAAGTTTTATTACCACCCAATGTTTTATTTAGTTATCACTGACTTAAAACTTCCTCTACCAACCATGTGGGCAATGGCCACCAGGCTACAAGATAGAAGCTCCCTCCATATGCTACCCTACCCTACCCATGTTCATCCAATGATGAGTGTCCATAGGCATGCATATTGCCAATCCAACCCCAATGATCATAACTTTTGGAAATACCATGAAAGATCGGGACTTGCAAGTCACTCGATAAATTTATGTGCATGTACTCATGTATGGCATGCCACCATCACAAAGATCATAACACAAGGACTGGATAAGAATACAATACAAAAATACACTCAACCAAAAACAAACTTGGGAGGAAAGATATGACACACATCCCAATGCAACATAAAAGTGTAGCAATAGTTTATTGATATCCAAATGAATGATCCAAGTCCATGACCAACATCATGCCAAGAAGACTCGAGAAAATAGGATGGCACACAAAATGAGGTAAAAACTCCAAAAATAGAAAAACTTTGAAATTAAAATACATTTGTTCTTTGGGCACAAAAACCCAAAAAATCCAACAAATTTTGGGTTCATAAACCATATGCAAAAATGACAAACATAATGATGCAAAACCCCAAACACCCATCCCAAAAATAGGGAAAATGTTCATACCCAACGAACCAGGCAAAACTAGCAAATAGAAATGGAGGGGAACACTAGTTCTCAGCCTCCTAACCAACTGCTACTAGCAATAGAAGCTGAAACAAAGAAGAAACAAGAAAATGGGAAAGCCCTACCTAACAACCAAAAGGGCTAAAATAGAAAACATCCAGGTGAAATAAATAACCTATAGATATTGCCAAAAATGATGGAAAACCAAGGTCTCCCTGAGATGGATCCAATGAGTCTATCCTCCTAAAGATCCCATGTTCGTAGCTCTCGTAATGAACAAAAGACCAATCCTTTAGAAAAGGATTTCAAAAAAAGCTCTCCAATTTCTAAATTGAAAAATTGAAAAGTGAGGAATTAAATTCCTCTTTCCATACTTCTTCACTTTTTGAGTGAATAATCAATTAGGGAAAATAACTAGCCAACTTAGTTAAACCTCAAATCAACCCAAAAAAAAAAAGGCTATTCCTAGAAATAGGAATTAATCTATGGCAAAGCTACCAGAAATTAAATTCAATAAAATTTAAAGCCTAAAAACCCAAAATCATAGAAATTAGCTTAACAACTTTCACAACAATGCGAACCTCTAAATGCATAGACACACTCACTGGTCTAATCACATAATACAAATGAGTTTAGATTTAACAAATTACAGACAGGTTTATTTAAACAAGTAAATAAGGATACATTGACCATACAAGGATGACATTGGTAAAATATGAATGGCTAAATCACTAACTCCATGTGCTACTACTAGGGATATAAATCTTACATACTAAAACACATGATCAAGTGCAATTATGTATAATAACATAGTCGAAGCAATAAATGCATTAGATAACTAATTTAACAATTTATTCAATTATACCTAAATAATACAGTTACATCACTGATGTTTGCCTAAAGCATAAAGAGACAAGAATGGAGTAAATAACCATAGCATAAAATCCATCACATAACATAGTCAGAAATATGTCCAAATACTAGATAATCAAGTATCATTATAGGCCTATTGTCATCTCAAAATGACATCAACATGCAAATATGATAAATTGAATAGCATAGCAATAAAGCATCTATGGTACTAAAATCAGAGTATAACATTTGACCCTTAGGTCATCTCAAAATACAAAATAGTAAGGGTGTCAAGTATCTCTCAAATAAAAACATCACAAGGTACAAACTACAAACATGAGAGGTACTACATCCTCCCCCACTAGCATAGGCTTACATCTAGAAGCTAGAAAAAAGATAAGGGTATAATCCTCTCAATTATGTAGCATTTTCCCAAGCCACAGAGGTCTCATCACTCGGGTCCCATTGGACCCTTACTTGCTTGATCTCCTAACTTTGCAAGGTCAACCTCTATTTCTATAGGATATGAATGGGCTCCAAAGTAAGCTACTTGTCCACTACCTACAAAACATCTCAGTCAAGAACATTGGTCACATCTAGAATATGTTGTTTCAAAATAGAAACATGAAAAACATTATGGATGCACGGTAGGATAGGTGGAAATGCTAGTCAATAAGCAATAGGACCAATCCTCCCAAGGATCTCAAATGGTTTGACAAAATGTGGTGCTAACTTAGAGCCTTTCCCATAATGGATGGGACTCTTCCTTGGCCACACTCTCAAAAATACCTTGTCACCAATAGAAAAGTGACGATCCAACCTATGGGCATCTGCATAATTATTTTGTATATCCTAACAGTTACCAAATGCTCCCTAATTTGAACAACTAGCTACTCCATATCTTGAAGCATCTCTAGACCAAAAAGAACTCGGTCTTCTAAGTGATCCCAACTCAAAGTGGTATGACACAATCTACCATACAAGGCTTGAAAAGGTGATATGCCAAGAGAACTATGATACCCACTATTGTATGCAAACTCAATAGATAGTCCTCCCACTTCACCTGCCTGTCCATTGCATGCATGTGAAGCATATCCTCCATAAGCTAATTCACACTTTTGATCTGACCATCGGTCTCTAAGTGATAAGATGAACTAAAATTGAGTTACGTGCCCAAAGCATGCTGGAGAGATGTCCACAGTGCATAAGTAAACACTAGATCTCTATCCAAAATAATTCGACAAGGGATCCCATGCAAATGAAGAATATCCTAAAAGAAAACATGCATTATAGGAAAAGTTGTGTAGGATGCTCTCATTGGTGAAAAATGTGCTACCTTGGACAACTTGTCCACTATGACCATAATACAATCATGTCTCTATGATGATATAGGAAACCTTGTGATAAAATCAATAGATATCATATCCCACTTCCACTTTGGAATGATATGCAGCTACAAAAGACCTACTAGATGCTAATGCTCTACCTTCACTCTCTAGCACTTGAGACATTGAACAATAAAATCAGCAACATCGTGTCTCATCCCTACCCAAAAGTACAATTGTTTAAGATCAGCATGCATGTTCTTGGCACTAGGATGTGCAAAATATGGTGCATGATGTGCTTCTAACAAAACCAAGGCACAAAAATCCCCTGACACAGGTACATAAAACAACCCAAGTGTCCTAGTAGTCCACCATATTCAAGCATATAACCTGAAAATATCCCCTCAAGGGTGCATCTAGACTCAATCTCTACCCTCACCTCCTGATACCAAGTGTCACTAGGTAAAGCCTCCAAGATACAACCTTGCAAATCTACTCCCAGTGACAATACTGTTACCTCATGTCACCTCCTATTCAAGGAATCTATGATGACATTCTCCTTCCCTTTAATGTAATGAACATCAAATTCATACTTGCACAATAACTTCATCCAATGATATTGTCATGCATTCAGGTTTGGATGAGTAAAGATATACTGCAAGCTCCTATGATCGCTATGCAACTCAAACATATGTCCAAAAAGAAAATTCCTCCAATGGAAAAGGGTATGCACTATGGCCATGAGTTCTAAATCATGAGTGGGGTAGTTAAGCTCATGGTCCTTGAGTTTTCTAGGCTCATATGCACTCACTCGACCATCCTACATCAACACCACACCCACGCCTTCCAAGGAAGCATCAGTGCAAACCATGAAATCACCTACAAGATTAGGCACTACAAGGACTAGTGCACTGGTCAAATGCTCCTTAAGAGCATAGAATGTATCCTCACATTGATCTGACCAAACATACTTCTTCCTTTTCTATTAAAGAGAACTAATGGGATGAGCTACTCATGAGAAATCCTTCATGATTTGATGGTAGTAACTTGCCAATCCCATGAAACTATGAACTTCTAAGACATTAGTGGGTACCGGCCAATCCATGATAGCGTGAATCTTCTCTAGATCCACTACAATATCATCATCAATGATGATGTGCCCCAAATGCTACACCTCTGACTTGCAGAACCCACATTTACTCAAGTTCCAATATAATTGATGGTCTCTCAAGCATTGCAATACTTGACATAAGTGGGCTTCCTATTCCTCCATAGTCTTTGAATAAATCAATATGTCATCAAAGAATACAATCACACATTGATCGAGGTAAGTGAAAAATACTCCATTTATCAAACTCATAAACACAGATGGCACATTAGTTAACCCAAAGGGTAGCACCGTGAACTCATAATGCCCATACTGTGTACAAAAAGCTATTTGATGAATGTCAACCTCCTAGATATGAAGCTCATGGTATCCCAACTTTAGATCAATCTTTGAGAACACCCACGATCCCTTCATCTGATCAAACAAGTAATCTATCCTTGGTAAAGGATATCAATTCTTCACTATCACCTTAGTCAACTATCGGTATTCAATGCACAACCACAAAGATCCATCCTTCTTCTTTATGAGGATGGTTGGTGCACCCCATGGGGATACACTAGGATGAATATGGCCCTTGGCCAAAAATTTCTCCAACTACAATCTGAGCTCACACAACTCCTGAGTAGTCATGTGATAAGGAGCTTGTGAAATTGGCTCTGCTCTTAGTATGAGATCAATCCTAAAATCAATGCCACATTGTGGTGGCATTCCTAAAATCTCATCAAGAAACACATGTGCATACTCATGAAGGAGTGGATGATCATAAAGTGTCACCATATGTTTATCAGCTTCCTTAAGATCATTAACCAAAAAAAGAAACAACTAACAATCCTTTTTCACACTCTGCTTCAGCTAATTAGTTGAAATCATTTGAAGTTAGACTGGTCTCAGGACTCCCAACAGTTCCACTTGCCCAACTATGTCATCAATACACTGTACCATCTTACAACAATAATCTATATTTTCCTAATGGGTGGTTGACCAATCCATGCCCAACACAATGTCGTACAATCTGAGAAGTAGGACATGAAGATCCATTGTGGTGGTGAAGGTACCTAGATTCAAAATACAACCTCTGACCAATGAGTCTACAACCACTTTGGAACCTATGGCTTGCCCAACCTACCACCTATTGACCTAATGTACTGCCACTAGCCCACATTGCTAAACAAGTGATGGTGAAATGAAAGAATTTAAAGCACTAGAGTCAAACAAAACTAAAGCTAAAATACCAAGCAATGTACCTATAGCCTTGACTACTATACCTTGTTTCTCAGCTTGACAATTGTTAACTACTACAAAGACTTGATGATTCTTACCAGCATCTCCCACTGTAGGCTCAGATCTAGCTAGGCTCTTACTAGGTCCTGTGGATGGTTTGATGGAACATTCAAAAATTTTATTGCTAGGCTAGCCACAAGAATAATAGTTTCCTCTAAAGCTGGAACCTATTCCATGACCACCTTGAGTAGCACTAGGATAAGGTGCACTACCCTTGGTAGTGTTTTGTTGAACACTCAAAGGAGGGTGATCCTGCTAAGATTTTTGTCCATGACTCTAGTTATCTCCTTTCTTTCCTGAGTCACCTAAAGGTTGTCCACCCTTGGTCCAATATCCTCATTGATTACCATGATGTTTACCACCTTAATAATGTGTTGACTGGGCTTGGCCCTTTCCAGAAGGCTAAGTGAACTAGGCATCTTTCCCTGAAAGTCATGCACTATGGTTCTGAGAACCTAATCTGCCACTGTACCCCAAAGCCACATTGCTCTCTATGATCCTTTACTTCTCAATGGCAAGAGCAAGTGTCCTTAGTTGATGAGCATGGACATCCCCAATGATGGAGTTCTTGAGGCCCTTGAAAAAATAGTGAGTGGTGAGTGCCTCATCATGCTTATAGCCTTAGTATTGCTTCAACCCAAGGAACTTCTTCTCATACTAATCTACTATCATAAATCCTTGCTTAAGCTCATGAAAATCATCAATGCAAGCCTCACAATATTGTGGTGACAGGAATTTCTTTCGAACCTCTCCTCAAAGATCTCCCAAGTGAGATCTACCACATCGATGTGGAGCCTATCACTCTTTGTATCCCACCAAATGGAATCATGTTCTCTTAGCTATGTGATAGCACAATGGGCCTTTACATTTCTCTCATAAGGTAGTAAGGAGAAAAAATGCCTCATATCGAGTAACTAGGTCTCAGCCTTGAGTCATGTCCCTTGGCCATCAAATGATGGTGTTTTGGACCTTTGAATTTCCTATATCATTTCAATTTGAGTGAAATCATCATTGTCATGATGACCACAACCTCTCCATTGTTTCCTTCTACCACTACAATGTTTGATAATATTCACGTTCATGCTCCTTCTCTCTATGTTCTAACTAATGGAATTCTCCATGATGAGATCCCTCTTCCTAATTATGATCTTGTTGGTGCTCCTCAACATGAGGGCCCAACTGAGCAAGAATATCCTGTATCACTGGCATCAATGCCTCCATGCCATTTTTATTATTGTTACCCTATTCTCCCCATCCATCTTTTCATTCCTTCTCATGATGTTCTTCCTCTTGAACAATACATCAATTACCACCCCAACAACTAGACCTATGTGCAGAAGGCATCACTATTCAAGCAACAAGATAAATTCAGAACATCCATCACAAACATAAGAGATCCAAACAAGAACTAATAAGATATCACAATATCTAACATATAATAGCAATACACAATAGGAAACACAAACATAGTGGAAGCATAATGCAAAGATCTTAATGTTACAACATGGACTCTAATACCAAATGTAATGACCCGCCTAGGGATCCTTGGAACAAGGATGAAATATAAGCCAAGATAACTTATTTTACAATCATGAGTGTACAAAAAAATATCATATAGGGATCACAAAGATCATAATAGAAGACTTAACCACAATCCCAACAACCAATGAATCTCCAAATGTCACTACTCAAACTGACACACACACACAAACAAAAAATAGAAACCCAAAATGACAAAAACACAAAGAATCTAAGATCTTTCAAAGCATGGAAATTAAGTAAACTTAAAGGGTACTTAAAACACCAAAATTCAATCCTCAAAAACCAGTGGAGATGCTCCCTATTTTTCATGCGAGGACCAACAACAAACAAAAATCTCATGCGATGAATTGTAATAAGCCATGCAAGAGAACACCTTTTACACAAGGAAGTGCACCAAATGACATGAGGAAGTACTTGGCTTAGTAGCCAAAGTATCCTAACACTAGTGTGGGGTTTCGCATGAGAAAGTGCCAAAAGTCACATAAGCAAACCCAACACACCACACGAGCTTTCACATTCTCATGCGAGAATGTACAATTTTGCACAAGAATCCAAAATAGCATGCCAGAAGACAAAACAGTTATAACAAATGAAGTTCCTCCACACTGAGGAGTACTATATCCACATTTCAAGGCATAGAAACTCGAAAACAATAACTGTTAGATGGATCTACATCTAACCATCTAACATAGTAGTGAAGGGAAATAACTGAAAGAAACATTGTAGTATACTAAAACAACATCATAATGAACTAAACAACCAAACTAAGTACATGGTTCCTCCCAATCATATTAGCATCATAAGACCATTATGGGTCCTAGCCACCCCCTGCGCGTAACATCCCAAACTACTGACCAGATCGTAAGTGCTATCTTATGAGGACATCACTACTAAAACATACTACCACATAAGAATAAGGAAATCTAACATGCTAGAAGTAAGGCATAAGATAATCCTACAAATAAAACTCATCATCTAACATATGCTAAACATCATAATAAGGAAATGTGTCAATACGACCATCATCTAAGCATGATATACAAGCATTCCAATGAAAGCATAAATCACAAGAAAGCATACTCTAGAACCCGAAGTACCAAGTGAAAACATCTAGCAATGATTGCACTGGGATAATAGACCATCTTTATACACCGGTCCCTAGTAGTGGTGAAGGTAGCTATGCCTCCCAACCATGTGGAACCCATAGGTCCATACCTACCATGCTGATGGAGATAATGATCCAACCACAAACACACATAATGCAAGTGTCCATGGCTAACACTCAAGCCAGAAAAGTATGATGACTGAAACCAAGATTAAAAAAATGCATAAACTATAGGTCTTAGTTAGACACTCAATGGGATATTAAGTAGGGACTGACACCATGAAGAGTCACTTGACATCAATAAGCCCAAGCTCAGATCTATGCAAACTCAACTTTCTAATGGAAGGAAGCATTTTTATTATCTTAAGTTTTATTACCACCTAGTGTTTTATTTAGTTATCACTTACTTAAAACTTCCTCTGCCGACACTTTGGGCAATAGAACTAGGCTATGAGATAGAATCCCCCTTCGTATGTTACCCTACCCTACCCATGCTCATCTAATGATGAGTGCCTGTAGGCATGTGTATTCCCAACCCAACCCCAATGATCATAACTTCTAGAAATACCACAAAAGATCGGGACTCGTAAGTCACTCGACAAATATATGTGCATGTACTCATGTGTGGCGTACCACCATCACAAAGATCATAACACAAGGACTAGATGAGAACACAATGCATAAATACACTCAACTGAAAATAGACTCAGGAGGGAAGATGTGGCATGCATCCCAATGTAACATAGAAGTGTAACAATGGTCAAACTGACATCCAAATGAATGATCCAAGTCCATGACCAACATTAGGCCAAGAAAACCTAAGAAAATAGGGCGACACACAAAATGAGGTAAAAACCCCAAAAATTAGAAAACTTCAAAATTAAAACCCATTTAGTATTTGGGCACAAAAATGCTAAAAATCCAAAAAAAAATTGGGTTTGAAGACCATATGCAAAAATGGCCAGCATAATGGGGAAAAACCCCAAACCCTCATCCAAAAGACAGGGAAAATATTCATACTTGACCCACTAGGTAGAACTAGCAAACATAGACAGAGGGGAACACTAGTTCTTAGCCTCCTAACCAACTACTAGAAATAGAAGCTAAAACAAAGCATAAACAAGAAAATGGGAAATCCCTAACTGATAGCCAAAATGGCTTAAAAAAAAAAAACAAGGTAAAATAAATAACCCATAGATACTATCAAAAATAATAGCAAAGAAAGGTCTCCTCGAGTTGGATTCAACAAGTCTATCCTCGCAAATATCCCACGCCTATAGCTCTCACAAGGAACAAAAGACCAATCCTTCAAAAAAGGATTTTAGAAAAAGCTATCTAATTTCTAAATTGCAAAATTGAAAAGTGGGAAATTAAATTCCTCTTTCCATACTTATTAACTTTTTGAGTGAATAATTGATTAGGGAAAATAACTAGCCAACCTAGTTAAACCCCGAACCGACTGAAATGAAAATAGGCTATTCATAGAAATAGGAATTCATCTATGGAAAAGTTGCCATAAATTAAATTAAATTAAATTTAAAACCTAAAAACCCAAAATCATAGAAATCACCTTAACAAAATTCACAAAAATGTGAACCTCTAAATGCATAGACACACTCATTGGCCTAATCACATAATTCATATGAGTTTGGATTTAATAAATCATCAAAACGTTTAATTAAATAATTAAGGATACATTGAACATACAAGGATGACATTGGTAAAATATGAACACTTGAATCACTAACTCAATGTGCCACTGCTAGGGATATATATCTTGCACACTAAAACACATGATCAAGTGCAATTACATATAATAACATAGCCAAAGCAATAAATGCATTAAATAACTAATTTAAGTATTTATTCAATTATACCTAAATAACCATAGCATAAAATCCATCACATAACATAATCACAAATATGTCCAAATACCAAATAGTCAAGTATCATCATAGACCTACTATCATCTCAAAATGCCATCAACATGCAAATATGATAAACTGAACAACATAGCAGTAAAGCATCTATGGTACTGAAATCAAAGTATAACATTTGACCCTTAGGTCATCCCAAAGTATAAAATAGTAAGAGTATCAAGTATCTTTCGAATCAAAAAATATCACAAGGTACAGTCTACAAACATGAGAGGCACTGCAAATTTCTCTAGTTGAACTCAACTCTCCTCTGATCTAAACTACTCATCTAATTGGATCTCAATTGTCCATTGGTTCTAGGATTTTATAAAAGGAACCTCCTAACTCTCATTTTGGGATCACAATTTTCAATATTGAAGTGCTATCAGTTCGATTTTGTTTTCAAGGCTTCATTCATTTATAATTTGCATTCTTAGCTTTATTCTCATTTAGATGAATATGCATGCATTTAGCTTTGATTTCTTTTATTGTTGTTAGATCATCTTGCATAATCATCTGGATTAATTTTTTTATCTGCATAGAAAATAATAAAAGGTAGCTTAATTGCAATCATCTTAGTCAAGATCTTGCATTTATTCTAGATTAAATACTTTTTTCTAGTTGGTTTGGTTACTAAACTCTCAAAACTGAGAGCATATAGTAAAACCTCATCTAGTTAGAATGCAGTATATCTACTTTGCTCAAGAATTTAGGATGGATAATCCCATGTTCATCCTAGGATGAATCTATCATGTAATGACTATGTTGAAGTGTGGTTAAATTAGAGGCCCATATTTAGCACCCACATTTATAGCACCCACCATGGGTCAGGAAAAATCAATTTTCTGGTCTCAATAGTTTGTTTTTCGTAGAAAAAAAATTCTCGTATGATTTTAGACAAAACTCATAAGAAATTATTTTCTTGCGCTAGACCTCCATTCCCTCTCACAGCCTGTGAAGGAATCTTGTGCAACATTGTGCAAGTTTCACCTAAGAATTTCATTCCCTCACGTGACTCTCTATTCTTGCTCACGTGAGTCTTGGCATTAGAATTTACATGTTAAAATATTTAAGCTCTAGAGTTGATTGATTGCTAACCTCTGTTATCTGATGAATTTTTCTGATGATATTTGTAACAACATAATAGTGGTTTGCAAGACATATTATTGATGATAATTGTAAAGAAACCAAAAAAGGACAACTTGTGCTTGTAGGATTCGTTGTCAAAGGCTATTCAAAAGAAAAACTACTGATGAATTTGTGTTGCAAGTTGCCTCAAATGTTCAAGAAAACTTTCCTTCTTTTTATTGCTTTACATTTCTAGGAACATTAACACCTTGTAAGTACTTTCAAGGGAGAAATATTGAGTCAAGGGAGTATGCTCTTGGTCCAAAAGGTCCAATTAGAAACCCATAATCTTTATTCGAAGTGCTATGAAGGGTGTTAAACAACTATCTCCTAGATATGTCTAGCGTCTTTGGGAATTGGTCTAAGGATAGAAGATTATTCTCTTGACCATTCATCACTCAAATATAAATCCCTAACCTTGAAATTTAATTCCAAGTCTTGTGAGTCTCTTTTAGAGGGGCTACAACTAATTTAAAAAGTATTGAGGGAATGACCCAAGTGAGAATGAGCGAACTTGGCTAATCCAACCCACTATAAAAAAGAATCATTTGGAACCAAAATCCCAAGTGGAGTTATCTTATTATGTTTACTCTGGTGTATGTATGGGGCCCTCAGGCTATAACCTCATCTATGAGGCCATCTTCATCCTTGTCCTCATAGAAATAGGGTGAAATACATAGGTATAAGTACGTGAGCTAGTTTTATCAATTTCATTATGGAAGACTGCCTTATACATTAGTACCTAAGAAGGGTGTGAAAGTCCATTAATCCATCTTTGCAGGAACTCAAGAGGTAATTATGAATGAAACCCTTTCTAAGAACCTTAGGATTAATAACCTACTTGACTCATCTCCAAAAGGGGGCATAATATTTTTGAGGGAAGAATATCTCCAAGAGATACTCATCATAGATACACACCTGCATGTTGGAGGGCGTATATGACACTTGACCCTACCTCAAGGGTAACCTTTGAACATATGTGTTATTGAGTCCTCAAAATACACCAAAAATATGAGGACACTCTAGTGGGGTGACACAACTCTATGAGGTACGTGTGTATACATAAGATGTGGGCAAAGGTTTTGTCTCCTCAACCAAACTGTCCTTTGGTAGATATGTTCTTGAATTATCTTCGTTGTGCTAGACCTATGAAGAATTATCTTTAGTGTTCCAAAATGTCACAATTGTAACACTTCCCTATTATTGTTATTCCATGAGATTGTTAGTAAATTGGGTCCATAAACAATTGAAGTCCAAAACAAAAACTTAGTCCAACTTTAGGAAGTGAGTCAACTATCCTTCAACATCTTGGCAAGTCTATTCTATAGATCTATGTTGTTACATTGCCAAAATCTAGTTGGGATATCCATATGCTATTAAAAACTAATGAAACCTAGCCAAAACATTTTGATACTATCTAAAAACTATCAAAATTGAATCATGTTGTTGAAAATGGTCTCAAAATCTACTCATACTATCAAAATTGAATCATGTTGTTGAAAACTGGTCTCAAAATTTACTCATACTATCAAAATTGAATCGCATTATTGTAAACTAGTCTTAAAATCCGGTCAAACTGTCAAACCCATATGTTTAATCACCTTCTTTGTTGCAAACTTTATGCAAACTTGCATCTCCCAACACTATCTCACGTGACCTATACCACATATTCATTCTAGAGAGGACTTTCTTGTGTGTGATTTTGTTAGACAATTATTTAGACCAAAGATCTATTATGTCTCATAGTTAGATCTATGTCCAATCTAGTCTTTTTTAAGGAATAGTAGTACACTTCTCAATATACAAATAGTCTATAACTTGAAGCATTTGTTCAACAACTATGTGATCCACGTCTGAACTTGTCTCATCACTTTATTATCTCACTTTCTCTATTGGGTTGTCATGTCTTGTCGTCACGATAGTCAACACTCTCGGTTGTTCTAGCCACTTCTCTAATAATTTGTACATGGGTATATGCCACCTCTAATGTTCTTTGTACTTACCTAGAAATTAAATTCCAAGTGTGGTCCTAGTTTAAACCTATCTATACATCTTTTTTCTATGACTATTACAACTAGAAGTGGCAATGTATTTCCTATATGTTGAGCTAGATGAGGTAGAGGAAGAGGCATGAGTCAAGGTAAAGGTTATTCTAGAATAATTACATAGTCTGGGTGTAGTGTAGGGTCCTCATTGTCACCTTCACCAACTACATCTAGGGAGGGATCATCTTGATCTCTCTCACCTATCAACCAACCTTACATCAGACATGTCTTTCTTGTAAACTTCAATCAAGTTCGAAATCCATTATTTCAAGAACATCCTAACTCTGAAGGGTCTTCACTTGAACTAGAATTTGTCAACACAAATAGGAATTCTTTAAATACTATATATCAACATATTGAACCTACTCATACTAAGTTTGTGCACACATAAACTATGCATATCTACAAAATGGCAGACCCAAACCAAGAGGGAGAATGTAATAGAGCTGAGAATTAGGAAAATAATAGGACATTTGACAAAGGAAAGACCTAGTATTAAAACACACCTAATGATGAAAAGGGAGAAATCACTCAAGAGGATATAAAAAAAAGCCCAATCATATAAAAACTTTCAAAGAATGATGGAAATCCTCCTAAACCAAGAAAAGGAGAAATACCTTCTCAAGCTTGGTAAAGATGGAGCTAAATTGCCTTCAAATTACAATGTCAAGAGTCTTGCGATTAAAGAAGAAGAAACAACAAACCTCCAAATTGCCAAAAAAAAAAAACCAAAGCATGCAGGAGCAACTACTCCAAATAATGAAAGAAAAGGAGAAACTAGTGAAGCAATTCACACTAGACACCATTTGGCCATTTTCTTTTTACAAAAGTATCTTCATGCCTCCCTTTCCTAAAGGATTTAAACTCCCAAAATATGAAAAATACATGGGTACCTCTATTCCACAAGATCACTTGAGAGAATTCAACACCTTATCTATGGAGTTTATGCATGATCAAACTTACCTTATGCATATGTTTCTACGTAGCTTGGAAGGACCAACCATGGAATGGTTCTCATAATTACCTCCTGGAATCAAGACCTTTGATGAACTTGAAAACATGTTTGTCCAACACTAATCACACAACATCCAATATTTGGTTAATAAATGTGACCTTTGAAATCTCAAACAAGGAAGTGGAGAACCTTTATTGACTTTTCTCCAAAGATGGAGATAACTATACACCAAGTACTCTCATAAGATACTTGAGAGTGAGAAACTTGATATCTTTCTTGATAACCTCCTACTTAATTTTAAATATCATGTACAGCTACAAGGACCCTTATCCTTTGATGATATTATTAAATAAGATGTTCACATAGAATAATTTATGGTTAAGAAAGGAGAATTGGCCTTGCATAAGGATAACAAACACGGGTCTAGCTCAAGCAAAGATAAAGCTAAATATGTCAACAAAAATTTTGATGTTTTGAGTGATGGAGTAGTTAAAGTTATATTTAATCTCACAACTAGCATGCAAGTATATAAGGCCACTAAATAGGCTACTATAGATACTAATATACCTTTAGACAACTCTAAACATAAACCTTGGACTCCTAGACCCAAACATGAGTTTACACCTTTGAGAGAACCTCTTGATGTGGTTTATAAGACACTCCTCCAAAATCAGATTATTGCTAATTTGGGCAACTCACATCCATATGATCCAAAAAAGAGACCTACTTGGTGGAATGAATCTATGTATTGTGATTACCATTAGAAAAAAGGTCATAAAACCATCAACTCCATTAATCTAAGACATAAGATCCAAGAATTTATTGATAATGGTGATGTAGTTGTAGAAGGACATAACAAAAACTTGGATTGTAAAGCATTCAAAGAATCATTTCCTCTTTATGAAAGGTGATTCATCCAAATCAAATAATAATGCTAAGGTCAACTACACATATGTTAATGATGATAAATTGTTCAACATGCTTGAACCCATGGAGGTTTAATACTATGATGTAGTCATAATCAAAGGAAAAGGAGATAGTTCAAAACTTAAAAAACTTCATTTGTCCTAAGAGGAAATAGGACTTCTAGACCTCAACAAGAATAATCCCAATTACATGTAAATGTTGTCACTTGATCCCATACTAATATTGTCCTCAAAGGTCCTGCACCTCTTAGACCTGTGTATTCTACCCTCTATTTTGAAGCGATAAAATAGTTTTAAGCAATCTGATGCCAAGTTTTGCACGAGAAAATAAAATGACCCACACAAAACTTGGCTCTTATGCAAGCTCATGCACAATTTTACATGATCAAACCTATATTAAAGTGTTTCCCATGTGAGAGATAGGTGTCTCCCGAGCAAGAGTCTACAACACTGAATGTGAGCTTGTGTCTCTACAACAAGGTCTCGCACAAATTTTTACACATGCTCATGTGAGGAAATGAGTCCTTGCACAAGGACCCAACACAAGACACGTTAGAACAACCAAAAAATGACAAAAATTCAACCAAAAAGAGTGAAATTTCAATTCACATGGAGGCTAATCGATCACTTACTAGTGCTTCATAGTCAATTGGCCACATATGATGCCTCGATCACTCAAATCGGTGAGATCGTATGAGGACCACCATGGTTGCTCATAGCTCTTCTCACAAAAGACAAAAGTAAAAATGAGATGAAAATGAAACTTTGGAGGCATATATAGGCTTTGATCTAAAATTTCAAAAATTGGACCACACTGAACTCATTTTTGGGATTGAAATTAAAATCTAACACATCTTTGAAGCTCAATAACCCATTTTAAAAGTTTGGGACTGACGCAATTAAATGCTTGTGCAAGCCATTTTTTTGCATAATATTCATCTCAAAATCATATCATATCAACATTTTCTCAAATTTATCGACCTTTTCATCCAAAATCAACTCTAGGTGACCAAGGTCAACCTTGGTCAAATATACCTCAAAATCCCTATGAATCAACTCAAAATTTTCTATATGTTCTTCTGATCCATTCTACATTCTTTTGAATCTTTGATCTAACTTCATCTTCAAATCTATTGCTCTTCATCACTGTTATGATGTGTCATCTTTTGATTTCACTCTCGAGAGGGTAGGATGATTACATCATTGAATCACTCAAATCTTGCTTTAATCTAATCTAAAATCAATGTCCTCATCGCTAGCGGCATCTCATCACTAGGGGCATCTTTTTTCCCTCTATCTAGCATCATATGCTATCTCTCTCATTTATCAATCAGTTGATCAAACCCATAACAATCCTTATCATAGCTCGATGAACATTTATCTAGGTACTATATCTAGATTCCTGAGGGTTAAGTCTCATCCTAAGGATAATCCTGCAACTCATGATAGATCTTGTTACATCTCTTATGGACCAATATTTAGGTGTTCTACTTGGACTTTGGAGGACTAAGCTTTTTTATAAAGATAATAGTAAGCTTTCTCCCAGACACTATTTAATGGATAGGTATCAAGGCACTCTAACCATGACTATTGAGGATTAAGCCTTATTCTTAGGATAATATTGTGAATGGTGATTGATTTTGTCATCTTTTAATGGACAGACATCGGGGCATTCTAACCTTGAATTTTGATGATCGAGCCTCATTCTGCAGACAATCCTACAAATCATGACAATTCTTGTTTTCTTAGACTGGTATCTAGGCGATCTATCTAGACTCCAAAAGGTTAAGCTTCATTCTGAAGATAACCTTGAAAATATCATCAATTAGTCTTTGTATCATCAATCTCAGAGCCAAGCTCAATTCTTGTTCTATGCTTCAAACTTTTTTATTTCTTTGAATCAATGCATTGCTCACATCATTAATTCAAAGAGGGGCAAAATGTAATACCCCAAAATTAGGACCTCACCATCCTATTCCAATTTCAGTGCATCAATCCTCCTACATCAATCTTCTAATCAAAAAAGTATAATTTTACTAGGCATTTTTAACCAATTGTCTCTACTTGATCATAGTATCAAATTGCAAAATAATCTTAAAATTGCAATAATCACTTATTTTATTTTATTCCTAAATATCGACTTAATTTAGCTAATATATCCTATTAATTTAATTAAAAGTCCTATCATATTTAATTAAATTAAAACACCCCATTTAGCTAAATACAGATTAAAAAGGGAATTAAATGATATTTGATTTAATTAAATACCCCATCCTAATTATTGGATTTAATTATTCAATTAATTGGAATATTCCATTGCGAGGACATATTTAATTAAATAAATCAAATATTATCTCCAAATTCTCTCTTGAGTTCCAAATTGGAAATTATGAGTTAACTCAAAATCATAAAATAGAACAAGGTAGTTAACCCCTGATCTTAACCAGATGCAATCAATTAACTCCTCCAATTATGGAGATTCCTCCAGTTGAACTCAACTCTCCTCTAACATGTACCATTCATCTTATTCAATTTCAACCATCCATTGATTCTGAGAATTTATAAAAGGAACATCCTGCCTCTCATTTTGGGATAACAATTTTCAATATCAAAGTGTTGTTGGTTTAATTATGTTTTAAAAGCTTCATTCATTTATCATTTGCATTCTTAGCTTTACTGTCATTTAGATTGATATGCATACATTTAGCTTCTATTTCTTTTATTGTTCTTAGATCAACTTGCATAATCATCTAGATTAATTTTTTTATTTGCACAAATAATCACAAAAAAGATAGCTTAATTGCATTCATCTTAATCTAGATCTTGCATTCATTCTACATTAAATCCTTTGTTCTAGTTGGTCTGGTTACTGAACTCTCAAGACTAGGAGCATATAGTAAAACTTCGTCTAGTTAGAAGGTAGTAGGTCACTTTGCTAAGGAATTTAGGATGAACAATCCCATGTTCATCCCTAGATGAATCTGACATGTAATGACTATGTTGAAGTGTGTGGTTAAATTAGAGGCTCATATTTAACACCCACAGTCCTAACCATTGAATAATGAACTTTATGGAGGTTCAATTCAACTATTTAGCACACTCTTTGAATCTAATAGGCCTCTATTTCTATTGAAGACATAATATTTGACTCGTCATATTAAAAAAAGATGAACTTAAAAATTCTTTATTTTTTTTAAAAAAACTTTAAAATTATGTTTTTTCTAATTAAATAAATATAAGAATTAAAGAATAATAAATATTTCAAAGAGAAATACATCATAAATTGATTACAATAAACATAAAATAGAAAAAATAATATAACCAAAATAGAAAAACAAAATCTCAAAGCAAATTTCAATGGTTCAAATCATCACAACCATTTCAAATAGCTTTATGGTTTACCAAGATAGTGCAATAGATGATATTCCTTATAGTTTCATCAATTCATATTTTTTTGTAAATGATAATTAAGCCATTTGGAATCAAATATACTTAAGCATTTAGAAGCAGTGTAATTTTTAATGTATTATTACATAGTAAACAATTTTAAAAATGAGATCATAAAATTGTAAGGGGACCCTCTCAAACATAAGTATGATAAGATAATTCAAATTCTTTAGAGAAGTTGGATCATATAAAATAAGATTTAATGAAGATTATAAAAATTCCAATTATAATGGATGTTCCACGATACAAATAGTAAGTATTTCATAAATTTGAAGGAAGCATAAAATATTTTGTGTACTAGATAAACAAAAATAGAAGGACTCATATAATAATATAGGTATTATGAAATGTTTCAAATGTCAACCAAGTTGATTTATTCTAGATTTCTAAGTTACTATTTATCAAACCTCAATGCCTCTACAATCTACTTTTGCATTCAAGCAAAATCTTCTCAAGTCTGATAATGCCTTGTGCTCCTACTCTTAAGTGCAATGAAATCCCTAAACATAGTTTGACACTCCCATTGGATCATACATGTAAACACAATCAATTAATTAATCATCCTCTCTCACACAAGAAACCCAAGTTAATTTTCGATGCAAATCATATCCCGATCAAAAATAAGTTGAGCACACACATCCCAGAACTAGATCCTTCTTCCTTGATCTCTAATTACTAGTATCCTTGCATGATAAAATTATTTTTAAAAATATTATTTTATGTGAAAAAATTAGATTATTAATATTTTTCAATTTAAATAACATAATATTTACTAAAAGTTTAAATTAGATTAATAAATATTGTTTATTTAAATTTAATTTATCAAATATGAAAAAAATCATTTAAAAAAACTTCATAAAAAAACTATTATGAAAAATAAATAAGAGAAATACAAAAAAATAATATCAAAAAATAATGCCTCTAACAAATATTTATTGACTAAATAAATTATAGAAACTTAAAAACAACATTTAAAGAAAAACTAAACTAACATTAAAAAAATAAATAAATTTTAAACTAAAACCTAAATCAATTTTTTTTGTAGATTTAGGAACCTGATACAGGCCCACACGTGCACTTCTTTAGCTTAGAGCTAAGGACTGAGGCACATCTATGTTGTCAAAATCACTCAAGGAATGATCATGGCCTCATCCCTTATGATGTTGAACCTTTGAAATCAGTAAGACTTGATCCCTAGTGGGCTTTTTCTGAGCCATTCAACTTCACCAATAGACCAAAGGCTAATGTTGAGATCACAAGTAATTTTTTTTAAATAAATAGAAAAAGAAAAATAATAGTTAAAAGTGGAGATTTAAAATATAATCTTAGTGAACAAATTAGATTATTAATATTTTTCAATTTAAATAACATAATATTTACTAAAATGTTTTAAATAGATTAATAAATATTATTTATTTAAATTCAATTTATCAAATATGTAAAAAATAATCATTTAAAAAAACTCCATCAAAAAATTTATTATGAAAAATTAATAAGAGAAAAAAAAAATTAAATGAAAAAATAGCAACGTCTCTAACAAACATCCTATTGACTAAATAAATTAAAGAAACTAAAAAACAATATTTAAAGAAAAAATAAACTAATATAAATAAATAATTAAAATAGTTTTAAAAGTAAAGTCTAAATCAATTTTAAAAATCAAAAGTTAAATAAATAGAGATGACAACATGAGCTAATGTGGAGATCACAAGTAATTATTTTTAAAATAAATAGGAAAATAAAAACAATAGTTAAAAGTGGAGATAACAACTAATAAATATCAAAACAAGAGTTAAAAGTGGAATGAGATAAATATCATTTTCGAAGCTATTGAAAGTAGGGCTCTCAGGATCCACCACTTTTATTGCTACTCTCATTCCATCATATAAAATGCTCTTGTACACTTTACTTGTTGAGCTCATGTAGAGAAGATTTTCCTTGTAGAATCCACCTAATGCAATTCATAATTCTTGGAGTTTAATCCTCACCATTCGATCATGCATGTGGTTTCCTTCAATACTCATCCCTATTTGTTTCTTCCACACCTTGACAAGAACTTCAAAATACAAAATATAGCAAGGAATGAAAGGCACGACTATTGGACTCATTATAGCTCCTGCTGCTACAAGAAACATGAATACTTTCTTTTTCTAGTAATCATCTTTCACTTCTATGTTCTCCTACTAGTACATTTGTAGTGTAGCTCCGATACCATTTTAAATCTCTTGGATCACTGCAAATGTAGTAGCATTTCCATGATGTATGTTATGTATTTTTCAAATGTAACTTCCTCTCACATTTATATTTAGCATAGGACATGAATATACATGTCCCTTCATGGGACATGCCTATTCAATAATCAGATACTTAATATTAATCCTTATAAATCTATTTATTCATTTATATGTATAGATACATACATACATTCATACGTACATGCATGCATATATATATATATATATATATATATATATATATATATATATATATATATATATATATATATATATATATATATATATATATATATATATATATAATATTAATTTCTGTAGATTCTGTTCTAAGGGGACTTTTTAAATCTAACTCTTGGGTACCCCTAGCTCTATTAACACAAAAAAAATTCAACCCTACCACTTCAAACCTTATATTATTAGATGTCACATTGATTGACTACTAAAAAAATATCATCTCTCAACAAGAAATAGTCCAAAAATTGTAATTAAATATAGGTATCCTAGATAATATGATGGATGACATTGCCTCTATACATGAGAAAGTTAGAGATAGATTAGTGTGCTAGCACAAACTAAAAGAACAAGACTACAACTGTAATAACACTATCAATGAAACTTGTTCCCATATTGAGCCATTCAACCCTAATATAGTGACCATAATTGATCCTAATCCATCCAATTTAGATATAAATTATAATAATAAGGGAATCTCACATGAAACTTCATTTGAAGCTAATATGGTTATGTAACCCCAGAAGATCATTCACAATAATTATTTGAGAAATATCAATTCAATATCTTTTATAAGAAAATTAATTAGAAACCAAATGAGGATGATGAATTAATTTTAGAGGAAAATGGGCCAAATTGTTTGAACAACTAAAACTCTAGGGATAAATTTGGTATTGCTTTTATTAAAAATGGAGTCTACTACCTAGATTGTGGGAAGTATTTGAAAAAGGTTGGGTAGGAAATTATTTTCTCTAGCACTCCTCATCTTGATGATGGATCATTTTGTGTGATTTGAGACATTGATGATAAAAATATGCACACAATCAAACCTGAAAACTATTTTATTGATGGTGATGTTGAAAACCAAGTTAAAATTATCTCTTTACTCCATGTAGGGAAGGGGACGTTCCTTCCCATAAACCAATGAAACTCATCAAGTGGAATGTTAGGGGCTTAAACACTCCTAACAAACAACACTTGTTAAACCTAATTTGGATTTAATAGAATCTAATATAATTTTAACTCATGAAACCAATTTAAATAATCCCTACAACACATATTCAAACTTGTAACATTATCCTTGCAACACATAAACCTTTAAGCATTATAAATTAAATAATTAAAATTTAAAGTAAATAAGTTAAGGATAGTAAATCATGCATCCACACATTTGACACAATAATTTTTGGTCTCACAGAAACCCTTTGTTAGAGGGAAAAACTACGATGGAGATCCCATAACTTTTCACTGGAGTAGAAAAGGTTTCCATGTGAGGATCTACAAATTGTCACTTTTGAAGTGGCTCACCATGTTAGGATTGATCGATACATTATTATATGTATCTAAAATTCCTATCATGAACTACCCCATTATAGGATTTATCGCACTATTATAGTGTTCACCATTTTAAGGGATATACCTAAAACTCTTTTTAATAACTACCTTTCTTAAAGGATTTTACAAAACTTGCTGAAAATTTTATGAATACAACTAGAAAATGACTTTAAATTTGCACTCTTCTATAAGAATTTCCCTAAGGGGAAAATTCACCCAGGAACAAAGAACTCAAACACAAGCACACAGTAGACCAAAAAGAGAGAGGGTATGATCAGAATGATGATGTTCATTCAATAACTATATGGAGTACACTAGGAGTGCCTGAATATAAAGGCCTCTGAGATACATCTAGAATGCCTCGTAATCAGCACCATGATGTGTCATACAACCAAGCACATGTCCACCAGATATGGGTTATCCTCCATTAAGCACAGAAGTAAGTGTGGTGATGAGAGGATAAGCCTACAAGGGTGTGACAAGCAAAACAGTGTTGTAGACACCATGTGCTTAAATAGAGTTGCATACTCCTGTGTTGTCTATATGACAACTAAAAAGGTTTGCAAACTCCTAATTGTCTCACAAATAAAAATAATGCAAAATAATAAACTAATGCATTAACCTAAGTAAACTTAAGCAAGTGTAATAAGTAAATACTTATTTACACCAGCACCCCCCCTTAAGTGCAACTTAGGGGAATGCCCTTAAGCTTACGAACTAGGATGAAGATGCATAATGGGTCCCAGCTACTAGGCTATATTAGGTACCCATGTACATAACGAAAATGCAAATATTCCATAAAGCGGAGAAAGAGGGAAAACCTAGTGGGAAAAACCCTCCCCCAAAAAGAGAGATGAAAGAGGATGCATCGATGGATGGAGTAATCAAGACCCCCCCATTATGACATACATCCAGTATATACATAAGAGAATAAGAGAAGGAAGAGAGATAGAATAGGCTCCCCCCCCAAAAGAAGAATGCCAACAAGTGAAAGCTGCTCCGATGAAGAAGTCGGTCCAAGAATGCAGAATGGTGTTCCTCCCCTTGGGAAGAAACAAAGGGAAAGGTACAATCCTGAAGATATGTGCTAGCCCTGAAACCTGCTCAAGTATCCCTGTACTGATGTTGAAGTTCACCCCTTCGAACTATGCTAAAAAGAACGAATGCAGATTGGTCAAGGATGTCTGTCGAACCTGTTCCACTGAACCATTTGTATCCTTTACTGACAAAGAGACCTCCACTAATTGTTGTTCATAAGGATCCACAATCATGCCAACCTGTGAAGATTGATCATGTAGAGAATGGACATGAGGGTCAGAGTGAGCCCTCGCAACAACTGTAGAAGAATCATCATCAATGAGAAGATGTAAGTCCTCAAGTCTGTCTCCCAAGTCAACTTAAGCTAGAGCTGGAAGATGAGATGTACCATGTTGTGATGGACCTTTCACTATGGCAATGTAAGCATGTGGACTTGACTGATGTGACCTCTCACTGCAATTATCGATAGAACCCGATGTGTCTGAACCTATTGAAGCACTATCACTGGTGTCACGTAGATCAAATCTGACTCTTCCATGATGGACCAATCAAAGAAACCTCCAATAAAATCAAGGAACCCCCCTAAAAAAGATGTTGTTGGCACTTGAAAGCCACTTGCCAATTTAGGGCCTATTTTTAAAATTAGTATTTCTGTCAACAAAACCTATAATGTGATTGCAAATCTAGAAAGTAGACAAAAAAATATGCACTTTCAAAAAAAATGGAACCTGATTTGAAGTCTAGATGAGCCCCGTACAAGCATTTTAAGTGGCAAAATTTGAGATTTTGGAGTTGCAAAAAAATTCAAAAACAAAGATCTCAAACCACCTACACCAATGTGTTACAGATCATGAAATCCTACCCCAAAACAAAAAAATTTGCTCACAAAAAGGAGTTCGTATGAGGAAGATATTGTTGCTATTGTTATTTTTTTTTAATCGCCGCCACCCCTCCAAAAAACAAATGGCTCTAGATTTTGCCTCAGATGTCCGATTTGGATGAAACAAAATCTGATCTAGGTGTTTTTGGACCTTCTGAATGTGATGAAAATATTAGATTTGCACCAACAAGCTTTAATCTTCACCTACAAAAAATCTCTCCTATGGCCCTATGGCCAAAAAAATTTCAAAAAATAATGCAGATCCGAAAAAAATAGCAAAGATGCAAATGAAAAAAATGTAGATCTGAAAATTAAATGTACAAATCTAAAATGATCATACCAATTTTTCAAATCGGTCCTTCAGGTGCTGGTTTGCAAAAAAAATTTGCCTCACAATCAACTTTGGCCTAGGGTAGGTAGCTTTGTAGCCGATTTTCATCGAATCAGCGTTCCGGATGCAATGGCAAGGTCAGATCTAGCTCTAGACGCTCCCAATTTCTACAACACTCTAGATTTGAGCTAAGGTGATGAAGCAAGCATGGTCTTGAAATGGCTATGTGATGAGAAAATATCCAAGTTGCTCTGATACCATGTAAGAATTTTCCTAAGGGCAAAATTCACCCAGGAACTAAGAACTCAAACACAAGCACATAGTAGACCAAAAAGAGAGAGAGTATGATTAGAATGATGATGTTCATTCAATAACTATATAGAGTACACTAGGAGTGCTTGAATATAAAGGCCTCTGAGATACATCTAGAATGCCTCGTAATCAGCACCATGATGTGTCATACAACCAAGCACATGTCCACCAAATATGGGTTATCCTCCATTAAGCAAGAAAGTAAGTGCAGTGATGAGAGGATAAGCCTACAAGGTGTGACAAGAAAAACTGTGTTGTAGACACCATGTGCTTAAATAGAGTTGTCTACTCCTGTGTTTTCTATATGACAACTCAAAAGGTGTGCAAACTCCTAGGTGTCTCACAAATAAAAATAATAAAATAATGCAAAATAATAAACTAATGCATTAACCTAAGTAAACTTAAGTAAGTGTAATAAGTAAATACTTATTTACACCAACATCTTCAAATTTTGATTAGATCCATTAAGATGTGTATTGGTCTGCTCAACAATCATGTATGCTCTCTACAATGGTATCTTTTATCACAACTCAATTAGATCAATAAGTTGGGATGAAAGCATCTCTTTTAACAACTTGTCCTTTAACACATCTAATTCCTTATAAAGTTTCTTACATTGAGGATGTAAATCTAATTAGGGTTTGAATTCCATCCAAATATTCCCTTATAATCCATAACTAACTTGAAAAATCTCAAAACATTGACCATGTTGGCTAGATTTGGAACTTATAGTTCATCTATTCTCCTTTACCACTCAACCCTTTACATGTTGCTTCTTTACCTATTTTTTTATTCATACATAGTGTCGTTCACTAATTTTCTTAACAATTTCATTTTACCATTGGGTATATCAATTTACCTATTGTACATACATGTTTACCTATTGGTTAAGCCTTCAAAACTTTGTAGTGGTTTTCCAATAATGACAACCATACCTTCCAAAATCATAATTAATGAAAATATTCTACTTCTACAATCAACAGTCTCTGACTTCAACATTAATGGAAAAAACATGTCAAATTTTCAAAATGTGCATACAATGATACTCTATCCTTTCAACTGTACATATCACTTCTCATACTTCATACTAATCAATTTACTTCACTTGTCTTACTGCACTTTCTAGTACATAAAAAATGTTATACACAAGGTTACTTACTACTCACAATTTGTCAAACACAAACTTGAAGTTTTCATTCACATTGGATAATAAGTGTTCCCATGACTCTTTTAGTGTAATGAGTTTACCATTTAGGTCAAATGAAAGGGTAAAATCATAAACCTATGTTAGCTTTTATAAAGAAAAAGGACCACATAATCTAGACTGTTCAACTTAAATGGCATAAAAGTGATATTTGTATTTAGAATTTGAAGATGATGTAAACTAATAAAAAATTTAAAATTGTAAGAATCTTATGCCCATAAAAAAAGTTAAATTTTAAAAAAATGAATTTATTCATTTTAAAGAATTTTGAAGTCCTTTTTCAACTGTAAAAAATATAGGGTGCAGTTCCTATTAAATAAATATATGAGATACAAATAATTTTTTTTACCCTAATTTCAAAATATGTTATAGATGACATGTATAGCTAGTGGAAGAAAATAAATATTGGTTTTTGATGTATATTTTCTTTGTTATATGCACTTAAGATTGATCTTATCATAAATCAACAATTTTTTCTCTCGTCAGAACTTCCCTATCAAATCTAAATATTTTCAAAAAAAAATTGCATATTCTTGAAGATGACTCCCTCCTCTAGTGCTAAATATAAATTTTAATTATTTTATATGATTTACTATTTTTTCCTTTTTTGAGGTAACATCTTCTCAAATGTTAAAATATCTATTTATAATATTTTAAAATTATAAAATATTATAATTAATAAAAATACAATGAAATTTATATAATGATGATATCAAATCCAAGATCTATAAAAGGGTATTTTTAGTTTTTGAAAAAGGTTGAGTTTGATGGAGAAATAAGATTTGACCAAAATAGGTTTAGAGGTCCTCAAAGGTGATAGATTTGTGATTTTACCAACAAGTTGTTCCATGTCATCTACGATGCTCATCTAGGTGTACCTACTAATTCTTCAACTTTCTTCAAATATATTTATATGGTTTCAATAAATGGACTTAAAAGACCCTCAAAAAATGTCATATTGATCTTGTCTTCCTCTTCCTTTAACTATTGTTCTCTAAATGTCAGTTTCCTCATGTTTGTTGCGTATTCCATCATGGAACTATTCAAGGGGTCCAATTGGCTCACAAGTGTAACCATTTCAACTTCAACCTTTACAAGATGAATTAATTTCTTTAGCAAAATTTGATAAAATATATGTCATGATAAAAATCTTTCCAGCTTCCATTAAGCCTTAAGATCCTTAACCAAATCAAATAATGAAACTTTAATCAATGAAATATTTTGCAATGGCTTTTCCATCATCTCTTCCTCTAAACTCTTCTCATCTCTCTAAGCCATTTTAGTTTCCAAGTCATGATCAGATTTGTTGATGGCATCAACTAGTATCTTATGTTGATCAATCAATGGTTTATCTTCACCAATATGTACCTCTAGAGTGTCTGAAAGTAATGTAACAATTTTCCTTAGCACTCTCTTCTTTTTCTTCTTCTTCTTTGCTTTGTCTCTTTCAACATTTTCTTCCATTTTTTGAGAATAAAGTATATTTTCCTTGTATTAAATCTTCTTTGAACCCTTCTTTAGTATTTTGAATTCAAGATCATCCTCATAATATTCTTCATCATCTTCCTATGTTCTCTTTCATTTATTTTGTGCATCAAGATTCTCTTTTATTTCTGTAGAACTACTAGGGTTGTTATCCTTTATGATTACCTTTTCACTTTTAGGTTTTTCACTTTATTTTTTCCTTTCTCTTCATTTGTCTCAATTTTTACTTTCTTCTTTTTTCTATCAGTCATGTCACCTTGTGCCTCTACTAGGACCTTTTGTGTTATATTATTTGTGACATTCTCACTTTGTTCACCTTTCCATGTATGGCTTGTACTTGTGTCCTTTTATGTCTCTTACATTTCTCCTTGTTCTTGTTTTTGCTCAACACATTATTATGTATTCCCATCATTTGTATCAGTATCATTTTTTTAATTATTAGTGTCTTGTTTTTTTTCAGCACAACCTATTTTTTTGTGTATTATGGTAGCTCATTTGTTTCAATTAGTTGTTCATTGACTTATGTCACTTGTTCCTCTTTTTATTCTTTACAGTCTCATCACCCTTATTGACTTTTTTATCAACAAAATTAAATTATTTCTCAATTAGATTTACTTCCAATGGTGATTGTAATGACATGTCTCCAATTTAGATTACATTAGTTGTAGTAGGGGAATTTGGAGAAGAAGTATCATTCCCAATTACCTCATAAACTTGATCTCTTGTTATATTAATATGAATGATATCCTTTTGATTGTAACTTGACATATGGGTGAGTGCACCAAGTTGGTGTACAACAAAGTGGACACCCAACAAAAAAAATAAAAAAGCTCAATAACCTAATTGGGTTTTACAAAATATAATTAGGTTTCTTAAAATCCAATTGCATATAAGAAACATTAAAAAAAAAATTCTTGCCCACATTTGAGGGTATTTTTATACCCTCAAATGATAGTAGTAGCATGGATTGCAGAGGAAAAAGACAAAACCAGATCTGGTTTGTAAGGAAAAGAGGTTTTTTCTTGCATTTTTATCCATGACTCCCCACAAATGAGGTAGCTCTTCATTCTTTTCATTGTTTATGTATTTTTCCATGAAATTTTGTAATGTGGTTTTCTAATTTATAAGTTTTTTTAAAAAAAAATCATAATTTGTAATTGTTTTTTATTTTTTTAATATAGGTGCATCAATGAATCCAAAAAAATGAGGGAGAAGCTAAAGACCACCTCCTACACAATCAAACCCTCCACTGATGGTGACACAACCACAAAACACTCTACCCATTGTGAGACAAACATAAAACCCTCCACCCATAGTGACACAACCAGAAAACCCTCCACCCATAGTGACACAACTACAAAACCCTCTACTCAATGTTCCCATTCAACACCCACCACTACCAATAAACCCTTCACACATACCATTACATCATTTAACTATTGCACAAGAGGACCTCATAAGATGCCTTACACAAAATAGTTCTAACATTACCCAAATGGTTAATAGGTTGTGGTCATCTACTCTTTCTCACCACTCAACCCTAGTGAATACACTTCAAAAAATGGCCCAAAATACGAATGAGGTGTCTAGGGAGGTTATAAAATGGGGTACATGGAGGGATAGGTGTCATGTATTTTATGTTGATGGGTTATGATATCAGCAAGTGAAATATAAGGACATAAACAAAGGTACTATATGTTCTATTTTCACTGATCCTATATCTAGCAACTCCATATTACACACAACCAAAAGAAATCCTATTCATTGGTGCACTCACACTAGGATGAGATCATGTTTTTGGGATAGGTGGTATATGGTATTTGACCTACCACCATGTAATAATTATGAGGTGCCTCTATATTTTTTGAGAAAGCTATATTGTGAGTTCATCCTTAGCAAGAAGCCAAATTACTTTGACATTCATGAGTTCTAGGGTAGAGGGAGAGGCTCTATGCAAGACAAACCCAAGGATCATAGAGTAGTACCACAACATGAGAGTAGACATACAACACAAAAAACCATGCCTCATGTTGTGCTCCCATCAATTGTAAAGGAATATATTGATTTATAGACTCTTCATGCAACTACATCATTGACATACGTTATCATTGAGCACAACTCATAGTTAGGTGTTTTTCCTTCACCTACGACACCTCGACCATCATCAAATGAACCTTTAGCATCATCAAATAATGTGAAACCTCCATCATCATCATCTATGGCACCTCGATCATCATAGCCTACAATAGCTCCATCAGCATCGCCTACACCACCAATGTTACTTGCACCACTAGTTCCATGCTCACTTTTTCCACCTACATTGTCATCACATGCATCATTATAGTCTTCAGGGCCCAATAAAAATTTGTGTTTTAGTTTTCATTTCATGTGTGATGGGATGGATATTGAGGTGTCTTGGGATGGAATGTCATCTTATCCATGTGTATATTGCAGGAATATATGTTATTCATGCAAAGGTGTGGATTCCACACTCACAAATGATTTGATGATGATGGTGTTCGATAGAAAGGAGACACAAGTTTTTTTGTTTGAGTTTTGAAATAATATTATGTAATTACCTTAATATCATAAAAGTAAAAAAATAAAAAATTATAGAGCACTCTATATTGATATGTGAATAATATGCAATGCAGGGTGCAACACGTGGTACGAGAACACCACAGAGTACTCATTCACTAGAGGTGTAAGGCTAGGAGCAAGAACACTCGAGGTAAAGTTTTTAAAATATTCTTAAAATTACAATGATACATTAGCTTTGAATTATTTTTTCTTAATTAGTATGACACTAACAACACAAAGTTTTCTAAATGTTGTTTCTTAATTGTTTTACAACAAACACCTAGTCTATAAGAAGTCTTACAAGGAAGCCAATAAAATATCCATGTCCAAGTTAAGTTGATGAGGACATCTCATCTAATTACATCATGTGAAGTTGCCAACATGCTGAAACCTTTACGTCTCTTGCACTCATCATTCCTCTTCCATGTACCATAACTATCATCCCTCTTTCATCCAACCCATTTATAGATCCTTCTCCATTTCCTACCATTATTTAAATTTCTCTTATAAAATCTCCTATGATCATTGAAACCCTCCCATTCATCAAATCCATCCAATTCCTATCCACATCAGTTGCTCCTAGCATTACCCAAACCCATCTAATGAACCTCATGAGTTTTGACACGATATTATTTAATCACCTAAATATCATAAAAGTAAATATTTTATTATTTTATAGAGAACTCTAGATTGATATGTGAACAATATACAATGTAGGGCATAGGAAGCGATATGAAGATAACACATAGTCTTTGTTCTGCTAGAGGTGTGAGGCTAGGAGCAAGAAAACCCAAGGTAAAGTTTTTAAATATTCTTAAAAGTACAGTAATACATTGGCTTTGAAATATTGTTTCTTAATTGGTATGACACTAACAACATAAAGTTCCCTAAATGTTGTTTCTTAATTGTTTTACAATGAATACCCAATCTCTAAGAAGTCTTACAAGGAAGCCAATAGAATATTCATGTCCAAGTTAAGTTGACAAAGATAGCTCATCTAATTACATCATGTGAAGTTTCTAGCACATTGAAATCTTTCCATCTCCCACACTCATCATTCCTCTTCCATGTCCCATAACTATCATCCCTCTTTCATTCAACCCACTTATAGATCCTCTTCCATCTCCTACCATTATTGAAACCCTCCAAAATTCATCAAATCTATTCAATTCCCATCCACATATCTTGCTCCTATCATACCCAAACTCCATCTAATGAACCTTATGAGTTCATCCTCCATATACCCATCTACATTGAAGAACCTCCATATCACATAGGGTTTCTTGCAAGAGTGTGGAGATCATGAATATCCACTTGTATTTCTTGACTTTCTGTCAAAAGTTCATTCACATCTCTCTTTTCCTTCTCAGTCTCTTTGTTTTCAATTTAATCCTTGTAGCCTTTTTTAGCCCCAAATCTTTGTATCTTTCAACTATCCTTCCAATCTCATCCTTCAAGTCCTTGTGTCTTCTTTCCCTCCTATGATCTTCTTTTTGTTATTGTGCCTTCTTTCCATTTACAACATTATCTCATATTTATAACAATACTCTTTACTATTTTATAGGGCTTGTTGGGGGCTGAAATTTCTTAGTTTGATGATGCTAGACCTTTTGCCATTAACATTTACCTTGACAGCTATGTGGTATTATAGCTTGCACACCTATAAAGTTTAAAAAGATGTTTCTATTGATTCCTCTAATTCTATACGTGTTTCTTCTTTAAGGTACTCCACATAGCTCAAGGTCTGGAGGAAAGGGAAAGAAATTAGCAAGAACACCGGAAAAAAAAAAAAAAGGTATTAAATACAAGTCAAGCTTATATTTTGAAATTTATTATGAATGAATGTATATACATGTACTCAATATTAACAAATATCTGTTGACTTTTTTATTGAATATATGTAGAAATAATTGAATTTTGTAGAGTTTATGAATGCACTTGAGACTACCGATGTTGAGGCAATGGAAGAGATAAAATTTCATATTTTCCTTCTCATAAATTTTAGGTTATAATATGTATTTGTTCTATATATGTATTAAATAGTTGCATTTAGAAATGGTTACATCTTTTTATTTTAGTTTTATAGTAATTATCACCAATTTGGTTTATTAACATATGTTATTTATCTCTTACCTATTACAACACTCTTTGAGACTTTGTGCAAATCCTTTCCCATTTCATTTTGTTAGGAGTCCCGAGCATCAAAGAAGGGGTCAAACACAACAAAGGCCAAAGGTATGTATGTAGATTCTTAGTTGAAACCCTCCTATGATCTCAAATTGGATTGCTTTTGTGTGCAATAGAAATCCCTAATGCCTACTCTACAATACTAACATTTTATCACTTACCATACAAGTTGTGAATCATACCAACACAAATTCATCAGTGGTTGTACCTCCTACTAGCATAGGAGATCCAACTCAGGCTGTAGTACATTTTTATTTATTTTTACTCTATTTGGAATTTCTAATTCCACTCTATAATGCTAACATTTTATCACTTACTATATAGGTTGTGCCTCATACCATATTTGATTCATTAGTGGTTGCACCTCCTACTAGCACAAGAGATCTAGCTCAGACTATAGTACATTTTTTTATTTACTTTATTTGGAATCCCTAATGCCACTCTATAATGCTAACATTTTGTCATTTACCATACAGGTTGTGACTCATACCAACACTTATTCATTAGTGGTTGTTATACCTCCTAGCATGGGAGATCTAGCTCAAGCTACAATTAATTTTTTATTTTTTTACTCTATGGAACCACAATGCCACTTTATAGTTATAACATTTTATCACTTACCATACAAGTTGTGCCTCATATCAACATTGAATCATTGGTGTTTGTGCTTCCCATGAACATTGATTCATTGGTAGTTGTGTCTCCCATCATCACTCTACCTCATCATTTTGTTCGGATCCCCACCCATTAATGAAGGATCCCATTGTCATTATCATTTAGTCCAATTGTGGGACAAAGGGATGAGGTAATGAACAACTCAACTATCCACAATTTAGAACCTAATTTCTAGTCATTTTCATATTATTTATAGATAAGATATTTGATATAGTATTTTATTTTTCTTTTGTAGACACCTAGCGAACCACAAATTGCATCAAAGAGGCTAAATTTCGATGATCCTGCATAGTCATAGATATTCATAGTGATATACATATGTAGTTGTGGTCATCACATGACATTGACATATATTCAACTTTTTTATTGTATATATTTGAGATTTGTATTGTGCACATTCAACATTCCACATTTCTATTGTACACATTCCACATTTGTCAAGTATTCAACTTTTGTATTGTACCAATGAGAAATAACATCTTTTTGTAAATATATGATTGATATGGAACAATATAATGTTCATTTTGATATACATAAAACTTGGATTTCCATCCAACTTGTTTAGTGTGTGCATAAAAAATTGTATTTAATCTTATTTTATTGCAATTAATCAAACACATGAATGTTCATTATTTTATATACAAAATGTAACATTTATTCAAATTCAATATAACATGTAATCAAACTCATATGTCACTTATTTTGATGTAATAAGACATGAAAAATAAAAATACATCATAATTTTTATATTTGTGTCAAAGATCACAGCCTGATAGTTCTTAGAGACCCTTAGGGACACTTTCGTTCAATGTGGTCAATAGTGTTGGAGAGGATTTTTGCCTAAAACAAGGTTTTTCCTAGCCTAAACCCAACCAAATGGAGCTAACAGAGCATAAAATTTGATCCTAGGACCAATGGTTTGAAATATACACAACCTTGCTCATTTGAACTGAGCAACATTTCAACTTTTGGCATTAGGCAATCTTTAAAAATTGAGATAGGTTGTTGTAGGCCTAGACAACATGATCCTGTAGCACCTAACAATTTATCAATACCTCACACGAGCTCAAAGAAATGTTCGATCAAAGATCGCAACCCAATGGTGCTTAGAGACCCTTAGGGATTCTTTTGTTCAGCATGTTTGATATTTTCTTAGGGATTTTGTGGCTGAAAAAAGGCTAGTCCTAGCCCAAACCCAACCAATTAGAGCTAATAGAGAAGATGGTTCAATCCCAGGACATACAGTTTGAAATATGCACAACCTTGCTCATTTGAACTGAGCCACATTTCAACTTTTGGCATTAGGTGAGATAGGGATGCCAAATCCAAACAAATTCAAATCTCTAATAATTGAGATAATTTTTTGTAAGCCTAGACAATGTAATCCTATAGCACCTAACAACTTTTCAATACCTCACACGAGCTTGGAGAAATGCTTGACCAAAGATCGCTTCCTAATGGTGCTTAGAGACCCTTAGGGATGCTTCCATTTAGTGTGGTCGATAGAGTCCTAGGGATGTTGTGGATGAAATGAGGTTGGTCCTAGCCTAAACCTAACCAACCAAAGTTAATAGAGGAGACAATATGGGTATTTAACTCCTAACTATCTACTCTCATTCAAAACAAAGAAATTGTTCACAAAATGCTTCAAGATTCTGATTGTAAAAACACACAATCCATACAATGAACTTCCAACCCTTCTCATAGGTCTTCTAATTCCTTATATAGGGTGTTTGGGTGGTTAGTCATCCTTTAGGACTCCACTTCAATGCTTTGCAACTTTCTTGCCAAAAGTTGCTCAAGCAACTTTTGAAAGTTGCAAAGTTGCACAATGCAACTTTTACATTTTTTTGAAACTTTTCAATAATTAGGGAAAATGACATTCCTATCTTCTCAAACTTAACCACAAACCTTACCTATGGTAAAATCCTTATCCTAACTCTTCCTAGACCTTATCGAACCTCATGATGGTATCATCACCATGCTTTGTGCAAATTAGAGGGCTTTACAACTTACTATCCCCTAATTGTACCTAGTGAAAGGCCCTGAGAACCTATAAACAAATTATTCATTGCATTCCTACTATGTTAAACATTACCTTATATAAAACACATCCAAATTACCTAAGGCTCACGCTTACACAAAAAAATATGAAAACTTAGATTGCCTATGCCATCTTAATCTATATAAGTTGAAGATAATTGATTTTTTTTAAGGATATCATCAAACCCACAAAAAAGAGTTCAAGATCCAAATTTATAAAAAAATTATAAAAATAATTTACAATATTTACATCTCTTATTAGTTTTATATACAAAATTTGGCATCTAAATATGCACATTCGACATCTCTTGTCAAATTTTTATACAAAATATGGCATAGAAATATGCACGCATTACATGTCTTCTCTTTTTCATGTACAAAATTTTGCATCTACATATGCACATCCCTATTAAGTTGCAAAATTTTTCATAACATATATACAAAATCTTCAAAATTATTCTACTATATGTAGAATGATTCAGCTATATAGCACACAATCAATCAAGGGAACCTTCTAGATCAGCTCTAACCCTTATTGTATCAAGTATTGCCTTGTGATCAAATTCACATACTTTCCACAATTTCTTCTTAAGAGGCATGTCACGAGATGGTGTCAATTGAATTTTTTTGCAATAATAAGGTTAGAATAATGAAGAATATGTCTATGTGTCTCAAAATCCTCAAATAACCACATGGTAGAATTCTTGATTAGGTACCTACATTTAATTTTAAAGATAATTTAAAGTCAAAATTGATACATTAGACATGAAAATTTAAATTAAAGATATTTTCATGGAAGGGGACAAAAATATACTGCCTTCTAAGCCATGTGTCTGTCACAAGGACAAATCCTATTGGGTACTCAATATCTTCACCATCAATGATTGTAGCTATCAGTTCCTTTTTGGGCTCAATACATCGACATAGAAAGTAATATGTTCCTTCATCATTATTATCATATTCAATAACTACATATACATGACCTGCATTACATAGAAGGATAAGTTAATGCCAAAATTGAAAGTAATCTTTTTAAACTACCATTAAATTAATAACTTAGTACCTAGTTCAACTAGGTTAGATACATGCTCAAAATCTGTTGATTCTTCAATCTGGTTGAGTTGTAGTGCTATAGGAAGTTGATATGAGTTAATTAGATGGAAAGGTCTACAAGACCATTGGTCAACCCACTCTTTTGATTCAAATTCATCTCATAAATGATGCATACAAGAAGAGAAAAATTATGCATGCTTTCTAGTATGAATAGCTAGTGATGTTGCATTAGAACTTCGAAATGAATGCATACCACTTGATCATGTAAGTGTACAATCAATCTTGAAAATTTTCAATGTTAGGTTCATGTATAAAAAAAAAATATCTAGAAACCATAGACTTACCTATATTACCTGCTCTCGTCATAGAATTGCACCTTTGGATAATTGTTTCAACATTTTCTAGTATTGTGCACCTTCATACTTTAATTCCTATCTACTAAGGGCTCTTTCCACACATGCTCCAGCACCATCATGCTCTCCCTTTCCATGTCCCACCCCAATGAAATTCAAAAAATGTTTCACTCCACTTGTCACGTGCATCCTACTCAACTAGTAGAACATCCTTGCATTCTTGAATTGTGTGGTGCAATTGTCTGACCATATAATGTGTTGATTGTATCTTACATCTCTTTCCCTCAAATTGTCATAGAAAAATCTAAAACATCCTTGCACAAACTCTAATGAATGAGTTTGATCATCATTGACATAGACGTGATACTCTCTTAATATTTTTCTGTCATCCTCTATAGTATCATGTGCATGAATAAATATTATATGTATAAAAATTGACACTTGTATATAGTTGTAATACATTGGTTGCACTTCATTTTGAGGTTTTAGTGTATAGTTTTCAAAAAATTAAACAACTAACACAATTATACCAAAGGGAAAAGTGTCCTTACACAACTTGAATTGCTCATCTAACCATCTAGCTCTATGTGTATGACCCATGTAGTCATAAACTATTTTCTCTTGAAACAATTTCATAAAATCAACTACACATACATTACTTTTCACCAATTCACACCTCTTTAATTCTTTTCCATCTTTAACAACATATATAATTGACTTGTACTTTCCAAGAGAAACTATTATCTTACCAATTTTATGTGTGCTATCTAGATGTAGACATCTATGCAACTTTTTCAAACCACCACATTGAGGGCAAAAATCTTTCAAACACATGGTCTTATAATAAATGCACCCATCATCTCATTTGCATAGTACAAATGCAATAAATTCTCTCAATGACTTAGGATGTAATTGTAGACCACATTCCTACAATATTTGTTAGTATGCAAAGTACAACACATTTAATGATAAATATCATAATGCATAGAAAACTCAACATGAAACCTGCGACAACATGTAGTGTGTGTATGATTTATCTTAACATAGAATGGTTTTGTCATCTCAAAAAACCTTTGGCTAATTTTAATTTGAGGAAATATTTGATGAAATATTTCATAAAATTTTGTTTGATTCATATCCAAAAAATGCTTTGCATGTGGCTCATGGTTTGTTTTTCCAATTTGTCTTTTGACAACATCATTTTGGTTTGGTGAAGCCCTTGTGTTGTCATGCCAAAAGTTTTCTATTAATGTTCTTAGTAAATTAACAACAACTTTATCCTTACATGGGATTCTACCTTGGAATGACCAAAAAGAATTCTCAATTTTCTCTCACCTCACTAACGCTTTGACTAATGTTGTTCTACTTATCCCTAATGATTTACTTGTTTTGCTTACCATACGAGTTTTTGCCATTTCCTTTCCCATTATGGGTGATGTGATGACATGTTGACTTGTATTAGCATCTTTAATACATGATTTTGAACCAATGGATTGGTATGCATCAAAGAGATTTCTAACAACACTTCTTTCACTACTATTCTCGAATGACCTTAACCCCAAAATTTTGATTGTCTCTCTAAATTTCAAATTTTTAACCATTTCGACAACAAGTTGACATCTTCCACTTTGATTCAAATTTTAAAAATAGTTATTCCAAATATTTTGAACAATTATCCTACAATTTCTTTCTAACATTTTATCATGCATTGGCTTCAAAATATTTTCATCAATGTCAATTAGAAACTTTGGTTTTCTATGAATTATTCTAGGAGATTTTGATGTACATGCATGCTCTAAATATTCATTACTTAAATTATCTAAATTCATCATTTCAACTTGAGATGTCATATTAGCGGCATTAGGTGACGTAAGTTTATTTGTCATAATCATTTAAATTGGGGTATGTTGGACATTTACATTTGTCAAATTAGGTTTGTTTGTGACATCAATATCAATAGGTAGATTTTCATCATTTACATTTGAGGTATTTGATGATGTACCTTCATGTAATCTCCTCATACGCTCCCTTATTTTTGACTTTGTTGCCTCTCATTTTCCAATCATTCCTCTCTTGTTATTTCCCATGATTGTAGATGCAAATTAACCTACAAACAATAACATGAATAAAATATACAATAAAATAGAAAAATAAATAAATTTTCATAATTATGTTATGCTCAATCATAAGATACTAACATAAAATAAGATGTTGGCACATGAAAAATATCAAATTTAGCATTTACAAGCACAAAAAACCTTATACTTGCATACCTGGTATAGAAATACATGTGAAATAGTAGTAGAGTCTAGTGGACCACACTAAAACAACATAATAATCATTGACATGTTGTTCTATTTTAGTTTTCAATAATTGGATCGAGTTATGGAGTTATGACTACATTATCCATATGAAGTAATAACCTGATTAGGTTATGTATTACTACTACACAAAGGTAAATTGAAGGAGAGAGGGAGTGATGGAGAGAATGAGAAAGAGAGGTTAGGAATAGAGAGAGAGAGAGAGAGAGAGAGAGAGAGAGAGAGAGAGAGAGAGAGAGAGAGAGAGAGAGAGAGAGAGAGAGAGAGATTAGGGGATAAGATGGAAAGAGTGAGAGAGAAATGAAGAGAATGAGAGAGAGGGGGAAAGGGAGAGAGAGAGAGAGAGAGAGAGAGAGAGAGAGAGAGAGAGAGAGAGAGATATTAGGGGATATGATAGAAAGAGTAAGAAAGAGAGAGATTATGGGATAGGATAAAGAGAAAGAATGAGAGAGATAAAGTGAGAGAGAAGAGAGAGAGGGACAATGGGATGGAGAGAAGGATTAGGGGATATGAGAGAGAGAGAGAAGGAGATAGGAGAAAGAGAGAGGGGGATAGGATAAAGAGAGAGAATGTGTGAGTGAGTGAGTGTGTGTGTGTGTGTGTGTGTGTGTGTGTGTGTGTGTGTGTGTGTGAGAGAGAGAGAGAGAGAGAGAGAAAGAGAGAAAGAGAGAGAGATTAGGGGATAGGATAAAGAGAAAGAATGAGAGAGGGAGGGATAGAGAAAGAGAGAGACAATGGAATGGAGAGAAGGATTAGGGGATATGATAGAAAGAGAGAGGAGGATGGAAAAAGAGAGAGAATGTGTGTGTGTGTGAGTGTGAGAGAGAGAGAGAGAGAGAGATTAGGGGTTATGATGAAAAGTGTGTGTGTGAGAGAGAGAGAGAAGGGGATAGGAGGGAGGGAGGGAGAGGGAGGGAGAGAGAGAGAGAGAGAGAGAGAGTATGATAGAAAGAGTGAGAGAGAAGCAGATAGTAAAAACCCAATTAGTTATGGTTGGGTGATAGCTTAGGGAAATGATCCAAAAGGCTTGGTAGACTATTTTCCCCTTTAGACAATTTTTCATCTTCTAAGATGAATTATCATCTTTGTCTTCATCAAGTATGCTAATGTTGAAGTGGATATCTCTAAAATCACTGCCATAATCTTACACATCTTCTTATCTTTCTAACCATATAATTTTCTCTATTTTTGGACAACATTAGCATTAAAAAACTTTGATTACTTTTACCAATGCCTTGGCATTCCTCATAGACACGTTTCTACCATTTTTTTAATAAATGTTGATATACCTAACCAAATTCAAAATAAATAACATATTATTGTTCTACACTTGATTATATACACATTTTTAAAAAAAATCCATTTTCAATTATTTTAATGCAAGTTATGCTCAGCACAAGAACAAGTACTAAAATTTTAGGATGTAGTCTATTTAGTAATTCATTAAAAAAAAATACTCATCATAAAATTATAAAAAATACACAACTTCTAGATATGACTCTTAACTATTATACTACCAAATGGATATGCAAAATACTAAATATAACTACGTCTTTTGTGCTACACATGAAAATGTTATGTTTTCTAAAAAAAATTAGGTACTATTTTTTATGTGCACAGGGTTTGACCCACATAATCTTATCCATTTTATAAAAAATTTAGTAGTTTAGAAAGTAGATTTAGAGTACTATAGCTTATATGTTTTACACATCTTGTCATTTTTAGTGGATGACCCTAAAATGTCTCACCCAAGTTCAAGTTTACTCGATTTTAGGAAAAAGCTTTCCACTTATACCCCCCTTTTTCTACACCATCTTGGTGCACTCACCCATGTCTCTAACTAGTCCAATGACACTAAAAGTATCTTCAACCTATAATATTCTTTCTACTACTTATGGTTGTGTTTGATCAATACTAAAGATCCTTTCCCAAATGAAAACAACCTCATTCTCCACTTCTTGTTCAATATATACTAATAATTTTGTAGTTATACTTCTATTGTTAAACATGTCATTAAACTTCTTCTTTTCTTCATCTATTTTATTAACTGTTATTTGTGGCATGGTCTACATTAAAGTTCTCTCCCTTATTTCTTGTTCATGTTGGGATGTAAACTCCATCTTATAGTTGATGCACCAAGTAATTCATCGAGTATATCACCTCTAAGTTCATTAGGATATCTCCTAAATTTGTGACAATGAAATGCATTCGCATCTTTAATTACCTTTTTGTCTTAATTCGATAGTATTTAAAATTTGCAATCACTAATATTCCCAACAAGTCCATAACTCCTTACTCCTTTAGCAACTTCAATAGTTGTCTTTGGTTTTATGAACTTGTATTTTCCATATTTCATAATGTTAGTAATTTCCTTTTGAGAATTAGTTCTCTTGTATCTTCTTTGGACTTCTTCTTTCTTTTTCCACTAGGCGACTGCTCAATTTGGATTCCTTTTATTCTCTTCTAATATGTACTCTTTTTTTTTCAATCTCAATATTTTATAACATGACTAATTTCCTTATTCTATTTCTTCAACTTATTCTAGGTTAGATGCAAGTTTATTCCATGCCATCCACGTCAACTAGCATTGTCATTCTCACCTTGTATTCCTCTTCTTTCAACTCTCATTCTCTCAATGTTAGTTTCCTCATCTTTGTTATGTGTTCCATCATGTAACTACTCGAGGGGTCTAATTGTATCAAAAGTGTAGCCAATTCAGCTTCAACCTATATAGGGTGGCCTTAATTTCTTCAATGAAATTTGATAAAATAGATGTCATGATAAAAAAATATTTCCATCTTCCATTAAGCATTAAGCTCCTTAACCAACTAGAATAATGAAGATTTACTCAATGCAATATTTTGCAATAGTTTTTCCATCATCTCTTTCTCTAACCTCTCTTCAACTCTCTTAACCATTTTAGCTTCCAAGTCATGATCAGATTTGTTGATTGCATGAACTAGTATCTTAATTTGATTAATCAATTTCTCATATTCACCAATTTGTACCTCTAAAATTAGGTTTGAAAGTAATATAATGGTTTTCCTTAAAACTCTCTTCTTTTTCTTCTTCCTCTTTTCTCTATCTCTGTCAACATTTTCTACTAGTTTTTGAGAATAAAGCATCTTTTCCTTGTATTTAATATTCTTTGGATCCCTCTTTAGTATTTCAAATCTAGGATCATCCTTATCATATTCCTCTTCATATTCTTCATCATCTTCCTATGTTCCCTTCCTCTTCTTTTTTATATCAGGATCCTTTTTTATTGCTTAAGAACTATTAGGGGTGTTCTCCTTTGTGATTACCTCTTCACTCTTAGGTGTTTCCACTTTATTTTTTCCTTTCTCTCCACTTTTCTATATTTTACTTTCATCTTTTTCTTTTTTGTTAATGGTGTCACCTTGTGTCTCTTCTAGGACCTATTGTGTTATAGTGGTTGTTACACTATCAATTTCTTCACCTATCCATGTATGGCTAGTACATGTGTCCTTTTCTATCTCTTAGGTTTCTCCTTTCTCTAGTCATTTCTCATCTCATTGTTCTATATTCCCATCATTTGCACTAGTATCATTTTGTTTCTTTTTGGTATCTTATTGTTGTCCAGTGACATATTTTGTTGTATCCTATGGTATCTCATTTGTTTCCATTGGTTCCTATGTCACTTATTCCTCTCATTTATTCTTTATAGTCCCATCAACCTTATTGACCTCTCTACCAACAATATTAGTTTTTTTCTCAATAGGATTTACTTTTAATGTGTAATGTCCCCATTATAAAATAAATAATAATTTAATCTTTGTAATGGGCTGATTGATTTATTTTATCTCAGACCCATTTTTATTTTGTTTTCATAGTTTGTGTCACTGTTGGCTAACTTTGTACACCCTCAGAAAGCTTTTTTTGACAGAAATTTAAGCATGGCTTGTAGGTAGTCTATAGGGCATGCCTTGAATTTTATTTCTCTATACTGCATATTCCTATTGGAGTTTGGGATTGTTTTCCATTTCGGAAGAGAAAGATCTTCCCTACTTGGCTTGCACGGTTTTTATGGGATTCAACCCTCACCCTACTCCATTGGTGTTCATCTTGGTCTGTATCTAAAAAATTGACTTAATTGCATATTAGTACTTGTTAATGAATCTTTTGGCTCTATTTCTACAATTTGTGTATGTTTCCTTCTACAATTCTAAGTAGCATCATTAATTTGTCTTGCACCTTGAAGCATCTTCATACATTCCACTCTCCACACTCATCGTACACCATTCCTAGCTTCTGTATGACCTTAATTTTCTTAGTACAACAAGTTTTTATGCTTCCACTCTAACCATACGGGCACCCAGAGATACCATACAACTTCTTGCATTCCATATGACATTCTCCACTAGTTGTAAGGCCTTTCCTCATAGCTGTACAACCTTCTACAATATTGTACGTTATCAAGGTCACTCCCATATTGCTTTCCACCATACGCCTGTCGACTTCTTCCATTGTACAACTTCTTACAGCAATCGTATAGCTTCTTATAGTCACCATACTGCAATAATTCCTATCATACAACTAACATATTAGTTCAGTACGGCCTTCTAGCATACGTACAGACCATTAGCAGACATCTTGGCAACTCTGTATGGAGTTCTATCCCTTTCTATCCCTAACACATGGATAGCAAATTCATAACCATACCTCCTGCACCCTATTGCAGATTCATATTGCCATTCGGGGACCTTCATTCTACTCAAGGTGAGTCACCTAGAACATTACATAATGGTGATTGAAATGACACATCTTCAACTTCAATTACATTAGCTATAGTGGGGGAATTTGGAGTATAAGTTACATTCTCAATTACCTCATAAAATTAATCTCTTCTGAGATCAATATGAATGGCATCCTTTTTATTGTGACCTAACATGTCTCCAACTAGTTCACTGACACTAACAGTAGCATCAACCTATTATGTTCCTTTTGCATCTTGTGGTTGTGGCTGATCAATATCAAAAATCCTTTTCCAAATGCATATTAGTCCCATGCCCCACTTCTTTTTAAATATCTACTAATAGGTTCGCAATAATAATTCTATTGCTAAAAATTTCTTTATACTTCTCCATTGCTTCATCTATTTTATTAACTTTCATTTGTGGCATGGTGTACATCAAATTTCTCACCCTTATTTCATTTTCATGCTAGGATGTAAACTCCCATATTATAGTTGATGCTCTAAGTAATTCATCTAGTATATGATGTATAGTTCATTAGGATATCTCCTAATTTTGTAAAAATGAAATGCAATGACATCTTTAACTACCTTTTTATATTTATCAGATAGTCTTTAAAATTTGTAATCACTAATGTTCCCAAAAAAATCCATGACTCTTTATTCCTTTAGCAATTTCAATAGTTGTCTTTAGTTTTATGACCTTGTGTTTTTTGGATTTCCCAATGTCACCAATTTACTTCTAAGAATTAGTTCTCTTTACATCTTCTTTTGACTTCTTTCTTTTTCCACTAGGTGATTGTTTAGTTTGGATTATTTTCATTCTCTTCTAATATGGTCTTACTTGTTTTTCTTTTTTAATATTAACATTTTCTAACACAACTATCTTCCTCATTCTATTTATTCAACTACTTCTTCAATGATTGCTGCTAAAGTAGGGACTTTAGTTTTCTTGTATTTTTATTTTGTTTTCTCTTTGCATAAGCATCAATAATTTCTTTAGATGTCTCAACAGTTGAATTGTTTCCCTCTCCCATTTCATAATTGGCTTCTAGTTTGTTTATGATTTTCCTAGCTTTCCTCTTAATTATACGTTTCTTGGTATCTAATGTTATACTTCTATATGCCTACCCAAAGGTTCTAATCCTCTTGACATTATTGTCCTTAGGTAGATTCAACAATAGTGAATATTTAGAATAAATGCTCTCTCATCAACCTCATATCTCAAAGAGGGTACACATGATGTTTGAGGTTCTACTACTTGTATCTTACATGTGTTATTATTCACTAAGAAATATAATGTATCCCTATACTTCTCAATGTAATTTTCTTGTGCCATACAAGAAAATTTTCCACATTGAAATGTTCTCATTCTTATACATAATGAATAAGAATAGGAAAATTGATTGCACATTATGGATTGATATATGACGATGTAGTTGGAGATCACTATACACTAATATGGTGAAGGGAAGGGTTTTTGTAGGGAATATTTTGACAAAGGAAGGAATATTTTTAAACAAAGAGGGAAGGGTAGGTCATGCAGATGGTAGTGTACTATATGGGGGTGTTGCTAGGGGGTACGGTGGACTGAGTGAGGGTAGATGTGGAAGTAAAAGTGCCACACACAGAGAGGTTGTAAGTCATACACTTATATGTTGAAAAAGAAGATTGTTGTAGTATGAAACCTATCATGGGAACAATCATTATTTTGTCACTAATGTCAAACCTGCTAATTGTTGGTAAGACAATTGTTAACTTTGGTCAGAATGCTATCATTTGATTGATTGATGAAGAGGATTTGAAAAGAAATGATAACAAGAGTACCTAGTGAAAGGTTGAGTTATATGGTGTATGAAAGGAGCACTAAGGCCAAGTAAGACTTTGATGATATAGTGTATTGTTTATCTACTTAAGGCTATAATGAAAGGATACTAAAGCAAAGATAAGAAGAAGAATATACAAAAGAATGTATTTGCCAACCTTGACCAAGAAAACAATGTAAACTAAGCATTCAGTTTAGGCCAAGTAGAAAGATGGTTATGACCAAGCCGAGAAAAGTTTAGTATGTGTCAAGCATCAAAAAAATTTAGTTTGTGTTGAGCATCAAAAATGATAGTATTGATCGAGCAAGATTTAGTTTATGTTGAGCAACCTAGTGTTGATTGAGCATCAGAAGTTAGTTATTTCCAAGTGACAACATAAAGATTTTGGTGAATATTTGATGAATCTAAGCTAACATAAGTTGATTTATTGAGTTTTATAAATTGTGTTGATGATAAGCTTGATGAGCTAGTGGTACAGAATTCAAGATAAGTCATTTTAAGATGAATTTTATGAGGATTGCAAGTGAAGTTTCTAGAGGGAACATAATGGAAAGAAGGGAGGATTCAATGAATCTAACCTTACCCTAAGATGGATGATTGTGAAGAAGCAACAAAAGATCAAAATTCTCTATTTAAGGAGATACAAAGCCAAAAGCAAAGTGTGAGTGAGAAAGAGGAGTCTGAAGGTGTTGCTTCATATGGTGGCTGAAGGAATGAACCTGCAGTTGGCATACTAAGAAAGAAGACTTAAGGAGGTGAAGGCTTGAAGGATGAATGAGCAATTAGAGATGAAATGGAATGAATGCCAAGAAAAATGGAGAATTTAATGAGAGATCTAAAATTTGCAAGTGAGTTGTTTTGTTATAAGATCAAGTCCTACTATTACTTTCTAGCAATTGTATTAGTCTAGATAATTCCTTTGGATTAAGGTTTACCTAAAAATCACGAGTAAATCTTTTAACTGGGTGACATCCTAATGGAATGTTCTAAAGTCCTCTAACAAGGATCACTTAATAGGATGATCAAAATCCTTTAATCAAGGTCACATTTAACAACGTGCATTGTAACCTTTAACAAGGTTTTCTCCTCACAGAGCTCACTTTAGAAGAGTGAAAATTGGTAGAATGTTACTAATGGTTTTTCCAAAATTGCATTTCCATATTAAATCCTTGTGTCAAAATTGTGTGATTGGATTTTCGATAACTTATGTTTACATTTATGCAAATTTGATTTGACCTAGGATAGTAATATACAAAGGTTTGAGATATTGGATGATCTAATCAATGCATGCACATATATTTGATGAGTACCAAAATTTTTTATCTATACATTTGGACCTTAGATAATTGATTCACCCCCCAGTTGTTCTAAATTATTCCAACAAACTGTGCAAGTTGGAATGGCCTATTCCAAGTGACAAAATGATATAGCATATGTCTTCAATGATGTAGATGTGAGTAAAAATTGAGAGAAAAATTAGATACGCAATACAAATCAAATATTCACCAAACACATAAATGCACACCATCATAATAATTTGCAATTTTTCACTAAATTAGAAAGTATACTTGTTGATAGAGATGGTGCTCTAGATGTGCCATATCTAAAGCAAGAATTACCAAGGAGATAATAGTGTGAGGGTTGAATCCCACAAAAATTGTAAGAGCCAAGTAAGGAAGATCTTGAACTTCCAAAATGGATAGACAAGAAGAACTCCTATGGAATTCACAATCCGAAGAAAATAACCAAATCACATACCTACAATAGTATATAAACTAGCCTTATAAAGGGCTTCAGGGAATCTACCTGAAGGATTTCAAAAGCAATGATAGGCTAACAAGATATAAATAAAATAAAATAAATAGTGGGATCAAGAGATAATACATTGATTATCAACCACATAACAAAAATTATTATTTAGTAATATTGGGGCATCATAGTCCTCCTAGCCCAATAGTTGTTTGTCATCAAGCAATTTCAGACTTGGATGATCTAAAATTTTCTCACCTTTCTAGGTGGCATCCTCAGCTAGAAGATTCTTCCATCATACCAAAAACTTCTTAATGGTGTGAGACCTAATCCTCTTTTCTTAAGCATCTATAATCTTAGTTGGCTCTAGAATTAATTTCCCCTCTCATCAAGGGGAGGCAATTCCTTCGAGACTATAACACATTGTCCATTTTCCTTCTTCAAATATGACACTTTTTTTTGGATTTAAGTCCCTTCATGAAGTTCCAATGTGAATGCTACTTCTCCTACTCTCCTAATTGATCTATATAATTCGTAGAAGTGAGCTTTTAACTTCTCCTTACCACATAATTTTAGAGAGGATTGTCTGTATGGTTGAAGATGAAAGTATATGAGATCACCAACCTCAAAACTTCTCTCTAGTTGGTGACAGTCAACATACACATTCTATTGGATTTGAGCCCTCTATAATTTTCCTTAAGATATTTCATGATATATAAACTCTCATATAGCTAGTATTTAGCCCTTAGTGCATGACTGTCACCCAATTCCAAATTCATGAACACTGAAGGTGCATAATTGTATAATTTTTTGAAGAGTGGCATGCCTATCAATATATGATATATAGTGTTGTAATAGTGCAACTACAAAATTTAGGGTTAAACTGTGACAACAATTTATGATGGCGATGTAATTTGTGGTGATTTTCATTTTTTTTTGCAATTCTCCCCGATGTTGTCACAATACCAATTTTTGAGTCACACTTGCAACACCTCCACTAGCATTAAAAAAAATGACATAAATCATTTTCCATTTATTTTGATTATGGACAGTTGTGCACGAAAGAGGTGGAGAGCTGTGAACGTTGTCATGCCCTTGTGATCAATAGATTTGGATGATGTGTCATTGTGATCTCTGCATTCCATTTTCATGCCCTTGTTTTGTGATTTCATTGTCATGTTGTACCCTTTCTCTACAATTTCATTATCATTTTGTGTCCTTGCTCTATGATTTCATTGTCATGATGTGCCCTTGTGATCTGCATGCTCTTGCTTTGCAATTTTCTTCAAGGGCGAGAAGAAGTACATATGTAAGTATTTTTTTCTTTTCCTTATAAATATGTATGTCTTTATTTTTCCTTCTAAACATGTATTTGTTTTGTTGCCACAATTTTCATCCTGTACCCATTATGCAAAGTGGAAATGATCTTGTGTCTCAGTTAGGTTTAGGAATGTTTGATTCTATTTCTTTTCCCCCAAATGAAAAGTCTCTCCATTAGGTTTTCATCTTCCTTCTTCTCTCGCATTACATAATTGGGTAGGTTTTCCTTGTTGTCATGAGTTTTGTGGGTAGTCTAGGATCCTTTCCAATGGAGATTCTTGGGTCATATCATGATTTTCACAAACTCATGACTCATTATAGTTTGCACATAAAGAAAATGAAGTCTACGAAAAACCTAGCATTGGCTTCTCCTTGGCAGAGTTTTGAACAATGAAGGTGATTTCCTGTAGAGGTCAACAAATGAGGTTTACAAGCTAAAACAAGGAAGAAACAAGTTTTTTTGTGGATAGATCTTCCTTACATTGTAGTATTCCACATTGGAGTCACTTGGAATTCATTATAATGATCAAGACTGCATTTGGCAGAAAACTCTGAAGTAATTTCTCCGTGGTGGATTTTGGACCCAAGAAGTCAGTTTTTCGACAAAGGCACTTGTGAAAAATAAAAGCAAGTGAGTTCCTTTTTCACTTTTGCAGCCCATTTTAGATTTTTTGAAGCCTAAAAGCATGTTTATTAAAGACTAAAGTGAAAATAAAAACATTGGCAAAAAAATAGAAGTTGCCTTCTCCTTAGTGGGTTTTCAACCCTGGAAAGTGATTTTCCGCATCTAGTGAAAGATCACTTCTGCAACCATGTTGGACTCATAGATCAATCATAGGATGCTTAAAAAGGATAGTGGGAGCCATTTAATCACATTTGGGAAGGTATCTTGAGCAAAATCTGGCTGAGCAGATTTTTCCCCATGGAGTACTTCATTCTTAATTTTTCGCAACTTGGTGAAAAATGGGAGAAAGTAAGTCTGTAATAAAGGAAAGTTACCATTGGGCCAATGGGAATAGTGAAAAGACATGGAAAAATCCATTAGAAACCCCTGTATTTACTAATCTAATATATTTATCCTTTAATTCACTTGTGTGGCTTGGATCTTGAAGATTAACGAGTGGATTGGGATTTCTATAAAGAGATGAACATAACAAATTTTCAAACTACCACTTTCTTATTTAAACTATTATGTTTTTGAATTGAATAGTGATTTTAGAATTCTCATAGTTGCAAAGCTCTACTCTTTGTGCTATTTTTAGTTTTAAGATTTTCAATTCATCTCTATCTTAGATAAGATTGCAACAAGATTCATTGGATTCGATGGACTAAATGGGATTAAGTCAACATTGCAAAATGTTACAGATACCTCACTCCATTTCTTCAACATGCAAGATTTACAAAGAAGGTTGAGGATGGAGCCAATCCACCCAATAATAGAGAAACTCTAAGGAAGCAGGCTAGTGGAAGCAGCCGAGTTTCTAGTGGCAATTCAAGCCCCTGAGTTGATCATTAAATGTATCAACCATTACAATCTAGACACTAAACAAATTTTGTTGCCAGATCATACAATTTTTATCTCAATTGACCGACAAACTATAGTCAATTTCCTCTAAATTCTAGAACAACAAGAATTTTTTGAATTAACAATAGGAGGATCCATGTCTGAGTTCTCCTTGAAGAAGATGGTTTGGCAGAAGGAAATTATGAGGTCCTGGTTCCAAAAGCCATGAGGAGATAAGAGTAAGGTTCCTAAGTCCCTTTTTGGCACCGATCTCAAGCTCAAAATCATGGACATTTTGGTTCTTTTACATCGGTTGAAAGGTGAGGTAGGAGCACTCAAATTTGTAGAATAATATTTCTTTTTAGTATAAATCATCTATTTAGAAACATATTATGTTGATTGGGCATACGAGGTAAGTGAACATCTGTCTAGAGCTCTCAGTGTTGCAAAGTTCCACAATACCTTCTACATGTCTTCTTTCCTGATTTATACGTTAGCTTCTGTACAATTGTGGCTGAGCCTTCCCGGAATAGAGAATTTTCCTAATGATGTAAAAAGTTATGAATTTTATCCAAGCTTTCAGTTACAAAATAGCTATGCAGAGTATGTTAGATTTAATGACTATTTTATAATGAGGATTTACAGGGAACTACAAGGATTCCTGGAGAGGAGGTTTAGCCTAGAAGTGATGGTGGCCATCAGTTAGTTTGGTAGCTACTTTATTCAATTCTCATCCTTCTCATATTTGTGTCTTGCGACTTTCAATGGATTTCCTCTAAAGTTTCCCAGATACCCAAGCGACATAATTATGCTCATAAAGATCGTGAGACAAGCTATCCAAGTGAATGTGTCGAGTGCTAGTTTAAGGAAGAAGGGGTATGAGTTCCCCATGAAGGTCGGGGCTTACAATTTTGATTTTTGGTTTGATTCCAAAAACATGCTCAAGGCATTTGAGAATAAGTACAAATTGGAGGAATATGAGGTTGTGAGGCCCGTGTTCGACCCAAATGGATATACGAGAGAGGTGCTTCAAATTGGGAGTGTGATCAAGCATGTAACCACTCTAGAGGATTATTAGCCAGATTGCAAGGATGAGTTAGAAAGCTGAGATCATGCTTTTGCTGGGCTTATGGTGGAACAAATAAAGACATATGGCATTGATCTCAATGTAGAAGGATTGGAGGATGATGGTCAAAATATGTATAGCAATACATATTTGACTAAATTAAGGAGAATTCCTATCAATTGTGAGCCATATGTGGATGTGGAAGAGAATCTCAATATCATGATGGCTAAGATAATCAAGAGAACTAGGAAATGGGTCAAGTGGAAAACCAGAAAGAGCTGAAGTAAGGGTGCAGCCACTCAAGCTTCTCCAGTAGCTGCAATGCCTACTTCATCTTAGAGTGCTATAGTGGGTGTGACCATAGCTTCCACCCAAGGACTAGCTCAACCTATGAGTGGAGGTGATCAACCCCCAAACAAGAATGTTCTTATAGCCCAAACATGTCATGATGGTTCCTTGCTAGTTATAGGAACCCAGACTGGTACTGAAGAAAAGAAAGTGAAAGAACCAAAGAATAGTACCCCTACCCCTATTCCTTCTCTACATACCACTACAATCCCATCTCATCATAGCCCTATAAAGTAAAGAAGATTAAATTAGAGAAGACTCAAGATAGGGGATTTGAGCTTATGAGAAGGTTACACAATAATTCTCAAACTAGTGGTCAAGGAAAGGATCTCATTGGAGTGGAAATAAACTTCTCTACATTTTTGGATAACCCATCTACAGTGGCTTCTAGTAGTCAAAGCAGAGTCACAAAACTCTAGAAGCTTAGTGGTTGTATACACATGCCCATGGAAGAGTTGTCATAGCAATTGAATGATGTAAAAGAACTGGCAAGGGAACATTCAAAGTGGCTCTTGAGATTCACTAATATACACGTGCCTAACCAGGAAGAGCTAATCCCAATAATGGTTACTGCTAGAGCATATAGAGTTAAAACCAAAAAGGGGAAGAAGTCCAAGTGATTTATATTATGCCTTATTTTTGTTTTCTTTTATAATTTTTTAATATGACAAACTAGCACCTTGTTATTTGTCATTTTCAGAAGATGAACCGATTAAGCTTCCATTGTAATAGTCATCTCTAAAACTCTATATGTATGAATTGAAAAGATTAATAAAAGGTCAGAAAATTTTTGGTGTGAAGTACTTTTTTTTGTAGAGATAATTGAATGGTATTTTATGTTAATCAATTTCTATTCCAAGAAGTATTGCATTTAGTTCATGCTTTCTCTTTTGTTTGAATTAGAACAAGGGAAGAACAGAGTTTTACCTCCCTTGTTTTGAGGCAACAGATGAATGTGATAAGTATTGTTATAGTTCTTTCAAAGAGGAAACCCTTCCAGCATTTCTAGTTTATTAGTCTAGTTTAGATTTGAATTAGCTTAGTTCAGCATTAGTTAATTATGTGGATGAAATTTATGGATTCATAAGATGTGTGAATGCATAAATTAGTTTTAGAGTTGAGAAACTTCTATCTGCTTGAGTTGGATATTTATTTAGGTCTAGCTCAGTTATCCCTCTACTATTCTTAGGTTAAGAACATACTCCAAAATAATTTAGGAAGAAAACAAAATTCAATGCAAATCTATTTTAGGGAGTTGTACCTACCAATTCAAAGGAAAGCCAAATAATCCACAAGTAAGCTTTCCAGCTGTTTGTGATCATATATTGTTATGAATTTGGCATTTATGAGTTATAATCTGAAAGAACAAATCTGTTTACCAACATGTTTATATAGTCAAATAGATCTCTTTTAAGGAGCTTATTACATATTATCTCACAATAGAAAAAATGATCTAGTTACATAAATATTCCAAAATCTAAATAATAATAAAACTCATTGAACCCATGCTAAGTGACTTAGCTCAAGATCTTGCACAAAAATAATGTCAACCATGCAAAAATTGGTAGAGTTCACAAGAAATTTTACCAAAACATATCATAGCAGATATTTTTAGAAAGAAACAAGTCGTGACCCAATTAAATTGGTCTAGTTGCTAATTAGCTTGGTTGATTACAATTTCCTATAGAACTATCATCAGAATAGGTACAATAAAATGAATAATCATCTTTACCAAAAATGATGTAGTTACATATATATTTCAGAATCCAAATAATAATTCAATAAAACTCACTCAACTAGTGCTAAGTGACTTACCTCAAGATCCTACACAAAAATAATGCAGACCACAAAGAATGGACAGAGGTCACAAGAAATTTTACAAAAACATATCATAGAAGAAATTTGTGGAAAGAAACAAGCCATAACCCAACTAAATCAGTCTAGTTGTTGATTAGCTGGGTTGATTACAAATTCCTATAGAACTGTCACCAGATTAGGATGAACAATAAAGGGCATAATTCAGATCATGTGTATTATAGCTTTTTAACACATAATCTAATTTTTGGTAGGTTCTATTCTAATTCAAGTTGGAAAATAATTATTTTTAATTTGAAACTCTCAATTCAAAGGATTAATACTATCATTGAAAGAGAAAACTTTATATTATATTGGGAATCTTATCTTCATGACTTGTTCCTATAGAAACTCTTGATTTTCATCGGATACCTCTCCTTACATCTATAATTTTTTCTATATACAATATTATTTTCTAAGATAAAGGATTTTGATATTAATATAATTAATTTTTTATTAAGAACATATTCACTATATATGGTTGAACCACATGGCTTTAGTTTCTAAGATTTTCATTAACTTTCCTTCATTTAGAAGAAACAACATAATCTTGTGCATTATAGTTAGGGGTAATTATTTTTAGTGGTGTAGTATGTTTGAGACGAGTACTCCCAAACATAACTATCTCCCCAGAAATGATTTCCCTTGGATATTTCTCATTATATCTCAATGTATTCTCTCTCACTAAGAGTCAGTTTTTCTATGTTTCTAGCTTATCTTCTAGTATAGATTTTAAGTTTAGTCTCTTTGATGTCTAATATTTTTTAGAGTATTTTTATCATATAGAATCTATTCTTTATTTTTTTTCCTTTCTTCATCATGGACCATACTAACCAAATGATAAAAATATCAATATTCATAATAGATCAATTTGGATAGTGCATGGAGATTTTGCATCCTAGACTAGGAACCTTCCCCTTTTTTTGGTCTATCATGAGGGTGAAAACCCTTAGTATACACTAGAAAGGGAATGTTTCTTGTCCTTCAATATACTTTTCTCATAGAGATTATTTATATTTATGCCCTACATTAGATATGAAGGTATTGTGCGTATTAAGATTCTTGGATAACCATCCATATTTATAGGAAATGATTTTACTTTATTTAATGGTTAGTTTGGACTATCTTATATACTTTAAACAAATTAATCCTTAGTCACTTTCAACCTTTCAATTCTTTGGTTTTGTTTCATATTTTTTCCATTTTGGACAAGATATTTGTATAACATATAATCAATATATTAGTATAATATTGGATCAATTTCAATTAGGTCCAAGTATGGAAATCATCATTAAGCTTCATGGACCTACATATGAAATAGTATTTGATGGGCGTATAGTAGAAATCATAATCAAGGAATGTTGTTGCCTATGCATTTTTTGGTCCTTGGAGTAGTTTATCAAAAGCTAGGAAAGAAGTTCATTTTTAATCTTGACAAATAAAGAGTTCCCTTTGACATTGCATCAATGTTTGTTGCAATGGTCTATATGGTGGGAGAAAAAAAATACATCATAAAACTTTTATTCACGATAATTTTTTTGAACATGTATTTAGGCAATTTAGAAAATGATGCAAGGGTGGTGTATATTAAAACTGAAAACTTGAACTTAAACATACAACAAGCCTTGCTTAGAGTTACACATAGAAGTAGTATAAATATCACATGAAACAATGGAAACAAGATCCATATAAGACTAGGCAATTGGCAACCACACCAATGTAATAATTAAAAGAAGTTTATCGACATTCTTGACTGTGAGGCCTTCTGAGTTTCTACCATATGCAAGGAATTCATGAAGTTAGAATCCAAATTCACATCCTATCCTTCTTATCCATATATTTTATATCATCTTCTACTACTTTCTATCTCTACTAAGCTTCTTATATAGCTAGCTAAGCCACAAGTCAGCTAGTCAAGCATTTAATTATATTATAGGTCCAACCTAGGAAGTGTAAACCAAAACCAACACTAAATGAAACTTAAATAATTGAGCACTCATAGGTGGATCCACATGTGTCATAGGAGTTAGATCCTAACTTTGCAAAATGTCATGTTAACATAAGAAATTGCACCAAAAGAAACAACACTCCATGTTAAAAGGAAAATGTAGGAACAAAGACCACAAAGAATAGTTCATAACTCAAGAAAGAAAAACAATCAAGGGTTGCACTCTTAGGAAGAAGGTCAAGGATAGGTCCCATTCAACAAGGTAATTGTCCACAACATAAAACCAATAGCAACAATGACTATGTCACAAACAACAAACTGGTACAGAAAACAAGAAATATTTTTGGTTGATACAAGACTACTCAAAGACCCAAGATGATCCTGCATCAGAAACTTGGGGTTAATAAAGAACTTATGTCCACATCAGGCATTAGATACCTGGGGTTAATAAAGACTTGTTTGTATAGAAACTCTTGATTTTCACTGGATACCTCTCCTTACATCTATAGATTTTTTCATATATGATATTATTTTCTAAGATAATGGATTTGGATAGAAATATGATTAATTTTCTATTTACAACATATTCACTATATATGGTTGAAACCACATGGCTTCAGTTTCTAAGAAGTGTTGGCCCAACAATGGAATCCAAGGATGTTGAAGAATAACTTCAGTGAAGAGTTGAGTGAAAGGAATTGAAGCAGCAATTTTTGCTTTTGTGTAAATGTCATAATCACCAGGCTCATTCCCTTGTAGAATCCTCTTCCACAATGACATTACCTCTAAACCTCTAAACATATTCAGAGATATTTTGTGGTTGACATTGAGGCCCTTTAAATTATGATCAAATAGGGCCCTAAGGCACAAATTCCTTGGACATTAAATTGAGCACCCAAGGTCATGATTAAGAACTTCAAAGTCAAGAGGATGAACTAGGTGAGATTGCCTCCCTAACATGGCTATCAAAGTGAATGTGATGGGGACAAATAATAATAGACCAACCCATTAGGAGTTAGCAAGGTAGATCTAATATCAACACCATGTTCTTGCTTCTGAGCTAACAGTTCTTTAGGTGCATTTTATTGTAAGATATTAATTTTGTTGAACAATTCTAAACTCTTAGAAAATGCATTCTTGTTTTCTATTACTATTTATGGGATTCCCTTGAACAATACCAAAATGAAGAGGAACAAATACACCAATTTTTTCTTTCAAAACCATATGTGCAGATATAAACATTAAGTACAACATGTTCAATATTTTTGTAGATATATGCATTAATTACACCAAATATTTCTTTCAAAACCATATGTGTAGACATAAACATTAAGTACAACATGTCCAATATTTTTGCAAATATACACATTAATTACAATAAATGTTTCTTTCAAAACCATATGTGCAGATATAAACATTAACTACAACATGTCCAATATTTTTGTAGATATACACATAATTACACCAAATTTTTTTTTCAAAACCATATGTGTAGATATAAACATTAAGTACAACATGTCCAATATTTTTTTAGATATACACATTAATTATGCCAAATATTTCTATCAAAACCATATGTGCTCATATAAACATTAAATACAATATGTCCAATATTTTTGTAGATATACACATTAATTACATCAAATATTTCTTTCAAAACCATATGTGTAGATATAAACATTAAGTAAAACATGTCTAATATTTTTGTAGAATATACACATTAATCACACCAAATGTTTCTTTCAACACCATATATGTAGATATAAACATTAAGTACAACCAACTCAATAAGAGTACACAAATAAGTTATTCCCATGAAGAAGGATTATGTATGATAATACAAGGGATAAGTAGGAGATAATACAAGGGAGTTTGATCAAAATAGGGAGACAATCACTAGGTTGTTGTCTAACTTTCAAAGAGTAGGTGATGAAAAATGTTATTGTCCTTGTAAGCATTGTAATGGCTTAAAGAGAAGAAGAATCAAAATCAAAACAACTAAGAGACATTGTAGGGAGAATGGTCACACTAAAGGGGAGTTTGATTATCATCAACTGGTAAGTTGTTTTTTATATTGTTTTTATAATTAATATACATATGAACCATAGAACAGGGGTTTTCTTATCACCATTTTTATATAGGTCAATCTCTCCATGGTAGTACGTGATATGGACCAACACAACCTAGAGGAACATGGAGGTGTGAATATGGAGAAACATGGAGGAACATGGAGGTGTGAGTATTGAAGGAGAAGATCATGATCTCATGGAAGATGATGATCATGTGCCAAAAAATACATTTAAAGATGATGGTATGAATGCATTGATCCATGATTCATTTGGTTTCGGTGATGATGATGATGATGATAAGGATGAGGATGACATTGAGGTTGTCCATGATATACCTCTACTTGAGAAGGCCAACATGACCCTTACAAAGGATCCCAATTAAGTCTTCTCTCTCTATTGTATTGTTTTTGGTGAGTTTGAAGGTTATGAATGGTTTATCTAACATAACAATGTCACGTATGCTAAATTTTGTGATATACATCATTATAGTCTGTAAAAGGTGAAATATGTACCATTAAGATTGTTTATACTAATGACTAAATTTTTTTTGTAGATTGATAGGTGACTATTTTTTACCACCATCAAATGTTCTCCCTTTCTCATACTGATAATTATGTGCCACTATGAAACATATTGGAATGTAGTATCAATCAGTAGATGATTGTCCTCAAGATCATGTAATTTATCATAGAGAAGATGAAAATGCAACAAAATGCCCTAAATGAAATACAAGCAAATATCAAGATGATCAAGTGACAAAAAAGATGCCTTGCAAGGTTCTTCATTACATTCTTGTTATTCTGTGTCTTAAATGATTATTTAGGTGTAGTAGCTTGGCACAATTTATGGATTACCATGCACACAATAGAAGTTGAGATGAAATTATTCAAATGCCTACAAATGGTTCAAAATTTAAGGACATAGAGTAAAATTAATCACACTTTAAAGAGGAACCTCAAAATTTCAAGGTTTCTCTGGCAACTGATGATGTTAATCCATATGTAGAGATGAGATCTATTTACTTGGTCTGGCCTATTTTTGTTATCAATAATAACCTTCCTCCATGGATGTCAAAAAAGAGGGAGCACATTATGTTGGCAATGATTATTCCATGTATTTAATTATTTAATTATTACCAACATGTAATTATAAGTCTTGGAGTCAAATGACCATAATAATTATTTGATGTTCTTCATTCAACTAGGTCAATACCAAGTGAAAAATATGAATGTATATATTGTGCCTCTTATCAATGAGTTGCTAGTGTTATGGGATGGTTTCACTATGTATGATATCTCTAGACCAATTGGACAAAAACAATTTCAATTACATGCAATGCTTGTGTGGACAATTCATGATGTCCCAGGGTTGACACATTTTTGTGGTATGTTATGCTAAAATCTAGTTGTACACGATACTAATAATTCCAAAAATGAACATATTTAATCCAATTGTATCTTTATGTTGTAGGTCTTCAAACAAAGAGAAAATTTGCATGTCCAATGCATGGTCCAAAGATGAAATCTCATTATTCCAAAAGTTTAAGAAAGTGGGTGTTTGATTAGAATAAGAACTTCCTCCACAAAAAACACAAGTATCGAAGTGTTGAAAAAAAAAAAATTCAATGGGAAAGAAGAGACTACATCAAAGCCATGAAGAATGACACCTCACCTATGATAGTTGGAATATAATAGAAATTGAGGTTGTCAAGGCATTAGTACTGACCACCTTTCAAAGGGACCCAAATGTTATCCTAGAAAATTTAGTAGGTTGCACTACTACGAGCAACTAGAAATTGTGCATTTGTTTGATACCATGCATATTGGAAAGAATGTAATAGAGACACTATGTAAAATATTGGATGGAAGGCATGACAAAGAAAAACTTGCCAAAATTTTTATTGACATTCATGATTCCAATCATGAAATGAAAAATATCATTGAATCAAATAGCAATGGAGATGAGATTAATGCAAGTGTCCTTCCTTGGTTATTAATGGAGTAGCAAAGTAATACCATAAAAGAAGTCATACGAAAAATGAGATTTCCTATAGGATTTTCTACAAATATAAGCAATCTCATATCAAATAAAAGCGAATTTGGCCTAGGGCTGAAAATACATGATTTGCATACCTTCATTAAGGTAAGTCATGGTCTTTTGTATTTACAATATATTTGTGAAATTCTATTCAATTTTTATTGTATTACATTAGAAAAGAATGAAATGATCAGTTGACAATTATTGCAGTATGCGCTACCCCTATCACTCCCAAACAACTTTGACAATAATATCAAACAAGTGATATGTGATCTTGGAAAATACAAGAGGTAAGAAGTGATATTTTTTCAATTATCAAACAAGTAATACGTTGTAAAGTCTCATATTTATATGTTTTTGCGTCTTGAATCCCTTGTAGGTGGTTGTCATCTAAAGAAATCCATTATGAAGATATAAAATATTGGAAGAAAAGAATTTGTTTACTAATGTGTGAAATACAAAAGTGTTTACCTTCAACCTTTTTTCAATGCACAAGAACACCACCTCATACACCAAGTTGAGGAGATTGAATTATGTGGACCTATATAACCTAGGTAAATGTATATGGTTGAGAGACACTTGAAATTTTTGAAGGGTTTGGTTCAACAAAAAGAACATCTCGAGGGTTCTATAATTGAGGGATATATGGTATACCAAATGATGGTGTACATTACTCAACATCTTCCTAATCTTGCAACAAAGACCCATATAGATTGTATTTGGGATCTCAACTTAATTAAAAAGTTTGAAAGGGGAGTACTTGGTGGGGAAATGTAGATTTAGTAAAGTGAAAGGTAATAAATTATGAGATGTTATTGTAGTTAATTAATTCTTAATCTTCAAAATAAATTTATTCTAATTCATCTATTTACTTTTGCATAGCTACTAAAGAGTGGGATGCAATACATTTGTTTATTAACAAACAATCAAGATTGGATGATGGTATGGATTAAATGATGTCAACATTCTAGTCATGGATTAAAATGTGAATCCATGTCTTCATTGATTTTAAAAAATCATTTTAATGGAGATCCTAGTGTTACAAAAAAGGAAATAAATTTAGCATATGGTTTAAGAGATCTCCAGGTACTTATAAGTTTTTTAATCAACCATATGTTTTTGAACTCATGATGAAATATTTTATACATGTTTGACATTATTCTAGGTGAAACACCACAAGACTATGTTCCATAATGTTTACAAGTTTTGCATCAAAGATTTAGATGACATGAATAAATCTTGTGATTTTGGGATGGTCTTCCAGGTGGCTAATATTTCATCTAGAATGACTTACATCCTAGACAATCTCAAAATTGATACTATGGCATTTTGGTTGATATACTTGACTCTGACTTTGATTCCTTCAAATTAGTTCTCTTTTTCATCAAATGTTACATACAACAACTCAATCAAAATGATCCCAATAGAACTTTTATTGAGCATGAGAATGGATTTCCAATGATTAATACAAGGTTGTTTGAGCTAGTTGGGGATGAGCCCTATGTTCTTCCAAGCTAATGTAAGTAGGTGTTTTATTTAGAGGTTTCACATAAATTGGGTTGGTCATTTTTTGTTAGACATGATCCAAGGGGAAGTTCGATAATGTGAAGGAAGAAGAAGGTACCGAGGAAGAGGAAGAAGTGGATCATGATCATGAGTTAGTCGATGATGCTCTTGATGAAAATGATGCTACTACTAATCACAATGATGATGCTTCTACTGATCACAATGATGATGAGGAGGAGGAGGAGGATGGAAATGATGGCAATGACCAAGATAGTGGTGGTGACAATAACGATGATGATGATGGTCCTGATGATAAGATGGATGAAGAATAATATCAATGTATATACAAGTAAACATTTTTATTTTTATTTTAAAATTTATGAATTGTTAGTACAAGTAAAAATTTTAGATTGAATTTGGTTTAGTAATACAAATTTAACTATAATATGTGTTGAGATTAAGAAAACATCTTGTATTGCAATTGTAGAGGTTGTTCTCGATGAGCATGTTGAGGTTCAAGCCAATGAGCAAGATGATGTGGTTGGACAAGGTAAAGAGCACTACAATGTTCTTTAAAGTCTTTAAAGTCTCAATTTTTTAAAATTTAACCCTTTTATTTTTTATTGCAGAGGACCAACAATTGCAAAGGACAACAAGTGCATGTCCACGGGTGAGAAGAAATATAGATGACAACATGGATATGCCTTTGCAACAATATAGGGAAGGACAAAAAAGAAGAAAAGAAAAAAGAAATGATTCATGTGAATTTATGTAACTTTTTGATGTTTATGTATAGATGTTTACTTTGTTTTCTATTGAATGTTTATGTATAGATGTTTTATTTATGTTCTATTGAATGTTTATGTGAATGTTCTAATGAATCTTATGTTACAATGTTAATGTGAATGTTCAAATGAAACTAATGTGTTAATGAATATTATCATGTGAGAATTCATGAATTTCATATTTCATTAATAGAATGAATGAATTTTAGATGTTAATGAAGAATATAGATGTTGCATGGGGGTGGAGGGTTGGGGCCAAATGAGCTTCCACCTTCACGTGTTTGGCCCTAATTAGTAGAGAATATTAAACTATTCTTGAAACCAAATGAAGCTCAACATCAACCTATGATTGCATGACAACTAACTGTATGAATCTCTTGGTTTCAAGCAATGCAAAAGAATACCATAGTCAAACTTATTTATTTGTGAAATTTAGTTTTAGTGTATGAAGTGTTTGAAAGAATGGTTTTCTATGGGATTGACTCAGATTATTCCTCTCTAAGGTATTCTATTGTTTCTATTTATCTGCAATCATGTTTGATTGTATTTGATAACTTTTGTTGTAAATTGGCAGACATGAAGAAGAATTTGAATATTGAAAACAAATGATATTAGATCATTCTAAAGTATACATTTATTCATGAACTATTCTCATTATTTCTTTTGAGTGTGGTGATATGTTGAATAATATTATAGGGAGGAAGCAAAGAATCCTAAAGTTTGGTAAAAGATTTGTCTTCAGAACATGGCCAAATTAGCAAAGGAGGCCACCACAATATGTCATGTACTTGAATCTATGTTTCATTTTTTTTATAGTGGGAAATACTAGTCCCTTCAAAATGCACTTGCACTATACTATATATGACATGCAACGCTTAATGGAGAAAGCAGGTAACATTTATATTTTAATTATTGTTTCCAAATGCCAAATTCACCTTTTCATTTTAATATTTTATGATATTTCATGCTTTTCTACTGGTCAATTTGTAGTTCATTGCAAGCTTTGCACAACTCTCTCTTCCTACCAAATAACAACACCACAATGACCACTCTTCAATTATAAATGCGTAGGTTATGTGTTGAGAAAAAAGTCTAGATCTAATTTGGGTTTTGAAATTCATTTTACATCTTTTCAATATGAATATAGTCAAAAGAACAACACATTAGGAAAAGTTAGAATCTAGTTTCTTACCCATAATAAAGGGCATAATTCTCCATCCACCCTTATAAGACTCTTTCTTTTCCACAACATAATCCTCATTTCTTGAACATGATTCTTCGTGCACTCTCAATGGGGACAACTGCACTAATATATCCATTGGATCCATTACAAAAAATCTTCCTCTTGGGTATATAAAGGTTATTGTTACACTTAAATTCATGAACAAATCATTAATATTCTTATCACAATGTTGGATTATTGAAAGAAAATTGATATATTCATGCAAACTAAATTGTTACACAATCAAATTGAGAAATAACATTGCTCAAGCACTACCATAATTTATATCTGCACAATAAAGAACAACCACCATTCAAACTTTCAAATTCTGAATTTGGTTGATGGCATTGCTAAATCAACTTTTTTTATTGTTATTCTCAAATTATTGCTACTAATTTTGAACATCAAGCTCAATACAACAAAATTGCCTTGTCAGGGTTTTGTCAAGAAACATATTTATACATGTAAACAACTATCACATTAAAATTCATCTCTCTCTCTCTCTCTCTCTCTCTCTCTCTCTCTCTCTCTCTCTCTCTCTCTCTCTCTCTCTCTCTCTCTCTCGATACACACACACACACACACATGCACATGCACATGTGTGTGTGTGTGTGTGTGTGCGCGCGTGTGCGTGTGTGCATGTGTGTGTGTGTGTGTGTGTGTGTGTGTGTGTGTGTGTGTAAACAACAATCATATCAAAATCCATTCCTATATATATGGACATATTTAAATTTTATATAAGAACAACTACCATGTTGGCATCCATTCTTGTATATAGGGGCACAAAAGAACATGGCCATTAGAAGGCCTACATTTGATAAATACTTTGTACGTAGGTGCTTGTCTTTATGTCTTCTCTCTATAGATTAAATTTGTTTATTTTTGTAGGCTTTTTAAAGGATTTAGATTGAATTGTCATATAGATTATGGTAACCATGGAAGTAAAATCATTTTACTTAAGAAACTATAAATTTTTGGTATCATAGTGTCTTCCATGGATATTTTTTTTATTAAAATTAATAAATATAGTATGAGATGTAAAGAAGCTTTATTTATGTGTTATATAATTGTCCTTTTAATATCTTATAAAAAATGATTGATTTTTAGCAAATATTTAACTTCAATACAACATATATATCTATAATCTTGAAGAAGAGATGCACAATATTGTACATGTGCCCTTTCCATATGATAATTTAGACATTTTCAATCCTTGGGATAACACTTTCTCCATTGGCTAAGTACTAAAATAAGAGTATTGCAGTATGATTAATTTTTGTGATTTGATATCAATTAACCTCTATTGAATATTAGTTTGATCTATGTTTTGTTCAATGAGCCTTGTCACAACATACTAATTCAGAGATGGAATATACATGCTTGCAGAGTTCAAATCTTAGCAACCATAGGGATAAATAGAAGTTGTGACCAAAACCATATGAGAAAGAGGAACCCCCAAGTAAGAGATGAGTAAGGAAGACACACATCACCCATTGAAAAACCAATAGGAAGAGTAGACACAACATCGCAAGGACCAAGGAAATGAGCTCTGGCAACACCATCAACAACAATAAGAGGAACTCAAACCATGGTAGAAGCAACTAGAACCATCACAACAGGTTCTTGGATCATGCAATCTTCTACATAATGTTGTGAGTTATTAAGCATGATTTCAAGATCATACTCGCAATATGTTACTATATTTAGTACCTTAGATATATTTAGAAGAAAACAATTAAAATAGACCTTGTGCAATTGAGGACATTTACAATATTAGGTAGACCTATAGGAGAAAAAATAGAGTGTGCTTCAAAAGGAGGAAATTTGTGCTAGATGGATGAAGTTGCACCACATTGAAAGGACCTTATAAAAGCAATGTTAAGCAATAAAAAGACATGTAAAATCCCTTGGGAGATGTGTAGATAAATAAATACAACACAATATCTCATCATGTGTCAAGAAATGAAATATAACAAACATTGAATGTTACCATAAGGAAAACATCTAAAGAACATGTCACACTACAAATATTTCACTCAGCTCTTGAGGATACAGGCATGGCTAAGGAGATAATTAAAACATATCTTTTATAAAGAGAATGATGAAAAAAAACTACTAAGTGTCCTATACATTTTAGTATGTTGTTCAAACCTACACCTCATGTTTTATAAAGACAATGATGAAAAAAAATATTGTCTTCCTTGTTAGAAATACATTTTACTATGTTGATCACACGCATACGCTATTTAGCACAGGTCATGCAATTTCCTCTTTGGCCCCTCTCACGAAGATTGTGATTGACACTCTTCTAAGTTGTCTGATTGATACTGCTTTTTCTCAAGCATTTCATAGATAGTGTTGCATTTCTATTTCCTTTTTATATTACTATAGATAAGAAGCTCAATGTCATGATTATTTCTTCATGCAAGAAGTTATGGATTCAACATATATTTTGTGTCCAACATTAGTTTATTGAGGACTTGACATGAAAATGGGTAGACCACTACCAAAAGGCCACTTGGAAACATTTGTTCCTACCATGACTTTCAAAATCAGATTTCTCATTCTATCATTGCCCTTACAAAGATATATTTTGAGGAATATTGGAGGCACAACAATTGAAGAAAGCCATGACTACCAATTTGAATCCATGGGCACAAGAATTAATTCCTCCTATAGTACAATACATGAATCTCCCTTCACGCCCATACACTTTCCCAAATACCCCTCCAATAATGAATGCAACCTTGTTGATATCATACAATATTGTTACAGCTCCATTCCAACTGCAGATAAATTATGTTCCACACATCATGAATTATATTCTAGCAATCTCTCCACAAAGTTTCCCTCTCATGGGTTGTTTGGTTCCTTTTCCTCCTATAAATACTACCTCTCCTACACTAGTAAATTTTGACTCATTTTTCAACCAAAATTGGTCAAATTTTCTACTCCTATTGGTCGACATTTTGACCAATAGTTTCATCACAATGTTTTTCATTGAAATTTTGACCAAGTTTACTAATCGTCAAAATTTTGATCAAACATGGTCAACAATGTCATATTAAAAAAAAAAATTATTTTTTTTAGAAATTTTAAAAAAATAAAAATACTTTGTTGAGATGTCGACCAAGTTTGGTTGAAATTTCAACCAATTTTCATCCTTGATCAACTAGAATACCAAACCCATGACAAAATCCTTGTCGATGATTTGGTTAAAAACTCAATTGAGTTTGTTCAAAATTTTGACCAAGTCATACTAGCATCGGTCAAAATTTTGACCAAGTCATACTAGCATCGGTCAAAATTTTGATGAACCTGCTTTGTTTGAAAAAGAAAAAGAAAATTGGATTGAAGATGATTCCAGAAAAAGTGAGAATGATTCTTGATATGGAGCCCCCTACAGATGTCATTGGACTTACCTCTTTCTTAGACACATTGGGTACTTCCAAAAGCTCATTAAAAACTTTGCATAAAAATCATATTGGTTGGATAAGTTGACTCGAAATGGAAAGCAATATGCATGGGAGATTGCACAAAGAGAGACCTTTGAGGATCTTAAACAAGGCTAGTGTATACGCCCATTTTGGCATATCTAAAATGGTACAAGAAATTCTATGTTCATGTGGATGCCTCTAACATAGAAATCCTTGTCCCAATTCAAAAATGCCAAAATGGGCGTACACACTAGCCTTGTTTGAGCTCCTCAAAGGTATTTCCTTGTGCAATTGCCCATGCATATGGCTTACCATTTCGAGTCAACATATCCAACTAATAGGATTTTTATGCAAAGTTTTTAATGAACTTTTGGAAGTACCCAATTTTTCCAAGAAAGAGTTAAGTGCAGTGACATCTATAAGGGGCTCCATATCAAGGATAAATCTCACTTTTTTTTGGAATCATCTTCAATCCAATAATCTTACACAAAATGATTTTCTTGCTTCAGATAATATAATGCCAACTCCAATTTTAGATGGTTAAGCCAAATTCACGATATTGTGGGATTTATTTAGTTTTCAATGGTTATATGTTTATTTTCTTTTCATATATTTTGTATTTGTTCTGTACATACTTGCATGATATCTAGTCGAGTATATCTTCCTTAGATTCATAATAGAAAGATTGATTTCTAGGTGAATATGAAAGACTTATAGGCTTATACCTAGCCATACAAATCCATCACCAGCTAGAATGTCTTTCTAGTAGGATGTAGAGTTTAAGAAGAAAATAGTTCATACTTCAACTATTTGAATGAAGTTGCAACATATTAATAATTTTACATGGCAATCACTAGATTTTGTGAAGAACCTGCATTTCTAGATGCATTTCCACTAAGGCACTCAATTAGAAGGAAAATAACACAAATTAAATGTGGTATATCTGAAGCAATATGTGAGTGCCGTGTAGTATCCATCCCTTCATCATCTAAATAATTTTGATAATTCCTAAACTATCTAGTATTTCCTAAATTCAAATAGCTGGTAAGAATTTTCCAAACAAGGTTAAAATGCCCAGGATTCTCATCCTTGAACTAAGAGATATGTAGGCCTAAAAATTAATCACCAAGTGCAGGCATCAAACTGGCTTCCTTCTTTAACATTCTTCTAATTATAAGTTTTATTATTTTGAAGTATATTGTTTGAATATAAGTAGCATGTAAGATATGAAGATTCTCCCTTTTGAATGGTATTTGGAACTCTAATTTATGCCAAAATTTAGAGTTCCATCAGTGTGGTCATGGGGTATTTTGGATATCCTTTCATTGTGAATCTCAATAGTAGATGATATGGTTCATCAAGTCCATTTTTGTTCCATCATCTAGAACAAGTCTTCCTTTTTGAGGGGAGGCTGATGTTGGTAGCAATTTTGCCAATAAGAATAAATAATGTTTGTGGGATAAATGGCAATGTAATGGGTTATAGTTCTTAGGTGGTTGTTAGTTTTTGAGTTTTTATATATTTCTAGTGTGTATCAAGCATTGAGGGACTCTTTTGTTGTACATATAACATATTGATAATAAATTTATATCTTTCTACCACGTTGATGTGTAGTTCCTGAATTACTATATTGATGGTCATTGTTATATATTTGTTTATTCTATTAGTTAAAGCACTCACTGAAGGGAGTAAACAATGCTTTGATCTCTCAAGATTTGAACATTATTGATTTTTGCCTTAGATTGGCACTCGGTTTCATACCAAAATTACGCCCGTCCATTGGATTTTTCCTCAAACTTCTATTGTGCCTTATTGTTCATTTCTATTGTAGGACTAAACATTTTTCTCACCTTGAGATGCATCAAGAATTTTTCAAAATGATCCTACCTTTTGACTACCTCAACCATAGGCTACATCTCATTTAGTATAGATTTTCTCATCGATTTTCTATTTTGGGCTTGCAACCTTTAAAACTAATTTTCTTGTCAAATGAGAAGATGGAAACTGGCCTAAATTAGTAAAATTTACTAGTTGGATATGAATATATGTTGCATTAGATTGAATTGCTCAATTACACCATTTTAAACATTCCATACAAATTAAAAATATAAGCCTATAGAGGCATTTTGACCAAACATATCAATCTTATAAATCATGTCCATGATAAAAGAAAGCATTGAATTTACATGATATTGACCATTGGTACACTTTAAACCCATGGTGCAACTATAAATTCAAAATCAATGTGAGAAAAGAAACATTATAGGAACAAAAAATGAAAAATGGACCTTGTGAAACAATGTAATGTTGTCTGAAACAATGGAATTATAAACTATAAAAAATCCAAGAACAATAGTGGTGTATCCAACTCATTTGCATACACAATGATGGACAAAATCCAAAAAAAATCTAAGGTGATTTTACCTGGGTAGCAAAATGACCCACGCAAAGCAAAACTTCCTCTAATAAGTTCTCTTACATCGTTATCTCTGTAGCTGGCATGCAGGAAGGATTAGTCTCGAGTATACCATTTGGCCACCATGTGAGTAGCAATTGTCATAGATAAAGGTTGAGCAAGGCATTCTAAAATTTTCTGATGCATTAATGGTGTAGCCTTTTGTAAGAATCGAATACTCTAACATTTTCACATATGCAAAACAACCATATAAATGTGAAAAACTGAAATTAAAAAGTCAAATGTCAACTGCGTTTGCATAAGCACTTATTCCCATTTCATCAAAGTTGAAAAATTAATTATAGTGACATTCAAATGAGTCACAAAGACAAAACAAGTCATCATAAATATCATAATTTTGAACATAATTAATGTCATTTGATTCTATTACAAGCTGACCACATGTAGGAACTACAAAAGTATAAGATACTAAAATATACATATAACAGATCAATCTTATTTCACAAACTATGTCAACCTCCATGCTGATCATAAGCATAGCATCAGTACATCATACGGTATAAATTGTATGATAACATAAAACATATAAAATAACATGCCATCAAACCTTAGTGTCCATCTGCATGTAGTCCTATCTCCAAGCCATTGGAATATTGTCCATTTGCTATCATGAGATGGAAGAGTGGTCCAGGCGCTTTTACCACCCAACCAAGGAGTGTTTAGCTCTCCGACGTTCTCTAGTTAAGAAAAAATACTCGACCTTGGCATAAGAAGGTTAGCAACTGGACACAATTGGATCAGAAGGATCTAGTGTAGTCAAGTGCCTAATCTACTTACACATATGTCTAGTAGAAACATACACAAGGATGTGGAAGAGGGAAAATAATGTAAAATAACCAATGCATCTCAATAATATGCATAAATGTTTTACCAAGCTTGGCCAAGCATCATGAACCAATTTAGTGTAAAAGATTGGTAGGTAATATATAAAGAAAATCAATACAAATTTTCTCCCAATTACCCTCCTCTTTATACCCACATTCAACACCCTTCCTAAAATGACATTCCTCTAAGTTTACATTAGTTCATCATACAAGAACTAATTCAAGCATGCCTTTTATTTAAGAACAATATTCTAATACTTCAACTTCTTAAGCATTCATCTTATTGTTTTAAAGATCGGATACAAGAATTGTGTTATATATATATATAACTCCTTTGCACAATTGCTTTATTTGTACTGATCATTCTCTTACTATCATGTCCATAAGTTTATCACATTACGATCAAAGAGTATTCAGAATTATTTTTCATATTTAAAAAAGCACATGTAAGTTTAAATTTCTAACTTCCATACGACCTTGGAATTATTTTCTTTGTTTTCTCAAAAATGCCTCTAGTATTGACATCTCTATTTGTTTTATTTCAAAAAGATAAAGCATAGTTGCCAACATAAGGAATACTTTATTTAAAGTCTCATTTTAGATCACTCTATGCTTACTATAAAACCTCTTGATATTGTAAAGAAAATAAAATAAAACAAATTCATTTCAGCTAAACTTTAAATTTAAAACTTTTAAATTATAACACTTCAGGGAAAAAATTTCAGACATTCAAATTAAAATATTCCAAATAAAATAGCTGAAATGTATGAGGGGGAAAAGTTTTAGCTGTTATTGTTTATTAGTTCCTAAACTTCCAGTCAAATAAAATAAAATAAAAACCAATTTCTATGCCAAGTTTCAGTCTTGTATTCATTCTAACCACAGACATTCAAATATTAAAGGCATTGATTTCAATACTACAAACATACAACCAGCTATTATCAACATTTTTTTTTGAGTCATTTCGGCATAGACATTTTTCTTATCTTCAGGAATAGCATTTTTTAAAGTCAAGATTTATCCTCAAATACCTAGCCGTTATCTTTCAACGTTCAAGAAAATTGTACAGCATGCACAGTTGCGGCAATTTCTTTTGCTTCAAAGGTTCTATGTAACTGCTTATGAGACTTGCTACATAATCTGAAGTCATGATTTAATAGCAGAAATTAACTTTGCAGCAGCATTTTCACATACTGAACTAAGTTCTGATTTCTAACAATATCAAAGCAAAAATCGCTAATTCTATTTTTTTTCCACCCATGCCCACAACACTCACCGATTTCACAAATACTTGTATGGTTTTAAAAACAATTAATAAGAATCCAATAGAAAATTGGCACTGAGCAAATACAGCTCAGAGCGTTGCTACAGAATTGAATTTATTAATGGTGGAGAAACAAATAAAACAGAGACAGCCAGTCCAGAGTAATGAAAAATGTTTCCTAATCTTGTTATAATATAATAGAGACAGCCAAGTAATAATAAGACAATCACGTTTAACAGGGCAGCATCCTCATTTTTTTTTTTAAACAAAAAAAACAAGATGCTATTATAAACAATAATCTATATTTCCTTGCTAAAGGAGAAAAATAAAAACCTGAAGATGGAATGATACTCCTTATCCTGTTGTTGTTATTTCCATTCTAATCTCAATAGCCAATCCTCCAAATCCAAAAACTCTTCTGAAACAGTGTAGATCACAACCCGTTTTAAGCTTTAGCTCTTCCTTTCACCAAATTCCCACCTTCTTTTTCGTGCCGAATTCCCTCCAGAACTCCCACCTTCCTCGATGAGTCCCCGTCTCTTCTTAAAATCCCACTCCTCATTAGTGCATCTCCTTAACTTTTTCTAATTGACGCTATGAAAAAAGTAAACTGAAAAATATATTAAATTTACATCCACCAATATTGGAATGTAACTCCAGTTTGACTAGTGGAGGAATTACTCACTCCAAGTGCTATTTAATCCACCCTCATCTTATTCCATGTCTATATATATTTTGAGTTTGAGAAATAAATTATTTATTGCCTATTAACTTATATATATATAGCACTTCAAATGAATAATATTTGAATCTTAATATTTAATCATTCATGCTACTCATACATAAACAAAATCTTTAATCTATCTAGATAAATTAAAATTCAAGGCAAATGAATTAAATTCAAATAAAACTAAGTGTATGTGTATGTGTGTGTGTGTGTGAGTGACTACAACATACAATTTTTGGGCCAACCTTGCCAAGGAGCTAAACTCCTCTACCTCAACTACTCTTTCACCTTCAATACCTGCACACTCACAACCTCAAACATACCAACGCATCAGTATTTCCAACATATTGATAATTAAGATAGCATTTTTAATATGATAACTCTTATCAAAATCCATAACCTCAATTACATTTTTAAAAAAATAAGAATTTTGAACATTCATCATATTACTTCCATATGCATTATTTGCATGTAAAGATGTGTAGTAGAATTTCTACATCCTAATTCTAAGATCATAATTTCAATGTCACAAAATCAACATGTATCCATTTAACATGTAAGTAGAGTGATATATGATTACAATCACATAGTCAATTAGCATATAAAAAATAATTAATAAAAATCTAGTCAAATAAGTTCTTGAAGACCAAAGACACATAATCCACCTAGTCGAACAACATCTCAACAAACTTCAGAATTAGGCAACTAAACACAAACAAAACTCAATCACTAATCAACATCCACTGACCAAGTCAACAAAGTCAAAAGTCTCGATGACTTGCTACCAAATAGGAGTCATGCAGTGTGGGTCGTGACACCTTTCCACCCCTTCCTTTCCCTGTAACTACAAACCGCATGCAAGCAACCCATTATGTATTTGTTTCAACTATTGGTTGGTCTACTACCTTGCAAACCAAAGTACATAGCCAACTTTCCCATGCTTCTAAAATTAAGCTTACATCAGAATGCATAAGACCTGCCAAAACCTTAGAAGCTAGACACTGTTTGTCCCATTCTTCTATGGAAATAAGTAACTCTTCTAATGGGTTCTACAAAGCTTCTTGTACACTTTCACCACACTCTTGAATAAGGCATTTGAATAATTTAGAAAAGCTGGGTTGAAATGCACCTCCCCATTAGAGTCAGCTCCAGTTCCTTGGACATGGCCATGGGTCATAAAATGCTTGAAACCATTCATTAATTGATTTATCTCTAATGCTTTGTGTGATATTGTTTCCTCCACCAGATGTATTATTTGAATTAGCAAAAATGTGATCATAGCACAAACCATTAAGTATGTCCTTGAATAAGATTTCCCCTATGATTATAATATTTGGAGCATCCTCAAGTGAAGATTCAATAGCTACATTTAAACAACTAGATTTCAAATTATCATTCATTGGTTTCTTGTAAGGAGATGCTTGTACAAGAAGAACAAGTGAAGCAACTGCAAGAACTCTTACTGGAGGAAGATGGCTCCTGAGATGCACTAAGAAATTACCTACAAGAAAAAGAAAAAAAATGTTATAATCTTGTATTGAAGTGGCTGAAATATTAATAATAAAGATCATGTCCAACTTTAAGTAGTGAAATATCATAATAGTGGATCTGAAATCAAACATAAACAAAAATGTTGCATGAACAAATAACAAGTTAGAGAGGATTATTATTATTTTTAAATTCAAAAAGAAGCTGAATAAATAGTATTGTTTTGATAACCCTTGTTGATAACTATATCCTTACAAGCAAATGTTTTATGAACTCCAACTGTCAAAGTTCCACCATACACCCTTGTCACCATTCATAAAGAGTTCTCAGATGTACAGGGCCAAAAAAATTTCATTTTGTACCTATTAGACTATAGGCGGAGATTACCATAATATGAGAAATCAATACTAATCCTATTGGAAATCTCTCAAGAGTTGGTTCCAAATAGATCTATAATGTACTACCGAAAATAGTTTTGGAGAAAACCTTAGGTGGTGTAAAGGTTTTAAATGGGTGACTAATTTATCCTAGTACATGAAATGTATACATAATTGTTGAGAATTGTGTCTCAACCTTGCAAGATTTTTCCGAAAAGCTCTACAAATTTTTTGCCAAAAAATTCTAGAATATTTTTAGAAAATTCTAAAATTTCTTTTTTGTAGTTTTTCACATGTTTATGAGTTAGAAAAAGGTGTATGAGTTGTTAAAAATATGTCTAGTATCTAGAAAAATGTAGAAGGGTTATTTTTGGAGTGTAAACAACTCATTATATGACTTTTATGGGGGTTTAAACTAGAGGACAAAATTATGGACGAAAATAGTATTCTTGGAGTTACAAATTACAAGTGGGTAACATGTGGCATAGTTGTTTTGCCGTAACATGTGGCATAGTTGTTTTCCCCATGGTTTTGTAAAACCACAAATGGTTTCCAAGTGGAAAATTACTATAAAAGGAGGGCTTGGGGAGGTGTTTGAGTCATTGAGTTCTATTTTCAAGACTGGTGCTAGAAGGAGTCTCTCTGAGTTAGAGTCCAAGTTTGAGTTGTGGTGATGCACTCTTGTAAGAACTTGCATTGCAAGTGTATTGTAATCTTCCATATTTGAGAATACATTGTGTGAGTGTTGAAGGGTAGAGCTTTTCTCTCGAAAGGGTTTCCCCACAAGTAATCATTGTGTTATGTGTTCATTATTTTTGATAGATAAATAGGTTTTATAGGGACCCTAAAACCCAAAAGTAGCAAAAAACCAAGGCTGATAATAAGCAAAGAAGCCTAGCCAAAAAAAATAAATCTAATGGTTGATAATAAGCACGAGGCCCAACCAACAACAGAGGCCAACAAAAAGGATAGATCAAACTATCTTTAACATAACTAAGCAAAAGCCAGAACAAAAAGCCAAAAGAGAAACAACAAAAACACAAAAAGACAGAACAAGAGGGCTACTCTTCATTCTTCTTCTCAAAATCCTGCATGGTCTGGGTAGCCTCATGAATCTTTTGGTGCTCCTCGGCCTTTTGCTCCTAGAATTTCTCTATTTCCTAGTCCAAACTGGTAAAGGTGATATCATTGGCCATATCATCATCAGGCCTAGCTCTTTCTCTATCCTTTCCATCCTCACCTACTAGGAAGCCTTTGTCTTTGAACACACTGGTTAAAGAGAGAATATTGTCATTGATCGAATTGAGGAGAGAGATCATTTGACTAGCCAAATTATGATTGTAGCTTTCAAGATTCTTAATTCTCCTCTCAACCAAACTAACTCTATCGCTCTGATCCTCCTGGTTTCTCATTTTCAGTCTTCCTATTGTTTCCCTCCAATTGACAAACCTTCTCTCTGACCTCTTCTAGCTCATGGTATAGCCACTTGATTGATCTAAAATTATCAATCATGTTGTTACGAGCATTGTTCAGAAGGTTCATACCTGTCTCCCTTTCATTATTAGATATGGCCACAATAGATGGGTCTATGAGCTCTTCAAGTCGTGACTCTTCTTGATTTTCTGCCAAAATCTAAGGATTCAGAGCTTCTCTATAAATTCCCAATGTCGCAGTCCTAACATTGAAATTCCTCCAAGCTTTTCTCCTATTTTTGACAAGCACTTCCCCCTCTTTAGCACCAGTATTATCATTTTCCTTCTCCTTCAAGTGAGATTGAGGATGGGGATGAACAAAGGAAAGGGGGAGAATCATAACATCTAGCCCTTGATTCGAAACGCTCTCATTATGCACATCATCCCTCTTTTGTTTTTTCCTAGAATGGTCCTCTTTAATCTCCTCTTCCATCTCCTTGTCTTCATCATCAGAAGCCATGTCCTCCTCATCCTCATTATAATCCATATCATCTTTACTAGAGGTTTGACCATGGTCCCTTAGGCTCTTTCTTCTAGGGGTTAAATCAGAGGACTACTTCTTAACATGACCCTTAATTTTCTATCTAAAAGAAACATTCCCCTCCTCCTCTAAGCTTATGCTCTGAATTTCATCAAATTCAGAAGAGTAGCTAGAGCTACCATTGTCCTCTTCCACATCTAGTGAAGGATTCTTGCTAATTGTCTGAGCTTTGAAGTACTCATGGATTAGCAGCCACAATCACTCATGCAAAGCAAGGTTGATAATGGGTTTCTTCTTAAAGCTAGTGATAGCTTTACTCATAGAGTTAAGTAGTAAGGGAAAGAAATTTTCCTATCATGATGGAAATGATTAAGAAGGAAATGGTGGGTTCTTACTCGATCAAACCTAGGGCCCAGAGTAATATATTCAATGTTAGCATGCAACACATACCTCTAGACCTTCTTGATGGAGTCCATCACATAAAATGTCTCACTTTTAATCAGTTCATTCATTTCTTTGATGCTCTTCACAAAATCCTTCACAGCATTGGTAGAGAGTTTTTTATCCCTATAAAACTTGAAACCCTCCATAGGAATCTCGGTGACCGTAGCGACAACCTCCTCAGTGATAAAAAATGAGACACCATTCACTTTCACCTTGTCATTTTTCCATGAAATCGCCATATTATTGGTGATCTTAGGATTGAAACCATGAAGTTTGGCAATGTAACTTGCAACCCCTCCCTTTTTCAACTTTTTCCAAACTTTTCCCTTATTCCTCCATTTCTCCAGATCCTCCACTAGCTCCTTTCTGTAGTGTTTTCCCACCATCTCTTTAGTATCAGCTCCTACAATTCTCATAAACTTCGAGCTCTACAACTCCTTTACAGATGAAATTTTGGCACTATTTCTTTGGTATGAGCCAAGATAATTCACCTTACTAAAACACAAGTAGGAAATGACAATTTCGACCCACAAAATGTGTTGAAAAGACAAAGATAGGCTCAACTCATTGCATAAACCAAAAAGGCCTTTATGACTCGTACTCATATCCCATATTCCTTTAATATTCATTATTATCATTAGATCTCCACCGTAAGCCCCTGGATTTTTTCCAAGTCGATAAGGGTCTTGGCTTTTTCCAAAATATCTATTCCCAATTTCCATGTAATCAACTTTTCAAATCCCACACCTTTATTGGCAAACCAATCTGCAACTGGATTTGCTTCTCTAAATGCATGTGTGATGTAGATAGTCTCAAATTTAGCAAGGGTGTCACGTGTCTCTTCAATTATATTGGCAATTGACCAAGAAGGATGAGATTTTCCATTAATACAATTAATTATGTTATTGAAATCCCGTTCTAACCAAAGCTTAGTTATTTCGACTTCAAAAGCCAGTTTAACCACATGGCACACTGCTCTGGCTTCCACAAAATGATTAGTTTGGATTCCTAATGGAAGAGAAAAAGTCGCGACTCCCTCACCAAAATTATTTCTTATTATTCCACCACTTCTCAAGGGACCTAGATTTCCTTTTGAGGCACCATCAAAGTTGGCTTTGTGCCATCCTCTGGGGGAAGAAGCCATCTAGTTTCCTGTCTTTTTAGTTTCCTGTCTTTTTCCTCTTCTATCTTGTTGTGACCAACTTAAAAATCTCCCACCTTCTTGATTTGATAGTTTTCCTTAATGTTTTTATAAATCTTCCTCCCAAGAACAAGAGCCAACTCCTCTATGTCCCTAAAAATAATTTTGTTCCTTTCCTTCCAAATACTCCAGCAAATGTGAGGCAAAATCCAAGTGCTTAATTCCTACAAAACAGAAGATTTAAACAGACTTTTCCATTGACTAAAAAAATTCAGAAGATTATCTAGCATGCACCAAAAAATCTTAAAATCCTAGGTTAGGAACTCCCAAACCTCCCTAGAGTAAACACAATGAATGAAAAGATGGTTTCCTAACTCCAACTGGTTTTTACAAAGAGGACATCTATTAGGCATAACATGTCCTCTCTTTTTAATATTATCTTGAGTGAGGATTTTATTCTAAAGGGCCAACCAATAGAAGATGTTGATCTTGGGAGTGAGACCAGGAAGCCAAGCATTTACCCAAGGGGGTTTCTCCCTCATACACAAAAGAGAGTTATAGCCTGAACCAGCAGAATAACTACCATTGGGATTATCCCCCCAAATCATTTCATCTCTCTTATTACTGAAAACCATAGAGTTTAAAATTATCATAATCAATTTTAGATCTTTAGATATGAGGGGAAGATCTCTCCATCCCTAGCCAATCCTATAATTGCTAACTTTGAACCTAAATTGTTGAGTACATTCATTCACCCAAACTTCATAGGTAGGATTGTTAATAAGGGGACCTTGAAATAGCCAACTATCAAATCAGAACTGAATATCCTCCCCATTACCTAGCTTCCAAGAAACCTTGGCCCTTGCCAGGTCCCTGGCTTTTAGGATACCATTCTAGATAACTGACCCTTTTGGAATGTCCTCATTGTTTAAAATAAAATGAAGAGAAGGCCTTCTAATATATTTATTAACCATGATATCCCTCTATTCACCAGTGCTATTGAAAATATGCCATATTTTCTTGGCCAGAAGAGCCTTATTGAGATGGGTTAACTTTCTTATGCGAAGACTGTCCTGCCTCTTTAGAAGACACACATTCTCCCAAATAACCAAAGGATACCTTTTTCTCCCTTCAAGGGTAGTCCATAGAAAGTCTCTCTAAATTTTTTCCATCTTCTCTACAAATCTCCCAGGAATTCCATACAAGCTCAAAGCATACATAGGCAAGTTTTGTAGAGTAGATTTGACCAACTGACATTTTCCTGCCTAGCTGAGCGAAGCACCTTTCCACCCAACCAACTTTCTATTGAATCTATCCAAAATCTCATTCCAAAAGGATTCTGGGGGAGAAGATCCCAAAGGGAGCCCAAGATAGGTAGAGGGAAGCTTTCCCACTCTGCAGCCAAGGATCCTATCAATTTTTCTCTGTCTAAATTCAGGAGTATTAACAAAGAAAATTGAGCTCTTTTCCCAATTGATCAGTTGACCAAACCCTTTAGTTATGTGCTTATTGTTATTTTTTAATGTTATTATGCATTTCTTGAGATCTTTGCAATAGTTAGTTGAATTTTCATAATCGTCCTCTCAAAGATTAGTGTAGGAAGTGATTCCACACACCTTAGCTTCCTTAAAAGTGGCATCAGAGCCTGGCTAGTTTTGGTTCTATTTGTTAGGTACAGGGTTTTTTGATCTAATCAAGGTTTGAGTGGGAGCTTGTGTAGAGGTTTTTATTTCTGGGTTGTAGGATTGCAAATATGGCAAGCACACCAGGGAGGATTGACATAGAGAAGTTTTTTGGCACAAACTTTGAGATGTGGAAGCTAAAGATGGAAGATCTATTGATTGATTAGGGATGCACTCGATGAAAAAAAGCTGAGCCCCATAGATCCAACTTCACCCATAAAGTATGATGTGAGAGATAGAAAAGCTAAAAGTCTCATTAGATTGTGTCTTGCATACTCTATATTGATTATTGTCCATGAAGAACCTACCACGAAGAAGCTTTGGAAGAAGCTAAGTGAGATCTATTAAGTGAAATCACTTATGAACAAGATTTTCTTGAGGAAGAAGTTGTATTCCTTGAGAATGGAAGAAGATGGACAGATTTCTAAGCATCTTGAAAGGTTTAATATATTGGTGACTCAATTGACCTCAATTGGGGTGTGGATGGATGAAGAAGAAAGGTACAAAATGTTGCTATGTTCATTGCCAGACTCATGGAATAGCCTTGTCATGGCCATAGGGAGCACTTCAATAGCCTTGAAGATGGAGGACATTGTTGGTTCTCTACTTTTTAAGGAGATGAGAAGGAATGTCTCTCTGAATTCCAAAGAGGCTTTGAGTGTTTGAGGAAGACCAAAGAAAAGAGGCAAGAAAAAGAAGCAGCATGGCCGTTCTAAGTCCAAGAATAAGGGAAGATCAAAATATATTGTTAAGACCAAGGCGATTTTCTGGAATTGTGGCAAACTTGGACACTTCCAAAAGGACTGCAAAGAGGAAAAGAAGAAGAAGAAGAAGCAAGATTCTAATTTTGAGTTTGAGAAGGAAGACGGAGATGTTTTCATCACAGCCTTGGCCACTCATGCAGGTGATAATGCATGGTTGATAGACTCAAGTGCATCTTTCCACATGACTCCTAATAGAAATTGGTTTATTAAGTATGAAATATTTTATGGTGGTAAGGTGTATTTGGATGATAACTCAGTTCTTGATATTGTTGGTCATGGAAGTACTCATGTGAAATTTTATGATGGAATAATTAGAAGATTTAATGGTGTCTTGCACATCCCAGGACTAGTGAGGATTTTTTTATCTACTAGTAAACTAATAGATGCAGGTGTGCATGTACAATTTTATAAAGCAAGTGTAAAAATGGTGAGAGGTGGTATGGTAATAGCAAGAGGAAGCAGATTGGGTACTGTTGGTGTAAATAAGTATTTACTATTTACACTTTACTTAAGTTTACTTAGGTTAATGTATTATTATATTATATTACATTAATTTATTATTTATTTAGGTGAGACACTTAGGAGTTTACGTACTCTTATGAGTTGTCATGTTGACAACACTAGAGTAAGCAACTCTAATTCAACACATGTTGTCTACAACACTAGAGCTTACATAATTAACTAAGTTTTCATGTAGACAACATAGTCATTTGCACTCCCAATTTAGCACATGGTGTCTACAACATAATTTTGCATGCTACACCATTGTAGGCTTATCCTCTCATCATCACACTTACTCCTGTGCTCAATGGAGGATAACTCATGTCTGGTGGACATGTATCTGGTTGTATGACTTATTATGTTGTTGACTTCTATGCATTCTAGAAGCCTTTATATATAGGCACTCCTAGTGTACTTTTACACATATTGAATGAATATATTGTCATTATGATCATATTCTCTTTGGTCTACTATTGTGCTTGTGTTTGAGTTCCTTGGTCTTGGGTGAATTTTTTCCTAAGGAAAATTCTTACATCATATCAGAGCCATAGGAGATTCTCTTCACATAGTCGTTTGAGACCATTGTTGCTTCAACACCTCGACCTGAATCCAGAGAATCTGCAAAAATTGGGAGCATCTAGAACCAAATTGGACCTTGCCATTGCATCTGAAACATCAATTTGTGAAAATTGGCTATAAATTCGCCTATGTTGGGCCAAAGTTAATTTTGTGGCAAAAAAATTTTGCAAACTAGCACTCGAAGGCCTGATTTACAAAATGGGTATGGTCATTTAATCAATCTGTTCATTTACTTTCAGATCTAAATTTAATTTATTCTCTACATTATTTTTTGAATTTGGTATTTTGAAAAAAAATCGGCCATACAGGCCCCTGTAGAGAAAATTATTTTGCAAGAACTGGGTAGTGAGACCACAGGTCCTATAGAGAATATTCCTTATCAATTCAACATATTCTATTAATTATCAAGCAAACTGATCTAGCCAGGCCATACCAAATCTGGCTACATCTTACTGGCAACCAAACCACCTAAATCCAATAATTAAATCCAATATCACCCACTCACCAGTGGTTGCACAACTCCACTTGACTAGTAGAGAGACCACATCGCGGCTTTGTTATTTTTGTGTATGTGGTGGTTTTGTTTTAAACACTTGCAAGTGTTTACCCACGATCAATGTGGGATTTAAAACTCTCATTCATTGGTGCCTGAAAACATTAATCCAACCTACTTCTTTCCCGGTGACAAGACATTCCCTAATAGAGTACAGTTAGACTGTGGTGATAGCTCACTACCCACCTCAACTACCAAGCAAGCCTCTTCCACCACACGGCCCACTTAAACATTTCCACGTGGACTACCTCCAACTCAACGTACAACAAACAACAAGCATCCATGTCAGCATCTGACTATGCAGTCTGCACAAATCCAGTCAGTTTCGTATGCCAGATCAGCAACACGTCAGATAGTCTGTATAGATCGTAGTTTTCCATACAAGCTGACATCATCATGGCATCATGCTAATGTCATCACAAGGACCAAATTCACTGGCATCATCAAGTTCATGAGCCTAAATTTGATGGTCATCTAACTGTCATCTAGGGGAAAAATAGAACTACTGTGATGGTCATATGACTGTCAAATTTAACCCCATCTTTTGCTAATCCAACCCCTCTCTAGATTGATTTTCGATTTGATAGTCTAACTTTGGGAGGCCATATCTCAATCATCCGGACTCCAAATTAGGTATAATTTTTTTAAATTTTGGGTAAAATTTCTTGAATTTTTTAGTGGTGTAGTTCTTTTCTATTTTGGTGCATGAATTTGTCAAAATTTATGTCTTTTGGTGATTGTACTTGTCTAATCGTACATTTTGCAACTTCAAATGCTTTGTACGGGCTCATCTAGACATGAAAATAGGTTTTTTTTTTTAAAGTGCATAATTTTTTGTCTACTTTCTAGATCTACAATCAGATTATAGGGTTGTGTGGACAAAAATGTCACTTTCAAAATTAGGTCATTTTCTGCATTATAATGCTTTGATATATCTTTAGAATTGTTGTATATCTCATTTACATTGTGATGTTCAATTTTGAACTCCATAACTAGGTTGTAAAAGGTAAAATTAGAAGTCCACTAGGGCTAAAATTGGCAAGTGGCCATTGTAAATGCACTATATAAAGTGCCAAAAGAATCTTTTTTGGGGGTTTTCTTGATTGAGTGAAAAGGGGGGTGTTTTTGGTGTTGTGCTCCTCTTTTTTCTGTTATTTTTCTTTCATTTTCTACATCATAGGGAATTTTAATTTTCCAAAATTAACTCCACATAATTATGCTACATGGTCCATTAAAATGTGGTGTCATTTAATGCATAAAGGAGTTTCTTAATACGTAGATAGTATCCTTCCTAAACCAATAGGTGATCAAGTATCTACCAATGAAATCATTGATTGGCAAACAATGGATAGGAAAGCCCTAGGTGATATTTGTTTGGGGGTAGAAGACAATATCATATATCAAATCTAGAAGTCTTGTACAATCAAGAAAGCCTAGGATAACCTCCAAAACCTATATGGTAAAGTGTCTGAGGAAGATGTTTTCAAAATTGAAGATGAGCTTGTCTCCTTAGATCCTAAGGCATTTCATAAAGGTGAATGAATTAAGAATGAAGCTTGATGATTGTGGGAGTTCTATTAAAGATGACAAGTTAATCCATCTCATTCATAATAAGCTACCATCTGAGTACTCCAAATTTGTTTCTACTTATAGCACCTCAAAGACTACATCAATGTCTGCCTATCAAAAAGTCTCTTTTGATCATTATGTTGAATTGTTGGATAAAGAAGAAAAGAAGTTGAAATCAATGGGGATTCTCAATTTGCCAAAGTCTAAGGCATTGGTGGCCAATAATGAGGGTTCTCAAAATTTAGCTAGTCAATCTTCAAATAAAGGAAGGGGCAAGAATAAGAAGTGGAAGACTAATAAATCAGAGGATGCAGAAAAGATGACACCACAATCAAATCAACAAGGCAAGTCTTCCTCAAAATTAAATAAGAAGGGAGACAATACATCATGAAGAAACGTAATGTTCCACTACCTAATGCTTATAAGCAGAATCGATCTTCCTCAGATTCAAAGGGAAAAGTTAAAGCACTCATAGAAAATTCAAGTTCTTCAATGGAATGTATTCTTGACTCAGGTGTCTCATATCATATGGGTTCTTGAAAAGGAGATTTTTCTTCATTGAAGCAGTCAAAGGTACTGCACATCTTTGTGGGAGATGATACAAAAATGGAAGTTGAAGGAAAAGGAAATGTGGAGATGGAAAATGGAGAGTTCAAAGATGTTCTCTATGTTCCAAACCTAAGTTTAATCTCCTTTCAATTTACCAAATCACTCACCTTGGAGATGGTCATAAACTTGAGTTCCTCTAGACTTGGTAAAAGTGTTTAGAAAGTTAATCATGACAAAAGGTTGTATTCTTTCTCCCACTTTGTGCCCAAGTCTCATTCACAAGCCTTGTTGACTCAATCAAATTTACAAATCAAATTATGGCATGAATAGTATGGACATCTTGCCTTCCGCTATCTTCAACAACTTTGCTTAAACAAAATGGTCAAAGGTCTACCTACAATCAACTTTTCCCAATGTGACTATTCAACAGGTTCAGTAGATATACATCTAGAGGAGAAGTTAACTAAAGGGTAGTCTTCAAGAGAACCAGTTGTTCTTCAGTTGGTTCACATGGTACTAGCAGGTACTTTTGTAATGGCATTAGTCAGCCAGGGTAACTACATACTCACTTTCATTGGTGACTTTTCACATTACACTTGGATCTACTTTCTTCATCACAAGAATGAATTGTTGGACAAGTTTCTAGCCTTCAAGACTCATGTTGAACAGAAATCGAGGAAAGTCATCAAGGTTCTAAGGATGGACAATGAAAATAGATATGTTAACAAAAGACTTAAAGACTTTTTCAAACTTGAGGGTGTTGATCTTCAGAATCCATCGGCATTCAGTCTACACAAGATAGATGTTGTAGCATTGAGGATCCGAACACTTAAGTCTGGAAAGTTGCATGATATAAGCTAAGTCTCTAGATCCATCACTTGAAGTCAAAGTGATAAGTAGTGCCAATGACATACTTAATAGGTCTCCTCATAATGCCTTAGATGGAAAGATGCCTTTTGAGGCATGGTGCGGCAAAAAACTAGTTGTGACACACTTTAGAGTCTTTGGTTGTCTAGCATGGGAAAATATATTTTCCAGGGGATATAAGGCACCACCACCTAGGCCTTGCACTTTCATTGGATATGAAGATGGTGTGAAGGCATACAGACTTATGCATCCTAAGACACATGAGATCTTTGTGGATAAGGATGTACACTTTGAGGAAAGTTCACCAAACTTATCCTCTAATCCTCTCCACACTTCATACATTGTGGAAACTGATAGTGACACCAACGATAGTGTTTCAATTCAGATACGTGGGGTTCTATCAGTAGATGTAGTGAGAGGTCATGACATTAGCACATTCCACAAGCATATATTGCCATAGTGATAGGTCCAGCACAACAAGGTACACCTTGTGTTCTAGCTCCAACAATAGAGGATGACTACATAGTAGATATGGGTATGTGCAAGATCATGGTATGCCAAAAAGTGGCGATGTGAAAAAAAAAGAGTTTGAAGATGCCTAAAAGCACTTCAAAATCCGCTCTGACTTTTTTTTACCTATCCAGGAACCAAACCTGGAAGGTTAAGCCAAGCCTTATCGGATATCCGATATCATATCAGATATCCGATACATATCGGATATCCGATTTTATATCCAATATCCGAATGATAATTAAAATCATATAATAGTATGATATATTATTTAATATTATTATTATTGATATAAAATAATATTATTATTATTAAATAATATATCATACTATTATATTATAATAATAATATTATTATTATAATAATTATTATACTATAATATAATAATATTATTATAATTATTATTATACTATAATATAATAATATTATTATTATTATAATTATTATACTATAATATAATAATATTATTATTATTATATTATAATCGTATAATATTATTATTATATTATAATCATATAATATTATACTATAATAATAATATTATAATAACATATTATATTATAATAATATAATATAATATTTCATATATTATAATAAATAGTAATGTAATATAATATATATATATAATATAATATAATAATAAAAAGTAATATCTTATAATATAATATATAATAAAAAAGTATAATATATTATAAATTATAATAATATAATATAATAATAATATTTTATATTATAATATATAGTAAATTAATATAATAAATATAAAATATAATATAAAAATATATAAAATGTAATATATATGTTATATTATATATATTGTCATATCGGATATCCGATGTTATATCGGATATCCGATACCTATTGCATGGATTAAACACAAAATCACAGACCCGCAGCCCTTATTTTCACGCGAATTTGGGCCAGTCGGATCGGATATCAGATACCAAATCAGATATCAGATAGCAAATCGAATATCAAATATCAGGTATGTTCCCCCCCCCCTGACTCATTTTTAACCTAAATTTAATAGATTTTAACATGATTTTGTTTGTTTTAGTTGAATCTAGGGTTTTTTTGACAAAAATGGTTAAAATTTAGATTTTTTTTTAATATATATTACATTTTGCAATTCAATAGGAATGGCTGATCAAAATGATGACACTGAGGCAGGGAATAATATTCCTCACAATCCACCACCAAACGATCCAGTATCCCCACAAAACCGTCCACCAAATGATCCTCTACCTCCTCAAAACCCTCCTCGAATCGAGGATTTGATAAATGAAAATCTCATTGAGTTGAGAGGTTTGCATAGAACATACAATAATGTACCTGCACTGGCTCCTATGTTATCCACGTTAAACACCATAGTGGATAACATTGAAACCCTTACAAACCAACAAAATGCCGCTCTTCATTGGCGTGATGAAATGCACCAGATGTTTGATGATGGTTTGGATTATGATGAGGTCGTGGCCCTCAACATAACAAAAGATGATTTAGTAAGCCTTTTTGCTAACCCAAAAATGGGTATACCAGTTGACCCAAAAAAAACCAAACTATCGATTAAATGGTGCACAAATGATGCCATACGTGCAAATTTTTGGGACCGTTGGTGGATGGTCTTTGATATCCCTCCACATGGCAATTTAGACATACCATTTTATTTCCTTAGAAAATTATATGCAAAATTTGTGTTGAAACTTAAAGTGAACTTTTGTCCTCCCCCCCCCCGATATCTCCCACCCTCCTCAAGTGTAGCATCCAGATATTATGGCAGAGGCTAGCTCTCAGACCATCAGAGCCATTCATAGCCTGAGTAGCCCAATGATATCTCAGGCTAGGTCAGTCTTGCCTCCTCGTGTTGATGATGTTGGTGCCAGTTCATCATCGACTAGCTCATCACACGTTTGTGTGCCTCACACTTGCATTACATGCAATAATATTTTCCTAGGTCCCATAGGTGATCTTCCTGAGTATCATTTTGTATTAGACGAGGATACACCAGACACACGTGCAGAGGCTATAGACCCTGATGCGAGAGAGGAGGGGAATGCAGAGGCATGGACTCCTTCGGTTTCGGTACGTGTATACATTTTTTTGTTATGACATATGTGATTTCAAGTTAATTTTTATAATAGAGTAATTTTAATTTTTAAGCCATACTGACTTTTACATGTATGTGATCTTCATTCATGTTTAGTTGATGACCGAGGAGGAGCTCAGACAGATAGATGATGCTAAACTCTTGGCCATTTCATTTGGCCTTGAGACATCTACGGTACATTATGTTGTGTTTTCATTTCTTTTTTCTATTTGATATTGTAGCATATATGGTTGCTAATCTTTCTTTTATCTTGCAGATACCACCTGCCCCGGGGGGACAAAGTGCGGGGGGTGAGCCAGCATGCATTAACAAAGGAAAGGTAATTAGATGTTTTCTAATTGATTAAATATTGATGCATTCTTGTAAAAATTTTGTGGTAATCTCATTTAATTACATTATTTATTGTATATAGGGTGTGGCTACTGGCGATGAGCCTGTACAGATTCGGCGTCCTAGATCATCAGGGATTTTCATTCGCACAGAGAGCCCCATTGTATGTATAAGTATCATTTATTTTTTATTTTTTTAATTGATGCAGAGGAAAGTATGATTGTTGTTCTATACAATTTCTATGATTTTTTCCGTACCAATAATGATTCATGCCTTGCATATGTTCATTACAACTTAAATAGGCTTATATGCACCTGTCCAACTAACCAAGTTGGTTACAAAGGTTTATTTAATCAAACAAATACCAAATTACTACTTTCCCTCCAAAACTAATATGACCTTTTGAATTTGAAATTCAAATTTCAAACTATAGTTTTTATGCATTCCCTAACTTTCTAAACTATTCCATTGACTCAAAATTGGTCATATGGATTTATTAAATGCAACTAAGTAAATTTCCAAAAAATTGAAGTTTTTATTGTTTTTTCTCCAAACCACCATACACTCTGATCTCCCCCTTTCAACTGAGATCACATATGACATATATAAAGGTCTACATGACCATTGGAACAACCATATAGGCATTCCCAACCATAAAACAAACAAACAACCACTTTTTGCTAATACTGTTTAGACTCTAAATACCTTATTCTAAGGCCTTTTGGTCCCATGGAGTCACTTGGTTTATAACCACACCAAAATTCTTGTGGGCCTTACATGTGCCTTTATTACAAAACATAGACCAACTTGTACCTTTATTCCAACTTCCTAATCTACTTGAATCCTCACTTTCATGGAGTGGCAAGGTGTCCGGCAACAGAGATACTTGTTCCCCCCTACCACATAGGTTAGGTGTCTTGCACCACCTTTCCTCTCTCTCATTCTAAACACTAGTCCACCAAGTGAGTGATGTTCCTCTCAGTCTTGTTGTTGCTACTTTTACCTTCTTATTTGCCTCGATGTCTTCAAGATCAAAGTAGTTCTCAAGGGCCTCTATCCACCCTAGCACTTCTTCACTATCCATTTTACCCTAGTATATTGGAAAATCAATATGGTTCTTCCCACCATTACCTTGTACTGCCTTAATGATTCTCATAAATCTCCTTTCTTCAGGATCATCTATTGTCTCATGCTCTTGCCTTTCATTACCAACCTCTTCTTCTTCATGGTTCTCTCCATGATTTCTTCCTCTAACCTCTTCTCCTTTAGGTTCTTGCCTTTCCTTTTCTAAGGATTCTATCCTTGCAATAAGCTTCAGCCTCTCTCTTCTCATCTATCTTTCTTCCCTCACTCTAGATGCTTCAAGTTCTCTCCTCTCTCTTTTCTCTTTTGCCAACTCTTCTCTCAATTCTTCAAGTTCTCTAGACATTTGATTTTTAGGAGGCATTTTGACAACAAGTTTTCTTCCTTCCCAAGGGCCAACTCACCGATTCTCTTTCTTTCCTCATGAAGAAATCTCTAGACACCACTTATGTACCTTTCAACTCTGGGACACACAAGGAGGAATTAGACACACAAAGGCTTCAACAAAGGGACCAGCACACTAAGGATTTTCAAGATTATAGGTCTTGGTCACACTCCTAAACACCCAAACTTCAAAACCCTCCTTAAAATGGCTTAAAAACTAGGGCATGCTTGTTCAAACCCCAAAACTCAATTCTAGAACGTTTTGGCTTGTCTAATGACAAGATATGATCATGACAACCTACATGAACCTATCAAATGACTCATCTACCATATGAAATCCTAAAATCCTATCTCATGCCCAATTACAACTTTCTTCCACATATGAGTCCAACATTATAACTTTTTATGCTTCCATGAGCCATAATTGGTGCAAGGATTGCCCAATTGACTTCAAGAGATGTTCCATGACCTCTGTAATGCCTTGGATCTTCAATGTTCCCTTGATGAGCATGGGATTCTCTTGCATCACTTATCTTCATAAATAAATTCAAAACTAATTTCCATGATATTAACAACTACTATTTTGTATCTCATAGGAGACTCCTAGTGCACATGAGGTTCAACGGGACAGTTATGTAGATTTGATGATGCGGCCACTCACTCCTGAGGAGGAGCCTACAATAGTAAGTTGTAGTTTGAATTCATGATTAAATATGTTATAAATTTAGCATGCTATGAGTTATAATTTTATAGTTTAAATTGTAGATTCATCTGACAAAGGTATTTGAACATATACAGCCCACAATCACAGAGGTACCAGCATTGTCGAGGGCATACGAGAGGACTCCTGACCGGTGTAGGAGGTCGACGAGAGAGGTATTTATTATGAAATTTTGATAGTATTAATCTCCAATATGAAAAAGATCATTATGCATTTGAGTAATTCAATGTTAGATACGTAGAATCATATAAATTTAGTAGTCTAACTTTGGGTTTTCCTTTTTTGTTTACGTAGAGGCATCTGATCCACCTAGTGCAGCGAAGAGGCTGCATTTTGATCATCCACCAGCACCCTAGGACAGTATAGTTTTCATAGGATGCATCATGAGACATTTTGAGATGGCATATGCCACATTGTATACAGAAACATTGATATTATACACATTCTGATGGCAGGATCAACCACATTTTTTATATGGATCTATGTATTTTGATATATATATATATATATATATATATATATATATATATATATATATATATATATATATATATATATATATATATATATATATATATATATATTTGAGTTATTTTTCTATGGATACATGATCTTTGATATATATTTGTGTAAAATTTTTTCTATGGATACATGTATTTTGATATATATTTTTGTCATTTACGTGCACAATGATATACATATTAATTTAGTATCTAGTATTGTTCAATTTATCGTGGATCATGTGTCATGCCCTAAATTTTACTAGTAAAAACACAACATTTTTTTTTTTTTTTTTTTGTAGCTTATGAAGTCGCATAAGAAATTACATATTGTAAAACAAGGTTATCATTGAATAGGAGTTCAAGACTCATGTGAATAGTGTGAAGGTGTTAACATTTTAGTCACAGGTGGTTTTCAAATAGATTGGATGACAGTCTAGTTCAAGTTAGCGTCACGAGTCAAACGAGAAAGTTCAAGATACAACACGCATAAATTAGTGAGGTAATTCATATCCTAACAAGCCTCTGATACTAATATTCTATTAGGGTCTGTCAGTTGTATCATATGGACTAGGTCGTGATTCTAGCATGTAAGGGAAGGGGATCAGAATTACTTATTATCCTCATTACCAATGTACACACATTCATTAATCATTACAATATATATTAATGTGACAATTACTATATTACTATATCCTCATTATCTATCAACATTGCTTCCTCACCAAACTAGCACTCACTACAGTTTTCTAAACACAAAAATTACTATTTCAATACATAAATTAAACTCACTCTAACAAAAGACAATTACTAACTATCTAGCTCATCAACTACTAACTAATCTAGCTACATTGCCATGCTTTTACATTTACTATTTTAATTACTATAATTACTATACTATTACATTTACTTTTTACATTAAATTACATCTAACTATTCACCATAAGCTCACTTTCTCACTATCAATATTATTATTATCAAAGCATGTTAAGATTCAAAGTAGTTTCATAGTACGAATTAGTAAGCACATAAAATGAGGAACTCTTAGTAAGTCTAAGTGCCAATTCAAAATACTTAACTCAATAATAATTCACGATATGTATTTAAACACATCCTACTACACTATCGTATTGAGTGTGTCAATTTAAATTTGTTAGATGAATTGTTTATGCAAGGATTAGGTGCAAGCGTATAAATAAGTTTTGTATATAACATACCTTATCGTTCTGACATATATGTATCAATGTATCAATGTGCTTTATTGACTAGATAAAACTAGATTTGAGTTATTATTTTAATCCACCATCCATCCTTATCCTTGATTCTCCAATCCCATCATCCCGACAACTTACTTCATATTAAAACCCTATTATATGTACATCCAATCAATCTTGGCTTTTATTTTATTTTTGAGTTAAATATTTAAATTTTTCATATTCTCTAACATGCACACTAATATGCCTTTATTTATTTAATTACTAATTTATTATTTGAGTGTTGGATGTGACTTAGAGGTCACAAGATTGTATTGTGTACCATTCTGTCACTTAAAAAATATATTAGTCTAGGACACTCATTAGTCTCTATATGCTATTATTATTTTTATTTTTATTGGATAGCAGTCTAGAATCTGGGAATATTCTTTAATATTTTATTGCTCTGTATTAAGGAAGGGATTTATTTGCCTTTACCATACATTTTCTAGAGAGCAAAATGCATGCCTACAGCAATGTATCTCATAGATTTTATTATGTCTTCTCTTACAAAAAACTTCATTTTGTTATATCATAAAATTAATTTGATGATTTTCTTGCTTAGAATTGCATTAAGCTTGGTAATTAAAATCAATGTTATCCATGCATGTGATATGAACATAAAAATTTCCTTCCAAATTATTGATTGCACAACAAGATTGTAAGCAATCTACTAAGTTTTAAATTTATACAATCAATGGTATCACATAACATCTATGGATTGTTATTATCAACTAGTCATTTACAATACCACAAGGAGAAAACTTTCTTTCACATTTTCAAATGATAACAATGATGTCAAAGAAAATCTGTGACTCGTACCAATGCTTTCATAAAAATATAAACTCCAAATGAAACATGCATATACAACCTTATCAATTATTTCTTCTACACGTACATTAGGTAACAATGATACAATCTCCTTCCATCACAATGGGGAAACATAAGGGACTTTTCAAAATCATAAGGAACATGGACATTGAAAGATATGGACGATGAGTAGCATGAACATTGTCCAACATGATTGTTGAGAACATGAACAAGCTGGTGAATCCTCCTTCACAAATGAGGGCACAATGTCAAGTTTTCTCATCCAACATCAATCTACAAGATGATCATTCCAAGCCATTTCCATTTCTCCCTTGGACACAAATCTACATATGCAACACAACAAAATAACAAGGACCATGGGTGCTTTCCACCCAACCATAGGCCTCAAAGAGACCACCCCCGTGCTAGGGAACAAGGCTCAAATTGGGATACACATACAATCTTTCAATGCATAAACATTACATTTCAAACTTGAACAATTTCCCCCCAAGACTATTTCACAATGGCTTCATATATGGAATCATAAACATAGGGTGAAGGTTTGTTCTAAAATGGAGACTTGCCATACCAAACCATATTTGCAATAAACAATTTTCATGCCCTCTCGGGGCTATCATAATTCACCAAATTTGATGTCCTCTCGGGGCTATCATAAATGAACCATTTAATGCCCTCTCAGGGCCTCCACATTTCCTCCTCCAAACCCACTACCATCAGTTGTAACTCCTCAAACTTCCTTTCTACACCATACTTTCCTTATCACCCCCAGCAAGATATGAAATGTTATGGCATACAATGGAGCCCATACTCCAAGGTTCTCAATACATTTTTCGAACCCAACTTAAGCCCTTCACCCTAGACTTCTCTTCCCTTCCCACAAGGGTGAGTGTAATTCCCACGCCCATAACAATACTCAAGCACAAAAAAAGAAAACAAAACCAAGTAGAAATAAAACAAGAAATTTTCAAGAGCACATCAAATTTTCACAACACAATATCAACACCCATAATACAACAAGGAAATAGAAAAAATCCAAACCTCATACTCACAATACTCCACACAATACAACAAGATGCACAATGGTGTCACACTAATCTACATGGAATGAACACCATTGAAGCACTCACATGAATGCTACTCCACAATGCAATGCAATGCATACTCCATTGATAAACTCCACACTTGCATATTTTCTTAACCATGCTAAAAGAAAGAAATGGAAAAGAAGCAAGTTTGAGATACCAACCTTGGTCCAAGCTAGGGTAAGGATAGTTGTAGTAGAGCTCCCCTAATCTTCCTCCAAAACCTACGTGTCTCTAAAATTAGAGAGTGGGCAAACACCCCACTAGTTTGGCCAAGACCCTCTAATAAAGCCTTCCCACTAACTTATTTTAGCAAAAACACTAAGCCACTCCATCCTTACGAACTTGTCTCCTCTAACGGTTCATCGATAGCCCTCACAAGCTCTGAGTTATGACCCTCGAAGGATCGACCTCAAAATGCACTTAGAGCACCTTGAAGACTCCTCAGTACGAGGTGGCCGCAAATGATGGATGGTCTTCGTGGCCAGAACAAGGGTGTCACTAGGGTTCACCCGCCCATTCGGAGCTAATGGCACTAACGATTCGATGCCAAGATCAGCGGTTTCAAAGTTACGTTGTGGTGCACCTATGAACTGAGGCACATTGTGAGTTTTGGCATCGAGCGAGATCATTGTGCTGAATCCAAATGGAATGTGATCTCTCAAAAATGAGATAGGTTATTTTAGGCCTCAGGATCACCATCCTGTAGCATTTGATAGTTCATCGATAGGCCTCATGAGCTATGAGTTATGACCCTCGAAAGATCGACCTCCAAATGCACTTAGAGCACCTTGGAGACTCCTCGGTACGGGGTGGCCACAAATGATGGATGGTCTTTGTGGCCAGAAAAAGGGTGTGACTAGGGTTCACCCGCCCATATGGAGCTAATGGCACTGACGATTTGATGTCAAGATTAGCGATTTCAAAGTTACGTTGTGGTGCACCTATGAACTGAGGCACACTGCGAGTTTTGGCATCGAGCGAGATTGCTGTGCTAAATCCAAACGGAATGTGATCTCTCAAAAATGAGATAGGTTATTTTAGGCCTCTAGATCACCATCCTGTAGCATTTGATAGTTCATCAATAGCCCTCACGAGCTCTGAGTTATGACCCTCGAAAGATCGACCTCCAAATGCACTTAGAGCACCTTGGAGACTCCTCGGTACGGGGTGGCCGCAAATGATGGATGGTCTTCGTGGCCAGAACAAGGGTGTCACTAGGGTTCACCCACCCATCTGGAGCTAATGGCACTGACGATTTGATGCCAAGATCAGCGGTTTCAAAGTTACGTTGTGGTGCACCTATGAACTGAGGCACACTGCGAGTTTTGGCATCGAGCGAGATCGTTGTGCTGAATCCAAATGGAATGTGATCTCTCAAAAATGAGATAGGTTATTTTAGGCCTCAGGATCACCGTCCTGTAGCATTTGATAGTTCATCAATAGCCCTCATGAGCTCTGAGTTATGACCCTCGAAAGATCGACCTCCAAATGCACTTAGAGCACCTTGGAGACTCCTCAGTACGGGGTGGCCACAAATGATGGATGGTCTTCATGGCCAGAACAAGGGTGTCACTAGGGTTCACCCGCCCATTCAGAGCTAATGGCACTGATGATTCGATGCCAAGATCAGCGGTTTCAAAGTTACGCTGTGGTGCACCTATGAACTGAGGCACATTGCGAGTTTTGGCATGGAGCGAGATCGTTGTGCTGAATCCAAACGGAATGTGATCTCTCAAAAATGAGATAGGTTATTTTAGGCCTCAGGATCACCGTCCTGTAGCATTTGATAGTTCATCGATAGCCCTCACGAGCTCTGAGTTATGACCCTCGAAAGATCGACCTCCAAATGCACTTAGAGCACCTTGGAGACTCCTCGGTACGGGGTGGCCGCAAATGATGGATGATTGTTTGAAGACTACTCCATGTGTCACTATCTTTCTTGGAAAAAAAATTGCTTTTGAACATCAAGCTTGCAATATTATCAATTATTGTGAAACTTTTTCAACCAAGTCAAAAAGTCAAATGCAAATATTTGTTTGCATTTTTTGCTAAGGGGAGTTTCATAAATTGACTTTGATTTTCTATGTCTCTAGTGCTTGAACATGCTTAAAATGGCTCTTTGGTCTTAGAGCTATTGGTATTTTCTAACTTCATGGTCTATGATATGCATACTAAGAATTTCTTTCCCTAAATGGTTTCTTTGATCTATTGACTACACTTAAATTTGTTCACTTGTCATCTCTCTTTCTATATGTTCAATACAAAGAGCTAGAAGAGACAAATAATATTTCTTACCTTCATCTCTCTAAGCACATGATAGAAATCAATTCTAAACTTGAGAAAAGGTTAGAGGAGAATATTGCATTCTTAAATTAATCTCCCTTAAGACCTTTACATACACACGGGGCATTCTTAAATTAATCTCCATGGAAGAAAATTTCATAAAACTAAAGATTCCATAGTGTTGAAAGATAAAATCCAAGATCTCATTTATGATGGGATTGTTGATACCTCTAATGACTCATCCACTCATAGCCTTCATATCCAACTTCATATCATGTCATTATGCATGTGCTATCTTGCTTATTGGCTTTAATTGCTTATCCTACATGTTATCTTCTTTCATGGATTTCATGGCTTATCCCAAATGTGCTTCATACAACTTTTCAATATGAAAATCTTTCAAAACATTATACAATATTATGACTCTTTATGCTTTCAAATGCTATGATTGGTTGCAAAATAGAAGAAATCAAGTATTCTAATTGTTCATTCGTACTTTCTAGATTTTTCTTATTTGATTAGTTTAATAAAAATAGTTTTAATAATCATAATGTCAGCTTTATGTCAAATAAGGAAAAAACCAAATTTGTAATAAGATATCCGCATGCAATTATCTTTCATATAGTTATAAATGCTCTTAAAATTGTCGTTATAGCCTTGTATCACATGCAAATATGATTTGGAAGAACTTGTTCAATATCTTCCTCTTATAATTCCTTACAAAGAACCTACCAAAATACAAAAACCATATACAAAAAACTACACATTTTACATCATAATACATCATAAATTTTAGAAATTCTCCCCAATACCACCCCCCTCCAACTCTTCATGATGTACCTACATTCCAATATCATACAAAAATTAGTAACTTATTGTATTAAACAAGATAATCATCAATTCATTAAATCATTATGAAGAAAATAACATAAGAAGTATATATACCTAGTCGAGTATTCCAATAGGGTCCTCTCTTTGTTTTAGGGTCTCCAACAAGGCTTCATGATCAGCATTAGCAATAGTAAAAAGTTCTTTTACTTTTGGTCTTCCTTGATGTTTCAATAACTTTACATTTGTTGCTATAATAAGTTGCGAATATATGAGAATTACTTTGTGCTTCTGATAGTCTTCGAATGCAGAATTTTGTTCCTTCTAAGCATGTATGTTCGCAGCTATGTTCCAGCAACAACCACTGAACCAGTAGGATACGTGAATCCATCATCATCTGTGATCGGTTGTGCAAGTTTTTGTTTGCCTCTTACACAACGTGCTAACCAATAATCGGATTTCTCATCATTCCCCTATGGTGCAACCAATGCAAAGACATGTCCTGGCTGAAGTAGATCTGATAGATGGTTATGCTCAAGTGAACTTTCCATGTCATCATTTTTGATAGAGGGTATGATAGACAATGGAGTAAGATAATGTGGAGCCCATGTGTCCACCCACTCACTTGACTCACAGTGATCCCAATCACACTGAAAACAAGTACGACAAAAACAAGCTAGTTGTCGTGTCCAAATGGTCCATGTACTAGAATTAGAGCTCCGAAATGAATGCATTTTTTATGAGTCTCTCACTGTAGCACAATCTGATCTATCACCTATGGACCCTTCCTCAACCAACCAAAAGAACCTACGTACCACTGAATTAAGAGTCCCCCCCTGTGATAATGCTAAACTACACCAATCAACAATGCTACAAGCATCAAGAAGCTCTGTTGTTGAAATCTTCAGTTGCTCCTTAACTAGAGCTCTCTTCACACATGCCCCTGCTCCATCATGTTCCCCTTTTCCATGGCCGGACTCAAAAAAACCCCAAATATGAGGCACCCCTCTCTCTATGTGCATCCTACACAACCAATAAAACATGTGAGCATTCTTGAATTGACCTGTACAGTTATCTGACCAAATGATATGTCTATCCATATCAATTGCATGCTCGTGTAAGAAATCAAAAAAATTCTTGAAACAATGTTGCACAAACTTGTGAGAGTGAGATCTATCATCACTCATATAAAAATGATACTCTCTAATAATCTTTCGATTATCTTCCGCACAATCAAGGGCATGTCTATATGTTATGTGAACAAAAATTGCAATCTGAATAGAGTTGTAATATTGAGATTGTGTCTCATTTTGAGGTTGCAATGTGTAGTTCTCAGCAAAATCAACAACTAATATAATAGTGCCAATGGGAAAAGTCTCCTTACACGTTTTAAATTGTTTATCCAACCACTGAAACCTGTGACTATGTCTTGCATACTTGTAAAAAAGATTTGCCTTGAAATCTGAAATAAAATTAGCCACATTGATATCTTTTCCAACCAATTCACATTTAGAGCTCTCACTCCCACTCTTCAATATGTATTTCACCATTTCATAGACCCTTTTTTTCACTATTGTCTTTCCAAGATCTTGTTCACACCCCTCATGGAAACATGTGTCAAACTTGGATAAGCCACCACATTCTGAACACTTCTCATTTAAGCAAGCATTTTTATAAAATGAACAACCATCAACTTTACGACATAAGAGTTGATCTAACAAGTCTCTTGATGATTTTGGAAGTCCACTAGCCCCACAATCCTCCAACATTTCTTTACTATGCAAAGTAGAATGGATTGAGCGTAATAGTTCATGGTGCATAGAAAACTCAACGTGATATTTGCAACAACATGTATTTCAAATTTTGACTGGCACACAATAAAATGGCTTCAAAGATTCAAAAGCCCTTTGTGATATATGAACACTTGGATGACTCTCTCTAAATTGTTTGAACAACATAGTTTGACTTACCTCCAAATAGTGTTTAGGATGTGGCATGCGGTCTCTGATGCCAATTCTCAACTTTAAGACATCTTTAGCATCGTGATACTCGTGAGTTAGAGTGCCAAAATTGTATAATTTCTTCTTTCACATCATCGGATAGCTTCTTATCAAAATGTGGAAGTCTCCCACCAAATGCCCATGTTTCATTTTGAAGAGGATCATCAATTTTCTCTTTTCAACTAAGTGCTCTTCTCAAAGTAGTATGATTTAGATTCAAATCAATACAAGTTTGTCTCATATATCTAACCTTTCCCAAATGATGACTTACCAAAGAGGTTGTAATAACCCTTCGAGCAGCTCTATTATCCTTCTCTCTGCTATTTTTCCCAACGCTATTGAGAGCACTGAAAAGATTCTTCACAATAATGGCATTTCTTTTCAACTTTTTATTGACATGAATTTTCAATTTGTAAAGCATAGGTCTCATCTTTTGCATCTTTAATAAGTGCATGAAAAGCTGACATTGCTCTACCACTGTCTTGTTGCCGAAAAATATCTGATATAGTCTTGAAGCCCATAACCGAATGGTTCTTTCTGATTTTTTTCCTTCCAAACTAGTCATAATCGTTTCACCAATTTCAATTATCCATTTTGGTGTTTTAGAACCTTCATGTCGATTATAATTAGGAGATATGTAAGGTTCTTGTGCATTAGGTTCCTATGCATTGTCATCTTCGACATGGTCAATTATGCAATTTGGATTATGACTTGGTGGCATTTCTTCTTCAAAATTTTCAATCTCTACATTTTCAATTTCCGCATTATCATTTTCAATAGGTACATTTTCATTCCCCAACTATACATTTTCATTATCTGACTCTATGATTTCACCTTCTATTAATTCATCATCAACTTGATTGATATTTAGCATACCTTGTCTTTTTTTCGGTGTTTCATTTTGTCCTTTTCCCTATATGCCGCAATGTCTTCATTGGATATCTTCCTTTTACGTTTATTCTTTCGACGACTGCTGCTCCCCATTCAGATGAAAAATTTGAACACCTAAGGTTATATTTTCGAATCCTTTTCGATTGGTTGGGCCCCAAAACGCGACTTTTTACAAATCCTGTGAAAAAAGAGGTTAAAAAGTAATGTTGTTGGGTCTGTAGGGATAGCCAAATATTTGAAATTGATGCCAGTAAAATTGGATATCTGATATAGCAAAATGACTTTTGGGGGAAAAACTTGCTAAGGTTTCCCTCCTTTGCCACAATAATATTAATATTATGAAAATATTTGGAGGCAAACGACATTAATTTATAACTAGGTTCATAGTATATTAGTATTAGTATAAAATATCAATAATATTAATATATAATAGTATTAATATACCTATACTATCAATATTATTATTATACCTATAATAGTATTAATATTATTAATATAGATATAATAGTGTAAATATATAGTGTTTATTTATATTAAGCTACAATATATAGTATTAATATATATTATTATTATAGCTATAATAGTATTATTATTATTACTATACATATAATAATATTAATATTTAGCGTTTATTTATATTATAATTATTATCCTAAAATAGTATAAATAGTATATCCTAAAATATTACATTATATATACTAAAATATTACATTATTATATAGATATACTAATAACATACATATTAATATAATAATATTTATAATATATATTATATTTAATAAAAATATTACGTTTTTATATATATATTATATTATTATACATATCAATATAATAATATATAATACAAAGAGGGTCGTCATTTTATATTATTACTATATGACCGCCTTTGACCCATATTACCCATTCGAATATGTCCTTAGGGGTCCGAGGACCCCTAGCGACATATGTCGTCGATTAATGGGTCAAAGAGGGTCATAGGTCACCATATGACCCCCTTTGACCCATATTACCCATTCGAATATGTCCCTAGGGGTCCTAGGACCCCTAGAGACATATATCATCATTTAATGGCTCAGCGAGGGTCACAGGACACCCTATGACCCCCTTTGACCAATATTACCCATTCGAATATGTCCCTAGGGATCCTAAGACCCCTAGCGACATATATTATCGTTTAATGGGTCAGAGACCCCTAACAACATATATCTTCGTTTAATGGGTCAGAGAGGGTCATAGGTCACCCTATGACCCCCTTTGACCCATATTACCCATTCGAATATGTCCCTAGGGGTCTTAGGACCCCTAGAGACATATATCATTGTTTAATGGATCAAAGGGGGTCATAGGTCACCCTGACCTCCATTGACCCATATTAACGATTCGACTATGTCCCTAGGGGTCCTAGGACCCGTAGGGACATATATTATCATTTAATGGGTAAGAGAGGGTCATAGGTCACCCTATGACCCCCTTTGACCCATATTACCCATTCGAATATGTCCCTAGGGGTCCGAGGACCCATAGGGACATATGTCATCATTTAATGAGTCAAAGAGGGTCATAGGTCACCCTATGACCCCCTTTGACCCATATTACCAATTCAAATATGTCCCTAGGGGTCCTAGGACCCTTAGAGACATATATCATCGTTTAATGGGCCAGAGAGGGTCATAGGTCACCCTATGACCCCCTTTGACCCATATTACCCATTTGAATATGTCCCTAGGGGTCCTAGGACCCCTAGAGACATATATCGTCGTTTAATGGGTAAAAGAGGGACATAGGTCACCCTATGACCCCCTTTGACCCATATGAACAATTCGACTATGTCCCTAAGGGTCGTAGGACCTGTAGGGACATATGTCATCATTTAATGGGTCAAAGGGGGGTCATAGGTCACCCCATGACCCCCTTTGACCCATATGAACGATTGGAATATGTCCCTAGGGGTCCTAGGACCCCTAGGGACATATGTCATCGTTTAATGGGTCAAAGAGGGTCATAGGTCACCCTATGACCCCCTTTGACCCATATTACCCATTCGAATATGTCCCTAGGGGTCCTAGGACCCCTACGGACATATGTCATCATTTAATGGGTCAAAGGGGGTCATAGGGCACCCTATGACCCCCTTTGACCCATATGAACGATTCAACTGTCCCTGGGGGTCCTAGGACCCCTAGAGACATATGTCATCATTTAATGCGTCAAAGGGTGTCATAGGTCACCCTATGACCCCCTTTCACCCATATGAACGATTCGACTATGTCCATAGGGGTCCTCGGACCCCTAGGGACATATATCATCGTTTAATGGCTCAACCCCTTTAACCCATATTACCAATTCGAATATGTCCCTAGGGGTCCGAGGACCTGTAGCGACATATGTCGTCGTTTAATGGGTCAAAGAGGGTCATAGGTCACTTTATGACCCCCTTTGACCCATATTACCCATTTGAATATGTCCCTAGGGGTCCTAAGACCCCTAGAGACATATATCGTCGTTTAATGGGTCAAGAGGGACCTATGACCCCCTTTGACCTATATGAACGATTCGAATATGTCCCTAGTGGTCCTAAGACCACTAGGGACATATGTCATCGTTTAATGGGTCAAAGAGGGTCATAAGTTACCTTGTGACCCCATTTGACCCATATTACCCATTCGATTATGTCCATAGGGGTCCTAGGACCCTTAGGGACATATGTCATCATTTAATGGGTCAAAGGGGTTCATAGGTCACCCTATGACCCCCTTTAACCCATATGAACAATTCAAATATGTCCCAAGGGGTCCTAGGACCCCTCGAGACATATGTCGTCCTTTAATGGGTCAAAGGGGGTCATAGGTCACCCTATGACCTCTTTTGACCCATATGAACGATTCGACTATGTCACTAAGGGTTCAAGGACCCTTAGGGACATATGTCATCGTTTAATGTGACAGAGAGGGTCATAGGTAACCCTATGACCCCCTTTGACCCATAATACCCATTCGAATATGTCCCTAGGGGTCCTAGGACCCCTAGAGACATATATCGTCGTTCAATGGGTCAAAGAGGGTCATAGGTCACCCTATGACCCCCTTTGACCCATAGAAACAATTCGAATATGTCACTAGGGGTCCGAGGACCCCTAGGGACATATGTCGTCGTTTAATGGGTCAAAGAGGGTCATAGGTCACCCTTTGACCCATATTACCCATTCGAATATGTCCCTAGGGGTCCGAGGACCCCTAGGGACATATGTCATCGTTTAATGGGTCAAAGAGGGTCATAAATCACCCTATGACCAACTTTGACCCATATTACACATTCGAATATGTCCCTAGGGGTCCTAGGACCCCTAGAGACATACATCGTCGTTTAATGGGTCAAAGAGGGTCATAGGTCACCCTATGACCCCCTTTGACCCATATTACCCATTCAAATATGTCCCTAGGGGTCCTAAGACCCCTAGGGACATATGTTGTCATTTAATGGGTCAAAGAGGGCCATAGGTCACCCTATGATCCCCTTTGACCCATATGAACGATTCGACTATGTCCTTGGGGGTCCTAGGATCCCTAAGGACATATGTCATCATTTAATGGGTCAAAGGGTGTCATAGGTCAACCTATGACCCCCTTTGACCCATATGAACGATTTGACTATGTCCCTAGGGGTCCTAAGACCCCTAGGGACATATGTATTCATTTAATGGGTCAAAGAGGGTCATAGGGACCTATAATCCCCTTTGACCCATATTACCCATTCGAATATGTCCCTAAGCGTCTGAGGACTCGTAGGGACATATGTCATCGTTTAATGGGTCAAAGAGGGTCATAGGTCATCCTATGACCCCCTTTGACCCATATTACCCATTTGAATATGTCCCTAGGGGTCCTAGGACCCCTAGAAACATATATCGTCGTTTAATGGACCCATATGAACGATTCGATTAAGTCCCTAGGGGTCCTAGGACCCCTAAGGACATATGTCATCGTTTAATACGTCAAAGGGGGTCATAGTTCACCCTATGACCTCCTTTGGCACATATGAACGATTCGACCATGTCCATAGGGGTCCTAGGACCTCTAGGAACATATGTCATCGTTTAATGGGTCAGAGAGGGTCATAGGTCACTCTATGACCCCCTTTGACCCATATTACCCATTCGAATATGTCCCTAGGGGTCCTAAGACTTCTAGAGACATATATCGTCATTTAATGGGTCAAAGAGGGTCATAGATCACCTTATGACCCCCTTTGACCCATATGAACGATTTGAATATGTCACTAGGGGTCCTAGGACCCCTAGGGACATATGTCATCGTTTAATGGGTCAAAAGGGCTCATAGGTTACCCTATGACCTCTTTTGACTCATATGAACGATTCAACAATGTCCCTAGGGGCCTTAGGACCACTAGTGACATATGTCATCATTTAATGGGTCAAAAAGGGTCATAAGTCACCCTATGACCCCCTTTGACTCATATGAACGATTCAAATATGTCCCTAGGGGTCCTAGGATCCCTAAGGACATATGTCGTCATTTAATGGGTCAAAAGGGGTCATAGGTCACCCTATGACCCCCTTTGACCTATAGGAACGATTCGAATATGTCCCTACGGGTCCTAAGACACCTAGGGACATATGTCGTCATTTAATGAGTCAAAGAGGGTCAAAGGTCCTTTGACCCATGTTATCCATTCGAATATATCCCTTGGGGTCCAACGACCCCTAGGGACATATGTCGTCATTTAATAAGTCAAAGGGTGTCATAGGTCACCTTATGACCCCCTTTGACCCATATAAACGATTCGACTATGTCCCTAAGTGTCCTAGGACCCCTAGGGACATATGTCATTGTTTAATGGGTCAAAGGGGGTCATAGGTCACCCTATAACCTCATTTGACCCATATGAACGATTCGACTATGTTCCTAGGGGTCCATATGTCATCGTTTAATGGGTCAGAGAGGGTCATAGGTCACCCTATGACCCCCTTTGACCCATAATACCCATTCGAATATGTCCCTAGGGGTCCTAAGACCCCTAGAGACATATATCATCGTTTAATGGGTCAAACAGGGTCATAGGTCACCCTATGACCCCCTTTGACCTATATGAACGATTCAAATATGTCCCTAGGGGTCCGAGGACCCCTAGGCACATATGTCATCATTTAATGGGTCAAAGAGGGTCATACGTCACCATATGATCCCTTTTGACCCATATTACCTATTCAAATATGTCCCTAGGGGTTCGAGGACCCCTAGGGACATATGTCATCGTTTAATGGGTCAAAGAGGGTCATAAGTCACCCTATGACCCCCTTTGACCCATATTACCCATTCGAATATGTCCCTAGGGGTCCACCCCTAGGGACATATGTCGTCATTTAATGGGTCAAAGAGGGTCATAAGTCACCCTATGACTAACTTTGACCCATATTACACATTCGAATATGCCCCTAGGGGTCCCAGGACCCCTAGAGACATATATCGTCATTTAATGGGTCAAAGAGGGTCATAAGTCACCCTATGACCCCCTTTGACCTATATTACCCATTCGAATATGTCCCTAGGGGTCCTAGGACCCCTAGGGACATATGTTCTCATTTAATGGGTCAGAGAGGGTCATAGGTCACCCTATGACCCCCTTTGACCCATATGAACGATTCGACTATGTCCCTAGGGGTCCTAAGATCCCTAGGGACATATGTCGTCATTTAATGGGTCAAAGGGTGTCATAGGTCAACCTATGACCCCCTTTGACCCATATGAATTATTTGACTATGTCACTAGGGGTCCTAAGACCCCTAGGGACATATGTATTCATTTAATGGGTCAAAGAGGGTCATAGGGACCTATAACCCCCTTTGACCCATATTACCCATTCGAATATGTCCCTAGGGGTCCAAGGATCCCTAGGGACATATGTTGTCGTTTAATGGGACAAATAGGGTTATGACCAACTTTGACCCATATTACACATTCGAATATGTCCCTAGGGGTCCCAATACCCCTAGAGACATATATCTTCATTTAATGGGTCAAAGAGGGTCATAAATCACCCTATGACCCCCTTTGACCCATATTACCCATTCGAATATGTCCCTAGGGGTCCTAGAACCCCTAGGGACATATGTTGTCATTTAATGGGTCAAAGAGGGTCATAGGGTGACCCTATGACCCCCTTTGACCCATATGAATGATTCGATTATGTGCCTAGGGGTCTTAGGATCCTTAGGGACATATGTCATCATTTAATGGGTCAAAGGGTGTCATAGGTCAACCTATGACCCCCTTTAACCCATATGAACGATTTGACTATGTCCCTAGGGGTCCTAAGACCCCTAGGGATATATGTATTCATTTAATTGGTCAAAGAGGGTCATAGGGACCTATGACCCCCTTTGACCCATATTACCCATTCAAATATGTCCCTAGGGGTCCAAGGACCCCTAGGGACATATGTCGTCGTTTAATGGGTCAAAGAGGGTCATAAGTCACCCTATGACCAACTTTGACCCATATTACACGTTCGAATATGTCCCTAGGGGTCCCAGGACCCCTAGAGACATATATCATCGTTTAATGGGTCAAAGAGGATCATAAGTCACCCTATGACCCCCTTTGACCCATATTACCCATTCGAATATGTCCCTAGGGGTCCTAGGACCCCTAGGGACATATGTTGTCATTTAATAGGTCAAAGAGGGTCATAGGTCACCCTATGACCCCTTTTGACCCATATGAACGATTCGACTATGTCCCTAGGGGTCCTAGGATCCCTAGGGACATATGTCATCATTTAATGAGTCAAAGGGTGTCATAGGTCAACCTATGACCCCCTTTGACCCATATGAACAATTTGACTATGTCCGTAGGGGTCCTAAGACACTTAGGGATATATGTATTCATTTAATGGGTCAAAGAGGGTCATAGGGACCTATAACCCCCTTGGACTCATATTACCCATTCGAATATGTCCTTGGGGGTCCAAGGACCCCTAGGGACATATGTCGTCGTTTAATGGGTCAAAGAGGGTCATAAGTCACCTTGTGACCAACTTTGACCCATATTACACATTCGAATATGTCCCTATGGGTCCTAGGACCCTTAGAGACATATATCATCGTTTAATTGGTCAAAGAGGGTCATAAGTCACCCTATGACCCCCTTTGACCCATATTACCCATTCGAATATGTCCCTAGGGGTCCTAGGACCCCTAGGGACATATGTTGTCATTTAATGGGTCAAAGAGGGTCATAGGTCACCCTATGACCCCCTTTGACCCATATGAACGATTCGACTATGTCCCTAGGGGTCCTAAGACCCTTAGGGACATATGTATTCATTTAATGGGTCAAAGGGGGTCATAGGGACCTATAACCCCCTTTGACGCATATTACCCATTCGAATATGTCCCTAGGGGTCCAAGGACCCCTAGGGACATATGTCGTCATTTAATGGGTCAAAGAGGGTCATAAGTCACCTTATGACCAACTTTGACCCATATTACAAATTCGAATATGTCCCTATGGGTCCTAGGACCCTTAGAGACATATATTGCCATTTAATGGGTCAAAGAGGGTCATAAGTCACCCTATGACCCCCTTTGACCCATATTACCCATTCAAATATGTCCCTAGGGGTCCTAGGACCCCTAGGGACATATGTTGTCATTTAATGGATCAAAGAGGGTCATAGTTCACCCTATGACCCTCTTTGACCCATATGAACGATTCGACTATGTCCCCAGGGGTCCTAGGATCCCTAAGGACATATGTCATCATTTAATGGGTCAAAGGGTGTCATAGGTCAACCTATGACCCCCTTTGACCCATATGAATGATTTGACTATGTCCCTAGGGGTCCTAAGACCCCTAGGGACATATGTATTCATTTGATGGGTTAAAGAGGGTCATAGGGACCTATAACCCACTTTGACCCATATTACCCATTCGAATATGTCCCTAGGGGACCCTTAGGGACATATGTCATTGTTTAATGGGTCAAACAGGGTCATAAGTCACCCTATGAGCAACTTTGACCCATATTACACATTCAAATATGTCCCTAGGGGTCCCAGGACCCCTAGAGACATATATCGTCGTTTAATGGGTCAAAGAGGGTCATAAGTCACCCTATGACCCCCTTTGACCCCTATTACCCATTCGAATATGTCTCTAGGGGTCCTAGGACCCCTAGGGACATATGTTGTCATTTAATGGGTCAAAGAGGGTCATAGGTCACCCTATGACCCCCTTTGACCCATATAAACGATTTGATTATGTCCCCAGGGGTCCTAGGATCCCTAGGGACATGTCGTCATTTAATGGGTCAAAAGGTGTCATAGGTCAACTTATGACCCCCTTTGACCCATATGAACGATTTTACTATGTCCCTAGGGGTCTTAGGGACATATGTATTCATTTAATGGGTCAAAGAGGGTCATAGGGACCTATAACCCCCTTTGACCCATATTACTCATTTGAATATGTCCCTAAGAGTCTAAGGACCCGTAAGGACATATGTCGTCGTTTAATGGGTCAAAGAGGGTCATAGGTCACCCTATGACCCCCTTTGATCCATATTACCTATTTGAATATGTCCCTAGGGTTCCTAGGACCCCTACAAACATATATCATCATTTAATGGACCCATATGAACGATTTGATTATGTCCCTAGGGGTCCTAGGACCCCTAAGGACATATGTCATCGTTTAATACGTCAAAAGGGTAATAGGTCACCCTATGACCTCCTTTGACCCATATGAATGATTCGACCATGTTCGTAGGGGTCCTAGGACCCCTAGGAACATATGTCATCGTTTAATGGGTCAGAGAGGGTCATAGGTCACTCTATGACCCCCATTGACCCATATTACCCATTCAAATATGTCCCTAGGGGTCCTAAGACTCCTAGAGACATATATCGTCGTTTAATGGGTCAAAGAGGTTCATAGATCACCTTATGACACCCTTTGACCCATATGAACGATTTCAATATGTCCCTAGGGGTCCTAGGACCCCTAGGGACATATGTCGTCGTTTAATGGGTCAAAAGGGCTCATAGGTCACCCTATGACCTCCTTTGACCCATATGAACGATTCAACTATGTCCCTAGGGGTCTTAGAACCCCTAGTGACATATGTCATCATTTAATAGGTCAAAAAGGGTCATAGGTCACCCTATGACCCCCTTTGACTCATATGAACGATTCAAATATGTCCCTAGGGGTCCTAGGAACCCTAAGGACATATGTCATCATTTAATGGGTCAAAGGGGGTCATAGGTCACCCTATGACCCCCTTTGACCCATAGGAATGATTCGAATATGTCCCTACGGGTCCTAAGACACCTAGGGACATATGTCGTCATTTAATGGGTCAAAGAGGGTCATAGGCCCTTTGACCCATATTATCCATTCGAATATATCCCTTAGGGTTCGAGGACCCCTAGGGACATATGTCGTCATTTAATGGGTCAAAGGGGGTCATAGGTCACCTTATGACCCCCTTTGACCCATATGAACGATTCGACTATGTCCCTAGGGGTCCTATGACCCCTAGGGACACATGTCATCGTTTAATGGGTCAAAGGGGGTCATAGGTCACCCTATAACCTCATTTGACCCATATGAACGATTCGACTATGTTCCCCTAGGGACATATATCATCGTTTAATGGGTCAGAGAGGGTCATAGGTCACCCTATGACCCCCTTCGACCCATAATACCCTTTCGAATATGTCCCTAGGGGTCCTAAGACCCCTAGAGACATATATCATTGTTTAATGGGTCAAAGGGGGTTATAGGTAACCCTATATCCTCCTTTGACCCATAGGAATGATTCGACTATGTCCCTAGGGGTCTTAGGACCCTTAGTGACATATGTCATCGTTTAATGGGTCAAAAAGGGTCATAGGTCACCCTATGACCGCCTTTGACTCATATGAACGATTCAAATATGTCCCTAGGGGTCCTAGCACCTCTAGGGACATATGTCGTCATTTAATGGGTCAAAAGGGGTCATAGGTCACCCTGTGACCCCCTATGACCCATATGAACGATTCGAATATGTCCTTACAGGTCCTAGGACCCCTAGGGACATATGTCGTCGTTTAATGGGTGAATCAGGGTCATAGGTCACCCTATGACCCCCTTTGACCCATATTACCTATTCGAATATGTCCCTTGGGGTCTGAGGACCCCTAGGGACATATGTCCTCATTTAATGGGTCAAAGGGGGTCATAGGTCACCCTATGACCCCCTTTGACCCATATGAACGATTCGACTATGTCCCTAGGGGTCCTAGGACCCTTAGGCACATATGTCATCGTTTAATGGGTCAAAGCGGGTCATAGGTCACCCTATAACCTCTTTTGACCTATATGAACGATTCGACTATGTCCCTAGGGGTCCTAGGTCGTCTAGGGACATATGTCATCATTTAATGGGTCAGAGACCTATGACCCCCTTTGACCCATAATACCCATTTGAATATGTCCCTAGGGGTCTTAGGACCCCTAGAGACATATATCGTCGTTTAATGGGTCAACGAGGGCCATAGGTCACCCTATGACTCCCTTTGACCCATATGAATGATTTGAATATGTCCCTAGGGGTCCAAGGACCCCTAGGGACAAATGTCATCGTTTAATTGGTCAAAGAGAGTCATAGGTCACCCTATGACCCCCTTTGACCCATATTACCTATTCGAATATGTCCCTAGGTGTCTAAGGACCCCTAAGGACATATATCGTCGTTTAATGGGTCAAAGAGGGTCATAGGTCACCCTATGACCCCCTTTGACCCATATTACCCATTCGAATATGTCCCTAGGGGTCCTAAGACCCCTAGAGACATATATCGTCATTTAATGGGTCAAAGTGGGTCATAGGGTGACCCATATGAACTACTCAACTATGTCCCTAGGGGTCGTAGGACCCGTAGGGACATATGTCATCGTTTAATGGGTCAAAGGGGGTCATAGGTCACATTATGACCCCCTTTGACCCATATGAATGATTGGAATATGTCCCTAGGGGTCCTACGACCCTTAGGGACATATGTCATCATTTAATGGGTCAAAGACGGTCATAGGTCACCCTATGACCCCCTTTGACCCATATTACCTATTCGAATATGTCCGTAGGGGTCCTAAGACCCCTAGGGACATATATCGTCATTTAATGGGTCAAAGGGGGTCATAGCTCACCCTATTACCCCTTTTGACCCGTATGAACGATTCAAATATGTCCCTAGGGGTCCTACGACCCCTAAAGACATATGTCGTCGTTTAATGGGTCAAAGGGGGTCATAGGTCACCCTATGACCTACTTTGACCCATATGAACAATTCGACTATGTCCCTAGGGGTCCTAGGACCCCTAGGGACATATGTTGTCGTTTAGTGAGTCAAAGTGGGTCATAGGTCACCCTATGACCCCTTTTGACCCATATGAATGATTCGAATATGTTCCTACGAGTCCTAAGACCCCTAGGGACATATGTCGTCATTTAATGGGTCAAAGAGGGTCATAGGTCACCATATATTGCCCATTCGAATATGTCCCTTGGGGTCCAAGGACCCCTAGGAACATATGTCGTCGTTTAATATGTCAAAGGGGGTCATAGATCACCCAATGACCCCCTTTGACCCATATGAACGATTCGACTATGTCCCTAGGGGTCCTAGGACCCCTAGGGACATATTTCGTCATTTAATGGGTCAAACGGGGTCATAGGTCACCCTATGACCTCCTTTTACCCATATGAATGATTCGACTATGTCCCTAAGGGTCCTATGACCCCTAGGGACATATGTCATCGTTTAATGGGTCAGAGAGGGTCATAGGTCACCCTATGACCCCCTTTGACCCATAATACCCATTCTAATATGTCCTTAGGGGTCCTAGGACCCCTAGAGACATATATCATCGTTTAATGGGTCAAAGAGGGTCATAGGTCACCCTATGACCCCCTTTGACCCATATGAACGATTCGAATATGTCCCTAGGGGTTCGAGGACCCCTAGGGACATATGTTGTTGTTTAATGGGTCAAAGAGGGTCATAGGTCACCCTATGACCCCCTTTGACCCATATTACCCATTTGAGTATGTCCCTAGGGGTCTGAGGGCCCCTAGGGACATATGTCATCGTTTAATTTGTCAAAGAGGGTCATAGGTCACCCTGTGACCCTCTTTGACTCATATTACCCCATTCGAATATGTCCCTAGGGGTCTTAGGACCCCTAGAGACATATATCGTTGTTTACTCGGTCAGAGAGGGTCATAGTTCACCCTATGACCCCCTTTGACCCATATTACTCATTTGAATATGTCCCTAGGGGTCCTAGGACCCCTAGAGACATATATCGTCGTTTAATGGGTCAAAGAGGGTCATAGGTCACCCTATGACTCCCTTTGACCCATATGAACGATTCGACTATGTCCCTAGGGGTCATAGGACTTGTAGAGACATATGTCGTCGTTTAATGGGTCAAAGGGGGTCATAAGTCACCTTATGACCCCCTTTGACCCATATGAACGATTGGAATATGTCCCTATGGGTCCTAGGACCCCTAGGGACATATGTCATTGTTTAATGGGTCAAATAACCCATATTACACATTCGAATATATCCCTAGGGTTCCTTGGACCCCTAGAGACATATGTCGTCATTTAATGGGTCAAACAAGGTCATAGGTCACCCTATGACCCCATTTGACCCATATGAACGATTCGACTATGTCCCTAAGGGTCCTAGGACCCGTAGGGACATATTTAATCATTTAATGGGTCAAAGGGTGTCATAGGTCACCCTATGACCCCTTTTGACCCATATGAACGATTAGACTATGTCCCTAGGGGTCCTAGGACCCCTAGGGACATATGTCATCATTTAATGGGTCAAAGAGGGTCATAAGTCACCCTATGACCCCCTTTGACCTATATGAATGATTCGAATATGTCCCTAGGGGTCTGAGGACCCCTAGGGACATATGTCATCTTTTAATGGGTCAAAGAGGGTCATAGGTCACCCTATGACCTCCTTTGACTCTTATATATTAATAATATACATATATATTAATAATATACAAATTAATATAATAATATATATATGTATACATATACATATTACATGATTATATTTAATGAAAATATTACATTATTATATAGATATATTAATAACATACATATTAATATAATAATATTTATAATATATATATTATATTTAATAAAAATATTACGTTGTTATATATATATTATATTATTATACATATTAATATAATAATATATAATGTGTATTATATATATATATATAAATTACGTTATTATATTTAGTAAAAATAATTATAATATATATTATATTTATAGATTGTAATAAGATTAACATAAGATATTATTATATATTACTAAATTATATCTTGTATGTTTACAGTACGTTATTATATATATATATATATATATATATATATATATATATATATATATATATATATATATATATATATATATATATATATAATATTAAAATATGCCTTTACAAGTTAATATAAGTGAAATAATTTAAAAATAAAAAACTAGAACGTTTAAATCGAATTTCCCTCCAAAATTTGAAGATTTTTTGAATTTGACTACCGAGCCATATCCGATATCCGATATCAAATCGGATATTTGATTTCAAATCGGATATCCGATTAGGGTTGGTATTTACCAAGCTTGCCCGATCAACCCCAAAGACGTGTTTATAGAGAGTTTTAGTGATACTCAGACTTCGGGTAGCCATCTGACAATGTTATTTTGATCGAAATTGAATGAAACAAAATGGGTTTTTTAACATCGCTATCTAGATTCCATCAATATAATTTCTGTCAAATTCTGAGTTCGATAAGTATTTATTAGTTAATTATCAATGAAGATTATTGTAAAGTGTTGATTGACATACTGAATGAAAAATAGCTATAACTTTCAAATGGTATAACATTTTTTAAATCTAAAAGTTGTGTCACATTCTATACTTCGCCTAGTATAAGAAAAAAAAAAAAATTGATTAAATTTTCTATTAGTTAGGGTGGTCAGACACTGGACTTTTTTTAATCCAAAAAAGTTTTGGTAGAAAATTAATATTTAATTATTTATTTGGAATAAAAATATCAAAAAATATGCGTCACATCCGGGCATGAGTCTAGTTTTCATATCTATAATTATATTAAAAAAAATTATGATTTGATTTTGATTAAGGTGGTCAGACATACACCTACTTTTTATTTTCTCTCTGAAATTTTCTTAGTACTGCATTAAAATTCAAACTTTTGACCAATCAATGGTTTTTTTCTCCTGATAAGGCCTAGTAGTTTAGAAACTACATTTAATTTTCTAAAAATTATTTTCTTACAACTTTTTGATATAAAGTTCATAACCACTTCAAAATTATGTGTCAAGTTGACATAAACCTGATTTACTAATTTTTCACTGCCACTTACGGCCATAGTTTGGTACACCATGATATTGCACATACCCATATTTTAGGTTTGTTTTTGGAGTCATACATAGCGGATTTGGAAGACATCATTGATGATATACATCTTCTCTTTGATGGAGAAGATCCTTCTTTAGTTGTTATGAGGGCTCACTCTGACCCTCATGTCCATTCTCTACATGATCGATCTTCACAAGTTGATGTGATTGTGGATACTTATGTATAGTAGTTGTAGGAGGTCTCTTTATCATTTGAGGAGGTAGTATGTTCTTTGAGACAGGTTCTACATTCATCATTGATAGGGACATTTGAGCAAGTTTCAAAGACATCATCAATCATCGAGATTCTTTCCACACACAGTAGAAGCATCTCATTTGTACCTATAGTATTAGTTCTTCTAAAGGGGAGGAACATTATTCAGTAGTCCTGGATCAGCTTCTACATCGAAGTAGCTATCATTGATCGACACTCTTCATTTGGAGGGGGAGACTACCCTGTCCCTCTTCTTCTTTCTTATGGGGGGACCTTTTCCTCTTTTGGGATAGCATTCTTCTCACATTTCTCTATTGTATATACTTGATGTATGTCGTAATTGGGGGGGGTGTCTTGATTACTCCATCCATCCATGCATCTAGTCTTTTCATCTCCCTTTTTCGAGGAGGGTTTTTCCAATGAGGTTTTCCCTCTTTCTCCATTTTATGAGAGATTGTATTTCATTATGTACATGGGTACCTAACATGGCCTAGTAGTCGGGACCCATCTTGCATTTCATCTTAGCTTTCATAAGCTTAAGTGCATTCCCCTACGTTGCACTTAAGGAGGGGTATTGGTGTAAATAAGTATTTACTATTTATGCTTTACTTAAGTTTATTTAGGTTAATGCATTATTTTATTATATTGCATTATGTTATTATTTATTCAGGTGAGACACTTAGGAGTTTGCGTACTCTTATGAGTGGTCATGTTGACAATACTAGAGTAAGCAACTCTAATTTAGCACATGGTGTCTACAACATTGTAGTTTGCATAATTAACTGAGTTTTCATGTAGACAACACAGTTATTCACACTCCTAATTTAGCACATGGTGTCTATAACATAATTTTGCATGCTAAACCAGTGTAGGCTTATCCTCTCATCGTTGCACTTACTCCTATGCTTAATGGAGGATAACCCATATCTAGTGGACATGTGACTGGTTGTATGACTTATCATGTTGTTGACTTTTATTCATTCTAGAAGCATTCTAGAGGCCTTTATATACAAGCACTCCTAGTGCACTTTTACACATATTGAATGAATATATTGTCATTCTGATCATACTCTCTTTGGTCTATTGTTGTGCTTGTGTTTGAGTTCCTTGGTCTTGGGTGAATTTTTCCCTAAGGAAAATTCTTACAGGTACATTGTAACAGCTTAATGCATGCATGGCTGAGTGCAATAGTACTTCTGATAAGCTTGTGAAGAGGACTACTTTGTTCGAGAAGTAGAGGGTTTCTCTTTCAATAGATGGTTGTGGTTTTTGGGTACCCAAGGGTGCTCTATCTATTGAATCAAAGTTATCTATAGAAAAGACTATGTTATGGCACCGGAGACTTGGCCACATAGGTGAGAAAGGTCTATGAACCTTAAACAAAAAAAAACATTGTTGATGGGTTGACTGACTGCAATCTTGATTTTGATTTTGGTGAGCATAGTATCTATGGTAAACAAAACTGCATTTAGTTTTACTCAATTTATCATAAGTCCTTATGTATTTTGGATCTAATCCATTTAAATGCATTTGGTCCAGTTGATGTTCCTTCTATTGGTAGATCAGTTTATTATGTTTCTTTCATTAATGATTTTAGTAGAAGAACATGGGTTTATTTTCTTAGAAGTAAAGCTGAAGTTTTTAGTTATTTCAAAAAATTTAAAGCAATGGTTGAGTTGTAGACTAGAAAGAAGATAAAGTGTTTGACAACTAATAATGGCATTGAATATTGCTCCAATGATTTTGACACATTTTGTAAAGATTTTGGTATTAAAAGAGAGAAGATAACTTTGTATTCTCCATAGTATAGTGGAGTTGTAGAAAGAATGAATAGGACCTTGATGAAGAAGGCTAGGAGTATGTTGAGTGGAGTTGGACTGGAACAAAAGTTTTGGGTCAAAACTATAGCCACTACCTACTACCTGATAAATAGGTCTCCTACATCAACTCTTGTTGATAAGATGCCAATGGAAGCGTGGTCAAGACACAAGCCTTCACTTAGACATCTAAGAGTTTTTTGTTGTGAGGCATATGCTCATGTGCCAAAGGAGAAGAGGAAAAAATTGGACAACAAAGTTGTCAAATGTATCTTCATCAGATATAGTTATGGTGTGAAAGGATACAAGCCTTGGGATCCTATTGCACAAAAGGTATTTTACTCCAAAAGTGTTATTTTTAGAGAAACTGAGCCTTCTTCTATTATAGTGTAGCTAGAACAGATAAAAGAAAAAAAAGATGTGATTCAACTTCCTACTACACTTGAAAAAGTTAAATCGAGGCCCTTAGAAAGACAAGATGTTGAAGAGAGCTCTATGAGTTATGAATCATCAGAGGAAGAGGGAGAACCTAATCATGAACTTGAACTTGAGCCAGATCTTGTTCAAAGGTCTAGTAGACAAAGGAAAGAACTAGAAAGGTATGGATATTCTCTTTATGATTGGAGGTGTATATTTTCTTTGAATGTTAATATTGATGAACTGAAATTTGTAGAAGAGGCTCTTGGTATGAATGATTCAGAGTCCTAGAAGATAGCCATGGAAGAAGAGATGGCAACTCTTAATAAGAATGACACATGGGACCTTGTACCATTTCCTAAAGGATGAAAGACTATTGGTTGCAAATGGGTGTTCAAAAGGAAGATGGGTTTAGATGGAAGCATTGAGAAGTATAAAGCACATTTGGTTGTAGGAATTCATGAAATTTTTTCTCCTATATAGCAAAAATGACATCCATTCAATTTTTACTTTCTATTGTAGTAGCTTATGATCTAGAAGTTGAGTAGATGGATGTGAAGACAGCTTTCCTTCATAGAGATTTAGAGGAAGAAATTTATATGACATGGCCAGAGCACTTTTTGTTGAAAGGTAAAAGTCATTTGGTCTGTAAATTGAAGAAATCCTTGTATAGGTTAAAACAAAGTCCTAGGATCTGGTACCAAAAGTTTGATACATATGTATTGAGTTTAGGATTTGTGTGATCCAAATCTAGCCACTATATATACTACATGTTTGATGGTGATTATTTCCTGGTTATTGCCTTATATGTTGATGATATGTTGTTTATTGGCAAAGGAAAAGGTTTGATTGCAGAATTAAAATCTCAGCTTTTAGCAAAGTTTGAAATGAAAGATCTTGGTGCTGCAAAGTACATTCTAGGAATGGAGATTATAAGAGATAGACAAAATAGAAAGCTTTGGCTAGGTCAGAGTAAATATGTTGGTAATAATCTAAAAATATTCAATATGCAAGATTCCAGACCATTGAGTGTTCTTGTTACTACGGGAACAAAGCTTTCTAGCTCACAGTGTCCATCCCCATTGTAGATGGAAGAGATGAGTTGAGTACCATAATAGAGTCATGTTGGAGGTTTGATATATGCTATGGTCTATATAAGACTAGACATTGTCCAAGTAGTGGGAGTACTTTCCAGTTATATGTATAATCCAGGAAGAGCACATTGAGATGTAGTAAAAAGAGTTTTCAGACACTTTCAGGGTACCTTAGAGTATTCTATATGTTTTCATGGAATAGGAAATGAGCATTCCTTGGATATTTGAGGCTATGTAGATTTAGACTTGGCCTATGATGTTGATAGTAGAAGATCCACTAGTGCATATGTGTTTACATTAGTCAGTGGTGCAATCAGTTGGATGAGCAAGTGACAAGATATGGTTGCTTTGTCCATTGTTAAGTTTCAAGATTTGCACCCTATTGAACTGGCAATGTTCAGTAACCCTTACTTAACATGGGAGTCATTTCATTATGTGAGACTGGATAATGAAATGAAACCTCTAAATTCTAGGCCGACTCCTATTATATCTTTCAGTCAAAAACTCTAAAACTTAAAGAAAACTTAGAGGGAAAAGGTAAGAAAGAGCAAAAAATAAACGTAAAACCTAAAGCTTAAACTAAGAAAAGAGGTGATAAACTAGAAGTTACTACGAAGACATAATAAAGAGGATTATAGTTCTATGAAATACAGATAAAGCACATTTTTCTTTAAAGGCTTGCACAAGTGATTTATGATAAGGTTTCAATACTGAAACTACAAAAAGAGGATAAATTACTATCTCACTTTGACTAATTTCACCTATAAACACATATCATAACCTGCAAGAAGACTTACTTTTCCACAAAAAGGTGTTGGAATGAGACAGAAAACAAGGAATAATGTAAACATTCATAGGTTAACTTATCAAATCATTCAAAGCACACACAGAGTTTGTAGAAAGGAAAAGAACTTAACAATTTACTTATAAGGCATAATCACACTACTGTCACTAGCATTATTTCTTCAAAATGTTGAATTACAGACCCTGTAAAAAAGCTTAGGACTCAAACGATGTCTCAAAACTCAGTCATAAAATCAAAACTCCTCAAAAATGAGTTAGAAAAATCATTAAGTACAATGCCCAACTGTTTGGGTCGTATGCAGAAAGATAGCCTGGAAAACAGGGCTTAGAACCTTTTGAAATAATGATCTTTTGCTCAAAAAGCTCCACTCAGTCATAAAGAACCCTATGACTCACCTTCCACTATCCACAAAATGCTCAAACTAGTCATAAAGACCTCCAAACTGATGTAGCAAAGTCAAAATTTGACCTCATATATTCCATGCATATGTTTCCTAACTAACTTATGACTCCAAATATCCATTGAATAACATAATACACATGGCTTTAGTCTTTTAGATGCATAAAAAAAAACATATTCAGTGATTTATAAACACCATTAAATAGTTTATTTTTACAACATAACACAATAACAAAATAAGAAAGCCATTACTCACTTAAACTTCTATCTACACTTTTCCCCCCCACGACATTAGACATAGCAAAATATTTTTTGAAATACAGTAAAAATCCCATCAAAATGTCGGATTTCAAAAACTTTATGAAATCCGACATGGGGCCTGCTTTATGAACAATTTTATTTGCAAACCTAAAATCACCTGCAAATTGCAAATTCTTGGAGAGATGCAAGTTAGGGTGTCAGATAGGGTTTGCTGAAGGAATATTTGCCATCTCACCATGATAATGCTTGAGAGAGCATTCAGATTGTTAAGTTGCAATCATATTGTTGACTGTGATATGACTTAGTGCTGGAAGCATGATTTTCCTTTTGTCATTGTCCTTTGGAGTCACCATGATCTTTTATGGTCTGCCTGCTGAAGGTAATGTTTTTCGTCTTTTGTTGTTTCCAATCATTTTGAAAAAAAATGCCATTTATTTCTGTTATGAGATCTTGTTGTTTGGCATTTTCTAGGAATACAAATTTAATACTGTAACTGGGTATCATGAAACCCAAATGGGGTTTTCTCTCTCTGAGCAAATTTGCAATTATTTCTTGTGGCCTAGTTGATGAGTGGCTATATCTTGCACAATACTACCTAAAACCCACAACATGAACTCCTTCAGAGCCTCTGATAACTGTTGATTGAGCCCATCCGTTGAAGTCTTATAAATAGCTTCAAGAATGTAACAAAGATGAGTTTCTGCAAACTTGACCACAGTCAACTCTTTCAGTATTTGATTGATAAGAAACTTGTTAGAATTCTTTAGAATAACTGAGAGGAGGGGGTGAATCAGTTATTCAAGGTCCAAATTCCCTAATAATATTTTTTCACAACTTATAATGAGTCTATAAACTTTTCATCCATCCAAACTTAAATCAACCATCTTAGCAAGTTGCAACAAATCAACATGTAGGAATAAAACATGCAAGATCAACACATGACACAGTGATTTATGTGGAAACCCAATTTGGAAAAAACCACCAGTAACATGCTACTTGATTTCACTCTCCTAAAGTGATGCCCTGTTAAAAGCCTGCCCTGTTAAAGGCTTACAACACACTGTTAAATGTGACCTTGTTAGAGGATTTCACCATACTATTAAGAATGGGCCTGATCAAAGGACTTTAAAACATTTACTTGGAATGTCACCCTGTTAAAGGATTTACAATATGGCTATTAAACCAACCTAAGTCCATAGGATTTAAACTATTTGTTACAATTGCTAGAGAGTAACAATAATGGATTGTTGATCTAATACAACTTACAACATACTTAGCAGATTTTAGATCACTCTTCAGCTCAATCCTTTTGCTTGGCTTTTAATCACTTCAGTTCTTACAGCTTGTCATCTCAAGCTTCGTCTCCTTGAGTCTTCTTACTCATCATACCAATGCATCCATATTTGTGGTCATCTGTTGAAGCAGAGTAACTATGCTTTCTTCCTCCTTAGCACCTCCTTCAACACTTTATGCTTTCATGCTTGACCTCTTCTCTATCTCTTCATGACCTTATGATTCCTTAGATAGAAATCTATTTTGCCTTTGCCGCTCGATTCTCCCTTTCCAACTTTAGGGTTTCAAATGGATTAGGTAGGATACAATGTATCTACCCCATATCTTGTTTTTATCTAGAAAACTTCATCTAGAGTCTAGTTGTATTCTCCAAAAATGTTCTACATGGTGTTTTGTGCCACTAGCTCATCATTCTTATCTTCCATTTAATTCATATATTTCTAGATAACAACCTTGTCGGCTTAGATTTGGCAAATCTTTGATTTTCAAAATAATGTAGCAACTCGGCACTATTGGTTTACTGATGCTCAGCATCTCTGTGTTACTTGACACTTGTATCTGCTCGGCACTTGATTCTGCTCGGCACTCAACACTTGATTTTGCTCGGCATTTGATTTTGCTCAGCACTTGATTCTGCTCAGCACTTGATTCTGTTCGGCACTTGACACTTGATTCTACTCGGCATCTGAAGTTCACTTGACACTTGCTCGGCTTCAACTAGGAAACTATTCGGCTCTTTAATGATCTCAGTTAGTCTTTACAAATGACTTAGCTAAAACCTTACATCTTTGATATGTTTCAATGTGCCTATTCTCTGTGTCTTAGAGTATGTCATCAATACACTTTTTCATCAATGACTTAGCTGATCCTTGGACTTCATTACAACATCATAACTTCAACCTTTCTCTAGGTGTTCTAGTTACATCTTATTGATTGCCTCCTCCTTGTCAATCAACCAATTGATAGTATTTGGATCACTAAAGCAATTGTCATTCTTACAAGTAGAAAATTTGACATCAATGACAAAAAAATGATTGAGAACATTCTTTACGAGTTCCATATGATCATTCCAACAATTTTCCTCATGATCTTTTCAATCATTTCCAACAATCTCCCTCTTTGGCATTGATGGCAAAACCAAACTGATCAATTGATCAACTTAGTTACCATCAAGATTATATACGTTGTCTTCTACTTTTCTTGGTTGCTTGCATCTTTACTACTGATCTCATATATCTCCCTCTTTCATATATATCTCCCTCTTTTATATATATCTCCCTCTTGCTTTGTATTGATTAGGTTTCTGCATATTTCTCCCTCTTTGACATAAATGCCAAAGATGTAACATCTTTAACATGTGAAGTATAAGCTTTGGCTTCTTGATGTCTTCTCCCTCTGTCACCATGCTTTTGACTGATTTGGAGTTTCTGCTCCTACTATCATCCTCTGCATCATTCTTCTAATATTTCAATGATTTGTTCCTGTTGATGTAGGGTAGCATCCTTGTTGCTTTAAATTGCTTGAGTTAGGGGTATTACCCCCAACTTGCCTCTAAGATATTCATAAGCATCTTTGGGCAATGGTTTGGTGAAGATATATGTAGTTTGTTCCTTTGTGTGAATGTATTCCAACTTCACTTGTTTGTCTTCTACCAATTCTCTGACATAATGATACTTGATTGCAATATGCTTAGTTTTTGCATGCATTACTAGATTTTTGGATATGTTTATAGCACTTGTATTATCACAATACAATATCACAAGTTTTGTTACCTGTTCTTTCATTCCTATCAATAGATGTGTGAGCCACACAATGTTTGTGCAATTGACTACAGCTTCCACATACTTTGATTCTGTAGTGGACTGGGATGTGCATGTTTGTTTCTTGCTAGTCCAAGTAACTACCCTTTTACCTAAAAATAATGCACCTCCACTTGTGCTTTTTCTATCATCAATGTTGCCTCCCCAATCTGCATTTGTATATGCATTGAGTTCAAAATTTCCATTCTTTTTGTAGTATAGACCAAAGTTATTAGTTCCTTTAAGATATCTCATTATTCTTTTTACTACTATGAGATGATTTTCTTTGGGATTAGCAGAGAATCTAGCCATTACTCCAACTGCTAATGCTATGTCTGGTCTGCTATGTACAACATATTATAGTTTTCCAATCATGGATCTGTACATTGTTTGATTGACTTTAGCTGATTCATCATTTTTGGATAGCTTATTTCCTATTGCCATTGGTGTGCTGACTAGTTTGGACTCCTCCAATCCAAACATTTTAAGTATCTCTTTGATGTACTTTGATTGTGTCACAAATATACCATGTTTTAGTTGATGTACTTGCAATCCAACAAAAAATTTGATCTCTCCAAACATAGACATTTCAAACTCATGTTTCATTTTGTCAGCAAAGCCTTTGCAAAGAACTTCCTTTCCTCCAAACACTATGTCATCCACAAAGATTTTAGATACAATAATATCCTTACCTTTGTCTGATTTGATGTACATGTTTTTGTTATCATCAGTTCTTTCAAATCCTATTTGCACTAGATACTTGTGAAGTCTCTCATACCATGCTCTGGGTTCTTGTTTTAGACCATAGAGTTCTTTATGTAGTTTACAAACCATATCCCTGTTGTTCTTATCAACAAATCCCTTTGGTTGTTCAATGTAGACTTCTTCTTCCAGTATACCATTTAAAAAAGCAGACTTTACATTCATCTGATAAACTTTGAAATCTTTATATGCAGCATATGCAAGTAAAGTTCTTACTCCTTCCATTCTAGCAATAGGGGCAAATGTTTCCCCATAGTCTAGTCCTTCTTCTTGAGCATAACCCTTGCATACTAGTCTAGCTTTGTTTCTAGTAATCTCACCATTCTCTTCCAGCTTGTTTTTGAATACCCACTTGGTGCCAATCACATTCTTGTCAACTGGTCTAGGAACCAAACTCCAGGTTTTGTTCTTCTTTATTTGATCAATTTCTTCTTCCATAGCTTTATACCAGTCATCATCTAGTAATGCACCATATACTATTTTAGGTTCAGATTTTTTGATCAGACATGATTCATGTCTTAGTCTATTCCTTGTTATTGGTCTTGCATCTTTGTCACCAATAATCTATTCAACAGGGTGATGTCTTTTTACATATTTGGATAATCTTGGTTCTGTCCTTGTTTCCATGTTTGATTTTTCTGATTCAGGGTCACTATGCACTGAGTTGTCAGGTTGTTCTTCATTTATTTCATGTGTATTAACTTTAGTATTAGATTGTGCATTTCCTTCATTCTACAACTCGACTTTTAAATGTAACTCGGCAACTGGTTGTGACTCGACTGAGACTAAAATTTGTTGTTGAGTTTCAATTTGATTGATAGCATCCTCATCAACAGGCATTCCTTCATAAGAATACACAAAGGTTCTATATTCATTTTTTCTCTTTGGTTCTTCAGCTTGGACTTCTGTATGCTCATCAAAGTTTACATTTGCACTTTCCACAATTTTGTTAGTGTTAGTATTCAAACACTTATATGCTTTACTTCTAGTGGAGTAACCAAGGAATATGCCTTCATCACTTTTTGCATCAAATTTTCCATTTCTAGCATCTTTAAGGATAAAGCATTTGCAACCAAATACTTTGAAATGTTTTACATTGGGTGAATGACCATACCATAATTCAAAAGGTGTTGTATTTGTACCTTTCTTGACTTGTACTCGGTTTAGTGTATGAACAGCTACACTTATGGATTCTCTCCAGTATTTTAGAACAACAGTCTTTTCCATCATTAATGTTCTGGCACAGTCAATCACAGATCTATTTCTTCTTTCAACAATTCCATTCTATGGGGGAGTTCTAGGAGTTGACGTTTGTCTTTTGATTCCTTTGTCACTACAAAATATCTCGAATTCATTTGATGTGAATTCACCACCTCTGTCTGATCTCAGGCATTTCAAGCTTTTTCATGTTTCCTTTTCAACTCTAGCCACATACCACTTAAACATTTGAAAAGCATCAGATTTTTGTTTTAAGAACATAACAGTCATCATCAAACAACATTATTTATTTATCTCCTTTATAGCTTTGTACTTCCATTGGACCACATAAGTCAGTATGAACTAACTCAAGTACTTCTTTAGATGTATAGTTTTTATTTTTGAAACTTGACTTTGTCATCTTTCTTAGCCGACATTGTTTGCACATGATATTATCAGGCTTCTTTAATTTTGGTAAACTTTTGACTTTCTTCATTTTACTAAGATTGACTAGATTGTCAAAGTTGACATGACATAGCCTTCTATGCCATAACCATTCATCATCAAATTTTGCAAAAAAACAAGAAACATCATCCATATCAAGGTAAAATAGATTACTTCTTGTTTGATCTCCTTTTCCTATCAATTTACCATTGGTACCATAGATTTTTGCAGTTTTGTTTCCAAATTCTACTTTGCATCCTATATTGCCTAACTGTGAGACACTTAGCAAATTGTAGTTTAATCCTTCAACATAGTATGCATTATCACATGAAATTTGTTCTATAAGCTTAATGGAACCTTTTCCTTTTATTTGACATGGAGCATCATTACCAAATCTAACACTATTTCCATCGTACTGAGTAAAGTTAACAAACTTACTTTTGTCTCATGTCATGTGATGTGAGCATCCACTATCTATGATCCATCTATCATTTTTGTTCATACATGTTACCAGTATTGTAGGTTCTTCTTCATCAAATTGGTCCTTCATGGCTACATAAACAACTTCATCATCATTATCATCAGAATTCTCTTCAGCAATATGACACTTCTTGCCTTTGTCTTTGTAATCTCTCTTATCATCTTCTCTTCTATATTTGTATTTGTTGCCATCCTTGTAATCCTTTTTCTATGTAGACCTTGCAGCAATATGTCCTACTTCATTACAATTGAAACAAATGATATGCATCTTACCTTTGACTTTTCCTTTGCCTCTGTGAAATCTTCTAGCTAGCAAAGCTTCCAATTGTTCCACATCTTCCTCATCAGTGCTACTGTCGCTGGATACATATTTCATCTTTCTTCCCTTCTTTGATTTCACCTATTCAACATCTTTCAGTGATAGCTTGGCTTTGAAAGCAGAATCAACATTCTCAGGTCTATAGTTGTCAAAGTTAGATAGCTCAAATGTAGTGAGTCTACCCACTATTCCTTCAAAACTTAGATTGTTTCCCAGTACACATCTTAGTTCTTGTATTACTGATACTCTAATAGCATAGATAAGGAGCAATGTTCTTAAGAACCTACTATTAATAGTATCTTCATCCAATTGACCACTCAAACATCTTATTGCACTTACCACTTCCTTTATTCTTGTGCCATTCTGAGCAACATTCTCATTTTCCTCCATTTTCATATCATCAAACTTTCCTCTGAGGCTTTCTCTTTTTGCTCTTTGGACATTCTGATCTCCTCCATAGATGTCTGATAGGGCTTTCCACATTTTGAATACAATGTCACATCCTTTGATATCATCAAATTCAGCATAGTTGAGTGCAGAGGCAATTTCCAGCATTGTCTGATTGTGTTCCTGTTTATTTTTCAAATCTTCTACAGTAAGAGTACCAGTTGGATCAACATGTTTAGTAACAATTGAATTTTGGGCATAATCTCCTATGGATCCAAGATGTAGCTTCATCAAACTTTGCCATGCAATAAAGTTGTCTTTGTTGAGCTTGGGGACTTCTCTCTTAGGCATTTTGATCTTTCATACTTATAGTCCCTTTAAACTGAATCAGCAGTTTGGCTCTGATACCAATTGTTAAAATTCTTTAGAATAACTGAGAGAGGGGGTGGGGGGGGTGTGAATTAGTTATTCAAAGTCCAAGTGCCCTAATAATACTTTTTCACAACTTATAATGAGTCTATAAACTTTTCATCCATCCAAACTTAAATCAACCATCTTAGCAAGTTACAGCAAATCAACATGCAGGAATAAAACATGCAAGATCAACACATGACACAGTGATTTACATGGAAATCCAATTTGGGAAAAACCACCAGTAACATGCTACTTGATTTTCACTCTCCTAAAGTGTTTCCTTGTTAAAAGCCTGCCCTGTTAAAGGCTTACAATAGACTGTTAAATGTGACCTTATTAGAGGATTTCACCATACTATTAGGAATGGGCCTGATCAAAGGACTTTAGAACATTCATTTGGAATGTCACCCTATTAAAGGATTTACAATATGGCTATTAAACCAACCTAAGTCCATAGGATTTAAACTATTTGTTACAATTGCTAGAGAGTAACAATAATGGATTGTTGATCTGATACAACTTACAACATACTTTGCAGATTTTAGACCACTCTTCAGTTCAGTCCTTTTTCTTGGCTTTTAATCACTTCAGTTCTTACAGCTTGTCATCTCAAGCTTCATCTCCTTGAGTCTTCTTACTCATCATACCAATGCATACATATCTGTGGTCATCTGTTGAAGCAGAGTAACTATGCTTTCTTCCTCCTTAGCACATCCTTCAACACTTTATGCTTTCATGCTTGACCTCTTCTCTGTCTCTTCATGACCTTATGATTCCTTAAATAGAAATCTAGTTTGCCTTTGCCACTCGATTCTCCCTTTCCAACTTTAGGGTTTCAAATGGATTAGGTAGGATACAATGTATGTACCCCATATCTTGCTCTTATCTAGAAAACTTCATCTAGAGTCTAGTTGTATTCTCCAAAAATGTTCTACATGGTGTTCTGTGCCACCAGCTCATCATTCTTATCTTCCATTTAATTCATAGATTTCTAGATAACAAACTTGTCGGCTTAGATCTAGCGAATCTTCGATTTTTGAAATAATGCAGCAACTCAGCACTATGGTTTACTGATGCTCGGCATCTCTGTGTTACTCGGCACTTGTATCTGCTTGGCACTTGATTCTGCTCGGCACTCGGCACTTGATTCTACTCGACACTTGATTCTACTTGGCACTTGATAATGCTCGACACTTGATTCTGCTCGGCATCTGAAGTTCACCGGCACTTGCTCAGCTTCAACTAGGAATCTGTTCGGCTCCTTAATGATCTCAGTTAGTCTTTACAAATGACTTAGCTAAAACTTTACATCTTTGATATGTTTCAATGTGCCTATTCTCTGTGTCTTAGATTATGTCATCAATACACTTTTTCATCAATGACTTAGTTGATCCTTGGACTTCATTACAACATCATAACTTCAACCTTTCTCTAGGTGTTCTAGTTGCATCTTATTGATTGCCTCCTCCTTGTCAATCAACCAATTGATAGTATTTGGATCACTAAAGCAATTGTCATTCTTGCAAGTAGAAATTTTGACATCAATGACAAAAAAATGATTGAGAACATTCTTTACCAGTTCCATATGATCATTCCAACAATTTTCCTCATGATCTTTTCAATCATTTCCAACAAAACTGTGCAGGGGTAATAGCAACAAATGTGCTTGCAAAGTAATCCGCAAATCACTTTAATTGAACATTAGGTGCATTTCCAAATGATTCCATAACTTTCGTAAGAAAATTAGCAAGATTTCCAGGATTAATTTTTGTTGTTGCTTCAGACAGAGTCACCTTTAGCTTCTTATACTTCTTCTGTTTAGGTATTTTCCTCTTCCCTAACCTTTATAGAATTATCATAGCTTGCAGAAATCAAAATCTCATGGACAAGATGCCATTGTATCATCTTCACATCTTGAGTATGGCCTTGTAGTACAGAGACACACTCAAACTCATTCCCGGGTTGGACTTCCCAGATCCAAATAGACTTGTCACAACCACACATAGCAAGTAATGACCCAGATGTACTCCAAGAAACACTTTTGACTTCATTCTCATATCCCTCTAAGGATCGAACACATTCAAATTCACCACCAACATTTTTCCAAATAGTAGTTGTTGCATCAAAACTTGTTGTTGCGAGTAACTTCCATTAAGCAACCATGCACATGACCTAACAATTCTTGTATGTGTCTTCCAAAATAGCCTTGCAAAACCAAGAAGAAGAAGCACTGGAAGGAGCTGGAGTGTTTCCCCATATTCTAACAGTTTTATCACCACTGTAAGAGGTGAGCAAAAGGGAGCTTCCCCACTTCTACTGATAGGATTTCATGCTACACCCCACACCCTGTATGTGTGCCCTTCCATCACCTCACCCTCACTTAAATGTACCGCTTCAATATCTTCTGATATCATATCTGCCTTTATATTTCAACAATATAGGTATTCTACCAAATCCCTTCTTCAGTTGACTACAGTTGCAGCAAGTTCAGTCCTTCCTTGTCTCTTGATGTAGTTTGCAACAACCTTCATTAGATAATAGTGAATTACTAGCACCAACCTCTCTTCTTGCTAGTTGAGATGAAGAACAAACTACTTCCTCGGTGACCCATTTCCCGAGGGCATCACTATAGTAAAGGCTAGAGTTCGGATCATAATAATATTTTGTAGATTCATTGAAATAGTAACCAGAGGATTCAATATATGACCATTACACTAAATTTTTCATTGATGACATTCTAGGTGCTTGCTCAAATACATGTAAACTTGCCAAGGACACTGCATTCCTGTCATATTCCGGATGAGATTTTGAAGCCCCATATTTTTCTTCCGTAAACATAAATTTAGTCTCTTTCATAGCTGCTAAATCTTTCTTTTAGCTGCACATAGCTTTAGTTTCAATTTGTTGAAGATCTTTGATAGCTTTCTGTTTTTCTTTCTCCTTTGCAACATTCTCTTTTCGCATTGCAGAAAGCCTTTTTGTAACATTTTCCTTGTGACGTTGTCCAAGTTTATGAATTCGATTACTTATAGGGTTGTTGGAAATAAATATCTTGCATTGGTCGCACCATTTGTTCCCTTGGCTCACCCAATACTATCACTTGTTAGCTTTGATTCATTATGTTGCATCTGGACCTCAAGTAGTGTATGAATTACATTCGATTTTCCTTCACTTGGAAAGAAGAGATTCTCTGCTTGATCCTCATAAACATTTCCTTTTCTATGGGTATTTATTTCAACTAGAAAAACATTCTTCATTTTGAATGCTGCATTTATAACTTCATGTTTTTTTCCCTTTTTGTGCTTGTACTTCTTATTGCAATCTTCAAAAATAGGGAAGCTTCAAGAATTAAAGTACCATTCTCTAATCAAAGTGCATTTAGCATATTAACACTACATGTTGTCCGATTTCTTCAGTACTCTATAAATGACAGTGTTTTCCTGAATTTAGTGAATGATCTTTAATTTGAAGAAAAATCATAACAACAGTCTATTTGCTTCATGAAATTTATTTGCATATGATCTTTCAGCTATTACTTCTTCCTCTTGCCTATACAGTACATCACTTCAATAATATGATGAAGGCATAGTTTTGTTCGCATTATAGCACAGTCTTAAACTTTGAATGTGCATTCTTCTTTCAACTTTTATCTCATGTGTTACAGATCCAAATTTTGTAATCAACATTGTGATGGCAATCATTATTTAGTTGATTTAATCCTGTAGCATCTCATTCTATGAGGTTTGATCACGGGCTCGTGACACTCACAATGACTTTTCTTTCTTTCTTTTTAGTTTACATTCTTTGGAAATGCATCAACAGATAGAATATGTCGTTGTAGAGATAGTCAGTCATTGCTTAGATCCTTCAGGATCTAACATCAGTTACTTCCATGTTTTTGCAGATGTTGGATATCATGGAGCTTGGAGCTAGATTAGTGCACCAGAAAAGAGGGTTTGTAACTAGTCAAAGCAACAAGCAGTGACTGGTTATCTCTACTACTCTTTTCTTTCATTCATATGTATCTGTTTGTATATTTTCTTATGAAAGAAATTCAATACAGTGAGCTATACTCACAGCTTGTGTGAGATCTTTTTCCGTTCATCATATTAATTCATTTCATTGTTTGAAAACATCAATGTATATTTGAAAGTAAATAAATGCAAATACATTTCTATTGTTTGAATGAAATGAATGGCACTTCTGTATTTTTATTGCATGTATGCTTAAAATTTTACACATGTGCAAAATTTCAGTAACATCCACTACATAGGCAAAGTATATGGTAGCTACTCATGTCTATATGGAATCCATCTACCTTAAGAGACTATGTTCAGATATAGAGTTCAAACAAGGTACAGTGACAATTTATAGTGACAGTCAAAGTGCAATCTGCCTAGCAAAAAACCCAACATTTCATGCTAGGACCAAGCAAATTGATGTACAATATCATTTTGTGAGAGATGTGGTTGAGGTTGGCAAGGTGAAGTTGGAGAAGGTAGAGACCTTGGTGAATGTTTCTCATGCATTAACTAAGCCTGTGAGCATAGAGAAGTTTAAATGGTGTTCAGAGTCTATAGGCCTCTTGGCCCCTAGTAATTAAGTCCATGACACTACGAATCCCCTAACTAATGCGAGGTGTTCAAAAAGTGAGAGAATGTTGAGAATTGTATCTCAACCTTGTAAGCTTTTTCCACAAAACTCTACAAAATTTTAGCCAAAAAACTCTAGATTTTTTTTAGAAAATTCTACAATTTATTTGTGGTAGTTTTCCACATGTTTATGAGTTGGAAAGAGGTGTATGAGTTGTTATAAATGTGTCTAGTCTCTAGAAAAATTTAGAAGGGCTATTTTTAGAGAATAAACAACTCATTATATGACTTTTATGGGGGTCTAAACTAGAGGACAAAATTATGGACAAAAATGGTATTCTTGGAGTTATAAATTACAAGTGGGTAACATGTGGCATGGTTGTTTTGCCCATGATTTTGGCCCATGGTTTTGTAAAACCACAAATGGTTTCCAAGTGGCAAATCACTATAAAAGGAGGGCTTGGGGAGGTGTTTGAATCATCGAGTTCTATTTGCAAGACTAGTGCTAGAAGGAGTCTCTCTAAGTCTGAGTCTGAGTTTGAGTTGTGGTGATGCGCTCTTGTAAGAACTTGCATTGCAAGTGTATTTTAATCTTCCAGATTTGATAATACATTGTGTGACTTTTAGAGGGTGGGGTTTTTCTCCTTGAAGGGTTTTCCCATGGTAATCATTGTGTTATGCGTTCATTGTTTTTTTTTTTTTTTTTAAATGTTATTATGTATTTCTTGAGATCTTTGCAATAGTTAGTTGAATTTGCATAATTGTCCTCTCAAAGATTAGTGTAGGAAGTGATTCTGTGCACCTTAGCTTCCTTACAATATTGCATACTCGCACATGAGAACAAATGAGCATAAATTTTAGAAACACTAAATCAAAGATGAAATTTATTATAAAATTATATAAAGGAAACATGCAATAAATAGGAGGAAATAGGTGAATGAAGAATATATATAAAAGGTATCCACTTGTGAAATAAAAATTCCAATGCTGAGAGGCATAGTAGTATAAAGCATTTCAATTTTCAACTGTGCTACATTCCAAAGGTTGCACTTTCTTAGTAATAATAATAAAGAGAATGCACTTCCACATAAACATGAAAAATGCAAAACAAAAATTTTGATTTGCTGACAGGTGAAAATCCAACCTAATGGTAAAATAGCTTGAAGGTCATTAAAAAAAAGCATTACCACAAGAAAACACTACAAAACTCCAAATATATATTTCTATAAAAACTTTTCGAACCTATGATGCAAAACATGAGTGGTTGATGCATGGCATATCAACTTACAACCTATCAATTAAGGAGCACACTAAAGTGACAATAATATTGACAAATGTTTTTAAAAAAAAAATTCACATTTGTTTACAACTTCATCTTTGGGGTATAGGTAGATTTCTTATTTCATGTCAAACCCTGAGGCTTGGCTTTTAGAATAGAAGTCAGAAAGGATTGAATTTCACCATGAAGCATGATTCTTGAGTCTCAAAGAAGTTCTTGTATACAAAATTTATATAAAAAGATTTCAAATTTGTCACAAAAATTTCATTGGATGTTGTTGCAAATTATTTGTTCCAACATAAAAATGATGTGAGAAGCTTCTATTGTGTGAAGGGTATATATACTTTGTCAGTGATCTATGAGCCAAATTGATACATGAAAATCAATATATTTATTTGTGTTAAGACATTTTAGCTTCAGTCAAATATTCAGGTAATCAATTGTATAAAGATAATTCTATCACCTTATATCAGAATCAAAACTCTATGCATTCTGGAATCTGTACTAACATATTCTAATTATATCTATCCTCTCTTAACATGATTTTATGAGCAGATCAAATCATGACCAAAATTTCCATTCATGAGCCTCTATGTGGATCGAGCAAATGATTTATATAGCTATATCAGATCAGTGATTTGCCTAAAACTATATTAGGCAATGTATTAACTAAAAAAACTAAAGATTACATTAATCAAGTTATTAAATATAAATTCATATCATGAGCGGACATGAGAAATGTCCACTCATGACATGCCCTTTGTAATCTTACCCCTTTGAGGTAATATTAATATCTAATCAATCAGACCAAGAGAGCATATTGAAATCAATTAATAATCTATCTTTGGAAAGTTTGGCATATACAGACTTGTAGATATAATGTCACAACCTGCCTTCCATCAAACCAAATAAAACGAAAAATGTAGTTAATTACAACCCTATTAATTCGCACCACTAATAGAAATTGGGAAGTCAGTTAATAAATTATTTATGATTGGGAAGTTTGCGGAAGAGAAATGGTTGCAGGCTACAAAAATTACGTTAAGTGTTCGTCATAAGTTGGACATACTACGGAGAATGCAATATAACTTGTCATCACTCGCAACATCAAAAAAAAAAAAAACTTCAAAGATAGTCGAGAAGCCTCTTATTCTCTGCATTGCAGCATTTTGAATATTTCTACTGGTTTTATATTACTCTGGCCGCCATATTCTTGAATCCAACCAGCAGTTTATTATGGGTATTGAGAAAGAATACCGCAACTATGTACTATATAATATTTCTCTGATTGCTGGAACTGTGGGAGTTGCTTCAATGTTCTCTGGTTCGTATCACTTGAGGGCATGGAGAAATGATAGCTTGGCAGCCACAACTTCCTCTACACTCATTGCTTGGGTTTTGACGGCTTTGGCTTTTGGAATGATCCTAAGGAAGAGGCTAAAGTGAATGGCAATTGGAGACTGTCTTAGACCTCAGTCCAATTTGTCAAGTGTGGCTCTTCAATGGGCCTCTTCTCAAAAGCTCTCACTATATTCTTGAGGGGACTTTGAATGCCTTCATGGCAATGGGAAGACCTACTTGGAAGGAGGCTAAATCAACAATCCAGAAGCTTTATCAGAAGAAAGATTGAAATTAAGTTCAGAAGTTTTGGATTTAAGGGCGTGGAGGAAGAACAAATTCGAGGCAACACAGGAAAAAGAAAACTTAGCCATCACATTCTAGGTTCTTTCTTTCAAAGCGTTACACAAATTAATGATTAAATTGTTTCTTTAAGACAATGTAAATCTGTGGAAGTGAAGTTGGGAAATGTCTTCTTGTATCTCTTGAAATTGTTGGTTGTAAATAGGGTAAACCCTTGCATTTTATTTGAAGGTTTATAGAAAATGCAACTAAGATTGACTATGATTTAGAGGATTGGTGGGTCTTTACATGCTAGAGTAAGATAGCATACCAAAACCCTATACATTTGAAACAAGCATGAAACGAGTACCAAGTTTAAAATTTTGAAAATATTTTTCTACTTCTCCTTATTGTATTTGGAATACATGCTCTCCTTTATTCTGAAGGTACTGGTTGAAAATCTGATTTGTTGGGACACCTCATCTACACCCTTACCTAGCTACACATCCTCTTAGTCATATTTTATTGCTTGAACCAAAATGTCGAGCTTCTTTGAAAAACACTATCGCTTCAAACTCAGGCCTTGATTATGTGTATTGCTTAATGTGTCCTGTCATTATTGTTAACATCCTGACCCATATTAGGGTAGAATATCCATTGAGATCTCTTCCTCTAGAAGATTTCATTTGTGATTTATTCCTTTACCTAAGAATGAACAGAATCAAAGATTACACATGTGGGTCTGTGGATTATTTTTCACCATTCATCAAGCTTAAGTGGTAGATATTTATCAGTTATGGAACTAGCTTCTTCTCTTATAGGGCTATGTGCACTAGTGGGATGTACTTGCATCTTACTACATATTGTTAGCCACATCTTGGCACCAACACCGCAGCCATCTACCTGACCATGAGGACAAAGATAGAAAGAGGATGTTTTGGTTTCCTTAAGTTTATTTTGTTCATAGTGTACATGCTATGTATTGAGTATAGATGTTACCGTTAGCCAAGAAGAGTGAGTATTTTACTATGTTTTCATACTTGGAATTTCTAAAGTGAATGGCATATCAAACTATATGAAGAAATAAAGGAATTATTATGAAATTGACCCGTTTGTTTATTAAGTGGATGTTTATTTTTCTTTATATGTTAGAATGTCAAAGAAAATCATGCTTTTTTGATGATAGACTGATAAAGTCATCTAATAATTTTATGATGATTTTACATGGCTTGTTGAGGATGCCATATTATGGATTTGCTTATGATTCCTATTCTTCATGTATCTTTACACATAAATGATGATTATGAAGTGAGTTGGAAATAAGGATAAGTTCTTTTAATTATGTTAAGATGGAAGCTGACCTAATTATGTGGTTAATGTAGATATGACTATTTGTTACTACACAATTCCATTACTCTTCTAAGTTTTACTTGTTTAGACTACTTTGTTGTTGGGTTGGGTATCTTTCATGTCAGGAAAGATTTCGGGGAAGCTTAACAACTTCGTGGTAGGGTGGAAAAGCAGTCCTACAATATTCTCGCCTTGTGTATTTAGACAGGTTCAAGAGCTCTTTTCAACTTGGTCGTCATGGTTTAGTACCTGGTATCTGGTATTTGGTATTAGTAATCTGGTAACGAATTTATAGTTTTTTTAAAATTTGAGCATATATGTAAAGTTAATGATAGTTAATCGACTAATGTTGACTAGTCAATATTCAAAAGACTTTGACTCTCGTTGATTTTTTCACATATTATGGAGATTGTTGGTGTGGCATTTGTTTTGCAGGGGCAGATATTACATATGGTATCAGAGCTCTTGGTTCCACACTTGGGCCTTGAGTTCACTATGCTAGACATAGAACTATAAGTCAAATTGTTTACATTCTATAAGTATGACTTGATGACATGGGTTACATAATGTGTCTCTTAGCTATGATTACATTAGACATAGAAGGATTTGATGTTCCTTATGCATGTCATGATTGTGAGTTTAAAATTTCATTCCTTAAAAGATTGTCAAAATGGAAAGTTTATGGAATGACTAGTAACTTGCTTACCTCATTAATTTATGATTATATGTATTTTAAACCATGTGATGATATAATGAGTATATTGGAATTGAACTATTGAGATAGTCAAAGGATGGTTTACTTTTGCACTAAGTTATGAGAGCCTACCAAACAAAGATTCAGCTTGTGATAAAAATGAAAAATGTTTTTTATTATATAAATGACATGTGATGCACATGCGGTGCAAGAATTTATAGAACTATTTTATGCAGGTTCATGAGGATCATTGAGTAACTTAAAATGCTAAGTAGGAAGAAGATGGATTTCATTTGCAAAAGTATTGTATGTTCCATTATGCATTTAGAAATATGTGACTAACAAGATAAATTTCATGTGATGCATGAGAAGTTTGGTTATGTTCTTGGTGATCCTTGGACGCAAGGTGTCATTAAACATCTACTCCCTCTTGGTGACTAGTGAGAGTCATTGTGCTTTAAGTGAATTGGGTTTCATTTTATTATGTTCGATTTCATGAACTTGGATGTGATGAAGGACTAGCTTGATATTTTATGTTCTTTGTGACCACCAAGCCACCAATTTCTTATGTGAGCTATTTACTTGACTCTTGTTCAATTTTATTTTGGTTTGTATCTCCTTTTTTGACTTTTACTTAAGAATTATGAATGTTATTTTTAAGATTTCTTTGATCTTGAGGTGGCTAGGGTGTGTGCGCGTATTTTTTATGTTGCTAGTCCTATGATTTGGAAGTGATTTCATCTATGTTGTTCATTGTGGAGCATTGATAGGATGTACAAGGGAGTAGATTGTGAATAACATGCCATTCTTCCTTTTGCATTTATCTTATGCTATTTTTATTATTATTATTATTTTGGAAAGCTTACCTTCCACTATGGTCGTCGAATGTGGACAAACAAGGAAGGTTAGATGTTGTGTACTTTCCTCCATGGAAGGGTGTAATGTAGCAATTATGGGACAGATAGGTGGATATCTTCATGTTTAGTTTCCCTATCTACCAGTTCTATAGAATGGATACATGTCTGTTCTTGTTTCTTCTACAGGTAATTCTAGATTTTGAAAGTGCTTGGCCAAGCCATTTTAATTTTTCCAAATACAGTATATGTGACACATGGTTATACCTATTTGGAATTCTTTTTCTTTTACTGCATATGTGTAGATATGTAGTTATTTATTTCCCAGCTACATTTCATGTTTAGACTACTAGGCACATGGTTGCAATGTAGAAATGTTACACGGTCACACCAGATCCATTCGATCCATCTTGTTCCGAGAAGCTAGGCTTCTCGTGTTAGGGTCGGGGTATTCTTCGAGTTAGGAAGAATCCTGAGGAAAGTATCCACTCTGTGTTTGGCAAGGTTAAAGTGCCTAGGCCATACTTCTGTCTCAAGAAGCAAGTGGGAGACGTCCTACAACTTTGGAGACTGAAGACCAAAATGGAAATGTCATCTCAGTTTGATTGTCTTGCTCGTCATTTGAGATGTACTTAATTACACCATTATGTGATGATTTAATGGCGTAAAGGTCATACATCACAACATGTGCTTATATGTTGGTTAAGCACACTATGGCGACAAAATGGGCGTGGGGGCCTAAGGTCACTCACTTGATAAAAATTGGATTACTAATCCTTGCAGGTGATTGGCGAGTATACCTAGATGATATACTTAATGGTGCTAAACATATGATAGATGACATTGTGTCTTCATGATGTGCTTATTGTTCCATGTTCAACGTGTAGGTTGACATTTTCTATGATGCCCATTGAGGTATGATGCTTTACATTATACTTTGTATATTTAGTAAATCATGCTTTTGATGGATGGATTCCTTGGATAATGTCATGTGTTACATTTGTAAATGGATAATTATTGTTAACCCTTGATTATGGTAGTGAAACAAGTGTTAACTCATTAAACTATAGTTTACTTATTTATGTGAACCTTGAAAATGATAATGTATACTTAACAAGACATGGTCAACTTCTTCTAACATTTTCATTTATGGCATAGTCATGTGATGGTATGTTGTGTTCGACAATTTGGTCGATAATAGGTTATGAAATGTAACTTTAATTGCACCTATCATTTCGACATGTATGTTGGAAAATAGAATGAAGTTGCAACTTAATTGGAAGATATTGTATCTACTTGTTGACTCAACTAATTGTAGAGGACCTTTGACTAACCTGATTTGATTTTTGGCCTATGTGGCAAGTCTATAAAAATATGGTCTTCCTATGAGGATGCAGACAGGTATGTATAGATCCCTTTTTTATCTATTTTGATAATATTTTTGCATTGGTTTTATGTATATGTGCTGATCCACCATGCATGTGACTTTTACTTTATAGAAAGTTGTTAACCCCTTTTATTTAGTCAATTGGTCAATGAATAAAGATCAATGATGTAGTCATCTTGAGTTATCTGTTTGACTCCTAGTCGATATGGTGTTCAACATAGACTTAGACCCTTTGGTTGACTTTGTGTTTGGGATTTATCTATTGGTATAAAACTTGGGTTAATGTTATTTGACACATTTAATTGTGCGACTTTCTATCCTTGATCTATCTATGATAACGGTTAAACACATGTTAATTTGGAGCTATATGCGAATTAAGATGCATAATGATGATTAAATGTTAATGATTACATTAATGAAATTTTTATGTGCATGTCATTATTTCTCTTAATGATCTAACGAGGATGACTTAGATGTAATGATATTTCATTACTTGATTACATTTCATGGACACTAGTCTATTTATGTGGACAATTACTCACTTAGTGAACACATGTTAAATGGTATGTATGGTACATATCGCTTGTGATTAAAAGATGAATTAAGAGGTCATTTTGACTGCTAATATTTGAGTTGATCTCCTTGAGATACTAATTAGTATGGCAAGATGTGGATAAGAAGTACCTACTAGCACGAAAAAAATCCATAGGCGATGCCAAGGTATGGTAATTGCATAGGTATGTGTGTGATATCATGTGATTTTAAGTCAATATGTTACAAAATTTGAGACTTCTTGAGATAAGGAAGTATAAGATTTTATATTTCATTGGAAGGTCAATTTGATTTCTAATATATGGTGGACTGACATTGGGTGTTGTTCCTATACTATAACAGAGGGAACGACACATTCACAGAAAGGGGGAATATTGTCAGAGAGAGGTAGCCTAACCCTGTAAAACTATAGATTGGTAATGGAATTCACACACTCACATAGCAAATTTCTTCAAATGATTAAATAATTCTAAATATGTATGTTTCTCCATGAATTGTGTTACTTCAATTATGTGTTATGAAAGGTTGTATGTTAATATATCTAATCATAATTACCTTCCATTCAAGTGATAAGTTTGACAATTTTGTTGAAGTAGATGGTACACAATCTTGTTGATTCTTATAGTACTTTAATTAGAATATATGCATACTTTTAAGCCTTGAAAAAAATGGAAGTTAAAATGTGAAAAATTGTTCTCTTTGGTTATGAATGCAATATTCATCAAGCATCGAGGACGATGCATCTCCTAAGGGGGAAGGGATGTCACAACCTGCCTTCCATCAAACCAAATAAAACGAAAATGTAGTTAATTACAACCCTATTAATTCGCACCACTAATAGAAATTGGGAAGTCAGTTAATAAATTAGTTATGATTGGGAAGTTTGTGGAAGAGAAATGGCCGCAGGCTATAGAAATTACGTTAAGCGTTCTTCATAAGTTGGACATACTACGGAGAATGCAATATAACTTGTCATCACTTGCAACATCAAAAAAAAAAAAACTTCAAAGATAGTTGAGAAGCCTCTTATTCTCTGCATTACAGCATTTTGAATATTTCTATTGGTTTTATATTACTCTGGCCGCCATATTCTTGAATCCAAGCAGCAGTTTATTATGGGTATTGAGAAAGAATACCACAACTATGTACTATATAATATTTCTCTGATTGTTGGAACCGTGGGAGTTGCTTCAACATTCTTTGGTTCATATCACTTGAGGGCATGGAGAACTGATAGCTTGGCAGCCGCAACTTCCTCTGCACTCATTGCTTGGGTTTTGACGGCTTTGGCTTTTGGAATGATCCTAAGGAAGAGGCTAAAGTGAATGGAAATTGGAGACTATCTTAGAACTCAATGCAATTTGTCAAGTGCAGCTCTTCAATGGGCCTCTTCTCAAAAGCTCTCACTATATTCTTGAGGGGACTTTGAATGCCTTCATGGCAATGGGAAGACCTGCTTGGAAGGAGGCTAAATCAACAATCTAGAAGCTTTATCAAAAGAAAGATTGAAGTTAAGTTCAAAAGTTTTGGATTTAAGGGCGTGGAGGAAGAATAAATCCAAGGAGGCAACACAGGAAAAAGAAAACTTAGCCATCACATTCCAGGTTCTTTCTTTCTAAGCTTTACATAAATTAATGATTAAATTGTTGCTTTAAGACAATGTAAATCTATGGAAGTGAAGTTGGGAAATGTCTTCTTGTATCTCTTGAAATTGTTGGTTGTAAATAGGGTAAACCCTTGCATTTTATTTGAAGGTTTATAGCAAATGCAACTGAGATTGACTATGATTTAGAGGATTGGTGGGTCTTTACATGCTAGAGTAAGATAGCATACCAAAACCCTATACATTTGAAACAAGCATGAAACGAGTACCAAGTTTAAAATTTTGAAAAGCTTTTTCTACTTCTCATTATTGTATTTGGAATACATGCTCTCCTTTATTTTGAAGGTACTAGTTGAAAATCTAATTTATTGGGACACCTCATCTACACCCTTACCCAGCTACACATCCTCTTAGTCATATTTTGTTGCTTGAACCAAAATGTCGAGCTTCTTTGAAAAACACTATCGCATCGCTTCAAACTCAGGCCTTGATTATGCGTATTGGTTAATGTGTCCTGTCATTATTGTTAACATCCTAACCCATATTAGGGTAGAATATCCATTGAGATCTCTTCCTCTAGAAGATTTCATTTGTGATTTATTCCTTTACCTAAGAATGAACAGAATCACAAATTACACCTGTGGGTTTGTGGATTATTTTTTACCATTCATCAAGCTTAAGTGGTAGATATTTATCAGTTATGGAACTAGCTTCTTCTCTTATAGGGCTATGTGCACTGGTGGGATGTACTTGCATCTTACTACATCTTGTTAGCCACATCTTGGCACCAACACCGCAGCCATCTACCTGACCATGAGGACAAAGATAGAAAGAGGATGTTTTGGTTTCCTTAAGTTTATTTTGTTCATAGTGTACATGCTATGTATTGAGTATAGATGTTATTGTTAGCCAAGAAGAGTGAGTATTTTACTATGTTTTCATACTTGGAATTTCTAAAGTGAGTGGCATATCAAACTATATGAAGAAATAAAGGAATTATTATGAAATTGACCTATTTGTTTATTAAGTGGATGTTTATTTTTCTTTATATGTTAGAATGTCAAAGAAAATCATGCTTTTTTGATGATAGACTGATAAAGTCATATAATAATTTTATGATGATTTTACATGGCTTGTTGAGGATGCCATATTATGGATTTGCTTATGATTCCTATTCTTCCTGTATCTTTACACATAAATGATGATTATGAAGTGAGTTGAAAATAAGGATAAGTTCTTTTAATTATGTTAAGATGGAAGCTGACCTAATTATGTGGTTAATGTAGATACGAATATTTATTACTACATAATTCCATTACTCTTCTAAGTTTTACTTGTTTAGACTACCTTGTTGTCGGGCTGGGTATCTTTCATGTGAAGAAAGATTCTGGGGAAGCTTAACAGCTTCGTGGTAGGGTGGAAAAGCACTCCTACAATATTCTCGACTTGTGTTTTTAGTCAGGTTCAGGAGCTCTTTTCAACTTGGTTGTCATGGTTTAGCACCTGGTATCTGGTATCTGGTATTAGTAATCTGGTAACGAATTTATAGTTTTTTTAAAATTTGAGCATATATGTAAAGTTAATGATAGTTAATCGACTAATGTTGACTAGTCAATATTCAAAAGACTTTGACTCTCGTTGATTTTTTCACATATTATGGAGATTGCTGATGTGGCATTTGTTTTGCAGGGGCAATTATTACACATAATTACATTCTCACATAGAAATCAGTATTTCATATAATACTCCAAATTGATTCCCTCAAAAGTATATAATCTGATTATAACCTTCCTGAAAGGAAGTCAATGAATTAAAATCTGCACATAATACCAGTATGATTAAGAAGTTTAATATAAATTTACAATTTGAGTAGTCAAGGCTCAAGCTAATCGAGAAATTCAAAAAATATTGATCTACATATAAAAATATGCTTAGCCACCAGCATCAAACTTGGCTTCCAATGACTTCTTGATAAGCATTAAATCAATAATGATAGGGAGATGCCCTACTAAAGTTTCTTTACAATCAAATTTTACCTTTGGTTTAATCAAATAAAACCCCTCTTATTTCTATGGCATAAATTGTTTCCCTTTAAAATTATTGAGACTAAATCTTCAAAGTGCAGAATATAATTCTAAGTACCAGAGGTAGCAACATCTAGAACTTGTCAAAATTATGAATGAATAAGAAAAGAAACTTACAAGAAACTTCCTCCCTTGCTTTTGATATGAACTCAAAATTGTCCTTTGAAGGAAATACCATCAGTAGAAGTATTCTATGTGCCATCAAGTTATATGCGATCAAAACAAAACAAGAAAGATTCATACAACTTTTTCTTCATTTATGAAGCCTTGTTCCAATTAATAAAAGAAAGAGACTAACTGCCAATGCACATTTTGAATATCAAAACTGAGGGATCTTATTTGAGTGACAATTCCCATATACGAAGACTTGTCAAATGATTTAGATTTGTTCCTCGACATACCAGTATACTAAAGGTTAAACCCAATAAAAAACTATAACATGACAAGGACATTGCATTTAGCATTTTCTTTATAAAAAATGCAATCATATTTCTAAGTACACATGAAATAATGTCAAACATAAATTTTGAAATGTATTCTCAGGTTGGTTGTACCTCACTAATGGATTTTTGAGCTTTGAATAATTCATGATGAGAATTGCATTTGATGCAAATAATATCTAAGGATATAGAAATCTAATGGAAAGTTTCATTTTTAAAAATGAACAAAAGAATTAAATTATAGCAAGATCTATAACCAAAAAAAAAGTTTTGGCAATGATATATCTTGTTCCACTGGATATTTATCAATGCACTACTCATTCAAGAGTTGTGCCTTCCAAGTAAAGCTAAGAAAAATGATGAGAAAGAACTCCAATCTTGAAATATTGACAATCAACTTAGAAATGATTAGGAAGACAAACAAATAAAATTTTCAGCTCCAACACTTTTATAAACCTTCAATATGTGTCACATGAAAGTTTTGGATTGAAGTATTGCACATGCACCCAATGCAACATGTTCAGGTGTTCCTAGTTTCCCTAAGCTTCTTGTGAGTTTTGGCATACAATATTTGATGAGAGATGGGAAACTCTTTAGAAATTTTTTGAGAGACCATCTCATCATCCTATAAATATCTATTCCATTAGAATAAGATAAGATGTATTAATTATTAGTAGATTCTAGTTTCAACCCAAATGTTATAATTCATGAAGTTTTCAAATTGATTTGAAATAGGTACTCTCTTTAGGATGGATCTCAATTAACATAAAAAGTAAGGCATTGAGAGTAATTTTTTACTAGAACAAAAGGCAAATTACTCATCACACAAATAATGACTCAGAAGATCACCAAAATAGGCCAATTTAAATAGAGACGTTTAGTTTTCAATTTATGAAATCAAGTGATGCAAGTAGTGCCCATCTTAGAACAACAGAGGAGGTAGTTGTAAGATTGAGGAATATCATTGCAAATATAGTGTCAAACAATAAATTTAACACAAGTGAAATCATATAAACATGATTCGAGTATTGTCGGCTAGTTGGAAGCAACTGTTGGATTTTTTGTGAGAGAAATTACCAATGTGGATATGCATGACCAATAATTCTTGTGTATCAGTGTCTATTTTGACTCTCATGCAATAAGTCATTCATTTGGGATTTTAGTAACTTCTCATTGCATATTATCATTTTTTTAGAGATTCATGGACTAGTGGTACAACTCATAACTCTTGCATTGAGTTTCATGTTCTCTTGGGAAACTCTAAACTAGGACCTAGTAATTCTTCTAATCATCTTCCCTATTTTTAAACCCAACACAAGACTGTTTGACTTCATGATGGATTTCAATAGTGATATGACTTCCTATCTTGGTCTCCCTTTCTTATTGTGCCCTCTTTATGCAAGGTAGAATAGGGTGACTTTGGGTAATGTCCCCTATCACTCAAACTTTTTATGCATATCCATGAGATTCAAATTGAGGATTCTTTCCATGGGAATGAGAAGTCTTTGAAATGTCATGCTCTCATGTGAAAACTTGTCTTATTGTACCCAAATCCAAACATTTTTTGCAATTAGATCACATCTAATTGGAAAGGTGAATTAGAGGAAGAGATTGTCATTTTACCCCATGTAATCTAAGCTTTTCATACTTGAGTATGAATGTGTAAAAGATAAATAAAATGTGTTAAAAGGTAAAGTAAAACAAGGGACCACTATAGGGTATTCACTTAATAATAAGGCAAAGAAAAAAAATAATAATAAGGGACTAAAAGAGATAAATAATCAAATCTTGAAGGTGCCTTGAAGGAATAATTCCAGCAATAACTCACTATAATGATTACTCTTCTCAAACAAGAGACAAGTGAAGGCAATAGAATATTCAACCCATGGATGTTTTACACCATGAGCACAATAGGAAAAGGGAAATTTACAAAGATTAGGCCAATATTATCAATGAGTGTATTCACAAGAAGTCTATTATTCACATTCAAAAATTTCACATGTCACCTTATTTGGTTTGTGCATTCAACAACTTGTAGTAAATTGTGATATCCCAACATCCTAAAATTAGTTTGACAAGTAGATATATAGTTTGTCTCTTATACATAATCTACATTTTTATAGCAAAATAATAAATATGTGGTGATTGATGGAGCTTGGTAATCAACATTATATCCATCATCATGTAGGAAACATGACTATGATTCTATTTATATGTGACCATAAATGATCACTTGTAAATCCCACCATAACTATTGGCTATATGACAGACTGATGATTTGATGATCATTTGTAGTAACCATAATCTTGTAATCACCATCATAATATGCATTTCATTTAGTAATCCAACTACATATGCAAAAGCCATCACCCTGGATACATACATCCATGATATATAATACCATCAGCATCCTATCATATAAATATGCACCACAATCATCATTGTCATGCCTACATATACAATAGTAGTATAATAATATCATACATACATGCATCCAAAATTATGCAATTGCATTCATCATTCAACCAATAACATTCTTTGTCATACAGTCATGCCACCACATCAATATTGAGCATCGGCCTTCTATATGATCACATCACATCATATTAGTAATACATCATAATCATGCTTACCATTTCTGTGATTATCTTTACATAGCATAGCTACACATTATGGCATGATTAGTATGGTAATAAGGAATGACCAATTATTATGATAATCATTGCATGATTACTAGGGTAACCATTTAGAATAATAGTGTTTTTATATGTGTCTCTTCCTTTCATTATGCACATATATTATGAGAATCATATCATTTGATGGAAACATGATTTGGAGAAGATATTATATTTTGTGTCCTTTGAGGATCACTCTACATCAGAGCATATTTCCTTTGGAAACCATTGGTGCAAGCATATAAGGATCAGCCAAAGAGGGAATCACCATTGAAGTATATAAATATTGTTATATTAGAGACAACTTTAGTATTATTTAACAACATAATAATATTGTCATTTTAGAAAACTTGCCACAATATTCAAAGTATATTATTATTGTTATAATGGTGTGCATATTATCAATTCTATATCAGACACAAAAAGCAATACTTGGTACCTAGACCACTCTCAATTGTGTATATAATTATATGTATATTAGAAACAAAATATATTTTTATTTTGACTTTTATGAAATCATTATCATTTTGTATCAATGAATGCATTTGGAATTAAGCATAATTCAAATACTTACTTAATTATCATTAATTTTTTACCCATTCATTGAATTGTAAATATTACAAGTAATGTCTCGGTATATACAAAAAAGGGAATTACATAAACATTAAGTGCACTCACAACTTTCACATCCCATCTTCTTTTGGTTATCAAGTAAAGCCTATGGCTCTTAACATAAGCTAAAGGTGACATCTCTTTTGTGTACCTTTTTTGATGAGAATGGCATACAAATTGAACATGATGAAGTGCAAGATGAATTTCAAAGGTTAGCTAAGGAAACACTCTCAAGAGCTCATTTACAAACTATTGGCTTGCTAGATATATTCAAGATGGTGAAGATTGACACATTAGTCACACAAAGTAGTTTGAGCTACAATGTGCAAATATATTTGATGTACCCATATAAAGGACAAGTACAAAGTTTCTTTCAGGGATTCTAGAGGACACAAGTTACAAAGGATCATACTAGTGTAATTGTTGCAAAACTAAGGAAATAAAAGAATTTCTTGACAATTACATTTGGAGCTCAAGTAAAAGGAGTGGGAAGTTTTCAATAAGGGGCGGATTGGAAATACATAATTGTTTGATAATTTTGTAGTTTTGCAAATTGGTTCAGCTTCTAGAGAATGAAGACTTTTCCAAGTGACATTATCTTCAGAGTAGGAAGATACTCTCATAATAATTCAATGTTTGTCAATTTTCTTGTGAGAATTATAAACTTGGTATTGAATCTCTGAATTAAATAATTGAAGGAATCAAGGAACATAAGTAAATGAGTTTTTACCATCAAATTCCAAGAGAGTTCATGCTACTGTATTCAATATTTCCTTCAAGATTTGGTGGGTGATTTTTAACAATTGGAAAGTTCTAAGTTGATATGATGCGTGCTCTAATTTTGGTAACAAGGTTGCAACTAGATTTACAATAAGATTCAAGGAGGAAGATTGTTACTGTAAGTTTATATTGTTTGAAGACTACTTTGAAAATGTCATATGGTGAGAGTATTGTGTGGAGGAATTCAAAATATAATGGTTGGTGTACATGTGTAATAAATAGTAATACCAAATTCAAGATTTCTTTGAAAATGCCATTGTGATCGGGTAGTGGAAGTGTCATTGTTAACAAAAAGTATCTGAAGAAGTGGTGTTGTTGAGTGTTGTGTAAATAACTGTTGGTGGTGACATTTAAGTTCAATTCTGGAGACTGTGAGTGCAACATAGAGATTGGGGTATGATCTTTGGAAATGGGAGATATTCATGATAGAATCAATCAAAGGTTTTTGTAGTGTGTAGAACCTTTGGACATTTGAGATAGGTCATAGACAAGAGTTTAGGGAGTGTTTTTAATCTACAAAGTCATGATAATAGCAACACCAATGTGAGACATAGTGTTAGTTTGTGATAGTTTTATGCCTTGTCAATTGCAAATGCATGGTGGCTGACATTCATATTGAGAGTGTTCTAGCATGTTGATTTCCTGATATGATGTGTAATGTTGGGGAGTGATGTGTAAAGAATGACAAATACTCGGAGTTGAGAATATCATTTCAAGGTACACAAGAATTATAAACTCTTCTTAGTTGAAATAGTTAGTATTATTTGCTGAAGAATCTCTAGATCAAATTGAACACACTACTAAGGACAGTTTTGGCCTTTTAATCTTTCTCTACATTCTTTTCAAATAAAAGACATGGATGTGTTTGTATGTACTGTGTAGTAGCAATTTTTTTCTTAGTAAGGTGAATGAGATAAACTAAACATTATGGAATGAAATAATTTCTAGTTATGTTGGATTGTAATTTTTTCACTTAGTGTTGATTGATCGTCATATGTAAGAAATTACTCAAAATCTGAGCATCAATTAGATATATAGTCAACATATTTGAGACTGAGACAATGAAGGTATAAGAGGGATTTTATTAATTAAAAAAGTCATTAAAAGGGGTGTCATCTTACACTGTTTTGAGACAGAATTGGTCTACAGGACCTATTTGAATGTGCACATAAGTTACCAATGTAACATTCCATTTAATTTGGTTGCAAAAGTCACATTGGAGTTGCCCTACTTTCTATTTCCATCCCCACATCTAACCATATCATGGAATTCCTCATACATGAAGGTGACTTTGTTGTGGATTGTCACAATACTACAATCCTTATCTTTCTCCATGTTCATTTAAACAAAACACACCTCTAGTAATGGGGGAGTATCACTTACATTTAAAGACATAATTTTAAGTATTTTTACATATTGTAGAAGGTGGAGAAACATTAGTTAATAGTAAGTGTATCTTCTTATCATACGGAACTTTTATCTATTTTGTATCTAATGTTTAGACGATACATGGGATTATCAGTGCTACAAGGGTAGCAAGTTGTAAGTGAACCTCTTTATCTATTTCATAGTTTGCTAACTATGTGATTACTCTTTGAGTTGCTGAGTACTCTCAATTTTTAGTGCTAGGTGAGTACTCATAAGTTTAACTCTAAGGTAAATGTAGGTTAAGATGCATTTGTTACATGTTGTTAGTACTATAAAACTATGCATTTTCTTTATTGAGGTGTTAATTTCTAATTAAATACATTTTGTAGTTGAGTTTGACAAAAAAAAAATGTTTGTTTAAGATATCTTAATTTTTAGTACTTTCTCTGTTACCAAGTTGAAAATTTTGGGCTTGCCGAGTCCTCTGCAAGTCTGATTCTGCAAACTATGAGCCATTTGAATGAATATTCCCCTTGGCATCTCTAGTAAAGTTTTATTTTCCATGCTAGATCTTATGAGTTATCTGGTTCCAATCACTCTTGTATATATTTTGTTGTGGATTTATGAAATTACAAATGATTAAGAGGTTAAGCTTAGGTCTATTGATAGGCACATATTTTCTAATTGGATGATATATGTATAATCCTTTGGAATGCCTTACTTTATATTTTTCATAAGGTCATCTACATAATATCATTTTGAATGTAATAAAAAGGAGTAAAAAACAATTGTTTTTGTTGTTTGCTAGGTTAGTATGGATATGATGTTGAGAAGGTACTTTAATCAAATGATTTGTGACCCAATTCATCTACTAATTTCAGCTTTTCACCTTCTATTAAAATAATATATACAAAAATATAGAATTTATATAGCCTATAAGATAATTGTACATGTGGAATTTATATAGCCTATAAGATAATTAGCACTCTTTCTCTCTCTCTCATACACACATGAAATTTCTCAGCACACAACTCTACAATCTTTAATAGTTATAGGCACTTTATCATATGAAACTTTTTCTCAACAAAACATTAAAAACTCTAGAACTAAAGACTCAGATGCCTAACATGTCAATATTAACTTCACAATTTTTACTACAAACAACTTTAAAAAAAATTCTCACTAGAAAAAAGAAATATGACATTGCTAGCTTGAAGCTTCTAGTTATTATAAAACTGTTATTAAGGAAGCTTGATTTCTTAAATACTGGTCAATATGTCTCCTCCAAGATGCTCGAGCATTACATATTTGTGTCCTTTCTTGGATGGATCTACATGATGTGGAGTAGGGATGATTTCTTCTATACTTTCCTTTAATGAACAAATTATCAGATTACTAGTGCAAAGATTCCCTTAGACAAATTGATTTGATGAAACCCTTGCCAAATAAATTATATGATAAGAAAATTTTCAGATTTCTACGACTTAGCGATATCACTTGAAAGGGCCAAAGTTTTAATCCCAAGCAAGTCTTCTAGTTGAACAATGAAGGAAGCACCCAATCAAGTTGTTGGAAACTTGTTCAATGCTCCCCTTAGGATTCGTGACAAGGGCTTAACTACCTCCTGTGTACTATAAGTTGAGTGGTTGTATCAAGTGAAGGATTTGAGCAATACGCAAAATAAATCCATGAAACCCAAATACTTACATGTAAAAACCTATCACATAGAAGAAAAAGACAAGAAGAGGCAAGGGTTTGCTCTAAAAAATAAGAAAATATATTCTTAGACAAAGAAAAGATGCAAGATAATTACAAATGATATATCCTTATAGTAGGAGATCGAAACCTAAGAAGGGTAACCTAAAAGGTAAATGCTATTTAATAATTACTAATTAATTATTAAATGAAAATGCATAAGTGCATAAAGTGAAATCTTAAGAAGGGAGAAAAGGTAATTTAATTAATGAAAAAAAATTAACCTTTTTCTCTAACACCCCCTTAAGATGAGCAACAATGCAACTACAAATAATATAGAAAGAGCAAGGAAACTACAATGCAATGAGGAAAGAAAACTTGGGTCCTAATAACAAGGGCTAATGAGGTACCCAATCATAATCAAATCTCTATGAAATGGAGAAATAGAGAAAAACCATTGTGAAAAACTCTACTCTAAAAAAGAGATAGAAATGAATGCACAAATGAAACATCTCAAGAGAATCTCTCAAGATCATAAGTACAATGAAAGCCTCCATGATAGAAGCTCGAGACTCCATAGCCCCCTCCAAAATGGCAGAACTCCTGTGTTGATGAACATACCAATGTGGCTCCAATCTAAAGGAAACAAAGGAAATGGACAAGGATGATAAAACCCATGCATGTAAGGTGCGGCTAGAAGTCCTAGCTGATGCTCAAAGGAGAAAGCATGAGAATCTTGAAATGAAATCTCTAATGGAGGTGAAATAACACATGTGTTGAATTCATCATTTGAGAGAAGATGTGTGTCATCTGTTATATCCTCAAAAACTATTTGGTGGCTTGATGACTAGAGCTTCAATAGTAGGCAATACTAAAGAGTAATAATGTGCAAGAGATGGAATCTGAACATGAGGTGGAGGTGTAGAAGTCACAACACTGGTCTTAGGAACAACACATAAGTTCAAGTGACCTAACTTCACCTCAGTAGACTCTCTTGAAAAAACAAAAGTGAGTCTCCAATAGTGGAGATGGTGGACCAAAATGTGAGAAGGAATATAGGTGGGAAGAATGATCAACAATCCCTATATCAATAATATTGCCTATCTCACTATCTCTGATGTGCATTGAATCATGTGCAAACTCAATTATCTTCCATGTCACACTGTGTGTAATCTAATAAATAGAGAGAAGGTTAGAGGAAAATGGAACACAAAGTACATCATAAAATATACCATCATTAATGTCGATAAAACCTTTCCCACATACAATCATAATAGTGTTGTTCCCCATCAAAATGAATGGAGTAGGAGAAGCCTCAAAAGAAGAGAACAAATCCTAAGAAGATGCCATATGTTGTGAAGCACTTGAATCTAGTAACCATCTAGAAGAATGAGGAATAGTACTTGCACATAATGCATGACCCTTTCTTATATCTTTACCATCTTACTAAAATGATGATGATGAAGAAGGTATGTAAGAAGTAGAAGGAATATCAATGTTGCTCTTCTGAAGGAGAGCTATCAACTCTAAAACCTATTTGGCATAGCCATCTAACTTCTTCTCATAACAATGTGAATCATCATGATTAGGCTTATTACAATAAGCACATTTCAATCTTTCTGGCTTTGATTTACCCCCTTTAGGAGGAGGTGGTCCATATGAACTGTGAGTGGTGGAATTAATATATCTATATAATGATATTTTTGAGTCTTTTCCTTTGTCCCTAAAGATGGGTGAGATACCAATGCATGACTCTGTGAGCCTGTGAGACAATCCAACTAAGAGAGCTTAGCTTTCTCTAGAGTCAACCAATCACAAAAAACCTCAAAGGATGGCATGGTAAATCTATTACCCAAAGCATTTTTTTTTGAATAGAAGGTAGAAGAAAAAATATGAAAGTTTCCATGAAGCTTAGAAAGAATCAGGTAAGTACACTCAATGTTAGTCTTCATTTTCCCAAAACCTTGCAATAAAGATCTCAATTGCTTGAATTTCATCAAGAAGTCCTCAACAGAGGGAAAAGAATTTGGTATAAGTGAGGTAAGATCTACTTCAATTTGAAATTCCCTACACTCATTCACTATACCAAACAAGCCTTCAAGCTTGGTCTATATAGCTAGAGGGGTATTGAACCCATCAAAATGAAACTATAAACTGTTGGAGACCTATAAAGCAATCAATCCTATTGCCTCATCCATCTTGTTCCTGTGTTGCATGACCTCAAAAGGCCTCTATAAAACTGGCTACACTGCATCTAAACAAGACCACAACCCTTTTGATTGAAGAAGCCATGTCATCAAGATCTTCCATGTGTGATAATTATGAGGGGTCAGGAATTCTAATCAAGAAGAGGTCTTGGCCATTATTTTAGAAGGTGTTGAATTATTTTTTAATGTAGTTTTAGTTAACATAAGTAAATAACAAAAACAATATGACAAAACACCCCCACAATGCAAAATACCGAACCCCAATTGCTAGAAGGAATGCGTAAATGAGAGAAGAGCAAAAAAGCTTCAAATATGAATCATAAATACCTATTTTTTGTAGACCAAATGTTGAAAGTACTATGTCAACTCAATATTATTCCAAACTAATACCAGATCTAGAAAGTAGATAATAAATTTAGAAATAGAGATTACAAACAACCTGTACCAATGTGTAAATCATGAAATTTTACCCCAAAACAAAAAAATTGCTCAAAAAAAGGAGTCTATATGAGTGAGATATCATTGTTTGAAAATCACCTTTGTAATTATTTTTTCTAAATTGTCATCATCACACCTCCAAAAATCAAAGAAAAATGCCCGAAAAATGTCAAATATATTCTATCAAACCCTCTTTCTCATTTCTTTCCAAATACTAAACAAACTATAGTAGTTCTAGCTCTAATACCATGAAGGATTTGAGCAATATGCAAAGAAAATCCATGAATCTCTCGAATACTTGCATGTAAAAACCTATCAAAAAAGAGAAAAAGACAAGAGGAGGCAAGGGTTTGCTCTAAAATATATGAAAATATATTCATAGATAAGGAAAATACACAAGATAGTTGTAAATGATTTATCCTTATAGTAGGAGATCAAAACCCAAAAAGGGTAACCTAAAAGGTAAATGCTATTTAACAATTACTAATTAATTATAAAATGAGAATGCATAAGTGCATAAAGTGAAATTTTAAGAAGGAAGAAAAGGTAATTTAATTAATGAAATTAAATTAACCTTTTTCTCTAACATCGAGCATTGACAAATTGATCTTTTGGTGCAATGAAAACCCCACTCTAACAATTAGTTTCAGAGCCTTGAGTCATGAGTTTGAATCTCGGGAGGTCTCCTTCATTCTGTCAGTGTGAAACCCTTAGTTGGTGCTGAGGGGGAGATTGTTGACTTGGTGGTTAGCACCTCCTTTAAGGTTCAAGACATGGCTTAACCACATCTCATGGATCTAGGTAAGTCTAGTGTTTGTGACATTCGTTGATAGCTCAAGCTTTTGGAAAAATGACAAACATACCAACACAAGCTTCATTCAGTATTTTGATATCTTCTCCCTTCCCCACTAGACTAGTGAAAGCTACAAAATTCATGAAATTTAGGTAGTCAATTCCTCCATGAGAAATTTAAAAAAAACACAAGAGATATAAATGGCAAGGATATCTCAAAGCAGTATCATTCACAACAATACAAAAAAATACCTTCAAAAGTTTTTAATATAACACAATGGTTAGAAATAAAATTACTAAGAAAACTTGAACTCTAGTGTCATTAGATGACAAGAAAATAATTACGATAGCATTGGTGGTTCAAAGTGTGAAAATAATTAAAAGTTCATAAGTAGTAGTTGTATATATATATATATATATATATATATATACATATATATATATATATATATACATATATATATATATATGTATATATATATATATATACATATATGTACATATATATATATATACATATATATATATATATATGTATATATATATATATATATACATATACATATATGTACATATATACATATATACATATATGTATATATATATATATACATATATGTATATATATATATATATATATGTATACATATATGTATATATATATATATATGTATATATGTATATATGTACATATATGTATATATGTATATATGTATATATGTATATATGTATATATGTATATATGTATATATATATATATATGTATATATGTATATATATATATATACATATATGTACATATATATATATATACATATATGTATATATATATATATGTACATATATGTATATATATATATATATACATATATACATATATATATATATATACATATATACATATATACATATATACATATATACATATATATATATACACATATGTATATATATACATATATGTATATGTATATATGTATATATGTATATATATATATATATGTATACATATATATATATATATATATATATATATATGTATACATATATACATATATCTATCTATATATATACATATATATATGTATATATGTATACATATGTATATGTATATATGTATATAGATATATGTATATATATATACATATATGTATACATATATACATATATATATGTATATATATAGATAGATATATGTATATATGTATACATATATGTATACATATATACATATATGTGTATATATATATATATATACATATATACATATATGTATATATATATGGTGAAGTCCTTATCAAAATTTGGAGTATGAAATAAACAACATCATTCATCTACTAGGTTAGTGATGAAAGAGTACAAAAAAGATTGGCATTACAAATGAACAAACTAAATTTCTCAATCATCTTTCATTGATGGAGGTGTCATGTGAGGTGTAGATACACTTGGATAGGTCATTCAATTCATATATGGAATGGCTTTAGCCTTAAAATAGGTGTAAAACATGAAGGAATCATATAGTAATCATCACTCTGTTGGGATTGATAGAAAGGGAATATATTGTTAAAACCTCCATGAAGGGAGAGAAAGACAAGGGGAAGACTCATATTCATAGTTGAATCTAGATTTGGAATGACATAAGATTTTAAATGCATAGATTCATGAATCCACACATAATTAGTCCTCCAGATATTTGTGGTGCACATAGCTATTCCATACCACCATTAACAAAATTCCTTCCATAAGGCCATTGGCAAACTTAGGTCTTGCTTAAAAGATTTGATAGAATTCACAGTGTTGTAATAAATCTTACCAAACTATACAAACAACCATAATAGAGTCAAACAAAAGGCAACTAAGGAAAGGAGTGAAAATGAGATCATAGAGCTTTTCTAAAATAGGAAAGAATTAGGATGCTAACTTAATACAATAATAAAAAGAACATTTCAATCATGAGAGAAGATTTCCCCTGTCAAAGGAGGGATCACACTAAGAAAATGCAAATGATAGAATCCCCATAAAAGAACACCAATGTGTCTAGTTTATCATTCCATATGTATAGGAAACAAGATCACTTGCATGGCCAAAAATTAATCCTTTTAAGAAATCCTTAAGAAATCAACTTTTAATTTTACATCACATTTATAGCTTAGTTTCCTAGATTGATAATTTGGGGAGAAACTTTAATGTTTCAACATCTATATATGCAAGTATAATGTAACACCATTCTAGGTAAAATTGTTTTGGAAACACACACCATCATTTACACAAACAAATTGCAATGAATGAGAATATGAGAACATAATTTACCATACATGCATCATGAGGTAAATTTGGACTCACGTGACATCTCCAACTATTGAAGGAAATCCATACTCATCAAATAAGTGCACTAAATCACCAAATTGTCCATGTAGATCCCCAAATATTTTGATTGGAGCCTTTAATTGCAAAATTATCCACTCTTGCATAAAAAATTGTTCTACAGTATAACAAAGCTCACCCACTTCATAGGAGTCCAAGAAGAATCGCTTGTTTGGAGGAGGCCTCCAATTACAATGTTTAACCAATGAAGCAATTATCTAAACCATAAGAGGGTCCCCAATTAGATCATTCTATGGTAGTCTCATGTTAAGTACACATCAACATGATTCATAGTCTACAATTACCTTTTTATGTAAACCAATAGGAGATTTATGTCTGTTAAACAGTCTTTTAGCACCCTGTGCTTGGTCCATATTCCAAGGGCTCATTCTCCTACCTTCATTCTCAAACTAATCCAAAGATAGTTGTTGTACAAGATTATCAAGTTTTCCTACTGGATCTATCACAACCACAACCTTGATCCACATGGTATTCAATCAATCATATTCATGTTAAAAGATAATCAATATGTTAGGTAATTGACAACATAACATATGAAGCTATAAAAAAAAGTCAGTACTACTCTGTGGTGAAGGTAGACATCTGATTCAAGAGATTCATGAGACATCGAGGTAGAACATAGTTGGTAAAATATATCAATTGTAAGAGATATCTTACTGAAAACACATTTCATTTATACCTAGCATATCAATAGAGAATAATAGTTATTATGAAATTTTATCCTCTTATGCATGAGAGCATGAGAGAGAGAGGGGTTTATGATGAAAATAATCTAGAGTACCTTTCCCATCCTGACAAGGAGAGTAGAGGTGGAGGAAGGCCGACATAGTGATTTTCCAAAATAGGAGTACCTTTCTAATGGCTCCCATGCTAGCTCTTACCTCAGATGGCTCCCATGCATGCAGACTACTCAAACTAGCTCCTCTAACCAAAATAAAAATTTGATGCCATTTTTTTTCTTTTTTTTTATGTTGAATCCAATTTGGTCAAAGTTTTACCAAATTTGGAAACCCTAATTTGGTTGAAATTTTGACCAAATCAGGAAAAAGAAGAAGAAGAAGAAGAATTCATAGGCCAATATGGCCTTTGGTTGAAAAAAAAGTGGAAATATACTAGTGCTAGTGGAAGAATAGTGAAACCATCTAATTCTTTGCCCAATTTTTTGATTTTCCCTCCTCATGAGAAGCAAGGTTTGAAGGGTCCTCCTCCATAAAATTATTGTCTTCATCTATATATGTTATGAGAAATAAGGTGTTGAAGTTGATGAACGATGAACCCCATAGCTCCCAAGAATCACTTGCATGTAAACACCTATTACAGAAGAGAGAGGCAAAAAGCAATGGAGATAGGAATTGCTAGATCCATAGATGAGACATTCTTGATGATCAAATAAAAGATTGCTATAATCAAAACTGAATGAATGTTTACAATGAGAGATCATCCTTATAAAGGAGATCAAAACCCTAAAAAGGTCTAAACTAGGTTGCACATAATAATTAATAAAAGAAATTAATTATTAGATGCCTAAAGTTTAGCCTAAGCAACTAGAGTTAATCAAGAAATATCTAATTACTCTAACACCCCCCCCCCCCAAAGATAAACTTAGGGAGTAGCTAAAAACCTAGAAACAACTACTAAAAGTAGAAATGGGTCCCAAAAAAAAAAGTCTGATAAGGTACCCAAGCACAACAAAATCTCTGAAAAGAGGAGAAATAGAGAAAACCACATGGGAAAAACCCTACTCCAAAAAGAGATGGAAAAAATGCTGAAAAGAACTAGTGAAGGATTGAAGAAGCCTTCAAACCAGGGAATGTTTCAAAAGATAGGAAAAAAGATGATCATGTAGAACACCATTGAAGCATGTAGAAGTTGTAAAGCTCTATCAAAAGTAACTATTGATCTGAAGAACCTCCACTGAAATAGAACCTGACTAGGTAGAGAAGACTATAATCTGCATCAAATAAGGAGGCACACAAAGGCAAACAACTGAACTCAAAGATATATATGGTATGAAATACCCAAGCCTAAAGAGCTGATCAATCGAACCAAGGAAGCATGAGAAACAATAGAAGAACCCCCCTTCATGCAGACAAGGGTGAGGTGATAGGCAACTGGAAAAGTGGGCCAAAAGAATTACATGTCAAGGAACCATGATCAAGATGCACAATAGAGTACATATGTGTGTATGGAGGTGATCAATCTCAGACACATCATGAGCCTAATGTCATGAAAGGGACACTCACTGGACAAAGGAAGATGGCAAATAAAGGCAAAACATCAGCCCCCCCCCCATGGCACTTTATCACAATAAGGCACAAGACATAGTGAATCCCAAGAATACAATAATCTACATGAGTGTCCTCAGATGACATTTCTTGAATAAGAAGGAAAATAAAGGCAAACAACTAAAACAAAAATACAGATGTAGATAAGCACTTTATCTCAGTGTGTTTGCAAGAATGCATACAAAAGATGTCTAAATAGATTAGAAGAGACATAAGACTAATACAAAAGATAGTACAAGTCATGATGAATCATCTGAAGCAAATAAATCGATCCCCAAACCTTAAACAACCAAGTTATCCACCAGAATACAAAAATGCAAAACATTGAATAGAATGTGCTTGGAGAAGAATCTGAAAAAACAACCAAAATCACTAGAAAGAGCTTAGAAGGACCTTTCCAATGATATTCCCAAATTGGAGATCGAATGCTCAAGATATGTCCCTTAGAGTGAAAAATTGAACTCCTAACTTTGACAAAAAAAAAAGCCATTAAAAATGTATCAAAATTGAAAACTAAGTATACCATTATGATGGGCTTGGAACTAGCTTTCTAGCGATATCTTGTTTTTAGAAAAAGGAGTTTGTATGCTAGACATATGAGAAAAAATGTGAAGGTAGGTCCAAACAAAGGTTGAGAAGGTGACAATAAGTGGTGATGTAGTGCTGATATGGTGCTAACATCAACAAGTGACGAGCCCAAATTTGATGGGTAAATGATTGTCGAGGCAAAAAAAAGCCTGAAAAATGATCCCTATCAAAAAAAAAAATTTGACCACTAGAAACATAGACTTGAGCAAAGGGCCAATGCCGAATTAAAAATTGGTGGCCAAAAATCATATGGAAAAAAGTCAAACGTGTCGAAATATTATCCTCTATTGAGAATAAACTTGCTGGTGCTAGAAACAAAGCCAGTGCCAAATAAAGCATGTTGATTTTCTTGGAAAAAATGCCAAATCACCACAATCAAATGCCAAGGCCTCAAATATCTATTGAAAAGTCAAACACACAGAAAAAGGGGGCTTTAAATAATAAGAAGGGGGAACAATAGAGCCAGAAGATAAATTCCAAAAAGAAATGTTGTAGGCCATTAAAGATCTCTGTGCTTCCTTCGATGAACTCACAATGCCTAAATTGCTGAATAAATTCCACTTTTGACCATGCCAATGCCACATATGTAGGTTGGTGACTTCCAAGTGCATGACATGGCACTTGTAATCCCAAAAATTTTCTTGAATGCAAAATAAGGCACGGGCATAATTGATGGTTTGATAGGCAAGGGACAACCAAACTCTAAGGAGCAGATCATGGAGTCATGCAAAGCTCCCAAAAATAGCATGTAGGCATGCCACACATAATGGGAAGAGCACATATTTAATCCATTGAAGAAAGGATATATTCCCAAAAGAGTGTCGCTGACTTGGACTGATTTTGGTGAAGAGGCAACACTTTCCCATCAAATTCCACTGACACGAGTGCTCCATGGTCAAGTCCAAAAAGGAATTACAAATTGTGAGCTTTATTAAGCGCATAGAGGACATATGCATAGAAACCAAACATTATTGTGTGCTTTGTCATAAACAAAATCCACTCCATCAATCGTAGGTAATGTCAAACCACTCAAAGGGGAAATCTCCCAAGATGTAGGGTAAGCCTATGGTGGGCCCATAAACAATTTGTAGGGATATGAAGAGACAGACCACCGTGGATGAAGGTTGGTGAGCCCAAAATTTGTGGCTCATCTAAAAAATTGCCCATAAACAATTTGCTAGCTCCAAAAAAATTGATATCCTCTGATTATGCACACTTGAATTGCTCTACAAGGGAGATATCGCTGATTTTTTGCCTCTCCTTCCAAACATATCGATGAAAATCTGACAGATGGCCTGCATAGGGATGTTATTTCCATGAACTGTGGACGTCTGAAGGAATTTTTCCTGTCAAGTCTTCCAAACAAGGCTACATCTAGATTGACATTGAGGAAAATGATTCGACAATAGTGGAAAGTAGACCAAACTATAGCAATTGCGAAGCGGGGGCCACCATACAACTTTCCAATAAAATGATCGACTTGATATGAGCTTGACGCAAGTGGATAAATACCCATTGCATCAAGTTGAATAAAAAACACTATTCAAAGAAATTTCACTCCATCCAAAGTAAGACCATTAGTTCACTCCCAAAGTCATTAAGATTCTAAAGAAGCTCCAAAATAAGGCATCCCAAAAAAGGTTGCTTCACCATAAAATCTTTTCCAAGCTTGGGTCAAAAACCAAAGGCCTCGCAAAGTGTGCCCAAGTCAATACAACCTTAGTCCTGGTTGTGAATTTTTTTGCCTCAGAATTCAACAACGTCCAAACTGGACGTATTTTATATGGAAATGGGGTTTTTGAGTGCTCTAAGCCCAACTGTGATTTTTTTTTTTCGCTCAAAGTGCCTCAAAAATCAGTGACCCCCCAGATCCAATAAAAAATGTTGAAAGCTCAGATTTGGAAAACCAATGTCAGATCCAATGCCAAATCTTTCATGAACAGAAAAAGGGCATGAAGATTTGAAGCTCTACTACCATGTTGAAGTTGATGAATGATCAACCCCATAGCTCCCAAGAATCACCTGCATGCAAACACCTGTTACATAAGAGAGAGGCAAAAAGCTATGGAGGCAAGAATTGCCAAATCCATATACGAGACATTCTTGATGAGCAAATAAAAGATTGCCATAATCAAAATTAAATGAATGTTTACAATGAGAGATCATCCTTATAAAGGAGATTGAAACCCTAAAATGGTGTAACCTAGGTTGCATCATAATAATTAATAAAAGAAATTAATTATTAGATGCCTAAAGTTTAGCTTAAGCAACTAGAGTTAATTAGGAAATATCTAATTACTCTAACATAAGGTGCATAGATTTTTAACAAAAGGACAATGGTAGTAGGAATTCACAAACAAAATTGTGCATCATAAAGAAAAATTCCACTTCCTCTTCTAGCAACCCCGAAGCATGAAATTGAATAAGGTGGATGTTTTGGAATGGTTGCATATTGAATTTTTTTTTTAAAACATTATAGTAAGTTGTCACAATTGTGACAACTTGGCCAAAATGGAACACCATCACACCAGTGGTATTGTCATCTCATACTTGTTACAACTATGGTGGATAAATTCAATGGGTAGTCATTGCACCCACAACACTATTAGAGTAATTATTTGTTTACACTTATTAATTAAATCACTTTGATTTAATTAATTAAGTTGCCTATTACTCTAGTTTTCTTAAGCTATCTTGTAGGTGCATATAATTAATATTTTATTAATTATATTGTGCAACCCTAGCTTTTTTAGGCTTTAGTTTCCCTTTTCGGGTTTCGTGATTCCTTTATAAGGATTCACCTCTTTGTATTTTATTCATTCACTTATTGGATTATATGAGATATTGCTCTTTGCATGTCCATAAGATGGATCTGGCTTTTTGGCCTCCTTGATTTTTCCTTGCCTCTGTTCTTTGCTTCATCCATGTGACAAATTTATGCATGCAGGAGTTCTTGGGAGATTAGTTTTTCACCTAATCTAACATGGTATCAGAGCCAGCTTGCTGCTTGCTGTTTGTGGTTTGTTGAAGCGTAAATTTTTTTTGGAGCACTTTGAGCTCAAACAGACGCTTCCATTGGATTCGAAAGGCCGTTTGCAGTCAAAATTCATATAAAATTTGTCCATTTTGGACACTGTTGGTCTCGGAGGCAAATTTTTTGTCCAACAGGGTCGTACGGCCCCCTGCACGCAGTACGAGGCAAAAATCAAAAAAATTGTAAAAAAAACATTCTGCGGCTTGTTTTTTGCCGCCGCGGTTATCTAACCGCTAGCGGCTCCGCTGCGGTTACCGCAGCGGTCACCACTGGCGGTCACCGTTGGCGGCCTGCTTAGCGGCCACCGCTAGCGGCTCCACCGGTGGCTCCGCCAGCGGCCCGCAGCGGCTCCGCCGCAGCTCCGCCCTGAGGCGGCCCTCCACCCTCTCGCCACCCGGCCGCCGCTCCGCCGGCAGTGGAGGGATTTTTTTGGAGTTTTTTGTTTTTTTATTATTATTATTTTTTTTAAAAATAATTTTTTGCATTTTCAAAGGCCCTGGAGGTTTTTTCTCCGTAACTTGAGCATACGGACGTATTTTTTCAATCTGAAAAGTGCGCCGGAAAGCTGGTTCCAAGACGGAGATGCTGGTATAGGTGTTTTTGGGTTTTGATGCAGTTTGGTTGCCTATTTTGGTAGTCAAAGCTAGATGTTCTATTTTGCACTCCGAGAGGTGTATCTTGAGCATCCAATCTTCGATTTTGGACTTCTTTATATCGCTGGAAAGCTCTTTCTGTGCTCTTTCCAGTGATGCTAGTTGTTGTTTCAGATTCTGTTCCAGGCACATCCTATTCAGTCTTTTGCATTTAAGCATTCTGGTGGATATCCTGTTTGTTTCAGGTCCGGGGATCGATTTTGTTGCTTCAGTTGCTTCGTTTTGGGCTTTACCTTTTGTTGTTTTAGCCTTATGTTTTTTCTGATCATTGTTGATATTCATTGTAAGCATTTTTATGCAACGCACTGAGATAAAGTGCCACTCTTGCGTTTCGGGATCCTTTTCATCATTGTGATTCGTTGTACTCGCACTATTTTATAAAGTGCCATGGGGGGGATAGTTGTTTGCCACTTATAGGCCCTCTTTCTCTTTTTTCTCATGCAGTGTCGATGACACATGCCTTTATTGGTGTCTGTACCTCACTCTCGATGTGTCTGGTTCCTGTGTTGTAGGAGATTTTTTGGCCCACCTTTTCAGCTGCTTGTCACCTCACTTGCCTTAAGGGGAGGTTATATTGTTGTTCTATGCTTCTTTGGTTGATGGTTCATTGGTGTGAGCTACGTATTTAGTACCTGATCCTACATACTAGGCGATTGCAGTGGCTGGCTACCTATGCATTTTGGTGAGATGGATCATCTACCATATAGACACGCTCGGTTCATGCCTTCTATTTCCATGGAGGTTCTACAGATCAACATTTTGACAGAGTTTTGCGGTTCTTCATGCTTCAATGATTCTCTTCTGATCTCTTTGTTCCTTCTTCTGGAACATTCTTTGCTATCTCTTTTTGGAGTAGGGTTTTTCCCATGTGGTTTTCTCTATTTCTCCTCTTTATAGAGATTTTGTTGTAATTGGGTACCTGATCTGGCCTTGTTTCCGGGACCCAATTCTCTTTCATAGCTATGCTAGGTTAGCTTCCTCCCAAGCTTCGCTTAAGGGGGGGTGTTAGAGTAATTATTTGTTTGCAATTATTAATTAAATCACTTTGATTTAATTAATTAAGTTGCCTATTACTCTAGTTTTCTTAAGCTATCTTGTAGGTGCATATAATTAATATTTTATTAATTATATTGTGCAACCCTAGCTTTTTTAGGCTTTAGTTTCCCTTTTCGGGTTTCGTGATTCCTTTATAAGGATTCACCTCTTTGTATTTTATTCATTCACTTATTGGATTATATGAGATATTGCTCTTTGCATGTCCATAAGATGGATCTGGCTTTTTGGCCTCCTTGATTTTTCCTTGCCTCTATTCTTTGCTTCATCCATGTGACAGATTTATGCATGCAGGAGTTCTTGGGAGATTAGTTTTTCACCTAATCTAACAAACACTACTATCACAATTTGTCTCACTTACAATGACCTTTTTGATGAATGAATATCAACCATACAACAAGGGTTTCATTATTGTGATGGAGGACTAAAAATTTCAGATGTTGTAATTACAATGGTGGCTTGTTGAAATTATGACAATATGATGATGAACTCTTATCCTTGCCTTTTGCCAAAATGTGACACCAAAAGCTATCACAATTGTGATGATCCATCTTAGCTTCACAATTTGTGACTCCAAAAGTCCAATGCTCATTCAATGGGAGCCAATTCTTGGTACCATCACTTGGGCGACGGGTGGCTATCACAATTTAGGTCCAAATATAGTAGTGTGCTCACCCAAATGTATCCAACAAACCCATGCCTTCTGTTGCACTGAAACATAGTTCCTTAGAATTCATCCAACTATTTTTTCACAATCTATGTCTAATACAAAGAGACATAAGACTAATACAAAGATAGTGCAAGTCATGATGAATCATCTAAAGCAAAGAAATTGATCCCTGGACCTAAAACAACCAAGTTATCCACTAGAATGCAAAAATGCATAAGACTGAATGGAATGTGATTGAAGAAGAATCTAGAAAAATAACCAGCATCACTGGAAAGAGCTCAGGAAGACCTTTCCAATGATATAAAGATTTCCCAAATCAGAGATCGGTTGCTCAAGATATGTTCCCCAGAGTGCAAAACTGAACTCCTAAATTTGATAGCACAAAGAGTCATTAAAAATGTATCAAAACTAAAAGCTAACTATACCACTGTGACTGGCTTATAACTAGCTTCTTGGCAATATCTTATTTTTAGAAAATAGAGTCTGTATGCTTGAGATATGAGCAAAAATGCAAAAGTAGGTCTAAACTGAGGTCAAGAAGGTGACATGAAGTGGTGATGTAGTGCTGATGTGGCACTGACATCAGCAAATGACTAGCCCAAATTTGATGAGTAAATGACTATCGAGGCAAAAAAAAAGCCTGAGAAGTGACCCCTATCAAGAAAAAAAAAATCCAACTACTGGAAACATAGAGCTGGGCAAAGGGCTGGTGCTAGATTAAAAATCAATGGCCAAATATCATATGGAAAAAAGTCAAACATGCTAGAATATTGTCCTCCATTGGGAATAAACTTGCCAGTGCCAAAAACAAATCTAGTGACAAATAAAGCATGCTAATTGTCTTGGAGAAAATGCCAAATCACCACAATCAAATGCAAGGGCCTCATATATCGATTAAAAAGCCAAACACACAAAAAAAAGGGGGCTTTAAATAATAGAAAGAGGGAACAACAGAGCTGACAAAGAAATTCCAAAAAAAAAAATGCTGCAAGCTGTTAGAGATCTCTGCGCTTCCTCTAATGAACTCATGACACCTAAATTGTCAAATAAATTCTACTTTTGACCATGCCAATGACACATAGGTAGGTTGGTGGCTTCCAAGTGCGTGACATGGTGCTTGCAATCCCAAAAATCCACTTATATGCAAAATAAAGCACAAGCACAATTGGTGGTTTGATAGAACTCCAAGGCGCAGATCATGGAGTCACACAAAGCTCCCAAAAATGGCATGTAGGTGTGCCACACATAATGGGAAGAGCATATATTCAATCCACTGAAGAAAAGATGTATTCCCAAAAGAGTGTCACTAACTTGGCACTAATTTTGGTGAAGGCACAACACTTTCCAATCAAAATCCACTGACACAGTAGCTCCATGGTTAGGTCCAAAAAAGAATTATAGATTCTTAGCTTTATTAAATGCACAGAGGACATATGCATAGAAACCAAGCATTATTGTGTACTTTGTCAAAAACTAAATCCAATCCATCAATCGTAGATACCACCAAACCACTCAGTGGGGAAATCTCCCAAGATGTAGGGTAATCCCATGGTGGCCCCATAAACAATCTGCAGGGATATGAAGAAACGAACCATTGTGGATGAAGGTTGGTGAGCCTAAAATTTGTGGCTCATCTAAAAAATTGCCCATAAACAATCTACCAACTCCAAAAAAATTGAGTTCCTCTGATTATGCACCCTTGAATTGCTTTGCAAGGGAGATATTGTCAATTTATGGCCTCTCCTTCAGAAGATATTAGTGAAAATCTAATAGATGGGTTGCATAGGGATGTTATTTCCATGAATCATGGACATTTGAAGGATTTTTTCCTATCAAGTCTTCTGAACAAGGCTAGATCTAGATCAACATTGAAGAAAATGATTCGACGGTGGTGGAAAGTGGACCAAACTACAACAACTACGAAGCAAGGGTACCATACAAATTTCCAATAAAATGGTTGACTTGATGTGAGCTTGACGCAAGCGGCAGTATACCAATTGCATCAAGTTGAATAAAATACACTATTTAAAGCAATTTTGCTCCATCCAAAGTAAGACTATTAGTTCACTCCCAAAGCCACTGGGATTTTAAAGAAGCTCCAAAATAAGGCATCCCAAAAAAGGTTGCTTCACCACCAAATCTTGTCCAAGCCTAGGTCAAAAACCAAAGGCCTCGTAAAGCATGCCCAAGTCAATACAACCTTAGTTCTAGTTGCAATTTTTTTTTGCCTCAGTATTCAACAACGTCTAAACTAGATGTATTTTATATGGAGATGGGGTTTTTTGAGTGCTCTGAGTTCAACGGCGATGTCTGTTTTCACTCAAAGTGCCCTGAAAATTAGTGACCCCCTAGATCTAATAAAAAATGCTGAAAACTTAGATCTGAAAAACCAATGTCAGATCCAATGCCAAATCTTTCACAAATAGAATAAGGGCATAAAGATCTAGAGCTCTGATACCATGTTGAAGTTGATGAATGATCAACCCCACAACTCCTAAGAATCACTTTCATGCAAACACCTATTACGTAAGAGAGAGGCAAAAAGCTATGGAGGTAGGAATTGTCAGATCCATGGATGAGACATTTTTGATGAGAAAATAAAAGATTTCTATAATCATAACTAAATGAATGTTTATAATGAGAGATCATTCTTATAAAGGAGATCGAAACCCTAAAAAGGTCTAAACTAGGTTGCATTATAATAATTAATAAAAGAAATTAATCATTAGATACCTAAACTTTAGCTTAAGCAACTAGAGTTAATTAGGAAATATCTAATTACTTTAACATAAGGTGCATGGATTTTTAACAAAAGGACAATGAAAGCAAGAATTCACAAACAAAATTGTGCATCATAAAGTCATATTCCACTTGCTCTTCCAGCAACCACGAAGCCTAAAATTGAATGAGGTGGATGTTTTGGAATGGTTGCATATTGATTTTTTTTTAAAATATTATAGCAAGTTGTCACAATTGCGACAACTTGGCCCAACCAAACACCATCACACCAGCAGTATTGTCATCTCATACCTATTACAACTATGGCGGATAAACTTGATGGGTAGTTGTTGCACCCATGACACTACTGTCACAATCTGTCTCACTTGTGATGACCTTTCTAATGGATGACTATCAACCACACAATAGGGGTGTCATCATTGCAATGAAGGACTAAAAATGTCAAATGTCGTAATTACAATGGTGGCTTGTTGCAATTAGAATAATGTGACGATGAACTCTTGTCCTTGCCTTCTTTCAAATTGTGACACCAAAAGCTGTCACAATTTTGATGATCCATCTTACCTTTGCAATTTGTGACTCCACAATTCCAACACTCATTCTATGGGAGCCAATTCTTGGTACCGTTGCTTAGGCGATGGGTGACTATCACAATTCGGGTCCAAATGTAGTAGTATGCTCACCCAAACGTATCCAACAAACCCATGCCTTATGTTGTACTGAAACATAGTTCCTTAGAATCCATCCAACTATTTTTTCACAATCTATGTCTATCCATCTGACTATAGATTGTAGCTCATGCTTGGTGACATCTCTGTCCCTTCCAACCTAAATAACTTCATTCAAAAAATGCTAAGAAAATGGCTTTCTATCACTTACAATATTCTATAGAAGACCATGTAAGTGGAAAACCTCATGAAAGAATAACTTTGCTACTTGAGATGCTTGGTATCCACTGGAGATGCAAAAGAAATGATCATACTTGGTCAAACAATTAACTATGAAAAAAATTCAATCCTTTCCTTGTACTTTGGGTGGCCTAGTAATGAAATCCATCAAGATGCTTTCCCACTTTTGATCAGGGATTGACAATGGTCGAAGAAGCCTTGCTGGTAGTGCATGCTTAGATTTGTTTTGCTGGAAGGTTGAACATTCCCACACATGCTATAAGATATAATTCTTTAGGCCCTTTTGTGCAAACCATTCTTAGATCTTCCTGTAGGTATTTATGTATTTGGGGTGTCCGACCATAGGTGAATTATGCATCTCCTTAAGAACTCTTTCTTTCATTTCGGATTTAGGGACCAGATAGATCCTACTCTTGTAGTAGATGAACTTTATACTATCATCTTATACTTGACCATCCATCAACTGGTAGAAAAATGTATCCTTGAAGTATTCAACCAATAGGTGTTCCTTCCAATCTATTAAAATATGAGACAAAGAACACATTGCAAGCCTTCTTAATAGAGCATTGACCACTACATTGTTTTTTTCCCTTCACATACTCAATATCAAAGTCAAATGCTTGGATTTTGCTGACCCACTTCCATTTTTTGTTCATTCAAGTTTTTGTGCTCCAAGAAATACCTCAAGATGTTATGATATGTTTGTACAACAAATTTTTCTCCAACAAGATACCGTTGAAACTTTCTAAGTGCATGCATGATGACAAGCATCTCTTTTTCATAGATGGAGTACAATTGTTCTTCTTATGATAGCTTCTGACTCTTGAATGCAATAGCCTACCCTAATACCTTCTCTTGATACATCACATTCCAAGATGAAGGGTTGGTTGAAGTCAGGTCATGCCAACACTAGACATGAAGTCATGACTTCCTTCAACTTGTTGAAGATGTTTTGTGCCTTTTCATCCCAATGAGAAGATCCTTCTTTTTTAAGGTCTGCTAGTGGTGCACTAAGCTGAGAGAACCCTTTCATGAACCTTTTGTAATAACTATAAAATCTAAAGAATCCATGGAGATTATAGAGAGTCTTAGGTGGAGACCAATCCAAGATGGCTTGAATATTTTCCTAGTATACCTAAACCCCTCAAGTAGTACTTATGTGCCCTAGATGCAATATCTTTGTCATTCCAAATTCGCATTTGGATCTCTTGGAAAAAAGTGATTATGACTCCATGATCTCAAGCACTTCATCCAAATGCCTCTAATTTTCCTCCCATGTCTTACTATAAATAACTATGTCATCAACAATCACCAACGAGGGCTTTCACATTTTGTTGTTGAAAATGTGGTTCATGCATGATTGGAAAGTGGCTGGAGTATTGGTCAAACCAAATGACACAACAAAGAAATCATAATGACCTTCATGACAACAAAAGACAGTATTCTCCACACCATTCTTCCTCTCATGAATCTAATAGTAACCAAAATGAAGATCTATTTTGGAGAAATAGACCGCACTATGCAACACATCCAACAATTCATTTGGGGAAAAGTCTATTTCATATATTAGATTTTTATGACAAGAATTGTTTTTTATTAGAACTGATTTGGACATTTTTAATATTAAAATTTGATCTAAGTTAGTTTGGAAATTATTCACTAATATCAACACCTCACTTATGTCACTGACTCTCATCTAATTCATAACAAGGAGTTTATACTATTTTTAAAAGCACAATTTTTGCATATTAGAAGAAATATTTTCTCAATTTCTTCAAAATATAAATTATTGGTGCACAAATGTTCAAACCTATTTTCTTTGTCCTCTTTCATTTGAAGAGCAAATGAGGAAAACAATTCAAGCGATAAAAGTTTAAGCTATTTTTACATTTGACAAACAATATGAAATCTTATATTATAGAGAAAGCATATCCATCTAGTTGTTAAAAACTGTATATTAACAATTAATTCAAAGAAGGTATAAATGAGTCCAAAAAATATAATAGTTATATCTATAAACACACTTTTCCCACATTTTCCATTGCAATTGTAAAAGTTGAAATACAAATAATGGAAGGGTGTAAGACAAAATGCACCTAGCATAAGCATTTTTTCTTGGAGAGTATAAAAGTACATTTAGATGAGTAGCATAGGCTTTTTTATGTTTGAGATGGTTATTTGTTTGTTTAGTGACATAATGGATTTTGGTTTTAGTATGATGCTTATTGAAAACATTACAAAAAAAAAATGACAAATCTCCTTTAAAAAGAGAAAATAGTTAACTAGATTCATACCAAAATATGAAGCATTGAAGAAAAACATCCATTAAAGATTAAACATCTTCATTGTGTATTTTTTTAATCAAGATATAGGTAAATGATTGTGCTAGTTTTGAAGATGGCCATGTCTTTTGGATGACGCAACCTAGCTGAATGTAGAATGTATAAATCGAGTTACCATCTTAGTTGGACATGTCTTTATGAAGCTACAATCAAGGTAAAAGTATAATGTATGCTTGATTTATGCTACCTAAATGTCGATTATATTTTGATGTCAGGAATCTTGATTTGATAAAAAATTGTAAATCCATGCTTTTACTACATAATTAATCAAAATTAAATTGTACACACTAAAAATAGTTCCAAACATTAGAATTCCAAGCAACAACAATTTAATTTATTAGTTTGGCCTATCTATAACTGAGAACTATTGTTTTCGGTTGCACTTTGTGCATTAGTTTACTGGTTTACAATTATCATTTGCATGTGATTACTAATGTTTCACTTATGTTTTATTTTTATTTTCATTTTTGTAAGAAAATTTCTTTTTTCTGATTGGAGCATTTTAATTTTGCTGGGGTTTTAATTATTTTCCTTATTCATAAATTCAATAAAATTATCAATTCAAGGAAACTTCTAGATCTAATAGATATTTAATTTGCACAATGTTGTACATGCCGTATAAGTTATAGAACTATATACTATATTCGTGCTTCTAGAATATTGTCTTCAAATTTATCCGGTTCATCCACAATAGCCTTACAAATGACATTCAAAGCTCTTTTGTAGCGACCATAGATCAAAACCCACTTCAAGGAAAGAATTGTGTATGCGTTAAGCCAATGCAAGGCTTTAGAGGAACATCTTTAGCAAAACCAACACCAAATGTGCTTAGAATGCATCGTGCAAATTCCCTTTGAATGTATTACTATTTGTTTTGTATTTCACAACTAGAGAAGTATAAAATTTTATAGAATTAAATTATTGTTATTCTAGCCATAATTTTTTGCCAAATAGAAAGCCCTCTGCAACAAACTATTACATCATGCATTGAACATTTTTTCCACGCATTCTTGGTAGATAAATGGATATGTGAGGATCTCTACAATTAAGTCTTATGCGTTGAATTAATGGAAAATGGCTCAAAATTCAAAATAAACTTTTTCCAACCATGATAAATTTGACATAAAGAATTTGTTTCAAACACAATACTTACAAAAAAAAAACTAAAGAATTATAAGAAATCAAAAGTGAGTCACAACTTCAACAATCAAATTCTATAAAATTCAAATGAATCCCTTCTAAGATACATGCATCAAAATTATATAGCAAGAAATAATGCTCGTTTTAAAGAAAATCACTCCTACAAATGTATAGTTACCAAGTGATTTTAAGGAGCGGAGTCCAATTTCAGAACATTAGGTTTCTAGTGCTTGTAGTGTGCTATTCACTTAAAAAATTGATGTTCACAAGTATGATTTGTTTTGTAAAAAGAAATCTATCAAACCATATAACAATGAACTTAAAAAAAAATCAGTAAACTTTAATTTTATTAAACATAATTTTGTGTGGAGAATTTGAATAGACTGCGGATAGAAGAAAAACAAATTCAGCTTTTAGCCCATTATAGAACATAGAGAGCTTAAAGAAACACCACCTAGAATAATGAAGAGAAACAGAGCACCAACAACGTTCATACCATACAAAGTACATACACCACCTACAGAGCCTGTTAAAATAAAATTAACAGCACCCAGACCAAAAAAAAGACTACAAACTTAAAATCTTCCCCTTATTTTAATTATTTAGATTGAATACAATTGCTTTGAAAGAGAGTACAACATATGTCAATACTAACAAACCACTTTCAAATGGTGGCAATGATAAATTTAAAATAGAAAATTGTAGAGGCGCAAAATCGGAAGAGATCAAACACGAGACAACATGTCAGGCCTAATCACAAGTAGTGCAAATAAATAGATAAAAGACATTGAAAATCATCTCACAACTCGTGAGTACCTTTTTGTCTAACAAAGTGGGAAACTAATTATCAATTATTTAATATTTTTATACTTTTTAAATTTACTATGGCCTATTTTTGGTTTATTTGTCTTAAGCTATGTTCCCACATCATTTTTTATTCTATTTATCAATACATTACATTCACTTTATTTAATTTTTAGTCTCTTTCATTTTCATACTAAGCATGCTTTTCCAAATGATTGTATGGGACAAAATAGAATTATAATTAGAAAGTGTTAAAACATTAATAATATTGATTTATCTTTACAAATATTAAAAACTATATATATTATATAAAATAAATTAATATTTAATAAAATTTTAAAATAGACACTATTAAGGTATTTATTTAGTTTAAATAAATAAAATTATAAATATTAGTATATTTGGCATCTTTATATTAGTATTGGTTTAAATTTGTTTATACAAATATTAATAATTATACATATTAAATTTATTATTTATTATAAATTAATATTTAATTAAATTAACTAAAAATAAAATATTAGTTTTTAAAAATAAAAATATATTCAAACATTAAACTACCTCCCTTTTCATACCTTTTTTTAGAAATATTTTGTTTGGACAAGTCCTTTATTCTTCTATCAACTACATGCTATACAATAAAATACTACTCTTATGATTGTTTTACTTACTTCACTATTTTTCAAAATTAATTTATCTTAATATGATAATGGTAATTAGAGGTTAACAAGAATTGAATAATTAAATCTTCCATTATATAAATTAAATGTAAATAAAATGACTCATAGAAAAGTGTATCTTATGATTTGATGTTGAAAGTTCATTGAACTTATGATCATTTCTTTGTAATTACTCTTGTGTTCTTCATCTTCATTCTTTTTAATATAATTGTGTGATTCCACCAATGTGCATCTAAAAAACAAATCTTATATCCTATCAGATTATTTGACATAGGCACACCTTACTAAACTTACTATTCAACTTTTGCAAGTCTCCTATTTTATATAAGGCGGGACTCTAGCTGTAACACAGCTCTTGTTGACATTCTTTACATTGAAAACATATTACACAAGATATATCTTTCTATTAAATAACGATTGCACCTTGTTTACAACCAATATAAAAAAATCTTTAAATCTCAACTAAGAAGGATTTGGAAAAAAAAAAAATCTTTGGTAAAAGATTCTTTACACGAAGTAACTATCTGTACACTACTTTGAAAAGCTATAATCAAACGAGGGGTGCATGCGCCAAAGTTCCTGCCTTCATGATTTTATGGTTGATTGAAGTAGATTTTGGTTAAAATATAATGTATTTAATTTAATAAAATAAAAAATAAATAGCAATGAAAAATATAACATTATAGTGCTAAACTGAATTAAATTACGAGTATAGTTAGTATATTATTAAATTATATAACTGCAATAATGTATATTAATTAAAATAGCAAAAGAATATATAAATAAACATTATAGTATCATGCTAAATTAAAATTAGATGACATCCTAAAGAACATTTATCATACCAAAGATATTTATCAACTAATTATACATGAGATATAGATAAAATTGTATAGTTTTTTTAAAAAAAGAGTTAAATTGATTATTTTTAATTATTAAATTGTTTGATATATCTTGTTCAAGTGATAAATTCATCCAATTGCAGAAGCTGGACAATATTCTTAAAGTTAAATATAATGCATAAAAATAAAATTATAAAATTATATAAGATATAGATAAAATTATATAAATTTTTTTTTAAAGAATTAAATTGATTAATTTTAATTATTAAATTGTTTGATATATCTTGTTTAAGCGATAAATTCATCCAATTGAAGAAGGTGGATTATATTCTTAAGCTTAAATCTAATGCATAAAAATAAATAAACATAAATTAATTTAAAAATAACATTTATGCTTTTAAAAAAACCAAACACACTTATAATAAATAAATTGATAATATACCAAGCTAAACTATTTAAACTTTATTAAAATTGATACAAAATTAATATTATGTATTTTAAAGTATAAATTAAAAATATCAATATAGTAAAAATTATATATGTTAAATAAATGTATAATCTAATAAAATTATATATAAAAATAAAAAATAAAAGAAAATATATTAAAAACATTGGTTTAGATATGTAAAAATAAAAATAATTAAATTCTAAATTAAACTTATATATAAATTTAAATTTAAATAAATATGAAATTAAACTATATAAAAATAATTTTTGAAAATTGACAATTTAAAAGAGCTAAAATATCTATATTTGATTAAAATATCTATACAAAAATAAAAATATAGAAAAATAATTATTTAAAAAAAAAGTTTATCCACTTGTCACAAGAAAAGATAAAGTTGCAATTAATGCTTTTGCATTAATAGAAGTGTTTGAGAAAATAGTTGTATTTTTGTATATTTGCATTAATAAGGAGGGGATCGCTTCTCTGGGTAAATTTATGTCCGTCCGCTTCCGGACATGAAATAATATTAATACCCAGAAAATGCAATAGCAGAGAAACAAGGGTTAAGTTCAGTTGAGAAACTAGGGTCGAGATGAAATCTGTGGACGAAGATAGCCCTCTCTTGGCTACTAAACATCGCCATGAATGGCCGCCTACTTCCAATCTTGAAAGAGGTAACAGATATTACCCACTCATTTTATTTCTATTCATCCTTCCTCTGCCCTCTTTCGTTTTCTGCACACTGCCACAACTCTCCATACATCGACAAGTTCTTAGAGAACCTCTCTCCTTCCTCTGATGTTGTACAATTCACTAAATCAATTAATGCCCTCTGTAAATCGGGCAACGCAAACAAAGCTTGGGATTACTTCCACTCAGCCATTTCTAAACACCTTCCTCTCAATGTTGTATCTTTCACTGTCCTTTTGGACGGTCTTGGGAATGACGGCAACCTCCATAGAATTTACCTTCTCCTTGCTGAAATGGAAGAAATGGTCATCCATTCAGATGTCATCACTTATACCACCCTCATAAGGGCTTTGTGCACATCGGGCAGATTTGAGGGAGCACGAGTGTTCTTGGACAAAATGAGGATTAGCCATTGCTATCCTAATGTTGTTACCTACAGCACCCTAATTGATGCTGTCTGCAAGAAAGGTAGGATGGATAAGTCTTTAGTATTGGTAGCTCAAGTGATACAAGATGGCTTTTTGCCAGATACTCTTTTATATAATGGCCTAATCTATGGTCTTTGCAAGGTGGGTAAGGAAGATGGAGCTCTTGGTTTATTAGCTGGAATGAGACGTCCTCACTGTTTTCCAGATATTGTTACATATAACATTCTGATTTAGCACTTCGTTAATATAAAAAGAATAAATGAAGCTCTATCTTTTGTATGCAAAATGATACAAGATGACTATTTCTTAAATCAAGTGAAAAATGAAGCTCTATCTTTTGTATGCAAAATGATACAAGATGGCTATTTCTTAAATCAAGTGACATTTTCTACAGTTATTAATGGAGTTTGCAAAAATGACAAGCTGAACAAGGCTTTGCATTGTTTCCAATACATGTTTCGAAAGGGTTTGCAACCAAATGGTGTTTCGTACAGCTATCTGATGACTCTTTTGTGTGAGAGTAACAGGGCAAGGGAGGCATTCACACTTTTTTCTCATATGGAAGGCAGGGGCTGTCCTCTGAATGTGGTAATGTATAATATTTTTGATACATGCATTCTTCAGGACAGGAAACGTGAGCGTGGCACTTCAAATGCTAGATAAAATGGGAATAAACAGTGTGAAAACTAATGAAGTGACATGCAACATAATCATTGATGGTCTATGTAAAGTGGGTGATCTCGCTAGTGCAAAATTATTAATGAATACGATAAGTGATAAAGGCATGGTTCCTGATGTAATAGCTTACAGCTCTTTGATTAATGGTTATATCAAAATTGGTAAAATGGATGACGCTTTCAAGCTTTTTAAAAGTATGGAAATGATTGATATTATTCCAGATGTTGTAACCTATAGCTCTTTGGTTACCTGTCTATTGTAAACTTGGTGAAATGGATGAGGCTTGGAAGCATTTTAAAAGTATGGAAATGATTGGTATTATTCCAGATGTTGTAACCTATAGCTCTTTGGTTATTTAGCTATTATAAACTTGGTGAAATGGATGAGACTTTGAAGCTTTTTAAAAGTATGGAAACGATTGGCATTACTCCAAATATTATAGTCTATAGCTCTTTGATTAATGGTTATTGTAAACTTGGTGAAACTGATGAGGCTTTGAAGCTTCTTAAAAGTATGGAAATGATTGGCATTACTCCAGATGTTATAGCCTATAGCTCTTTGATTAATGGCTATTGTAAACTTGGTGAAACGGATGAGGCTTTGAAGCTTTTTAAAGGTATGAAAATGATTGGCACTACTCCAGATGTTAAAGCCTATAGCTCTTTGATTAATGGCTATTGTAAACTTGGTGAAATGGATGAGGCTTTGAAGCTTTTTAAAAGTATGGAAATGATTGGCATTACTCCAGATGTTATAGCCTATAGCTCTTTGATTAATGGCTATTGCAAATTCGGTGAAAGGCTTTGAAGCTTTTTAAAAGTATGGAAATGATTGACATTACTCCAGATGTTATAGCCTATAGCTCTTTGATTAATGGCTATTGTAAACTTGGTAAAACGGATGAGGCTTTGAAGCTTTTAAAAATTATAGAAATGATTGGCATTGCTCCAAATGTTGTAACCTATAACATGCTAATTGATGCATAATACAAAGAAGAAAAACTTGATATTGCTTTGTCAATGTTAGATGAAATGAAAGGAAAGGATTTGATTCCAAATGAAATCACATACAACTCATTTATTTGATGCTGTCTACAAAATGCAGAGACACGGTTGTGCTCAAAGTGATAAGACTGTTTAAGACACTGCTGGCTGATCGATGCTGGTCGCATAGAATAATTAAAAGACTTTGCAAATGACAATACTCTTATTATTATTTAAAAGGGGTCGTGGACTCGACAATGACAAAATGTTGAAGTCACTCTTGTATATTTCCTTTCTCATTGTAAAAACTCATCATCGGATCATAAATTTGAGGGTCTTTCTACGATTGGTATGACAAAACTATAAAAACTTGCTTTTGTTCAAGGGCTGCAACATTGGACTATCCGATTTTTATTTTCTTTGGACTATTCTTTTCCATGCTAAAAGATTTTCATTGGTTGCACTGACGTGCAAGTTGAGTATTGCACTTCTAAATAAGTTTTAATCGTTCCATATCTTAATATACAATCTTTCCTCTTCTCCACTTCTACGTTACATATTGTTAAAAGTTTGAATATTTTAAAATATGTTGTTTACCATGCGGTTTTCTCTATTTATTGTATTCTCTAATTTAATCCTCTTTATGCATAATCCACCACATAAACTGTTCTGTATGCGATATAAATTGTTGTTTACGCAAAAAGTTTTTGACAATCTCATAACTGTTCTGGGTTGTCGGGATTGATTTGGGTTCAGTATGTCACATGTCACTTTGACAGCTTAACATTGAACTTTATCATTTCCCTAAGCAGCCTCACCATGGCTTTCGATTCAAAATGATGTCTTCTTTTCTGGTTTAACCTCTTCTGTTTATCCAGATGATGATGTTTGAAGCTGAGGTGTGCAGTATCAAGCCACGGGTGAAGGAGGGTTTGACTTGCAGTAAATCTTTTATCTGGTTCAAAATGTAACAGGGGAACAAGGAAATCACCAATATCATTAGCTTGAAATTTGCTGCAAATCCCATCAAGTATTCGTAAGAAACATTTATGCCCAATTGTAGGATTTATTTGGTACAATATTTTCGTTTTGGAAGTTCTGAAGAATATAGTAACAAACATATTGTCTGTTAAAACTGTAGTGAGGCTTAAAGCATGATATATAACGAGGCTTTTGATGAATTGTTTTCAAATTTAAACTAGGTTACCAAAAGTTTCTTAATTATGGGTGTATAAAATGAAATTACAAAGAGGATTTGAAAAGTAGTTTACCAAAAGTTTATTAGTTGTGGGTGTAGAAAATGGCATTACAAAGAGGATTTGAAAAGTCTATATCAGATATTAGATTTTTATGATGAGAACTATTTTTTATTAGAATTGATTTGAGCATTTTCAGTATTATTAATTTCAGTTTCAATAATGCACAGTGGATATTATTGACTAATGTCATAAGTCTCAGCTAATTCATTGGTAGCATCCAAGCTGAGATTTGCAACAGTGAATATTTATTGTTTACAAATACAATTTCTCTGTGCTGGAAGAATGATTTTATCAATTTCTTCAAAAATATAAATTGTTGATACAAAACAGTTTAAACTTGATTTTGCTGTCCTCTTTCATTTGACAGCTAGTTACGCCTAAGGCGTATCCTCTTTGAAGTTTAAAACTTCTTCAAAGTGCATCTATGGTCAAAAGTTCACCAGAAACCAGTGCAAGTCAATTCAAGTTAATCTGACCGTCCATCAATTCAATCTAGCTTTCTAAAGGGCCACATATATGGTATGGCTTTGGTGATAAGTTTTTATTTGGCAGATGAGATTTTATGGCAGTTTTACAAAGAAATTGTGAATTCTGTGCCTGGGGTTTTAGATTGAAATCGTTTGCAGTCAATATAATTTTCTAAAATAGAATTACAAATTTTGAGAGCCAACTTAATTAGTCATTTTCGGTTTTGATTTTATTTTTGATCTTTAAGAAGTCTGAAATTGCACTTGACTAGATTCTGCTGAAGAAATGGGTTAGATTTTGCTTATGCTTGTGCTAAGCATCCATTTTTTTTTCCATATTTACGGCATGTTACAATTCTGGGGAATTTTTAGGAATGAACTTCAAAAAAACCAAAAAATAAAAAAAAATAAAACATAGAATTATCCAAAATTCTTGCATGTTTTCGGAAAAGTGAAAATATAATTGTTTTATGCATAGCCTATTATCATTAAATGATAGATGGTCCTAACCATTGAATAATGAACTTTATGGAGGTTCAAGGCAACTATTTAGCATGAGTCATTTTAGAATCTAATAGGCCTCTATTTCTATTGAAGACATAATATTGTCTCACCATATTTTAAAAAAAAAAATATACTTCAAAATTATTTTATATTATTTTTAAAACTTTATAATTATATTTGTTCTAATTAAATAAATATAAGAATTAAAGAATAATAAATATTTCAAAGAGAAATACATAATAAATTGAATATAATAAAAATAAAATTGAAAAATAATATAATTAAATATTGAAAAACAAAACCTTAAAGCAAATTTCAATGGTTCAAATCATCACAACTATTTCAAATAACTTTATGATTTAATTCAAATATCGCATGTATATAAATTTTATGGTAACAATGTAGTATTTTAAATGTTAATTCTTGAGTTTTCTTTCACTACAAATTTGATTCTTGAGTTTCCCTTCACTACTTCTACAAGTTTATAACTTCTTCTAATTTAAAAATCTCTACAAAATTCTTGTACCTTACTAACAATTAATTCAAAGAAGACATAAATGAGTCCAAAAAATATAATAGTTATATTTGTACATTGTTGCATTTTGCCCCCATTTTCCATTGCAATTGTAAAAGTTGAAATGCAAATAGTGCAAGGGTGGAAGACAAAATGCACCTAGCATAAGTTTTTTTTTTTTGGTGTAAACATAAAAGTACATCCAAGTAAGTAGCATAGGGCCTTTCATGTTTGAGATGACTATTTGTTTGCTTAATAACATAGTGGATTTTCGTTTTAATGTGATTATACAGTAGGAACTTTGATATGTTGTGAATTGAATAAAATATAAATAATTGATAAGCTTTGAGTAATTAAAGGTTCATTGCAATTGGTAAGAAATAGTGCTTGTCTTGATGAACATCTTTGGGAGATTGTGCAATAGATAAAGTTCCTTAGAGTTTAATCAATTCTTAATTTTTATAAATGATACTTAAGCCATTTGAAAGCAAATATACTTAAGCATTTAGAAGCAGTGTAATTTTTAGTGTATTATTGCATAGTAAACTATTTTAAAAATGAAATCATAAAATTGTAAAGGGAACCTTGTCAAACATTGGTATAATAATAAAATTGCAAAGGGAAGCCTATCAAAAATTTCCAAAGAATCAATTTATCACTAATCACATTATCCATCCAAGAAAAAGGGTCAAACTCTTGGTAAATCAACCTTATAACAAATTGTATCACAAGAAACCCCTAATGCTACTATCGAAATACCTAAATTGAACAAAGCCACAAATGGCGGATGAGAAATTGTGACATGTAGAAAGCACAAGCAAGTCCAATAATGCCTAGTGGTCCTACTATTAAGCGCAATGAAATCTCTAAGCATAGTTCAACCATCCCATTGGATCATAGATGCAAATACAATGAATTAACTATTCATCCCCTCTCACATAGGAAACCCAAGTTCATTTCTGATGCAAATAAAATCTTGATCGAAAATAAGTTGAGCACACATATCCCAAAACTAGATCTTTGTCCCCCGATCTCTAATTATAAGCCCACTTACAAATCTCCTTATTGTGTTAACCTACATATACAACAACCACAAAACCCTAGGCACCTGACACATTTGGTCAACACATTCAAACAAAGAGGAATCCTAAACCTCGGTACAAACCAGGAAGAGATTAATAATAATGATGCTTTTGAAGGGTTATGGCACCATTATAAACTCACAACCTGCTTGCAAGATGGTGTAATTTAGGATCCCTAATGAACAATATTGTAGTCTGGATGAGGGTGTCTTTCCTTGATTAAGTAAACTTATGTTCTATGAAGGATTTACTATCAAGTTTATAAATTGGAAGCCAAATTTTTCTCTCAGCCTCTTCGACTTGGTTTAAAATCCCTAGATGGATTTTTGATCCATAATTTACCAATATAACTCATACATAGTAAGATATTGATGAAAAAGGAGACATGCTAGGAGGACAAATATGCATTGAAGGAAATTATATGGATTCAACAAATGTAAAATTACTAAGAAATATCAAAATGAATGTTAAACAACTTAATCAAACAAATTTATCACCAATTAATCCATATACCATCTTAATCTCAAAATTCATGAAGGATGTATTGAGAACAATATTGTAATAATTAAGAAAAATGAATTTGGTAATGCAGAAGATATTGAATATTTTAACTATACAACTAAAACCTCTACCCAATTTTAGACTATCCATATGATTCCTAACATACAACTGATAAGCCTTCACTCAAAACCCTTCTATAGAGTACACACAACCCTCAGAATTGACCAACAAATTCTGAGGACCCAATCACTCATAACCCCCTTGTGCCTCTAATTAACTTGGATATTGAAGAAGGTGAAATTCAAGAAGATCCCATTTCTACCCCACCTCAAAACCAATAGATATGGATATGCACATGTGTATTCATTGATCTATTCCTATAACCCAAACCTTGCTATAACTTTCACCGTTCTAGCTCTTAAGGATTTTAAGAGATTTCAAATCATGAGTGAAGATGGTTTCTCTATTCATGACATAGAAAATACTATTGAAAAGGTACGTAAAGAGATATTATAAAATGTTATAGTTTGTGTTCTAAGGGGACTTCTTATATCTAACTCTCAAGAACCCCTGACTCTATTAACACACAAATTTCAGCCCTACCACTTCGAACCATAAATTGTTAGATGTCACATTGTCTGACTACCATAGAAAATATCATCTCTCAAGAAGAAATAGTCCAAAATTTGTAATTAAATATAGGTATCCTAGATAATATGATGGATGACATGGCCTCTATACATGAGGAATTCAGAGATGAATTGTTGTGCTAGCACAAACTAAAAGAACAAGATTGCAACTATAATAATACTATTGATGAAACTTGTTCCCATCTTGAGCCATCCAACTTTGATATGGTGGCCATAATTGATCCTAATCCATCCAATTCAGATATTACCTATAATATTATGGAAATCTCACATGAACCTTCATTTGAAGCTAATATGGTTATGTAACCCTAGAAGATCACTCAAAATAATTTGGGGAAGATCACTTCTATGCCTTTTATAAGAAAATTAATCAGAAACCAAATGAGAATGATGAATTAATTTGAGAGGAAGATGAGCCCAATTATTTGAACAACTGCAACTCTAGGGATAAATTTAGTATTGTTTTTACTGAAAATGGAGTTGACTACCTAGATTGTGGGAAGTCTTTGAAAATGTTCGGTTGGAAATTTTTTTCTCAAGTACTCCTCATTTTAATGATGAATCACTATGTGTGATCTAAAATATTGAGGATAAAATTATGCACACAATCAAACCAAAAAATTGAATTCCAAAAGAAATTAGTAGTTGAACTAAGAAGAATTGACGGTGAAGTTGAAAACCAAGTTAAAGTTATGTCTTTACTCCATGTAGGGAAGGGGAAGTTCATTCCCATAACCCAATGAGACTCACCATGTGGAATGCTAGGGGCTTAAAAACTCCTAACAAACAACACTTGTTAAAGTATAATTTGAATTTAATGAAATTTGATATAATTTTAACTCATGAAACTAATTTAAATAATGAAGAAATTTTCAAATTCAGTAGAAACTAGGAATATGGAAATTAGAGAGCATTCAATGCTAGGGGCTTAAACACTCCTAACAAACAACACTTGCTAAAGTCTAATTTGAATTTAATGAAATCTGATATAATTTTAACTCATGAAACTAATTTAAATAATGAAGAAATTTTCAAATTTAGTAGAAACTAGGAATATGGAAATTAGAGAGCATTCATGTAGAGGTAGCATACATAGGTTTATGCCTTCTCTAGGACTCTAGAAAAGTCAAATTTGAAATTGAAAATAAAAACTCCACTTGAACAGTGTTAGAAATAATAGGTACTGGGAGAGGGGGGGGGGGGGGGGGGGGGGGTGTAGGGTGGTTTGAATCGATACTATAAAATCTTCACCTATTCAAACTTGTAACATTAGCCTTGCAACACATAAACCTTTAAGCATGACAAATTAGATAATTGATATTTAAAGTAAATAAGTCGAGGATAGTAAATCATGCATCCACACATTTGACACAATGATTTTTGTCTTGTAGAAACCCTTGGTTAGAGGGGAAAATTGTGATGGGGATGACACCCATAACTTTTCACTGGAGCAGAAACAGTTTCCCTGGTAAGAGCTACAAATTGTCAATTTCTAAGTGACTCATCATGTTAGGAGTGATCGATACATTGTTAGATGTATCTAAAAGTTCTATCATGAACTACCTTGTTAAAGGTTTTATCTCACTATTACAGTGTTCACACTTGTATGAGATTTACATATAAGTCTTGTCAATAACTACCTTGCTTGAAGGGTTTTACAAAACTTGTTGAAAATGTTAGGAATACAACAAGAAAATGACTTTTAATTCACACTCTTCAAATTTTGATTAGATCCATTAAGCTTTGTACTTGTCCGCTCAATGATCATGTATTCTCTCTGCAACTGTATCTTTCATCGCAACTCAATCCGATCAATAATTTAGGATGAAAGCATCTCTTTCAACAACTTGTCCTTTAACACAACTAAGTCCTTATAAAGTTTCAATTCCCTCCAAAGTTTCCCTTGCAATTCATAACTAACTTGAACAATCTCAAAACTTTGACCAGTTTGGTTAGATTTGGAACTTTATGTCATTCCCTAAGTAGAGTAGTTCTTCATTTTTACTCGCTAAACTATCCTTGAATTCATAAAAAGAATATTTTCACTATTCCCCATTAACTATTTCAATTGACTCTTTAGTCTATGTATTGCATTTTCTATTTTTGTCTATATTCAATGAATCTAACTCCTTTATTGATCAAACCTATATATAGTTAATCTATTATCCTTTACCACTTGACCCTTCATATGTTGGTTTTTAACCTATTGGTTTGTTTACTGATAATGTTGTTCAACAATTTCCTTAATGATTTCATTTCATCGTTGGGTATATCAGTTTACCTATTGTACATACATGTTTACCTGTTGGTTAAACCTTCACACATATGTAGTGGTTTTTCCAATAATTACAACCATACCTTCCAAAATCATAATCAATGACAATATTCTACTTCTACAATCGATAGTCTCTGACTTTGGCATTAATGGAAAAAATATGTGAAAATTTCAAAATGTGCATACAACAATACTCTATCCTTTCAACTATATATATCACTTCTCACACTTCATAATAATCAATTTACTTCACTTGTCTTACTACATATATCCCATATACATAACACACTACTCCCCCTTAGTGCATATTTCTCCCTCTTTTTTTGGCAACAATCCCAAGACTATAAGCAAAAATGTTATGTACAAGGGTTCTTATTACTCATAGTTTGTCAAACACAAACTTGAAGTTCTCCTTTACACTGGCCAATAAGTGCTCCCATAACTCTTTTAGTGTCTTTAGTGTAACGAGTTGACCATTTAGGTCAAATGCAAGGCTAAAAGAAAACACCTATGTCACCTTTTATAAAGAAAAATGACCACATAATGCAAATTATTCAACTTAAATGACATAAAAGTGATATTTGTGTTAAGAATTTTAAGATGATGCAAACTAATAAAATTTGTAAAATTGAAAAATTTTTATGCCCATAAAATTTTAAATTTTTTTGACAAAGCATTTATTCATTTTAAATTTTTTTGAAGTCCTTTTTCAACTGCGAAAAATATAGGGTGTAGCTCCTGTGAAACAAGTATATGCAAATATTAGGTTTTTTTAATCTTGATTCCAAAACATGTTATAGATGACATGTATAGCTAGTGAACAAAAAGAAATATTGGTTTTTGATGTATATTTTCTTTATTATAAGCATTCAAGGTTGATCTTATCATAAATCAACAATTTTTTTTCTTCCGTCAAAACTTCCCTATCAAATCTAGATATTTTTGAAAGAAAATTACATATTCTTGAAGATGACTCTCTCTTCTAGTGCTAAATATTTTTTAATATGATCTACTATTTTTTTCCTTTTTTGAAGTTGCATCTTTTCGAATGTTAAAATATCTACTTATAATATTTTAAAATTATAAAATATTATAACTAATCAAAATCCTATGAAATTTATATAATGATGATATCAATTCCAAGATCTATAAAAGAGTATTTTTGGTTTTTGAAAAAAGTTGAGTTTGGATAAAGAAATGAGATTTAACCAAAATAGGTTTAGAGGTCCTAAAAGGTGACACCGATCTTTTCTTTTACTAGCAAGTTCTTCCATGTCATCCATGGTGCTCACTTAGGTGTACCTACTAATTCTTCAACTTTCTTAGAATATACATCCATGGTTTCCATGTGTGGAATTAAAAGACCTTGTAACTCCAAAAATGTCATTCTAATATTGTCTACCTCTTCCTTCAACTCTCATTCTCTAAATTTTGGTTTCCCCATCTTTGGTGTGTGTTCCATCATGGAACTATTCAAGGGATCCAATTGACTCACATGTGTAGCCAATTCAACTTCAACCTTTGCAAGTCGAGCCTTATTTTCTTCAGAAAAATTTGATAAAATATATTTCATGATAAAAATCATCCCATCTTCCATTAAGCCTTAAGCTCCTTAAGAAAATCAAATAATGAAACTTTAATCAATGCAATCTTTTGTAATAGTTTTTCCATCATCTCTCTTAGCCATTTTAGCTTTTGAGTCATGTTCAGAGTTGTTGATTACATTAACTAGTGTTTTAAGTTGATAAATCAATGACTTATCTTCAACAATTTGGACCTCTGGAATTATTTCTAAAAGTAATGTAATGGTTTTCCTTAACACTCTCTTCTTTTTCTTCCTCCTCTTTTCTTTCTCCCTTTCAACATTTTGTTCCATTTTTTGAGAATAAAGTATATTTTCCTTGTATTTTATCTTTTTTGAATCCTTCTTTAGTATTTTGAATTCCAGATCATCCTCATCATCTCACTCTTCATCTACTTCATCATCTTTATATGTTCTCTTCCTCTTCTTTTCTACATCAGGATCCTTTGTTATTTCATTAGAACTACTAGGGGTGTTATCCTTTGTGATTACCTCTTCACTTTTAGGTTTTCCACTCTATTTTTTCCTTTCTCTTCTTTTATCTCCTTTTTCCTTTCTTCTTTCTCTTTTCTATCAATCATGTCACCTTCTATCTCTACTAGGATCTTTTGTGTTTTTATTGGTTGGGACATTCTCAGTTTTTTCACCAATCTATGTATGGCTAGTACTTGTGTCCTTTTCTATCTCTTACATTTCTCCTTGTTCTTGTTGTTGCTCAACTCATTGTTATGTATTCCCATCATTTGCATCAACTGGTATCATTTTGTTTCTTATTGGTGTCTTGTTTTTGTTCAATGACCTACTTTGTTGTGTACTATGGTAGCTCATTTGTTTCCATTGGTTGTTCATTGACCTATGCCACTTATTCCTCTTTTTAATTCTTTGTGGTTTCATCACCCTTATTGAATTTTGTATCAAAAAAATCAAATTGTTTCTCAATTGGATTTACTTCTAATGGTGATTGCAATGAAATTTATTCAATTTCAATTACATTAGTTGTAGTGGGGAATATGGAGAAGAAGTATTATTCTCAATTACCTCATAAACTTGATCTCTTGTTAGATCAATATGAATGACATCCTTTTGATTATAACTTGACATGTCTCTAACTAGTTCGCTGACATTAAAAGTATCATCAACCTATATTATTCCTTCTACATCTTGTAGTTGTGGTTGATCAATATTACATATCCTTTCCCAAATGAAAACAAGCTCATTCTCCACTACTTTTTCAATATCTACTAATAATTTTGTAGTTATACTTTTATGGCTAAACATGTCTTTATACTTCTCCATTGCTTCATCTATTTTATTAATTGTCATTTATGGCATGGTGTACATTAAAGTTATCTCCCTTTTTTCTTGTTCATGTTGATATGCAGACTCCATCTTATAGTTGATGCACTGAGTAACTCATCTAGTAAATGACCTCTAAGTTCATTAGGATATCTCCTAAATTTGTGAAAATGAAATGCAATAACATCTTTATTTACCTTTGTATCATCATTGGATATTCTTTAAAATTTGCAATCACCGCATTCCCAACAAATCCTTAACTCCTTACTCCTTTATCAACTTCAATAGTTGTCTTTGGTTTTATGACCTTGTGTTTTCCATATTTCCAAATGTTAGTAATTTCCTTTTGAGAATAAGTTCTCTCTATATCTTTTTTGGACTTATTCTTTCTTCTTCCACTAGGTGATTGTTTAGTTTGACTTCTTTTCCTTCTCTTCTAATATGTTCTTATTTTTCAATCTCAATATTTTCTAACACAACTATTTTTCCTTATTCTATTTCTTCATCTTCTTCTAGGCTAGATGCAAGTTTCTTCCATGTCATCCAACATTGTTGTTCTTATCTTGTCTTTCACTTCCTTCAACTCACATTATCTGAATGCCAGTTTCCTCATCTTTGTTATGTGTTCCATCATGGAACTATTCAAGGGGTCCAATTGAATCACAAGTGTAACCAATTTAGCTTTGATCTCTACATGGAAACCTTAATATCTTCAATGAAATTTGATAAAATACATGTCATGATAAAAATATTTCCATCTTCCACTAAGCCTTAAGCTCCTTAACCAACTCAAATAATGAAAATTTAATCAATTGTGCAATCTTTTGCAATAGTTTTTCCATCATCTCTTTCTCTGACTTCTTTTTAGCTATCTTAGCCATTTTAGCTTCCAAGTCATGACCAGAGTTGTTGATTGCATCAACTAGTGTCTTAATTTGATCAATCAATGGCTCATCTTCATCAATTTGTACCCCTAGAATTAAGTTAGAAAGTAATGTAATGGTTTTCTTAAAATCTCTCTTATTTTTCTTCTTCCTCTTTGCTCTATCTCTTTCAACATTTTCTACTAGTTTTTGAGAATAAAGTATCTTTTCCTTGTATTTAATATTCTTTGGATCCTTCCTCAGTATTTCAAATTCAAGATCATCTCATCATCTTCCTCTTCATCTTCTTCATCATTTTCCTCTATTCTCTTCCTCTTCTTTTGTGCATTAGGATCCTTTGTTATTGCTTGAGAACTATTAGGAGTGTTCTCATTTGTGATTTCCTCTTCACTTTTAGGTCTTTCCACTTAATTTTTTCCTTTCTCTCTACTTTTCTACTTTTTACTTTTTACCTTTTCTTTTCTTTCAGTAGTGTCATCTTGTGTCTCTTCTGGGACCTATTATGTAGTTAATGCAGGAACATCTTGGGTTGCCTTGTAATCTTGCTCATTTGTTCATTCTGGTAGTTTTAACTGAGTTGTTTAGTGCTAACCAAGCTATCCTATATTAACTGAGTTCTAATAGTGCTTGTCGAGTTGTAGTTATGACTAAGTTCTTCAGTGCTTGCTAAGTTACAGTTCTGACTGAGCTCTTTAGTGCTTGTCGAGTTGTAGTTTTGATCGAGTTCTAGTGTTAACCAAATGTTCTAGTTCTAATCGAGTGTTCCTTTACGTTCCGAGTGAACCTATTGTTTGTTGATGCTTGGGTCCTTCTTTGACTGAGTTTTTTTGTGATTAGTTCTTAGTTTTAACCAACTCATGTATTTAATTTGGATCGTGAATTTAATGATAGGATCTCATCTTGGGATGAGTGCAGACTGTTTTGAGGTTGGCCTTTCTATTTTGTAATGATCTAGAATATTTTGTAAGTCATTTTGGAAAGTATAAGTAGAGGTATTTGGTTTAGTTTAGAAAGAGAAATTAGAGGGAGTCAAAGAAAATGTCTCTAGAATAGTGAGTTTGAAGTCGGATTGTAGATCTTGAAGCTATATTTTATACCTGGTCGTAACCTAGAAGGTCTTATAGTGCACATGTATGCTGATAACTTGATGAATCAATATAAGTGTTTGTTCTCTATGTGTTTTCTTTCATTGTGTTTAATCAACAAGATGGTTGGATAGTTGGGTGTTCCTTTAGCCCTAGCTATTCAATTACCTCCTTATGTCAGGTGGTATCATAGATTGAGGTTCATCCTTATGGAGATTGGATTTTGTAGAACTCTAAGTTGAATTTGGTTGTATGGTTGAAAAACTACGGATTTAACCTATAACTTGCAGAGGGTAATGATCTTTCAAGAACCTATTTATAAAGATGGTTTGAGGAAGAGGAAATACTGAAACTGCTATTATGGACATGCTAAGACAAATTACAGTCAGATTAGATGTTGTGGAGACAACCCAAAGGAGAGGAACACATCTTGATGATGTGAGTGATGATGAAGCAATGACACCAAACTCTAATCTAGAACCCGAAGAAGATCAAGATGAGGAAATATTATTGATATTATTATTTAGGAAATATTTAAAGCCTGTTGTAGAAGTTGTTCCTTACGATGGAAAATTGGACACCAATACTATATTGTATTGGATCTCTGATATGGAGAAGTTATTTGAGTTTGAAAACACTCTTGATAATAGGAAGGTGAAAATTATAGTCACTAGGTTGAAAGGTAATGCCTCACTATGGTGGGAGCATTTGCAAAATGATAGACAAATTAGAGGAAAGGAGAAGATTAGGACTTGGCTGAAAATAGTGGACAAAGTGAAGAAGAAGTTCATTCCTACTTTTTACAAAGTTTTCTTATTGAGGAAGATGCAAAATTTGAGAAAAAAGGACATGATTGTGAAGGAGTATATTGAGGAATTTTATAGATTGGACATTAGATCTGGACATATGGATGATGAGGCTGAGAAAGTTGCAAGGTATCTAAATGGATTGAGATCTGGAATCCAAGATGAAATAAGTTTTGTGAAATTGGAAAGTGTGGAAGAAGCATATCAATATAAGGGAAAATTTGAATGGAAAAATAATGAAAAAGGCAAGACCAAATGGAAAGGTGGTAATTCTTACTGAGGAGGTACTAGTTCTTACTGAGGAAGAGATAATTCTTATTCTAGAGGTGGTTTTCATGGTAATTTATTTAGATGCAGTGAAGAAGTGCATAGATCCTTTGAGTGTAGATCCTTTGGTGAAAATGAACAAGGTAACAAAAATGCTAAGGTTCAAGGCTTGACATTGAGGGTTCACCAAGTGGACTTGAGGCTGGAGAAAATTTGATGGTGAGAAGAACTTTGTGTAATAAGGGAATTGATGAGGAACATGTTCTAAGGAGAAGTCTTTTCAAGACCAGATGTAAAATGTCTGGAAAATGTTGCAAAGTGATAATTGGAAATGGAAGTTCAACAAATTTGGCATCAAAAGAGATGATTAAAAAGTTGCAATTTTAGAGGCTAAAACAACCTAAACCTCATCATTTTTCATGGATCAAGGATGAGCATAAGATATTGGGTAATGAACAATGTATTGTGAAGTTTAAGATTGACAATTACTTTGATGAAGGTTTGTGTGATATTAAATACCTATGGATTGTTGTCATATTTTGTTGGGTAGACCTTGGCAATATGATAGATATGCTATACATTATCAAAAATTGAACTAATATACTTTTTGGGTGAATGGGAGAAGGAAAGTATTATCGCCTTTGATTGAAATTCCAAATGATGTTGATTGTACTACCATGAGAATTTGCATGGTTAATAGAAAGCAATTTGAAAAGGAAATGAATAAGAATCAAATATATTTTTCCATAATTCCTAGGAGACCGAGTTATGCTAGTCATAACTGAGTGACAAACAAAAATGATGATTGAGTGGCAGATAGTAATAGCCGAGTGACTAAGGTTAATAGTAACCGAGTGATAGACAATAGTGGTAACCGAGTGACAAAAGAAGCTAGTAGTATTGGCTGAGTGCCAGTAGAAATTACAAGTTTGTTGAATGAGTATAAAGATATTGTTGCAGAGGATATACCTAATGGTTTATCACTAGTAAGAACTATAAGCCATTGTATGGACCTAATTCTTGGAGCTAGTTTTCTAAATAAAGCACCATATAGATTGACACCTACATAGAATTAGGAACTTAATAGAAAAGTGCATGAGTTTTTGCAGAAAGGTTTGATTAGAGTAAGTTTGAGTCCATGTGATGTACCTATTGTATTATCACCTAGGAGGAATGGAGAATGGAGGATGTGTACTAATTCCAAAGCTATTAATAGGATCACAGTGAAATATAAGTTTCCTATGCCAACGATGGATGACATAATGGATTTTTTGAGTGGAGCAAATTATTTTACCCAGATTGATTTGAAGATTGTTTATCATAATATTAGAATCAAAGAAGGTGATGAATGAAAGACTCCTTTCAAGAAAAAAGATGATTTGTATGAATAATTGGTTATGCCTTTTGGTTTGACTAATGCACCTACTACTTTCAAGAGGTTGATGAATGAAGTTCTCAAGAGATTTTTGGGTAAGCTTGTGATTGTTGATTTGGATGATATTCTGATATTCAATAAGACTAAGGAAGAACATATTGAGCATGTTAGACAAGTATTGCAAATATTGAAAGAGGAGAAGTTGATGATTAACTTGAAAAAAGTGTTCTTTTATGCAAGAGGAGATTGTGTGTTTGGGTTGTAATTCTAGCTAATGGTTTGAGAATGGATCCTAAGAAGTTTAAAGCAATTTTGGAATGGCCTACACCTAATAATGTGGGTGAGGTAAGATCATTTCATGGTTTGGCTAGTTTCTACAAGAAATTTATAAATACTTTTAGTTTTATTTGTAATGCTATGACTGAGACAATGAAAGGAGATATAAGGGATTTAAAGTGGACACATCAAGCTGATAAGAGTTTTGAGACTTTGAAACAAAAGGTTGTTAAGTTACCTGTATTGGCTTTACCTAATTTTAATAAGACATTTCAAGTTGTATGTGATGCAAGTGGTAGTGCAATATGAGCTATGTTGAGTCAAGAAGGTAACCCTATTGCTTTCTTTAGTGAGAAGTTGAATGATGCTAAAAAGAAGTATTCAATATATGATCAAGGGTTTTATGCTATTTTTTAAGCCTTGAAGAAGTGGAGACATTATTTGATTCCTAAGGAGTTTATGTTGTACACTGATCATAAAGCTTTACAGTATTTGGGAAGTCAACATAAATTAAATTAGAGACATATGAAGTGGGTTGAGTGCTTGTAGAATTTCACATTTGTGATTAAGTATATGAGTGGAGTCACTAACCGAGTTGCTGACGCATTGAGAAGAATACATTTTTTATAGACTAAGATGAAGGTTGAAGTTCTTGGTTTTTATAAAATGAAAGAGCTGTATGATTCTGACCCTAATTTTTCTGAGGCGTGGAGAGTGCAGAGCACCAAATATATCAGATCACATGAGTAAGCATGATAAGTATTTCATTCAAGAAGGTATGTTGTTCAAAGGAATTCAATTGTGTATACCAAGAAGTTCTATGAGAGTTAATTTGATTAAGGAAAAGCATTGTGGTGGATTGGTTGGACATTTTGGAATTGATAAGACATTGAGTTTGTTGAAGGATAAGTATTATTGGCCACATATGTATAAGGATGTTCAAAATTTTATAAGTGTGGAGGTTGTCAATTTGCAAAAGTAGTAAGTCAGAATATTGCATCGTATACACCTATTTTTGTTCCTAAGAAACCTTCGAGTGACATCAATATGTATTTTGTTCTTAGATTACCTAAGACAACAAAAGGTTATGATTCCATATTTGTTGTTGTGGATGGATTTTCTAAGATGGCCCATTTCATACCATGTAAGAAGACATCAGATGTTGTGTATGTAGCTGATATTTTCTTCAAAGAGATTTTTGGATTGCATGGATTAGCAATTAGTATTATTTCTAACAGAGATAGTTAGTTTGTTGGTTTTTTTTGAGAATTTTGTGGAAGAAGATGGTACAAAGTTAAGATCTAGTTCTACATTGCATTCATAGACGAAGGTTGTGAATAGAAGCTTGAGTAATTTGTTGAGATGCTTAGTTGGAGATAAGCCAAGTAATTGGGAGTTGATATTGGCATAAGATGAGTTTGCATATAATAATTCTATGAATAAGAGTACAAGGAAAATGCCTTTTGAGATTGTTATTAGAATGCAACCTAAAGGATAATCAAATTTTAGGGATGTTGTTGATGAAGGGAAGAGAATTGTTGAAGGGGAAGAATTTTCTAGTTTTATGAAGTCTTTGCATAAGGAAGTGAAGTTGAAGTTTGAACAAAGTAATCAAAATTATAAGGAGGATGCTGATAAATCTAGAAGACATTATGTTTTTGAAGTTGGTGATGTGGTGATGGTTCATTTGAACAAAGGAAGATTTCCTAGTGGAACATACAATAAGCTGAAGATGAAGAAGTTTGGATCTTGTAAGATCTTGAGAAAGTTTGATAGTGGTAATGCTTATGAAGTTGATTTACCTAATGACATGGATATATCTCCTATATTCAATGTTTCTAATTTGTATAAGTATCATGAGTTAGATGATAAAATTTTCATGTTAGATGATTATCCTAAGAAGCAGATTGAAGAGGTTGAACATGAATTGGATTAGAGAGTTGGTAAAAGCACACGAGGTGAAGATTATTGTGAGTCACTACTACATTTGGGGTCAAATTGAGATTACAGGATATCATAATTGCGACAACCACCCACCACCCAAGCAAACCCAATAGGAATTGTCTCCCATCAGAATTTAAGCATTGCAAATTGCACTGAAAAGGGCTTCCATCATAATTGTGACCCATAAAGCTGTCATGAATTGAAGCCAAATAGGTCAATACACCATCACAATTGTGACAGTTGTACATCAAAGACATCATCACACATGCAACAACTATGTTGTGGGTCTGACAACTAGTCATCAAACCTATTTGTCACAATGGAGAAGAATTTGTGGCAGTAATGTTGTGGAACCAAAAACTAGCCATCATAATTGCTATGAAAATGTAATAGAAAAAATATGGAATATGTGATGTTAATGGAGAGAGTGCTTTCCTAACAAATCTATTTCTAAATTTCAACTTTTCTTATGAACATTATTAGGATACTACGATACTCTTACCCTTATAACTGGTTTTCCTATTATTTTTATCTTTCGGGAGAGACCAAATGATTCTTGTGATTGTCAAACAAGAATCATTTGGTCTCCCCCAAAAGATAAAAATAATAGGAAAACTAGTTATAAGGGTAAGAGCATTGTAGTCCCTTGATAATGTTCATAACCAAAGTTGAATTTTAGAAATAGATTTGTTAGGAAAGCACTCTCTCCAGCATCACACATTCCATATTTTTTCTATTGCGATTGTAAAATTTAAAGTTACTAGATTGATCTTGCTAGCTAGGAGTAGCTGATTGTTCATTTTATCATACCTAATCTAATGACAGTTCTATAGGAATTTGTAATCAACCCAACTAAATAGAAACTAGACCAATGAATCCCAGTGACAAAGGCACAAAATATATGACTGAAGTCCCTAAGAAAAGAGATTTAGACAATGAATCATTTGAGAGGGTACTAGAAAAAAGGGAGAAAAGAAGAAGATATGCTCATGACCACAACAATGAAAATAAAACTATGGACATACTAGAATGAATTTAGAGAAATATAATAGAAATTCTATGAAAGGTTTTGATCAAAGGAATGAGATTTATGGAGGTACTGAAGATGATGATATTATATATGATGTAGAGGGAAAATACAAGAACAGAGATATGGAAAAGAATTTTTTTGATCGTACAACTGGTAAGCATCATACCTTTGTAAAAATTCAAGATGATACAGAGCCTAGAAGGGTGGAGACAATGGGAGAAAGAAGTAATTGGGGTAGAGATGTTGAGGGTGATAGGTAAAAAGCACAAGGAAAACAATAATAAGAAAGTTTTTCGAGCTAGGAACAACTGATTGTTCATTTTATCGTACGTAATCTAATGATAGTTCTATAGGAATTTGTAATCAACCTAGCTAATCAACAACTAGACTAATGAATTGCAGTGAAAAAGGCATAAAATCTATGACTGAAGTCCCTAAGAAAAGAGATTCAAATAATGAATCATTTGAGAGGGTACCTGAAAAAAGGGAGAAAAGGAGAAGATATGATCATGACCACAATAGTGAAAATAAAAAATATGGACATATTGGAACGAATTCAGAGAAATATAATAGAAAGTCTACAAAAGGTTATGTTAAGAGGAATGAGATTTATGGAGGTACCAAACATGATTATATTATATATGATGCAGAGGGAAAATACAAGAGCATTGATATGGAAAAGAATTTTTTTGATCGTAGAACTAATAAGCATCATACCTTTGTAAAAAGTCAAGATGATATAGAGCCTAGAAGGGTTGAGACAGTGGGAGAAAGAAGTAATTGGGGTAGAGATGCTAAGGGTAATGGGTAAAAAGCATGAGGAAGACAATAATAAGCAAGTTTTGCTAGCTTGGAATAGTTGATTGTTCATTTTATCATACCTAATTTGATGATAGTTCTATAGGAATTTGTAATCAACCCAGCTAATCAACAACTAGACCAATGAATTGTAGTGAAAAAGGAATAAAATTTGTGACTAAAGTCCCTAAGAAAAGAGATTCAGACAATGATCCATTTCAGAAGGTACCAGAAAAAGGGGAGAAAAGGAGAAGATATGATCATGACCACGATAGTGAAAATAAAAACTATGGACATACTGGAATGAATTCAGAGAAATATAATAGAAAGTCTACAAAAGGTTCTGATTAGAGGAATGAGATTTATGGAGGTACTAAACAAAATGATATTATATATGATGTAGAGAAAAAATACAAGTACAAAGATATGGAAAATAATTTTTCTAATTGTAGAACTGGTAAGCATGACACCTTTGTAAAAAGTCAAGATGATACAGAGCCTAGAAGGGTTGAGACAATGAGAGAAAGAAGTAATTGGGGTAGAGATGGTGAGGATGATAGGTAAAAAGCATGAGGAAGATAGTAATAAATATGATTATTAAGTCAACAATTATAAAAACATAATAGTTAGAGAATGTTTGCACAAGCCTGCAAGCTCCTTGAGATATTATTTTGTACAATTTAGTATGTACATTGTATGAGATTTATTTTCTCTTTCTGTAGACATGTTACTAAGAAGTAAAAGGTTTTATATTTTAGTTTCCCATTGACTCATAATCTAGTATGGTGGGTCATATATTAGAATTTGGTAATTGCAAGATTTGTTTTTTGCTATATTTCAAAATAGACTTCTATTTGTAAATTGCCCAAACAATATTTCTAGGCTTTCCATTTTGAAAATAATTAGAAGGTTGTTTGATTACTATCAATAATGCACTTCACTTGAACCTTCATTTTTACCTTAAATGCATCATGCAACGAGAAATTCCATTTGAAAAGTGTATGGGCCACTCTGGCAAATCAGGCAATTTTTTGTAATTACAATACTATAATACCCTGGTGCAACCTTTGTGTTGGAGGTTACAGTTAATGTAAGGTTAGCCTATATACATCCTAACTCACTCCTTATATAGTTATGTTTAAAAGCTTGTGACAAGAATAAATGGGTCTAAATAGACTAGTCAAGTTAATGTTGAAACACAAAGTTTAGCCTTCTATTTTCAAAAGCCAGGTACACTAGGTACATATAATGTCTTAAAATATAAGCCACTATTTTAAGGCATTATATGTTAACTCACGAGGCTTATATTTTAAGACATTATATGTACCTAGTGTACTTGGCTTTTGAAAATAGAAGGCTAAACTCTGCGTTTCAGCATTAACTTGACTGGTCTATTGGAGTGAGTTAGTACATATATAGGTTAACCTTACATTAACTGTAAACTACAACACAAAGATTGCACCAGGGTATTATAGTATTGTAATTATAGAAAATTGCCTAATTCGCCCGAGTGGGTGAATGATGGTGAAGACCTATAATAGGTGAGTAAATCTCACTAGTGGTTATAGGAATACAACTATATGAAAACAATTAGAAACCAAAATTAAATATTCATTAGAGTGAGTAGTTCAAGGGCCTTGATCCCATGGATACAAGTATGTAGGTAGCCTGGTAGGCAGAGTACCTCCAGTGTGCAGACACCTTGGACATAGTTAGGTAGCCTTGGACATAGTTAGGTAGTACTTAACCATGTATTTATTTATTTATGTATGTATGTATGGATGTAACTATTCTCTACTTAACAATGCCATCCACATGGGGGGCAGTTGAGCTTGCACCTTCTGCAATACTTCATTTCCATTATTTGCGCTCTTTGTATCAAAGGCATATAACTTTATCACTTGTAACTATAATTTTCAAATAGTTCAAACCAAAATAGTTTATTATAATTCTATGGTTCTCTTTGTATTTTTATAAAATTGGAGTTTAAATATTAATTGCATTTATGTACTTCTTTTTCAAATTTGATATTTCTCTTTTTCCTGACTCATAGTCCAAGAATAAATTTTCAAAACACATATTGACTAGTTGGAGATTGAGCCAAAAATTGTAAGAATGACTGTGCCAAAATAGCTAAAAAATATGATTGGTACACGATAATAATATTTTTATGCTCTTTTTGGCACAATTGTTCTTACATTTTATGATTTTTGGTGAGAATAAAATTCCAAACTAATCAAGTAGGTGATCCAAGATTAAATAATAATTGGTTGAGCATGTTTAAATACCTTATTTCACATGTTATTAAATGTTATGTGTTTATGTGCTAATGTTAGTGAAATTTAAAGGATGAACTAATGTTAGATGTTAGCTTTGGATACTATGAGATTATTTTATGGATGCTCATAATTGTCTTTTACATCATGTGATAATGAATGAATGCTATATTTTATTAATGAATGAATCTGAGATCCATCTCTTCTTAGGTAGCATGGCCAGAGATGTGATGACAATGCGTATTGTTAAGTATGTTCCTCCTCCTCCTCCTCCTCCTCTCTCTCTCTATCTCTCTCTCTCTCTCTCTCTCTCTCTCTCTCTCATTCTCATTTTTCATGTTTTTATTTTACTTGAACTATTATTTCTTAAGGGGCATTTTCTAATATTGGATTCATTCTATGCAGGAGGTGATGAGGACATTCCTAGATGTACCTGTGTGATGAATTCCTCATGAGTAACGAAGATGAACTTCCCCTAAGAATAGCAGGAGGTGATGAGGACATTCTAGGTACTTTAAAGATTGATCCTTTCTTAAATATTTTAGATGTTAATAGGGAGTTTAGATGTTGGGGGGTGGGGGGTGGGGGGCAACTGAGCTTCCACCTTCACATGGTTGGCCCTGATTTGTAGAGAATATTAAATTATTATCAAAACCAAGTGAAGCTCAACATTAACCTATGATTGTATGACAACTGATTGTGTGAATCTCTTGGTTTTATGCAATGCAAAAGGATGCCATAGTTCAACATGCAATTTTAATTCATATGTATACGACATCAGGCAGAGTTGAAAAAAACAATAGATTTTCATTTTTATTAGAGGTCTTTAATTAGGTATTTTAAGTTATAGACCATTACAAACATTGTTCATGATGGTCTATAATTTTAAAAACTTAATAGACCTATTAAATAAATGTAATCATGTTGTGTTTTATTAGCTCCACCTACTGTCCATGCATTTGAACAAAACTACACATGCATTCTCGATTTAGAGTGGTAGAATCTTATTTTGGATGTGATGAAAAATGACATGCACCAGAAAATGGGAAAATGATGTCACTTTTTTAGGTTTAACCATTTTTATGTACTTTAAAGATTGATCCTTTCTTAAATATTTTAGATGCTAATGGAGAGTTAGATGTTGGTGGTGTGGGGGGGGGGCGGGCGGGGGGGGGGGTGGTGGGTGAGGCCAAATGAGCTTTTGCCTTCATGTGGGTGGCCCTGCTTAGTAGAGAATATTAAACTATTCTTGAAACCAAGTGAAGCTCAACATTAACGTATGATTGTATGATAACTAACTATGTGAATCTATTGGTTCTAGGAAACGCAGAAGGATGCCATAGTTTAATATGAAATCTCAATTCATATGCATACAACATCAGGTGGAGCTAAACAAATAACTATTTTGGATTTTTGTTAGAGGTTTGCATAGACCTATTAAATAAATGTAAACGTGCAAGATTTTTTCAACTCCTTCTATTGTCCATACATACAGAATGCAACTACATGTGCATTCTCGATTCAAAGTGGCAAAATCTTATTTTCGATGTGATGGAAAAATGACATGCACCAGAAGATGGGAAAATGATGTCACTTTTGTAGGTTTGGAACCTTTTTTTTACTTTAAAAATTGATCCTTTCTTACAAATTTTAGATGTTAATGCGGGGGGGGGTTGGGGCCAAATGAGCTTCCACCTTCATGTGGTTGGCCCTGATTGGTAGAGAATATTAAAATATTCTTGAAATCAAGTGAAGCGAAATATTAACCTATGATTTCATCATAGCTATTCAATGTTTTCCACCAATTTTTAAAAAGAAATTAATACAACACACTACTTTTCATTCTTGCCACATGCTCATCTCAATTGTGACATGTTATTAAGAGCTTGTTGTTAGATTGTGGTGACTGATCAGGAAAGTACTGTACATACTCCATAATTTTTGGTACTATTCGTAGATTCGCCATTCGTAGATTTGCCACTAAAGTTATGGCTTATTTATGGCCAACATGTTATAACCCTAAAGTAGTTTAATACTGGTATAAAAGGGTTTAGGGTTGGGTATTTCCATTATGTTGTGATGCAAAATTGCTTCTTGTGGTAGTATTGACCTATAAGGGATTATAGATTGTAATCACTGGATTGTAATAAGATTGGACTTGCTATTTGGTGGACGTAGTCTAGGGATTGGGTGAACCACGTTAAATCTTGGTGCCTTGTGTTCATTTCTGTGTGATCTATTATTTTCTGTTATTGGTTATATTTGCATGTAGTTTTTATTTCTGCCCGTGGTTTATCCTAACAAGTGGTATCAGAGCCAGGTTGTCTTTCAGTTATTCTCTATAGGAAAGTCTCACGGTTAAGTGGGAGTTATGGCAGATGAGGGTAAGTTGAGGGTTGATAGGTTTAATGCACAAAACTTCCAGTTATGGAAGATGCAAATGGAAGACTATCTGTATTAGAAGGATTTATGGAAGCCGTTGGAAGGCAAAGCCAAGAATCAGAGATCTATGTCAGATGCTGAATGGGATCTTTTGGATAGAAAGGCACTCGAAAGCATTCGATTATGCTTGGCACCATCAGTGGCATTTAATATTACAAAAGCAAAGATGACACAAGAGTTGATCAAAACCCTAGGGACACTATATGAAAAGCCCTCCGCTTCAAACAAGGTGTTTCTCATGAAGCATTTATTTAATATGAAAATGGCAGAAGGTGGGTCTATTGCAGATCATTTAAATGAGTTTAATACTATTACTAGTAAATTATCTTCTGTGGGTATCAATTTTGATGAAGAAATTAGGGCTCTCTTGATTTTGTGTTCTTTGCCTAAAAGCTAGAATGACTTGGTAATAGCGGTGTGTAATTCTATTCCTCGATCTAGTACCCTAAAATGTGAAGATGTAATCGGTGTTGTTTTGAGTGAGGAAACTCATAGGAAATCCTTAGGTGGATCTACATCAGGAAGTGCTTTGAATGCACAAAGCAGGGGAAGAACAACTGAGAGAGGAAGTAACTCTAGAAATCATGGGAAATCAAGAGGAAAGTCAAAGGGGAAAAGGTCTCAATCGAGAGGACCAAACGATTGTTGGTACTATGGGAAACCAGGGCACACAAAGAAAGATTACTGGAATCAAAAGAAAAATGAAGGAGATAAATCAGAAGGAGACAAGGAGGCAAATGTGGTAAGTAAAAAATTAGAAGAGGATGCTTTGCTTCTATCTTTAGAAAGTGTTGATTATTCATGGGTTTTAGATTCTGGTGCTTCATTTTATGCTACACCTCATAGAAGTTATTTCATTGATTATGTCCAAGGGGATTTTGGGCTTGTTTATTTGGGGGATAATGAACCCTATCAGATTGTTGGAAAGGGAAAAATTAAGATTAAGTTGCAGAATGGGAATCATTGGCTACTACATGAGGTAAGACATGTTCTAAGGCTGAGTAGGAATTTAATTTCAGCGAGGCAATTCAGTGATGAGGTTTGTGTAGTTACTTTTAATGATAAAAATTGGAAGGTTTCAAAAGGTTCCCTTGTAGTAGAAAAAGGTGTGAAAGTGTGCACCTTATATCTTTGTACAGGTCATATTGTTCCTTCTACTTTGATTATTTCAGAGAAAAATGAATGTTCAGGAACAATTGTTGTAGTTGAGCAGGGAGAACAAATAGCTACTGTAGTTTTTGATATAGCACCGTGGAACAACAGACTTGGGCACATGAGTGAGAAAGGTATGAAAGTACTTCATTCAAAGAAATTTTTACCAGGTCTAAAATGTGTTAATATGGATTTCTATGAAAGTTGTGTATGGAAAACAAAAGAGAGTGAGTTTTGTAAAGACTAGGAAGGAAAACAAAAAGGAGAAATTAGAGCTTGTGCATATAGATGTATGGGGACTAGCTCAGGTATCTTCCCTTGGTGGGTCTCATTATTATGTTACATTTATTGATGACGCAACTAGAAAAGTATGGGTTTATTTCCTTAGACATAAATATGATGTATTTTGAACTTTTAAGAAATGGAAATGCTTGGTTGAAAATGAGACTGGTAAGAAATTAAAATGTCTCAGATCTGATAATGGTGGTGAGTATTGTAGTCATGAATTTGAAGATTATTGCTCACTAATGGTATTCATAGATAGAAAACTATTCCAAGGACTCCACAAGAAAATGGAGTGGCTAAATGCATGAATAGGACTACAATGGAGCACGTAAGGAGCATGAGGTTGCATGCTAGGTTTCCCTTACACATGTGGGCAGAGGCTATCAATACTATAGTATATTTGATTAATAGAGGTCCCTCTACTCCTTTGGGCTATGGTATTCCAGAGGAGGCATGGACTAGTAAGAAGGTGAGTTATTCTTTTCTCAAGACCTTCGGTTGTGAAGCTTTTTCTCATATAGACTCTGAGAATAGAACCAAGCTAGAAGCTAAATCAAAGAAATGTGTCTTTGTTGGATATGGCATTAATGAATTTGGTTATAGGCTTTGGGATTTTTAAAATCATAAAATTGTTACAAGTCAGGATGTCATATTCAATGAGAAAGTGTTGTACAAAGATCTATTGTAGCAACATGAGAAGAAAGAAGATGATTATGTAGTGTTGGATGATACTCCAAAAGCTGATGTTCCAGCCATTCCTCATGATGTGCAACAACCGCAACAACAAATACCACACACACTAGTGAATGTTAGATGGTCAACAAGGCCAATCAGAGCTCCACAAAGATTTTCTCCCTCTTTGTATTCTATTTTACTTACTGATGTTGGTGAACTTGAAAGTTATGATGAAGTTGTGTAGGTGGATACTAAGATTCAGTGGGAGTCTGCAATGAAATATGAAATGGACTCTTTGCTGAAGAATAAGACATGGGATCTATGCAAGTTTCTTGTAGGTAAAAAGGCTTTACAGAATAAGTGGGTTTATAGGATGAAAGAAGAGGAAGGAGGTCAAAAAAGATTTAAGGCCAGGTTAGTTGTAAAAGGATTTGCACAAAAAAAGGGAATTGATTTTGATGAGATATTTTCTCCTGTTGTTAAAATGACTTCTATTCGTATTGTTTTAAGTCTTGTGGCTATTGAAGATTTGCATTTAAAGCAGTTGGATGTTAAAACAACCTTCCTTCATGGTGATTTGGATGAAGAAATATATATGGCTCAATCACAGGGTTTTTAGGTCAAAGGTAAAGAGAACTTAGTGTGCAAATTGAAGAAAAGTTTATATGGCTTGAAGCAAGCACCTCGACAATGGTATCTGGAATTTGATAGGTTTATGCATGAGCATGGCTATAACAGGTGTCATTCAGATTATTGTGTTTATTTTAAGAGGTTGGATGATGATATCTACATTATTTTATGTCTATATGTTGATGATATGCTTTTAGCTGGGTCTAACATGGATCATATTAAGGGGCTAAAATGTCAGTTAGCACATGCATTTGCTATGAAAGGTTTGGGGGTAGCAAAACAAATCCTTGGTATGAAGATTTGTAGAGATAGGAAGAACAAAACATTAATGCTATCTCAAGCTAATTATGTTGAGAAGGTGTTGCAACGTTTCTTTATGGAGAATGCTAAAGCTGTCAGCACACCTTTACCTAGTCATTTGAAGTTGACTAAGGAGATGTGTCTTATGACACAGGAAGAGGAGGATAAGATGTCCATGGTACCCTATGCTTCAACTGTAGGAAGCTTGATTTATGCTATGATATGCATTAGGCCAGATATTGCACATGCCTTGGGAGTCGTTAGTAGGTATATGAGTCATCCAGGATTTGAGCATTCGAATGTTGTCAAGTGGATTCTCAGATATTTGAGAGGAACATCCAATAAGTGTTTATAGTTTGGGGGCTCTACTACTAATTTGCAGGGCTATGTTGACTCAAATTTGGCAAGGGATATTGATACCAGGCAAAGTACTATAGGTTATGTCTTTACTGTTGGTGGGGTAGCCGTGAGCTTGGTTTCTAGGTTATAGAAGATTAATGCTCTATCCACTACAAAGGCATAGTATATTGCTGCTAAAGAGGCAACCAAGGAGATGATATGGCTTTAGTTCTTCTTGGAAGAATTGGGACATCCTCAGAAAGATAATTATTTGTTCACTGATAGTTAGAGTGCCATTCATCTTGCAAAGAATTTAGCTATGCATTCTAAGACCAAACACATACAGTTGCGGTACCATTTCATTAGTTCAATTTCGGAGGATGGACAATTAAAGCTAGAGAAGATACATACAAATGACAATCCAACAGATATGTTGACAAAGGTTGTAACAAGGGAGAAGCTGAACTCCTCTTCAGCTTCGGTTAGTCTTCTAGACTGAACATGAATAAAAGAACAATAGAGTCTAGGGTGGTTTGATCCAGTGGGAGCCCCATGTGGTAGTGGTATTGCTACAAGATCAGTCTTCAAGTGGGAGATTGTTGTTTAGTGTAGAGCCTGATTAGTCTCCAAGTGGGATATTGTTAGATTGTGGTGATTGATCAGGAAAGTACTATACATACTCCATAATTTTGTGGGGTTCCCCGATTTTTTTTTTTTTTGGTACTATTCGTAGATTCACCACTAAAGTTATGGCTAATTTATGGGTGACATGTTATAACCCTAAAGCGGTTTAATACTAGTATAAAAGGGTTTAGGGTTGGGTATTTTCATTATGTTGTGATGCAAAATTTCTTCTTGCAATGATATTGAGCTGTAAGGGTTTACAGATTGTAATAAGGTTGTAATCATTGGATTGTAATAAGATTGGACTTTCTGTTTGGTGGGTGTAACCTAGGGTTGGGTGAACCACATTAAATGTTGGTGCCTTGTGTTCATTTTTGTGTGATCTATTATTTTCTATTATTGGTTATATTTGCATGTAGTTTTTATTTCTATTCGTGGTTTATCCTAACACTTGTTGTGGGGCCATAACATTTCTATCACATAGACGTCACAATTGCAACAATGTCTTCAACAAATTTCCCTCTCAATTATGATGGTGAAAATGAATGGTTTGCCAGTATGTAAGCTCAAATTACACCTATGGGCATTACAATTGTGACGGTTGCCCTTGCCATCACAACTTGCAACCAAAAAATCCCAATGCCCGTCCGACAGGAGCCAATTCCTCTTGATGTTGGTTGGGTAACATGTTATCATCATAATTGTGATGGCTTGTACTCACAATTCAGACCCAAATGTAGTAGTGACATCTCAAATTCTTTACTCATCTAATCAACAAATGATTTGCACAAAAAATCATTCCCACCATAAATTATGTCATCAAAAAATATTTCAGCAATTAACACCTTATCTTCAACTTCACTTTTCAAGTATAGGTTATTGTTATCACTTGTTCTAACAAATCCAATTCTGATAAAATATGAATGTAATTTTTTATACCATGCTCTCTATACTTTTTTAAAATCATGTAGGATTTTGTTTAGTTTACATACTAGATGCTTTTGATTTGGCTATACAAATCCTTTAGGTTACTCAATGCATACCTCTTCCTCTAGTATTCCATTCAAAAAAGTAAACTTAACATCCATTTGGTAGACTTTGAATCTCTTATAAGCAACATAAGCCAACAGAGTTCTAACTTCTTCTAATCTAGCAACAAGTGCAAAAGTCTCTCTATAGTTGATTCCTTCTTCTTGGGCATAACCTTTGAAAACTAGTTCGGCCTTGTTCCTTACAACTTATACTTTCTCATTCATTTTGTTCTTGAGCATCCACTTAGTTCCAATTGTGTTCTTATCTTTCAATCTTAGTACTAGTGTCAATATATTGTTCTTTTTTATCTAATCCATCTCCTCATTCAAAACATTAATCCAGTCCTCATTATCAAATTTGGAAATCCAAACATCTATTACCCTTGAACTTACTTCTTGTAATGAATTCAATACTCTTGTCTCCAACTAAGTGGTTCTGTGAATGATTTCTTATCACATATTTTGCTAAAAAAAGCTCTGCACTACATACTGCAACATTATCATCATGCAAGTTGGGATCAACATTCTGCTTGAGTTGTTTTGTTCATGGCTCAAGTAATGCAAGCAGTTGCCTAGTATTCATTTGTTATTTCTTGGCATACTATTGCAATGAATTAGCTTGGTTCTTAGGTACAGTATTAGGTACTCCATCTTGAACATATACAAATTTTTTGTAATCATCAGGTTCCTTCTTGCTATTGGAAATATGATTGAAAAGATCATTGTGAGAAGAAGGTTGATTGAAAGAGGGAGATTATTGTTGAAAGAATGTTTTCAATCATTGTTTTGTCATTGATTTCAAACCTACTACATGTAGGAATGACAATTGCTTATAAGATCCAAGTACTATTACTCAGTTGATTGATGAAGATGATTTAATTAAAAAGATGTAACAAAAGCACCTAAGGGAAAGGTTGAGTTATGGTTTTGTAATGAAGTGCAAGGATCAGCTAAGACAATGGTTAAATGATGTATTGATAACAACTTGAAGATATAGAGGTTGGTTACACTTAGAAACACTAGAAGTATAAGTTGGAACAAGGTTGACTACAAAGCTTAAACTACATTCATTTAGTAAGTGTTGAGCAAGTTAGTTTAAGCCGAGAAAATTTTTAGTTAGAGTTGAGCAAATAGAAAATCTAGTGTATGCCAAGTGAACTTTAGGTGCCGAGTGAAGTTCAAGTGCCGAGTGATATAGAAGGATCTGAGAAAACAAAAAAATATAGTGGATGTCGAGTGAATCCACAACAAGTGCTGAGCATTAGTAAAGCGTAGTTGATTCCGAGTAACACAGTATGTGCTGAGCACCAAAATTTCAATAGTGCCAAGCTAATGCATTATTGGAAATGTCAAGATTTTCCAAATCTGAGTCGACAAAGTTGTTACTTTGAATTTTGTGAACTAGTTGGAGGATAAGGATGATGAGTTGCTGGCATAGAATTCTATGTAAACTATTTTTGAGCGAATTCAAGAGGATTTTTCATGATGTTTCTAGAAGGAAAAAAATGAGGGTTAGATTCAATGAATCTTGCCTAATCCATTCATACTGAAAATCAAAGGAGGGAAGAATCAAGCAAGAAAATAAAATCTAGACTTCTATTTAAGGAGTCACAAACCAAGAAGCAAGAGCTGCTAGAGTGCCAAATTGCAAAGTGGTAGAAGGGTGTCAAGGAGAAGACATCTAGGATAATGAGGGATAGAGCATAGAGACTTTGATTCAATAAGTGGTTAGAAAGAGAGGATTGCACTGGTACATTGAGCATAGAGACTCAAGGAGATAAAGCTTGAAAGGAGGACAAGCTGCTAGAACTATAGAGACTGAAAATCAGGCAATGTTATGAGCTAAAGAGTGATTTAAAATTTGCAAGTTAAGTTGTATGTTGTAATCAGGTCAAAACCTCTTATTGTTACTCTCTAGAAATTATATCAGTTAGGGTAGAAATCCTATAGAATTAGGTTGGTTTAACAACCATTTGTAAATCCTTTAACAGGGTGACATTCCAAGTGAATGTCCTAAAGTCCTCTAACCATGCCCACTTCTAATAGGGTGGTTAAATCCTTTAACCATGACACATTTAATAGTGTGTTGTAGCCTTTAATAGGGCAGGCCTTTCATAGGGCATCACTTCAGAAGAGTGAGAACTGAGTAGCATGTTACTAGTGGTTTTTCCCAAATTGGGTTTCCACATAAATCACTATGTTATGTGTTGATCTTTTCATGTATTATGCTTGCATGTTTATTTATAGTATCTTGTTGAATATGAATGTTTTAAGCTTAGATGAATTAATAGTTAGATGGACACACTTTACTTGATGAAAAGTTTGAATTGGACATTTGGACCTTGAATAACTGATTCAACCCCCACTCTCAGTTATTTTAAAGTATTTCTAACAATTGTTATCAGAGCCATCTGCTAATTTAGTTTCAAGGTACTAGAAGTAGGAAGATCAAGATGTCCAAGAGAGAAGTTCCCAAGCTCAACAAAGATAACTTCATTTCATGGCAGAGTCTGATGAAGCTGCACCTTGGATCAATAGGTGATTATGCAAAACCCTCAATTGGAGTGGAACATGTAGACCCAACTAGACCACTCTCTATAGATGATTTGAACAAAAGGAAGGAGCACAATCAAGCAATGCTGGAAATTGCCTCTGCGCTCAACTATGTTGAATTTGATGACATCAAAGGATGTGACATTGCATTCAAAATGTGGAAAGCCCTATTAGATATCTATGGAGGAGATCAGAATGTTCAGAGAGCAAAGAGAGAAAGCCTCAAAGGAAAGTTTGATGACATGAAAATGGAGGAAGGTGAGAATGCTGCTCAATATGGCTCTTGAATGAAAGAAGTGGTAAGTGCAATAAGAAGTCTAGGTGGTATATTGGAAGAAGAAATTGTCAACAACAAATACTTGAGAACCTTTCTCCCTATCTATGCTATTAGAGTTTCAGCCATCTGAGAGCTAAGATGCATACAAGGAAACACACTAACCTTTGAAGGAATAGCGGGAAGACTCACTGCATTTGAACTGTCCAATTTTGATAACTACAGACCTGAGAACCTTGAATCTACTTTCAAGGCCAAGCTAACATTGAAAGACACTAAGGAAGTGAAATCAAAGATGAAGAGTAGAAAAGAAAAATATGCATCCGATGACAACAACATAGATGAGGAAGATGTGGAATAGTTGGAAGCACTACTAGCTGGAAGATTCCATAGAGACAAAGGTAAATTCAAAGGTAAGCTACCTATCATTTTTTTTAATTGCAATGAAGTATGTCATATTGCTAGAAGGTGCAGATAGAAGAAGAACTACAAAGAAGGAAACAAGTACAAGAACAAGAGAGAAGATGATAGTAGAGATTACAAGGACAAAGAAAAAATATGCTACATTGTTGAAGAAGATTTTAATGAGAATGATGATGAAGTAGTTTATGTGGCCATGAAGGATGAATTAGATGAAGATGAAGATGAGGCAGCAACACTAGTAACCTATGTGAACAAGAATGACAAGTGGATCATAGATAGTAGATGCTCACATCAGATGACAGGAGACAAAAGTAAGTTTATTACCTTTTCTCAGTATGATGGAAATAGTGTTAGATTTGGTAATTATGCTCCATGTCAAATTAAAGGAAAAGGTTCCATTAAACTTACAGAGAAGATTTCATGTGATAATACATACTATGTTGAAGTATTGAACTACAATTTGTTGTGTATCGTAGTTGGGCAATGTAGGTTGTAAAGTAGAATTTGGAAACAAATCTGCCAAAATGTATGACACTGATGGAAATCTAATAGGAAAAGGTGAAAAAACTAGGAGTGACTTGTTTTACCTAGATATGGAGGATGCAACCTGTCTTGTTGTTAAAATTTATGATGTGTGGTTATGTCACAAAATATTGTGTCATGTCAACTTTGACAATCAGATTAACATCAGCAAAAGGAAGAAAGTCAGAGGTTTGCATAAATTGAAAAAGCCTAAAAACACAATGTGCAAACAATGTCAACTAGGAAATATGACTAAATCTAGTTTCAAAAGTAGAGCATCCACTTCCAAAGAATTACTAGACTTAGTCCATACAAACTTATGTGGTACATTAGAGGTATAGAGCTATTTAGGAGACAGATACATAATGCTATTTGTAGATGACTATTCCAAGATGATGAGTGCCATGTTTTTGAAGCAAAAATATGATGCATTTCAAATGTTTAAGTGGTATTTGGCGAGAGTTGAGAAGGAAACAGGAAAGAGTCTGAAATGCCTAAGATCAAATAGAGGAGGAGAGTTTACATCAAACAAATTTGAGATATTTTGCAATGACAAAGGTATCAAAAGGCAAACATCAACACCAAGAACTCCACCACAGAATGGTATTGCTGAAAGGAGAAATAGATCAATGATAGACTATGCCATAACTTTTTTGATGGAGAAAAATGTTGCTCTAAGATACTGGAGAGAAGCTATAAGTACCGTTGTTTACACCCTGAACAGAGTCCAAGTCAAGAAATGAACAAATGCAACATGTTTTGAACTATGGTATGGTCACTCACCTAATGTAAAACATTTCAAAATATTTGTTTACAAATACTATACTCTTAAAGACACTAGAAATGGCAAGTTTGATGTAAAAAGTGATGAAGGCATATTCCTTGGTTACTCCACTAGAAGAAAAGCATATAAGTGTTTGAATACTAACACTAACAAGATTGTGGAGAGTGCAAATGTAAATTTTGATGAGCATGCAAAAGTTCAGGTTGATGAAACTAAGCAATTAGAAGATTATAGATCCTTTGTATACTTCTATGAAGGAATGACTATTGAAGATAATGCTACCAATTAAGTTGGGAATCAACAACAAATTTTAGTATCAACCGAGTCACAACTAGTGAATGTCGAGCTACATTCAAAAGCTGAGTTTTGGAATGAAGAAAATGCACATTTTGACTCTAAAAACAATACACATGTAAGGAGACATCACCCTACATGCAATGCCTCGCCAAGGGACCCAAAAGAAATGACCTAAAGTCTTACTAAGTTTACCAACAATTTTTTTTAACAAGAAAGAATAACATACACATCAAACACATAGTAGCAGAAGCAATGACATACAATCAACTAAAGCATACATAACAGGTTGCATTCCTTAAGGATCCCATGATTTTGAATCACATTTAAATTTAATCAATACTAAGTCTAACAACTATCAAATCCACATGAAAAAATAATTAAAAAGTCCAATGTCCATAATATAAATTTGTTCCGAATGCCACTTGGAAAATTGAATTCGAAATGCTCAATCATCCACTGTACATGTCACAGGGTATGAAAGGCTTAAAAAAAATACATATGTAGAAATAGAAATACATCATCCTCTTTGGATCCATGATACAAGTACAATAAAATAAAGGAAACCAATAACATACATGATACATCCATCCATCATAAAAGATATAAACATCCAACATGAAATACAACTATCCATCATAGAACACAACTAACTAAGTGCACAGTTCCTCCCAACTATCAATAATGTCATAAGACCATCATGGGCCCTTGCCATCCCCCATGCGTAACATCCCAAGACATTGATCAGATCAACTATACTATCATAATAGGGACGTCACTACTGAAACATGCTGCAATATATGCATAAGAAAATCTAACATACTAGAATAAGGCATAAGATGATCCTACAAAGTAGATAACATCACTTATCACATGTTAATCATCAATATAAGGAAATGCGTTAGTAAATAACATCATCTAAACATGATGAAAAAGCATCCCAAGAAGCTCCAGCCATGGTGACTACGGACAAATCTCAATGGTAAGAGTGAAAAAACACTACCACCTGACCACATGGAACCTAAATGGCCCACTCCCACTGCACTGAGGAGATAGTATCAAGTCCCAAACAAGATACCAATCCAAACATCAAAGTACTCTCTAGGTCTAGGAAATCCTAAAAGTATTCTAACTCAAAGGTTCTAAGACAGGTCGACATCTAATTCCCAGAGGCACACAAGACATGTAGGAAACCTACTATATAAGCGGGCAAGTGTTATTGCATGATTCATGTAGGAGTTACCCTGGCAGTTTCTTGGGACTCCAGGGTCCTTAGTGATCCCCATGCGACCACTAGTATCCTCTCGTATTGATAAGGAATACTACGAAATGCAAGGTCACAACCAAGCATTCTCTCTACTCCCATCCTACTCTGTACTAGCACTCAAGGCATGGGCAAGAACATACAAGACTCTTACTAGGTTCATTTTAATCCCCATTTAGTGTAAATGTTTTCACTTATTAAAATGACTTACAATGGGTTACCCCTTGGATTAGGGTCCTCGGCCCCCATTGCAAGCCACTTCCTGACACTACCCATAGATAACCTAAACTAGGCTCAATAAAAACACAAATCAAATATCATATAAAAATCACCTCAGCCCTATACAAGCGAATGAAAAACATCAAAAGATAATCCACAATAATCATACTAGTTCTCCATTAGCAACTGGAAAGCACCAAAAGATAACCATAATAATCACAACAATTCTCTACAAGCAACTGAAAGGCATCAAATGATAAATCATAATATCTATTGGTTCTCAACGAGCAATTGGAAAAGTATCCCAAAAATGATAATACCGATCAACAACTCAAAAAAGGTTAAGTCAAACATGTCACAACATGACATCACCAAGATCAAAGCAAACGAACACTTCACTCCCATCAAGGTGATTGGAGAGTAACCCAAGTATAATTGATTGAGGACTCAGAAATGGTTAAGTCAAGTAAGTCATACATTCACCTCAGTGTCACACAAGATCGATGGAAAGAAATAATGAACAGTAATACAAACAAATCATAGAGCATACCATCACATTACCATAGTTGGGTTAAAAAGATTGAGATCAAATCAGCATGACAACACAATCACATAACCCCCAAGCCTCTAGTAACAACCTAAATTGGTCAACATTAGATCAACCCGAAAACCCCAAAACATAGACAAGATATAGAAAGCAAAATAATCTCACAGTTGATTTGAATTCACATGGTTGAGTTAAACATTAAGATTTTAGTTTTCATTTTCAAGGTATGTTTCAAGTAAAGGATTTCTAGATAACCTTACAGGTTGACCCATTCACTTGTTCGAATGAAAGTAGAATTACCCTCCCATCATGTTTTAAATCAATTTTCTACAAATAACCAAAGGATAATTATTCACTTAACTTATTTAACTAATAACTATTGATTATAAATTCTTTTATAAGAAATTCCAGCTTAATCTAAATCAATAATATAAATCTAAAATTTTATTAAACAATATCCATCATTAATTAACTTTAATTAAACTAATTTTAATTAAATTAATTAATAATTATTAGTCTAAACACTTATATTAATATCTTCATTAATTATCAATTTATTAATATTTAACCAAAAACTATTAATAAATTAATAATTACAAAAACTATATTTAAATGCATTAATATTTAAATTAATAAATATTAATAAAATAATTTTATTTTAAATAATTATTTTTTTTAAAAAAAATTAATAAAATTTATATATAATTATTATTATTTAAAATTATTAATAAATATCATTAAAATTAAAATTAAATTAAATTTGAATTTAATTAAAAATTAAAATTTTTAATTTATAAATATATATATATATATATATATATATATATATATATATATATATATATATATATATATATATATATATATATATATATATATATATATATATATATATACGGCCTACGACCTTCCCTTAAAGAGTCGATCGTGGCATACCCTGCTGCCGCAGTGGTACTATATACCACTGCTACCGTAGTTTGTGACAACAGTTGCACATGGACCCAAGCAGGTAGGTAAGGGGGATGGGGTGGGGTAAAAAGCTTCCCTCCCAAAAAAAAATTAAATTTTTTTTTTTTAATAAAGATTTTTAAAAAACCTTAAAACAAATCCCCTTCCAAGTGCATAAACATGTATTTTATTTTAGATTAGATTTCCACTAATTATATTTTAAATAATTAAATTAAATTATTTTATTTTAATTAATTTTTTTTATAAACATTTACAAATATAATTTGATAGAGAAAACATTATTAACCATTCAAATTTTCCAACCTAGAATTTTCCATTTTCAAACTCAACCCTTCCCATTTTAAATACAATTTCCTTTTACCTACGGACGAGGTTTTCAAATCGATCTATTTTTCTTTCAATCATATTATATAGATGAAATACAATATAAGAGAGCGATAGATTCATGCAACAAAATCTAGAGAATTGATTTCAACAATCACGAAGAAGATAGGATTATCTAAATAACATAATTTTGACTGGGTGCATAAAACTCAAGAACCTACCTAGTTCTGATGCTAAAATCGCAACACCCAGAAGATTTGTGAGAGAATTTTCTTCTATCCAAGAACTTCTCTCTGAAACCTTCCCCAAAAATTCCCTTCCAAAATTTGCTTCTAAATTTGCTCCCAAAATTCATGTCCAAATTTGTCTCCCTCGAAAATGAACCCCCAAATTGAGATAAAGAGTTCTCACCTTAAACTGGGGCACTAATTGTGCATTCACCCAAGAGGACTCCTTGCTCACCAGACTCAACTCCAAATGAACTTTTATTAATCTTTTATTTATCTTGCATTAATCTTTTTATGCACGTTTATGAATTATTAAATAACTTTATTTAATTTTCACTTGACTTCTTTTTAATTGATTTATTAATTTTCAATCTCATGTGCATGTCATGCAAACTTAAAACTTTTTCATAAATTAATATATTTTTTCACTTTTAAATTTATTTTCAAAACTTTAATTGATAAAATATTTATTAACTTAAATAATAATAATATTTAGCAATTATTTAAAAAATGAACTCTAAATATATTATTATTAAATTAAATAAATATTACCACGTTCCAAATTTATTCTTATAACTTTTATCTTCAAATTTAATTCTTTTTATTTAATTAATTTATCAAATAATTAAATGTTAAAATATCATAATAATTTTTCATTAAATTAAATTATTAATTTAATCTTTTGATTAGACTTAATTAATAGAAAATTCACCAAAGACTCATAAAGTAAAATACAAAAACCCATCAAAGAAAAACACATACAAAATCAGACTAAAGGGTTATAATCATGAATTAACATCATTTGACGCATTTGTAGGGTGCTTGACTCAAATACTTGTCCTAATTTTTGATTAGGACAAATGACTTAAAGGTTTAAGATTTGGACTTAAAAATTTATCTCCCCTCTCTTACCATTGAGATAATGTTATAGGGTAGGCTCATCTTGGCAATTCATGGAAGTCGATACCCGGTACCTACAACCTGCATAAAATTCACACATGTACAAACACAATATTCTAAGCTAAATAGACAATGGTAGGAAGTAGTGCATCGTGTAGATCTTGACTAGTAGGTAACTACAACTCCCTTCCTAAACCACATCAAAAATGCCATACATAAAGAAAACAAACACACACACACCATACACATGCAGTATGGGGTAAGTATCCATAAGAAAACTCATAATAATCCATCTAACTGATTATTATCAATAATTGAAATTACTGAACAATCATCATACATACATGAAGTATATAGTACCAAGTAATATCATCATATAATCAATTAAATGTAAAACAATATCTGATAATCTTAAAATAATGGACTAATCATAAGCATAAAATTGGCCTAAAAGAGTTCAACAATGATAACAGAAATGCAAACGAGGGGCAGGCACTACACTACAGAACAAATCATTAGTGACAAGGATGCTAGACCAATGACAAGGAATAGACTAAGGAATGAATCATGTCTTCTGAGCAAGGTTGAGCCTAAAACAGTGAAAGATGCACTACAAGATGATGACTGGTATAAAGCTATGGAAGAAGAGATAGATCAGATTGAGAAAAATAAAATCTAGACCCTAGTTCCCAAACTAGCTGATAAGAATGTAATTGGTACCAAATGAGTCTCTAGAAACAAACTTGATGAGAATGGAGAGATAATAAGAAACAAAGCCAGACTAGTTTGCAAAGGATATTCACAAGAAGAAGGACTAGACTATGGGGAAACATTTGCCCCTGTTGCAAGAATGGAAGGAGTAAGAACACTGCTTGCATATGCTGCTTACAAAGGTTTCAAGGTCTACCAAATGGATGTAAAGTCTACTTTTCTAAATGGTATTTTAGAAGAGGAAGTCTACATAGAACAACCAGAGGGATTTTTTGATGACAGAAACAAGGATATGGTTTGCAAACTACATAAAGCACTCTATGGTTTGAAGCACGCACCTAGAGCATGGTATGAGAGATTGCACAAATATCTTGTAAAGATAGGATTTGAGAGAACAGATGATAACAAAAACTTGTATATCAAAGAAGAAAAAGGTAAATACATTTTTATATCTAAAATCTTTGTTGATGATATGATATTTGAAGGAAAATATGTTCTATGCAAAGATTTTGCTAATCAAAAGAAACATGAGTTTGAAATGTTAGTGTTTGGAGAAATCAAATTCTTTGTTGGATTGCAAGTACATCAATTGAAGCATGACATATTTGTAACTCAATTTAAATATATCAAGGAGATACTCAAGACATTTGGATTAGAAGACTCAAAACCAGTCAGCACACCAATGGTAATAGGACATAAGTTATCCAAGAATGATGAGTCAGCTGAAGTAAATCAGACAATGTATAGATCAATGATTGGAAAGTTGTAGTATGATGTACATAGTAGACTAGATATTGCATTAGCTATTAGAATAGTAGCAATATTTTTTGCAAATCTAAGAGAAAATCATCTGATGGCAGTAAAAAGAATACTGAGGTACCTAAAAGGAACTAATGAGTATGGTTTGTACTATAAGAGGAGTGAAAAGTTTGAGCTAAGAGCCCACACTAATGCAGATTAGGGAGGTAATATTGATGACAAAAAAAGCACCAGTGGAGGAGCACTCTTATTAGGAAAAAGACTGATTACTTGGACCAGCATAAAGCAAAGTTGTACCTCAGTCAACAACAGAAGTTAAATATGTTGCAGCTGCTATCAATTGCACTAATATTGTATGGATCAAACATCTGTTGCAAGGTATGAAGGAATAAGTAAATGAGCCTGTGATACTTTATTGTGATAATACAAGTTCTATCAACATATCAAAGAATCCTATAATGCATGCCAAAACAAAACATATTGCAATCAAGTATCACTATGTAAGAGAATTGGTGGAAGACAAACAAGTAAAGATGGAATATGTTAGCCCAAAGGAATAGATTGCTGACATTTTCACAAAAGCACTACCTAAAGATGCTTTTGAGTATCTTAGAGGTAAGTTAGGGGTGATACCCCTAGCCAAGGCTACTTAAGTAACAACAAAGACTACCCTGCATCAAAGGAATTGATTGTTGAAATATTACACATTGATGCAGAGGATACTTACTTTAGGATTTTACCTAAAGTAGTTAAAGTGCTGAAGTTTCAAATCAGTCACAAGCAAGGTGATAGAGGGAAAAAATTTTAAAGAACCTACAAATGCTACGTTTACATGTTAAGATGCTGAGATATCATGTCTTTGGAATTGTTGTCAAAGAGGGAGAAATATCAAAAAATGATCAACAATTGAAGGAGAAAATGAAGAAGTTGATCGAAAAGAATGGACAGAGAAAGAAATAGCAGAAGATGAGCAATGCATACAGAGGGAGAGAATGTAAGAAGGGTAGAAAGGAAGAAAAAGGATACATCAGCCAAGAGGGAGAAGTAGAAGTAAAGCAATCAAGATAGTAGATCAAGAGAGGAAGAAATTGTGTAATCCAATCTGATTTTTTTTGGGCATTTGACTTACTATTCTAGCCTAGTTAACATTTTGATAACATGGTTGAATAGTTTGGTTTGATGGTTGATTAGTTTGGTTTGCCATCAATGCCAAAGATTGAGATTATTGGAAATTTGATTGAAAAGATCATTGTGAGAAGAAGATTGATTGAAAGAGGGAGATTGTTGTTGAAAGAATGTTTTCAATCATTATTTTGTCATTGATATCAAACCTGCTACATGTAGGAATGATAATTGCTTATAAGATCCAAGTACTATTACTTAGTTGATTGATGAAGAGGGTTTAATCAACAAGATGTAACAAAAACACCTAAGCGAAAGGTTGAGTTATGGTTTTGTAATGAAGTGCAAGGATCAACTAAGACAACAGTTAAATGATGTACTGATAACATACTTAAAGATACATAGGTTGCTCACACTTAGAAATACTAGAAGTATAAGTTAGAACAAGGTTGACTGTAAAGCTTAAACTAAGATCATTTAGTAAGTGCCAAGCAAGTTAGTTTAAGCTGAGAAAAATTTTAGTTAGAACCAACCAAATAGTAAATCTAGTGTGTGCCTAGTGAACTTCTGGTGCTGAGTGAAGTTCAATTGCTAAGTGATATAGAAAGAGCTGAGAAAACTTAAAAACTTAGTGGATGCCAAGTGAATCCACAATAGGTGCCGGACATCAGTAAAGTGTAGTTGATGCTGGGTAACACATTATGTGTCGAGCACCAAAATTTTAATAGTGTTAAGCTGTTGCATTAGTGGAAATGTCCAAGAATTTCCAAATCTGAGCCGACAAAGTTGTTACCTTGAACTTTGTGAACCAATTGGAGGATAAGGATGATGAGTTGGTGGCACATAATTCTATGTAAACCATTTTTGAGAAAATTCAAGAGAATTTTTCATGATGTTTCTAGAAGGAACAAAATTTGGATTAGATTCAATGAATCCTATCTAATCCATTCATATTGAAAATCAAAGGAAGGAAGAATGAAGTGGGAAAAGAAATTCTAGACTTCTATTTAAGGAGTCACAAACCAAGAAGCAAGAGTTGATGGAGTGCCAAATTGTGAAGTGGTAGAAGGGTGTCAAGGAGAAGACATCTCGAATAAGGAAGGATAGAGCACAGAGACTCTACTTCGATAAGTGGTCAGAAAGAGAGGATTGCACTAGTACATTAAGCGTGGAGACTCAAGGAGACAAAGCTTGGAAGGACGGCAAGCTGTCAAAACTGTAGAGATTGAAAATTAGGCAATGTTATGAGCTAAATAGTGATTTGAAATCTGCAAGTTAAGTTGTATGCTATAATCAAGTCAAAACCCCTTATTGTTACTCTCTAGCAATTGTATCAGTTAGGGCAGAAATCCTATGGACTTAGGTTGGTTTAACAACCATTTGTAAATCCTTTAATAGGGTGCCATTCCAAGTGAATTTTCTAAAGTCCTCTAACCAAGCCCACTTCTAATAGGGTGTTTAAATCCTTTAACCAGGTCACATTTAATAGTGTGTTGTAGCCTTTAATAGGGCATGCCTTTCATAGGGAATCACTTTAGAAGAGTGAGAATTGAGTAGCATTTTACTGGTGGTTTTTCCCAAATTGGGTTTCCACGTAAATCACTATGTTATGTGTTGATCTTTTCATGTGTTATGCTTGCATGCTAATTTATAGTAACTTGCCAAATAAGAATGTTTTAAGCTTGGATGAATTAATAGTTAGATTGGCACACTTGATGAAAAGTTTGAATTGGACATTTGGACCTTGAATAATTGATTCACCCCCCCTCAGTTATTTTAAAGCATTTCTAATACTTGCCCCCCTCATCATTCTTACATTAGTTCTAACATTTTTTCTTTTTATCATAGTGTTAATCACCTTATTCAAACATTTATATTCCTTGCTCCTAGTAGAGTAACCTAGGAATATACGTTCATCACCTTTTGGATCAAACTTTCTGTTTCATGTATCTTTATGAATATAACACCTACTTCCAAAGATTTTGAAATAACTTATATTTGGTGTATGACCACACCAGAGTTTATATGGTGTCTTGTGTGTTCCCTTCTTCAACTCAAATTGGTTGAGAGTATAGACAATAGTTCTTATAGCCTCTTTCTAGAACATGTGTACAACTCCTTTATCAATTAGTATTGTTCTAGAACAATCAATAATAGATATGTTCATTCTCTCTAGAATTCCATACTACTTTGGTGTTCTAAGTGTAAAAAAATTGTCTTATAATTCCATTCTCAATACAATAGTTAGTAAATTCATCAGACATAAACTCACCACCTCTATCAGATCTCAACCATTTCAACTATTTACCAATTTCATTTTCAACTCTAACTTTGTACTATTTGAACATATCAAATGCATAAGATTTACACTTCTTAAAAATAATTTTCATAATTCTAGAATAGTCATCAACAAATAGAATGAAATATCTATCCCCATAGTAGCTCTCAACTTTTACAAGACTACATTATATGGTGGTCAAACCAATAGTTGTGACAATGTGTGAGGCTAAAAAAATCAAATCCAAGAAACCCTCCTTTTGGTGGATAGATTCTTTGAGGAAACATTATATAGTGGTTAAACCTACTTGTTTTGCAAAAAATTCAGATGATACTATTGATTTTCGTCAATAGGATGGAGATTCTTCCCCCTCTCTTGTTCATCTATTGGAGGATAGTTTAAGTCATTTGGTTGTTGGTTCTCTTTTGGCTAACTTTGTCACTAGAGCCTCTAATATTATCTTTGATTAGAATGTTAGTTCTATATAATTTGATAATTGTTTGAGTTTCATGGAGGTTCCCAGGGGAAAGTTAGGGATACTGGCCCTATCCAAAAAAATTTGATAGGTAGACCTAGTTCATCTGCTAACCCCATCCACTCTATTTCTAATTTTTCTGATGATTCACTTGCTTGGAATTCTATGACTCCCAAGCTTGAAGAGGGATGGATCATTGTTAAAGGTAAACATTCAAAGAAATTTTCCTCTCATTCTTTGGACAATTCTCCTAACTCCCAAAAGTTGGGGGTTAAGGGGAAATATTAACTTTGTTTTCCTATTTTGTTGTTGGGTGGTCTGGTGAATTAATGTTTATTCTTTCTTTGACCACCAGTTGGTGTTTGTGGGGGTTGTGAGATGCTTGGTACCCCTTCTTTTTATATGTTTTGTTGCATCTCTAACCCATTTTTCATTATGGAATGTATTGTATATTTTTATATTGGTTTGCAAGTTTTTCTTTTCACCTCCTTGGTATGTAGGTTTCAAGCCCCCTTCAAAACCTATTTTCTTAATAAAAAACTTTTAGGACCACATAAATATGTATGAACCAACTCCAAAATATTATTAGATGCATGCGACTTTCTTGAGAACCTAGACTTAGTCATCTTACCAAGTTGACATTGTTTGCACATCGTATTGTCAGGCTTATGTAGGTTCGATAAGCCTCTCACATTCTTCCTATTGGAAGTCTTAATTGGAAGTAAGATATTGATCCTTCAGTTAGCACTCTATTGCAATGTTACAAATATTTTCTTTCCAATTATGATTTGATCTCCTTATCACATGTTCTATGTTATGCTCTTTCACTGCTACAGTTTCTTTGTCTTATCTCTCTACTTCTAACACTCAAACATAGCCTTCCTTCACTATCAATTCATCTTTACTCACATCCTTATGATTTAGTGTTTAAGACCTTCTTCAAATAACCAATTGATGAACCTTCTAGGTTAATATCAACGATCTAGATTCATCCCTTTTTTCATTTAGTCTTTCCATTTTCTTGATTGGTTGATCACCTCACATAGGGATCAATGATCTTTTAAAAAATGGGTAATTACCTCCTCAACTGTCTCTACAATCTGTAAATTAAGTATAGAAGTTGATCAAAAATGGTTTACATAAGTGCTTGTGCCATCAAAAACACATATATCAAAACTGGTTTACTTGGCATTTGAATATCCCAATGCTCAGTCCAAATTCATATTCATGATGTCCCTTTGGATATGAATTCTCAATACATACTATGTCACTTAGCATAAACTATCTCTTCTTTGATCAACATTAATTGACTTCTTACACGCTTGATATAAATTGCCACTTGGTCAAAACTGGAATTCCTGACAACCTAAGACTTACTCATCTTGCACTTGAAATGTGAACAAGTCTTTCATATATTGCTCAAACCTTATTGGATGACTCAATTTTAGTCATGTCCAACCAACTCTTCCTAGTAAATGATTAATTGTTTCATACTATTAGGAAACATGGCTTAGAGATCAACAATCTCCCCCTTTGACATTTGTGACAAAAATATTTTGTCATGACTTATCATTTCATTCAAAATTAAAAAATAACACTCCCCCTTTAATTGTGACTTGGTCTATGTACACCATATGTATAGATCTCCAAAAGTGTATTCCCATGATTTATTATGTCCCCCTTGTTTTGACATGTGATCTGTATATATTTCTCCTCAAGTCTAATTCCCCTTATTTTTGGCACTCATGACTATGGGGGTGTAGGGGTCAAGTTATAATTTTCCAAAAATATCTTATGACTCTACAAAATCATTGCAAATGTATGATCCCAACTAGATCTAATTGAGTCTAAAACCTATATTTTGATCTCAAGTTGTGCAATGAGATCAACCAAACTATCTACTATAGAGAATTACAAATCTCTCTTAACTAGATCTTTTGGAGCTGAAAGTTCTTTTTGCATCACCTCCAAATGAGGTAGTAATAGGGATTGAATGGGGATCAATTTAACTCTCATATTGTAGTATTTAGCTCTTAACTCGACTAATCTTCCTTTTACAAAAGTTAATATTTTGAAATTCCCAAATCTTGAACTTGCGTCCCTACCAAAGAATGTCTTGAGGACTTCAAGTATGCTTGAAGTTTATTTATAGATTGTTTATTCTTCAATGTGAAGAACTCAACATCACAAAGCTTTCTAAAAGAATAAATAATTTTCAAAACTCCTTCCACAATGTTTACAAGATTGGAAAGTTCAACATGCTTGATTTCTATCTCTGTTGAAAGTTTCTACAAAACTTTGTGCTCAAATTTATTTTTAGACCACTTCAACAATTTTTCATTTTCCTCAATATCATCATTATTGACTTTCTCAACAATATGAACTAACTAGTCTATTATTGGGTTTTTCTCATTTACATCATGAATATCAAATGCATCTAAAAAATATCTTTGATTTCATGCAATGCCTATCATTGTTGATGTTCTCTTCTAAGCTCTTCTTGTTTTGTATTTCTTTTCAACATTTCTTGCAAAGTTTGCATTTTCTCAAGGTTTAAGTTTTCAGGGTCATATTTTGGAATGAAAATGACCTCATCCAACATCATTTGCTTCCCAAGTGACTTAACCTTCTTCTTCAACTTCTTTGACTTAGGACTACTGGTACTCAACAGTAATATTTGCAAAGGTGTTGCATCGGTACTCATTCCCTATATTTTTTGATTGGTTGTAGCAATTGATGGTTTAGTAGATACTACCACAACATTTGAAAATTGAACTAAGGCTTGAATCACCTCTATCTTCTTATGAGATTGCTCAATTTTTTGATCAACCTCCTTGTCTCCCTCAATGTGAGGTCTTGAGGCATTATGTGTAGATGTATCTGCTTCATCTTTCTCTACTTCTTCCTTTCCAATGTTAGTGGTGGCCTTGATAGGAGTGATCTGAATTGGAATTGTTGGATTCCCTTCCTTCTCTTTCATCTCAGTTGTGAATGTAGGCATGGTGGAACTTTCTGATACAATGCTCATAGTTGACACACCCTTTGCCTTTGGATATTCTTGAATTTGAATAAGTATAGGATGAGTGCATGGAATAGATGAATCAGATATTACCTTAGTGAGTGCTTCACTTTTAAGCTCTTCCTTTGTCAGGATGTTGACATTTTGTTGATTGTCTTTTGGTATTTCTTGAATGGTGAGAACATCGTGATGTTCACACTCCTCAACTTTCTTTCTTATTTCCTTTTCTAGACTTTCAGGCTCATCCATGTCTTTTGTATTGTCTAGCTCTATTTGGCCTAATGTATCTTCATCCTTGTTTTTATCTTTTCTTATCATTAGTCCAAAAATCACTTTCCATATCAAAATGTGTTGTTGTACAAATTCTTCAATTTTGTTTTTCAATATAGAGAATGCTCGATATTTGGGAACAAACATGTTTTTATATTGTTCAGCATGTTGATATTGTGTCAACTGATCATATAGTGGGTGTTGATGTAAAACCAAAATTATAAAAATCATAAAATGGTCAATTCTAGAGGTTGCCCTAAAATGTTGTTATAATTAGTTGAGATGCATAATGCATTGTAATGTTGGTGCATGTTTTTGCTAGATAATAGAAAGGTTGAAGGCTGTGTAGGTGGATGTAGCCTAGGTTTTGGGTGAATCACATTAAATATGTGTGTTATCTGTGTTCTTTGGGTATTCTTCTTTTTTTTCTACATATAACTATTTATTCTTATATTGTTTTGGATCTATCAAACCCTAACACAATGAATATTTCCATTTTCCTTTGTGTTAGTTTAGGTATTACTTGGGCTAAAGTTCCTTCCCTTGTTTGCTTCTTGGTGGTTATGGTAGATTGTCATCATTCATTAACTCTATGAGATTTCCAATCTCTATTGGAGTCATCTTGAAAGTTCCCATCATATCTATGATTGCTTCTTATATATATATATACTTTATAACTTTTAGTTAGTTTCTCATAATTTATGAATTTGAACCCTGACAAACCTGCACTACTTTTAATGTTCTAGAAAATTTCATCCATATTAATTGGATTCCTATATATAGCCACTTTGAATTGGCTGAATATTTTAGAGTTAATCTTTTCTTCAATTACTTGTTGAAGTTGATGAAAGATCAACCCCATAGCTCCCAAGAATCACCTACATGTAGACACCTATCACATAAAGAGAGAAGCAAAAAGCTATGGAGGATGAAATTGCTAGATCCATAGATGAGACATTCTTGATGAGGAAAAAAGAGATTGATATTATCAAAAGTGAATTAATTTATTAATTACAAAGAGAGATCGTCCTTATAAAGGAGATCAAAACCCCAAAAAGGTCTAACCTAGGTTGCATAATAATAATTAATAAAATACCTAATTATTATATGACTAAATTTTAGCTTAAGAAAGCTAGAGTTAATTAGAAAATATCAAATTACTCTAACACCCCCCCTTAAGATAAACTTGGGAAGTAGCTAAAACCTAGAAACTACTACAAAATGTAGATTTGGGTCTTGGCAAACAAGGCTTGATGAGGTACCCAAGCAGAACCAAATCTTTGAAAAGATGAGAATTAGAGAAAACCACATGGGAAGAACCCTACTCCAAAAAGAAATGGAAAAACATGCTAGAAGAAACTAGTGAAGGAATGAAGAAGCCTCCAAACTAGGGAATGTCCTAGAAGATAGGAACAAAAGATGATCATGAAGAACACCATTGAAGAATGTCGAAGCCACAAAGCTCTGTCAAAATTAATGATGTAGGAGCATCTTGGATTGACTTGTAATACTGTACTTTTTTTTTCATTCTTCCTGTTATTACTAAGTTCTAGTTACTGTCAAGTTTAGTTACTACTGAGTTCTAGTTGCTACTGAGTTTAGTTGCTACCAAGTTTCAGTTGCTACCGAGTTCCAACTGCTACCAAGTTCTAGTTGTTGCCATGTTGTCCAATGTTGGCCAAGTGTTCCTTCATGTGCCAAGTAAACTTGATATTTGTTGATGCTCGGGTCCTTCTTTGACCAAGTTGTTTGTGTTTTGGTTCTTAGTTGGAGCCAAATTTCATATTTAATTTGGTTCATGAACTTAATGATAGGATCTTATCTAGGGATGAGTGTTGACCATTTTGAGGTCAACCTTTCTTTGATGAAATGTTCTAGAATCTTTTGTAAGCCATTTTAGCAAGTATAAATAGAGTGCTTAGGCTTAGGTTAAAGGTACAACTTAGTGGGTTTGGAAAGGGGAATGCATGTGTCTAGAAATGTGAATTTAAAGCTGGGTCATGGATCTAGAAGTTGTATTTTGTATTTGGTCATAACCCAAAAGACCTTACAGTTGGGCATGTATGTTGAATACTTGATGAATCAATAAAGTATTTTGCGCTCTCTCTCTCTCTCTCTCTCTCTCTCTCTCTCTCTCTCTCTCTCTCCTTGGTGTTGTTCTTTGTTTTTTCTTTTGTTGTGTTTATTTTGCAAGGTGGTTGGATAGTTGGGTGTGCCCTTGGCCCTAGTTATTTCTTTCCTCCTTCTGTCAGGTGGTATCAAAGCTCTAGGTTTGTCCTTGTGGAGATTGGATTCTATATAACCCTAAGTGAATTTGGTTGTGGGGTAGTAGATTTGAGCATTTGACCTACAACTTGCACAAGGTTACAATCTTGCAGGAACCTAATTGAAAAGATAGTTCTAGGTAGAGGAAATGCTGATAATGTAGTATTAGATACATTGAGATAGATTGTAACTAGATTAGATGTTGTGGAGATAAACTAGAGGAGAGGAGGACATCTTGATCATGTGAGTGATGATGAAGTAGTAGAACCAAACCCTAATCTAGAACCTAAAGAAGATCAAGATGAGCCAAGGTTTTTGAGAGTATTATCTAGGAAAAATTCAAAGCATGTTGTAGAAGTTGTTCCTTATGATAGAAAATCAGACACCAATGTTGTGTTAGATTGGATCTCTGAAATGGAGAAGTTCTTTTACTATGAAAATAATTTTGATAATATGAAGGTGAAGATTGCAGTTACTAGGTTGAAAGGACATGCCTCATTGTGGTGGGAGCATTTGCAAGCTGATAGACAAAGGAGAGGAAAGGAGAAGATCAGAACTTGGGTGAAAATGGTGAACAAGGTAAAGAAGAAATTCCTCCCTAGTGATTACCAAGTTAGCTTGTTGAGAAAGATGCAAAATTTAAGACAAAGAGACATGACTGTGAAGGAGTATACTAAGGAATTTTATAGATTGGACATCAGATCTGGACATGTGGATGATGATGTTGAGAAAATTGCAAGGTACATAAATGGATTGAGATTTGGAGTTCAAGATGAAATAAGTTTTGTAAAATTGGAATGTGTGAAAGAAGCATGCCAATATGCCTTAAAAGCTAAGGAGATCTTGAAAAAGAAGCATGAACAAAGATAAAGAGGTAGAAGTGGTAGATTCTAGAGAGGTAGAGGTAGATTTTATGGAGAAGGTGACAGATCTGATAATTTTGTGCAAGATAAGAGAAAATTTGAATGGAAGAATTATGACAATGGAAAGACCAAGTGGAAAGGTGATGATTCTCACCAAGGAGGTACTATTTCTCACCAAGGAAGAGGTAATTCTTATTCTAGAGGTGGATTTCATGGTAATTGTTTCAGATGTGGTAAAGAAGGGCATAGATCCTTTGAATGTAGATCCTCTAAAAGTGGGCAAGGTAACAAAAAAATGTGGTCATTCAAGGAGACACCGAGGGTTCACCAAGTGGACCTAAGGCTAGAGAAAAATTTGAAGGTGAGAAGAACCTTATGTAATAAAGGAAGTGATGAGGAATCTATTTTAAGGAGAAGTCTTTACAAGACTAGATGTAAGATGGTTGGAAAATGTTGCAAGGTGATCATTGACAATGGAAGTTCTACAAATTTGGCATCAAAATAAATGGTTACAAAGTTGTAGTTGTAGAGACTGAAGCATCCTAAACCCTATCAGGTTTCATGGATCAAGAATGAGCATAAGCTATTGGTAAGTGAGCAATGTATTGTGAAGTTCAAGATTGAATATTACTTTGATGAAGTTTTGTGTGATATTATGCCTATGGATTGTTGTCATTTTTTCTGGGTAGACCTTGGCAATATGATAGATATGCTATTAATGATGGAAGATTGAATCAATATACTCTTTGGGTGAATGGAAAAAAGGAAATATTGTTGCCTTTGATTGAAAGTCAAGATGAGGTTAATTGTACTACTGTGAAAATTTGCATGGTTAATGGGAAAAATTTTGAAAAAGAAATGAAAAGGAACTAAGTTTTTTTTGTTGTAATTCCTAGAGGATTGAGTTTTAGTAATAATGAATGAGTGACAACAAAAGCTGGTAATGAATGAGTGATAGTAGAAGATGGTAATGACCAAGTGACAGTAGAAACTAGTAGAGATTGAGTACCGACAAAAATTAAAAACTTGTTGAATGCATATAAAGAGATTGTTGTAGAGGATATACTTGATGGTTTACCACTAGTAAGGAGTATAAGTCATTGTATGGATTTGATTCCTAGAGTTAGTTTTCTAAATAAAGAACCATATAGACTGACACCTACAAAGAATGAAGAACTTAACAAGAAAGAGCATGAGTTATTGTAGAAAGGTTTGATCAGAGAAAGTTTGAGTTCATGTGTTGTGCCTACTATATTGGTACCTAAAAAGAGTGGAGAATGGAGAATGTGTATTGATTCTAGACCTATTAACAAGATCACAGTGAAATATTGTTTTCCTAAGTTGAGGATGGATGACATAATGCATTGTTTGAGTGGAGCAAAATATTTTACCAAGATTGATTTGAACAGTGGTTATCATTAGATTAGAATCATAGAAGGTGATGAATGGAAGACTACTTTTAAGACAAAAGATGGTTTGTATGAATGGTTGGTTATGCCTTTTGGTTTGACTAATGTACTTAGTACTTTCATGAGGTTGATGAATGAAGTTCTGAAAAGATTTTTGTGTAAGTTTGTGATTGTTTATTTGGATGATATTATGATATTCAATAAGACTAAGGAAGAACATCTTGAACATGTTAGACAAGTATTGTAGAGATTGCAAGAGGAGAAGTTGATGATTAATCTGAAAAAAGTGTTCTTTTATGCAAGAAGAGATTGTATATTTTGGATTTGTGATTTCAGCTAATGGTTTGATAATGGATCCTGGAAGGTAAAAGAAATTTTGGAATGGCCTACACTTGAGAATGTGTGTGAGGTAAGATCTTTCATGGTTTGGCTACTTTTTACAAAAAATTTATAAGGAATTTTAGTTCTCTTTGTAATGCTATGACTGAGACAATACGAGGAGATAAAAAGGAATTCAAGTGGACACATGGAGCTGATAACAGTCTGGATACTTTGAAACAAAAAGTTGTTGAGTTAAATGTATTAGCTTTGCCAATTTAAATAAGGTATTTCAAGTTGAATGTGATGCAAGTGGTAGTGCAATAGGAGTTGTATTAAGTCAAGAAGGTAAACCTATTGCTTTCTTTAGTGAGAAGTTGAATGATGCTAAAGGAAAATATTTTGTGTATGATCAAGAGTTTTATGCTATTGTTCAAGCCTTGAAGAAGTGGAGACATTATTTGATTTCTAAAGAATATGTGTTATATACTGATCATAAAGCTTTGCAGTACTTGGGAAGTTAACATAAATTCAATCAGAGACATGTGAAGTGGGTTGAGTACTTGCAGAGTTTCACTTTTGTGATCAAGCAAAAAAATGGAGTCACTAATAGAGTTGTTGATGCATTGACTAGAAGACATTCTTTTTTTACTAAGATGAAGGTTGAAGTTCTTGGTTTTGATGAAATGAAAGAGTTGTATGATATTGATCTTGATTTTTCTGAAGCGTGGAGAGAGTAAATAGCACCAAATCTAACATATCACATAAGTAAGTATGATGAATATTTCATTCAAGAAGGTATGTTATTTAAAGGAATTCACTTGTGTATCCCGAGAAGTTCCATGAGAGTTAATTCGATTAAGGAAAAATATAGTGGTAGATTGGCTGGACATTTTGGAATTGATAAGACATTGAGTTTGCTGAAGGACAAATGTTATTGGCCACAAATGCATGTGGATGTTCAAAAATTTGTGAAGAGTTGTGGAGTTTGTCAAGTTGAAAAAGGAGTAAGTTAGAATAGTAGTATGTACACACGTATTTCTATTCCTAAGAAACCTTGGAGTGACATTAGTATGGATTTTATTTTTGGATTGATTAAGACAATGAAGGGGTATGATTTTATATTTTTTGTTGTGGATAGATTTTCTAAGATGGCTCATTTCATACCATGTAAGAAGACATCAGATGTTAAGCATGTTGCTGAAATTTTCTTCAAAGAGATTGTGAGATTGCATTGATTACCAAGAAGTATTATTTCTGATAAAGATAGTAAGTTTGTTGGTTATTTTTGGAAGACTTTGTGGAAGAAGATGGGTACTTAGTTGAAGTTTAGTTCTACATTCCATCCATAGACAGAGGTTGTGAATACAAGCTTGGGTAATTTTCTGAGATGTTTAGTTGGAGATAAGCCAAGTAATTGGGAGTTGGTATTGGCACAAGCTGAGTTTGCATATAATAATTATGTGAATAGGAGTATAGGGAAAACACCTTTTGAGATTGTTATAGAAATGTAGCCTAGAGGAGTGTCAGATGTGAGGGATGTTACTGGTGAAGAAAAGAGAAATGTTGCAGGGGAAGAATTTATTGATTTCATGGGGTCATTATATATGGAAGTAAATTTGAAGTTGGAACATAATAATCAAAAGTATAAAGAGAATGTCGATAAGACTAGAACACATCATGTTTTTGAAGTTGGTGATGGTTCATTTGAAGAAATGAAGATTTCCTATTGGAACATACAATAAGTTGAAGATGAAAAAGTTTTGACCTTGTAAGATCTTGAAAAAGTTTGACAATGGTAATTCTTATGAAGTTGAGTTACCCAATGACATGGATATATCTCCTATATTCAATGTTGTTGATTTGTAGAAGTATCATGAGTTAAATGATGAATTTGTTGTATCAGATGATTATTCTAAGAAGTAGATTGAAGAAGTTGAATAGGTATTGGATCAAATAGTTGGTAAAAGAACAAGAGGAAAATATTACTATGAGTGTTTGGTGAAGTGTAAGGATAGACTAGTTGAATATGATACATGGATTTCTCAATCTAAGTTGGATTTTGCTCAGGTTGTGACACTTGCATGATTTAGGAGAATCATTTCTTCCAACCTTGGTTGTTTGATGTAGGAGCATCTTGGGTTGCCTTGTAATCCTACACTTTTTTATTCATTCTTCTTGTTATTGACGAATTCCAATTACTGCTAAGTTCAATTGCTACTGAGTTCCAATTGCTACCAAGTTCTGGTTGCTACCGGGTTGTAGTTACTACCCAGTTCTAGTTAATGCTGAGTTCCAGTTGTTGTTGAGTTCTAGTTATTGTCGAGTTCAAGTTGCTATCGAGTTCTAGTTACTACCAAGTTCCATTTGCTGTCAAGTTGTCTAGTGTTGATTGAGTTTTCCTTCATGTGCTAAGTGAACCTTATATTTGCTGATGCTTGGGTCTTTTTTTGACTAAGTTGTTTGTGTTTTAGTTCTTCGTTAGAGCCAACTTTTGTATTTAATTTGGTTTGTGAACTTAATGATAGGATCTTGTCTAGGGATGAGTTTTGACTATTTTGAGGTCGGCCTTTCTTTGATGTAATCTTTTAGAATCTTCTATAGGCCATTTTGGTAAGTATAAATTGAGTGCTTAGGCTTTGATTAAAGATGGAACTTAGAGGGTTTGAAAAGGGGAATACATATGTGTCTAGAAATATAAATTTGATGCTGGATCATTGATTTGGAAGTTGTATTTTGTATTTGGCCATAACCTAGAAGGCCTTACAGTTGGGCATGTATGTTGATTACTTGATGACTCAATAAAGTATTTTTTTCTCTCTCCTTAGTGTTGTTATTTTTTTTTTTTCTTCCATTGTGTTTACTCTACAAGGTGGTTTGGATATCTAGGTGTGTCCTTAGCCATAGTTTTTTCTTTCCTCCTTACACCAAGTAACTACTGATTTGAAGAACCTCTACTGAAATAGAACCTGACTAGGTAGAGAAGACTATAATCTACATCAAATCAAGAGGTACAAAAAGAAAAACAACTAAACTAAAATATATATATGGCATGAAACATCAAAGCCTGAAGAGATGATCAATCGAACCAAGAAAGCATGAGAAACAATAGAAGAACCCCTCAATGCAGAAAAGGGTGAGGTGACAAGCAACTAGAAAAGTGGGCCAAAAGAACTACATGTAGAGGAACCATGATCAAGATGCACAAAAGAGTACATATGTGTGTGTTGAGGTGATCAATCTGAGATAGGTCATGAGGCTATTATCACAAAAGGGACACTCACTCGATAAAGGAAGATGGAAAAAAAAGGCAAAGCATCAACCCCTCATGGCACTTTAATCAGAGTAGTGCATGTACAATAAGGCACAACATATAATGAATCCCAAGAATACAATAATTTGTATGAGTATCCTGAGATGACATTTCTTGAATTAGAAGGTAAAATATGGAAAAACTACTAAAATGAAAATACATATGCAATATGACACTTCATATCAGTGTGTTTGCAAGAATGCATACAAATGAAGTCTAAATAGACTAGAAGAGATATAAGACTAATACAATAGATAGTACAAGTCATGATGAATCATTTGAAGCAATGAACTAAATCCACAGACCTGAAACAACCAAGATATCCACTAGAATGCAAAAATGAAAAATACTGAATAGAATGTGCCTAAAGTAGAATCTGGAAAACTAGCTTAGAAAGACCTTCCGAATGACATAAAGAATTCTCAAATTAGAGATTGGATGCTGAAGATATGTCTCCTAGAGTGAAAAATGGTACCCCTAGCTTTGAAAATAGAAAAAAGCCATAAAAAGTATCAAAACTAAAAACTAACTATACCACTATGAAGGGCTTAGAATGAGCTTTTACATGATATCTTTTTTTTGGAAAATGGAGTATGTATGCCTAAGGTATGACCAAAAATGCAAAGGTAGGTCCAAATAGAGCCCAAAGAGGTGATAGGAATGCTAATGCAAAGCTGACATAGTGCTAATGTTAGCAAGTGACAAGCTAAAATTTGATAGTCAAATGGTCATTGAGGTAAAATTAATGCTTGAGAAAATTACTCCTATCGGATAAAAATATCCGATCATTGGACACAAGACAATGTATGAAAAACACTATCACTGGTAAAAGAGATGGTGCCAGATGAAAAATTTGGTGGCCAAAAACACTGCCATTTCAAGAAACTACCAAAGTGTCTAAAAATATGCCTCTTAAATTGTGGGCATAGGTTCTGATTACAAAGTTCAATTTAGAAAAGAATCATCATCAGTTTGTAAATGCCAAAGGGATTCATGACGAGAGACATCCAAAACAAAATTGGCAACAACAATGGTGGGTGTATCTCCCAAATAAAATCACATCTCCTCATATGAATTCGTGTGACTGATTTGGACAAAGACAAGTCTACTTATACTGTACATCAATCTCCAAGTAGATGCCAACCAAAAATGGTGGAAAAGAGAGTTGCATGGACCCAAAACGAGGAAGCTCAACCAAAATTGAATATCTATAAAATTGCAGACATTGATGTACACCAAAGACCATGGCTGAGAGGGTCTCACCTTTCAATCACCCATGTGTGAGTTTACAACCTTCAAGAATACTAAATACCATCAGAACAAAATTTCTAAAGCTTGGAACACATGGTATCATTGCAGAAACATCGAAGATGATGGGTGGTAAGTGCTCGCCATTGGAGGAGTGGAGATCTCATGAAGATCCAATAGGCTACTTTACATGCTTAGAGGGATCTTAAACAAAGATGCCCATTATGCCAATAATATCACCATAAAACTAAGGCATAACCACTATTAGAATAGGTAGAGGGAGTTGAAGAATGTGTGTTGAAGCCAAAAAAGTGTTGACCAGATCATCATGGGCTTCCAAAAGCTCTTTTTTTTTGGAGATAGCACATTCAATGGCCCTTGCATTCAATTGGAAGTCACATATGATAGGTGCATGGTACACAATCAATGGTGCCAAATCTCCATGGTTTTAGTAGAGATGCCAGTACAAAACTAGAAGTCTCCAAAATAGAGGTGGTTGAGATCGCAAAAAGGAGGCACACCAAGATACCATTGTAGGAGGTAGTGACATTATGAGTTGTTCATGTGCATGGAAGCCCCCAGGTGCATGTAATTATGTGGGATGGCCGTAGGGCCTCAAAAAACCAATGCAAAATTCCAAAATAAATGCCTTTGACTTAGATGGGCTTTAGAGCCAAAAAAGAATCACCCACATGCAACCTCTAAGAAAGGGTAATCTAACCATTAAACTACATGGCTTCCAAGGTCAACTGCAAAAAAGAGTACATGAGGTGCCTACAAAAAAAACCACCTACTCCAAAATAAATATGTTGAGGTGGTGCATACCAACTACCAAGGCATGAAAAAGGTTGAGGGGTTGTTGGGAGCCACAAATCCTTGCCTCGATTTGTGTGTCCAGGTCAAAATGGCTTGGGTAGAATTTTTTTTCCTCAAAATCCAAAAATGTCCAATCTAGATGTATTTTATATGGAAATGGGGGGTTTCAAGTGCTTTGAGCACAATGGTGATGTTCATTTGGGCTCACAATGCCTCAAAAATTAGTAACCCCCTAGATCCAATAAAAAAATGGTGAAAGCTTAGATCTAAAAATTGATGCCAAATCTCTCACAAATAGAATAGGGGCATGAAAATATGGAGCTCTGATACCATGTTGAAGTTGATGAAAGATAAACCCCATAGAATAGTCTAACCCACTAATCAAGGCCAAAAATAATGGCGGGAGGAGCTTGAGGAAGGATGAGCCTTTACAAGTACCAAAGTATGTCATCCATGATGAAATTTGTGCTCACCATTCATTATTTCCTATGTACAATGATTGTTGAAACAAATGTGGGCCTCAAAAAATCTTGCCTATAAAAAACCTCATGCACATGGGTAGAAGGAGGGTCGACATCCAATAGGCATGTCAGAGTTGGTAGGTATAATACATGGGTGCTCAAACCAAAGAGCACATCTCCAAAATACCATGCAAAAATTGTAGTCCATCCCAAAATATCTGCCAAAAAAACATTGTCAAACTACCAAAATCACATTCTACTCCAAAACTAGTTGTGCACCTTTCCTAGAAATTGTCGGCCAATGTGTAGAAAGTGAACTCCAAGAGGAAGTGTGCTCAAGAAGGCCTACCCTTTTGGGCCATGTGATCCATGACAAGATGAACATGAAAAAGGCTAGAATTATCACTAAAAAAGACCCCTCCTTACTGGAATGATGGAAAGTTTTGGCCAAGATCAAAGCCGCCTCCACATCATTTGATACACATAAAAAAAATTTGTGCATGATTCTAAAAGTGTGTGCAAACTTGGGAGACTTCACATAGTCTAAGACATTAATGTCGACAAAAATAGAGGTTGGAGACATGGACTGCAAGGCTGGAATGCGCTAAAAACTCCAAAACTATCACTCATCCTAGAAAATACCAAAACAATAGGAGGCTCCAAGAACTCCAAACTGCCCTTCATCTCACTATTCATCCAAACAAAAAAATTCCAAAAGCATGAAACTGTCGTGGAAGCCACAAAAGATGAGCAATGATCAGATCAAAACCACAAAGCTAAACTCCCATCCATAAGCATTGATCTGAATCATTCTCATTCTAGTCCAAAAATGGACTAGATGTCTTCGACGCTTCAAAGGACTTCTTCAACTCCAAAAGATTCATCCCATCCACCATTAAAGTCTAGTAGAGGTGGAAATAGAGACAAAATATTAGTAGGTCAATGAAGAAGAATTTGAATTGAAATTTAGCTTGTGTTAATCTATGACAAAAGTAGAGCATTTAATGTTGTGATTTGGGAATTAAAAAATGCGTTAACCCCACATTTAAAGTTGTGTTTAATCTTGCATCGAATTCATTAAAAAATGTGTGTCTCCTCAATGAAACAAAGAGAAACCCTCATACTTGCCAAAAAAGAGGCTTGGCATTCTTGAAGAGACCTAAGAGAGTACGTGTGCACAAGGGCCTAACAGGCCTGTTAGAGTCTACAAGAGGGAAAGCATCCTGAGGCAAAATAGAGTTGCAGGGCCCACAACGAAATCAAAGAAATATTTGAAATTTTTTTTTTGATAAAAAATATTGTTGCCTCGTTTTGAGTGTCGTGTAAAAAATTATTTGCCTCAGATTTCAACAGCATCCAAACTATGCATATTTTAAATGGATATGGGGGTTTTTGGGCACTCTAAGCTCAACGGTGATGCCTTTATGGGCTCAAAGTGCTCTGAAAAATAGGTCCCCCAAGATCTAATACAAAACACTTCTAAAAACTAAAACCCCCTGAAAGAGAAAAACACAAAAATAGGGGCATGAAGATTTGGACCTCTGAGACCATGTTGAAGTTGATGAAAGATCAACCCCATAGCTCCCAAGAATTACCTACATGCGAACACTTATCATAGAAAGAGAGAAGAAAAAAGCTATGGAGGCTGAAATTGCCATATCCATAGATGCGACATTCTTGATGAGAAAAAAAGAGATTGCTATTATCAAAAGTGAATTAATTTATAAATTACAAAGAGAGATCATCCTTATAAGGGAGACCAAAACCCTAAAAAGGTCTAACCTAGGTTACATAATAATAATTAATAAAAGAATTAATTAGTATATGCAAGTTTAGCTTAAGCAAACTAGAGTTAGTTAGAAAATATCTAATTGCTCTAACACATCTTCTTCCTCATTTTGTAAAACTAGCCTCCTCTTTGGTCTCTTGTTGGGTTGAATCGGCTCACTCTTTGTTTGAGATTGCTTTATTTTTCTTGAGCTAGCCCCTTTTTTCTAATGTTTCTTCTTTTCTAGCTTAGCTAAAATTATACTAGCCCTTGTTCTTGGTCTATTGCTCAGAGGGGTAAGCTTCTTCAAGCTCTCCTTCATTGATGGCTTGGCAATAGTATTAGGTTTTGGTTTCTTTGCCTTCTGCTCGGCTATTACTATCTCTTTACCTTTCTTCTCTGTAACTTCTTCATCATCCTCACTCTCCTCCTCATTAGTAGATTAGCCTTAACCTTGACCTTGTGTAATCTATAGTGGTGCACTCTTCTCTTTACCTTGACCTAAGGTCTTGTCAAGATTTTTAACCATTTTCTTCATTTTCCTCTTTAGGGTGGCAATCTTCAAATTGATGGTAATATTTATTTTGGCTTCTTCATAACTACCAAATTATTTGGCTTTCTCATCTACCTCTTCTGCTAATAATTTTGTAATAGTTGTAGATATTTCATCAATTTTCACTTCATAGAGCTAGGGCCTTAAACATTGTACCCTCGATATTGCATCTTGCACATAAGTATAGTCAATGTTAATAAGAGAACAAACATCATCATACTATTTCTTAATGAGACACACATGAATTTTGATTCTCTTCATCATATTTTTCTTAAATTAATCAAAATAACTACTCATTACACTATCAAAGTTTTCTTAAAGTTTTTGAACACCTATCTATTGTGTCACAGGTCAGCCTGTACTGTAGACAACATCTCCAAAAGTAGGAAAAGTGTTTTGCACATAGAAGAATACACACATAAGAAGTGAGCCAAACTTACATGAAGTATTTTTGGCCTTCCTAATTGCTCTAATATTCTCAGCTAATTGCATCAATTGAAACTTGATAAGGTCATAGTTGTGGTCTTTCTTCACAATCTTGTAACCTAGGTCCACTACTATGTATGACACACTATTCAATTGAATCGAGGGGTAGAATTTGTGAGTTATGACACAAACAAAAATTTCAATAATAGGATCTTCAATGTTATCAATTCACATTCTTCAATCATTACAGTTGGCCTTTATTTATTCTTCAATGAGGTTTTTGGTTTGGAAACACATGATCTTCACTCAATCTAGGGTAGGATACCCTGTGACTCGATGTATGATCTCCTTGGCAATCCTAGTTAGTGCATTTCCAACCATAGTTTCATATTGTGAATTCAACTCAAAGCTATCTTTAACCATTCAATTTTGAAATCACAAGGAAAATTAACGACACAAACTAATCCTTTGTCAACGGTAATTTTGTATTCATCCTTCAATGCTCTATTTTCACACAACTTGTTGTGTGTTTCCCTCAACTCATAATCTCCAATTTCACCAATTTTACAAGTAAAACATGATCTTACATCATAAATAATAAGTACCTTTGATGGAGTTGATGATAAGGTGCTTGATGAGTCTCCCTTCAATGCAATCTCTAGTATAGCTTGCAATTTTGGGGGTGGATAGGCTTCTTTACTCACAAATTTAACATTCTTGATTTTCTTTCTTGCCTTCTTCATCTCAACAAATGTGCTTTCTTCCATATCTTCTTACTAGGGTTTAATTTTTTTTTTTGAGTAGCTTAGGAAAAAAAACCTTTAGTACTTCACTAAATTAGCTGAAGGCAGACTGATGAATCTACACACTTCTTCATACAAATCACTCTAGTTAATCACCTGAGTTACTTGTAAGTTCTCTGGTCACTAGGTGAGAAAAAATAGACTTCAAAATTTGATATATACCCTCAAAAGGTCAAAATAAGTTTTCAATAAATGCTTTGTACATGGGTAGGTGCATTACAATAGGCTCGGTTGACACATAAACTTTTTTCACAATAACTTATTTTCACCTCTTGGCCATAACCACCACTTGGTCTCCATTACCATTTCTATTCTTAGCATATCAACTTGGTCCATATAGTAATACTCGATCACTATAGTCATTACTATAGATACTCAACATCAATCATGCATATGATTCCTTTGTTCAATTTTTTTCTCAAATCTATCCTAATGCATCTTAATTCATGCATATATGGACTTTAACTTATCTTATGTTAGGAACTCATATAAGATGTAGCAATTGAATTTACAACTACTTACATACCTTCTTTTCTTAGTTAAAGATGGTGTGATCACGTAAGCCATTGGATTGGGTGACCTTTCCTTCAAATGTTCCACTGCTTCTAGCTTCTACCTACTTTCCCCAAGTTTGATTTATCTCCTTCATTTTTTGTTCTACATCAACATTATCTTTTCCTTTGTTATTTTTATTGTTTGGTGCTAGTGCTTGGTGTTGTCAAAAAATCTTGCACCCTTTCCTAAAGTATTACCTAAAGGCAACCTTGTGAAACATGGAAACAATCTCCAAGTTGTGGGACTTGAACAATGAGATTGAGAAGGCCAATTTCCTTACTATCAAGGTGCACCTAACTTCTTCTTGAGGGGGAAAGGGAGAATGAATGCATGAAAGAAAACTACCTGACCTAATCTAGAGGGGTGATACACAAAAATATTTTGTTTAGTCATATCTCTACCTAGCAATGCACTATTCATCAATATAACCTCATAATACACTAATTCAACCTTTGCATTAACTCAAAAATCACATGTAGATTAGGAACCAAATGAGGTGCTACAAGGAAGGAACTTCACTTTATAAAATCTAAGAAGAAAAAGTAGATACTATCATGTAGATTGAAGAATAAAAGCAAAACATCAATAAAGGCAAGAAGATTATGCACTAAATGTGATGGGAGAATGAGGTACATTAGATAGTTAGATTCATCCATAGACAAAAGGAAATTACAATAACATAGCATAGAATACTACTGCCATAGAATCAGAGAAAAAATGACTGACCCTAGGAAGAGTCACAAAACTTGATTTTATAGTTCAAGCATACCTAAGATAGCTTCTACCCTAAGGAAAAGCTTAACCACTACCATTAAGGTTGTAGAGAACAATTACTACAAATCTGAGGGAAAATATGATCTTGGTACACATCCTAATGTAGGAAAATTAAATCATTCACCAAACAGAGCCTTGAGAAAATAGAAGTGGTGACCATTATCATTCTGATTGGGTAGATGGATAACTAGGCAGTGAGGGGAATGTCCTTTACATTTACCATGCACAGAGAATGCAAAAAAAGGTGGTTGTAGGAGATCAAAGATTGATTCACCATTAAAGAGTCACTCGCTTATGTTCTTTCTTATGCCAAATCCGATATATCAACAAGTCAAATGAATTCCACCCTCACCTTCACCATGTGGCCCAATGATAACAAAACATTATGCCACCCTATTTAACCTTCTAACCTTATGTTGACTATTGACTACCCTCTATTTGTGAATTTGGTACCTAAGCCCACTAGGACACATGTTAACTTATCGTTATGTTACTATGTCTAAACATCGAGCAACTTTCCATAGCGACAAAATGACAACCCTTGATTTGTCTTCAATCAGATGGTGGAGAAAATACAAAGCACCTTATAAACTATGATGGGCCCATTGGGACATGTGTTGCATTGTTGCTATCTCACTATGTATATTCATTATGAAACTTTCCATAGCAAAAAAGTGACAATCATTGATCTTGGAAGATCAGACAACCATGACAAAATACCCTTTCTCTCTGTGTTTATATTTGCAATGAATTTATATCTATAGTGAATAGGAACAAGATAGCTGGAGCCTCATTCATGACAGAAAACCTTTGGCAACTCCTCACATAGGCTGGTCCTACAACCTCCATGTATCGAGCTTTCATTATGTCACTATGGCTAAAGATCTAGCCATATAGCGACAAAATAATAACCATAGATTTACTTTGAGATCAATAGTGGACAAAGGCACATTAAGAAATTGGCTTGCTTTTGTAAAGCACAAATAAAACTTAGATAATTGTCATCTCATTTTGACATATCCATTAGCCACAAAAAATGAAGTGGCCCACTGGGATGTGTGGCATGTTTTCATTATGTCACCATGACTAAAGACCTTGTATTTTTCTATAGTGACAAAATGACATCCATAGATCTATCTAGAGATCTATGGTGGAGATGTTTTCACTAATTACTACACATGACTCGAAGCAAGAGGCCCCACCTAGACATGTGGTAGATTTTCATTTCCCCGCATTCATTAAACCTTGAGAACCTTCATAATACAAGAACACAACAACCATAGATCCTCATCCAATCAATCACTATTGGAGAATGGGGGCCCTTGGAAAAATTTAGTATATTTGACCAATAGAACATGCCCACCTAGAAAAACTCTGACACACTCATTAGCTTTTGTGACCCACTCAAAGAGATTGGCCCCACAAATCTAGTGGAGGCCACTTACTTTCCCACATTTGTTATAGTTCATGCATCTTCAAGAAGTGTGCATACTGTTACCATTGATCTAGGAAGATCTGAGGATCGAGAAGATGTGGACCCTCTAAGATGTTTCTTCATATACATTTGATCATGTGATCATGCAACCAAGAGTAAACCTCATCTTTGCCACTATTAACCAGATGCTAGCATGAAGTGTTGCAAAGCTGAGCCGATTGTAGATTTAACTTTTACACTCCTTCATAGTTTCCTTAATGGTTAAGTGCTAACAACTTGCAACCAGGCGATGAAAGGTAGTCGCATGGTCGCGACTTGAAACATTCACTGAGATATATCATGAAAGGCTTGAAACCTAGGGATATAAGGATAAGCTAAGATTTTTAATGTATCCCTATAACATTAGAATGTTTGAATATTTGCAAATATGACTATTGGACATGGTGATCACCTGAAAATTCAAATTTTGGCGAGAGGTAAAAATGGCTAACACTTGAGTCATGTAGTTCTTACTTAAATGTCCAATCTTGTGATAACTAAAACAAACTAGATTTCCATTCAACAAACTCTTGTATTTCCCTTTGAAATGTGTCTTGATATGGTTTTCTGGAATATGACCATATTCACCACAATAATGACAACTATACCACGTGTTGTTATTTGAGTTATAAGAATTACCTTGTTTGGATGCATTCCCTTGCTTCTTGGTTGTCCAATTGGATTTTGCTTTAGATATGCATTCTTGAGCTCTATGTCCATCTTTCTAACAGAAGTAGCAATGACCTTCAAATCTAGATGGAACTTGTGTATTATAGCCTTTGACCTACATTCGCATGTTTGGTGTCTTTGTTTCTTGTTTTTAAAAAAATGTCCACTAAATTTAATGTTAGGATTTCAGTTACCATTCTTGAGTTTGGAGATATTGGTTGTGTGTCCAAGCTTCCCACAATGACGACATGTAAGTTTTTGGTTCTTTGGCTTTGTATTCCTTTGTTCTCCACTCTTTTATGACTCTCCCTCTTCAATGGATGATAGGTGCTTGGAATATCCTAGTCCATAGGTGTCACTCAGTGTTCTTGGTAATCTCATAAGTTTTTCATAGTATCGTATAGCTTCATTAGGTTTGTTCATCTTTCCCACTAGTTTCTTCTCAGTTCTCAACTTATTCCTCAGTTGATCATTTGTGATCTCAGGTTTGCAATCTCCATATCCTTTCTATTTAGTTCCTAATTTGCAAGTAGCAGTTGATTCACTGTGTCCAATTAATTGTTTGTGAGCTTTTGCACATCAGATGTCCTTTCATCAAGTTTGATATCCATTTGTATCTTGTCTTCTTCTTCCATGATTTTTTTTCCCTCAACTTTCTTTTTCTACTTAGTCACTTCACATAGCCTTACTAATTGGATTTTAAGTTCTCTCTTTAATCCTTGGACTTCTTCATTCAATATGTTGTACTTCTCCAATAGATCTGTTATTTTTGCATCCAATAGATCTATTACTATTGCATCAGTTTTAGTAGAATTTCCATTTTCAAGTAGTCCTTCAGTGTCTTCTACATATAGAGTATCATTTTGTTGAACGACTAACCCTTTCCTTTTTTTAAGGCTCTAGCTATTTCAAGCTATTGTAGTATGATCTATATTTGAAGGTTTTGATTCTCAATGATCTTTCCCAACTTGTATACCTCCATCTCCAAGATCATAACTCTTAATTTGTTAAACTTCTTCTAAGAGAGTTTACCTTTGATACCAATTTTTGGAAGTCTTAATTGGAAGTAAGATACTGATGATTTGATTAGCATTTTATTTCTAGGTTATGACTCATCTCTTTCAAATTATAATTTGATCTCCTTATAGGATGTTCTTTGTTTTGATCCTTCACTTGTAGGGTTTCCTTGTCTTATCTATCTACTTCTAATAAAAAAACATAGCCTTGCTTCATTATCACTTTGCGTCTCCTCATATCCTTCTCACATCCTTATGATTTAGGGTTTGAGACCTTCTTTAAATAACCAATGGATTAACCTTTTAGATCAAGATCAACGATCTAGATTCATCCCTTTTTTCATTTAGTCTTTCCATTTTCCTAATTGGTTGATCACCTCATATAGGGATCAATGATCTTCAAAAAAACTTGTAATTACCTCCTTAGATGTCTCTAAAATTTGTAAATTAAGTGTAGAATTTGGCCCAAAATGGTTTACATAAGTGTTTGTGCCATCACAAACACATATGCCAAAACTGGTTTACTCGACACTTGAATATCCTAATGCTCAACCCATATTGATATTCATATTATCCCTTAACATATGAGTGCTCTACACATACTGTGTTACTCAACATAAACTATTTCTTCTTCGGTAAGTGTCAAATAACTTCTTATATGCCTGATATACACTGTCACTCTGTCAAAACTAGAATGCTTGGCAACATAAGACTTTCTTGGCTTGCACTTGAAATGTGAACAAGTCTTTCATACATTGCTTGAACCTTATTGGATAGATTGGTCATAGTGATGACCGACCAACTCTGTCAAGAAAATGACTAAGTGTTTAACACTAATAGGAAACATGGGTTAGAGATCAACAACTCACTTTAACAATGTTATCAAAGTATACATGAAAAAGTCTCTTATGCCATAGCCTTGAATATTCAAATTTTGAAAATAGGTGTGTGTTCATAATAGGATCTAGGTAAAATAAGTTACCTCTCATTTTTTCACTAGTTACAATTAAATATCCATCACCATCATAGATCTTTTCCTTTCTATTCTAAAACTCTAATCTGTGATCTATATTATTTAGTTGTGCAATGTACTCAACAAGTTATAATTTAGACCTTGAATGCAATAACCATAATCACACCTAATATTATAATTCAACATCAATGATCATCTATCTTTCACAAGACATGGAACATCATTTCCCAATTTAAAAGTTTCACCATCATATTTTTCCAACTTATTAAACTTATCTATATGACAAGTTATGTGATGTGAACACCAACATCAATAATCTATGTATCATTCTTATTAACATGATAAATAAGGGCTTTTTCATTATCATATGTTTCCTTGTCTAATTCTTATTTAACCACAACATATACAACTTCCTCACCATCATTCTCATGATCAAACTATGACACGGTGTTCTCTTCTTCAGCAATATAGCATGTCAACATCATTCATTTTTCTTTGTAGTTCTTCTAGTTTTTGTTTCTTCTATATTTGTTCTCCTTGTCTTTCTTGTCACTCATGTTCTTGTTAGGAAATCTAGAATAAAATGACCAACTTTATTGTAATTAAAATATATAAGGGAAACTTTACCTTTGAATCTTCATTTTCTTCTTGGTAGCCTTCTGGTGAGTAGTGTGTCAAGCTTGTCCATTTCTTTTTCATCTAAATCTGTGTCACTCTCATCCTTGCTACACTTATCTTTCTTTGAACTTCCAATAGTTAGTGATGTCTCGAAAGCATTCTCAACTTAGGTACACTATTATCAAAATTACTTATGTCAAATGCAATCAATCTCTGATCAAACCATCAGGTAAGAGCATTACTGGGAAAAGTTTTGAATTCTTGAATAGAAACTACTCTAATATCATAAATAAATAATAATGTTCTCAATACTTTACTTACAACTTCTTCATCACTGATGAATCGTCCAATAGCTTTGATAATACTCACAACTTCTTTGATTTATTTATTGTATTCAACAACATTTTCTCATACTTTCCTCTTAGAGTTTCTACTTTCACTCTCAATACATTCTAATATCCACTATGATAATTATCATCTTGTCCCACATATCTTTAGCAGTAGCATAGTCTTTGGTATCATCAAATTCAATATTATTTAGGGAAGAAGCAATATCAATCATCAAATTATTGTGCACTTTCTTTTGATTCATCTCATCAACTATTATAGGAGGGTTTAGAGGCCTGTATTGGTTATCCAAATTGCTTAAGGCACTATCTCCAATTCTTGATACATGCGATCTCATTTTTCTCTGCCTTGATGAAAAGTTATCCTTTTTCAACTTATGTACCTCTCTCTTATACATCTCAGGATATTTATCTTAAGTTCCTTTAAAATTTCTCCTTCAAGCACTCAACTCTCATACCAATTGTTAGATAATGGGATGAGGGATGGGGTGAATTAGTTAATACCAATTATCCTATTAGTCTTTAAATAATATTTCTCAAACTTCAACTATTTATACTTTTAGATCATTAGCTTGGTAATCTTATAGTTCATCATAATATAAATTTATATAAGATTTTCATTAAAATGTCAACTTCATTTACTTTATTTACTGAATAACAATGTAATTTGTGTATATACCGAGTTGCAATAATAAACAATAAACATGAAATAACTAAGACACTAAACATCCACACAAGTATTTAACATGGAAACCATGTTAGGGGAAAAACACCTGGAAGTTGGCAACCCAAAAAACTTACTCTTCTAAAGTGAGCTATGTTAGGAGCCTACCTTATTAAAGGGTACATACATATTGTTAATGTGACCTTGTTAGAGGATTTTCACCAAATGTCATCTAGACCTTATCACTTCATGAAATATCTATAGAGTGGTCTTCTCTAAATGATTTATAAAAAAAAATTAACTAGATATCACCATAAAATGGATTTACAAATAAGACTATTAAGTACTCTTAGTTAAGAGATTTTATGCTACAATATTTAGAATGAAACAATGAAATGATTTGTTAGGTTTAGAAATACCTTTTCTTGATCCAGTCAATAACTCTATCTCTTTCCTCTTTCTTCCTTTTGATTCCTTCTATCTAATCCATTCAATAACTCGTCCACTTAGCACTTCCTTTTCTTGATCTTCACAATGTAGTTCTGCTTGATTATCTTCTGGCTATCAACGTTTTCTTCAGCTTGATCAACAATAATGAAAATCATGCTCATCCCTTAAATATAGAACTTTCCTCTTTTTCACTCCATTAGATCCATTCATTATTCCACTTAATCACAATCATCAGATCTTCATTTAGCTCAGGTTTATCAAATTTAGACACTCAGTTATTACGTCTTCACCTTGACCTTTGTGCTCTATTTGAAAATAAAAAATCTCCTTCATTATATTTCTCTTGAATTTCTCTAGTCATTGATCTCATAACTAATAATTTCCCCATCCTTGAAAATTCTTGAACAAATCATATTTTTCATCAAATATTGGCCTTAGATTAAATCTTTTCTAAACATTTATTTCTTTCCATGCTTGATTACCATTATTCCTTGCTTAGTTAATACCAAGCTCGGTTAACACTATATTTTCTCAATTAATACTATACTTACTTTGTTTTCTTTCCTTATGCTCAGGTAAAATTGTAGTGACTCAGTTAATACTAGGATTCTTCTTTCACTGACCAAATTGGTGTCTCTTTTCAAGACTTCATAACTTTCTTATACATGATCTCAACACTAAATAAAATCATGTAAAATAATCAAACCAATAGTATATTGTCAACTTCTAACTCATTCAAGTGCCCATTAGATACCATACACTTATCATGACTTACTTCATTATACTTGTTGACATATCAATCAAGTTTGTTATTAGTGACACACACTTATTCACATTTTGTATAGCTACCAAGCTCATTGAATAGTCTATAGTGTTTTCCATGCAATTTAGTAGCCATCGAGCTCTATAGTTGTTACTGAGTCTTTCAAACTAATCCTAGTGGTTATCAAGAAGATTCAGTCAGTGTGAAGTCAAATAGTTCAAACCATGAATTTCAGTATTCACTGAGTTTATTAGTGGTTACCGAGCATTGTAGTGTCTATCGAGTTTGTAGTTCATGTGATGTAAAGCTAGTGCTAACCAAGCTACTTTATGACAACCAAGTGATTTAGTGTTTGCTAAGTTGCATAATGTCTACTAATTCACCAGTGTAGACTGAGTTCAAGACTACTTGAAAGTGATCAGTATGGATCGAGCCTCTACATCTACCATGTGCATGATGATGCCGAGTAGTGATAGTGGATGTCAAGTATCATAACCTCACCAAGTTAGTCTTCAGAACCCAAGAAAACTTTGTAATATTTGTGTTAACTTGTATCATGGCCGACTTTTTAATTTTCTAATTTGGATTGATATATATATATAATGTATTGTATCATATCCAATGTGAGTAAGAATAAGAATGTGAATATGTGAGCATATGTATTGTAATGTGGATGCAAAAAGTTCAAGTTATGATAGTAGTATATAAAGAATTATAAAGGCCATATCAATATATGGAGTAGTAGAGACATATCTATCACAAAAAGGTGATCAGTACACTAAGGAATCTCTATCAGCAAACTTAGTTGCAAGTTAGAGATCTACTACTTCATCCTAATAGGTGAACCAATCAAAATCCTTTAACAAGGTAGACCTAACAATCTTTTATAAATTTCTTTACTGAGTGCATACTTCATTGTGCATTTGAAAATCCTCTCACAAGGTGGACCTAGCAGTCCTATTTGCTCCTAACAGGGCAGATTATCAAAAGTGATCAATGCAAGACTTAATAGGCCAACTTTATGCTGCAGTACTAAACTTTGTGAGTATCATCCCCACCTCAGTTTTAATTTCTATTTGGAAGATTTTTGGGTCACCAAATCTTTGTGTTCAAGTGTTGTGGATGCTTTCATGTTTTCAGTTTCTCATGCATGCAATTAGATCAGATGTGATGAACTAAGTGTTAATTGATTTATTGGATTAAGAATTGAAATTGTTAAAGTTTTAGAAGTTACCAATTCACCCCTCCCCTCTTAGTAACTTAGCATAGTCTTGAATATTTCTAACAATACTTTCTTCAAATCCTCTTCATCAATCAAATGATATGGCACTTTACTGAATTAGAACAATTTCTCACTAATTAAGGCTTCACATCAATGACAACATAATAACTGATATGATTATGTGACATACATTAACAACATTATCAGTTGGGGCTAACATCAAATTCTAAAACACTACAAACTTTGTAGGATTTCATAAGTGATGCTCATTTGTTGACAACCATTCATGTCAAATTCCTTAAAAAACAATTCTATAATGTACAATATATTGTATCAATTGATTGTTTCATTCTATGTAAAAAGTGCATACATATTAATAAAGTATCCAAATTACATTAGGATGTCTAGTTCAACCCCTTAGGCCCCCCAGACCACCATGGTATGAATTGTTGTGTGGTTCTAGTCTAATCCACTTGCAGGTTTGGATAGGGTCCAATCTACCTATGGGTTTGGACAAGGTTTGATCCATAGGGGATGGTTTGAACTAGATCATACCAATTTAGACTCATGTAAACCTACATAAATCTATGAGAACCAAGGATGAACTTGTCTAAGAAAATGGGTGAGAGCCACTCTTTATAATATATTCAAATTAAAAATATATTCTATACATTTACTAAAATGAAAAATGCACAAGTTTGTAACGTAAATTAATCACATTGTGAGAATATCATTAATTGTTCCAATCACTAGCCCAGGGAACTCATAGAAGTAGTTTTAAAAGCTCTTATTCTATATATGGATAATCTATTTATCATTTCTTTTCATTATACATCCTAGAGAAATGTATAACAATTGGAAGATCACATAATACTCTTTCAACTATTATGTGAAGAAAATGGTTCATTATTTGAATGTTATGACTTTGCATATTAAATATGTTTGGAAAGTCTTCTCAAGTTGTTGAGAAGACAATAGGAACATCAATTGTATTCATTTCCTTTGCATGCATTCCTCTTTTCTCTTGTCATTGTCTCTTGCATTTTCCATTGATTTAAATTTGAACACACTATATAGATGGTTCATAAGGTGCCTTTAAGTCCCCAAAACCAAAAATTACTTAAGATCAAATCTTTGAAACATGAGTCTAGTCATTGATCAAATGGAACACAAATTGATTTTAATAACTTTATCCCACAAAGCCTTTGGTTGGCTTTATTTAAATGTATTTTGAAACATTGATGGCATGGTCAATGACTTAAATGCTTCCTATTGTCTTTAAGATACTATAAGATATTCTGGTCTTAACTCAAGTTTCTAGGCAAAACACACACACACACACACACACACACACACACACACACACACACACACACACAACCCCACTCCTTTAAAAAAAATTCACATACCAAAAAATAGGTTCTTAAAACTTAATCTTGAATGTGAAGAAGCATCCTAGCTTATATATCATGTTACATGCTCTCAATATGAAATTTAAGTTTATCATAGAATAAATCACCATACTTGGGTTCACTACTAAGTTCAATTTGAAATTCCTTAATTTGTACAGTCTAATATATTATATAGTGTGTATACCATTGCACCTCCTTCTTGGGGCAAGTACTAGTACACAATATATATTTTACTTTTTACTTTGAAACTATCGTTATTGTTGAGATAGGAGATATTAATCTCTTAGTTTATGATTCCTTTTCTATTTCTTAGTTAATGATTCAACCTAGTATATAGAAGAAAACCAATCTTTAGCATCTACAATCATATACCCTTGGCCAATTTCTAATAGAAAAATTGGGATATCCTCCTTATTGCATATTATGTATCAATTACATTATCTATTCTTATCATACATGTCCTCCATACAAGTGACAATGGATAGAGTCGTGAACTTGTTTGCCCAAGCATGACGTGTTAAAACAATTCATATGCCATCCAAACACTCTAGTGAGGGAACTAAGTACCTCAAACTATCTCTCCAATAGTCATATACCATGTGGTTTAGTCTCTATAATTCTTAGTTTGTATAGGAGTTAGATGGTTGTATGGATCTCTCTTGAAAGCTTTGTTAAGTTAACAAGTTGTATGTTCTTATGAATAAATTGTATAGTTACTATGGAGTGAATAATATTCTTTTGCATTGGGACTAATGAAAATAACCTATAAATTATTATAACGATTTTTAAAAATAATTAAGCTAATGATGTGTGTTATAAGTCATGATATTCATAGTGTGCCTATCCAATAAGATTAAGTACAAAGTTAGATGAATCGATGACTAAAGAAGTCATTGATCATGTGATAGATTTGACCATTTGGAATGGCTTTGTGATGTCCACTTTTTAATTAAAGACTTGTGGATTTGAGAGTTTGGGATTATTCTTCTTCATATAAGCTTTGTACAACAAATAATGAAGCACAATGTTTACAAATTTGTTCAAAATATTAGAATTTGAAAAGATAAATGCATTATTGATGGTGCAAAGAATATGGACAATTTGATTTGGGAAGCTTAAGCATGTCTTCTTGTGTATTTACTATCGAGATCATTCTACCGAGATTCAGAGTGCACTAGAAATTTTCAAAATCCATCTTTGATTTGTCAAAAAAATATTTTAAAAATGGGAGAAACTAAGTGCATTTACTAAGGCATCAAGGTGGGCTTTCTTAGCTCCATTTAGATCACAATTTTATTTTAATGGGATGACCCAAAACCATTTTCCATACAACTACTACTTGTATCAACTCATAGTAAACATAGAGTAGAAATGAAAATATTGGGCTTTGAGGACTAGCCAATAATTCTTTGTGAAAATACAATTTGATCTGGATATTTGTTTTAAATGAAAACTTTTTTTGTTTTTATTATAGGTATATTTTTTTAATATATAAAATACCCTTATATCATAAAAAGTGAGTTTACCTCAACATTTTGAAGAAATTGTGTCCTCCTACTGATGATGTGGATGGAAAAAATGGTTAGAGTTTTCATGAACTAGCTTTTTACTTTCTCCTCCATAGTTTTTAGTGATATCAAATCCTTCACACATTCTTCAATTTTCTTCACATTCTTACAAAATGTGTAGCTTCTAGTAGCAGGACTTCTAATCACAAGAATATTATGGCTTGTTTCCACTAATCAACAACACATTTGTTGCAGAACTAAAGAGCAACAACGAAGCAACCCTCATAGTAGCTTGGAAAACATAAAATGCACTTCTAGTATTAGTTGTAGTAGATTGCAGTAATAGATTAATTTAGTGAAAGTTGTTAAATATAATTAAAAATAATAATTTCTATTTTAAGTTAATAAACATTTTTCAAAGTAAAAATTACTTTTTTAAGATAAGTATTGTAATCGGAAATGTGCTTTTGCATACAATTATAATAAAATTATGATAACTGGAATGATTCTAATTAATCTTTAAAAATATAAAATTAATTTAATTTATAATATTAAAATATAAAAATAGTTTACATGTTATTTTCTTTTTATTGCCTTGTCTATAAGAATTTATTATACATAGTTGATGTAAAAGTTTAAACATATATTTTTAAAATTTAAGGTGTAATGTAATTTGGTAAATTTAATAGTATAATAATAATATATTAATTTAGTGAAAATTATATAAGGTTTTTATTAAAAAAATACATTCTATTTTAAGCTAGACATTCTTGAAAGAATATGTTAAATGATTTTTCATTGATGATTTGAAAGATGCTATGCAAATTTTTCAACTTTAAAATCAATTTAGTAGTTAACATCAAAATATAGAAAGTAATTATATATTATTTTATTGTTATTATAGATAAGAACTTATTATACAATTATTGCAAAATTTTAAACATGTATTTTTAAAATTTAAATATAATATTTTAGTTAGGAATAAATTGTTAAACAAATTGGATAATAATATATATAAAAATAAAAATAAAAATTATTTTAAGCTAATACAAATTTTTGTCAAAGAATTACTTTTTTTTAGATAAATATTTCTCTAGTAAAATGATTATAACTTAAAAGATATTAAGCAATATTTTCAAGTATAGATTTAATTTAGTCATTATCATCAAATAAAAAATAGTTTATATATTACTTTCTTTTTATATCTATATTCTATAGTTTCATTAAAAAATTTATTATAGAAGAATTAATTTGTTAAATTTAATAATAGAAACATAATAATATATTAAATTTATTCTTAAAATTAACGAGTTCTCATTTTATGCTAAAAACTCTCTTTTGCATCTGTTTTAATTTTATGACAACAAATACTTTTACTTTGAATATATATTTAATATTTTTTTTCCATGAAGAAAATTTTTAAAAATAAGAAAAATGGCGAGCAGAAAGCATAATGCAAAAAACATGAAGCACAGACATTAAGCAAAAAACTCTAAATCCTTTGCAAGGATCAATGCAGGGAAACATTCTTGGCGCCATCAATAGACATCCTAACTGTCTAGCAAAGCTCCTCTCAACCATCGAATCTGAAGGAAGATAGGTGATCATGGCTATCTTGGCACAAAGAGAGTTCACACATCAAATTATTATGCTCCTTTGGCAGATCTACAATTGGAGATGAAGGAGAAAACGACAGTTATACCTAGCTAAGATATACATCCTAAAATTTTCTCGATTTCAAACCTAGACAAGTAGATTGTTGTGTTCAACTTGACCAAGTATGCTAGGATTAACCAGATTTCACCTTGCCTAGGGTTCAAGGGGTCCTCTCATCTCCCTCAACCAGTCATACCATTGCACTCGATGATCTGCCCCTCCTCAATTTCGTCCACACATACATCCCTCCACACCGCAAAGTTAGCAAAAACTCACATTTAAACCGTAAATTTGTCAATCCCCTCCATCATTCCCCAAGGGCACTTGATGAAATAGTTCTCATCATTAGTTATCAAGTCAATGAGGATCAATGGGAAGAATGTCAAGAGGAAGGCCTTTTCGCCTACTGGAATGGCCATGCTGCTGATTTGCATAAACTGATCGACTGGCTTGATGAGTTCTGTGGTGCCTAGGTATGTATTTCTAAAAATTTTGATAGAATTCTCTATCTTGATTGCTATGATGATTTAGTTAAGAAAGATTTTCTTAAGGCCTCTAAATGAATGTTCAAAGGTCATGCTATGCATTTCTTTGATTGGATTCCTAACTATAATGAAAATGCTTTATAATTTACAATTCCTTCATGGTATGTAGTTCACTCATTACCTCCAGAATTAAAGCACATTAACATTTTAAAAAGGATTGGTAGATCTTTAGGAAACCTCATTGGATTGGATTTGGCATATCAAAAAAATAATAATGTGAAACTCCTAATCAGTGGTCACATAAATGAATCCAACACCAAACAGTTAAAACTCTTTACAAATAGCTCCAAATATGATTTATAATTTCTCAAATATGAGGGGAAAATCTTGGATATTATCAGACTTGATGATGATAGAAGACAGTCTTTTAACATGATGTCTATAATATCAAATCTTCGTGAGTCCCTTCCTCTAATTAGAATAAGACATCTCAAAATTCTTTGAGAAGAGTAGATGCCTAAGGAATGCTTCATAAGAATTGATTTAGATTTGCCTAATCCAACACCATTCAAGGAAAATCATAGAAGAAGTCAAAGGACAAGGTGCCACAAAGGCAAGGTAGATAGATCAATGAACAAGGAAGACTATTTCCCCCTTCTAGATAAGAATCCCATGGAAATCAAGGACAAATCCTCCCAAGAGACTATTAATAAGGATAATGATAATTATGCAAATAAGTATGCCAATACATTCAGCAGATCTAGGTTGCAGAGCATCATTGTGGACAATAGGAAACAAAGAAAGAATGAAAGGAAAAACAAAAGAAGGAAGAGCAAAAATAGGATAGTATAGATTTTTTAGGGGTAGGAACTTCCTAACATTAGGGAGGAAGCTCCAAGGGCTAACTCACCCAATCAAAAGAGACCAGTAGATACATCTATTAAGAAAGGTTCAGAAGACATAGTACACCAAACAAATGAAGATAATCATTTGGGAGAGATCTCTAGCCCTCAACAAGCAAGTTTCTTAGAGGATTCTCAAGGAAGACAATTAGAAGAGCTTGAAAATATCATGTTGTTTACTTTAGGTAGGGAGAGCAACAAAAAAGAATCTCAAAAGGATGCAATCTCTCCAAAACCAAATCAGCCTTGGAT